>CM067841.1:594491979-595741979 GCA_034509565.1 Triticum monococcum | reverse complement strand
AAAAAGTTCATCGAAACTGAAAGAAAGTTAACCAAAATTAAAAAAAAGTTCATCGCATTTGAGAAAAAGTTCATCAACATTAAAAAGTTCATCGATTCTGAAAAAAGTTAATCGAATTTTGGAAAATGTTTATCAAATTAGAAAAACAATGTTCGTCAACATTAGAAAAAGTTCATTGATTTTGAAAATAGTCCAGCGAATTAGAAAAAGTTCATCGAATTATAAAAAGAAGTTCATTGATTTGAAAAGTTCATCAATGTAGAAAAAGTTCAACAAATATTAAAAAATAAAAATAAGAAAATAAAAACATAAAAAACAGCTTCGCATTTGTTATTTGAAGATGTATAAAAACAAGGAAACTAGCAAAAACAGAGATTTGTATTGTTGGTTAGCCACGCTGGTCGCCCTGCTGGTACAGAGGTCGAATCTTTTTTGAAGGTTTGTACAAAAAAAAGAAAAAAAAATTGTAAGATGGGCCGACACAAGCGGAGGCAAAGGTGTGCGCACGTTAGCAAGTATTGAATAAACAGGCGCCTTAAGCGCCATTTAGGAAATGCCACCCTCTGCAAGGGTAACTCCCATTCCCATGCAGCATGTGGCTTGACCCAGTGCCGCCACTTGTCGCACCCTGCAGGAACATGATTTTTTTTTCTAATTTTGTACATGTTTTTGAGTTTTATCTGTGTTTTTTGGCTCCTTGGTTTTTCCTTGGTTTTCGCTAGGTTTGATGGGGGGGGGGGATGTTTTTCTGAAAAATAACGCTTTTCCGTGACATGTGCTTCTGCAAGAAGCACTGCTGCTATCGATGAAACCGAAAGAAAAAACTAGTGCCCTTTCGCATAGATCGAGATGCGGTACCTTTTCTTTATTTCTTCCATACTAGGAAGAATGGAAGGAAATACTTCGATAACACTTCTTCCTTATTTGAAGAAATGATATCCGACGCCCCTGTAAAATCTTTAATTTCAAAAAAGTTCTTCTTAAGAAGCGAATAGCATTTCCTATTGATTTGTCCCCTGGACTAGACCTATGTAGATTCGGAATTATTCGTCGCTACGCTGTTCCCAAGGACAAGCAAAATCGAAATTGCGAAATTCTCACAACATGTGCCCCCAAAAGGGAGAAGCATTACTTCCGGGAGAAGCACAATTATGTTTTTTTGAATAGGGAAAAACACAACATGTGCGTCTATGGTAAGCACAACTATGCTTCCTAAAAAGAGAAAAACAGAACCTATGCTTCCAAAAGAAAATGAAAAGCATAATTGTACTTTCGGGTTTCTAATTTTTTTTCTTCCGTTTTTTTGTTTTTTTAGTTCTGCCTTTTTTATGATTTCTGAATTTCACGTTTATCCGTGAAAAAATATTCGTCAAAATCTATTAACATGAGATATAGTTTCGAAGATGTCGATGTCAGAAATCCAGAGGTGAAAACGGTTCGGCATTTGGATGCACGGTTTAAGAGATACAACGTTTAAAAAAATTAAATATGCAAAAAAAAGAAAAATTCTCAGGTTGAGTTAAGTGACACACAGTGTGCCACTTGTCAGGGAAAGTGGGAGTGACATTTGCAAGAGATACCAGTTTTGGTTTTCCTTCTACTTTTTTATTTTTTATTTTCTTAGTTTATTTTCCTTTTGTTTTGGTTTTCTATCGGATTATTTTGCATTTTTTCCTTTTGGAACTTCTTTATACTATAACTTTTTTCAATGTAATATACCGTAAACATTTTCTTTAAATGCAGTGCACATTTGTTAATGTACGAAAATAATCTATTTAACATATGATGCACATTTTTTAATAGAAATAAAAAATTAAATCTAGGATGAACCATATTTTTAAGTTTGCTGTAAAAATAACATACTATGAACATTTTCCAATGTATGATGATTATTTTTAATATATGCTAAACATATTTGGATACACATGAAAATATTTTAAGGCAGACACCGAGAACATCTCTTTTCTTTTTAAAAAATGAAACAGAAAAAACGAAAATATCCAGCAGTCAGATTTCCATACAAGAGGAAAAAACAGAAAAACATTCAAGGGAGCTCATCAGATTGGGCCGGCCCACAACCTTCACGGGTCGTCAACGCGTTTTGTGACGCATATAGGCGTCGACCAGTAGGTCTCGTGTTGCGCACCAGATTAAATAAAGACTAATCGTTAGTACTAAAAAAGACTAAGAGTAAGTACAATAAACACGCGTTTCTAGTCATTTTGTGTGAGAAGAAGATGAACCATGTAAGTAGTACTTATTTACATCTAATGATTGTACTTGTCAGCTATAAGTTTGATTATAAATGATATGGCAATATCATATAGCCAACACTGACTGAGCTATTAAGAGCAAGTATAATAAGATGATATAAACATGCTATAAGGATTTAAATATAGTATTTGTGCTTAGGTAGAGGAGAGAGAAGAGTAGAAAGAATAAAAGAGGGCTGCAAACTTGTAGCTGGTTGTAGCACGAGGTCCAACATACTTAGTGAGACAAAAGATGAGGCCACATATTAATAGTACTCACTCCATTTCAAAATATAGTGTGTTATCAGTTTCCGCGTTTCAACTTTGACCATAAATTTAGCCAACGAGACCAACTACGACGGGAGCAAAAATTATACCAATGAGTTCGTATTCAAAAGAAGTTTTCAATTATATATTTTTTGCTTCCACCACAATTGATTTCGTTGATTAAATTTATGGTCAAAGTTAAATCTTGAGAAGCATGAACACACTATATTTTGAAGCGGAAGAAGTATAGTATACTAGTATGACTAACTATTGTACAAGCCGGCTATTAGGTTGGCTTATACAATAATAGAATTTAAATATGTAGTACTTTATTAATAGCTGGTCCATCATACATTCTCACAAAATAATTTTGGTCCCGTGCTATAGCCGGCTCTTATTCTACAACTCACTTTCCTTCTCTCTCCTTTCCCCTCTTCTTCAACTAAGTAAGAATATTTTAGTTTTTATAGTCTGCTTATGCCATCATATTGTATTTGCTCTAACCATGCTTTCCCTAATCGGACGATTGATGAGGCGGCCAATGCATCAACGATCACTTAGGTTCCCAAGCGTTTGTATATCCTTATTAGAAAAATCACACGGTGAATTTAAAGCGTGCCGCGTCCGTGCACAAAACGAGTCCCACTCCCCGCACCGACCTATCAGCCTTTAAATACCAGCCGCCCCAGCTTCCCAAACCCTTTCCCCAGCACTTTCCCCGAGCCGCCGCCGCCGCCGCCGCCGCAACCAAGCACCGATAGTTTCTCGCGCCACGATGCCCACCGGCGCGGACGAGCGCGTCTACTGCCCGGACTGCCGCCGCGCGACGGAGGTGGTGCTGGACCACGGCACCGGCGACACCATCTGCACCGAGTGCGCGCTCGTCCTCGACGCGCACTACATCGACGAGGGCTTCGAGTGGCGCAACTTCGCCGACGACGGCGGCGGCGAGGACCGCGACCCCAGCCGCGTCGGCGCCTCCGGGGACCCCTTCCTCAACGCCAAGCTCTCCACCGTCATCGCCTACGACAAGAAGCCCGGCAAGTCCTCCGGCGAGGCCGGCGCCCTGCCGCGGACGTCCGTGCCCGGCGACGGCGCCGGCGCGGCCTCCGACAAGACCCTCGTCGACGGCTTCCGCGGCATCGGCGACATGGCCGACCGGCTCGGCCTCGTCGCCACCATCCGGGACAACGCCAAGGAGACGTTCAAGAAGCTGGACGAGGTCAAGGGCGTCCCGCGCGGCCGGAACCGCGACTCGGTCTACGCCGCCTGCCTCTACATCGCCTGCCGCAACCTCGGCATGCCGCGCACCTACAAGGAGCTCGCCTCCGTCACGGCCGCCGGCCCGGCCGCCAAGAAGGACATCGGCAAGATGTCGACGCACATCAAGAAGCTGCTCGGCGAGGAGGACGGCCAGGTGATGGACATCGGCGTCGTCAGCGCCTCCGACTACCTGCGCCGCTTCTGCTCGCGCCTCGGGCTGGGCAACCAGGAGGTGCGGGACGCGCAGGAGGCCGTGCGCAGGCTCGAGGAGCGCCTCGACGTGCGCCGCAACCCCGAGTCCATCGCCGCCGCCGTCATCTACATGGTCGTCCAGCGCGCCGGCGCCACCAACTCCAACTCCGCCGTCAAGGACGTCTCCGTCGCCACCGGCGTCGCCGAGGGCACCATCAAGGAGGCGCACAAGGACCTCACCCCGCACGCCCACATGCTCTTCGCCCAGCCTGTCACAGCCCACGACATTATTAACCCCTTATTACAAGCTTGATTCGGTGGCAGGTCCAGTTCCAACCGTGTCTGTGTGTGTCTTCTTCTTGGCCAACTATCTTAAGCTGCTTGGACATGTAAGTTTGTGTTGGACTCATCCGTTTCTAAGTACCGAACCATCATATTCGTGCTTGATTCGTTTGTTCCACTTAAACTCATGCATCAACTGTGGTCTGAAACATACTCTCTCTTCGTCCGGAAAAACTTGTCCCTCGAATGAATGTATCTAGCATCAAGTTAGTGCTAGATACATTCATTTAAAAGACAAGTTTAAGACAAGCTTTTTCAGAAGAAGGGAGTAGTTGCTAAGTACACTATACTTAGAATGATCGATCTCATGAACGTGAGGGTAATTTTGCTGACTTTTGTCTCAAGGCACCGACACTTTGATATCGGCTAGGCAAAATTCAAAATTTGGTTGAATTTAATTGAAACCGGAACCAGAATATGGCCTGGTTGAAAACTGAAATACTAGTTCATTTCACCGTAATTTGACCAAAAACTAAATCAGAAACCCACAATGCGAATGACTTCGAGTTAGAAAATTGGCATGCTAACGTGTTGCGTTCTTGTCAGGTGAGGCCATTCATGTGGCAATGTACTGAAAGAATCGCCTCGTGTTAATAACCAATTGAAGGAATCTGACATGGGTTGCGGAGGTGATGTTAGTCACGCATGTTATTTGCCAGCCTAAAATGAATTGGACATTTAGGGTGGGGAGATCATTACATCTTCATGTTGAATAGGCGCATAAAGAGTTGCAATTCACTACACCAAACAAAGTACTTATAGAACATATAAGATAAGGATTGTATCTGGATGGGCGACATATGTCTTTTTTAACTATAGGTGTAAACTTGTAAAATACGGATTTGCGGTCATCTACTTGTTGATTGGTGCAAATACGATGCATTCTACTGTATCCAGGCATACTATCCTGCCTATCTATATGACGACTTATCAATTTTTTCTCTTACATTATTCAATGACAGGTTGGCCTCACCTGGGCATTTTTTGTGCAATTAAAAAATTCAAGGAATTATCTAGAAACATTTATTCCAAGCCAATGCCATGCAGGCAATATGTACACCCGGATATGGTAGATGACCACAAATCCATATTTTACAAGTTTTAGCATCAAACTGAACATGCAACACAAGTTCTATAACTCCCGGTGATATTACCTCTAAAAAAGAGCACTACTATTACAATTGTCCTCATGTAATCAAGCTAGTAAGCAGAAACCAAAATTTTGTTTCTTTTTTTGATATGAAACTGATAGTACCTATTTTTTTATTGTTGTATAATCATCTCAAACTTCTTGCTTGTTCACTGTCACATTGTTTTCTGCAATGCTGTTTGATGATAGAAAATAAGAATGGTGGATCTTATATTTGGAATTTGTGGCGAGTAAATATTGCACTGGTGAGAAATTCCATGGTAAAAATAAATATTGGTATATGTTCATACCCTAGAAAGCATCCGCAAATACTAAGAATTTAGTGAGGTAAAGCCCAACCATAGCACTAAGGTAATATATATAGAGGGTAACTACCCCTGGGTGGTAGGATACTCTTTTTACGTACAAATATATATGTATTTCACAAATATAATAAAATTCACGGGCCAACTTGCAATTTTTTCATGTAACTCACTTTGAAATATGTTATATATAATTTATGAACATATTTATAATAATAAAGTAGTATATACAATAACATATGGTAGTATATGAGACATGCACTAGTAGAAAACAGGGCTATGGTCCAGGCCGCATCAGCCCATTAGTCCCGGTTCAGTCTAGAACCGGGACCAATGTAGGCATTGGTCCCGGTTCGTGAGCCCAGAGGGCCGGCCGGGCCACGTGGGCCATTGGTCCCGGTTCATCTGGACCTTTTGGTCCCGGTTGGTGGGATGAACCGTGACCAATGGGCCTCGCTCCTGGCCCACCACCATTGGTCCCGGTTGGTGGCTTGAACTGGGACCAAAGGCTCCCCTTTAGTCCCGGCTCATGCCACCAACCGGGACCAATGAGGTGTCTATATATACCCCCCTCGCGTAAGAGCAGAGCACCCCAGTGCTCTGTTTTTCTGGCCGAGGGGGAGAGGGGTTTGTGGTGCTCTAGCTCACCTCCTATGCACATGAGGTGTTCGATGGAATGCCCAAGCCACACTACTTAAGCTTTCTCCTCTCGAAGCTCGACCTCCAAGCTCCATTTTCCTCGAGATTTGTCTAGATTTAGCGGTCCGTCACGCCCCGTCCCCGTCTTCACTGCCGTCGATCACCCGCGCCGATCTCATCACCGACACCACCGTGGTGAGCCTCTTGTTCTTATCTTCTTTCTGAAAGGAAAAATATTCTTACTTGTATGTTTAGATAGATACTTGTATCATTTTCTTACATTTTTATTGCATCTTATATAGTGCGATGGTTTTGGTATCCGCCCCCGTCGGCCCTCGTCCTGTCTATGATTCGGATTTGGTATGTATATTATCTTTATAACTATTGGTTCATTTATTGTTTATGAAAATTATGCCGACCAACGTGACATAGATTTTATTTATCTAGGATGTATGTGAATCGGAAATGCCAACCGACCTTGTCGAGAGGTTAAATTTAGTTGAAGAAGAAAACAATTTGTTGAAGGAAAAAATAAAAAAAATTGAGGAGGAGAAGATGATATTGGAGTTGCATGTTGCGGATGTCGTCGATGATCACAAGATCAAGATGGATGCAATGCGCTTGAAGATTAGAAAGATTAGAAAATATGCCATTCATACCGAGGCTTGGTATCATTATGCCGTTGGATCAATTGTTACCTTGGTTGCGATTATGATCGCATTGAAATGTTTTACATAGTTTTAATGTATGGTTTAATTAATTAGATGCTCTGGAGAGCTATATGTTATTAGATGAGAACTATGTATGCACTTTGGTTTTAATGTGATGATGAACTTCTATTAATTTGGACACTTAATTATATATAATGCACGCAGATGAACCGGCAATGGATGTATGGTGACAAACACATCCGCGAGTACATTAAGGGCGTGCATGAGTTTCTCGATGCGGCTGAGGCAAACAAGCAGAATGGTTTTATGTGTTGTCCATGCACTGAATGTGGGAATACGAGGTCTTACTCTAACCGGAAAATCCTTCACTCCCACCTGCTTTACAAGGGTTTCATGCCACACTATAATGTTTGGACGAGGCACGGAGAAATAGGGGTTATGATGGAAGACGGCGAAGAAGAAGAGTACGATGACAACTATGTGCCCCCTGAATACGGTGATGCTGCAACAGGGGGAGCTGGTGAAGATCAAGAGAAACCAGACGATGTGCCCAATGATGCTGCCACGGATGAAGCTGCTGAAGATCAAGAGGAGCCAGATGATGTGCCCGATGATGATGATCTCCGCCGGGTCATTGTCGATGCAAGGACGCAATGCATTAGTCAAAAGGAGAAGCTGAAGTTCGATCGCATGTTAGAGGATCACAAAAAAGGGTTATACCCCAATTGCGAAGATGGCAACACAAAGCTCGGTACCGTACTGGAATTGCTGCAGTGGAAGGCAGAGAATGCTGTGGCTGACAAAGGATTTGAGAAGCTACTGAAAATATTGAAGAAGAAGCTTCCAAAGGATAACGAATTGCCCAACAGTACATACGCAGCAAAGAAGGTCGTATGCCCTCTAGGATTGGAGGTGGAGAAGATACATGCATGCCCTAATAATTGCATCCTCTACCGCGATGCATACAAGGATCTGAACGCATGCCCGGTATGCGGTGCGTTGCGGTATAAGATCAGACGAGATGACCCTGGTGATGTTGACGGCGAGCCTCTCAGGAAGAGGGTTCCTGCGAAGGTGATGTGGTATGCTCCTATAATACCACGGTTGAAACGTCTGTTCAGACACAAAGAGCATGCCAAGTTGATGCGATGGCACAGTGAGAACCGAAAGAAAGATGGGAAGTTGAGAGCACCCGCTGACGGGTCGCAGTGGAGAAAAATCGAGAGAAATTACTGGGATGAGTTTGCAAAGGACCCAAGGAATGTATGGTTTGCTTTAAGCGCGGATGGCATTAATCCTTTCGGGGAGCAGAGCAGCAATCACAGCACCTGACCCGTGACTCTATGTATGTATAACCTTCCTCCTTGGATGTGCATGAAGCGGAAGTTCATTATGATGCCAGTTCTCATCCAAGGCCCTAAGCAACCCGGCAACGAAATTGATGTGTACCTAAGGCCATTAGTTGAAGAACTTTTACAGCTGTGGAATGGAAACGGTGTACGTATGTGGGATGAGCACAGACAGGAGGAATTTAACCTTAAGGCGTTGCTATTCGTGACCATCAACGATTGGCCCGCTCTCAGTAACCTTTTAGGACAAACAAACAAAGGATACCACGCATGCACGCACTGTTAGATGACACTGAAAGTATATACCTGGACAAATGCAGGAAGAATGTGTACCTGCACCATCGTCGATTTCTTCCGACCAACCATCAATGTCGAAAGAAAGGCAAGCATTTCAAAGGCGAGGCAGATCACCGGAAGAAGCCCGCCAGGCGCACCGGTGATCACGTGCTTGCTATGGTCAATGATTTACACTACGTAATCTTTGGAAAGGGTCCCGGTGGACTAGCTGTTCCGAATGACGCTGAGGGACACGCACCCATGTGGAAGAAGAAATCTATATTTTGGGACCTACCCTACTGGAAAGACCTAGAGGTCCGCTCCTCAATCGACGTGATGCACGTGACGAAGAACCTTTGCGTGAACCTGCTAGGCTTCTTGGGCATGTATGGGAAGACAAAAGATACACCTGAGGCACGGGAGGACCTGCAACGTTTGCACGAAAAAGACGGCATGCCTCCGAAGCAGTATAAAGGTCCTGCCAGCTACGCTCTTACGAAAGAAGAGAAAGAAATCTTCTTTGAATGCCTGCTCAGTATGAAGGTCACGACTGGCTTCTCGTCGAATATAAAGGGAATAATAAATATGCCAGAGAAAAAGTTTCAGAACCTAAAGTCTCATGACTGCCACGTGATTATGACGCAACTGCTTCCGGTTGCATTGAGGGGGCTTCTACCGAAAAACGTCCGATTAGCCATTGTGAAGCTATGTGCATTCCTCAATGCAATCTCTCAGAAGGTGATCGATCCAGAAATCGTACCAAGGCTAAGGAGTGATGTGGCGCAATGTCTTGTCAGTTTCGAGCTGGTGTTCCCACCATCCTTCTTCAATATCATGACGCACGTCCTAGTTCATCTAGTCGACGAGATTGTCATCCCGGGGCCCGTATTTCTACACAATATGTTCCCCTTTGAGAGGTTCATGGGAGTCCTAAAAAAATATGTCCGTAACCGCGCTAGGCCAGAAGGAAGCATCTCCATGGGCCATCAAATAGAGGATGTTATCGGGTTTTGTGTTGACTTCATTCCTGGCCTTAACAAGATAGGTCTCCCTAAATCGCGGTATGAGGGGAGACTGACTGGAAAAGGCACTCTTGGAAGAGAATCAATAATATGCAGGGACGGATATTCTTGGTCTCAAGCACACTACACAGTTCTACAGAACTCTACCTTGGTGACCCCGTATGTCGATGAATACAAGAACAGTCTGCGCTCCAAACACCCGGAGCAATGCGACGACTGGATTACATGTGAACACATCAGGACTTTCAGCAGTTGGTTGGAAACACGTCTCAGAGGTGACAACACTGTTTGTGATGAGTTGTACTTGTTGTCCAGGGGACCATCTTTGACTGTATTGACTTACAAATGATACGAGATAAATGGGAATACATTTTACACGATCGCCCAAGATCAAAAGGGCACCAACCAAAACAGCGGTGTCCGCTTTGATGCAGCAACCGAGAGCGGAAAGGATACATATTATGGTTACATAGTGGACATATGGGAACTTGACTACGGACCTGATTTTAAGGTCCCTTTGTTTAAGTGCAAATGGGTCAATCTGTTAGGCGGCGGGGTACAGGTAGACCCACAGTATGGAATGACAACAGTGGATCTGAAAAATCTTGGGTACACTGACGAACCATTCGTCCTAGCCAATGATGTGGCACAGGTTATCTATGTGAAGGACATGTCTACCAAACCGAGAAAAAGAAAAGATAAGGAAGCGAATACATCATACGATGAGCCAAAGCGCCACATAGTTCTTTCGGGAAAAATGGACATCCTGGGAGTGGACGGCAAGACAGACATATCTGAAGATTATGAAAAGTTTCATGAAATTCCTCCCTTCAATGTCAAGGCTGACCCAAGCATCCTGATAAACAATGAAGATTATCCATGGTTACGGCGCAATAAGCAAATGACACAAGCGAAGAAAAAGTGAAGACTTTCTCCCGCAATAAGCAAATGCTATGTGGGTGAAATTATGATACCATCCCAACTTTCAACTTTTCCAGAGTTCATTTGAAATGCTTTCATGTCTTATGGTTTGAAACTTTGATACTTCGAAAGTGATTGTCCATTTTGTACATGAAGTGCATCAAGTTTTTGTCGTAACCCTCTCTACTTTTTGGAACATGCTATGTGGGTGAAATGATGATACCATGCCAACTTTCAACCTTTTTAGAGTTCATTTTGAAATGCTTTCCAATTTCAGAGTCATTTAGCTCAAAGAATGAATTAATAGCAAACAGAATGAACTACAAAACTTTTATGAAAATAAAAACAATCAATTAAAATATTATGTTATGATCAACTAAAATAAAACTATAATATTCTTCAATAGCAAAAAGAATATAATTTGTGTGACCTAAAATCAAACTATAATATTCTAAAATAAAACTATAACATTCTAATTTTATAGTAAAGTTATTCATAAACTAGTGATTCACACAAATTTTTAAAAATTCAAATTTAAACTATTTAAAATTTAAAACCAATGGCACTAACAGAAAGTTTATAATTTTTGTGACCTAAAAGCAAAAAGAAATCACTAAAAAACTGTAAGTATTTAGTTGTAAGTAGAAATAAAAAAATAAATAGAAAAAAATTCTAATTTTATAGTAAAGTTATTCATAAACTAGTGATTCACACAAATTTTTAAAAATTCAACTTTAAACTATTTAAAATTTAAAACTAATGGCACTAACAGAAAGTTTATAATTTTTGTGACCTAAAAGCAAAAAGAAATCACTAAAAAACTGTAAGTATTTAGTTGTAAGTAGAAATAAAAAATAAATAGAAAACAAATTCTAATTTTATAGTAAAGTTATTCATAAACTAGTGATTCACACAAATTTTTGAAAATTCAAATTTAAACTATTTAAAATTTAAAACTAATGGCACTAACAGAAAGTTTATAATTTTTGTGACCTAAAAGCAAAAAGAAATCACTAAAAAACTGTAAGTATTTAGTTGTAAGTAGAAATAAAAAATAAATAGAAAAAAACTCTAATTTTATAGTAAAGTTATTCATAAACTAGTGATTCACACAAATTTTTAAAAATTCAAATTTAAACTATTTAAAATTTAAAACTAATGGCACTAACAGAAAGTTTATAATTTTTGTGACCTAAAAGCAAAAAGAAATCACTAAAAAACTGGAAGTATTTAGTTTTAAGTAGAAATAAAAAAATAAAAAACCAAAAAAATGTAGAAATAAAAAAGAAAAAAACCAAAAAAATGCCACCTACTGGGCCTCCACGGCCTGAATACGACTAGAAACCCTACATGGGCTAGGATTCAGGCCCGCAGAGGCCCAATAGGCCCACAAGCAGTAGCAGGTTTAGGCCCGAAAGCCTGCATTAGAGAGGAGCTCGAACGGGGAGGCAGAGCAGCGCTTATAAACCAGTATCGGCGCCCTTCAGCTAGCGATGTGGGACTAAACTTTTGGGCGCGGGGCAGCACAGGCCTTTGGTCCTGGTTGGTGGCACCAACCGGGACTAAAGGGGTCATTGGTCACGGTTCGTGGCACCAACCGTGACCAATGCCCCCCTTTCGTACCGGTTTGTGCCACCAACCGGGACCAAAGGCTGCCGCTTCCCGCCCTTTGGGCTGCCGAAAATTGGGCTTTGGTCCCGGTTCGTGGCACCAACCGGGACCAAAGTGGGGCATTGGTCATGGTTCGTGCCACGAACCGGGACCATTGCTCTGGCTATATAAGCCAACACTTGCGAAATTTTCACCAACTGCTCCATTCCCCATCGCCGACGCCGCCAGGCTGCTCGTCCTCCTCGTCGCCGTCGCCGCGCCCTGCCCCGTCGTCGTCGCTGCGCCCTGCCCCATCGCCGTCGCCGTCGCCGCGCCCCGAGCCCCGCCTCCTCGATCGTCCTCCTCGTCGCCGTCGTCCACCCTGCCCCGAGCCCCGCCTTCTCGATCGTCCCCGTCGCCGCCGTGTGCCGCCCCGAGCCCGCGGCCGTCCCCGTCGCCGTGTGCCACCCCGCCCCCGTCGCCGTCGCCCGCGCCGGCCCCTTGCCCGACGCCCGCCGCCCCGGCCCGCCGTCGCCGTCGCCCGCTGCCCCATCGCCATCCTCGCCGCCGACTCCGCGGTCCTCCTCTGGTCCGGCCGGCGCCCTAGCTAGCATTTTTTCTGTTATATGCTTTTTTTTCATATATATGCTTGTTTTTTATATATATGTATATATATGTTCTCTGTGTATATATCTATGTTCATGTATATATGCAAAAAATAGTTTTTTAGAAAAATTAGGATTTTTTTCTGTTCATAGATTTTTTTCATATATATGCTTGTTTTTATATATATGTATATATATGTATATATATGTTCTGTGTGTATATATCTGTGTTCATGTATATATGCAAAAAATAGTTCTTTAGAAAAATTAGGATTTTTTCTGTTCATAGATTTTTTTGGTGATATTAATTATTGTAAATATGAAAATGTTTGTATATTCATATGAACAAATGAATTAGAAGAGGGAGAAGAAGAGGGGGTCGAGAGGGGGTCTAGGGTCGCCGAGGGGTCGAGGGTCGTCGAACATGAGAGGAGGAAGAGGATAAAAAAAAGAAGAGGAATAAGAAAAGAAAAAAGAGGAGAAGAAAGAATAGAGGAGAAGATCTCCTCTATTCTTTCTTCTCCTCTTTTTTTTCTTCTTCTTCCTCTTTTTTTATCGGGAACGAGGGTCGTCGAGGGTCGCTGAGCGGTAGAGGAAGAAGAGGATAAAATAGAAGAGGAAGAAAAAAAAGAGAGGGGTCGACGGTCGCCTAGGGGTCGAGGGTCGAGAGGGGGTCTAGGGTCGCCGAGAGGGGAGACGAAGACGAGGAGAAATAAATAAGAAGAAGAAAAAAGAAGAAAAAGAAGAGGAGAAGAAGAAAGGAATAGAGGAGAAGAAGAGAAAAATAGAATATATATTCTATTTTCTCTTTTCTCCTCTATTCCTTTCTTCTTCTCCTCTTTTTTTTCTTCTTTTTTTCTTCGATACGTGGGGGAGGGGGGGTCGAGAACGCCGGACATTCATGAGAGAGGCGAGGAAGAAGGGGAAGAAGAGGAGAGGAAGAAGAGGAAGTCTTCTCCTCTATTCTTTCTTCTCTTCTTTTTTCTTCTTCTTCTTCCTCTTTATTTTATCGGGAATGAGGGTCGTCGAGAGGGTCGCCGAGCGGTAGAGGAGAAACCCTAAATAGAAAGTATCATCGGTGTGAGATACATGTACCGTCGGTGTCGGACACTACATCCACATCCCACAAGTGGCGCGGGCTTCGACGCCCACGTCACTTGTGGGACGTGGATGTAGTGTCCGACACCGAAGGCCACATGTATCTCACACCCACGATACTTGCTAGCTATTTAGGGTTTCCTTTGACACTAGGCAACCTCCCGACCCCTCGGCGATCCTCTCGAACATGAGAGGAAGAAGAGGATCGTCTAGGGGTCGAGGGTTCCAGGGTCGTCGAGGGTTCGAGGGGTCGAGAGAGGTTTCCTAGTGTCAAAGTATTGAAGAAATCCATGCCTTCATCATTAGCCGGAAGTAACCAGGGCATGTTGGTACGAAGTTCTGCAAAGTTGTTCTGGAATGGAGTCCCGGATAGAATAATTTTCCTTTTGGTACGAATTCAGCAAAGTCCTTCCAAATAGCGATATTCGGAAGGCTCTTTCTAAACTTTGTACCAAAAAGCGAATTATCCTATCTGGGACTCCGTTCCAGAACAACTTTGAAGAGCTTCGTACCATCATGCACATGGTACTTTCGCCTAATGATGAAGACATGGTTTTGTTGAATCCTTTGACACTAGGCAACCTCCCGACCCCTCGGCGATCCTCTCGAACATGAGAGGAAGAAGAGGATCATCGAGGGGTCGAGGGTTCCAGGGTCGTCGAGGGTTCGAGGGGTCGAGGATCGCCGAGGGGTCGAGAGAGGTTTCCTAGTGTCAAAGTATTGAAGAAATCCATGCCTTCATCATTAGCCGGAAGTAACCAGGGCATGTTGGTACGAAGTTCTGCAAAGTTGTTCTGGAATGGAGTCCCGGATAGAATAATCCGCCTTTTGGTACCAATTCAGCAAAGGCCTTCCAAATAGCGATATTCGGAAGGCTCTTGCTGAACTTTGTACCAAAAAGTGAATTATCCTATCTGGGACTCCGTTCCAGAACAACTTTGAAGAGCTTCGTACCATCATGCACATGTTACTTTCGCCTAATGATGAAGACATGGTTTTGTTGAATCCTTTGACACTAGGCAACCTCCCGACCCCTCGGCGATCCTCTCGAACATGAGAGGAAGAAGAGGATCGTCTAGGGGTCGAGGGTTCCAGGGTCGCCGAGGGTTCGAGGGGTCGAGAGAGGTTTCCTAGTGTCAAAGTATTGAAGAAATCCATGCCTTCATCATTAGCCGGAAGTAACCAGGGCATGTTGGTACGAAGTTCTGCAAAGTTGTTCTGGAATGGAGTCCCGGATAGAATAATTCGCCTTTTGGTACAAATTCAGCAAAGGCCTTCCAAATAGCGATATTCGTAAGGCTCTTTCTGAACTTTGTACCAAAAAGCGAATTATCCTATCTGGGACTCCGTTCCAGAACAACTTTGAAGAGCTTCGTACCATCATGCACATGTTACTTTCGCCTAATGATGAAGACATGGTTTTGTTGAATCCTTTGACACTAGGCAACCTCCCGACCCCTCGGCGATCCTCTCGAACATGAGAGGAAGAAGAGGATCGTCGAGGGGTCGAGGGTTCCAGGGTCGTCGAGGGTTCGAGGGGTCGAGGATCGCCGAGGGGTCGAGAGAGGTTTCCTAGTGTCAAAGTATTGAAGAAATACATGCCTTCATCATTAGCCGGAAGTAACCGGGGCATGTTGGTACAAAGTTCTGCAAAGTTGTTCTGGAATGGAGTCCCGGATAGAATAATCCGGCTTTTGGTACCAATTCAGCAAAGGCCTTCCAAATAGCGATATTCGGAAGGCTCTTGCTGAACTTTGTACCAAAAAGCGAATTATCCTATCTGGGACTCCGTTCCAGAACAACTTTGAAGAGCTTCGTACCATCATGCACATGTTACTTTCGCCTAATGATGAAGACAAGGTTTTGTTGAATCCTTTGACACTAGGCAACCTCCCGACCCCTCGGCGATCCTCTCGAACATGAGAGGAAGAAGAGGGTCGTCTAGGGGTCGAGGGTTCGAGGGTTCGAGGGTTCTTCTCCTCTATTCTTTCTTCTCCTCTTTTTTTCTTCTTCTTCCTCTTTTTTATCGGGAACAAGGGTCGTCGAGGGACATATATAGATGTAGTGTCCTCGTTGTCGATATATACCCCCTCCCGATAGCTTACTATGATTAGGTAGCTAGTTCTACGTTTGGCACTAATATATCCATCTGTCATGTTTGAATAATAATTGCCATGTTGTAAATATTTGTAGAAACTATGGACACCGCCCTAGACGAAGCAACAAAAGAAGCGTTGTTGAGGGAGATAATCGCACAAGGAAGTGATGCCGTCTCGTACTATCTCAACGAAACCGATGGTCTGGAAGGAGAGGGTGAACAAGCTGACTACGGTGACCTAATGCCGGTGCAAGAAGAAGAACATGAGGACGGCTCCGGTGACCCAATGCCGGTGCAAGAAGGAGACCGTGATGACGGCTCCGGTGACCGAACCGAGTCCGGCCAGGTATATATATTAGTTAAGCCTATGCTGACTAGCTGATTGATGCATTCATTGTTTTGGTATGTACACATATTAATTAAGTCTTTGTTCTTTTTTCTAGCCCTCCGGATCGAGCACAACTTCGGTAAAGAGACGAGGCCCGAAGAAAAAGTTGAGCTCAGATGAAAAGCTTGAGATCACAGCAATCGCGCCCGACGGCCAACCTATTGAACCCCTCCAGACAAAGAGCGCATTTGTTGCTCAGTGCGGGGTTCTGGTTAGGGACAAGATCCCAATAAGCATCCAGCAATGGTTTAAGCCGGCTAAAGAAGACCCTGAGGTGTCTTATGTCAATGATATGCAGAAAAATGATCTTTGGACTGAGCTAAAGTCAAATTTCACCCTACCGCCAGAGGATAATCCAGAGAACCCAATTAAAGAGAAATTAATCAAGTCTTTTGCTCTGAAGAGAATGGCAGATCTATTTAGGAGGTGGAAGAAAGAGCTGAATAGGTTTGTCGATAAAAAAGAGACACCAAAATTCAAGGGCAGATATGAGAAGATCAGAGATCACTGGCCCGCATTTGTGGCCCACAAGACATAGGAAAAGAGTAAGAAGATGTCGGCGACAAACAAGCAAAATGCTGCGAAGAAGAAGCTTCACCATCGCACGGGGTCAGGTGGCTACCTCGTAGCCCGGCCTAAGTGGTCCAAGGCTGAGAATGATCTGCTTAATAAAGGGATCGAACTAGAGACAATGAACTGGCCAGACCGTTGCCGGACTTGGTTCTTCGGGGCTGGCGGAACCTTGGACCCTGAAACAGGGAAATGCATTTGAATGAATGGACAAATGGACATACCAGTCAGTAAGCTTAAGCAGTATATCGAAGCAGCGCAGGAAGGGACGTTCTTTCCAGACAGAGAGCACGACGAGCTCACAATGGCCCTCGGGAATCCTGAGCACCCTGGACGGACACGAGGCACGCCAGGCTCCGTTTCGTGGAAGGTTGGGTTTCCGGACACAGGCGGTTACAAATCCCATGAGAGGAGGAAAAAAGTGCAGCAGACCGAACTGCAGGCGCTGCACGCAAGGGTACAAGCGATAGAGGAACGAGAAGCAAATCGCAGCAAACGTACTGCCGAAGCCTCCCCCGAAGCTACCCCGCCATCTCAGCGCAGATGCAGCGTGGCTTCCACTGAGCTGCTTCAGCCAGAGCATGCCTTGACGGCTCCTGCCAGCTATCCTGTGGATGCTATAACAGAGTCTCAAAATTGCCACCTTATGACGCAATGGATGAATTTGAAGGTCAAGGCGGCTGTTGGCTCTGTTTATCCTACTGAACCCGGTGCAACTTTTCACTGCCGGCCGATTCCAGAAGGATATGCTAGGGTGATGGTGGATGAGATAACGGAGGGATTTGAGGACCTCCAGCTTGACCACCCTACCGGTGAAGGGGAGACTCGGCTGGGGTCTGCTCTGAAGACTCCATGCCTATGGCGGAAGGACCTCATGAACCTTCCGAACTGGACGCCTCCGCCTCCTCCTCCTCCTCCGGCGAGTCAGGGCACTCCGCCTCCTCAACCGCCTCCTCCTCCGGTGAGTGACGATCAGGGCCCTCGGCCGGCTCCTTCTCCGGCGTGTGGCGGCACTCCGCCTCCTTCTCCGCCTGCGCCGACGCGCCCGAGCAGCCAGCCTCCTCCTTCTCCGCCTCGTCAGCAAGGGCGGAAGAGACCTGCCGCCGCTCAAGCTGCTCCGGCGGGTCGTAGTCCTTCTCCTCCGCCTCTTAAGCAAGTAAAGAAGACAACCGCTTCGTCTGCTCGGTCGGTGTCTAGCAGTACAACCAGAGGCGGGAGGACATACAGATTCGGTCCTTCTCTGAAGACTCCAGAGAAGTTACCATACGAGAGGACCCAGGAGGAGAACGCCGAGATCGCGCGAGAAGAAGTGAGGAAATTCTTTGAAGGGGTGAAAGCAAAGAAACATCCACCTCCGGAGGAGAAGGTAGATCGGGTGAAAGTGAAGCGCACTCTGGCTGCCCTGACAAAACCACCAAAGTCTGATCCGCCGAAAGGAAACTATGACCGCATTATTGGAAAGGAATTTGCCGAAGCGAAGCGGTAGGGAAGTACTGTCAGTGATCAAAGGCTGAAAGAACGACGAGCTGGGAAACAAATTGCCCAGCTCAGCAAACAAGCGAAGCAATCATGCCCCCCGCTCAAGGTGCCTAGCCACAACGTCGCTAATGATCCGAGGATGGTGCCCGGTTATAGCAATCTTGCAGATTACCTGCCCGACGAAGTACATTATGAACCCATGGAGATGTAGATACAAAGATACGAGTACGAGAAGCCTCTCGTCAAAGATGAAGGATCTCTATCAACGATGATGCAAAGATTGCATGATTGGTACTTGAAAATCTGCAGAGACTCTGGGGGGAGGAGTACTTTGTATTTGAAAGTTAAAAAGGAGCATGACCTCGTTGGAATTGATCTGTTGCCTGTTCCATTTGAGGAGTTCTATCAGTTTTTCAATCAATTGGCCCTCGATAAAACAACGGTCGCCTGCTACTGTCTGTAAGTAGTACTACTTCTGTCATTAAGTTTCTCTATATAGCTTAGCTCTTTCATTGCATGTATTTATAATCATCCTCACTATATTATGCAGATTGAAGATCGTCGAATTGAAGAAAAGACAAGTCGGTGATATTGGGTTCATTAACACATATCTCATAGATGCAACTCAGGTTAAATTTCATGCCGCAGAAACCGAGGCCAGCATGCTACCATCGTTGATAATAAATCAAAACAAAGATATAATACTCTTTCCTTACAACTTCAAGTGAGTGTTACTGTCTTGTGCGTATTCGGTTTCCCTTATATATTAGTCAAGGTTATAGTAATGTAATTGATGAGTTATGCATGCGTGTGCAGTTACCACTATATTCTCCTACATATTAAGCTTGAGCAGGGACTAGTAACCGTCTTAGACTCAAGACGAAAAGATCCCAAGGACTATGCAGACATGACTCAAATACTCGAGAAGTAAGTTAAATCGATCATTATCCACCATATCAGCAACTTTGTTCATTTCCTGATATATCAAGTAATTGTTTTCTTTGTCCGGCAGGGTTTGGAGAAAATTCACCAGAAAAGCTCCAGGACTGCCGAAGGAGCTGCAATTTAGACACCCGAAAGTAAGTAGTAGCTATAGTAGCATTTAAGCGCATCTACTAGTCATTCAAGTGCTAGTTTCATCAATACCATTTGGCATTCTTGCTTATCAGTTTGATTAACCTCTATTTCTTGTAAAGTGGTTGTGGCAGGAACAAGGGAATGATTTCTGTGGATACTATGTTTGCGAGTCCATCCGCCACACGACCTGTGAGCGGGGCTACACTGAGGAACAATATGAAGTACGTAAATAACAACATTCATAATTTTATTTTATTACCATCATTTGTGTTGAGTTTCATTCATTCATATATATATGTATTGACCCCCTTCTTTAAATTAGATGTTTCGAAAGCGGGATGAACTCCTAGCACCAGCTCGCATGCGAGGAATTCAAGAGGAATTGGCGGCATTCTTTCTTGACCACGTGATCCCTGAAGACGGAGAATTCTATGTTAAACCTGAGTCCGTATGATTATATTTGTAAGAGATAATTACTGTATATATGTAGCCGGTAGTGTCAGATAGATATACGAGAACTTGTTGTTCGACCAATCTCTCGGAGTAGGAGAGGTGGTCGATATCACTTCTCTCTGTATGCATATATGTTCATGACGATCATCTGTTTCCTTCGTTTGCTTACTAGCTAGCCAGCGTGTCTAGTCCTCTCTATACGTATGTATAGTACGTAGCGTCGACCAAGCACGGACATAAGAGATGACACTTCTCTATATTAATTATAGCTAGCTAACACAATATATGAAACACCTAAATTAACCCCCCAAAACCCCCAACCCCCCCCCCCCTTTCAAAAAAAAACTAAAACCCCAGCCACAGAAATGCTGACGCATGGATGCCTATTTGGTCCCGGTTGGTGCCACCAACCGGGACCAAAGGGTCTCCTGCCTGGGCTCTGCGCACTGCCCACGTGGAGGGGCTTTAGTCCCGGTTCTGGATTGAATCGGGACTAAAGGGGGGAGGTATTAGTACCGACACTTTAGTCCCGGTTCAGGAACCGGGACTAAAGGCCCTTACGAACCAGGACTGTAGGCCCTTTTTCTACCAGTGATGTGGGGTAAGCCTTGATAATATATGTTACTCTGGCTGCCCTATGAATAGTTTTCTCAACATACAACTACCCCTAAGTGTGATCCACGTATATGCGCGCTCATATGATGGGCACCAAAGGACAACAACATATCAACATACAAATCAAATAAATCATAATAGATCACCAATTAATCATAGGACAAAATGAATATACTGAAGAATAACGGAGATGCAAGAAGCATCAAACGCAATGTTCAAGAAGGGATTGCGATAGTTTTTGGGAGAGTGGACCACTGAATAAAGAGGGGGGAAGGTGATGGAGATGTTGATGAAGGCGGTGGAGGTGATGGAGACGATGGTGGTGATGATGGTTCCCTTGGCGGCACTCTGGCACCATCAAAAGAGAGGGAAAAGAGGCCCCTTCCTTCTTCTTCCTTGGCCTCTCCCCTAGGTGGGAGAGGTTTCCACCTCTTTTTCTTGGTGCTCATGGATCTTGGAGTGCGAGAGCCCCTCCAAGATTCAATCTCTCTTCTCTCTATTTCTCTCTATTTTCGGTATTGTTCTGAGCCGAAACACTATCTCTTTAATAAGCGGAGATGTGCAACTCCAATGAGGCTATAAGTTTAAGCGAATTTCCAATATTTTAGGATCTTTCTTACGGCCGAAGGAGAGCATCAACTGACCTACATGGGGCAACATGGTAGTCCCACGTGCCCCCTAGGGCGCGTGGATGGGGTGCATGACCACCTGGTGGCTCCCCTGGTCTCCATCTTCTAGCTGTTGGAGTCCTTAGTTAAATTTTGAAAGAAAAAAACTGATTTTCTGTCTCTATAAAATTTTCACCTAAAAAGCCCAAAACAATAGAAAATAGTGTATGTCCTCTTGCACTAGATTAATATGATAGTCCAAATAAGTATGATATAAAATTGTGCCAAAAAAACACATACAAATGATGTGAATATAGCATGAATATTCAAAACTTACAGATACATTTGAGACCTATCCGCAATCGCTCTATCTTCAAAATCTTTTGTCTCCTTCATTCATAATTCGAAGGCTTCCAAGTGATTCCAATCTCTAGAAGAGGCACACCCTCCAAAAGAACAAAAACCTTGTAGAAATCACTTGGTTCAAACTCTTTCTAAATATTTTTAAGAAATAAGTCAAGAACTCATCTCCTCTCCCTCTCTCCCTTCTCACAAAGGATGGGTAGAACAAAGGGAGTGAAAGCGCAAAGATTCAAAGATTGTTCTATTATAGTAAATGGTATCGAAGCCTATCACCACCCAAGGTATATGGGTGTCTTACATAGGCATGCCTAAAAAATATGACTATTGGAAGAAAAAGCAACGTCCCCGGAAGTTTCGAACATCACATACCTGGAACCTCGAGATGTGTTCAAAATTTAAAAGGTCTTTCCAAAAAATAAACCTACCATAAGAGTGTTGATACAAGATTCCCCACACTGATATGAGTAAATATCAAAAACAGTAATTATTTACTCATTTGCTTAAAAGTCATCGTGTTGCAGTTGTCACTAAACAATTTTTTTTCTAAGTTAGAGCATCTACTGTCAGGGGCCTCAAACCCCGCCCCCTCCATACACCCGGGCGGTCGGCCCAGTCAGTGACCAGGTGGCACCCATCATATCCAGCCCAAATGTAGGGCAGATATGAGGATGTCCGGGCACGTCCACCACATCGGACCCAGCAGGTGTGCCGCACCACAAATTGCACAAAATTCACCCCTCGACTTACCAGATCCATTTGCTCTCTCATCTATTCTTTCACCTCTGCCGCCACCCTTGCTTCGCCACCCTTCCGAGCCTCTGTGCCACCAGCACTGCCACAATAGTCCTCTCTCCCATGCTCGCTACCGTGGACATCGTCACCGGCCCGGACGCCACCGTGGTACGTTCGGCAACTCTCGGGTTGCCCCTTGCGCTCTATGTGTTTGATACATTGTCTAACCTGTTTCTTGTGATCTATTTGTAGGGAAAATGATGAATTCTAATTCTTCGCCGGACGAGGAGTATGGACTGATGGAGTGATGTCCGCTAGAACTACGTCGGTATTTTCCCAAAGAGGAAGGGATGATGCAGCACGGTGATGGTAGGTATTTCCTTCAGTGATGAGACCAAGGTTACCGAACCAGTAGGAGAACCAAGCAACACTACGTAAACATCACTTGCACACAAATAACAAATACTCGCAACCCAACATGTAAAAGGGGTTGTCAATCCCTTTTGGGTAATGACGCCAAAAATTGGCAAACAGACGTGAGAGAGTTGTATATATTGATAGATCGAACACCAAATAAAATAAAGTGCAACAAGGTATTTTTGTATTTTTGGTTTAATAGATCTGAAAATAAAAGCAAAGAAAAATAGATCGCAAAGGCAAATATATTAAAGAAGAGATCCGGGGGCCGTAGGTTTCACTAGTGGCTTCTCTCGAGAAAAATAGCAAACGATGGGTAAATAAATTATTGTTGGGCAATTGATAGAACTTCAAATAATCATGATGATATCCAGACGATGATCATTATATAGGCATCACGTCCAAGATTAGTAGGCCGACTCCTGCCTGCATCTACTACTATTACTCCACACATCGACCGCTATCTAGCATGCATCTAGTGTATTAAGTTCATGAAGAAATGAAGTAATGCAATAAAAACGATGACATGATGTAGACAAGATCTATTTATAGAAATAGACCCCATCTTGTTATCCTTAATGGCGACAATACATACGTGTCGGTTCCCCTTCTGTCACTAGGATCAAGCACCATAAGATCAAACCCCTCACAAAGCACCTCTTCCCATTGCAAGATAAATAGATCAAGTTGGCGAAACAAAACCCAAATATCGGAGAAGAAATACGAGGCTATAAGCAATCATGCATATAAGAAATCACTGTTCAAGAAATCTTCCGATTCAGCGATTTATCTCCCGATTTATCGCTACTCATGGGGTCACCGATAAGATTATGCCTTATCTTCACCGTTTATCTTTTGGGCCGATTTATCACTCTGACAAGCGATTTATCATGAATCTACCGATAAATCGGGCCTATTCCTAACATTATGTTTGCAAAAACTATGTTTTGTTTGTGTTATGTGGACCTTGTTTTGCAATATGTACTATTGTCCTTTTTTGTTGGAAATATGCCCTAGAGTCAATAATAAAAGCATTATTATTATATTTCCTTGTTCATGATAATTGTCTTTATTCATGCTATAATTGTGTTATCCGGAAATCGTAATACATGTGTGAATAACAGACACCAACATGTCCCTAGTAAGCCTCTAGTTGACTAGCTCGTTAATAACCAGATAGTCATGGTTTCCTGACTATGGACATAAGATGTCACTGATAACGAGATCACATCATTAGGAGAATGATGTGATGGACAAGACCCAATCCTAAACATAGCATAAAGATCGTATAGTTCATTTGCTAGAGTTTTGCAATGTCAAGTATCTTTTCCTTAGACCATGAGATCGTGTAACTCCCGGATACCGTAGGAGTGCTTTGGGTGTACCAAATGTCACAACGTAACTGGGTGAATATAAAGGTATACTACGGGTATCTCCGAAAGTGTGGGTTGGGTTGACACGGATCAAGACTGGGATTTGTCACTCCGTATGACGGAGAGGTATCACTGGGCCCACTCGGTAATGCATCATCATAATGAGCTCAAAGTGACCAAGTGTCTGGTCACGGGATCATGCATTACGGTACGAGTAAAGTGACTTGCCGGTAACGAGATTGAACGAGGTATTGGGATACCGACGATCGAATCTCGGGCAAGTAATATATCGATTGACAAAGGGAATTGCATACGGGGTTGATTGAATCCTCGACATCGTGGTTCATCCGATGAGATCATCGTGGAGCATGTGGGAGCCAACATGGGTATCCAGATCCCGCTGTTGGTTATTGACCGGAGAGTCGTCTCGGTCATGTCTACATGTCTCCCGAACCCGTAGGGTCTACACACTTAAGGTTCGGTGACGCTAGGGTTGTGAAGATATGTATATGCAGTAACCCGAATGTTGTTCGGAGTCCCAGATGAGATCCCGGACGTCACGAGGAGTTCCGGAATGGTCCGGAGGTAAAGAATTATATATAGGAAGTGCTGTTTCGGCCATCGGGACAAGTTTCTGGGTTACCGGTATTGTACCGGGACAACCGGAAGGGTCCCAGGGGTCCACCGGGTGGGGCCACCTATCTCGGAGGGCCCCATGGGCTGAGGTGGGAAGGGACCCAGCCCTTAGTGGGCTGGGGCGCCACCCCTAAGGGGCCCATGCGCCTAGGGTTAGGGGAAACCCTAAAAGGGGGGGCGCCCCCTTGCCTTGGGGGGCAAGCCCCCCACCCTTGGCCGCCGCCCCCCTAGGAGATCCATCTCCTAGGGCCGGCGCCCCCCCCCTTGGCACCCCTATATATAGTGGGGGAGAGGAGGGACTTGAGGCTACGCTTTTGGTGCTTCCCTCTCTCCCTGTTACATCTCTCGCTCTTGTAGTATAGGCGAAGCCCTACTACCGTGACGCCCTGCATCCACCACCACGCCGTCGTGCTGCTGGATCATCACCAACCTCTCCTCCCCCCCTTGCTGGATCAAGAAGGAGGAGACGTCTCCCGTCCCGTACATGTGTTGAACGCGGAGGTGCCGTCCGTTCGGCACTCGGTCATCGGTGATTTGGATCACATCGTGTTCGACTACATCATCCCCGTTCGTTGAACACTTCCGCACGCGATCTACAAAGGTATGTAGATGCACCTCATGACTCGTTGCTAGATGAACTCCTAGATGGATCTTGGTGAAACGAGTAGGAATTTTTTTGTTTTCTGCAACGTTCCCCAATAGTGGCATCATGAGCTAGGTCTATGCGTAGTTCTTCTTGCGCGAGTAGAACACAATTTGTTGTGGGCGTGGATTTGTCAACTTTCTTGCCGCTACTAGTCTTTTCTTGCTTCAGCGGTATTGTGGGATGAAGCGGCCCGGACCAACCTTACACGTACGCTTACGTGAGACCGGTTCCACCGACTAACATGCACTAGTTGCATAAGGTGGCTGGCGGGTGTCTGTCTCTCCCACTTTAGTTGGAGCGGATTCGATGAACAGGGTCCTTATGAAGGGTAAATAGAAGTTGACAAATCACGTTGTGGCTTTCACGTAGGTAAGAAAACGTTCTTGCTAGAACCCTAATTCAGCCACGTAAAAACTTGCAACAACAATTAGAGGACGTCTAACTTGTTTTTGCAGCAAGTGGTTTGTGATATGATATGGCCAAAGTTGTGATGAATGATGAATGATCTATATGTGATGTATGAGATGTTCATGCTATTGTAATAGGAATCACGACTTGCATGTCGATGAGTATGACAACCGGCAGGAGCCATAGGAGTTGTCTTTATTCTTTTATATGACCTGCGTGTCATTGAGAAACGCCATGTAAATTACTTTACTTCATTGCTAAACGCGTTAGCCATAGTAGTAGAAGTAATAGTTGGCGAGCAACTTCATGGAGACACGATGATGGAGATCATGATGATGGAGATCATGGTGTCAAGCCGGTGACAAGATGATCATGGAGCCCCAAGATGGAGATCAAAGGAGCTATGTGATATTGGCCATATCATGTCACATTTATTATTTGATTGCATGTGATGTTTATCATGTTTTGCATCTTGTTTACTTAGAACGACGGTAGTAAATAAGATGATCCCTCATATTAATTTCAAGAAGTGTTCCCCCTAACTGTGCACCGTTGCGACAGTTCGCTGTTTCAAAACACCACATGATGATCGGGTGTTTTATTCAGACGTTCACATACAACGGGTGTAAGACAGATTTACACATGCAAACACTTAGGTTGACTTGATGAGCCTAGCATGTACAGACATGGCCTCGGAACACAGAAGACCGAAAGGTCGAGCATGAGTCGTATGGAAGATACGATCAACATGAAGATGTTCACCGACGTTGACTAGTCCGTCTCACGTGATGATCGGACACGGCCTAGTTAACTCGGATCATGTAATACTTAGATGACTAGAGGGATGTCTAATCTAAGTGGGAGTTCATTATATAATTTGATTAGATGAACTTTATTATCATGAACATTAGTCTAAAATATTTTACAATATGTCTTGTAGATCAAATGGCCCACGTAGTCCTCAACTTCAACGTGTTCCTAGAGAAAACCAAGCAGAAAGACGATGGTAGCAACTACACGGACTGGGTCCGGAACCTGAGGATCATCCTCATAGCTGCCAAGAAAGATTACGTCCTACAAGCACCGCTAGGTGAAGCTCCCGTCCCACAGAACCAAGACGTTATGAACGCTTGGCAGACACATGTTGACGACTACTCCCTCGTTCAGTGCGGCATGCTTTACAGTTTAGAGCCGGGGCTCCAAAAGCGTTTCGAGAGATATGAAGTCTCTGATAAGTTCTTTAGCTGTAAGATGGAGGAAAATAATTCTGTCAGTGAGCACATACTCACTATGTCTGGGTTACATAACCGCTTGTCTCAGCTGGGAGTTAATCTCCCGGACGATGCGGTCATTGACAGAATCCTCCAGTCGCTTCCACCAAGCTACAAGAGCTTTGTGATGAACTTCAACATGCAGGGGATGCAAAAGACCATTCCTGAGTTGTTTGCAATGCTGAAATCAGCGGAGGTAGAAGTCAAGAAGGAACATCAAGTGTTGATGGTCAATAAAACCACTAAGTTCAAGAAGCGCAAGGGTAAGAAAGCCTTCAAGAAGGACGACAAGGAAGTTGCCGCGCCCGGCAAGCAAGCTGCCGGGAAGAAGCCAAAGAATGGACCCAAGCCCGAGACTGAGTGCTTTTATTGCAAGGGAAGCGGTCACTGGAAGCGGAACTGCCCTAAATACTTAGCAGACAAGAAGGCCGGCAAAACAAAAGGTATATGTGATATACATGTAATTGATGTGTACCTTACTAGTGTCCGTAGTAGCTCCTGGGTATTTGATACCGGTGCAGTTGCTCACATTTGTAACTCAAAGCAGGGGCTGCGGAATAAGCGGAAACTGGCAAAGGACGAGGTGACGATGCGCGTCGGGAATGGTTCCAAGGTCAATGTGATCGCCGTTGGCACGCTACCTCTACATTTACCTTCGGGATTAGTTTTAAACCTTAATAATTGTTATTTAGTACCAGCTTTGAGCATGAACATTGTATCGGGATCTCGTTTAATTCGAGATGGCTACTCATTTAAATCGGAGAATAATGGTTGTTCTATTTATATGAGAGATATGTTTTGTGGTCATGCTCCTATGGTGAATGGTTTATTCTTTATGAATCTCGAACGTAATACTACACACGTTCATAATGTGAGTGCCAAAAGATTCAAGGTTGATAATGATAGTCCCACATACTTGTGGCACTGCCGCCTTGGTCACATAGGTGTCAAACGCATGAAGAAGCTCCATGCAGATGGACTTTTAGAGTCTCTTGATTATGAATCATTTGACACGTGCGAACCATGCCTTATGGGTAAAATGACCAAGACTCCGTTCTCAGGAACAATGGAGCGAGCAACCAACTTATTGGAAATCATACATACTGATGTATGCGGTCCAATGAGTGTTGAGGCTCGCGGTGGCTATCGTTATGTTCTCACCCTCACTGATGATTTGAGTAGATATGGATATATTTACTTAATGAAGCACAAGTCTGAAACCTTTGAAAAGTTCAAGGAATTTCAGAGTGATGTCGAGAATCAACGTGACAGGAAAATCAAGTTTCTACGATCAGATCGTGGAGGAGAATACTTGAGTCACGAATTTGGCACACACTTAAGAAAATGTGGAATAATTTCACAACTCACGCCGCCTGGAACACCTCAGCGAAACGGTGTGTCCGAACGTCGTAATCGCACTCTATTAGATATGGTGCGGTCTATGATGTCTCTTACCGATCTACCGCTATCTTTTTGGGGCTATGCTTTAGAGACTGCCGCATTCACTTTAAATAGGGCTCCGTCGAAATCCGTTGAGACGACACCATATGAATTATGGTTTGGGAAGAAACCTAAGCTGTCATTTCTAAAAGTTTGGGGATGCGATGCTTATGTCAAGAAACTTCAACCTGAAAAGCTCGAACCCAAGTCGGAAAAATGCGTCTTCATAGGATACCCGAAAGAAACTATTGGGTATACCTTCTACCTCAGATCCGAAGGCAAGATCTTTGTTGCCAAGAATGGATCCTTTCTAGAGAAAGAGTTTCTCTCGAAAGAAGTAAGTGGGAGGAAAGTAGAACTTGATGAAGTGTTACCTCTTGAACCGGAAAATGGCGCAACTCAAGAAAATGTTCCTGAGGTGCCTGCACCGACTAGAGAGGCAGTTAATGATGATGATCAAGATACTTCTGATCAAGCTCCTACTGAAATTCATAGGTCCACAAGGACACGTTCCGCACCAGAGTGGTACGGCAACCCTGTCTTGGAAATCATGTTGTTAGACAACGGTGAACCTTCGAACTATGAAGAAGCGATGGCGGGCCCGGATTCCGACAAATGGCTAGAAGCCATGAAATCCGAGATAGGATCCATGTATGAAAACGAAGTATGGACTTTGACTGACTTGCCCGTTGAAAGGCGAGCCATAGAGAATAAATGGATCTTTAAGAAGAAGACAGACGCGGATGGTAATGTGACCATCTATAAAGCTCGGCTTGTCGCTAAGGGTTATCGACAAGTTCAAGGGGTTGACTACGATGAGACTTTCTCACCGGTAGCGAAGCTAAAGTCCGTCCGAATCATGTTAGCAATTGCCGCGTTTTACGATTATGAAATATGGCAAATGGACATCAAAACGGCATTCCTTAATGGTTTCCTTAAGGAAGAATTGTATATGATGCAGCCGGAAGGTTTTGTCGATCCTAAGAATGCTGACAAGGTGTGCAAGCTCCAACGCTCGATTTATGGGCTGGTGCAAGCATCTCGGAGTTGGAACATTCGCTTTGATGAGATGATCAAAGCGTTTGGGTTTACGCAGACTTATGGAGAAGCCTGCGTTTACAAGAAAGTGAGTGGGAGCTCTGTAGCATTTCTCATATTATATGTAGATGACATACTTTTGATGGGAAATGATATAGAACTCTTGGACAGCATCAAGGCCTACTTGAATAAGAATTTTTTCAATGAAGGACCTTGGAGAAGCTGCTTATATATTAGGCATCAAGATCTATAGAGATAGATCGAGACGCCTCATAGGTCTTTCACAAAGCACATACCTTGATAAGATATTGAAGAAGTTCAATATGGATCAATCTAAGAAGGGGTTCTTGCCTGTGTTACAAGGTATGAAATTGAGCTCGGCTCAAAGTCCGACCACGGCAGAAGAAATAGAAGAGATGAGTGTCATCCCCTATGCCTCAGCCATAGGTTCTATTATGTATGCCATGCTGTGTACCAGACCTGATGTAAACCTTGCCGTAAGTTTGGTAGGAAGGTACCAAAGTAATCCCGGCAAGGAACACTGGACAGCGGTCAAGAATATCCTGAAGTACCTGAAAAGGACTAAGGAGATGTTTCTCGTTTATGGAGGTGACGAAGAGCTTGTCGTAAAGGGTTACGTTGACGCTAGCTTCGACACAGATCTGGATGACTCAAAGTCACAAATCGTATGCGTGTATATTTTGAATGGTGGGGCAGTAAGCTGGTGCAGTTGCAAGCAGAGCGTCGTGGCGGGATCTACGTGTGAAGCGGAGTACATGGCAGCCTCGGAGGCAGCACATGAAGCAATTTGGGTGAAGGAGTTCATCACCGACCTCGGAGTCATACCCAATGCGTCGGGGCCGATCAAGCTCTTCTGTGACAACACTGGAGCTATTGCACTTGCCAAGGAGCCCAGATTTCACAAGAAGACAAGGCACATCAAGCGTCGCTTCAACTCCATTCGTGAAATGTCCAGGATGGAGACATAGATATTTGTAAAGTACATACGGACCTGAATGTAGCAGATCCGTTGACTAAACCTCTCCCTAGGGCAAAACATGATCAACACCAGAATTCCATGGGTGTTCGATTCATCACAATGTAACTAGATTATTGACTCTAGTGCAAGTGGGAGACTGTTGGAAATATGCCCTAGAGGCAATAATAAAAGCATTATTATTATATTTCCTTGTTCATGATAATTGTCTTTATTCATGCTATAATTGTGTTATCCGGAAATCGTAATACATGTGTGAATAACAGACACCAACATGTCCCTAGTAAGCCTCTAGTTGACTAGCTCGTTAATCAACAGATAGTCATGGTTTCCTGACTATGGACATAAGATGTCACTGATAACGAGATCACATCATTAGGAGAATGATGTGATGGACAAGACCCAATCCTAAACATAGCATAAAGATCGTATAGTTCGTTTGCTAGAGTTTTGCAATGTCAAGTATCTTTTCCTTAGACCATGAGATCGTGTAACTCCCAGATACCGTAGGAGTGCTTTGGGTGTACCAAACGTCACAACGTAACTGGGTGACTATAAAGGTATACTACGGGTATCTCCGAAAGTGTCTGTTGGGTTGACACGGATCAAGACTGGGATTTGTCACTCCGTATGACGGAGAGGTATCAATGGGCCCACTCGGTAATGCATCATCATAATGAGCTCAAAGTGACCAAGTGTCTGGTCACGGGATCATGCATTACGGTACGAGTAAAGTGACTTGCCGGTAACGAGATTGAACGAGGTATTGGGATACCGACGATCGAATCTCGGGCAAGTAATATATCGATTGACAAAGGGAATTGCATACGGGGTTGATTGAATCCTCGACATCGTGGTTCATCCGATGAGATCAGCGTGGAGCATGTGGGAGCCAACATGGGTATCCAGATCCCACTGTTGGTTATTGACCGGAGAGTCGTCTCGGTCATGTCTACATGTCTCCCGAACCCGTAGGGTCTACACACTTAAGGTTCGGTGACGCTAGGGTTGTGAAGATATGTATATGCAGTAACCCGAATGTTGTTCGGAGTCCCGGATGAGATCCCGGACGTCACGAGGAGTTCCGGAATGGTCCGGAGGTAAAGAATTATATAGGAAGTGCTGTTTCGGCCATCGGGACAAGTTTCGGGGTTACCGGTATTGTACCGGGACCACCGGAAGGGTCCGGGGGGTCCACCGGGTGGGGCCACGTATCCCGGAGGGCCCCATGGGCTGAAGTGGGAAGGGACCCAGCCCTTAGTGGGATGGGCGCCACCCCTAAGGGGCCCATGCGCCTAGGGTTAGGGGAAACCCTAAAAGGGGGGCGCCCCCTTGCCTTGGGGGGCCCTTGGCCGCCCCCCTAGGAGATCCATCTTCTAGGGCCGGCGCCCCCCCTTGGCACCCCTATATATAGTGGGGGAGAGGAGGGACTTGAGGCTACGCTTTTGGTGCTTCCCTCTCTCCCTGTTACATCTCTCTCTCTTGTAGTATAGGCGAAGCCCTGCTACTGTGACGCCCTGCATCCACCACCACGCCGTCGTGCTGCTGGATCATCACCAACCTCTCCTCCCCCCCCCTTGCTGGATCAAGAAGGAGGAGACGTCTCCCATCCCGTACATGTGTTGAACGCGGAGGTGCCGTCCGTTCGGCACTCGGTCATCGGTGATTTGGATCACGTCGTGTTCGACTACATCATCCCCGTTCGTTGAGCGCTTCCGCACGCGATCTACAAAGGTATGTAGATGCACCTCATGACTCGTTGCTAGATGAACTCCTAGATGGATCTTGGTGAAACGAGTAGGAAAATTTTTGTTTTCTGCAACGTTCCCCAACATTTTTGTCATTATAAGCGGATTCAAAGGCTAGGAAGTAAGCTAACACTTATGTCCAATATTGTTTTGGTGTTGAATATAACATATTTTATTGTTCGAAACCTAGGATTTGCAAAAAAAATGGTCGATTAATAGCCGACCGATAAAATGGATTAATCACCCTATTTCCGACTAATCTCTAATCCCCAGCTAACCGAGACGCTAACGATAAGCGATATCCTCAACATTGTAAGAAATCAAAGAAGACTCAAATAACTTTCATGGATAAAAAGATAGATCTGATCATAAACTCAAAGTTCATCTGATCCCAACAAACACACCGCAAAAAGAGTTACATCATATGGATCTCCAAGAGACAATTGTATTGAGAATCAAACGAGAGAGAGGAAGCCATCTAGCTACTAACTATGGACCCGAAGGTCTACAAAAGACTACTTACGCATCATCGGAGAGGCACCAATGGAAGTGGTGAACCCCTCCGTGATGGTGTCTAGATTGGATATGGTGGTTCTGGGCTCTGTGGTGGCTGGAATTGATTTTCGTCGACTCCCCTAGGCTTTCTGGAATATTGAGGTATTTATAGAGCAAAGAGTCGGTTCAGGGGGCACCCGAGGTGGGCACAACCCACCAGGGCGCGCCTGGGCCTCCAGGCACGCCCTGGTGGTTTGTGCTCCCCTCGGAGCACCCCCAGGCGCTTCTCCGGCCCACTGGATGTCTTCTGGTCCCAAAAAAATTCACAAAAAGTTTTGCTGCGTTTGGACTCCATTTGCTATTGATTTCCTGCGATGTAAAAAACATGCAGAAAACAACAATTGGCACTTGGCACTATGTCAATAGGTTAGTACCAAAAATTATATAAAATGATTATAAAACATCCAAGAATGATAATATAACAACATGGAACAATCAAAAATTATAGATACGTTGGAGACATATCATGGAGCTTGATAAAATGATTCAAGATGAGTTATTCGATTTGTCGTATTCGGACGAAGAAGTGGACATGATCGTGCTCATGAGCATGCAAGAGGAAATGTACCCGTAGGTGGAGCATATTCTCAACTTCAAGGGCTCAATGAAAGGAAGAAGATTGATCAATCGGGATAGGGTCTCCGGAGCACAACTACTACACAAGGACTACGTACTTTGCTCTAGACCCAAATTTCCTAGATAATCCATGGCTTCATTGCCGTTTTCACATGCGTGAACCATTGTTTTTGCGCATTATAGAGGGAGTGAAGGCACAGGATGAATACTTCAACCTCACAAGGGATTGATGCAGCCAACTTTCTTTCTCTCTAAGTAGAACTGCACAGTTGCTTTGAGGATGCTTGCACTTAGTACTTCCGTCGATGTTGTCGGTGATATGGTCTACATGGGGGAGAGCACATGCATGAAGACTACTGTCAAGTTTACCCGCGCCATGGTGCAGGTGTCTGGAGCAGAGTATCTGAGAGAACCAAATGTGCAGGACACAAAAAAGTTGTTGGCTATTGAAGGGGCAAAGGGTTTCCAGGAATGCTCTGATCAATTATTGCATGCATTGGCAATGGAAGAACTGCACCAAAGGTTTGCGGGGAATGTATCAAGGTCACACCAAAGAGGACACCATCATACTAGAAGCAGTGACATCACATGACTTATGGATTTGGCATGCTTTCTTTAGAGTGTCGGGTTCTCACATTGACATCAACGTGCTTCAACGATCTCCCATGTTCAAGAGGCTTTGTAATGGGGAATCACCGTCGTGCAACTACATTGTCAACGGTCGTGACTACAACATGGGAGACTATCTTGCCGATGGCATCTATCCTCGGTGGGTGGCGTTTGTGAAGACCATATTCAAACCACACGGCAAAAAACAAAGCCACTTCATAACAATGCAGGAAGTGACTAGGAATGATGTGGAGAGGGCCTTCAGAGCGCTTCAAGCTCGTTGGCGAATTGTTCATGGAGCTACAATGATGTGGGAATCAACTGTATGGTAGCTGATGACATGTTGTGTTATTTTGCACAATATGATTGTCGGGGACGAGGGTGATGGTGTTACCAAACCAATGATTTTGAAGCACCTTGAGAACAAGTTTAAATCCTGAAAGATCAAGATGTAAATGAACTTAGGAACTTTCTACGAATGCATCAGAATCTTTGAGATTATCAGGTGCACACGCAGCTACTCAGTGATTTTGTGGAGCATATGTGGACTCACAGTCGAAACCAAAGATCTAATGTTTGAGTTGTGCACTTAAAATAAATATATGTAAGAACTATGTATTCTTGCTACCAACATTTGTTATTTACGTGCAACATTGACATATATGATGGACATGCATTGATTTGCGAGTCCGGATTTGAGGTATGTGAATACCGGATACGAAATATGAGAGGCAATCCGAATGCGTCCGTGGACGTATAAAGAGCCAGATTTGCCGAGTCTGGTTGTAGATGCTCTTAATACCTGACTTGAGACAGGGCATTCCGTTGTGACAGCGCATCCCCCTACGTGCCTGAAATGAGTAGGCAGAGACATCTAGCAGCTCAGAAATTTCTAGACTTTGTATATTTAGCAAACCATAAGAACTAAACATGTAAAGAAAATAAAAGGAAATATATATTAGCTATGATCTAGGCCATACAATTGAGAATGGATGACCAGCACGAGGGTGTGCCACGTCGATCTCCCCTATATAAATGGCATGCCGATAGTCGCCTCCACCCACACACTATTTGGTCCACATGGTGCCACCCAAAGGACACCAGTATGCTTGCGGGGCCAGGCGTCGCCCACTTAGACATGTAGCATCGCCTAGACTATAGCGGTGTCACGCCAGCGACAATGATCAGCTACAACTTCGATATCACCGACTAAACCATGGGCAAGAAGCGGTGCATGATGCACATCCCGATGATGCATGTCGACCTCAGCTCGGACTCGGGCCTATGCAGGGCCTAGGTGGGGCTGAGGGGTCTAATGCTGCATCTCTCGCATGGCGGGTTGTCTTGGGATTGCACCAACCATCCAAGACTGTGCCAAGGAGGTGTTCAGGAAGATGGCGAAGGCTAGGGCATGGCCGCCGGTTCTCGGCAAGACCAACCACCAAAATAATGATCAACTCTACGCAGCGCGCCTCGCCATCGCATGTCGTAGCGAGGGCTCACCGCGGTCGATCAATGAGCTAGCTTCGGCGATGGCTGAAGCCTCAGTGACAAGAAGGGAAATCGCAAAGTTAACCACACGCATCAGGAAGCACCTCGGGGAGGAGGGCGCCGGGCTGATGGGCGTCAATGTGGTGCGCGCGTTGAGCTATCTGTGCCAGTTTGGCAGGCAGCTTGATATGAGTGGTCAGGAAGTCGTGGTGGCCAAGGAGGCGGCGAGATGGCTGGAGGAGGACGATCTTGGCGTGCGAAACACCGGCAAGTCCATAGTGGTCGGCACGTCCGCATGGTCCTAGAGCACGACAATGACAAGAGGCTCGTCGCCAGTGATGTGGCGAAGGTCACCGGCGTGTCGATGCATACCATCCAGGTGGTGTGTAAGAAGTTGCGCCCGCACACCGAGCTGCTCTTTGGATGAAGGATGGTGTGCCATGGTTTCTTTCTCTGTCCCTACTCTCATGGAGATCCGTCCGGCTTGTCCGAAAATACAAGTCTTAGGGACTTGTACGAGATTGTTGTAAGGTTTTATGTCTTTCCTTCGTTTTGTCAGTGATAATACTTGTTTGATTAGTTAATCAGAGCTAAACGGAGAAGATTGTAAATTATAAATTTACTCATCGATGTGAATCTTTTTTTTGTTTCATGCTATTTCTGGGCATTTATTACTTTCCTTGATGCATATGATAGGTCCAATGTATTAGGACATAAACATTGTTTTCCGCAAAATGGAAACAAATGTTCTGAGATCGTGACAAGGAGAAATCGCCAGCTATGTTTCATCAATATTGCCAGTTTCATATTTCCAAAAAGCATTATCAGTTTTAGAAGGTAGAGAAAAATGAGATGGGCCTACCGGTGGTTTACTGAAGTTAGGGTAGTGGCTCTCTAAGAGATTGGTTACATTTGGGTATTTTTCTATGTAAGTGTGGACCAAGGGGTTGTCTAGGTTAAAGTCAATGTCTGTAAAAAAATGATACCTTCCCTATATGTTGTGTTTCATTGGTATCCACATCCTAGCATTGGAGATTATGTCTTATAGAGGAAAGGTCTCTTGGCTCTGTGCTTCCTCTCAACCAAGAAGGTGTTGATCTCCCAAGTGCAAGGCTTTGTAGGAAGCAGCAATTTTCCTTAAGTGAGATCAAGGTTTATTCGAACCAACAGGAGTTTAGTAACACACATAATGATCAACACATATACACACACACAATGATCAACACATATACACACACACACACAAAACTACCTTGCCCCCACCAGAACTATTGAGGTTGTCAATCTCACTAGTCTGCTACTCCCTTTGTCTCATAATATAAGAGCGTTTTTTACACTAGACACTAGTGTAGTGTGAAAATGCTATTATAACTAGTATAATGCCGTGTGTTGCCATGGGCTAAAAAAATATGTGTACAAAGGAAAATGTCATATGACAGGAGAGTCATAGACTAATCACATGGGATGATATCTCATGGTCCTGAAGTGGTAGATAAACGCATCTCCTCATCATTGTCCTCGCCCCCCTCTTCTCGGCGACCATGTGGCACTCTATTTCCTTCCACGATCCTTTCTCCTCCGTGTTTTCTTCCTCAGACTCCACCTTGCACGACAATACTAAGTGTCTTGTCGAAATCCGGTTGGCCATCTCTCATAAATATAATAAAAAGAGCTACCAGATGTCTAGCGAGAGATGAAACTTTACGGCGATATCTCATACCGTGCATTCAGTTTTCAAGATAAACTCTTTCTAACTTCTATAGAGATTGTCACACGGGTACATTCCACACACTAAAATGCGATGGCACTTCAATAATACAATATTCAAAATGCAGCTCTAGTCATCAACCCGTGCGGCTGCATGGGCTTTCTCTGAAAATACATTTGTATTGAAACATATTCTCTAGGTAGTAGCTTAAGAAATTAGAAATATATGTTGTGCAAAAATGTTAGAAATACTGGATATCATCTCAATAGGACACATTTTCTTTCATGAATTGGATTATCAATAAGAGAGAAAATTGACATCCATATTATGCCAGCTTGCTGGTCTATTTCTATAAACAATAACGGGAACAACAATGAAGCATATTTGAAAATCAAATATGTGATTCCTCGAATAGTATGAACCATGACATCGATCCAGCCCTGCATGGATTTGGCTTCATCCTCGACGTCTTGATGGCGGATCTGAAGCTGTGTTCGTACTGTCCAGATCTGGTATAGGGGGTCTTGCTTGTGTGCGCACGGCCATGGCTAGGGGCTCTGTGCAGGAGGTGGGTTGAAGATAGAGTTGCAACGGGCGACAGATGGGCTGGCCGGTTGCGTGCTCGTGGCATTCTACTGGTGCTAGCAGGCGAGGAGTGACTCACGTATCCGAGGCGGCGGCCTCGTCCATGGTGGGAAGGCATTGCCTTGTGGCGGGTGGCGGGCGCGGATGCTGGATGTCCTTCCCGGTTGCGCGGGCGGCATGGATTGGGTTCATGCTTTGGTGACGACCCTTCTCCGCTATCGCTCATGTATCTATGTGAGCCTAATGTGGTTTTTTGTGGGTGATGGTGTTGTAAATATTGCGGAGAACTTGGCATGGGTGGTTCACCGTGCTTGGTTTCTCCCTCTTTGTGATCGTGTCGTCTCCTCTGCAATAAATAATGTAACAAAGCGATGTGCAGTTTAGTGAACGGATTAAGTAGCTAACTGAGTGATAAAATATGCCAAATTGTGACATAAGTAAATGGTGCATAAGAAGGCGTGTTGTGCAGAACTATAGATACACCATTAACTAAAAAGATATACAATGGGATTACACCTACTTAGTAATTTAGAAAGAAGGCATCTTTGTGTAATACAACAAAAAGGTGTGTTGATGTATTACAGTGTTAACGCCTACTTAGTTCATGAAATTAGCCACTATATTATAAATTGGATACTTCATTAGTGGCATAACACAATGGAAAGTACGTCTCATCCTAATAAGATGTAAAATGAACACCAAAGAATCTAAGCTTCTGACATATTGAGCGATAAAAGTCATGCTATGAGTACAAATTGTACTTTCAAATTAGGCGTGCAGATCGCATATTGTATGATCTAGCAATCACCTTTTGTCGTGGTTTTGTCATGACAGATGTCCTCGTGAAAGGACTTAGTCATGGAGCCATCGCTACGGGTTAGCTTAAAGGGGTTTAAAGCGGACGAAGGACGCGAGAGTTTATAATTGTTCGGCCCCTTACGATGAAGGTAAAAGCCTACTCCAGTTGTGATGGAATTGCTAGTGTTTCGATGACCAGGGAGCGAATCCGCTTTGCCTGGCTCTCGAGTTGTTGTCTGTTGTCCCTAAACCGCCGCCGGGTCGCCCCTTTATATACATAGGTCGACGCCCGCTGGTTTACAGAGTCCCAAGGCCGGATCATAAACGTGTCCGGCTCGGTCTCTACTCCATCTTACCATACAAGTATACATCAATGTCGGTTTATGTCTACAGACCTTAACCCGCCTTTGGACCTTGGGCCTTCATGAAGTGCCATCATTCATGTCTTCATGGGCTTCAAATAAAGTAATCATCATGGGGATAACCCGGCCTCTCCTGGCCAGTTTATGTCCCGTAGTAATTTCCCCAACATTAGGCTCCAGATTGATTTGAACTTGTTCATGTCAATCTTCAACACTTAGAAAAATTCCTCCCTTTGCATCTTCGCATAGATCTTGTAAACCGTCGTGACGTCATCGTCCAGATTTGTAGAAAACCGCCGTGGCGTCACCTGTTCATTTAAAGCCGAAGATACCCTTTTATTAATGAGCATCCAACAATCGAAGCGACAACCTCGTTATATATCCATTTTTGCGCTCCTCGATTCCCGCGCCCGTCGCTTATCTCTTTACCCTTATAAATAGGGCTGAGGACCCCTTTTCCTTTTCCTCTCGTTGCCTCTTCGTCCCTTCTTCCTTCTCACGACGCCTCTGCACCCGAGCGCCGCCGCCATCGTCAAGTTTCGCCTCTGCCTCACCGTCGGTCACTGCATCAACCTGTTCGCACCAGAGAAACGCGGCGCACCTCCGCTACTCCCGCAACTGCAGTAAGTCTTTCCCTCTTTCCTCTGTAGATCCATTTTAGGGTTCCTACGGGTTCATGGCGTTCTTCTCTTGTTCTTCGTCAGTCCATAGACAGCAGACCCTAGGCTTGACATGTTCCGTGCGATAGCTCTAGTAATCCTTCTCTCGGTCATCAAACCAAGCCTTTATACGCCTAAGAACTTGATCTGTACCTTTGTGAACTACTCCAAGTCCAACTTTTTTAGGTCTAAATCTTTTTCTTTTCCTGACTTGTAGTAGATCCAAAATTCCAATGCGATCTTGTGAAACCTGTTTTCCCTCACTTAACCATTTTTTCTCAGATCTATACCTTCCTTATCTGTATAGGCGGTTTATCCTTGTAGAAAGTAATCTGTCATATGCCATTAGTCCCCTTCTAAACCGCCCATCGCTTTATCATTTATAACTGCATGAACCTCCGGTTTAACAATTTTTCATGCTTGAATTCCTGTTTTCTCAACCTGTTGTGCTTTATGCCTTGTCAATCATGAATTGTAAACCGACAGCAATCTTTTCCAGCTCTTCACTTGCAATGGTGAAACAATTCTATGCCTGTAACTGGGTCCCTTCCCGGGTTACTGAGGAGCAATTGGATGGATGTGTCAAAATTGGCACCTTACCGAAACAGAGTGAAATCGAGTGGCAAGTTCCCGGTCCAGAAAACCCTCCTACCCCTAGAGATGGCGAAGTGGTAGTGTTTGTTGATCACATGGGTCGCGGCTTTAAACCGCCCGGGTCCAAATTCTTCCGTGATGTGCTTGCCAATTTCCAGATCTATCCTTAAGATATTGGACCAAACTCCGTGTCCAATGTTTGTAACTTTCAAGTATTCTGTGAAGCATACCTGCAAGAGGAGCCAACTGTTGAACTATTTCGGGATTTTTTCTATTTGAACCGCCGGACTGAATTTGTAGACGGGCCCAACACTGAACTAGGCTGTGTTTCAATTCAGAAGAGGAAAGATGTCAATTTCCCTCATGCCAAACTCCACAGTCATCCTAAAGACTGGAACCAGACCTGGTTTTATTGTAAAGATACCTCCCTTGATGATGAGAATCCTCTGCCGGGCTACCGTCCTCACCGGCTTACAAACACACATCCACTTCCTCAACGGTTGACTACCCAAGAGCGGGCTACATATGCTCCACAGCTCTCTAAGCTCAGGGCCTTTATGGCCAATGGTCTAACAGGAGTTGATTTTGTCCGCTGCTAGATTTCATGGAGTATATTGCCTTTAAGCCGCCGCTCCGGTTTAATGTGGGAGTATACTGGTGACTCAAAAGACTCTCAACATCACATTGATATTCAGTTGACCGAAGCTGAAGTTACCGAAGCTGTGAAGAAGATACTGAATGAATCAGAGGCTGTCTGTAGCAGGACCAGATTAAGTCCGTTCTACACCTTGAATAAACCGCCAGCTGTAAGCATTGCCTCATTCCTACTTGTATTCCATATCTTTAACTGTGTAATCTCTTATAACTTTTGTCAATTCTCTTTAATAGGGTGATGACCCTTTTTGGAAGAAGAAGCCTCAAGAAAAACCAGCGAAAACCCCTCAACCTAAGACGAAGGTGGTCAAGAGGCCTGCCAAGAAGAAGGCAACTGAACCCATCGGTTTAGAGCTTGATGACAACCCTGATGAACCGGACGTAGAGGTAGAACTTGACTCTCTTGGTTCACTTTTCATACACCCTCATTGACAATGATTATTATCAGGATGACGCTGAGAGCAGCCAGGCCGACGACGCAGAGGTAATTATCCTTCGCTCCGGTTCAGGCACTCCGTCAACACAGAAAATTCGTCAAACAATCCGGAAAATAAAATTTTCTCACCCTCTTGCTCACTTGAATCCAAAATTTCTTTTGAAGAAGCAGCAGCACGAGGCTCGCCGCACAACCTGGCACAGCGGCCAAATAATCACTTCGGCCTGTTTACCAAACACCCCAGTTCAAAAACGTCGGCCTGAGGTCTCACCCACTTCTGATACCTCTTATTCCAAGGCAGGTTATTTTCTGACAACCTCTCAATCCGTCCGATTCAAATTATCAGGGAACACCTCTTTCATCATCCGGTGAGTCGACGGCCACACAATTCCCTCCTCTTAAAACAATTGCTAGGTAAGTATTTCAACTCAATCTCTTGACGCTTTACACTTGCATGCTACACTAACCCTTGCATCTTTTTTCATTGAGAGCCAAGGCTAGACCTAGTAAAAAGGCTCGGGCGAATAAACCGTCTGACGACCATGTGGTTATTGAGACGGAGCCAACTACAGGACCGGAAGGTCCGAATGCTGACGCCATGTTTGATGAACCACACCCTCAAGATCATAACCTTGATGAACAAGCAGAAGTTGAAACAGCAGACCATACCGATGAAACGGCGAGCCCGGTCCGTACTGAAGATGGTCCGTCTAGTCCGGTTAAGGCCGCTGATATCCCGTCCACTCCAGTGAAAGCTACCAGTGACAAGGAAAATGATGTTATCATCACTGGCGTTGGCCGCACCTCCCCTGGTAACCCTATTGCACCGTCAAAACATAGCGCCAAGGAGGAACGTTCTGCCATGGAAAAGGGCAAATGGAGCATCGATTTATCAAGCTATGCTCACCTCAATGCCCAGGAACTCCACTATGGTTTTTTAAACCGTCTGCATGCAAACCGTGACTACGAAGCCTGTTTAGTGAACTTGATGAAGGAACGTTACGAGCTAATTACATAACCTTTCCTCTCTTTAGTCCAATTGTATGTACCAATTCCATTAGCCCCCAAGGGCCGATTTATGATGACAATCAAAAACCGGGACTTTATAATATGGCAACTCTGCATACTTATCCTTCAAGGGTCGGTTGATCCTTTAAAAATGAACTGGAACTTTAGCATTGTAATCCTGTAAATTTCGCCTGTGTAGTCCCCAAGGGCCGGTTTATCTTTCCAAAGGTGAACCGGGACTTTAACCACTGTTACTTTGAGTAGATGTACATTAGCCCCCAAGTGCCAAGAATAATGCTTGCATTACACTTGGGACTTTGATTTTTTTCCTGATAATGAAGCGAATACGCATTAGCCCCCAAGTGTAAAGTGCATAACTTGTTATGTGCTTGGTACTTCAAATATATATGGCCCACTGATGATATATCGTGCTTTTAAAGGCTGAGCTGAGCAAAAAGGACGCCCAAACCGCTGATCTTCAAGAGAACATTAAATCTCAGCAAGCGGAGGCTTCTAAAGCCAAGGAGGAACTGACCAATGTCTTAATAGCCATGGAGAAGTTGAAGGAAACCTCTAAGAAAGAACGGGAAGATTGGGACACGAAAAAGGCCGCTTTAGCAAATTGGGCCGAAGACACATAAGCAGCCCTTAAACCGGTGGTCGAAGAACTGACCGGTTTAAAGCAGCAAATAAACGTGATGACCTCTGTTGTATTTGGTAAGTATCCTCATCTGATGTTTGTCAAGTCATTTCATCTTATAAGTTACCGGTTTACTGTAGGCTGGCAATGTCATAGGGACCCGCATTACCCATCTGGGCTCCGACATGCGGATGAAGCTGAAGGTTGCCTATACGTTGATAGAGCAGTTATATTCCGGATCCCAACGGGCTATTTGCACCGCTGCTTATAACAGGCCTCCTCCAACATTAATAAAAAAACTATCGAGAAGTTGTCAATGTTGCCTGCCCGGTTGGATGAACTTAAAAAATCAGCTGCAAGGTCAGGCACGCTGACTGCGTGTAGGATCGAAAGTATGTCTAGAGGGGGGTTATTAGACTACTTGACCAAATAAAAACTTAACCTTTTCCCAATTTTAGTTCTTGGCAGATTTTAGCTACTTTAGGACAAGTCAAGCAATCATCACACAATTCAAGCAAGCCTGCAAAGAGTATATTGGCAGCGGAAAATAAAGCATGCAACTTGCAAGAATGTAAAGGGAAGGGTTTGGAGAATTCAAACGCAATTGGAGACACAGATGTTTTTCCCGTGGTTTGGATAGGTGGTGCTATCCTACATCCACGTTGATGGAGACTTTAACCCACGAAGGGTAACGGTTGCGCGAGTCCACGGAGGGCTCCACCCATGAAGGGTCCACGAAGAAGCAACCTTGTCTATCCCACCATGGCCATCGCCCACGAAGGACTTGCCTCACTAGCGGTAGATCTTCACGAAGTAGGCGATCTCCTTGCCCTTACAAACTCCTTGGTTCAACTCCGCAATCTTGTCGGAGGCTCCCAAGTGACACCTAGCCAATCTAGGAGACACCACTCTCCAAGAAGTAACAAATGGTGTGTTGATGATGAACTCCTTGCTCTTGTGCTTCAAATGATAGTCTCCCTAACACTCAACTCTCTCTCACAAGATTTGGATTTGGTGGAAAGAAGATTTGAGTGGAAAGCAACTTGGGGAAGGCTAGAGATCAAGATTCATATGGCAGGAATGGAATATCTTGGCCTCAACACATGAGTAGGTGGTTCTCTCTCAGAACATATTAGTTGGAAGTGTAGATGTGTTCTGATGGCTCTCTCCACGAGTGAAGAGGAGGTGGAGGGGTATATATAGCCTCCACACAAAATCCAACCGTTACACACAATTTACCAATCTCGGTGGGACCGAATCAACAAACTCGGTCGGACCGAAATAGTAAACCTAGTGACCGTTAGAGATATTCGGTGGGACTGACATGCAACTCGGTAGGACCGATATGGTTAGGGTTAGGACATAACGTAATCTCGGTGAGACCGATTACACAAACTCGGTGAGACCGATTTTGGTAATAAGCTAACCAGAGAGTTGGTCAGGTGAACTCGGTGGGACCGATTCGCTCTTCTCGGTGAGACCGAAATGTTACGAAAAGGAAATAGTGAGTTTACATTGCAATCTCAGTGGGACCGAGCCGCTCTTTCGGTGAGACCGAAAAGTTAAGAAAAGGAAACAGAGAGATTGCAATCCCATCTCGGTGGGACCGAGATCCCTATCGGTAGAACCGATTTGCTTAGGGTTTGGCAATGGCTATGACAAGTGAAACTCGGTGGCGCCGGGTTGAAAGAATCGGTAGGGCCGAGTTTGGCTTTGGGTTTAGGTCAAATGTGGATATGGGAAAGTAGCTGAGGATTTTGGAGCATATCATTAAGCACTTGAAGCAAGAGGCTCATTAAGCAACACCTCATCCCTCCTTGATAGTATTGGCTTTTCCTAAAGACTCAATGTGATCTTGGATCACTAAAATGTAAAATGAAGAGTCTTGAGCATATGAGCTAGAGCCAATCCTTTGTCCTTAGCATTTTGAGGGTTCCACTTTCACCATCCATGCCATGCCAATCATTGAGCTTTCCTGAAATGATCATCTTGGAATAGCATTAGCTCAATGAGCTATATGTTGTTATGAATTACCAAAACCACCTAGGGATAGTTGCACTTTAAATCTCCCCCTTTTTGGTAATTGCTGACAACATATAGATCAAAGCTTCGACAAATAATAATAAGAGTGAAATATATCATTGCTTTGAGAAGTATGTGATAAGTAAGAGCTCCCCCTAAATTTGTGCATATTTAAAAATTGCTTTGGACTGCAAATGCACAAAGAGTTAGAGTCATGGGTTACTCTTCCATGTCACATACATCTTGGTGGAGCGCTCAAAATGATAAGAATTAAGTACATGCACTCATCACCAAAGAAAGTGAATGATCACATAAGATAGATAAGATAATATCAAGCATGCATAAGTGTAGCTTATGATCAAACACATGAGCATCAATGTCTCACAAGCATATCAAAGTATCTCAACCAAAAGCAAACAAAGTTTGAAAAAAAAACACCAAATAAAGCAAGAGAGAATAAAAGCAACACTCTCTCTCTCTCTCGAAGCCTATGATCTACACATTTTTCTCCCCCTTTGGCAACAAGTTACCAAAAAGTTCCTAGAAAATGCATAGTGCTAGATCGACTCTCAGGCTTGATCTTCTGGTGAAGGTGGAGTCTGGATCACTCCAAGGACGAAGCCTTATGTAGACGTGGTTGGAGTTGGAGCTGAAGTAGATGCTAGAGCTGGTTGGGCTGGTGTTGTGGCTGGAGCTGAGGTGGTGGCTCTGGTGTCAGGAACTGGCACTGCAATCGACCTCTGAGCTCGTGGCACTCTGGCAAATGCATCAGTTGTAGTCTTCCCTATCCTCTCCTGCATGTCATCTTGAAATTGCTCCAGTGCAGACTGAATCTCTATTACTTTGACATCCATGTCATAGAACTTTTGTTCTATGATCCTCTCTAAGCTCTGCTGATTTTGAGTGAGGGTGGCCAGTCCTTTCTCAATCCCCAGTGTGGATGCAATCAAGTAACCAAGCTGCTCTTGTTTGGTTTTCAAGAAATACTCAGATGCCTCCTCTTGAGTTGGCATCTTGGCAGCTTTCTCCTTCCTTGCCTTCTCCTTCTTTGCTTGTGCTTGAACTGATGATGGTTCATTCTCATTCATCACAACTTGATTGTCTTCAAAATCTGGATGAATAGGCAAATGTTCCTTGTCCAACAAGTATGTGCCTGTGCCCATCTTTGAGTTGATTAACTCCTGAATTTGTGGGGCATATCCACAGCTCCTCTTCTGATCAGCTGCTGTCCTCTTAATGGTCTCTACCATGAGGCTCATCACCTTGAACTTCTATGGCACATCAAATATATGAAGCAAATTTATTGCATGGCCTCTGATCATCTTGTGATCACCTGACTTGGGCAACATAGTGTGCCTTAGGATCCAGTTGATAGTTGGCAGCCCTGACAGAAGATAATGCACTGAGCCAAACTTGAACGTTTCAAGAGCTTCATTTGGGATCTCCTTGTACATGTTTGACATGGAATTGTGATCCATCTTATTCTTGGCATAGATATCCAAGTCATCTTCCTGCTCTTCTGGGGCATTGATCAGCTGAGCCCATTCAGTAACTGTAGATTGGTATCTAGTGCCTTCAGACATCCACACTATCCTGCCATCTGGATACAAGTGTGCTGTGGAGTAGAACTGCATGATTAGCTCTTCATTCCACTTTGTGAGCTTCCGCCCAACAAAGTCTGCTACTCCACAAGCTTTGAAGCTGTCTTGCACTCCAGGATAGTGCTCTTCATTGTCCTTGATGTACTCCCAATCAACCCATCTCATGTCACAAACAATGGGCTTCTTATCAAGCAAAACTGTCTCATAGAAGTCCTGTTGTTCCTTTGTGTGGAACCTGTAGTCAACATCAGTTCTTCTCCTTGAAGCATATGGATCTGCTTCTCTCCACTTGCTGAGCCCTGAATCTCTTCTGATTTTCATGTCCTCAGCCACAAGATGAGCATCATTGTGGTCTGGGATCTTGGGCTTAAGCTTCCTGAGCACTTGACCTTCTTCTTCCTCAGCAATGTCAGGCACTGGGGCCTTGTTCTTCTCAGCAGCTGGTATGCTCCTTGTATTCCTCTTTGGAGCTGACTTGGCCTTTGATGCAGCCTTGGGTGCTTCCTTGGGCTTGGATGCAATAGCCCCTGATCTTATAGCATCACCCATCAGCTTTTGTGCCTTGGGTGCTGGCGCAGCAACCTCTTCTTCCTCTTCCTCTTCAGAATCTCTCATGATTGAGGATCTCCCAAGCACTCTAGCAGTGGTCTTTTTGATCCTCTCCTTCCTCTTCTTCCCTTCTGCAGCAGCCTCTTTGGGTTCAGGCTTTTCAGGAATCTGAGTTGAGGCTCTGGCCTTTGGCATAGGCTGCCTTCCTGCTGGCCTTTTGACTTTCATCCCTGGCTTTGTGCTTTGTGCTGGGCCATATTCCTTCTTGAGCACAACTCTCTTGGAAGTTGCTTCCTCTTCTGCCACATAGTCTTCATCCTCTGAGTCTGAGGTTCTCTTCTTCCTTTGTCTGGTGGCAGCTTTTGGCAGGTTGCTAGGGGTGCTCCTGCTGCCTTCATCTGAAGAACTGGAGGGACTAGTGCCCTCACTCATGTGCACTTGCTGTTCTGACACATTCTGGCTGTCACTCTGATCTGACATGATGAACAAGCTGACTGCTGACCCTGTGAATAGTTTATAGATGAGGTAGAGTGGATAAGCATCACAAAATGCAGAGATTTTTGCAAAAGAATGATTCAAAATCTTAGTTTTAGTTTCCCACTGAAATCATCTCGGATATACCGATTTTTAAACTCGGTGATACCGAAGCAGTTTTGGAACCTAAACTAGTGAACTCAGTCAGACCGAGTCACAGTTCAGTGGCACCGAGACTGCTAGGGTTTCACAAAGTTCCAAAATCGGTCACACCGGTTAGTAATTCTCGGTCAGACCGAGTCTCACTTGTGCAATGGCATGAGCCAAATCGGTGGGACCGAGTTTTTCAACTCGGTGGGTCCGAGATGGTTTCGGCGGAAACCTAACCCTAAAATTTTCGAATCAATCCTATTCTACGAACGCATTGACTGGATAGGAGTGTTTCAATCGTGGCTAGAAACAATAAGATCACAATGTGCTAGGAATCAGATTGGGGATAGCACAAAGATCGAGTCCATACCCTAGTTCGGAGGAGACTCGCTACGGCGGCAACGGCGGGGTTGAATTCCGTTGACGGTGATGGAGACCAGCGACTGGAGGCGGCTGGCGGCGAGGAGACGATCCGGAGACCACGTTGGTAGAGCGAGCTATCGCGTGGGCGAAGGGGTTCGGAGAAATTTCCAAATTTTTGCCCGTGACTATATATAGCCCGACCCTGTCGGTGTGACCGAGTGTAACAACTCGGTGGCACCGAGATGCAAAACTGTATACAGTTATTGCAACTCGGTGTGACCGACTGGTTCAAATCGGTTGCACCAAGATCGAAAATTCAGATCAACTTAATGATCTCGGTAGGACCAAAAGTAGGATATCGGTCAGACCGAGAATCACAAAGAGGTTTTAGAAATTTAAGTCTATGACGAATCGGGGACTCCGAGTGCTCCTCACACAGAGTGGTTCGAATTTGACTTGATCAAATTTTGTGATGTAGCATGAATAGAGTTTGAGACGAGAAAAGCATAGATAGCTAGAGGAGGTTCTTAGGCATTCTTGTCCATCCACTTGGCAAAAGGAAATAAAACCAAACAATCAAAACAACAAGTGGATGTCCTCGAATGAGTAAAATATGCAACCAAAATGCTCACACAATAAAATGGCAATTGAAATATGTGACAAAGCATGCACAACCAATTCTAGCATCTATCAAGCAATTGGCGATGACTGGGTCATCTATATATGAGTATATTGACTTAGGAGTCAAGTGAGAACACTTGATCATAGGTCATACTCATCGTTTAAGCTCAAGTGGGGTTACCACTTTTACATAAAGCATTGTTGTGTTCACATCTTTAGAGTTGCTTTAGCTCAAGTCTTAGAGTAAAGCTCCCCCTAGATGTGATATCCCCCCTAAGAGGGAGGAACTAACCTTGGGTTTTGTCGATGATGACTTCATGTAGATGTTGAAGATGTGGATGCTCAATGTTGATGTAGATCAATTGAAGCTATCCATTTGAGTGAATTGCACTTTCAATACCTACATGGGTTAGTCCCACAAGGAACAAACAAGGATATCCATAGACATAGAGTGATGCACACACAAGATGATGTCCATGAAAACTTTTAGGTTACCTTGTCCCTTGTCTTACCAACAAGAGGGTTTGTTACTCCTTGAACTAGTACAAGATGTGGAAGTTGATTGCACTTGTTCTTGCCAAAATGATAAGAGTGAAGTATGTTGTCGGAGTCACCCTCAAGAACTCTCTAGTTCTTCTTCTTTTGGATCCACACCATCTTGATGGGAATCCTTGGAGTTGTAGTCGTACTTGATGAAGTGGAACTTGAAGTGGTCTTGGGAATCCACTTGACTAATGTCTTAGGAGCTTCTTCAAATGCATCAATTTCCTCTTGAAGCTTGTCCTTGCCTTTTTGCTTGTAGTCTTGTGGTGGAAGATCATCTTGAGCTTGTGTCCCCTTGAAGGAAGTATCATACTTCTCTTGTTGAGGAACAAACTTTGTCTTGGGGTATTGATCTTCTTCCCACTCAACTCCATTGGCATTGAACTTTCGTTCAAAACTAACACCTTGATTCTTCCGGTGCCTTCCTTGCTTGCGCACAATTTCCTCGAATTGCTTACTCCCGGCAAGGCTTTTGTACACTCCTTTCTCTATAATTCCCTTCAATAAGCTATTTTCTTGCTCAAGTGTAACTTGGCTAAGAGAATCATTAGTGGAATCAAGAGAACTACTAGAAGCAACAATATTGGATTTAGCATGATCATTGTTACTACTAGAGGAAGAATCTTTCTTGTTCTTGTTACTAGATTTGGCTTGAGGCATGTAAGTGGATAAGAGTAAACGCTTGGCAATGTAAGAAGAACTTTTCTTGCGGAGATCATCATTGATTGCCTTTAAAAACTCATGCTCTTGCTCAAGATTGAGCTTTTCAAAGTGTAACTTCTCATGAGCTCTTAAAAGTTCTCGATGATCTTCGAGGATAGTTTCATGAGCTAACTTAAGAGTGTTTAGTTCTTTAGTTAGAGCCTCAATATTCTCCTTATCATTGTCATTCATTTTATCTTGATTAGCATGATTAATTGACGTTTCATCATAGTATTCATCACTAGAGTTGTCAACAAGTAAATCATCATCACCTAACAAGTCATCTTCATCACTATTAAAATCAACATACTCGGGGTGTGTTACCTTAGGACCTTTGGCCATGAAGCATCTTCCAATTCCTTCATTTGGTGAGTCAAATATGTCGTAGGAGTTGGTTGACACAAGTGCTAGACTGGCAACACCTTCATCTTGAGTATATTCGGAATCGGAGTGATAACTTCTCTCGGAGTGGTTGTCGGAGTCGGAGCCGGATACCCATTCACCAACATGAGCTTGATGTCTTCGTTTTGTGTAGCTCCTTGATGATTTTTCCTTCTTTCCGAATCCTTGCTTCTCCGTGAGTATCTTCATTCATAATGATCATCTCTACTCCTTCTCTCTCTTGGTGGTGATTCTTCTCTTTTGCTTCTTCTTTTTGGAGAGTCTTCTCTTCTCTTGTAGGGAGCCGTACACTCATTGGAATAGTGTCCGGGTCTTCCACAATTGTAGCAGTTTCGCTCTCGACTAGAAGATCTTTTTTCATTGTAGGACCTTGACTTGGAGCTTCTATCTTTGCTTCTACTCTTGTAGAACTTGTTGAAGTTTTTCACCATTAAGCTCAATTCTTCATTGAAGTTTTGTTTCTCACTTGATGATGTAGGGGCTTCACATGAGGCTTTGTAGGAACCACTTGATTTGTTGTGAAGTTCCTCTTTATACTTAAGTGACATCTCATGAGCAACAATTCTTCCAATTACCTCCGTTGGCTTGAGATCTTTGTAATTGGGCATCATTTGGATCAATGTGCACACGGTATCATATTTTCCATCCAAGGCTCTTAGAATATTCTTGATGATGAATCTATCGGTCATCTCTTCACTTCCTAAGCCGGCAATCTCATTTGTGATGAGAGCAAGCCTAGAGTACATTTCAGCGACACCTTCACCATCCTTCATTTTGAACTTGTCAAGTTGACTTTGAAGCACATCCAATTTGGATTCCTTGACGGAGTCGGTACCTTCGTGCATATCAATCAAAGTGTCCCAAATTTCCTTTGCATTCTCAAGACGGCTGATTTTGTTGAATTCTTCGGGACACAATCCGTTGAAGAGAATATCACAAGCTTGAGCATTGTATTGCAACATCTTCAACTCATCCGCGGTAGCTTCACGGTTTGGTTCTCTCCCATCAAAGAAGTCACCTTGCAAACCAACACACACAATAGCCCAAACGGTGGGGTTATGTCCAAGAATATGCATTTTCATTTTATGCTTCCAACTAGCAAAATTAGTACCATCAAATTAAGGACCTCTACGGTGATAATTTCCCTCTCTAGACGCCATACTCTCCTAGGTTGTGAAACCAAGGCTATGACCACCAAATGCTATGTAAATCAAAGCAAATGGAGACCAAAGCTCTGATACCACTTGTAGGATCGAAAGTATGTCTAGAGGGGGGTGATTAGACTACTTGACCAAATAAAAACTTAACCTTTTCCCAATTTTAGTTCTTGGCAGATTTTAGCTACTTTAGGACAAGTCAAGCAATCATCACACAATTCAAGAAAGCATGCAAAGAGTATATTGGCAGCGGAAAATAAAGCATGCAACTTGCAAGAATGTAAAGGGAAGGGTTTGGAGAATTCAAACGCAATTGGAGACACGGATGTTTTTCCCGTGGTTCGGATAGGTGGTGATATCCTACATCCACGTTGATGGAGACTTTAACCCACGAAGGGTAACGGTTGCGCGAGTCCATGGAGGGCTCCACCCACGAAGGGTCCACGAAGAAGCAACCTTGTCTATCCCACCATGGCCATCGCCCACGAAGGACTTGCCTCACTAGCGGTAGATCTTCACGAAGTAGGCGATCTCCTTGCCCTTACAAACTCCTTGGTTCAACTCCACAATCTTGTCGGAGGCTCCCAAGTGACACCTAGCCAATCTAGGAGACACCACTCTCCAAGAAGTAACAAATGGTGTGTTGATGATGAACTCCTTGCTCTTGTGCTTCAAATGATAGTCTCCCTAACACTCAACTCTCTCTCACAAGATTTGGATTTGGTGGAAAGAAGATTTGAGTGGAAAGCAACTTGGGGAAGGGTAGAGATCAAGATTCATATGGTAGGAATGGAATATCTTGGCCTCAACACATGAGTAGGTGGTTCTCTCTCAGAATATATGAGTTGGAAGTGTAGATGTGTTCTGATGGCTCTCTCCACGAGTGAAGAGGAGGTGGAGGGGTATATATAGCCTCCACACAAAATCCAACCGTTACACACAATTTACCAATCTCGGTGGGACCGAATCAACAAACTCGGTCGGACCGAAATAGTAAACCTAGTGACCGTTAGAGATTTTCGGTGGGACTGACATGCAACTCGGTAGGACCGATATGGTTAGGGTTAGGGCATAACGTAATCTCGGTGAGACCGATTACACAAACTCGGTGAGACCAATTTTGGTAATAAGCTAAACAGAGAGTTGGTCAGGTGAACTCGGTGGGACCGATTCGCTCTTCTCGGTGAGACTGAAATGTTACGAAAAGGAAACAATGAGTTTACATTGCAATCTCGGTGGGACCGATCCGCTCTTTCAGTGAGACCGAAAAGTTACGAAAAGGAAACAGAGAGATTGCAATCCCATCTCGGTGAGACCGAGATCCCTATCGATAGAACCGATTTGCTTAGGGTTTGGCAATGGCTATGACAAGTGAAACTCGGTGGCGCCGGGTTGAAAGAATCGGTAGGGCCGAGTTTGGCTTTGGGTTTAGGTCAAATGTGGATATGGGAAAGTAGCTGAGGATTTTGGAGCATATCATTAAGCACTTGAAGCAAGAGGCTCATTAAGCAACACCTCATCCCTCCTTGATAGTATTGGCCTTTCCTAAAGACTCAATGTGATCTTGGATCACTAAAATGTAAAATGAAGAGTCTTGAGCATATGAGCTAGAGCCAATCCTTTATCCTTAGCATTTTGAGGGTTCCACTTTCACCATCCATGCCATGCCAATCATTGAGCTTTCCTGAAATGATCATCTTGGAATAGCATTAGCTCAATGAGCTATATGTTGTTATGAATTACCAAAACCACCTAGGGATAGTTGCACTTTCACTGCGCTAATCCGAGCCAAGGCATGGATTCCAGATCTTGAACCGGTATATATTGGCCAAGGCTATCCTGGCGTTAACGAAGACGGTTCAGAATTTAACAATGATGATCTCCGAAGGTTGACAAGGGAAATGCGACCCATAGCGAGCAAATTGGCGAAAGAAACGGATCTGTCTCATTATCAGCCGGTTTACGATGCTGATCAGACAAGATATCCTGCCCCAACACATGATGTAGAAGAGCTTGTTCTGCCAATTCGTAAGAACACTTATGCTCCTGACATTGATCCTTCCACCCTTATAAGTGAAGAAGCCGTATTCCAAACTTCAAATGGAATCGATTGGGCAACAATTGATTTCTAGCCATTGGGTAGGGAGGAGGAGGATGCACCGACTCAAGATGACCCTCAATCTTCAAGTCGTCCGGGTGATGAATCCTGAACCGGAGGCCGGTTTAATTTGCCGCAGCCTACCATTCTTGCTGAAACAATTATCCTGTGTGGGCATTAAAGCGCCTTGTAATAGGCTAGTTCAAACACTTGTCTGTTATGCCATCGAGCATACTTATTTTGCTGGATAATGATAACTCGCCATACTTTTGGGATCTTATCATATGCATAATCCGCAGTAGCTGTATTTTAACTTGTTCCTGCATACAAGAGATTGAAAGTATCCTGGCGGTTTACCGCTGGGCGGTTCATGATGCCCAGCCTAAGTGTAGAGCCAAAGTTGTTTAAAAACAACCAGACATAAAGTAGATAATACCTGTTACCTCGTTGTTTGACCCATGGTTGTTATAAAAGGGTGATAACACCAATCTGGAGTATAGATGACTCCTTCCAGGTTTGCCGGTTTATGATAAAACTGTACCGGGTTATGATAAACACCGGTTTTATCCATTTAATACTAGTGACTTGTAGTCAAACCCAGACCGGAGCAATAAACGCCGGATTATAGCTGATCATGTACTAACAATTTAGCATTGTAAGCCACGCCGGGTTATAATAAATGTCGGTTTATCAGAAACACTTATGAATAGTATCAAAAGAGAAGAAAAACTTTGCAAAAAATACAAGAAGAATATGCAAGGCTTTTCATGGGCTGCCAGGCCCTAAATCGAGGCTTTTCATGGGCTGCCGGGCCACTCAGTTAAACCATTTTTAAAGCCTTTTAAGATGGACCTCAATCTTTAACCAATCATCGTTTTAACTTTGACAAGTTCAGGGTCTATAAGACTGACTTGTCAAATGTTCGACGGGTCATACCAGGTTTACCTGGACGGAGTGGCTTACTTAAAGAGGTAGGATAGCCCGGGGTTTTAGGTGAATACACCTGGCTTCCAAGCCTGGCTTGATAGCCTATTGCGAGGGTGCAGACTCTTTGTTCTTTGAGAAGCACAAGAGCCCCCAAGAAACATTTGGGCTGTGCTCGGTGGGTGCCTATGTTTGAGTTGTGCTGGTGCAACACTCTCTTTCGCCCCACATAATTTCCTTTTGGCCTTAAGCCTATCAAAGGTGTAGCTATGGTGCAAATACAACCAAGCCCCCTAGTGATTTCCCTTTGGCTTTAAGCCGATCAAGAGGTGTAGCTAAGGGTCGGATACGACCAAGCCCCCTAGTGATGTATTATGTGTGGCTTTACAAGCCGGATCAGCAGAACTCCGCTTTATGAACAGAAGCCCCATGTAAACATACTTGATGTAAAAACAACAGAGATCCCGCTTTAGCTGAGGCTCCGGTTTATTATATTGATCATAATATATACATTGTCATAATTATGTACATAAAAAAGAGCCTATGGCTCAAGTATAGTAAGGCCGAAGATGAGCTATATTCCATGGCCGCTTGGTCTCCTCCTCCGATTTACGTGAGTCTTTGTGCTCTCGAACATCGATAAGGTAGTATGATCCATTGTGTAAATTTTTGCTGACCATAAAAGGCCCTTCCCAAGGTGGGGATAACTTGTGCATATCAGTCTGATCCTGGATGAGCCGGTGCACCAGATCACCTTCTTGAAAAGTTGTGGTTTTAACCCGGCGGTTGTGATAACATCGCAGATCTTGTTGATAAATCGCCGAACGTGCTGCCGCAAGACCACGCTTCTCATCTAACAAGTCCAGTGAGTCCTGACGTGCTTTTTCATTATCAGCTTCAACATAAGCCGCCACACGGGGTGAGTCATGACGGATGTCACTAGGGAGAACTACCTCTGCTCCATAAACCATGAAGAAGGGTGTGTAACCCGTAGATCTCTTTGGTGTAGTGTTGATACTCCATAATACGGAAGGCAATTCTTCCACCCAACAACCCGGCGTCCGCTCTAAACCATAAGCCGGGGTTTGATACCTCTCAAAATTTCTTGATTGGCCCTTTCTGCTTGACCATTAGATTGGGGTTGAGCCACTGATGACACGTCAAGCCGGATGTGCTCACGTTGACAAAATTCTTCCATAGCACCCTTGGACAGATTAGTACCATTATCAGTTATAATGTTGTGTGGAAAACCAAACCGGAATATCACCTTTTTGATGAATTGAACCACCGTGGCCGCAGCACACTTACTGACTGGCTCTGCCTCTACCCACTTGGTAAACTTATCAACCGCCACAAGCAGGTGGGTTTTCTTGTCCTTGGACCTCTTAAAAGGTCCAACCATATCCAGCCCCCAAGTTGCAAATGGCCAAGTGATTGGAATCATTCTTAATTCTTGAGCCAGAACATGAGCGCGGCGTGCAAACTTTTGACAACCGTCACACCTCTTTACCAAATCCTCAGCATCAGCATGAGCCGTCAACCAATAGAAGCCGTGACGAAAGGCCTTAGCCACCAAGGATTTTGAACCAGCGTGGTGACCACAATCTCCTTCATGGATCTCATGCAAAATCTCACAACCTTCTTGAGGAGAGACACAACGCTGAAACGCTCCTGTGATGCTGCAATGATGTAGCTCCCCATTGACAATGGTCATTGACTTGGATCGCCGGATTATCTGCTGGGCCAAGGTTTCATCGTCTGGTAACTCACCCCGGTTCATGTATGCCAGGTACGGGACCGTCCAATCCGGAATAACATGAAGAGCCGCCATCAATTGAGCCTCCGGGTCAGGCACAGCCAAATCCTCCTTCGTAGGTATCTTGACTGACGGATTATGCAACACATCTAGAAAGGTATTGGGTGGCACCAGTTTACGTTGAGAGCCTAAGCGACTTAAAGCATCGGCCGCTTCATTCTTTCGCCGGTCTATATGGTCGACCTGATAACCCTTGAAATGACCAGCCATTGTATCCACCTCTCGTCGATATGCCGCCATGAGTGGATCCTTGGAATCCCAAGTGCCAGATACCTGTTGAGCCACCAGGTCCGAGTCACCAAAGCACTTAACCCGGCTTAAATTCATTTCCTTAGCCATCCGAAGACCATGGAGCAAGGCCTCATACTCAGCTGCATTGTTAGTACAAGGGAACATTAAACGGAGAACATAACAAAACTTATCACCTAATGGGGAAATTAATACGACTCCAGCCCCCGAGCCCTCCAATTGTCTGGATCCATCAAAATGAATAGTCCAATAAGTGTTGTTTGGTTTTTCCTCTGGTGCTTGTAACTCTGTCCAATCATTGATGAAGTCCACACGTGCTTGGGATTTGATTGTTGTGCGAGGCGTATACTTTAACCCGTGAGGTCCAAGCTCAATAGCCCATTTAGCAATTCGGCCCGTTGCTTCTCTGTTTTGGATGATATCTTCCAAGGGGGCTGAACTGACCACTGTGGTAGGATGACCCTGAAAATAATGCTTGAGTTTCCAGCTTGCCATGAAAACTCCATACACCAGCTTCTGCCAATGTGGATATCTCTGCTTGGACTCAATAAGCACCTCACTGATATAATAAACCGGTCGTTGAACCGGATACTCCTTTCCAGCCTCCTTGCGCTCCACAACAATAGCCACACTAACGGCCTGGGCATTAGCAGCCACATACAGCAGTAAGGGCTCTTTATCGACCGGAGCCGCGAGTACAGGTGGCTTGGCTAACTGTCTCTTTAAGTCCTCAAACGCTTTATCCGCAGCATCACTCCAGACGAAGTCATCCGTCTTATTTAACATCTGATACAAAGGGATAGCCTTCTCCCCAAGGCGACTGATAAACCGGCTTAGGGCTGCAATCTGGCCCGCCAAACGCTGGACATCGTTGATACACGTCGGTTTAGCCAGGGATGTGATAGTTGTGATCTTCTACGGATTAGCTTCAATGCCCCTGGTAGACACCAGAAAACCCAAGAGCTTGCCCATCGGTACACCAAAGACATATTTGGCCGGATTAAGCATCATCTTATAAACCCGAAGGTTATCAAAAGTTTCCTTCAAGTCACCTATCAATGTTTCCTCCCTTCTGGACTTCACCACAATATCATCCACATATACATGAACATTGCGCCCGATCTGCTTATGTATGCAATTCTGGACGCAGCGCTGATAAGTCGCCTGGTCGCTCTTGAGCCCAAAAGGCATAGATACGTAACAGAAGGCTCCAAAGGGAGTTATGAAGGCTGTCTTCTCCTGGTCCTTAACTACCATTTTGATATGATGATAACCAGAATAAGCATCCAGAAAACTCAAACGGTCACAACCTGCCGTAGCATCAATGATTTGATCGCTACGAGGAAGAGCAAAGGGGTCAGTTGGACATGCTTTGTTTAAGTCTGTGTAATCCACACACATATGGCAAGTGCCATTTTTCTTAAGTACTAGCACCGGATTAGCTAGCCACTCAGGGTGAAAAACCTCCACAATAAACCTTGCTGCCAAAAGCCGGGCTACCTCCTCACCAATAGCTTTACGCCTCTCCTCGTTGAAGCGGCGGAGAAACTACTTGACTGGTTTAAACTTAGGATCTATATTAAGGGTGTGCTCAGCGAGTTCCCGCGGTACACCTGGCATGTCAGAAGGATTCCATGCAAAGATGTCCCGGTTCTCAAGGATGAACTCGATGAGTGCGCTTTCCTATTTCGGATCCAGGTTCACGCTGATGCTGAACTGCTTTGATGAATCTCCAGGAACAAAGTCAACCAGCTTAGTTTCTTCAGCCAATTTAAATTTCAGTGCCGGATCATGCTCGGTAGTTGGCTTTTTCAGAGAAGTCATATTTGTCGGATCAACATTGTCCTTATAAAATTGCAGCTCCTCTATGGCACAAACCGACTCAGCATAAGCCGCATCACCTTCTTCACATTCCAAAGCAATCTCTCGGCTCCCATGCAATGGTCCCCTTATGACCCGGCATCTTAAGCTGCAGATAAACATAACAAGGCCTGGCCATGAACTTAGCATAAGCCGTCCGTCCGAACAGGGCATGATATGGACTCTTGATTTTCACCACTTCAAAATTCAACACCTCTGATATTGATTCATGATCATCTCCAAAAGCAACTTCCAGAGCTATCTTGCCAACTGGGTATGCCGATTTACCAGGTACCACACCATGAAACACGGTGTTCGACGGTTTAGGATCCTTATCTTTCAATCCCATGTGACGAAAGGTTTCATAGTAAAGGATATTGATACTGCTTCCTCCATCCATAAGCACCTTGGTAAACTTATACCCCCAACCTAAGGTGCCACCACCAAGGCCAGATGACCTGGGGTGGATGATCCTCTCGACTCCACGGGATGGGTTGTTCAGACCAGCGCAGATAACGAGGTACCACCAGTTCAACAGAGTTCGCGGCTCTTTTATGAAGCTTCTGATCGCGCTTACACAAGCTAGTGGTGAAGACATGATACTGCCCACTATTCAACTGTTTCGGATTGCTTTGATAACCCGATTACTACTGCTGTTGATTCCCCTGATGGTTGTAACCTCCCTGGTTGCCCTGGCTGCTCTGATTGCCATGTACGGTTTGGTTGGCTTGGAATCCTAAACCGGAACTGCCACCACCATAACCCAGCCCGTCAAAACCTCCTCCTGAACCGTCGGGCGGTCCATTGTCATATTGAAAGAGATTTGAATTTTTGAACTCCCGCATAATGAAGCAATCCTTCCAAAGATGCGTAGCTGGCCTCTCCTTTGATCCGTGCTTTGGGCAAGGATGATTTAATAGGCGCTCCAGATTGGGGCCTGACCCACCACCCTGCTGAGGTGATTTACCCTTACGCCGCTGACGGTTATCCTGGGTGTTGGTGTTAGCCACGAAGTCCAAACTATTATCCGCCTTGCGTTTACCGTTGTTCCCATGACCTGCCTGGTTATGCTGCTGCCCTTTGGTGCTACCGCTCTTCTTTCCTTTCCCTGTCTTGTCATCATCAGACTCGGGGTCCTTGGTACTATCAGAGTCGACATACTTCACCAGAGCCGCCATAAGTGTTCCCATGTCATTACAATGGCGTTTGAGCTGCCCCAGCTTCAGCTTCAAAGGTGCAGACCGGCAATTGCCTTCCAATGTTAAAACGGCTATGTCAGCGTTGATGCGGTCTGATGAATGCAAAATCTCTGAAACCCAGCGCACCCAGCGGGTTGTTGATTCTCCTTCCTCCTGGACACAGGCAGATAAATCCATGATTGACATGGGCTGCTTGCACATATCCTTGAAGTTCTGGATAAACCGGGCCCTTAACTTGGCCCACGATCCAATAGAGTTGGCTGGCGGATTTTTCAACCATGTGCGAGTTGTTCCCTCCAACATCATGGTAAAGTATTTGGCACACGCCGCTTCCTCCACATCCAGCATCTCCATTGCCATCTCATAGCTTTCCACCCATGACTCGGGGGATAAATCGGCGGTGTAATTCGGCACCTTGCGCGGGCCTTTGAAATCCTTGGGTAGCTGTACGTTGCGTAATGCGGGGACAAGACATGGCGCTCCCAAAGAACTGGAGGTAACCCCCGGTTCCACCGACGTTGTTGGACGAACCGGAGTGAACTGACGAACCGGAGTGAGTTGTCGAACCGGAGCTTCGTGCTGTGCCGCTAACTCGGCTTCCCGATGTGCCCTAGCGCGATCCACTACATCCTGAGCATTACCACCGCCACCCGGCGGGTTATGGCCACGGGGCGGATTACGATTCCGCATGCTGCTTGATACGACCAGCTCATCGATATGCCTGCTATAGCTCCGGCTTGGGCGGGGAGTAGAATGAATCCTTTCGCGGCTATATGAATAAGCCTGCTGCTGAGTCAAGGCCGTCTGAAGGAGCTTCCTAGCCCATCGTATTTCAACTGCTACTGGGGACTCGCCATCAACCGGGAGAGCTGCTAATTGTGAAGCGGCGGCAACGATGTTATCCAACGGGTTAGAGTAATGACCCGGAGGTGTTGAGACGTGTCATGATGGGACATCGTTCTGACGAGGCTGAGGCGGCGGATCCATCGCACGCAGCTGAACCGATGCCCCGGTCCCAGGTGCCTCCGCCCGATTTAACACTGGCTGGTTGCTGGTGCTTGCTCCTAGCGTGTTAAAGAGATTCCTTGCCTTAAAGACCGGCAGAAGATGCGACCGGTATCTTCTCCTGATGACATCATCTGACGCACTCTGATCCAGCATAAGCCGGTAAGCCTGAGCCTCTAATTCGGCCCGCTCTGTAGCCAACCTGGTGTTCTCCGCTGCCAGGTCCGCTTTAGCTTGAGTTATCTGATCCTTCACCTTTGCAATCTCTGTGTTGTGCTGATCCCGGTTTGCCGCATCCACCTCTGCTTCCAGCAACGTTGCCAAAGCGTCAAACAAATCAGACAAAACCTGAGCCGGAGGCGGCGCAGAGCCCCCTACTCATGCTGGTGTTGCTGCTGCTAAACCAGAGATCATTGCCGCGGCGGTAGAAGAGTGCTGCGCTGATTGTGTACCGGCCATGAAGACCGCGACCCGACTCGGCAGATCAAGGGGGTCCGAAATACTGTCGCCATCAGAACCTCCACTAATCCAGCCGTCCTGCAGCTGATACAGTGACTCGGTCTCTCTGGTTGAAGACTCGTTATCAGAACAGACAACGGTTTCGCCACCAGATGCCGATCTATCCTCATCTTCCGCTCCATGGATGACACGTACGAAGGCATGCTTTACGGCGGGCTGAACCCGGGCAGACCTTGCATGCTGAGCTGTCTTGATGATGTCGGTGCAGATGTCCGGCTCAGGGCCCGGTTCGCCGATCTTGCCGATGAAGACGTGAATTCTACCAAAGGGGACCTGGTACCCGTACTCAATTGAGCCGGCCTCGGGACTCCATCTTGCATCGTCGATGTAGAGCTTGCCGCGATGACTTTTAGTCATCCGGCCCACAACGTATCCCTTGAGTCCTTCGAAGCTGCCCTTCAAGAACTCGAAACCGTCGTACGATAGCCCCACGGTGGGCGCCAATAGTCGTGGTTTTGTCACGGCAGATGTCCTCGTGAAAGGACTTAGTCGTGGAGCCATCGCTACGGATTAGCTTAAAGGGGTTTAAAGAGGACGAAGGACGCGAGAGTTTATATTGGTTCGGCCCCTTACGATGAAGGTAAAAGCCTACTCCAGTTGTGATGGAATTGCTAGGGTTTCGATGACCAGGGAGCGAATCCGCTTTGCCTGGCTCTCGAGTTGTTGTCTGTTGTCCCTAAACCGCTGCCGGGTCACCCCTTTATATACATAGGTCGACGCCCGCCGGTTTACAGAGTCCCAAGGCCGGATCATAAACGTGTCCGGCTCGGTCTCTACTCCTATCTTACCATACAAGTATACATCAATGTCGGTTTATGTCTACAGGCCTTAACCCGTCTTTGGGCCTTGGGCCTTCATAAAGTGCCATCATTCACGTCTTCATGGGCTTCAAATAAAGTAATCATCATGGGGATAACCCGGCCTCTCCTGGCCGGTTTATGTCCAGTAGTAATCTCCCAACACCTTTGCTATACAAAAATGTTATCTACATTGGAATCAACATGTAAAGAAAAGACGAAAAAGAGAAATAAAGTGGAAAAAAAGGCACGAAAAGGGACCTTAGACATAATTTTTTTGTGCGTGCATGTTCTGTGTGATTTGATGTGATTGATCTATGGGCGAAATTCCAACAATCTATGGGTACTAAGGTACAGGGTAATTATTTAACACTAAGATTGCAAGAAAAAAGGACAATACATTGTCCATATTTCTCTCTAATCTATGAAACCATCAGAATGTCACAGATTATAGACCACGTAATGTTCTGAAGTAGCATCATCAGATCTCTTATCCAAGCGACACAGATCAAGAGCATTTATCTTCAGTAGTATGGGGCTGGCGTTTTGGCTCCCGGGTGAACAGTAACCTGAAAAACAATATTAAATGTTTACAAAAAATTCTGAAATTTTTTGTAGATGATTGTATTAGTTTCACAAACATACATGACAATTTTCATTTCAAAAAATTGGGATGACATTTTTGGGTAACTTTTGGTGTTTGATTTGTTTTTTTGTACAAGCCAAAATATTTTATCGTTGTGCCTCAAAATTTGCAGGTAGCATTTGGATGTGACTAAGTACACCAAAAAATTGTATTGTTTTTTTTTCATTTCAAAAAAATGGCCCCGAGAGCCAGCCAAAAATCTACAACCAGTGTATCTCTCCTTTGTTGAAGACGTCTCACCATGCAAACCTGAAGTATATTCTATTAAAACAGAAATAAATACTACGACTATCCGAAAATGGTAATATTACAGATGAAGAAGAATAGCTCATATAATATAAAGTGATTTGCTAGCTACTATGAGAATGATGAGTTGTTTGCAGCACTGCATCTTCTCCTGAACATTCCTATCTCTTTAATTCAGTAATGTATGTAAGTCAAAAGTGTAAGACATAAAACCTACAGAGTTCTGGTTGACAAGCATCACACAATATACCTTCAGAGTTTTGATTGACAAGCATCGTCAGGTGCCCAACCTTCAGTCAAAATGACAATATGGCATTATCTTCTCTCAACTATAGTCCTTCCTATTCTTGTTCCTCGTAGCCTACTCGTGCACCACATCACCCAGTCATGCGGTTGACCCTACCTGTCCACCTGTAAAGTGGGTTGTGGTCAAAACCTGCTAGACACCGTCGTCACACACGCTGGCCCGGTGTTCCCATGCCGATAATGCCCTAACATGACAATTTTTTTGCATGATCTTCAAATAGCATCACCGGACAGGATATCGTGGCTACGTTCCTGGCAACAAAGGAGGCTAAGATTGAAGAGGATTTCACTGATGTGGTTATAAGAAACAAAAACGAAAGAAACAATGGTCCTGCAAATGAACAAAAGCACGAACATCTCACTCCTCTCTTTGGCAGTGAATAAAGATCTTAGCATCCTATAGTAAGCTCCTCTCTTCCTCTTTGTGAGCAGATACTGTAAGTTAGAAACTTTGGAGATATTCACTCAACTAAAGAAGCTATAAAATAAGATAACCACGAACATATTGAGGTGATAGATAGTTTGTGCAACGCACACAATAAATAATCATGAAATCAACAGTCTAGAAAATATGACTGAATGATTATGCCAATAAGACAACAACAAATGCAGAAGAATTCTGGCCAACAAATAATTAAGAAAACTGACCACCAGTTAATAAAGATAAGGCCAGGAGATAAACATTGATAAAAGATTAATAGTTACTTCTGAAAATATAGAAATAGCATTGTAATCAGTGTGTTGAAGAAATATAAACAAAATGCATGTTTACGTGTCAGTGGCTATCCAATCAGCTATCTTATGTCTGCGTTGTTGCTAGTCAATCCACTTTTTCAATCTAGGGTGCTACCCAGGTTTGAGAGCAACTCTAGCAGACCCCGCATCCCGCCGGCCTGCAAAACGTGTTTGCAGTTCGCGGAAAAATGCCTTTATGGACCGGCGCGGACGGCCCCAGTTGTAGACCCCGCATATTGGACCCGTAAAAAAATATTTGCAGAATATGCTTTATTACGGGTCGGCTTTGCGGTGTCTGATCTGGCGCAGCTCCTCCTTGAAGGAAATATGCCCAAGAGGCAATAATAATGTTGTTATTTATATTTCCTTATATCATGATAAATGTTTATTATTCATGCTAGAATTGTATTAACCGGAAACTTAGTACATGTGTAAATACATAGACAAACAGAGTGTCACTAGTATGCCTCTACTTGACTAGCTCGTTAATCAAAGATGGTAAGTTTCCTAACCATAGGCATGAGTTGTCATTTGATGAACGGGATCACATCATTAGAGAATGATGTGATTGACTTGACCCATCCGTTAGCTTAGCACTATGATCGTTTAGTTTATTGTTGTTGCTTTCTCCATAACTTATACATGTTCCTATGACTATAAGATTATGCAACTCCCGAATACCGGAGAAACACTTAGTGTGCTATCAAACGTCACAACGTGTCACAACGTAACTGAGTGACTATAAAGATGCTCTACAGGTGTCTCCGATGGTGTTTGTTGAGTTGGCATAGATCAAGATTAGGATTTGTCACTCCATGTATCGGAGAGGTATCTCTGGGCCCTCTCGGTAATGTACATCACTATAAGCCTTGCAAGCAATGTAACTAATGAGTTAGTTGCGGGATGATGCATTACGGAACGAGTAAAGAAACTTGCCGGTAATGAGATTGAACTAGGTATTGAGATACCGACGATCGAATCTCGGGCAAGTAACATACCGATGACAAAGGGAACAACTTATGCAGTCGTGCTGACATCGGTAACTTCATCATCACCGTCATCACGCTGTCATGCTGACGAAACTCCCCCTCGGCCTCAACTGGATCAAAAGTACGAGGGACGTCACCGAGCTGAACGTGTGCAGATCACGGAGGTGCCGTACGTTCGGTACTTGATCGGTTGGATCGCAAAGACGTTCGACTACATCAACCACGTTTCATAACGCTTCCGCTTTCAGTCTACGAGGGTACGTAGACATACTCTCCCCCTCTCGTTGCTATGCATCTTCTAGATAGATCTTGTGTGATCGTCTTTTTTTTGAAATACTGCATTTCCCAGCACTCCTGGTCCGGAAAACCTAAATTTACATCTTAATTTGATCCAACATAATGCATTTCTTTGCTTTTTCAATAACATTGGATACATAAGGTATCACCAAATCTTTGCTAGAATAGCAAGACCAAAGAAAACAAGAACCACAAGTATGCATTTTAGAAGATTTTCAACTTCCATAACTGCTCCCACTAGTTGGATTAATATCTTCTCCATGCATTCATTGTTTATCTGCGGATTCTTGGTTTTGCATTCTTCTTTCTTCATCTTTGGTTCAAAAGAAGTATACGTTGCTTCCCCTCTAATTGCACATGTAGCCGCATCATTGCCTTGGATTCTTCTAAGGAGTGCGTAAACGTCTATTAAGTTTCTTCCTATCAATAAATCAATGTATTCGCCTTTTCAAAACCAAAATGAGCATCCATCCTCCTACACACATGAATGAGCATGTTCGAAATGAGTTATCGCAATTGAACCAAAGAATGAGCTATCAAAAATGAGCTACCGCAAATGCACGTACCCCGTCGTTTTCGCATTTGAAGAACACCCATCCGGGGTGCTTCGGCGTGCCCGAAGTTAGCCGCAACATTGTCCGCGTGCAGTTGTCGCACTGTATGAGCGGCATCGGCGAGCCACAGAGCCGTTGCGCGAGCGTCGAGCCTGGTGGACAGCCGGACGAATCCATGCCCGCAAATCGTCGGTGGCGTTGGGGGATCGTCCGCATCCAATTTTTCCTTTTTAATGAGGGATGGAGATACGCGGGGGGGGGGGGGGGGAGATCAATAATAAAGGCGAAAGAAAGGAAACCAAATATTTAATCGATCAATTGCTTGGTAACAATACGAAGCGAAACGGTAACAATCGATGCGTTAATTCGCAAAAAAAACAATCGATGCGTTAGAAAAGTTAGGATTTTGAATTGATTTTCATGAAAATAAGGTTTTATTGTTTGATAACGTGATATCTACCTGCCTGTTTGTGACGTGTCTGGTTGAGAAAGTTTGCGAATGATAAGAATATTATTTGGAGGATGAAAAAACCAACATGAGGATATGAAGATGGAAGGTGAGACCAAAAAATCAGACGAAAAAAACCATGAAGACTATTCTACCAACTCAGATATTAGAAATAGAGATATGGAACGGGGGGAGTAGTTACAAGGATTAAAAGAATAAGTATATGGTAGATTTGATTGTAACAGAAAAGTAAAAATAATGAATTGGAAACGATATGACTAAGGATTTTTTTTCAATCCACACGGGAAAATATATTGCTCAGCAATCTCAAAGTATATTGTCTACCATGGTTTTAATCAACCTGCTGTCAAACCGATTGCATATATTGTTTGCCATGGTTTTATTCTCCACTTGATCAACAAAATCATTCATTCTCCATTAAAATCGAAATATGAACCGAATCAATCTCGCAAGACAACTCAGTACGCTGAATAAATCAAGATTAACACAAGCACAAATACAAAGCCGGACAGTCTACCAAAAATTATTGACAACGATGGGAGAGGACTGAGATTGACGCACCTGTGATGGTGTCATCGATGGAACAAAGAGTGTCCTGAAGTCTGGGATGTTGGCCTTCCATGCATCCTCATACATCTGCTACGCCTCATGCTGACGCCACTGCCTTGCCTTGGATCGGCCGATGAGCGTGGTGGTGCTGAGCATGACCCGCCACAGCGTGCTGTTGACGACGAAGCTGTCGCGCCGATGAGCACCATGCTGACGCCACAACGCCGTGGTGAAGAAACGAGGGGAGGAGGGGGAGCGAAGAGCGCCGCCGGGGAGATTTTCGTTGCTGAGATGCAAGGTGGGGGATCGTCCGCATCCACTTTCCCCTTTTTAACGACGGATGGAGATACGCGGAGGGGGGTGGGGGATCAATAATAGAGGCGAAAGAAAGGAAACCAAATATTTGGTAACAATACGAAGCGAAACGGTAACAATCGATGCGTTAATTCGTAAAAAAAACAATCGATGCGTTAGAAAAGTTAGGATTTTGAATTGATTTTCATGAAAATAAGGTTTTATTGTTTGATAACGTGATATCTACCTGCCTGTTTGTGACGTGTCTGGTTGAGAAAGTTTGCGAATGATAAGAGTATTATTTGGAGGATGAAAAAATCAACATGAGGATATGAAGATGGAAGGTGAGACGAAAAAAACTGTGAAGACTATTCTACCAACTCAGATATTAGGAGTAGAGATATGGAACAGGGAGAGTAGTTACAAGGATTAAAAGAATAAGTATATGGTAGATTTGATTGTAACAGAAAAGTAAAAATAGTGAATTGGAATAAGCGTTTGATCAAGGTTGAAATAATATAGGCGACAAGGCATCCCCCTATCGTGTCTGGAATGTCTGCGCAGAGACATCTAGCGGCTCAGAAACTTCTAGACTTTGTATATTTAGCAAACCAAAAGAACTAAACATGTAAAGAAAAATAAAAGGAAAGATCTATCACTGGTAGAAAAAAGCTCTTTAGTCCCGGTTCGCAACAGCCTTTAGTCCCGGCTGTGCAATCGGGACTAAATAAGCGCGACTAAAGACCCCCCCCCCTTTAGCCGCGGCTCTTACGGACCGCGACAAAAGTCTTTAGTCCCGGTTCTTGTGGCTGACCGGGACCAAAGGCCCGCCACGTGGGCGCCCGTGGTCCGTCGGGGCCGAGGACCTTTAGTCCCGGCTCTCGTGGCCAACCGGGACTAAAGGCCTCCTCCGCAGGTTTAGGGTTTTAGCCCCCCTAAACCTGGTTTCTTTTTAATTTGTAGTGTTTTATTTGTTTTATATTTTATTTTGTGTTTTATTTTATTTTTGATGAAGTTTCAGTACACATATTCTACGCTTCTATATACATGCATATGAAATTTCAAACAAGAAGAATTCAAGAGGAATATATAATATATATTCAATCTCGGGTGACCATATACAACTTCGAACAAGTTTCCATACACAATTAGGATGGATGACCATATACAACTTCGAACAAGTTTCAACCTCGGGTATGCATATAAATTTCTTCGTCCTCGGTATAGTGTTGTCCTTTAGGATTGATGACTTCCCTCATGAAAAATCCTGCTAATTCTTCTTGAATTGGTCGGAAGCGAGCTTCTGGACTAAGCCTCCTCCGCAAGTTATCCGTCGTGTTCCACACGCTAGCTGATGCCTTCCGCTCAGTGGTTTGTCTCCGGATGTTCTCACAAACATAGTATCCACATAGATCGGTCCCCGATGGCTGCTTATCCACATTAACTAACTTTCTGAAATCTAGCTCATGTTTGAATTCACCGACAGTTTCTTCTGAGAACCGTCTCCAAACCCTACAGGGCAAAGAAAATTAAATGAATAAGGGATTTATTAGTTAGTTGATATTAGGAAATGAAGAGACTGATCGATATAGAGCTCAAATGATTGAAAATAATTACTTTTGCAGCATTTTTCTCATGTCGGCCCAACGCTTTGGATCCGAATCCTTAGAGTCCATGATTAGAACTGTGGAGGTGTGAAGTTCAATATTTAGCAGAATCCAGTGGAACCTGCGGACACGTTACATGCACAGTCATGCATAACTCATCGATTAGACATACCATGCATGGAGTAAACAAAATAGAATGGGCACAAGAGAGAAACACTCACCCAAAATGGTAAGGAAATAGAATATGACTTTTGAGTTGATGCTTTTTAAGAAACTTGTACAGGTCTTTCTCCATGTCTTTGGGGTGATGTTCTAACACATGTCCATTAACGATATGTGGGTCAATGAACCCAACATCATGGATGTTTCTTATTTTGCATTCCCAAATCTTCAATCTGCATAATAGCGTACGCAACAATATAGTTAGGACAATATATATATATATATATATAGTGCAGGCAATGAAGAACGAGATGAGGTAGAAATAAATCACTTACAGAACGTAGCAACTCAGCATAGATTTGTCGAGGGCGCGCAGATTGAACAGCTGGAATAATTCACTCATATGAACTTCTACAGAGTACCGTTTGATGTGATGCTCATGTGTAACATCCGCATAAACATATTCTTTGTCGGCCCATGTTATGAATTGCTTGTACCAACGTAGCAGATTTCGCATTTGTGTTGGTATACTATTTTCCTTCTCAGGCTCGACGAGAGGCCCCTTCCGCACATATTGTAATGTTATCTCACCTGCAGGCGCATCCTCAAGGTCTAAGAAGGCACGAACAGTCAAACCCATCTCGGACGCTTGTTTCATGGCAGCCGCTACAGTCAATCCAAGTGCTGCCGCAGCTGCTATGATCTCGGGGTCCTCTTCCGGACCGGCTTTCACTATGAGCGGGGGGATCGATTGTTTCTTCTGCATCCCGAGCTGGTCAACTTGTTTCCCGCTTTTTTTACTTTCTTCCTCCTTCAATATTTTTGCTTGCCTACGAAGTTCATGTCCATAGTCGTCAGGCATATTCAGCTCGGCTTGGGACGGTGTCGTCAAAAAATCCTTAGCCCACTTCTTTTGCTTCTCAGTGAATACTTGCTTGGGCTCAGGCACTTTTTTCGCCTTCATATCCGCCTTCCATTTCTCATAATCAGTAGACGCGGCCAATGTGAGGTCAGCTTCACTAAGTTGCCCAGGCCTTGGGAGGAGAGGCTTCAGCGATGGCTCCGGTACCCTTGTGGTCTTAGGTACATAAGGGTCCGGGTTAATAGTCCAGGAGCAGGTTTCCTTGCTGTCCACCTGCTTCTGCTTCTTTGCCGGAGGTGGATTGGGGGGCGTCGTACCCGCCGAAGGAGGATTGGGGGGCGTCGTACCCGTCGGAGGTTGTGGATCGGGGGACGGCGTCGAATGGCGTGAAGGAGGTGTAGGTGAACCACCACGACCACCGCCGCCGCCACCACCACCACCACCACCACCACCATCGGAGGGGGGTGGACTTGCTAGCCTTGGCGCCTCGTCTGGAAACACTATGTACTTCTTTTTCCATAGAATGAACTGGCGCTTGACATCTCCAAGTCTGCTATCCCCTTCGGGTGTAGGTTTGTCAATCTCCAGGTCCTCAAACCCTTGGACTATGTCTTCCACCGTGACACAAGCATAGCCATATGGAATGGGGTTGTTGTGGTGGAGTGCTCCAGGTTTACAGGGTAAAGCACTGCCGCTAGCTACCTTCATGGAAACGTTCCCCACGGGATAATGCAGATCACAGTCTTTCATCTTCTTTACATCATCCACAGGGTAGTGAGGCTCCGGTGCACGAATCTCGATCATCGGTGCACTAGCACCAGGCGGGGCATCCGTGGAAGCCACGCTGCTTCTCCGCTGCTGGCTTCCGCAATCCGCTTCATGATCTTCATGCGGCCCTGCAGCCGATTTTTCTTTCAATAGTTCATGCACGGTCTGCTTCAACTCATGGAGTTCCGATGCAAACTTCGTCATAAGATCTGCATCCCGGTCCGTCTTTCTCTTACGGCTTCTGTAACCGTACGGGTCATTGTCTTGGGAAAACCCTACTTTCCACGAAACTTTGCCTTTGCCTCGTACACGTCCTCCGTGTTCATCATTCCCGAGGGCTAAAGTCAGTGCGTCTTTCTCTCTGTTGAACTTGATCAAGCCCGCTTGAGCTTGGGTCATTGCGTCAATAAGGGCTTGGGTCGGAGCAAAGCGTCGATGCCGGTGAACACACACCCCTGTCTCCGGGTCTAGCGATCCCCCATGCCCGTACCACCAGCTTTTGGCCCTTGGGTCCCATCCCTCTGTACCTAGAGGGATTCCTCGCACCCTCAGGTCCTCCTCCATCTTCTGCCACCTAGGGTCCGCAAGGCGGTATCCTCCTGGCCCCATAATATGATGGTACTTTTTCTTAGCCGCATTATCCTTATTTTTTCGATATTTCCTTGAAATGGTCCGATTGCTTTTGCCTCACAAATTCTGGCCAATCATCTTTCAGTTTCTCATATTGTCCATTGAAATCCGGAGTCTTGCCCTTGTTGACATAGTCACGGGTTAAATTTTTCTTGAAGTTCCGGAATGCATCGGCCATCTTCTGAAGAGCGAACTCTTTAACTAGCCTCCTCCTCTGACGTCCACCCGGAACCTCGTTACCGAATTCATCGACTTTGTTGTATTCCGGAGGTAGAATGAAATGTTCCATAAGCTTTCTCCAGCAATCCTTTTTCGTTCTCTTGTCGACAAAACTGAAACCAAGACGTGCCTTCTTTGGCTCTTTCCATTCCTGGACGGTGATCGGGACGTTGTCTCTAACAACGAATCCGCATTGGTTGACAAACTTTGAGGTGTGCTGTAGGGGCTTGCCGGTTTCACTGACAGACTCAATGGCATATGTTTCTCCTGTTTTCATCGCCTTGGATTTGCCACGCTGCTTTGTCGTACTCGATCCGGAGGGCTAAAAAAAGAAAGAGAGTCGCGCGCGTTAATACATATGTATTCACATTTCAGTAAGTTTGTATCACGAGAGGCTCTCAATGTATATATATACCTCGCCGGAGATGGTTGCTTCTTGCAATTGGAGATCGTCGGTTGTTGACGGTTGACCTCCGTCGACAATGTCCGTTCCTTCACCTTCTCGATCATCGTCACCGTCAAGGTTCATATAAGAAGAGACTACATCCTCTTGTTGCTCATATTCTGAGCCCGGCACATAAGGAATCTCGTTGTTGATGATGTCCATTAAATAACGTTCAGCCTCCGGATCCCTAAGCGGCTCGGTTCTGTCGTCCGCCATATGTCACTCCTGCATGTAGTAAAAATTCTTTAAGTATAAAGGAATTAAAAAATAAGATTAAGGGGACATAGAGGAGGAGGAATTAAAAAATAAGATTCTTTAAGTAAAAATTCTTTTTTTCTTCTTCTTCCTTTCTTCTTCCTCTTTCTTCTTCTTCCTTTTTCCTTTTTCCTTTCTTCTTCTCTCTTTCTTCTTCTTCCTTTCTTCTTCTTCCTTTCTTCTTTCTTTCTTCTTCTTCCTTTTTCTTTTTTCTTTCTTTCTTCTTCTTTCTTTCTTCTTCTTTCTTTCTTCTTCTTCCTTTCTTCTTCTTCCTTTCTATTCTTTCTTTCTTCTTCTTTCCTTTTTCTTTTTACTTTCTTTCTTCTTCTTCCTTTCTTCTTCCTTTCTTCTTCTTTTTTTCTTCTTCCTTTTTCTTTCTTCTTTCTTTTGGTTTTCATTTGGTTTTTATTTGGTTTTCATTTTTTTTTTCTTCCTTTTTCTTTCTTGTTTTTTCTTCTTCCTTTTTTTCTTCTTTCTTTTCTTCTTCCTCCTTTTTTTGTTTTTTTCTTCTGTTTGTTTTTTTGTTTTCTTTTGTTTTTTTCTTCTTCCTTTGTTTTTCTTCTGTTTTTTTGTTTTCTTTTGTTTTTCTTGAGTTTTTTCTTCTTCCTTTTTCCTTTCTTCTTCTTTCTTTCTTCTTCTTCCTTTCTTCTTCTTTCTTTCTTCTTCTTCCTTTCTTCTTTCTTTCTTCTTCTTCCTTTTTCTTTTTTCTTTCTTTCTTCTTCTTTCTTTCTTCTTCTTTCTTTCTTCTTCTTCCTTTCTTCTCTTCTTCCTTTCTATTCTTTCTTTCTTCCTGCGGAGGACGGCAGGCAGGGCGGCGGGCGGCGGGCGGAGGGCGGCAGGGCGTCTGGCGGCGGGCGGAGGGCGTCGGGCGGCGGGCAGCAGGGCGTCGGGCGGCGGGCGGCAGGGCGGCGGGCAAGGGCGGCGAGCAAGGGCAGGCACGGGCGGAGGCGGCGCTCACTGGGGACGGGGGCGGCGGCGCGCAGGGCTTCGGCGTCGGCGTCGGGGCAGGGCTTCGGCGTCGGCGTCGGGGCAGGGCTTCGGCGTCGGCGTCGGGGCAGGGCTTCGGCGTCGGCGTCGGTGTCGGGGCAGGGCTTCGGCGTCGGCGTCGATCGGCGTTGGGGAGACAGAGGAGATCGGCTAAGTGTATATATAGACGCACCTTTAGTCGCGGTTGGGGAGGAGGACCGCGACTAAAGGTACCCTTTAGTCGCGGTTGGGGAGGAGGACCGCGACTAAAGGTACCCTTTAGTCGCGGTCCCCCTCCCCAACCGCGACTAAAGGGTTTTGGCGCCGCTTCCTTTCCCGCGCAGAAAGACCCTTTAGTCGCGGTTGGGGACAACAACCGCGACTAAAGGGTACCCTTTAGTCGCGGTCCGCCTCCCCAGCCGGGACTAAAGGGTCTGTGCTGAACTGGCGCGGTGCGGTGGGATGTTTAGTCCCACCTCGCTAGCCGAGAGGCTTCGACAGTGGTTTATAAGCGCGGCTACGCTCACCACTTCGAGCTCCTCTCGAATGCAGGCTTACGGGCCTATTCTGTTACTATGTGCCTGTGGGCCTACTGGGCCTTCTGCGGGCCTGAATCCTGGCCCATTAATGGGTTTCTAGTCGTATTCAGGCTGCGGTGGCCCAGTAGGTGGCATATTCTTTATTTTTTGCCTATTTTTTGTTTTCATTTTTGCTTTATTTATTTTGTTTTGTTTCTACTTACAACAAAAAACTTATTTATTTTATTTTATTTTGTTTCTAATTACTTATTTATTTTTACTTTATGATAATTACTTATTTATTTTACTTTATGATAATTATTTTATTTTATTAAAGTTTATATTATTTTGTTTCTAATTCATTTTAAAATCTTAAAAATACAATTATATATCAAAAAAATCAGAAAATAAAACTAATTCATTTTAAATTCTTGTTTTTCTTCTGTTTTTTTCTTCCTTTTTTCTTCTGTTTTTTTCTTCTGTTTGTTTTTTCCTTTTTCTTGTTTTTCTTCTTTTTCTTCTTCCTTTCTTCTTCTTTCTTTCTTCTTCTTCCTTTCTTCTTCTTCCTTTCTTCTTTCTTTCTTCTTCTTCCTTTTTCTTTTTTCTTTCTTTCTTCTTCTTTCTTTCTTCTTCTTCCTTTCTTCTTCTTCCTTTCTATTCTTTCTTTCTTCTTCTTTCCTTTTTCTTTTTACTTTCTTTCTTCTTCTTCCTTTCTTCTTCCTTTCTTCTTCTTTTTTTCTTCTTCCTTTTTCTTTCTTCTTTCTTTTGGTTTTCATTTGGTTTTTATTTGGTTTTCATTTTTTTCTTCTTCCTTTTTCTTTCTTGTTTTTTCTTCTTCCTTTTTTTCTTCTTTCTTTTCTTCTTCCTCCTTTTTATTGTTTTTTTCTTCTGTTTTTTTTGTTTTCTTTTGTTTTTTTCTTCTTCCTTTGTTTTTCTTCTGTTTTTTTGTTTTCTTTTGTTTTTCTTGAGTTTTTTCTTCTTCCTTTTTCCTTTCTTCTTCTTTCTTTCTTCTTCTTCCTTTCTTCTTCTTTCTTTCTTCTTCTTCCTTTCTTCTTCTTCCTTTCTTCTTTCTTTCTTCTTCTTCCTTTTTTCATTTTAAATTCTTGTTTTTCTTCTGTTTTTTTCTTCCTTTTTTCTTCTGTTTGTTTCTTCCTTTTTCTTGTTTTTCTTCTTTTTTTTCTTCCTTTATTCCTTTTTCCTTTTTTAAAATCTTCTGACATTTTAAAATCTTAAAAATACAATTATATATCAAAAAAATCAGAAAAATAAAACTAATTCATTTTAAAATCCCTTGAAGGTTTGACCAAATACAAAGTTTGGTACAATAAATTATTACACATCAATTCTTCCCTTGTACGTCCCTGCTTGCTTACGATTGTGCCGTATCCATGGAGCATCCTCATCATTTAACTTAATGCTTGGGTCAGTGTTCACTTTGAAGGGCGGAATTTCACCAAACATATTATAATCTTCTGACATGTCTGTCTTGTCCTCCACTCCCACGATGTTTCTTTTCCCTGAAAGAACAATGTGGCGCTTTGGATCATCGCATGATGTACTGATCGTTTTCTTATCTTTCCGTTTCCTCGGTTTGCTACTCATGTCCTTCAAATAAAAAACCTGAGCGACATCTTTGGCAAGGACGAATGGTTCGTCAAGGTAACCAAGATTGTTGAAATCCACCATTGTCATTCCGTATTGCTCGTCCACCTTTACCCCACCTCCTGTTAGCTTGAACCATTTGCACCGGAACAAAGGGACCTTAAAGGAGGGTCCATAGTCAAGTTCCCATATCTCCTCTATGTAACCATAATATGTGACCTTTTGCCCATTCTCGGTTGCTGCATCAAAGCGGACACCACTGTTTTGGTTGGTGCTCTTTTTATCTTGGGCGATGGTGTAAAATGTATTCCCATTTATCTCGTACCCTTGGAAAGTCGTTATAGTCGAAGATGGTTTCTTGGCCAACATGTACAGCTGATCTCCAACATCATTGTCATTCATTAAATGTTTTCGCAACCAACTACCGAAAGTCTCCATGTGGGCCTTTCTAATCCAGGATTCAGGCTTCCCCGGGTTGTCCGAGCGTAAAATATTCTTGTATTGCTCGAAGTACGGAGCCACCAAGCTGGAATTTTGCAGAACTGTGTGGTGTGCTTCAGTCATAGAATGACCGTCCATACATATCGTGGTATCCCTTCCGATCTTGCCTTTTCCACTTAGTCTCCCCTCGTGCCGCGATTGAGGAATACCAATCGGCTTAAGGTCAGGAACATAGTCAATACAGAACTCAATTACCTCCTCATTTTGATGGCCCTTGGAGATGCTTCCTTCTGGCCTAGCACGGTTACGAACATATTTCTTTAATACTCCCATGAACCTCTCAAAGGGGAACATATTGTGTAGAAATACAGGACCGAGAATGGAAATCTCTTCGACTAGGTGGACCAGGAGGTGCGTCATAATATTGAAGAAGGATGGTGGGAACACCAACTCGAAACTGACAAGGCATTGGACCACATCGTTCTGTAACCGTGGTAGATCTTCTGGATTGATTACCTTCTGAGAGATTGCATTGAGGAATGCACATAGCTTCACAATGGCTACTCGAACATTTTCCGGTAGGAGCCCCCCCAAAGCAATCGGAAGCAATTGCGTCATAATCACGTGGCAGTCGTGAGACTTCAGGTTTTGGAACTTTTTCTCCGGCATGTTTATTATTCCCTTTATATTCGACGAGAAGCCAGACGGGACCTTCATACTGCTCAGGCATTCAAAAAAATGACCTTCTCTTCTTTGGTAAGAGCGTAGCTGGCACGACCTTGAAACCATTCCGGATGCCGGTCATCTGGGTCTTTCAAAAGTTGCTGGTCCTGCCGTGCTTCCTTTGGATCATTTGTCTTCCCATACACGCCCAAGAAGCTTAGCATGTTCACGCAAATATTCTTCATAACATGCATCACGTCGATTGCAGAGCGGACATCTAGGACTTTCCAATATTCTAGCTCCCAAAATATAGATTTCTTCTTCCACATGGGTGCGTGCCCGTCAACTCCCCGCGGAACTGATTGTCCGGCAGGACCCTTTCCAAAGATGACTTTCAAATCCTTGACCATATCAAATATCTCAGCACCAGTACGTTCCGCAGGCTTCGGCCGGTGATCTGCCTTCCTGTTGAAATGCTTGCCTTTCTTTCTTACGTTATGATTTCGGGGAAGAAATCGACGATGACCCAGGTACACGTTCTTCTTACAATTAACCAAACGTACACTTTCAGTCTCATGTAAGCAGTGCGTGCATGCATTGTATCCCTTATTTTTCTGTCCCGAAAGGTTACTGAGAGCAGGCCAATTGTTGATGGTTACAAAAAGCAACGCTCGTAGGTCAAATTCCTCTCCTTTGTGCTCATCCCAGACACGTACACCAGGTTTCGCCCACAACTGTAAAAGTTCTTCAACTAATGGCCTTAGGTACACATCGATGTCGTTACCGGGTTGCTTAGGGCCTTGGATGAGAATTGGCATCATAATGAACTTCCGCTTCATGCACAACCAAGGAGGAAGGTTGTAGATGCATAGAGTCACGGGCCAGGTGCTATGGTTGGAGCTCTGCTCGCCAAAAGGATTAATGCCATCAGTATTTAGACCAAATCTTAAGTTCCTTGCGTCAGCTGCAAAATCCTTGAAAACTCTGTCGATCTTTCTCCATTGCGTTCCATCAGCGGTGTGTCTCGACTGCCCGTCGGACAAACGGTCCTCTTTGTGCCATTGCAACAACTTGGCATGCTTTTCGTTCATGAACAGACGTTTCACCCGTGGTATTATAGGAGCATACCACATCACCTTGGCGGGAACCCTCTTCCTGGGTTTCTCGCCCTCAACATCGTCACCAGGGTCATCGCCTCTGATCTTATAACGCAATGCAGTGCATACAGGGCATTCATTCAAATTCTCGTATTCACCGCGGTAGAGGATGCAGTCATTAATGCATGCATGTATCTTCTGAACCTCTAAACCTAGAGGGCAGACAACCTTCTTTGCTTCGTACGTACTGGCGGGCAACTCATTATTCTTCGGCAACATATTCTTCAATATTTTCAGCAAATTTTCAAATGATGAGTCACCTACACCTTCCTGTGCCTTCCATTTTAGCAAATCCAGTGTGCAGCCCAGCTTTTTCAGACTATTATCGCATCCTGGATACAACGACTTTTTGTGATCCTCTAACATGCGATCCAAATTCTCCCTCTCCTTGTCAGTTTCGCAGCGTCTCCGTGCATCAGCAATGGTCCGACCAAGATCATCAGCGGGCTCATCATGTGCCTCTTCTTCACCTTCACCTAACCCTTCCACACCTTCAGCATCATCCTCCATGAAAGTATCACCGAAAAGATCACGATAGTTGTCATCGATATCATCCCCTTCTTCATCTTCTTCCATTCTAACCCCTCTTTCTCCATGCTTGGTCCAACAATAATAGCTTGGCATGAAACCATGCTTAAGCAGGTCCATGTGAACTCTTCTTGAGGAGGAGTAACCCTTCTCATTCTTACAGACAGCACATGGACAGATAATAAAACCTTGCTGCTTGTTCGCATTTGCCACTACGAGGAAATCTTTCAAGCCCGTAGTGAACTCGCCGGAGAGTCGGGAACCGTACATCCATTGCCGATTCATCTGCATTATTATTATATAAAGTATATAATTAACCATCATGCATTTGTTAAACTAACTAGCTAGAAATAATACAAATTAAACAATGAACTACACACATGCGTATTTTATCAATGACACATGAAAGGTTCGAGTTGCTAACCGCGATCGCGGAGGAAAAATAAATGAGAAAGCTCAAATGTGGCTTGTTTCAGGCTCTCGGGCATTTCATCAAACACCTTGTGTGCATAGGAGAAACCAAAAGCAAACCCACCACCACCCCACCACCACCTTCTGAAAATTGTGAAGTGAGCCGAGTGAAGTGAAGTGAGCTGAGTATATATAGGGATGGGCCTTTAGTCGCGGTTGGCCAGGCCAACCGGGACTAAAGCCCCTCCCGTCCGCCAGCTGGATGGGCTTTAGTCCCGGTTGGCCTGGCCAACCGCGACTAAAGGCCTTCTGGGACCTTTAGTCCCGGTTGGCCACGCCAACCGGGACTAAAGCCCCTCCCGTCCGCCAGCTGTCGACCGAGCGCGCTGGGCCCAGGTAGTTGGTCGCGGGTCTTCTCCCGAACCGCGACCAAAGACCCCTTTGGTCGCGGTTCGATTGTTTTGGGGACTAATGGGGGCGTATGGAAGCCTCGTTTTCTACCAGTGTATTAGCTATGATCTAGGCCGTACAATTGAGAATGGACCACCAACACGAGGGTATGTTGCGCCGACCTCCCCTATATAAATGGCATGCCAGCAGTCCCCTCCACCCACACAAAATCTGGTCCAATTGGTGCCACCCAATGGACACCAATATGCTTGCGGGGCCAGGCGTCGCCCACTTAGACATGTAGCATCGCCTGGACTACAGCGGTGTCGATCAACTACAACTTAGATTCCGCCCACTCAACCATGGGAAAGAAGCGATGCACGACGCACATCCCGATGGTGCATGTCGACCTTACGCTCAGACTTGGGCCTGTGCAGGGCCTAGGTGGGGCTGAGGGGTCCAATGCCGCCATCTCTCGCATGGCGGGTTGCCTTGGGATTGCACCGGCCATCCAAGACCGTGCCAAGGAGGTGTTCAGGAAGATGGAGAAGGATAGGGCATGGCCGCTGGTTCTCAGCAAGACCAACCACCGAAATAATGATCTGCTATACGCAGCGTGCCTCGCCATCGCATGCCGTAGTGAGGGCTCACCGCGGTCGATCAATGAGCTAGCTAGCTTCGTCAACGGCTCAAGGCTCGGCGGCAAGAAGGGAAATCGCAAAGCTAACCGCGCGCATTAGGAAGCACCTCGGGGAGGAGGGCGTCGGGCTGACGGGCATCGGTGTGGTGCGCGCATCGAGCTATTTGTGCCACTTTGGTAAGCAACTTGGTATGAGTGGTCGGGAAGTCGCAGCGGCTAAGGAGGCGGCGAGACGGCTGGAGGAGGACGACCTTGGCATGCGAAACACCGGCGAGTCCATAGCGGCGGGCATCGTGTGCATGGTCCTAGAGCACGGCGATGACAATAGGCCCGTCGTCAGTGATGTGGCAAAGGTCACCGGCGTGTCGATGCATACCATCCAGGTGGTGTGCAAGAAGTTGCGCCCGCATGCCGAGATGCTATTTGGATGAAGGATGGTGTGCCATGGTTTCTTTCTCTGTCCCTATTCTCATGGAGATCTGTGTTGTACCTTGTTTTTCCGAAAATACAAGTCTTAGGGACTTGTATGCGTTTGTTGTAAGATTTTATGTCTTTCCTTCATTTTGTCAGTGATAATACTTGTTTGGTTAGTTAATCGGAGCTCGACAGAGATGATTTCTAAATTATCAATTAACTCATCGATGTGAATCTTTTTTTGTTTCGTGCTATTTCTGGGCATTTATTACTTTCCTTGATGCATATCATAGGTCCAATGTATTAGGAAACAAATATTGTTTCCCGCAAAAAAGGAAACAAATGTTGTGAGATCGCGACAAGGAGAAATCGCCAGCTTCGTTTCATCAATATTGCCAGCTTCATCTTTCCAAAAAAGAATTATCAGTTTTAGAAGGTAGAGAAAAAAGAGATGGGCCTACTGATGAGTGATATTTTTACACTCATTTCACGTTTGTTTAAACCAAGATATTTCATTTAAAAAGAAATATTCGCTTCGATATTGGTACTAATGACTAATGAATGCAAAGGATTCCACAAATCCTTCTCTTTGATGTGTTTCCATAAGAAATGGACTAAAAAGAGAAGAAATCATGTGTGCAAATGGAATGGAAGGAGAATGAAGGAAGAAGGAATCAACAGGAGTTGTTTCTACGAAGATAGAGCAAAAGACAACGTTCCATACAGTGTCAAAAAAGTCTTATATCTTTATATAGGGGGAGTATTTTGTTTTTTCAAAAACATCTTACACAACCATCTTTATTGCATTATTCAACAAGGTCTTACAAAATAAATATATAGATCAACCTAAAGCCACTTTTCTGGTGAAAAGTGGCGCCCTACTTACAAGTTGATGATGTGCCCAATGCCATGGCTGAGGCGCTACGAGGGAGGTGACACGGCAGCCCCTGGTGCGGATCCGAGCGGCCTGAAGTATACGTCAATGGACGTGGGGTTCCCCACTAGAGAACTCGCTGCCACCGGGTGGGGGCAAGAGTGCGAGGATGGGACGACACGCCTCGCCGCCACCTTCCTGGGAGCAGTGAGGAGATGGGCGGAATGGAAGGGTCCTACAGCGGCGCTGGTAGGGGTTCCCTTGCCGCCGCGAGGGGAGGTGATGCGAGGGTCGCCAGAGGGTTGGCTCGCCTCCTTAATTGAGATACGGAGGCCCTTTGCTCACATAGGGAGTATAAAGCAACAAAAAAATACAATTGCAACAAGAAAACAAACATTCACCATAGGTTGCAGAATTATTGCAACATTTCTTCCACATATACACACTGGTGGAATCATTGCAACTGCCTTCCACGTATACACACTATTAGGAGGTTAAAACAGCCAATGCACAAGTCACCTTATATCACTCAAGATCGCCAAGGACTCGGGACACCAAGACCCACCTATCTCTCCTTACCCTAGGACATAAAAGTCCATGCCACTATTTTCTGTACATTTCACATGAAATAGGCAATCTCTTTGTCTTCATAATTTTATTGGTTCCATCACCATCCAAGGCATTCAAGTACTAATCTCTAGGAGTAACAGTGTCCTGAACTAGGGGGTGCTAACCACATCGGTCCCTCCATAATGGGGCGGACCGAGGACCCTTGGATCATCAACAAGTGGGCCCTTCCATAATGCTTGCACTTAGTACTTCCATCGATGTCTTCAGTGAGATGGTCCGCGTGGGGAGAGCACATGCCTGAAGACTACTATCAAGTTTGCTCGTGTCATGGTGCAGGTGTTTGGAGCAGAGTATATGAGAGAACCAAATGTGCAGGACACAGAAAATTTGCTGGCTATTGGAGAGGCCAGAGGATTTCCATGAATGCTCTGATCAATTGTTGCATGCATTGGCAATGGAAGAACTGCATCAAAGGTTTACAGGAAATGTATCAAGGTCACACCAAAAAGGCCACCATCATACTAGAAGGAGTGACATCACATGACTTATGGATTTGGCATGCTTTCTTTGGAGTGTTCGGTTCTCACATTGACATCAACATGCTTCAACAATCTCCCATGTTCAAGAGGCTTTGTAATGGGGAATGGCTGTCGTGCAACTACACTGTCAACGACCGTGACTACAACATGAGAGACTATCTTGCTGATGGCATCTATCCTCAGTGGGCAGCGTTTGTGAAGACCATATTCAGTAACGGAATAGCCGAAGGAAATGCAATACCGGGAGGAGATCGTATTGTGCTTTTTGGGCAGTACCAACATCACGTTTGAAACTAGTGAGGCAATGGAACGTTCTACGTATGTAGATCCCCACTTCTAGCAACAAAGTTGTTGAAAAAGGAGTCGCAACATACAAATCCAATTGTAAGCAACATACAAAGAGAAGTGCTCTCTCTCGGTATCAAAATATAAGATAGTGTAAAAGAAAACCTACCATTTTCCTGTTTCAACCCTAAAAATAACACAATCATGCAACCAAGACCTTAACATTTTGCTGTGAACACCCTAAAGTTTTCATTTTCTTGCAAACAAGGACAAAAATTTGACAAATCATGGGAGTTTTCGATAGAAATTTTGAAAATATGTTATTCCCTTCGATCCAAATTAATGGTTGCTGCTTTAGTACAACTCTGTATAGTACAAGTCAACATGTATGTTTGCAAAAAAATCATAAGTTAAAAAATCAATTGACATTGAAATTACAGAGTCTGAACAAAGAGTTCACACTATAAGGAAGAGGAATAATATGCATTTCAGTCAGGATGAATGAATTTACCAAAAAAAAAGGAGTAAACTTGGTAGGATATGGACGAATCGAAAGAAAGCAGAATCATCATATGACAGTCGATATTTGAATCCACATATCAGAAATAAAAGGAATAGGCTTCAGGCAATGTGTGAAACTGATGAAGCAGAGGTGCAAAGGAACAAAAGATCTGATTTTCCTAGCTCGGAAAGTGATCAGTTGAATAGTAAGAATAAGAAGATTAAGAAAAGACATCACCATAGATCTGTAGAAGCATCTAACAGCGAGGATATTAATCGGAGAGAAAGCTCAGATGATAGCAGTTTTACCTCTGACAATGAAAGTTTGGAGCAGAGGAGGTTCACAAAATTCTGTAACAGGAAGAAGTGGTATGCTGTCGAAGAAAACAAACTACACACGAGTTGGCATTTACAAGTCACCCCTGAAAGCAATTACTAGATCTGCATCCTCCTATGCTTTTTTTCTATTTCCCTGTTGCTTACTCCACTAGCTACAGAATTAGTTACACATTAGTAGGAGAGTTCCTTCACACCGTTGCAAAGTAGCTTGGCTCTAGGAAATTTGCATCACTTCCGCTTCGGTAGACCCCCTCCAACACAAGGACGGTCAAGATTGTCTCGTACCCCTTCATAATGAAGGGCATGATGGGCATAATTTGAAAAGAGGCCGTCCGCCCGCTGTCCCGCCCAAAACGTGTACGTATACGAATACAGATTTTTTCCCCGTCCAGTCGTCACGCGCGTACGCAGAGTCCACCCGTCGTCCCGTCGCGCACGCGCCCACCCACCCCACGCCCCCCCCCCCCCCCGCGTCAATTACGGTGTAACTGCGCGCCTGCCGCCCCCGCAGTCGCGTCGCCTGACCGCAATTAACAGCGGCCCTAATTGCTCGCCTGCCGGCCCGTCGTGTCGCCTGACCGCCATTTACCACCGGCGCGGCTGCATAGGCCTGCCGCCCCCGCCGTCGCGTCCCGTCGCCCCATTATCCCCTTGTGCTATAAAAACCGCGCACCGGCCGCATACCTCGCCGCACAACCCCGAACCTGCTCCCCCACCCCCTCGACATTTCCCTCTCGCCACCGACCCCCGAACCCGCTCCCCCAACCCTTGCCCCCACCGCGCTCGCCATGTCCGGCGCCGGCAGCTCTCGCGGATGGTGGCCATCGAACATCGGGATCTCGGAGGCGATGGAGTTGGTGCGGTACAACATCCTCGTGCCGCCGTCTAGCCGCCTTCCGGGCTCGTGGCACATCAGTGCCGCCGGCTACACCGTGCCTAGCCCCGCCGCACCCCACGATGATGTCGTCAACCAGGCCGGTCGGAGGTGGAACCGGCTCGGTCGCTGGCGATTCTGGAGTGGCCGGTACTGGCACGACGTCCTCCGCGACTGTCGCGCCGGGCGGCTGGTCCTCCCTCCCCCACCGGCGACGGGCGCCCCTGCCCCTACCCCACCTCCCACTCCCGTGCCGGTGGCCCCTCCCCTGCCTGCTCCGGCCGTGGAGATTCCACCGGAGGTGCAGGCGCTACGTCAGGAAGGGGACCCCGACGACTCTCCGGGTTTGCTCCTCGCCATCGTCGCGTCAATGGAGCCGGGCCTCGTGCCGCCGCCGGAGCTGAGAGACCCGGAGGACCCGGAGGACACTCCGGGCTTGATGGAGACTCTCCGCAAGTCTGCTGCGGCGGCTGAGGAGGAGGACGACGACCTCGCGTTTCTGGACGACATGAGCAGCGACAGCAGCAACGGTGGCGGTGAAGGTGGCGGCGGCATGGGCGCGGTCATCGATGTCGTATCGGATGACGACGACGTAGTTTAGGGTTTATTTTGTGTTTTTTTTATGTTAAGAAACTATGTATGATATAATTAAGTTTGAATGAAGTTTGTTTGTTTGACTATTACGAGTTGTTGAAATATTTGGGTGAAAAAATAAAGAAATTCCAGGTTTAAGAATGCTTTCGCCCGGTAAAAAAATCATAAAATTTTAATGAAAAAAGTAATAATCAAATTTGCAAAAGAATACACAAGCAATAATCTGGAAAAAGTTGATAACGTAAACAGTTTTGTAAAAAAAGTTAGAAAAAAAAGCTAAGAAGTTTTTCATAAAACATTCAAAAGGTGTTTCGCTGTAAATTAAATCATAGAATATTATGAAAGTTAACTGAATTTTTGAAAAAAAAATGAATTTTACAAAAGTTGACGTAATCTTAAAAAAACAGTAGAAACAAGTTGATTTTTTTTAAAAAAATGGTGCATCAAAAATTACAAAAGAGGAAAAAATGAAATAGCAATATAAAAGAAATCGGTGAACCCAGAATGGAGGGCACCAGGCGCTTGTTTGAGAAAATACGGAGTAACGCGCAGTGTTTTAGGGTTATTTCGCCGGGAAAACCATAAAAAAATCATTGGCTGCCAAAAAGTAGCGAAAATTGTCGTGCGTGCTCCCGATGTAACAAAAACGGACACAAAACAAACGTCGCGTCACGTCCGGGCAGTGTTTTAGGGCATTTTCACCGGGAAAATCCTAGGAAATGCATCGAGCATCGGAAAAATATGCAAATCAGCGTGGGTGCTGTCGACGATGATGCCAACATGTGGAAAAAGTCTCGTGTCATTCGGCGGAGTAAAATAAAAATCGTAGTTGGGAACCACCCCTCTGGTAGACCGAAACCGGGCTCGTTGCACAAGGTCCACGTGATCGCATGCATGCAATTGCATCAAAATGTGCGTACATGTGGGCACACCTACCTAGGGGCCCACGCAAGGTCGAACGAAAACGGACACCAAACGAACGTCGTGTCACGTCCGGGCAGTGTTTTAGGGCATTTTCATCGGGAAAATCCTAGGAAATGCATCGAGCGTCGGAAAAATATGCAAATCGGCGTGGGTGCTGTTGACGGTGATGCCAACGTGCGGAAAAAGTTTCGTGCCATTCGACGGAGTAAAAGAAAAAAAGTAGTCGGGAACCCCCCTCCGGTAGACCGAAAAGAAGCTCGTTGCACTGGGGGTACGTGATCGCATGCATGCAATTGCACCAAAGTGGGCGGACATGCGAGCATGGCCTACGTAGGGCCCCACGCAAGGTTGGAACACAAACGGACACAAAACAAACGTTGCGTCACTTCCGGCCAGTGTTTTACGGCATTTTCACGGGGAAAATCCTAGGAAATTCATCGAGCGTCGGAAAAATATGCAAACTGGGGTGGGTGCTGTCGAGGGTGATGCCAACGTGTGGAAAAAGTTTCGTGCCATTTGGCGGAGTCAAAGAAAAAAAGTAGTCGGGAACCCCCCTCCGGTAGACCAAAAAGAAGCTTGTTGCACTGGGGGTACGTGATCGCATGCATGCAATTGCACCAAAGTGGGTGGACATGCGGGCACGGCCTACGTAGGGCCCCACGCAAGGTTGGAACGCAAACGGACACAAAACAAATGTTGCGTCACGTCCGGCCAGTGTTTTACGGCATTTTCACGGGGAAAATCCTTGGAAATTCATCGAGCATCGGAAAAATATGCAAACTGGCGTGGGTGCTGTCGAGGGTGATGCCAACGTGTGTAAAAAGTTTCGTGCCATTTGGCGGAGTCAAAGAAAAAAAAGTAGTCGGGAACCCCCCTCCGGTAGACCGAAAAGAAGCTCGTTGCACTGGGGGTACGTGATCGCATGCATGCAATTGCACCAAAGTGGGCGGACATGCGGGCACGGCCTACGTAGGGCCCCACGCAAGGTTGGAACGAAAACGGACACAAAACAAACGTTGCGTCACGTCCGGCCAGTGTTTTACGGCATTTTCACGGGGAAATCCTAGGAAATTCATCGAGCGTCGGAAAAATATGCAAACTGGCGTGGGTGCTGTCGAGGGTGATGCCAACTTGCGGAAAAAGTTTCGTGCCATTTGGCGGAGTCAAAGAAAAAAAGTAGTCGGGAACCCCCCTCCGGTAGACCGAAAAGAAGCTCGTTGCACTGGGGGTACGTGATTGCATGCATGCAATTGCACCAAAGTGGGCGGACATGCGGGCACGGCCTACATAGGGCCCCACGCAAGGTTGGAACGCAAACGGACACAAAACAAACGTTGCGTCACGCCGGCCAGTGTTTTACGGCATTTTCACGGGGAAAATCCTGGGAAATTCATCGAGCGTCGGAAAAATATGCAAACTGGCGTGGGTGCTGTCGAGGGTGATGCCAACGTGTGGAAAAAGTTTCGTGCCATTTGGCGGAGTAAAAAAATTATCTATCAATCAATGTATTTTCGATAATGGTTGTTTTAAAAAACAGACGCAACTAATGATTGGAAAAAAACTAATGAATGGGTTCTTAGAAAAAAATGGATAAGCCCACGTACATGCATATCCATCGGGGGTCAAAGCCCCTCCACGGCTCCACGATTTCCAGTCCACGCCGCCTCCACGCCGCCTCCATGAGCGCCTCTCCCGACGCCATCTAGGGCAAACGCCGCCCCCGACGCCATCTGCAGCCGCCGCCGCCCCCGACGCCAAGTCACGCCGACGCCGCCCCAACGCCCGCGACGGCCCTGAGGCCATCTGCCACCGACGCCAGCTCACGCCGACGCACCACAGAGTGACTGCCCCAACACGATCTGCCCCGACGCCATCTGCGGCCGACGCCGTCGCCCCCGTTGCCACGTAACGCCGACGCCCCAAGTTGGTGAACACAAATTCGGATTTACTTTTATGTTTCATGTGCTTTATCATGTATAACCTTGATTGTAGAATTTTGTGTCCTAGATCAGTAGAGTGTGTAGTTACAGTTTGTTAGTTGATTGAGAGCGTGCTGCATGTGCCACTCATTAAGTTAGTGCACTAAGTACTGCGTAAATACATTCATGCATGAGTGGCTGATACATGCACTGTATATACCATAGTGTTTCTTAGTTCTATAAAAACCACCTAAGTGTTACATACCAAAGCTTTTTTCAGAAATCATAGTGTTTCTAAAAAAACTTTAAAATTATTTACAGGTTGCGACCGACGCTATCTGCCACCAACACCACCGCGCCGTCGTCCCCCAGGGCCGGCCCTGATCCCATGGCACGAGGTACTATGCATTCATCATGTTTATCATATGCCCATATAAAGTAGCTAACATTTTTTTTGCTCCTATTCCTAGCGATGGTGGAGTACGGAGAGATTTTTTGTTCGGTTGAGAAGTGGTGTCTATTGGTCAACAAACTAAACTCTAGGCAGAAAAAGCGTTTTGCAAGCACTAGTCTTGGAAAAATGCTGATGATACCTAGTGTGCTCATGCGCAAATGTTTGCTCAAGTTCATTATTAAATCGTATTCATTGGACAGAAAAAGGTTTATCATGCCATCAAAAAATGGTGCGATATCATTGCGCACCGAAGATGTGTTTGACATTTTCGGGCTACAGAACAAGGGCAAAGATGCCATGAAAGCGCTAGGAAAAGGGGGGTTAAAGGCGAAGGTGAAGGTGCCTAGTCGCTTTTTAGATTCCAATACGGGAGAAATGATGATAGACGACCTGATTGAGAACATTGTTGCCAGTGGCACATACGATGATGATTTCCTCCGTAGAATTGTTCTGGTTCTTCTAGGCACGGTTCTTGCACCGCAGTCTACGATAGAAGTTCCTAATGCTTATTACAAGTTAGTGCACGATGTGGAGGCCATCAAAGCATATAATTGGAATGCGTTTACGTTACGCGTTTGCGTGGAAGGCATCACAAAGACCTTATCAGATCTTACAAAATTTACTTGGCCGATCGGAAACCTTGCGCTCCTACAGGTAAATCTTATGTTATATTTGTTTCTTTCGAACTATAGTTTGTGAATTTTTTTTGCTAATATACTTCATGTTCATGCAGTACATGTTTTGGGAGAAAGTGCAGCCACTGGATGATGAGGCATTTGATCCATTAGCTAATGAGTATCCATTGATGCTTAATTGGTCAGAAGATGAGGCTAAGAAGCGTGACGCGTACGACACGGCATACGGCCGTGGTAATGGGACGGTAAGTTACTATTTATGTGTTACTATTTCGTACTACATGCACTTAAGTTACTATTTATATGTTGAGAAATTTTAATTGATTTTACCTGTTACAGATTGATGATGTGATAAGTGAGAAGTACAGGCAGACATCAATTGCTCAACAAGGAAGAAAGGCGGAGGAAGAATTACAGCAAGAATTAGAGCAGGAAGATCGTGCCCAAAAAAAGAAAGATAATAGAGATGAGGCTTCATCGAGCAGGGATAGTACATTAGATTAGGTGATGAAATGCATCAAAGATATGCAAAAAGAAATTAAACTTCTCCCTCAAAAATGTGCTGAGGTAATATGAGTGATGTGTACTTCAGTTTACATTGGATTATTCATAATTTATGCATGTAGTTAATGCAATTAATGTGTCATTGCAGATAGTAGTGGAGAAGCTGGAGAAGAAAGGTCTTGTCTTCAAGCCAAACAAGGGGTCTGATGATGACATTGAGTATGTGGAGCATAGTGAACACTGGGTGGGGAAGTATGGTCCATCAAAATATTGGCCAGATGTACAATCAACTCCTGCAAAAGAAGATATGGACAACAGGGCGGACGCATCCTTCACCACTGGGAATGGGAATAAATTGGCGCGTGAGAAAGGTGCGCATCACAACACACCTGGTACAGGAGATGAAGGCGACCCCTTCGTTATTGAGGATAATGGTAATTCTCCCAACCCATCTCTTGCGACGGTAGACACGAATGACTTTCCAGCTATTACTTCAACCCCCAAGAATATGAATGAAGTGTCAGACGGGTCTAGCGTCGATAAATCTGAGGAATTTAGTATGGATAGTCTGAACACCCGTATTAAAAATGCGAAAGAAAATGGCACTAAGGATAATGATGGGAAGGTGAATGATGAAAAGGAGAATGATGGGAAGGAGAATGATGGGAAGGAGAATGATGGGAAACGCAAGAGGAAACGGTCAAAATATTGTCTTTCACCTTTTCTTCAGAACGGTGGACGTAAACGTGCAAAGAAAAGTAAGTGCTAGGTAATTTATTCTTGCAACATACTTCTGTCCTTGCATGCACACTTTATTAACTCATTGTTTCTTACTGTTTTAGGTCTATTTGGTATAAGAGCTGCTATGATTAGTACTGATTACATTAATGAGGATCATATAGAGGCCGCGAAGGTTTATATCCGGACACTGGCAGAGTCGGAGAAGCTTTGCAGAAAAACTGTTGTGCACATGACGGGAATTGGTGGGGAAACATGTACACCTGATATGCTTCAAGCCATCATTTCAAAAAAGTGGTTGCATGGCGGTGTAAGTATTAGCACTAAGTTATTAAGTTGTACATGTCATTTACATAAATTATCTAATAGGCGTATTGCTGTTATGTTATTTTGTAGGTCATCAATAGTTATTGCAACCATATGCAGACCCATAATCCTCGTGCGGACCGTCACATATTATCATCTTGGGTGTCCCACTGGCTTATTCTTCGTGCTGATGGAAAGGTTAACAGCTCTAAGAGGCATTTTATGGATCATTTCACAAACCAAACTAAAATGGTGTCTAGAGTTACTGAAGAGTATTTCATCAAAGATAAGGTACTTCAGTTTAGTATGATCATTCGTAGTACATCTGTGTGTACACCAACATGAATATACTTTGTTGTAGGCATACTTTCCTTTTCATCTGGACGAAAGTCATTGGATAACAGTTCTTATGCACAACAAGAAAAAAGCGTTTCAAGTTTTAAACTCTACTGGTAAATGCAACAAAAGAGTTCTTGCAAAGATTGCTAAGCTGATAAGCTTACAACGATACATAAAACAATATATACTTATTCGAAACGTACTTCATATGGATTTTTCATTTTTATTTCAGAGGGCAGAAATAGCTAATGATACAAACAAGGTGAATGCTCTTATTGGAACGGAACATCCTGATGTATCTTCCTGGCCAATAAGGGAGTACGATATGCCGTGACAAACAGACGGGTATGTTGCAAATGTTGAATTAGTATGTACTTGTATGATCCATCAATAATTGACTTGTGGTTTCTTGCAGAGTCTCTTGTGGTCTTTTCGTGGTGAAATGCGTTCAAAACTGAGACGGAGATGATTGGACATTTGAGTTCGATCAAGATGAGGTTAATGCTTCAAGGGGACGCATTCTAGCTGAAATACTTTTTTCAGAATGCAACACGAAGGAAGTAGTGAAAGAGAAGATCCTCAAGATCATGGAGAAGAAATGAGTCGGAGGATGGGGTGTTGGCTATTATCTCCACTAAATAAACGTGCCGTTGTCGGTACTTGATACAATTTTCATATTAAGACATTATATCTATATTGTAATGTGGCATGGTTTAGCATATTCCGCAACTAAATAAATGTGCAGTGGTCGGTATTTGCTACAATATCTATTTTTCAATGTCACTTTTATTTGCATCATTGTCGGTGACACTCTTATTTGCATCATTGTGGGTGATGATATTTCAACTTGTTATATAGTGTGATGTTTACGCCGCCGTGCCCGGCCTGGCGCTGTTTTTTTATATTGTTTTGTATTTTGTAGTGTGATGTTTACGTAAAAGTAAAATAATATTTTTTAAAAATATTTAGAAAAAAAATGCCCAACCACCGCAGTCGGGCCCATAATGGGGAACAGATCATACCCAAATCAAGCCCGAAGGGGGCGACTCGGGCGGCTGATAGAGCCCACTAATGGGCCCGGCAACGGGGTCCAACGGGGCACCGGGCATGTAAGTGTAAGAGAGGAGCTCGGTTGAGGGGGCGGAGGCAGCTATTTAAGCCGCTCCTCGCGCCCCCCGGCTTCCGAGGTGGGACTAAAATGGCGTCGCCATCGCGCCCCACACTGCACGCGGCAGCCGCAGGGCTCATGAGGCCGTTTTCGGCGCTGTCACCGGCCGGCCCAGCTCGGCCCATAGAGGCAGGGCGCCACTCGCCCCCTCCCACGGCCCACGCCCACTCCCCTCCCCCGCGCGCTGCCGAATTCAATGAACTCCTTTTCATTTTGATGTTTTTTCCAAAATCGATGAACTCATTTTTTTCAAAATTAATGTTCCTTTTTGATGAACTTTTTTCAATTTGTTGAACTTTTTATAAAATGGATGATTTTTGTAAAAAAATACGTGAACTAATTTTGAGGTTTGTGAACTTTTGTTCATGAATTTTTTGAAAAATTGATGAACTTTTTTCATTTTTCTTGAACTATGTTGTATTTCCTCAACTTTTTCAAATCCGTGAACTTTCCTTAAATTAGTAACCTTTTTTAAAATTTTGTGAACCTTTTAAATTGAATGAACTTTTATCAAAATTGATTAAATTTTTTCAAATTCAAAAAAGTTCAAAAAAAGGTTAATGTATTCAAAAAAAGTTCACTCATTTGAGAAAAACTTTCACGGATAAAAAGTTCATCAAAATTGAGAAAGAGTTCATTGATTTTGAAAAAAAATCAGCGAATTTGAAATATGTTCACCAAATTTGAAAAGAAGTTCGCACATTGAGAAGAAAAAAGGAAAATAAGAAAAGAAAAAGAAAAAAGAAAAAAGAAACCAGAAAAAAAAACGCCCAGAAACGGGCGGCCCAGCGTCCTCCCCCGGCCCATGCCCCCTCCCCTCGCCCGCGCGGGGCTCCTCCTCCGGCCCACGCCCCCTCCCCTCGCCGCGCGGGGCAGGATCGCCGTTTTTAGTCCCACCTCGGAAGCGGGGGGGTGCAAGGAGCGGCTTAAATAGCTGCCCCCACCCCCTGATTCGAACTCCTCTGTTACTAGCTGCATCTCTACTCTCCTGTGCCCCGTTGGATCCCGTTTTTGGCCCCGCTAGTGGGCTCGATCAGCCGCCCAAGTCGCCTTTGGGCTTGATTTGGGTACGTTCTGTAAGCTACTATGGGCCCAGCAGCGGTGGTTGGGCAATTTTTTTGTAACTTCACTTTCTCACATTTTTTTGACAGAAAGGAGCGGTCGGAAACAACAGCAAACAGCAAAGAAAATCATCATCATGCCCAGGTAGTACAACATATATGCCCAGGTAGTAAACAGCAAACAAAATCATCATCATGCCCAGGTAGTATAACATATGCAATGTCATCTCCAAATTTATTACATAAATCTTTTGACAAAACATAAACGAATAACTTATCAAGTTTTCTTACACACGCGTACGAATAAAAAACAACATAGGTTCGTGCGATCACTTTTATTCTTCCTATAAACCAAGCTGCTTCTCTACGCCCAGTTCCTGAACAAAACATAAAGAAATGGGTGAGCAAATATAGTTGGTAAAATCAAAGTAGCAACATAACAAAAATAAAAAGGTTGCAACTCACTTCTCGTTCTTACTGCATGTAGCCTTGTTAGGACCTGGGAGACCACACAGACTGCACAAAGGACCACTTTTCTTCTCTGTAAAATCTTTTGGCCTACCATTCTTTGTAACGTTGGGCCCCCCCTTCGATCGCCCCTTCTTAGGTGCACCCTTCGTCGAAACTTTCTGAGGATCACCAATACCAGGCTCAACTTGTTGCGCCTGACTTGCCTCCTTCTTCAGCATAGCATACCTTCTACTTCCTATAAGTTCCTCCTCTGAAATCTTTTTCTGCGCTATTATGTTGTCCAGACACTTCATCAACTCGTCGTACAAGAAGGGATCATTTGCTGCAACATGAGCAGCTTCTGCGGTTTTAATGGTTATTGCACTATACCGTTCTCTCTCCAATGGCCCTGACCAACCCCATCGAAACATATCACTCTTCCGCTGCACAGGCAACCCATCTCTCGCATGTTTGGACAACCGATGCATGACACAACACTTTGGTATTTCAGTTAAGTTCAGATGATGGAGAACAAACAAAATGTGTTTGCATGGCAGCCCTTTCCGAACCATCCTAAGACAACTGCATGTAATAGTTTGTTCTGAGTTACCTGGTTCATAAACAACATTGTACATGAACTTGTGGTTATCCTTCCATGTCACCATGAATGTTTGACGCCCAATTCTCACGAGCGTCTCAAATATCTCCAGCTGACCCATCTTATGCAAATCATCTTGCAGGATGTAGAAATTAGCAGGTGTGAATACTTTGGCGGCATGGTCCTCAAGGGCCTTATATTCAGTAACCGACGGTGGTTCCTTCTGGAATGCCTCGCAGTCATCGTACGCCTCGTTCTCACGCAGGCGAACTATACAGTTCTCATAATGCACCACCAAATCAACAATTATCATACCGTAGTCCAGGTGAAGGTGAAGGCAGGAGTTGAGGCTTTCACTCCTCTGGTTACTTCGCATACCAAGGAAAAAACCATCGGAAAGATATGAAGCTGCCCAAAGTCTCCTCTTCCTGTACATCCTGTCAAGCCACTCTTCGGTTCTATCCGTCTTCCACTTATCATAGAAAGCTTTCCATCTCTGCTCAAAGTTCGCTTGAGAGGTGGCATAGTACAGGAGCGATCTGAACTCATCCAGTGACTTGTAATGCAGGTGCCTTTGCATATTTTTCTCGATATGCCAGGAGCAAAGACGATGGAAAACATCTGAAAGGACAGTCTGAATAGCCCGGATCATTGCAGCGTCACCGTTTGTGATTATTGACTTTGGCTTCACCTGACAGTTTGCCTTCATAAATATCTGCAGCAGCCACACGTATGTCCCTTCCGTCTCGTCAGCAATAATGGCACAACCAAACACTGTGGTGCAACTGTGGTTGTTAACTCTGACAAAGAGGACGAACGGCATGCCGTATCTGTTCATCTTATACGTGCTATCAAACACGACCACATCTCCGTAGTCCTGATAGTCCCTCCGCGACTGTGCATCGTGTTGGAAATATGCCCTAGAGGCAATAATAAAAGCATTATTATTATATTTCCTTGTTCATGGTAATTGTCTTTATTCATGCTATAATTGTGTTATCCGGAAATCATAATACATGTGTGAATAACAGACACCAACATGTCCCTAGTAAGCCTCTAGTTGACTAGCTCGTTGATCAACAGATAGTCATGGTTTCCTGGCTATGGACATAAGATGTCATTGATAACGAGATCACATCATTAGGAGAATGATGTGATGGACAAGACCCAATCCTAAACATAGCATGAAGATCGTGTAGTTCGTTTTGCTAGAGTTTTGCAATGTCAAGTATCTTTTCCTTAGACCATGAGATCGTGTAACTCCCGGATACCGTAGGAGTGCTTTGGGTATACCAAACGTCACAACGTAACTGGGTGACTATAAAGGTAGACTACGGGTATCTCCGAAAGTGTCTGTTGGGTTGACACGGATCAAGACTGGGATTTGTCACTCCGTATGACGGAGAGGTATCACTGGGCCCACTCGGTAATGCATCATCATAATGAGCTCAAAGTAACCAAGTGTCTGGTCACGGGATCATGCATTACGGTACGAGTAAAGTGACTTGCCGGTAACGAGATTGAACGAGGTATTGGGATACCGACGATCGAATCTCGGGCAAGTAATATATCGATAGACAAAGGGAATTGCATACGGGGTTGATTGAATCCTCGACATCGTGGTTCATCCAATGAAATCATCGTGGAGCATGTGGGAGCCAACATGGGTATCCAGATCCCGCTGTTGGTTATTGACCGGAGAGTCGTCTCGGTCATGTCTGCTTGTCTCCCGAACCCGTAGGGTCTACACACTTAAGGTTCGGTGACGCTAGGGTTGTGAAGATATGTATATGCAGTAACCCGAATGTTGTTCGGGGTCCCGGATGAAATCCCGGACGTCACGAGGAGTTCCGGAATGGTCCGGAGGTAAAGAATTATATATAGGATGTGCAGTTTCGGCCATCGGGACAAGTTTCGGGGTACCCGGTATTGTACCGGGACCACCGGAAAGGTCCCGGGGGTCCACCGGGTGGGGCCACCTATCCCGGAGGGCCCCTTGGGCTGAAATAGGTGGGAACCCAGCCCATAGTGGGCTGGGGCGCCAGCCCCCCAAGGCCCATGCGCCTAGGGTTGGGGGGGGAACCCTAAGGGGGCGCCCCCTTGCTTGGGGGGCAAGCCCCCCACCCCTGGCCGCCGCCCCCCCTGGTAGATCCCATCTACCAGGGCCGGCGCCCCCCCTGGCACCCCTATATAAAGTGGGGGAGAGGAGGGACTTGATCCCCACGCTTTTGGTGCTTCCTCTCTCCCCGTTACTTCTTCCTCTCTCATAGAACACAGCGAAGCCCTGCTGTCGTGACGCCCTGCATCCACCACCACGCCGTCGTGCTGCTGGATCATCATCAACCTCTCCTTCCCCCTTGCTGGATCAAGAAGGAGGAGACGTCTCCCGTCCCGTACGTGTGTTGAACGCGGAGGTGCCGTCCGTTCGGCGCTGGTCATCGGTGATTTGGATCACGACGTGTTCGACAACATCAACCTCGTTCTAACGAACGCTTCCGCTCGCGATCTACAAAGGTATGTAGATGCATCTCGTGACTCGTTGCTAGATGAACTCCTAGATGATCTTGGTGAAACGAGTAGGAAAATTTTTGTTTTCTGCAACGTTCCCCAACAGTGGCATCATGAGCTAGGTCTATGCGTAGTTCTTCTTGCGCGAGTAGAACACAATTCGTTGTGGGCGTGGATTTGTCAACTCTCTTGCCGCTACTAGTCGTTTCTTGCTTCAGCGGTATTGTGGGATGAAGCGGCCCGGACCAACCTTACACGTACGCTTACGTGAGACCGGTTCCACCGACTAACATGCACTATTGCATAAGGTGGCTGGCGGGTGTCTGTCTCTCCCACTTTAGTTGGAGCGGATTCGATGAACAGGGTCCTTATGAAGGGTAAATAGAAGTTGACAAATCACGTTGTGGCTTTAACGTAGGTAATAAAACGTTCTTGCTAGAACCCTAATTCAGCCACGTAAAACTTGCAACAACAATTAGAGGACGTCTAACTTGTTTTTGCAGCAAGTGGTTTGTGATATGATATGGCCAAAGTTGTGATGAATGATGAATGATCTATATGTGATGTATGAGATGTTCATGCTATTGTAATAGGAATCACGACTTGCATGTCGATGAGTATGACAACCGGCAGGAGCCATAGGAGTTGTCTTTATTCTTTTATATGACCTGCGTGTCATTGAGAAACGTCATGTAAATTACTTTACTTTATTGCTAAACGCGTTAGCCATAGTAGTAGAAGTAACAGTTGGCGAGCAACTTCATGGAGACACGATGATGGAGATCATGATGATGGAGATCATGGTGTCAAGCCGGTGACAAGATGATCATGGAGCCCCAAGATGGAGATCGAAGGAGCTATGTGATATTGGCCATATCATGTCACGTTTATTATTTGATTGCATGTGATGTTTATCATGTTTTGCATCTTGTTTACTTAGAACGACGGTAGTAAATAAGATGATCCCTCATAATAATTTCAAGAAGTGTTCCCCCTAACTGTGCACCGTTGCTAAAGTTCGTCGTTTCGAAGCACCACGTGATGATCGGGTGTGATAGATCCTAACGTTCACATACAACGGGTGTAAGACAGATTTACACATGCAAACACTTAGGTTGACTTGACGAGCCTAGCATGTACAGACATGGCCTCGGAACACAGAAGAGCGAAAGGTCGAGCATGAGTCGTATAGAAGATACGATCAACATGAAGATGTTCACCGACGTTGACTAGTCCGTCTCACGTGATGATCGGACACGGCCTAGTTAACTCGGATCATGCTATACTTAGATGACTAGAAGAGGGATGTCTATCTAAGTGGGAGTTCATAAATAATTTGATTTGATGAACTTAATTATCATGAACTTAGTCTAAAATATTTACAATATGTCTTGTAGATCAAATGGCCAATGTAGTCCTCAACTTCAACGCGTTCCTAGAGAAAACCAAGCTGAAAGACGATGGCAGCAACTACACGGACTGGGTCCGGAACCTGAGGATCATCCTCATAGCTGCCAAGAAAGATTATGTCCTACAAGCACCGCTGGGTGACACACCTATCCTCCCTGCTGAACAAGACGTTATGAACGCTTGGCAGGCACGTACCGATGACTACTCCCTCGTTCAGTGCGGCATGCTTTACAGTTTAGAACCGGGGCTCCAAAAGCGTTTTGAGAGGCATGGAGCATATGAGATGTTCGAAGAGCTGAGAATGGTTTTCCAAGCTCATGCCCGGGTCGAGAGATATGAGGTCTCCGACAAGTTCTTCAGCTGTAAGATGGAGGAAAATAGTTCTGTCAGTGAGCACATACTCACGATGTCCGGATTACATAACCGCTTGACTCAGCTGGGAGTTAATCTCCCGGATGATGCGGTCATTGACAGAATCCTCCAGTCGCTTCCACCAAGCTACAAGAGCTTTGTGATGAACTTCAATATGCAGGGGATGGAAAAGACCATTCCTGAAGTATTTGCTATGCTGAAATCAGCAGAGGTAGAAGTCAAGAAGGAACATCAGGTGTTGATGGTCAATAAAACCACTAAGTTCAAGAAGGGCAAGGGTAAGAAAGCCTTCAAGAAGGACGGCAAGGAAGTTGCCGCGCCCGGCAAGCAAGCTGCCGGGAAGAAGCCAAAGAATGGACCCAAGCCCGAGACTGAGTGTTTTTATTGCAAGGGAAGTGGTCACTGGAAGCGGAATTGCCCCAAATACTTAGCGGACAAGAAGGCCGGCAAAACAAAAGGTATATGTGATATACATGTAATTGATGTGTACCTAACCAGTGCTCGTAGTAGCTCTTGGGTATTTGATACCGGTGCAGTTGCTCACATTTGTAACTCAAAGTAGGAGCTGCGGAATAAACGGAGACTGGCGAAGGACGAGGTGACGATGCGCGTCGGGAATGGTTCCAAGGTCGATGTGATCGCCGTCGGCACGCTGCCTCTTCATTTACCTACGGGATTAGTTTTAAACCTCAATAATTGTTATTTAGTACCAGCTTTGAGTATGAACATTGTATCGGGATCTCGTTTAATTCGAGATGGCTACTCATTTAAATCCGAGAATAATGGTTGTTCCATTTATATGAGAGATATGTTTTATGGTCATGCTCCTGTGGTGAATGGTTTATTCTTAATGAATCTCGAGCGTAATGCTACACATGTTCATAGTGTGAATACCAAAAGATGTAAGGTTAATAACGATAGTCCCACATACTTGTGGCACTGCCGCCTTGGTCACATAGGTGTCAAACGCATGAAGAAGCTCCATGCAGATGGACTTTTAGAGTCTCTTGATTATGAATCATTTGACACGTGCGAACCATGCCTCATGGGTAAAATGACCAAGACTCCGTTCTCAGGAACAATGGAGCGAGCAACCAACTTATTGGAAATCATACATACTGATGTGTGTGGTCTAATGAGTGTTGAGGCTCGCGGTGGCTATCGTTATGTTCTCACTCTCACTGATGACTTGAGTAGATATGGATATATCTGCTTAATGAAACACAAGTCTGAAACCTTTGAAAAGTTTAAGGAATTTCAGAGTGAGGTTGAGAATCAACGTGACAGGAAGATCAAGTTTCTACGATCAGATCGTGGAGGAGAATACTTGAGTCATGAATTTGGCACACACTTAAGAAAATGTGGAATAGTTTCACAACTAACGCCGCCTGGAACACCTCAGCGTAACGGTGTGTCCGAACGTCGTAATCGCACTCTATTAGATATGGTGCGGTCTATGATGTCTCTTACCGATTTACCGCTATCTTTTTGGGGCTATGCTTTAGAGACTGCCGCATTCACTTTAAATAGGGCTCCGTCAAAATCCGTTGAGATGACACCGTATGAATTATGGTTTGGGAAGAAACCTAAGCTGTCATTTCTAAAAGTTTGGGGATGCGATGCTTATGTCAAGAAACTTCAACCTGAAAAGCTCGAACCCAAGTCGGAAAAATGCGTCTTCATAGGATACCCTAAAGAAACTATTGGGTATACCTTCTACCTCAGATCCGAAGGCAAGGTCTTTGTTGCCAAGAATGGATCCTTTCTAGAGAAGGAGTTTCTCTCGAAAGAAGTAAGTGGGAGGAAAGTAGAACTAGATGAAGTATTGCCTCTTGAACCGGAAAATGGCGCAACTCAAGAAAATGTTCCTGAGGTGCCAGCACCGACTAGAGAGGATGTTAATGATAATGATCAAGATACTTCTGATCTAGCTTCTACTGAAATTCGAAGGTCCACAAGGACACGTTCCGCACCAGAGTGGTACGGCAACCCTGTCTTGGAAATCATGTTGTTGGACAACGGTGAACCTTCGAACTATGAAGAAGCAATGGCGGGCCCGGATTCCGACAAATGGCGAGAAGCCATGAAATCCGAGATAGGATCCATGTATGAAAACGAAGTATGGACTTTGACTGACTTGCCCGTACAACGGCGAGCCATAGAAAATAAATGGATCTTTAAGAGGAAGACAGACGCGGATGGTAATGTGACCATCTATAAAGCTCGGCTTGTCGCTAAGGGTTATCGACAAGTTCAAGGGGTTGACTACGATGAGACTTTCTCACCGGTAGCAAAGCTGAAGTCCGTCCGAATCATGTTAGCAATTGCCGCATTCTACGATTATGAAATATGGCAAATGGACGTCAAAACGGCATTCCTTAATGGTTTCCTTAAGGAAGAATTGTATATGATGCAGCCGGAGGGTTTTGTCGATCCTAAGAATGCTGACAAGGTGTGCAAGCTCCAACGCTCGATTTATGGGCTGGTGCAAGCATCTCGGAGTTGGAACATTCGCTTTGATGAGATGATCAAAGCGTTTGGGTTTACGCAGACTTATGGAGAAGCCTGTGTTTACAAGAAAGTGAGTGGGAGCTCTGTAGCATTTCTCATATTATATGTAGATGACATACTTTTGATGGGAAATGATACAGAACTCTTGGACAGCATCAAGGCCTACTTGAATAAGAGTTTTTCAATGAAGGACCTTGGAGAAGCTGCTTATATATTAGGCATCAAGATCTATAGAGATAGATCAAGACGCCTCATAGGTCTTTCACAAAGCACATACCTTGATAAGATATTGAAGAAGTTCAATATGGATCAGTCTAAGAAGGGATTCTTGCCTGTACTGCAAGGTATGAAATTGAGCTCGGCTCAAAGTCCGACCACGGCAGAAGAAATAGAAGAGATGAGTGTCATCCCCTATGCCTCAGCCATAGGTTCTATTATGTATGCCATGCTGTGTACCAGACCCAATGTAAATCTTGCCGTAAGTTTGGTAGGAAGGTACCAAAGTAATCCCGGCAAGGAACACTGGACAGCGGTCAAGAATATCCTGAAGTACCTGAAAAGGACTAAGGAGATGTTTCTCGTTTATGGAGGTGACGAAGAGCTCGTCGTAAAGGGTTACGTCGACGCTAGCTTCGACACAGATCTGGATGACTCAAAGTCACAAACCGGATACGTGTATATTTTGAATGGTGGGGCAGTAAGCTGGTGCAGTTGCAAGCAGAGCGTCGTGGCGGGATCTACATGTGAAGCGGAGTACATGGCAGCCTCGGAGGCAGCACATGAAGCAATCTGGGTGAAGGAGTTCATCACCGACCTCGGAGTCATACCCAATGCGTCGGGGCCGATCAAGCTCTTCTGTGACAACACTGGAGCTATTGCACTTGCCAAGGAGCCCAGGTTTCACAAGAAGACAAGGCACATCAAGCGTCGCTTCAACTCCATTCATGAAAATGTTCAAGATGGAGACATAGAAATTTGTAAAGTACATACGGACCTGAATGTAGCAGATCCGTTGACTAAACCTCTCCCTAGGGCAAAACATGATCAACACCAGAATTCCATGGGTGTTCGATTCATCACAATGTAACTAGATTATTGACTCTAGTGCAAGTGGGAGACTGTTGGAAATATGCCCTAGAGGCAATAATAAAAGCATTATTATTATATTTCCTTGTTCATGGTAATTGTCTTTATTCATGCTATAATTGTGTTATCCGGAAATCATAATACATGTGTGAATAACAGACACCAACATGTCCCTAGTAAGCCTCTAGTTGACTAGCTCGTTGATCAACAGATAGTCATGGTTTCCTGGCTATGGACATAAGATGTCATTGATAACGAGATCACATCATTAGGAGAATGATGTGATGGACAAGACCCAATCCTAAACATAGCATGAAGATCGTGTAGTTCGTTTTGCTAGAGTTTTGCAATGTCAAGTATCTTTTCCTTAGACCATGAGATCGTGTAACTCCCGGATACCGTAGGAGTGCTTTGGGTATACCAAACGTCACAACGTAACTGGGTGACTATAAAGGTAGACTACGGGTATCTCCGAAAGTGTCTGTTGGGTTGACACGGATCAAGACTGGGATTTGTCACTCCGTATGACGGAGAGGTATCACTGGGCCCACTCGGTAATGCATCATCATAATGAGCTCAAAGTAACCAAGTGTCTGGTCACGGGATCATGCATTACGGTACGAGTAAAGTGACTTGCCGGTAACGAGATTGAACGAGGTATTGGGATACCGACGATCGAATCTCGGGCAAGTAATATATCGATAGACAAAGGGAATTGCATACGGGGTTGATTGAATCCTCGACATCGTGGTTCATCCGATGAAATCATCGTGGAGCATGTGGGAGCCAACATGGGTATCCAGATCCCGCTGTTGGTTATTGACCGGAGAGTCGTCTCGGTCATGTCTGCTTGTCTCCCGAACCCGTAGGGTCTACACACTTAAGGTTCGGTGACGCTAGGGTTGTGAAGATATGTATATGCAGTAACCCGAATGTTGTTCGGGGTCCCGGATGAGATCCCGGACGTCACGAGGAGTTCCGGAATGGTCCGGAGGTAAAGAATTATATATAGGATGTGCAGTTTCGGCCATCGGGACAAGTTTCGGGGTACCCGGTATTGTACCGGGACCACCGGAAGGGTCCCGGGGGTCCACCGGGTGGGGCCACCTATCCCGGAGGGCCCCTTGGGCTGAAATAGGTGGGAACCCATCCCATAGTGGGCTGGGGCGCCAGCCCCCCAAGGCCCATGCGCCTAGGGTTGGGGGGGGGACCCTAAGGGGGCGCCCCCTTGCTTGGGGGGCAAGCCCCCCACCCCTGGCCGCCGCCCCCCCTGGTAGATCCCATCTACCAGGGCCGGCGCCCCCCCCCCCCTGGCACCCCTATATAAAGTGGGGGAGAGGAGGGACTTGATCCCCACGCTTTTGGTGCTTCCTCTCTCCCCGTTACTTCTTCCTCTCTCATAGAACACAGCGAAGCCCTGCTGTCGTGACGCCCTGCATCCACCACCACGCCGTCGTGCTGCTGGATCATCATCAACCTCTCCTTCCCCCTTGCTGGATCAAGAAGGAGGAGACGTCTCCCGTCCCGTACGTGTGTTGAACGCGGAGGTGCCGTCCGTTCGGCGCTGGTCATCGGTGATTTGGATCACGACGTGTTCGACAACATCAACCTCGTTCTAACGAACGCTTCCGCTCGCGATCTACAAAGGTATGTAGATGCATCTCGTGACTCGTTGCTAGATGAACTCCTAGATGATCTTGGTGAAACGAGTAGGAAAATTTTTGTTTTCTGCAACGTTCCCCAACACATCGCACCAGAACATACTCTTCAATCGCCCTTCCTTGTCACGCACATACTCAAAAAAAACGCAGGGTCCTTCTCCTTCCTGCTCCTCATAATGCCAACTGCCGTCTCTGCATCTCCCTTCGCAATGAGCTTCGTTTTTTCTCCGCAACAAAGATTGTAAATGTCCCTCTTGATAAGGCCGCACTTATCGTACGAACCGTATCTGCTGATGAAGTTGTCCATTATAATATGCTTTCTTTGTTGGGGAACGTAGTAATTTCAAAAAAATTCCTACGCACACGCAAGATCATGGTGATGCACAGCAACGAGAGGGGAGAGTATTGTCTACGTACCCACGCAGACCGACTGCGGAAGCGTTGACACAACGTAGAGGAAGTAGTCGTACGTCTTCCCGATCCGACCGATCCAAGCACCGTTACTCCGGCACCTCCGAGTTCTTAGCACATGTACAGCTCGGTGACGATCCACGGGCTCCGATCCAGCAAAGCGTCGGGGAAGAGTTCCGTCAGCACGACGGCGTGGTGACGATCTTGATGTTCTACCGACGCAGGGCTTCGCCTAAGCACTACAATGATATGATCGAGGTGGAATATGGTGGCAGGGGCACCGCACACGGCTAAGGAACGATCTCAATGATCAACTTGTGTCTAGAGGTGCCCCCTGCCTCTGTATATAAAGGGGCCAAGGGGAAGGGGGCCGCCGGCCAGGAGGAGGGCGCACGAGGAGTCCTACTCCTACCGGGTGTAGGACTCCCCCCCCCCCCAATCCTAGTTGGACTAGGATTCCCCGAGGGGGAAAGAGAGAGAGGGGGGCCGGCCACCTCTCCTAGTCCTAATAGGACTAGGGGAGGGGGGAGGCGCGCGGCCACCTTGGGCTGCCCCTTTCTCCTTTCCACTAAAGCCCATTAAGGCCCATATGGCTCCCGGGGGGTTCCGGTAACCTCCCGGTACTTCGGTAAAATCCCGATTTCATCCGGAACACTTCCGATATCCAAATATAGGCTTCCAATATATCAATCTTTATGTCTCGACCATTTCGAGACTCCTCGTCATGTCCGTGATCACATCCGGGACTCCGAACTAACTTCGGTACATCAAAATGCATAAACTCATAATAACTGTCATCGTAACATTAAGCATGCGGACCCTACGGTTCGAGAACAATGTAGACATGACTGAGACACATCTCCGGTCAATAACCAATAGCGGGACCTGGATGCCCATATTGGCTCCTACATATTCTACGAAGATCTTTATCGGTCAGACCGCATAACAACATACGTTGTTCCCTTTGTCATTGGTATGTTACTTGCCCGAGATTCGATCGTCAGTATCCAATACCTAGTTCAATCTCGTTATTGGCAAGTCTCTTTACTCGTTCCGTAATACATCATCTCGCAACTAACTCATTAGTCGCAATGCTTGCAAGGCTTATGTGATGTGCATTACCGAGAGGGCCCAGAGATACCTCTCCGACAATCGGAGTGACAAATCCTAATCTCGAAATACGCCAACCCAACATCTACCTTTGGAGACACCTGTAGAGCTCCTTTATAATCACCCAGTTACGTTGTGATGTTTGGTAGCACACAAAGTGTTCCTCCGGTAAACGGGAGTTGCATAATCTCATAGTCATAGGAACATCTATAAGTCATGAAGAAAGCAATAGCAACATACTAAACGATCGGGTGCTAAGCTAATGAAATGGGTCATGTCAATCAGATCATTCAACTAATGATGTGACCTCGTTAATCAAATAACAACTCTTTGTCCATGGTTAGGAAACATAACCATCTTTGATTAACGAGCTAGTCAAGTAGAGGCATACTAGTGACACTCTGTTTGTCTATGTATTCACACATGTATTATGTTTCCGGTTAATACAATTCTAGCATGAATAATAAACATTTATCATGAAATAAGGAAATAAATAATAACTTTATTATTGCCTCTAGGGCATATTTCCTTTAGTCTCCCACTTGCACTAGAGTCAATAATCTAGTTCACATCGTCATGTGATTTAGTAGCAATAGTTCACATCACCATGTGATTAATACCCATAGTTCACATCGCCATGTGACCAACACCCAAAGGGTTTACTGGATTCAGTAATCTAGTTCACATCGCTATGTGATTTACACCCAAAGAGTACTAAGGTGTGATCATATTTTGCTTGTGAGAGAATCTTAGTCAACGGGTCTGCCACATTCAGATCCACATGTATTTTGCAAATCAACAATGCTCTGCATGGAGCTACTCTAGCTAATTGCTCCCACTTTCAATATGTATCTAGACCGAGACTTAGAGTCATCTAGATTAGTGTCAAAACTTGCATCGGCGTAACCCTTTACGACGAACCTTTTGTCACGTCCATAATCGAGAAACATATCCTTATTTCACTAAGGATAATTCTGACCGCTGTCAAGTGATCTACTCCTAGATCACTATTGTACTCCCTTGTCAAATCAGTGCAGGGTATACAATAGATCTGGTATACAGCATGACATACTTTATAGAACCTATGGCCAAGGCATAGGGAATGACTTTCATTCTCTTTCTATCTTCTGCCGTGGTCGGGCTTTGAGTCTTACTCAACTTCACAGCTTGTAATACAGGCAAGAACTCTTTCTTTGACTGCTCCATTTTGAACTACTTCAAAATCTTGTCAAGGTATGTATTTATTGAAAAAACTTATCAAGCATCTTGATCTATATCTATAGATCTTGATGCTCAATATGTAAGCAGCTTCACCGAAGTCTTTCTTTGAAAAAACTCCTTTCAAACACTCCTTTATGCTTTACAGAATAATTCTACATTATTTCCGATCAACAATATGTCATTCACATATACTTTATCAGAAATGATGTAGTGCTCCCACTCACTTTCTTGTAAATACAGGCTTCACCGCAAGTCTGTATAAAACTATATGCTTTGATCAACTTATCAAAGCGTGTATTCCAACTCTGAGATGCTTGCACCAGTCCATAGATGAATCGCTGGAGCTTGCATATTTTGTTAGCACCTTTAGGATTGACAAAACCTACTGGTTGCATCATATACAACTCTTCTTTAAGAAATCCATTAAGGAATGCAGTTTTGTTTATTCATTTGCCAGATTTCATAAAATGCGGCAATTGCTAACATGATTCAGACAGACTTAAGCATAGATACGAGTGAGAAACTCTCATCGTAGTCAACACTTTGAACTTGTCGAAAACCTTTTGCGACAATTCTAACTTTGTAGATAGTAACACTACTATCAGCGTCCGTCTTCCTCTTGAAGATCCATTTATTCTCAATTGCTTGCCGATCATTGGGCAAGTCAACCAAAGTCCATACTTTGTTCTCATATATGGATCATATCTCAGATTTCATGGCCTCAAGCCATTTATCGGAATCTGGGCTCATCATCGCTTCCTCATAGTTCGCAAGTTCGTCATGGTCTAGTAACATGACTTCCAGAACAGATTACTATACCACTCTGGTGCGGATCTCACTCTGGTTTACCTACGAGATTCGGTAGTAACTTGATCTGAAGTTTTATGATCATCATCATTAGCTTCCTCATTAATTGGTGTAGTAGTCACAGGAACAGATTTCTGTAATGAACTACTTTCCAATAAGGCAGAAGGTACAATTACCTTATCAAGTTCTACTTTCCTCCCACTCACTTCTTTCGAGAGAAACTCCTTCTCAAGAAAGTTTCCAAATTTAGCAACAAAAGTCTTGCCTTCGGATCTGTGATAGAAGGTGTACCCAACAGTCTCCTTTTGGATATCCTATGAAGACATATTTCTCCGATTTGGTTTTGAGCTTATCAGGATGAAACTTTTTCACATAAGCACCACAACCCCAAACTTTAAGAAATGACAACTTTGGTTTCTTGCTAAACCACAGTTCAGATTGTGTCGTCTCAACGGACTTAGATGGTGCCCCCTTTTTAACATGAATGCAGTTGTCTTTAATGCATAACCTCAAAAACGATAGTGGTAAATCGGTAAGAAACAGCATAAATTTGCACTATATCTAATAAAGTACGGCTATGACGTTCGGACACACCATTATGCTGTGGTGTTCCGGGTGGCACGAATTTGTGAAACTATTCCACATTGTTTTAATTGAAGACCAAACTCGTAACTCAAATATTTGTCTCCTGCGATCAGATCGTAGAAGCCTTATTTTCTTGTTACGATGATTCTCCACTTCACTCTGAAATTCTTTGAACTTTTCAAATGTTTCAGACTTATGTTTCATCAAGTAGATATACTTATATCTGCTCAAATCATCTGTGAAGATCAGAAAATAATGATACCTATCACGAGCCTCAATATTCATCGGACCACATACATCAGTATGTATGATTTCCAACAAATCTGTTGCTCGCTCCATTGTTCCGAAGAACAGAGTCTTAGTCATCTTGCCCATGAGGCATGGTTCGCAAGCATCAACTGATTCATAATCAAGTGATTCCAAAAGCCCATCAGCATGGAGTTTCTTCATGCGCTTTACACCAATATGACCTAAACGGCAGTGCTACAAATAAGTTGCACTATCATTATTAACTTTGCATCTTTTGGTTTCAATATTATGATTATGTGTATCACTACGATCGAGATCCAACGAACTATTTTCATTGGGTGTGTAACCATATAAGGTTTTATTCATGTAAACAGAACAACAATTTATTCTCTTACTTAAATGAATAGCCGTATTACAATAAACATGATCAAATCATATTCATGCTCAACGTAAACACCAAATAACACTTATTTAGGTTCAACACTAATCCCGAATTTATAGGAAGTGTGCGATGATGATCATATCAATCTTGGAACCACTTCCAACACACATCATCACTTCACCCTTAACTAGTCTCTGTTTATTCTGCAACTCCCGTTTCGAGTTACTAATCTTAGCAACTAGTATCAAATACTGAGGGGTTGCTATAAACACTAGTAAAGTACACATCAATAACATGTATATCAAATATACTTGTGTTCACTTTGCCATCCTTCTTATCTGCCAATCACTTGGGGTAGTTCCGCTCCCAGTGACCAGTCCCTTTGCAGTAGAAGCACTCAGTCTCAGGCTTAGGTCCAGACTTGGGCTTCTTCACTTGAGCAGCAACTTGCTTGCTGTTCTTTTTGAAGTTCCCCTTCTTCCCTCTGCCCTTTTCTTGAAACTAGTGGTTTTGTCTACCATCAACACTTGATGTTTTTCCTGATTTCTACCTTCATCGATTTCATCATCATGAAAAGCTCGGGAGTCGTTTTCGTCATCCCTTGCATACTATAGTTCATCACGAAGTTCTACTAACTTGGTCATGGTGACTAGAGAATTCTGTCAATCACTATCTTATCTGGAAGATTAACTCCCACTTGATTCAAGCGATTGTAGTACCCAGACAATCTGAGCACATGCTCACTAGTTGAGCGATTCTCCTCCATCTTTTAGCTATAGAACTTGTTGGAGACTTCATATCTCTCAACTCGGGTATTTGCTTGAAATATTATCTTCAACTCCTGGAACATCTCATATGGTCCATGACGTTCAAAATGTCTTTGAAGTCCCGATTCTAAGCCATTAAGCATGGTGCACTAAACTATCAAGTAGTTATCATATTGAGCTAGCCAAACGTTCATAACGTCTGCATCTGCTCCTGCAATAGGTCTGTCACCTAGCGGTGCATCAAGGACATAATTCTTCTGTGCAGCAATGAGGATAAACCTCAGATCACGGATCCAATCCGCATCATTGCTACTAACATCTTTCAATACAATTTTCTCTAGGAACATATCAAAATAAACACAGGGAAGCAACAACGCGAGCTATTGATCTACAACATGATTTACAAAATACTACCAGGACTAAGTTCATGATAAATTTAAGTTCAATTAATCATATTACTTAAGAACTCCCACTTAGATAGACATCCCTCTAATCCTCTAAGTGATCACGTGATCCAAATCAACTAAACCATGTCCGATCATCACGTGAGATGGAGTAGTTTCAATGGTGAACATCACTATGTTGATCATATCTACTATATGATTCACGCTCGACCTTTCGGTCTCCGTGTTCCGAGGCCATATCTGTATATGCTTGGCTCGTCAAGTATAACTTGAGTATTCCGCGTGTGCAACTATTTTGCACCCGTTGTATTTGAACGTAGAGCCTATCACACCCGATCATCACGTGGTGTCTCAGCACGAAGAACTTTCGCAACGGTGCATACTCAGGGAGAACACTTCTTGATAATTTAGTGAGAGATCATCTTATAATGCTACCGTTAATCAAAGCAAGATAAGATGCATAAAAGATAAACATCACATGCAATCAATATAAGTGATATGATATGGCCATCATCATCTTGTGCCTGTGATCTCCATCTCCGAAGCACCGTCATGATCACCATCGTCACCGGCGCGACACCTTGATCTCCATCGTAGCATCGTTGTCGTCTCGCCAATCTTATGCTTCCACGACTATCGCTACCGCTTAGTGATAAAGTAAAGCATTATATCGCAATTGTATTGCATACAATAAAGCGACAACCATATGGCTCCTTCCAGTTGCCGATAACTCGGTTACAAAACATGATTATCTCATACAATAAAATTTAGCATCATGTCTTGACCATATCACATCACAACATGCCCTGCAAAAACAAGTTAGACGTCCTCTACTTTGTTGTTGCAAGTTTTACGTGGCTGCTACGGGCTTAAGCAAAAACCAATCTCACCTACGCATCAAAACCACAACGATAGTTTGTCAAATAGACTCCGTTTTAACCTTCGCAAGGACCGGGCGTAGCCACACTTGGTTCAACTAAAGTTGGAGAGACAGTCGCCCGCAAGCCACCTGTGTGCAAAGCACGTCGGGGGAACCGGTCTCGCGTAAGCGTACGCGTAATGTTGGTCTGGGTCGTCTCGTCCAACAATACCGCCGAACCAAAGTATGACATGCTGGTAGGAAGTATGACTTATATCGCCCACAACTCACTTGTGTTCTACTCGTGCAAATAACATCAAACCATAAAACCTAAGCTCGGATGCCACTGTTGGGGAACGTAGTAATTTCAAAAAATTTCCTACGCACACGCAAGATCATGGTGATGCACAGCAACGAGATGGGAGAGTATTGTCTATGTACCCACGCAGACCGACTGCGGAAGCGTTGACACAACGTAGACGAAGTAGTCGTACGTCTTCCCAATCCGACCGATCCAAGCACCGTTACTCCGGCACCTCCGAGTTCTTAGCACACGTACAGCTCGATGACGATCCCCGGGCTCCGATCCAGCAAAGCGTCGGGGAAGAGTTCCGTCAGCACGATGGCGTGGTGACGATCTTGATGTTCTACCGACGCAGGGCTTCGCCTAAGCACTACAACGATATGATCGAGGTGGAATATGGTGGCAGGGGGCACCGCACACGGCTAAGGAACGATCTCAATGATCAACTTGTGTCTAGAGGTGCCCCCTGCCTCTGTATATAAAGGAGCCAAGGGGAAGGGGGCCGCCGGCCAGGAGGAGGGTGCAGGAGGAGTCCTACTCCTATCGGGAGTAGGACTCCCCCCCCCCCCAATCCTAGTTGGACTAGGATTCCCCAAGGGGGAAAGAGAGAGAGGGGGGCCGGCCACCTCTCCTAGTCCTAATAGGACTAGGGGAGGGGGGAGGCGCGCGGCCACCTTGGGCTGCCCCTTTCTCCTTTCCACTAAAGCCCATTAAGGCCCATATGGCTCCCGGGGGGTTCCGGTAACCTCCCGGTACTCCGGTAAAATCCCGATTTCACCCGGAACACTTCCGATATCCAAATATAGGCTTCCAATATATCAATCTTTATGTCTCGACCATTTCGAGACTCCTCGTCATGTCCGTGATCACATCCGGGACTCCGAACTAACTTCGGTACATCAAAATGCATAAACTCATAATAACTATCATCGTAACGTTAAGCGTGCGGACCCTACGGTTCGAGAACAATGTAGACATGACTGAGACACATCTCCGGTCAATAACCAATAGCGGGACCTGGATGCCCATATTGGCTCCTACATATTCTACGAAGATCTTTATCGGTCAGACCGCATAACAACATACGTTGTTCCCTTTGTCATTGGTATGTTACTTGCCCGAGATTCGATCGTCGGTGTCCAATACCTAGTTCAATCTCGTTATTGGCAAGTCTCTTTACTCGTTCCGTAATACATCATCTCGCAACTAACTCATTAGTCGCAATGCTTGCAAGGCTTATGTGATGTGCATTACCGAGAGGGCCCAGAGATACCTCTCCGACAATCGGAGTGACAAATCCTAATCTCGAAATACGCCAACCCAACATCTACCTTTGGAGACACCTGTAGAGCTCCTTTATAATCACCCAGTTACGTTGTGACGTTTGGTAGCACACAAAGTGTTCCTCCAGTAAACGAGAGTTGCATAATCTCATAGTCATAGGAACATCTATAAGTCATGAAGAAAGCAATAGCAACATACTAAACGATCGGGTGCTAGGCTAATGAAATGGGTCATGTCAATCAGATCATTCAACTAATGATGTGACCTCGTTAATCAAATAACAACTCTTTGTCCATGGTTAGGAAACATAACCATCTTTGATTAACGAGCTAGTCAAGTAGAGGCATACTAGTGACACTCTGTTTGTCTATGTATTCACACATGTATTATGTTTCCGGTTAATACAATTCTAGCATGAATAATAAACATTTATCATGAAATAAGGAAATAAATAATAACTTTATTATTGCCTCTAGGGCATATTTCCTTCATTCTTATCCCGGCCGCTTCCATCGCCAATATCTCCGCCCTCTGGCCATCTCCAATCCGTCTGTGTGACCAGAAAAAACAAACCTCGTCGGGTCGAGCCATCGCGTGGTTGTGATCATCCACGAATGATGTGACGAACCAAACGCCGCGTTCTCTGTCCAGCTTCACCACCATATGTGCACCGCAGTCGCAACGAGTCTCCGGTCTAAGCCTGCGCTTGCGGCCCTCCATGGATATGAACTTGCTCTGCCTTCTCCCTGCCCTGGAGCAAAGAAACCGCCGGTACCGTATCATTCCCGAAGCACCTCGTTTCACCTTCTGTTTTCTGATACTAAACCCGTGCTCTCTGGCGTGATTATTGTAGAATATGTATGCATCCCGTTGCGACCGAAAGGTCATAGCCATGACCTTCCAATGTGTCTCAATCATCTTCTGCTCCTTTTGAGCCTCCTCAATATCAATCTCTCCCTCATCGTGATCAAGTACAAGACCATCTGACTCCTCCTACAACATTCATTTGAAAGTATATATGTCAATTACTATCATTTAAATCATACTATTGATCGACGTATAACATCTAACAACTAACCTAGCTCAAGTTATCTGCAAATGATTCCTGCCAACTATGTTGCACATTGTCAACATCCACATCTTCCTGTAAATTTGTACACAAAGATATATAGTTAGCCATGCCATACTTTGCAAATTCAAAAATAAAAACAAAATATACGCCACTTACATTGTCGCTATTTGCGCCATGTTCATTATTATCAAACTCCTCCGGAGGTAAGATATCATATGACGAGACGGAATCGTTGTCGCTGCTGTCATCATCTTCGTTCAAATTATCGTTATCGGTCTTAGTCACCTTATCAGTACCATTCTTGTCCCTCCCGAATGCGGATTCTTCGTCCATGTCAACACGCCAAACTCACAGAACTGCAAACATCGTGTGTTAGGTTTAGTACAATGCATCATGCCCAAAGCAACGCTAGTTCTGTAAATCATGCCTAGTCCGTAGAGGAGGCGCTGCGGCGGGAGGTTTTGATGAACCCTAAACCCTAAATCAGTACATGCATGAACTAGCCCTCACTTCTATCCATCATGCCCGCCCCATGCCCGCTAGGTTTAGATGACAAACCTTGGCCCGCGGTGTAGACGTCGCCGGCGTTCGACGACAGTGCTGCGGAGGCGGCGTCAGACGTCGGGCCCTTCACGTCCCCGGCGTAGGACGACGACGGTGAGATGCAGCGGCGGACGACGTTGCGACGGCGAGGGCGGTGTCGGACGGGGTTCGGGCGGCGAGGGCGGTGTCAGACGTTGGGACAGCGAGGGCGGCGACGGGCGACGTTGGGATGGCGAGGGTGGCCTCAGATGGGGTTCGGACGGCGGCGATCGGCCACTTTGGAACTACCGTGATCGGCGGGCGGGCGACCAGATGGGCGGGCGAGAAGATGGGGGCGGGCCTAGATCGTGGGTAGTTTTTGCGGGCGGGCGACCAGATGGGTAGTTTTTTTTTTCAACCGCGTATACGTATGCCCGGCAGAGCCGTACAATACGAAGTGGGTATACGTTTCTTCCGTATGCGCAAAATGCCCTTCTACGTTTTGTTGGGAGGGGGGGGTCTACCGAAGCAAGCCTCAATTTGCATAGCATCTTTACTTTAATCCCCACGGAGTACTTCGACATCCGTTGTTTGTGTGCGAAGATTGCCGCTATATTAAGTTATTAACAATTGATCAGAATCAAAGCAAGAATTTCGAGCCAGATTTAATCAAAGCAACATGTATGTCATGGACAGGCTGCACAAGATGGAGAGAGGGAGCTTCTTTGTGTAACGGACGAGGAAAGGAGGGCGGAGGCAGCACCACTCCCTTCCGCTGAGGCCGCCGTCGTTCCTGTTGAGTATATTGATTATTAGGAAAGATGAGATAAATTAAGATTTGTTTTGGCTTGTCTTGTACTTTAAATTAATCATTGTACTTTTATATATATATATATATATATATATATATATATATATATATATATATATATGCCCACGAGGCTCAAGCAATATAACAAACTATTTCACCAAATCTCTCTTGCCCTTCTAATATGGTATCGGTTTTCGGGTTCTAAACCCTAGCCACCCGTCGCTTCCGCTACGCGCACCGCCCCAGGGCGGTCGGCCTTCACGACCTCCGCCGGGGGCCGTGCCGCCCGTATCTAGCATTCGTCCGTCGGTCGTGTCGACCGGCTGCCCTACATAGTCATTTTTCTGATTTTTTGATCTGGGTTTTTCTCTCTCGCCCGTCACTTTGATCGGCGTTTACTTTTTGGTTTTCCGATCCACTTGATCGGTTCGCCTCGCCCACCGCCGCCGTCGACCCCCATGCGCCTCTACTCCGACACTGGCGCGACCGGCCGGTCGACCTCTTCACCGACCCGGCGGCCTCGCATGACAGGCGGTCCCTCACGGTCGTCGTCCGCGCGTCTGCCCGCCAGTCGCCCTGACCGGGCGGCCTCGCGCGATGCGGTGGCCCATCACGGCCGTCGTCCGCGCACCGGCCCCGCCCGTCGATCTACGCTGGTCGTCATCGCCTTGCTCCGACCGGGACACCTGCATCGTCCCGACCCGATGGCCTCGCGCCATGCGACGGCCAATCATAGCCGTCGTTCGCACGTCAGCTCGCCCATTGTTCCATGTCACCCGCCTCCGTCGCGTCTGCACGGCGGCTCGACGGTCTACCTCGCCGGCCTTGTCCTCAGCTGCGTCCGGACGACTGCATCAAGCTCGTCGGATGCCTCAACTCGGGCATCGCTGCTCCGTTGGTCGCTCGGGCCTCCCTGCCCGGGCGTCGACGCTGCTTTGGCAGCCCGGGTGCCGGTGCTGACACGCTCGTCCGCACGACGTCCCACGTCGTCCGTCGTCGCCGGCCTCATCCCGGACTCCGCCGGCACCACGCCTTCACCGAGCGGCGTCCACGACCTCGCGCGCGATCGGCTTGATCACTCACTCGCCGCCGCGATCCGTCCCATCTACGCCGCGCGACGAATCTGGCCCGTCAATTGCGCGTGCCTCCGCAAGTCCCGTAAAGATTGTCCCCGAGTTCAGCGCGCCCTTCCGCCGATCGAGCAACGGGGTGCCGCTGCATCGCCCCATCGGGCCGCAGCACCGCCGCCCCTGTGGTTCTCCTCGCGGCTACATCGACTCGCGCGCCGCCGCTACGTCGCCCCTACGGGCCGTAGTGTCGCGATACGCGGTCCCAGCCGCCGCCTCGAGGTCGTCCCCATGGTTGCACCAACCCGCGCTCCGCCACTGCACCGCCCTTCGGGCCGTAGCGCCGCGGCCCGCGGTCCCCGCCGTCGCCCCGACCTGCCTGCCGCCACTGCGTCGCCCCTTCGGGCCGTAGTGTCGGGGCCCGCGGTCCACTCCGCCGTCACCGCGCGTCGACCTCCCGTGGTATGTGTCACGCCGTCTCCCTTGGCGCGGGAACGCCACCGTCCATGCAGGTCTTTGTCACGCTGTCAGGGTTCTTTGCCTACTTCGAGCACCGCCGCCGTGCTCCTAACCTAGCTGCTGCTGCCGCCGTTAGGTCGCCGCCGCCGCTACCCCCATAGCCATCGCCCGTCCACCTCCTTTGCCTTCGCCCAGCACCAGCTTGTCGCCAGCGTCGTCATCATCTTCCCCGACCACTTCGTCTACTCCGAGCACCGTTGGTGACATCGGCCTCATGCCGATTGGCGCCACAATCGTCGTCGAGTCTTCTTCTCTGCTGGCCTCCGACTCCTTGACATGGCGTACAGCTCGTGCAGGTCCCAATCTCCGCATGACCGGTGTTGGCAACACCGATGCATGCCTTCATCCACGACGTATCCCCAGGCCTGGCAAGCCTGATCGGCGCTTTGTCAACTTAGTCTTCGTCTGTCTACGCATGCCCGGTGCTGGCAACACCGGTGCATGCCTTCGTCCACGATGTGTCCCCGGGCTTGGCAAACCCGCCGCAATGCGTCGTCAACCACATCTTCTTCTCGGCGCACCACTACTTCGACACCACTACGCCCATGCTAACTCGGCGCCCCCTTGCGCCCGCGGCTCCATGGCGACTTCCTCGACACCGGCTACCCCGACTCGACATCGACCACGGCATTCTTCGCACGGCTACCTCGACCACGGCTCCACCACCCATGCTATTGGCTACCTCGACAAACGGCACAAAGGGCTACCGCCTTGCTTGAGCAACCTCGTTGGTTGCCACTCCAGCCATGACTCCGCGATGCATCGACCATTACGACTGTGGGGAGGTGTCCGTCGGCTTGCCTTCGGATTTTTCTCCAGTCTCATCGTCTGCATCCCTACTGTTGTGGCTACAGGGGGATGTTGAGTATATTGATTATTAGGAAAGATGAGATAGACTAGGATTTGTTCTGGCTTGTCGTGTACTCCAAATTGATCATTGTACTACTATTCCACCAAACATCTCTATCCCTTCTAATTGTTCCTCCTTGGTGGGTGAGCACAGGCGCCAACAACGATCTAATCGGCGTCGCAAACATGCCGATTAGTGCCAACGTCCGCGCCTATGTCCATCCTCGCGATCAATTTCTCTCGGGACACCGTGGGCGCTGTGGCCATGCCCAAGTCCTAGGTCACACGCGTACCCTGCACACGGATGAATGAATGTTTCTAGTATATATAGCGATGGGTTAGAAGAATGAGGAGGCCCCGCTGCCATGGATCGATGAGGCGGCGCAAACCACACCCTTTTTGGTTGGTAACCAATGAATGGAACAAGAGGAAGGGAGTAATGGAGGAAGAGGAGGAGGAGGAGCGATATATTAGAGCATGGTTAATAATATAGCCAACAGTTGGCTATAAGAAGTTGCCATGTCATCTAGAGTCAACCTAATAGCCGGCTTGTACAATAGTAAAATTTAAATATGTAGTATTTTATTAATAGTTGGCCCATTATACATTCTCACAAAGTGACTTAGGTCTCGTGCTATAGCCGGCTCTTATTCTACAGTGTGCCTTCTTTCTCTCTCCTCTTTTCTCTCATCCAACTAAGCAAAAATATAATACTTTAGTCCTTGTAAATTGCTTATGTCATCCTATTATACTTACTCTTAGTTTACTGGTAGCAACTCGTCTGCCTCCAACAAGGGATACATAATGTAGCTGGTTCCAAGGAAGGATACATAAGATAGCGGTTGGTACGAGGCCGTTTATTACTATACATAATGTGAATGGATCACGTTACTTAGATCTCTGTGTTAATCCCTAATCATTTCCCTCGTCTCTACTAGAAAACTTGTTGCCTCTCCATCCGTCCTAAATTAGTTGGCTTAGATTTGAAAGCTAATTTAGGACAGAGGTAATATGAGTCAACTAATTCAGGACTAAGATTGTAGTAGATTTTATATATGCGTAGATTAGAGAGGAGAACAAAGGTAAAATAAAATGGATCAATTTTTTGTGCTCCCTGTGTATCAAAATATAAGACATTTTTGTAGTTCAAAATGAACTACATAAACATCTTATATTTTGGTAGACTATAAGACATTTTTTCAGTTCAATGTAAACTACCCGAGGTATTTGTTGAAGGGATCAATGGAAGACTTTGACATAACGTCCGTATGTGTGAATAAAATTGTTCTGTGAAGATGTCTCTTGTCTTGCCCATGATCTTCATCGCTGCAGGTAGCCCGGATCATGGAGATCGAGCACCGGTGAGGCTAGGAGCAAGGAGACCGTGAAGTGTTATACCGAGCGCTAGTGATAGTAAGGTTCACTAGGATAACATGGATCATGTCCTTGGGGCTAAATGAGGTGTACTCATTAAACGCCCAAAGCTCTTGTCTGATTTTATTATCTTAATTATGGAGGCAACCCCGCGTGATGGGTAGGGGCTGTAGTAGGACAACTGATTCTTGATGCAGGACTCGCGCTGCTCAAGATGTTATTTTGACACATTCCCCACTTCGATCTGTAACAAGCACATCTCGATGGGTAACTTCCAGGGCGAAAATTAATATCCTATTTGATCTCAACGCAAATATAAGGTTGTAAGCATAAGACCTCATACTCGTACCTCTATTTATTGCAAGTGTTTGAATCACTATTTGCTTGTTGGTCCGGTCAAAATCTGGATTTGACACTTTAACAAAAGCTTGCTAGAGACCATCACTTTGAAGAAATGTTCCTCTCGTGGGTTCAATAAACCAAGGTCACCTCTGGGGAAATAGGTGTGGGATACTCTTTATGTTTCAATACCGGATCAATAAAATGAGGTATCAAGCCTTTTTCCTGGCGCTATTGCCCGGGAGGAGTTTAGTATTCCTAGCCTTTGTGTTTAGAGTGTTTGTTAAAGTTAATTTCTAGTTTTTTTACTTTCCTATTTTTAGTTGAAGTTTTGTTCTTGTTGCAAGTCTTATCAGTTGAATAACAAAAATGTTACTATGGCTCGTAATCTTGGGAGTTTTGCTACTCCCAGCAACAACTTCATGTGTGAACCCATAGCACAACCTGAGGTAGCAGCCGCTGAGTATGAGATTAAACTGAACTTAGTTTCCATGGTTCAACAGGAGCAACTTCGAGGCTTTGCTTCTGAGGATGCCGGTATGCACTTACATAATTTCACTGATTGTGCAACATGACACGCATAAAAGATTATGATCTCGACGCTCTGAAATGGCGTCTATTTCCTTTCTCTTTGAGAGGAAAAGCTAGAGAATAGCTTATAGCACTACCTAAGGGCAGTATTACTTCTTGGGAAGATTGTTGCATTAAACTTTTATCTAAGTTTTATCCACCTACAAAGATTATGCAATTACGTTCTCAGATTACAGGGTTCAAGCAAGAGGGACTTGATCCACTAGCGCTTGTGCGGGATAGAATGAAGGAAGCTATAAGAAACGGTCCCAATCATGGAATGGAGGAATGGTTAATCCTTCATATGTTTTATAATGGCTTAAATCATATGTCAAAAACTATGCTTGATACAGCTGCAAGAGGAACAATCATGGGAAAGCCTATAAAAGATGTCAAGAGACTACTACATGATATGCAAGAGAACCATGCCCAATGGCATGTTGAAAGAACCACCACCAAAAGGGTGAATGCCATGGAATAAAATAACCCGGAGTTGACAGCCAAGCTTGAGGAACTTATCTCCGTGATAAAAGGCAAAGAAAAGGTAAACGTAAATGCCATCACTAATGCAGAAACTAGTGATGTGAATTTTATTGCTCGTAATAGCTACAATCCTAATTGGAAAAATAATGACTATGCTCCTAGACTTCCTTATCCTAGTAATGGAGGAGCATCCAACAATTTTAATGGAGCTAATGGTAGCAATTGAAATACTCTTGAAGATACTCTTAAAAGCTTTATTGCTAGTCAGACTAAGCATAATGAAAACTTCAAGAATATCTTGAAGAATCATGATAACTTACTTGATCATTTGACCAGTAAGGTTGTTGGATTGAAAAGTTATGTGCAGGTACTTGAAGGAAGATCCAAGAATATGGAAGCACAAGTGGCTAAAATAGCGGAGAGCCAAACACTAATTTTGGCTAAGTTTGCAGGTAAACCAGAGCCTAACGCGGTTGAATAAGTTAAAATGGTGAGAAGCAACAAAGAGAAAATTGAAGTCCTTGACACAATTCATGTGTCGGAGTACAATTGTATCGTTGCATATTTTGTAAAGATGATATCCATGAAGTATCCATTACCGGAGGTAACTAATAACGAAGCATATAATGTCTTTGTTAAAAAAAAGTTGCATCCAAGGTACATGAACTTGATGATGAAATGAATAAACTCTACAATAAGTTACTAGCTACGCAAGAGGAAGCTTTTGAACCTACTATAGAGATTGAGATAGGATTGAATACATTCGGTGCCTTATGTGATCTAGGGGCAAGTGTTTCCACTATCCCCACCAAATCATGATATGCTTAGTGTACGTAGTAATTTGATGATATGCTTAATTAGTGTACTAATTTGATGATATGCTTAATTAGTGTAGTAATTTGATGATGTGCATACTGTAGTGATGTGAAGATATGCTTAGTGTTGAATCTGATGATATATGTGGATTGAAGTGTATGCTTTGATTGATAATTACGCATGACATGCTCATTTATCATATATATTGTTTTCAGAAATTACCTAAGAAGCTATTGGTGACCCACAAGTATAGAGGATCAATCATAGTTCTTTCGATAAGTAAGAGTGTCGAACCCAACAAGAAGCAGTAGGAAATGACAGGCAGTTTTCAGCAAAGTAATTTCTACAATCACTGAAATTTTTGGTAACACAGCAAGGTAGCCCAATCCTTTTGTGGCAAAGAACAAGCCGGAACGGTCTCTTATAATAGGTAAAACGTTCTTGAGGGGAAAAGAAAATTTCATCTAGTCACTTTCATCATGTTGGTTTGATTCGCGTTCGCTACTTTGATAATATGGTATGTGGGTGGACCGGTGCTTAGGTGTTGTGCTTACTTGAACAAGCCTCTCACTTATGATTAACTCCCTTGCAAGAATCCACAACTATGGAAGAAGAATTAGGATAAAATCTAACCATATCATTAAACATATGGATCCAAATCAGCCCCTTACAAAATAGCGCATAAACCAAGGTTTAAGCTTCTGTCACTCTAGCAACCCATCATCTAATAACTACTCCACAATGCATTCCCTTAGGACCAAACTTGGCGAAGTGTCATGTAGTCGACGTTCACATAACACCACTAAGGGAATCACAACATACATACCATCAAATACCGAACGAATATCAAATTCACATGACTACTTGCAACATGACTTCTCCCGTGTCCTCTAGAAAAAAGTAACTAGTCACAAATAATATTCATGCTCAAGATCATAGGAGTAATAAATATCATAATGGATCTGAACATATGATCTTTCACCAAATAAATCGGTTGTCATCAACTACAAGATGTAATCAACACTACTAGTCACCCACAGGTACCAATCTGAGGTTTTGATACAAAGATTGAACACAAGAGATAAACTAGGGTTTGAGATGAGATGGTGTTGTTGAAGATGTTGATAAAGATTGGCCTTCCAAAGATAAGAGGGTTGTTGGTGATGACGATGACTTTGATTTCCCCCTCCCAAAAAGAAGTTCCCCCGGCAGTATTGCTTCGCCAGAGGACAAAAGTGCTCCTGCCCAAGTTCCGCCTCAAGACGGCGACGCTCCATCCCGAAAGTCCTCTCCTTATTTTTTTTTCTAGGTCAAAAGACCTTATGTATCAGAAGATGGGCACCGGAGATGGGCCAAGCCCTCCACACTACAAGGAAAATGCTTATACGTAGAAGTTTACCAGTAGCATCTGATTGGGGGCCCATGCTACTGGTATGTACCAGTAGCGCCTGGTACAAAATGTGCTGCTGCTACGCACATGGTCATGTTGCTGTTACGTGGGTCGCAGGGCCAAAACACTAGCCCACTTAGATGTAGTGTGGGATGTGCGTCGGCGCTACAGCTAGTGGACTTAGCAATAGCGTCGGCCTGTACGCCGCGCTACTACTACACCAAGTGAAAACCCCGGCCGGCCCCCTCGCAAGTACAGACATAAGTTGGAGCAAGTACGAGCGCATGACAGAACCTTACGCCTTTGTTGTGAGTGAGAGATGAACAATTTTTGGTAAGCACTTGTTGACTTACCAAGAAATTTTATATGACCAAAATGAAAAGAGGGAGGGAGAACCTACATAGGGTTGGATGAAAGATGAACGGGCGCCAAACAAGTCTTCTTTTTTTCTTAAGTAGAGAGATATCTTGTCTTTGCATAAGAAGAGAGATAGAGAGATCTTAGAGAGAGAGAGAGGGAGAGATCTTATCTTTTTGTTTGTATAGCGCAATTGAAAAATATGTTATTCCCTTCGATCCAAATTAATGGTCGCTACCCATCTTGGAATTGTGTTCTCCGGCTTCGTCGTCTCGATGGTGCGTGCTCCAGCAGCGTCTTGGAGTTTGGGAGATTTATTTAGGATGCAGTGGGCCAGCATTTATCCTCTCTTCGGGGTACGACAGTGAAGGCCTTAGTAGGGCTGGTTCGGCGCATGTCAAGTGGATGGCGACGGGCAATTCCAATGCTCTTCTGCTACTTGGTTGGATGAAGACGATGGGTCTGGAGCCCGACAGGCACGGGGACACTCTGCGGCCGACGAACCACATCGGAGAAGGTTCTGTCGTTCGCGGGAGACGAGTTCATCGGCTCACAAAGCGGCTTTGTCCGCGATGGTGCTTCTTCGGACTAGGGTATGAAGGTTTGTTGTCTCTCTTATCTCCGGCGGCACAATCACCTCCAAGGCTATGATTGTACTTTGTCTCATCGCGGGGTGTTTTGTGCAAATGTACCAGGACATCTGTCCTCGCTCTGTCTGGTCTGGGACTGCGTATGTTGTAACTTTGACAAATATTGAAACACGTGGTTTCCATTTCAAAAAACAAAATTTAATGATCATTGCTTTAGTACAACTTTGTATAGTACAGGTCAACATGTATGTATGCATGTAAAAAATCAGTAAGTTTATAGGGTATGACGGATGAAATTCTTTTAAATGAGGTAATTAGTGTCAAAAATGACAAACTCAGGGGTAAAAAACTGAAATTCATTCTAAACATAGGATTTACTTGGTAAGCACTTGTTTGGTAATACTTACTGGATTACAAAGAAAACATAATTTTATTTGATAAGTCAACAAGAGATTGGGCAATTAATAAAAGGGCAGCCCGATGCACATAGCCTCCCGTTTGCACATGACCTCATGGTCACAAGGCAACAGCTTTACCGCTGCACCAAGACTAGGCAATTGAAAACTGGTGGCAAAAACAGAGAAGACGGTGGGTAATATGAAAACAAAAAGTGGGGGGGGAGAGAACATACATAAGTTGGAGCAACTACGACATGAGTTGGGTCAACGCGACTGGGATGTTTCGGGGGAAACTCTACATCTGGGTTTACCGAATCGAACGATAACGGCGTCCTCGGTGTCGTTCTCCCTCCTGGGGCCATCGTTTTGAAGCAGGAGCTCGCTGGAGGGGACAAGAGGAGGAGCGCTATTACATCTACCGCAAGGCCGGCGATGGATCCCGGCGGAATGGCGCTGCGGAGTTTCAGTGACAGGCGCATGTGGATGGATACGTGCAGGATGGTGGCATTGTCTGGTGCCGTGGTGGCGTCGACGAAAGGCCTAGCAAGGTTGGTGCGTCAGTACTTGTTCTGGAGATGGATCGGTGGAAGGCGGCGGCAGCGATCACTGAGAGTGCGGCGGACCGGTGTGTGACCTAGTCGCGGTATATGGCTGTTCTAGGGCATCCGGCTTTAGATGTTAGGTTGTGCGATGTCTGTTTGGTATTAGGCTCGAACATTCGGCACCCATTCATCAAGGGGTTAGGAGTAGCAATAGGTGTCGCCAAGATGGTGGCTTCAGATTTATTGATGTATTACTTTGTAAGGTTATTATAAATAACTCATAAAATGGCTGCATGCATCGCCCAGAGGCCGGGGTATATCCTCCTTTAAGAAAACGACATAAGTTGGAGCAAGTACGAGCGGACTGTTGTGTACGAGAGATGAATGCTTATCTAGTAAGCACTTGTTGACTTAGGTGGTGTTTGGTTCTCTAGTTCTAGGACTTTTTCTAGTCCTTAAGACTTTCGGAAAAAAACTCTCAAGGAGGTGCTTCTAAGGACTTTTAAGTCTCACCGTGTTTAGTTTGCTAGGGACTTTTTCTAGTCCCAACACAAAAATGTCTCTGAAACCAAACACCCCCTTAGCAAGAAATTTTATCTGGTCAGTCAAGAAGAGGTGAGGTAGTCGAGGCAATTTCCGAAAAAACAAAAAAAGGAGGAAAATTCAAAAGAAAAGAGAAAGGGAAGACTTACATAGGGTTGGATGAAAGATGAATGTGCGCCAGACAAGTCTTCTTCCTTTTAAGTAGAGAGATATATTGTCTTTGCATAAGAAAAAAGAGAGATCTTATCTTTTTGTTTGTATAGCGCAACTGAAAATATGTTATTCTCTTCGATCCAAATTAATGGTCGTTGCTTTAGTATCACTTTGTATAATACAAGTCGACGTAAGTATGCATGTAAAAGATAGGTAAGTTTATAAGTTTCAGAAGACCGTTTTCGTGTTTTCCTTCTTAAATCAAGTTTCACATTCTTATTTTGCCAGCATTCACTATGATGCAACTAGGGATGAAAATGGAGTAGAAAGTTTCCGCCTTTCCGGAGGAAAAATGGAAACGGAAAGGAAATATGAAAACAAAAATGAAAATTTGCAAAACAAAAATAGAAATGAAATTTTTTATGTGGAAACTAAAACAAAAACGAAATAGTGTTTTCTGGTGGAACAGAAGTGGAAATGAAACTTTCCGTTTCCGTCAATATGGAATTTCTGTTTCTACTATGGGCCTATAGCTGCTTTGTAGCCCAACTACCAAACAACACACAGTGACACAATGAGTAGAATGAGCAGAATGGATCATTTGGGGGCCAAACACGTACTCAACTTGACCATATACGGAATTGTCATATACTACTACAATACTATCATATGTTGCTAACACAACCATATTATTTTGTAGACATGTTAACAATTCCATAATTTGTTTGTTTTTCGTCTATATTTCTCTATTATTCAAGGGTGTTTTAAGTTCTGGTCAGCAAACCGTTTTGTTTCCGTGTCCACTTTGTATTTTCCCAATGTCTGTTTCCGGTAGTATTTGTTTCCGTATTCGTTTTCGGGGTTTTTGTATTCATTTCCGCTTCAACAAAAAAATATGAAAACAAATATGATAACACCCAGTTTCGTCCGTTTCCGTGGTGTTTTCATCCCTAGATGCAACCCACTGTCGTTGCCTCGTGGCCACGATCAGGGGTGGTTATACGGTAACAAAAAGGAACTGCCCAGGACCACGGGATTTGGCGGCCGGCAACGCAGCGCCATCCCACCGTTTTCGCTCCTCACTGCCGCCCAATGGAACCCACTATGGTAGCAGAGGCGCGCGCCGCACACCCGGACGGCGGGCGCGTCACGGCGGCGGCGGCGGTCGGCTGCATCTGCCTCGACCACGTCGCATGCACCGAGTGCGATCGCATCCTCGGCATCCCATTCCTCGCGATCGACGCACGGCCCCCGTCCCCACGGCGCGCGTCGACGACGCCGGGCTCAGGCTCGCCGCCCGTCCCCATGGCGCGCATCGGCGTCGGGCTCAGGCTCGGGATCGGGCCGGGCACAGGCGGAGACGAGGCCCTGGCAGAGCGGTTCGACGCGTCCATCTCTGGCATGACGGAGCGGCTCGGTCTCGCGCCTGCCGTCAGGGATCGGGCCGAGGAGGTGTTCAGGAAGATGGAGGCGGCCAGGGCGTGGCCGCGCGGCCCGGTCTGGGCCAAGGGCCGGTCCCGCCGGGACAAGGGCAGGCTCTACGCGGCCTGCCTCTCCATCGCGTGCCGCAACGAGGGCTCGCCGCGGTCGCTGAGGGAGCTGGCCATGGCGACGGCGGACGGCAGCGCGGCAGCGAGGAAGGAGATCGCCAAGCTGATCGCGCACATCAGGAAGCGCCTGGGCGAGGAGGAGGCCGGGCTGGCGACGGGCGTCGGCGCGGTCCCCGTCTACGGCTACCTGCGCCGCTTCGGGCCGCTGCTCGGGCTGGGGGACCGGGAGGCGGCGGCGGCGTGGGAGGCCGCGCGGAGGCTGGAGGAGGGCGTCCTCGACGTGCGGCACAACGCGGAGGCTGTTGCGGCCGCCGTCGTCTGCATGGCCATGGAGCGCGCAGGCGCCAGGAGGCACATCAGGGAAGTGGCGACGGCCACCGGCATCCCCTATACCACCGTCTACCTCGTGTGCAGGAAGCTGCGCCCCCACGCCGCGCTGCTCTTCGACTGACGGACGCGCCGCCATGGTTCCTTTATTGTTCTTCTCCCGACAATCGTATATGTGATTCCCGTGGTGTCTGAAAATCTATTCTTCAGTCCATTGCAACCACGCACTTAGTGTGTAAATACATCCGTATCTAAATAAATCTAATATAAGTAATTTGAAACGGAGGTTGTATTTGTTTGATTATTACTACGCTGAGTAGGTATTTAGTTCAGAACTCCTATGCGGAGAAAAATTGTAAATTATCAATTAAACTCGTCAACGTTAATCTTTTGATTCGTTTCCTATTGTTTTCTGTGCACGATGAACTATTTGCTGGGGGGGGGGGGGGGGGTGTCGAGTGCTAATCCTGAAGGAAATCGTTTTGTTTGAAATCTTATTTGGTGTTCCTCTGTTCCTTTGCGTACGAAGTACAGGTGTTGCACGGGACATGTCCCATCTATGACACTGTAGACGAAGATAGCTATCATGCTTTGGTTGCATGCGGCCATGCACGTAGCATTTGGAAGGCCATGAGGAGAGTTTGGTCGCTACCACAAGACCAGTTACTTGTTAACAGCGGTAAGGAGTGGTTGCTGAACTTGCTGCTTAACTGTAACGTACTTCAGCGTGAGCGTGCTCATTTGGTGTATTTGGCAATTACAGAATGATCTCACTCATGATAAAAAGAGGCTTCCCCGATGAAGGCTACGGTGGACTTTTTGATTAGCTATATGAAGTCTGTCGGAGCTACTAGGAAGTTGAGTACAGTGGAAATCATTAAGGGGAAAATGTCAATTGCTGATTAGGCTTTGCCTCAAATGTGAGCTACTTCAGGGCCTAGGCCTTGGCCACCTCTAACGCCTAATTTTGCTGCTCTGTCAGTATGGATCCTTTTCAGTTGAGTCTAGCGAGGCAGCAGTGGGAATGGTTCTCAGGCGACACAACGAATCTGTTAGTTTTGCTGCTTATCGGTTTTATTTTCAATTGCAATAATGCACTGGAGACGGGGATACATACAATCATGTAAGGAATGACGCTTGCTATTCCGATCATTGTACAATTTTGACTCAAGTGAGGCATTGTACAATTTAACAGCGGATGGGCTAGATCGTTCTGTCTATGGTCATCTTGTGGCTGAAATTAAGGAGTTCATGAAAATCAGGGAGTTTATTCCAGAAAAATTTACTAGGGATCAAAATAGAGTTGCCGATTGCCTGTCAAAGTATAGCCATATCGAGTGTACCATGACTGCATGGATACACTAAGGACCACCATGTACGGAGGATGTTTTTCCTCTAGACTGTAATTGTCACTTTAAATATGAAATAAAACTCCTTTGATTCACAAAAAAAAAGATTAGTGTGTCGACTGTCCCGAAGGAAATGCAAACACTTCGACCATACTGGAAAAGAAAAATATCAGCTAGCCGGTTTCAGAAGCAAGACTAAACGGGGCTGCTCAAAAGAGTAAAATTAGCCCTGCGGTAGTGCGGTACATGCATGAACTTGTTTTTTTTTTATTCATGAACTTGCTCTTGACATTGATACTCCTATGTCTCTTAACTTGGCAAATGTGACCGATTTACTCCATATCACGTCTTACTCAGTATTTCTCAAAAAAGGAAAGAAAAATCCAACACATTGAGCGCATACTTTTCAACCAATTTGAATGACGGTTGAATAATAAGCTTGGTGTTTAGTCAACTTTTATCTTCATTTTATTTTCGCTCCTTGTAAGCTTATACTGAACCGTGGAATTTTTGAACATGTTGTTTAATATTATGACTGCATGCATCATTTTCATGCAGAGGCCAGGGTAACCCTCATTTAAATAAAATAAAATGTGAGTGCATTCTTTCTAGATCAGTTCATCCTATTGATATTAATGGTCAAGCTAGTATATCAAGGACCTAAACGCCTTGCGGTAGCTTGTTTTCATAGATGTTAGCAGAGCTCTCACGAATGTTTGTACTTGAGCGTAAAATAAAATATACTACTTAACAAATGAAGATAATAAATATCATCTTAAATCCTTCTTCACAAGTTTTTAAACCTTTCTTTTATATCTTTTTCTTGCGACAATGAATCAGATATATTACAAAGATTCACTAGAAGCACAAATCATCCGGAATATAATAAAAATTACATTGATGCCCCTGAACCACCAAACGGCCATTGCTGTCACCGGAATGAGTTGCCGACGCGTTGTTGTTGTTGCTCCCATACCGGAGCCAGACTGACCTTGTCAGTACAATCGGAAAGTCTTCGTGCACATGCCTCTAAGGGCCAACGTCCCAGAGCCATAGTCGTCGTCTTTGAACCCTTGAATCAATCTGAAAAAACTAAAACCAAAAATCATCATCGTGTACGTGTGGCAATAAAACCTAACATTACCGCCGCAGTGAGCCAGCAAAAATCTATGCTAGGGCTCCTTCTAATCCGTCCTGGCGGATGAACTTGAGGAGAATCGGAGCCCGGAAAACCAACTCGAAGAAGAGCACACCCTTGCGAGGACTAAAGCTCTAGCCTATCCACTAACCGGAGTCATGACACCATTCCACTTTCAGCCACCGGTCGTCTAAGCATCAGGCAGAAAAAGCGGATCCACAGACTCGCCAGCGGAGTTCGAAGGGGGGAAAGGCTATCCCAGTGGTCTTGCGAGAGGGGGAAGAAAGAAAGACTTTTCTTTTGTACCCTTGGCAACAAGCTTGTCCACCAAGGTGATTCAGTATAGCTTAGCTTACCCTAATATATTGTTCTCTGCTGGTCTTTGCTGCCAGCTTGTCCTTCTCAAGCAGCCAAAGGAAAAGACCCACAATGTCTTTTTTTACTTCTCATTTTCTTTCCTTTTTACTACTATTTTTTAGAATGAATATGCAAGGAGAGTACGTCTTTATAAATTAATAAAGCACACAACAAGCAGAGTGACAAACTTAGTTAAAAAACAAACCTAAACCGGACAACGGCTAAACCAAGTCAGCATTACAGGCGGTCAACTAGCCCCAACCCACAAGAGCGTGTAGGCTCAAAAGGATCCCAAAATAAGACCTCAACCGAGCGGAGAGAGATGGCGAGCAATGGCTTGGATCATTATGATATTCTCCATTTCCTCGAGCATGTCATCAGTGTCATGTTTTTTTCCAAAGATGTGCATTGGTAAAAAAAAAGATGACATTTGAAGATGCAGTCAGCTAGGTGAGAAGGGAAGCACTTTTCTGTGGTAATTTTGTTCCTAATTGACCAAAGCGATCACAAGAGAGCCCCAACACATATTCCTAACACCATGCTGAAAGGGCCACGATGGGCCTTAAGAATATTACAGGTCAACACCCAAAGAAGGGTTCTAGCTTTGCCCGAAGGCCTCGCGAATTGTGCTCCAACACGTGGTTAACGTCTTTTGCACTACCACAAAGTGCACAGGCACCGTTTGATGGGCTTTGTCTCTTAACCACGTTATTGGATGTGGGGAGACGAATTCCGAACATTTGCCAAAGGAAGATTTTTATTTTTAGAGACAGACCAGCTTCTCAAAGCCCTTGGCGATGTCAAGGGTTGGCCCTTTAGTGAGCTTGGAATAGAGAGATTTGACCGAAAACTGCCATGAGTTCGGCAGCTTCCAAGAAACCCCATCTTGAGCTTCGTAGAATAGCACACTGGTTAGCCTGCTGCACATCTGTGACCAGCTGATCCCTTCAGCCGGCGAGAGTGCACTTTTGAAGTAAACAAACGGAAGCATTGCACCCAATTCATCGGCCACCTAAATGTCAGTGTTAGTAGTGAGTTCATAGACATCCAGAGAGGCTCGCTGCCCATCCACGAGTCCTGCTAGCAACACGTGGATTTCTTGGTATGGACGTGGAATTGGGCATCTAACTGATACGTCATCAATATATTTATAATTTTTGATTGTTTTATATTATTATATTATCTGTTTTGAACAGAGGCGGAGCTAGGGGGGACGAGCGGGGCCCACGCCCCCCCCCCCCCCCCCCCCCCCCCCCACACACCACCCAACCGCTGCGTCGTATCTAAGTTGCATAGGCTACCTCAGGTAGATTAGGGGCTACGTTAGGCAGATTTAGGACTAATTGGCCCCCCCCTAAGTGTGCGCTTAAGGCTTGAAGCCCAGGAACTTTGCATGTTAAAAGCCCATGTACTAGCTAGTCAGCCCACACTACACGAAACAAACTACCAGGTAGTTTCGGAAGCTGACGAGGCCACCAGGGCATCCTATATCGATTGTTTCGGCGTTGTTTCAAAAAAAATTGTTTCGGTGCAGACGCAATACGCGTGGCCGCAAGTTCAACTAGGGCATCCGCACAACCGATCAGCGCCGGCGGCGACGACAGTATACTCCTGCGGTGAGTCCCTTGATTCCTTTATTGATTTACATTGTGCAACAATACTGATGAATTGATCCGCATCTGGCTCGAGAAGGCCAGAAACTTCTTGTTCAGATGAAGTTAATTAATGGTGTCAATTTCTTGTTTTCTTCTAAAAAATTGGTACACTAAATTAGGCATTCGCTGATTATGATTCTATCATCTAAGTTTCAAATTTCACCCTTAAGACAACACATTATGGCTCACGCCAGATCTAAGAGCTAGGTGTATCATTGGCTAGAGGCTCAGGTCTAGCCTATTGCAGTTTTTTATTATTCACAAACTGCTAGATGCTAGTTTCTGTTTTTCAGGCCGATTAGGTGATGTACAAACTACCGATCAAATATTCGGGCTCAAGTAAAATTTACACAACCAGCTAGAATCGAAAGAGCACCCTATAAAATTGTCGACTTTGTTCTATGGGTTTTACGCATAAGAGACACATTAAACTAATGAAAAATCAACATTTTTATAGTTGCAACATACAAATTAATCATGTGTTTCTCTTTGTACGGTCATTATATGAAAAAAAATGTTCATTGTCTTCTTCGCCCCCCCTATGGTCAAATCCTCGCTCCGCCCCTGGTTTTGAATGTTTAATGGACTTCAATATATCTTTTTATATTATTTTTGGGACTAACCTATTAACCGAAAGCCCAGTGCAATTGTTGTTTTTTGTCTATTTCAGTGTTTCGCAGAAAAGGAATATCAAACGGAATGAAACCTTTGCGAGGATCGTTTTTGGAACAAACGCAATCCAGGAGCCTTGGAGTGGACGTCAAGGAAGCAGCGAGGAAGCCACAAGGCAGGAGGGCGCGCCCTAGGGGGGTGGGCGCACCCCCCACCCTCGTGGGCCCCTCGCAGCTCCACCGACCTACTTCTTTCGCCTATATATACTCTTATACCCTAAAACCTTCGGGGAGAGCCACGAAACACAATTTCCACCGCCGCAACATTATGTACTTGTGAGATCCCATCTTGGGGCCTTTTCTGGCGATCTACCGGAGGGGGATTCGATCACGGAGGTCTTCTACATCAACACCATAGCCTCTCTGATGATGTGTGAGTAGTTTACCACAGACCTTTGGGTTCATAGTTATTAGCTAGATGGCTTCTTCTCTCTCTTTGGATCTCAATACAAAATTCTCCTCGATCTTCTTGGAGATTTATTCGATGTAACTCTTTTGAGGTGTGTTTGCCGAGATCCGATAAATTGTGGGTTTATGAACTTGATTATCTATGAATATTATTTGATTCTTCTCTGAATTCTTATATGCATGATTTGATATCTTTGCAAGTCTTTTCAAATTATCGATTTAGTTTGGCCTACTAGATTGGTCTTTCTTGCAATGAGAGAAGTGCTTAGTTTTGGGTTCAATCTTGCGGTGCTCGATCCCAGTGACAGAAAGAGAAACGACACGTATTGTATTGTTGCCATCGAGGATAAAAAGATGGGGTTTATATCATATTGTTTGAGTTTATCCCTCTACATCATGTCATCTTGCCTAATGCGTTACTCCATTCTTATGAACTTAATACTCTAGATGCATGCTGGATAGCGGCCGATGTGTGGAGTAATAGTAGTAGATGCAGAATCGTTTCGGTCTACTTGTCACGAACGTGATGCCTATATTCATGATCATTGCCTTAGATATCATCATAACTATGTGTTCTTCTATCAATTGCTCGGCAGTAATTTGTTCATCCACCGTAATACATGCTATCTTGAGAAAAGCCACTGGTGAAACCTATGGCCCCCCGGGCCTATTGTTGGGGATATACATAACAGGTAGGCCCACGAAGGGTCGAAATATCATGAAGCATGGGGTCCACACAACATGTGGGTCCAGATAAATTTCATACAGACATATTATCCACTCGGACAAGCAGCATACTATCCACTCGACCAAGCAGCATACCATCCACTCGGATGACAGTTCACCACTCGACCGTACGACTCACTCGGATATACGAAGACCAGCAGGCAGCAAAGCAGTCAGCATCACTCTCATAGTGAGGGCTTGGTAGTGGGCTGGCATTATGACATTCATGCCCCATTTTATAACATAGGAGGTGAGGGGGTGGCGCACTCTATATAAGCCACCCCCACCACTAGACTAGGGGGGCTTTTTTCTTCCACCTCTCTCTATTTCCAACCATTAGTCTCAGGACATGGCTCAGGCATGAGATCCGCTCTCCTCTCGCTCTCTCTCTCTCTCTCAAACACACATTGTAATCTCCGGATACATACTCAGATAAAACAAAGCCTCTCGGGAGCACGAGACGTAGAGCTGTTATCTCCACCGTGAGAGGCCCGAACTCGCTAAAACCATCGTGTCACCCATATGCATCTCGATAGATCATGCTCCTTTATCCTACCCCTCTCTTATTATCGAAATCGTTACCACGACAGTTGGCGCCCACCATGGGGTGTGGCGTCTATCGAGCCATGATGCAGATGGTTATTTCTTCTACCACCAGCGGCACATCGGTTCCTGCTGGTACCCTTTGTTCGGTTTGATCTTCATCTTTTAACACATTTTCTATATTGTTCATCTGCGGAACGAGCAAAGCATCGCAAACAGAAGGAAAGCGTACATCCATCCAAGCACGTACAAGGAGAACTATTGGCCTTCAGGTTGGCTAGCCTCCCAACCGCATGAGCGGATCACTTGAATCGGCGCAAAAGCGAGAAACCGACTGTGCCTCCATGGACGACCACCGGCGCCATCCGCCCCGTCGTCGTCTTCATCCTTGGCACAGCCGACTGCGCCTCCACGCGCGGCCGTCGTCGTCTCCGACCTTGGCACAGCCGACTGCGCCTCCATGGATGACCACCGGCACCATCCGCCCGTCGTCGTCTCCGACCTCGGCATCGTCGACTGTGCCTCCGCGCGCAGCTACCGGCGGCGTCCGCGTCATCATCGTCTCCAACCTCGTCGTTGAGCCACACGCACAACCGTCGTCGCCGTTCACCTCGCCATCGGCTCCGGCCTCGTGTTCTCAGCTGCTCGTCGGCGACCTCCACGGTGGTAGCGCAGGCACGCGGCGCTCCTACCTCCGGTGCCAGTCGCCTGCGATGGTCTCTGTGGTGGAGGCACGCTGCGGCGGAGACCTTCGAAGCAGCCTCGACCCTGAAGCGACGGGCGTGCGGGATTGAGAGAATAAATATCTGGTAAGTGCATGCATAACGTATGCCATTTAATCGAGCAATAACTGCGTGCAGGAGAAAAGGAATGGAAGGACAACTCCCACACGTACGCAGGTAATGCGGCTCCACCGGCAATCATTAAGAGCATGCCTAATTAACGTCGGTCTGATAATTCCGTCAAGCATGGATCGATCGCTTCGTTAAGGTAATCGCCTTAGGCCATGTTTGGTTCATAAATCGACTTTTTCTAATCCCAACTAAAAAGTCTCTAGTCTTTAAAAAATCTCTCTCTGTTTGTTTCCAGAGACTAAAAAATCCCTAGTCTCTTTCTAGAAGTTATTAAATGATCATATTGCTTCTAGTATATAAAAAATAATAATCAAACAACACCATAGGGTGGCGGGCCATTGAATGCATGGAGGGGCATTGTTGGAAAAGTCTCAGAAAGTCTCAAAAAAGACTCTCCTTGAAAGTCTTCTTCATTTAGTCTCAAATGCCTAGTTTAGTCCTTAAAAAATTCCTCCCGTTTAGTAAAAAAGTCTCTAAAAAGGACTTTTTTTAGTTCCTACACAAAAAAGTTCTTAGAAACAAACACCCCTTATTAACCAGCCAATTGATGGGGATTACTAACGCCACTTAATCGCTGCGGCCAGAACCAGGCTGTTTCCATGGCTTCCACAGATTCCGTGCCAATTAATTCGTACATGCATGCATGTATGACTATCCAGCCTTCAACTTTATGGCCGTATTTGCTAGTGATAATTTGCAAGGTCATCGGATGGATCTTTCAATCGGACAGCTGCGAACTAGATTCGCTTAGAGTTCAGACATATGAATTCATTCGGACACAGACTCAAGTTCACTTGGCAGCGGACTCAAATTCACTTGAACTATTTCATTCAGACGCCCAGTGAGTTGCCACTTCGCGGGACGCGTTTGCTTCATTCGGACGCCTGTACATCCTCGCTCGACTAGACATGTCCTCAGCTGCCCAGCACGCGGTCACGAAGCTGCTCGCATAATCATCAACTTGTCTGACTCGGACGCCCCGTGCGTCTCCACTCCGCGGGACACGTCTACATCACTCGGACGTCCCGCACATCGTCACTTTGCGGGACGCGTCTACTTTAGTCGGACGCCTCGCGCGTCATCACTCAGCGGGACGCGTCTACTTCACTCGGACGCCCCACCCTCATCACTCCGCGGGACGCGTCTACTTCAGTCGAACGCCCCACCCTCATCACTCCGCGGGACGCGTCTATTTCAGTCGGACGCCTCGTGCATCGTCACTTCACAGGACGCGTCTACTTCAGTCGGACGCTCCGCCCTCATCACTCCGCGGGACGTGTTTACTTCAGTCGGGCGCCTCGGGCATCGTCGCTCCGCGGGGCGCGTCTACTTCTCTCGGACGCTCCGCCCATCATCACTCCGCGGGACGCGTCTACTTCATTCGGACGCCCCACCCTCGTCACTCCACGGGACGCGTCTACTTCAGTCAGACGCCCCGTACATCGTCACTCCGCAAGACGCGTCTACTTCAGTCGGACGCCCCACTCATCATCACTCCGAGGGATGTGTCTACTTCAGTCGGACGCCTCGCTCATCATCACTCCGCGGGACGTGTCTACTTCAGTCGGACCCTCGGGCATCGTCACTCCGCGGGGCGCTTCTACTTCACTCAGACGGCCCGCGCTTCATCACTCCGCGGGATGCATCTACTTCACTCGGACGCCCCGCGCGTCGCCATCGTTTGGTCACCTCATAACCACTCGGCCGCCCGGCGTGTCGCCATCGGTAGGTCACCTCATGATCACTGGGCCGCTCCGCGTGTCGCCACTCGGTTGGTCACCTCATAACCATTCGGCCGCCCCGCACGTCGCCATTGGTTGGTCACCTCATCACCATTCGGCCGCCCCGCGCGTCGCCATTCGGTTGGTCACCTCATAACCATTCGGCCGCTCCGCGCATCGCCATCGGTTGGTCACCTCATCACAACTCAGCCGCCCCGCGCGTCACCACTCGGTTGGTCACCTCATAACCATTCACCCGCCCCGCGCGTCGCCATCGGTTGGTCACCTCATCACCATTCGGCCGCCCCGCGTGTCGTCATTGGTTGGTCACCTCATAACCATTCGGCCACCCCGCGCGTCGCCACTCGGTTGGTCACCTCATAATCATTCGGCCGCCCCGCGCGTCGCCATTGGTTGGTCACCTCATCACCACTCGGCCGTCCCGCGCGTCGCCACTCGGTTGGTCACCTCATAACCACTCAGCCGCCCGGCGCGTCGCCATCGGTTGGTCACCTCATCAGCACTCGGCCGCTCCACGCGTCGCCACTTGGTTGGTCACCTCATAACCATTCGGTCGCCCCGCGCGTCGCCATCGGTTGGCCACCTCATCACCACTCGGCCGCCCCGCGCATCGCCACTCGGTTGGTCACCTCATAACCATTTGGTCGCCCCGCGCGTCGCCATCGGTTGGTCACCTCATCACCATTCGGCCGCCCCGCGCGTCGTCATCTGTTGGTCACCTCATAACCATTCGGTCGCCCCGCGCGTCGCCACTCGGTTGGTCACCTCATAACCATTCGGCCGCCCCGCGCGTCGCCATCGGTTGGTCATCTCATCACCACTCGGCCGCCCCGCGCGTCGCCACTCGGTTGGTCACCTCATAACCACTCGGCCGCCCGGCGCGTCGCCATCGGTTGGTCACCTCATCACCACTCGGCCGCTCCGCGCGTCGCCACTCGGTTGGTCACCTCATAACCATTCGGCCGCCCCGCGCGTCTGTTGGGGAACGTAGCAGAAATTCAAAATTTTCCTACGTGTCACCAGGATCTATCTATGGAGAGACCAGCAACGAGGGGAAGGAGAGTTACATCTACATACCCTTGTAGATCGCCAAGCGGAAGCGTTCAAGTGAACGGGGTTGATGGAGTCGTACTCGTCGTGATCCAAATCACCGATGACCAAGTGCCGAACGGACGGCACCTCCGCGTTCAACACACGTACAGCCCGGTGACGTCTCCCAAGCCTTGATCCAGCAAGGAGAGAGGAAGAGGTTGAGGAAGACTCCATCCAGCAGCAGCACAACGGCGTGGTGGTGGTGGAGGAGCGTGGCTATCCTGCAGGGCTTCGCCAAGCACCACAGAAGAGGAAGAAGAAGAGACGCAGGGCTGCACCAACAAGAGATTGAATCGCGTGTGTGTTATGGGCAGCCCTAGGCCTCATATATATAGGGGAAGGGGAGGGGCTGCGCCCCCTCTAGGGTTCCCACCCCTAGGGGGGCGGCAGCCCTAGATGGGGAGCAAGGGGGCGGCCAAGAGGGGATGGGAGAGGGAGGCGCACCAATATGGGCCCTAAGGCCCATATCCCCTTAGGGTTTGCCCCCTCTCCACCTCTTAGGCGCATGGGCCTTAGTGGGGCTGGTGCCCTTGGCCCATGTAGGCCAAGGAGCACTCCCTACAGCCCATGTGGCCCCCCGGGGCAGGTGGCCCCACTTGGTGGACCCCCGGGACCCTCCCGGTGGTCCCGGTATGTTACCGATAAACCCCGAAACTTTTCTGGTGACCAAAACAGGACTTCCCATATATAAATCTTTACCTCCGGACCATTTCGGAACTCCTCGTGACGTCCGGGATCTCATCCGGGACTCCGAACAACATTCGGTAACCACATACAAACTTCCTTTATAACCCTAGCATCATCGAACCTTAAGTGTGTAGACCCTACGGGTTCGGGAGACATGCAGACATGACCGAGACGTTCTCCAGTCAATAACCAACAGCGGGATCTGGATACCCATGTTGGCTCCCACATGTTCCACGATGATCTCATCGGATGAACCATGATGTCAAGGACTTAATCAATCCCGTATACAATTCCCTTTGTCTATCGGTACGATACTTGCCTGAGATTCGATCGTCGGTATCCCGATACCTTGTTCAATCTCGTTACCGGCAAGTCTCTTTACTCGTTCCGTAACACATCATCCCGTGATCAACTCCTTGATCACATTGTGCACATTATGATGATGTCCTACCGAGTGGGCCCAGAGATACCTTTCCGTTTACACGGAGTGACAAATCCCAGTCTCGATTCGTGCCAACCCAACAGACACTTTCGGAGATACCTGTAGTGCACCTTTATAGTCACCCAGTTACGTTGTGACGTTTGGTACACCCAAAGCATTCCTACGGTATCCGGGAGTTGCACAATCTCATGGTCTAAGGAAATGATACTTGACATTAGCAAAGCTTTAGCATACGAACTACACGATCTAGTGCTATGCTTAGGATTGGGTCTTGTCCATCACATCATTCTTCTAATGATGTGATCCCGTTATCAATGACATCCAATGTCCATGGTCAGGAAACCGTAACCATCTATTGATCAATGAGCTAGTCAACTAGAGGCTTACTAGGGACATGGTGTTGTCTATGTATCCACACATGTATCTGAGTTTCCTATCAATACAATTATAGCATGTATAATAAACGATTATCATGAACAAGGAAATATAATAATAATCAATTTATTATTGCCTCTAGGGCATATTTCCAACAGCCTCCCACTTGCACTAGAGTCAATAATCTAGTTCACATCGCCATGTGATTAATACTTACAGGTCACATTGCCATGTGACTAACACCCAAAGAGTTTACTGGAGTCAATAATCTAGTTCACATTTACCATGTGATTAACACTCGATGAGTTCTGGGTTTGATCATGTTGCTTGTGAGAGAGGTTTTAGTCAACGGGTCTGAACCTTTCAGATTCGTGTGTGCTTTACAAATCTCTATGTCATCTCCTAGATGCAGCTACCACGTTCTATTTGGAGCCATTCCAAATAACTGTTCTACTACATGAATCCAGTTTAGTACTCAGAATAATCTGGATTAGTGTCAAAGTTTGCATCGGCGTAACCCTTTACGACGAACTCTTTTACCACCTCCATAATTGAGAAAATTCCTTACTCCACTAGTTACTAAGGATAACTTTGACCGCTGTCCTGTGATCCATTCTTGGATCACTCTTGTACCCCTTGACTGATTCATGGCAAGGCACACTTCAGGTGCGGTACAGAGCATAGCATACTGTAGAGCCTATGTCTTAAGCATAGCGGACGACCTTCGTCCTTTCTCTCTATTCTGACGTGGTCGAGCTTTTAAGTCTTAACTTCATACCTTAAAACTCAGGCTAGAACTCCTTCTTTGACTGATCCATCTTGAACACCTTCAAGATCATGTCAAGGTATGTGCTCATTTGAAAGTACCATTAAGCATTTTGATCTATCCTTATAGATCTTGATGCTTAATGTTCAAGTAGCTTAATCCAGGCTTTCATTGAAATTCTACGTCATTTCTGATCCACAATATGTCAACAACATATACTCATCAGAAATTCTATAGTGCTCCCACTCACTTCTTTGGAAATACAAGTTTCTCATAAACTTTGTATACACCCAAAATCTTTGATCATCTCATCAAAGCATACATTCCAACTCCGAGATGCTTACTCCAGTCCTTAGAAGGATTGCTGGAGCTTTGCATACTTATTGGCATATTTCAGGATTGACAAAACCTTCCGGTTGTATCACATACAACCTTTCCTCAAGAAAATCGTGAGGAAACAATGGTTTTTTGACATCCTATCTGCAAGATTTCATAAATAATGCAGTAATCGCTAATATAATTCCAACAGACTCTTAGCATCGCTACGAGTGAGAAAGTCTCATTGTAGTCAACTCCTCGAACTTGTCGGAAAACATCTTAACGACAAGTCGAGTTTTCTTAATGGTGACACTTACCATCATTGTCTGTCTTCCTTTTAAAATCCATATGTACTCAACAGCCTTACGACCATCGAGCCATTCTGCCAAAGTCTACACTTTGTTTTCATACATGGATCCTCTCTCGGATTGTATGGCCTCGAGCCATTTATCGGAATCCGGGCCCACCATCGCTTCTCCATAGCTCGTAGGTTCATTGTTGTCTAGCAACATGACTTCCAAGACAGGACTACGTACCACTCTGAAGTAGTACGCATCCTTGTCATCCTACGAGGTTTGGTAGTGACTTGATCTAAAGTTTCATGATCACTATCATAAGCTTCCACTTCAATTGGTGTAGGTGCCATAGGAACAACTCTTTGTGCCCTACTATACACTAGTTGAAGTAACGGTTCAATAACCTCATCAAGTCTCCACCATCCTCCCACTCAATTCTTTCGAGAGAAACTTTTCCTCGAGAAAGGACCCGATTCTAGAAACAATCCCTTATTGCTTTCGAATCTGAGACAGGAGGTATACCCAACTGTTTTGGGTGTCCTATGAAGATGCATTTATCCGCTTTGGGTTCGAGCTTATCAGCCTGAAACTTTTTAAGAAATGACAGCTTAGGTTTCTCTAAACCATAGTTCATATGGTGTCACCTCATCGGAATTACATGGTGCCCCTTTTTAAAGTGAATGTGGTTGTCTCTAATGCCTAACCCATAAACTATCGTGGTAATTCGATAAGAGACATCATGGTATGCATCATATCCAATAGGGTGCAGTTATGATGTTCGGACACACCATCACACTATGTTGTTCCAGGCTGTATTAGTTGTGAAACAATTTCCACAATGTCTTAATTCTGTGCCAAACTCGTAATTCAGATATTCATCTCTATGATCATATCATAGATATTTTATCCTCTTGTCACGACGATCTTTCAACTTCACCTTGAAATTACTTGAACCTTTCAATAATTCAGACTCGTGATTCATCAAGTAAATATACTCAACATTTACTCAAATCATCTGTGAAGTTAAAACATAACGATATCCACTACATGCCTCAGCACTCATTGGACTGCACACATCAAAATGTATTACTTCCAGCAAGTTGCTTTCTGGTTCCATTTTACTGAAACCGAGGCGTTCAGTCATCTTGCCCAAGTGGTATGATTTGCATGTCTCAAGTGATTCAAAATCAAGTGAGTCCAAACGGTCCATCTGTATAGAGTTTCTTCATGCATATCTACCAAAAAACATGGTTCGCATGTCTCATTCCTTTCAAAAATGAATGAGTCCAAAGATCCATCAATATGGAGCTTCTTCATGCGTTTTATACCGATATGACTTACGTGGCAGTGCCACAAGTAGGTGGTACTATCATTACTATCTTTTGGCATGAACATGTGTATCACTACGATCGAGATTCAATAAACCATTCATTTTAGGTGTAAGACCATTGAAGGTATTAATCAAATAAACAGAGTAACCATTATTCTCCTTAAATGAATAACCGTATTGCGATAGACATAATCCAATCATGTCTATGCTCAATGCAAACACCAATCTCGATGGTAGAGGGAGCGTGCGATACTTGATCACATCAAGCTTGGAAACACTTCCAACACATATCGTCATCTCACCTTTAGCTAGTCTCCGTTTGTTCCGTAGCTTTTATTTCGAGTTACTAACACTTAGTAACCGAACCGGTATCTAATACCCTGGTGCTACTAAGAGTACTAGTAAAGTACACATTAACATAATGTATATCCAATATACTTCTATCGACCTTGCCAGCCTTCTTATTTACCAAGTATCTAGGGTAATTTTGCTCCAGTGGCTGTTCCCCTTATTACAGAAGCACTTAGTCTCGGGTTTGGGTTCAACCTTGGGTTTCTTCACTAGAGCAGCAGCTGAATTGCCGTTTCATGAAGCATCCCTTCTTGCCCTTGCCCTTCTTGAAACTAGTGGTTTCACCAACCATCAACAATTGATGCTCCTTCTTGATTTCTACTTTCGTGGTGTCAAACATCGTGAATATCTCAAGGATCATCATATATGTCCCTAATACATCATAGTTCATCACGAAGCTCTAGTAGCTTGGTGGTAATGACTTTGGAGAAAACATCACTATCTCATCTGGAAGATCAACTCCCACTCGATTTAAATGATTGTTGTACTCAGACAATCTGAGCACAAGCTCAACAATTGAGCTTTTCTCCTTAGTTTGCAGGCTAAGAAAATCGTCGGAGGTCTCATACCTCTTGACGTGGGCACAAGCCTGAAATTCCAATTTCAGCCCTCAAAACATCTCATATGTTTCGCGACGTTTCAAAACGTCTTTGGTGCCTCAATTCTAAACCGTTTAACTGAACTATCACGTAGTTATCAAAATGTGTATGTCAGATGTTTGCAACATCCAAGACAACGTTCGAGGTTCAGCACACTGAGCGGTGCATTAAAGACATAAGCCTTTTATGAAGCAATGAGGACAATCCTCAGTTTACGGACCTAGTCCGCATAATTGCTACTATTAACTTTCAACTAAATTTTCTCTAGGAACATATTTAAACAGTAGAACTAAAGTGCGAGCTACAACATAATTTGCAAAGACCTTTTGACTATGTTCAGGATAATTAAGTTCATCTTATGAACTCCCACTCAGATAGACATCCATCTAGTCATCTAAGTGATTACATGATCCGAGTCAACTAGGCCGTGTCCGATCATCACGTGAGACGGACTAGTCAACGTCGGTGAACATCTTCATGTTGATCGTATCTTCTATACGACTCATGCTCGACCTTTCGGTCTTCTGTGTTCCGAGGCCATGTCTGTACACATGCTAGGCTCGTCAAGTTAACCCTAAGTGTTTTGCATGTGTAAAACTGTCTTACACCCGTTGTATGTGAACGTAAGGATCTATCACACCCGATCATCACGTGGTGCTTCGAAACAACGAACTTTAGCAACGGTGCACAGTTAGGGGAGAACACTTCTTGAAATTTTAATGAGGGATCATCTTATTTACTACCGTTATTCTAAGCAAATAAGATGTATAAACATGATAAACATCACATGCAATCAAATAGTGACATGATATGGCCATCATCACTTTGCTCCTCTTGATCTCCATCTTCGGGGCTCCATGATCATCATCGTCACCGGCATGACACCATGATCTCCATCATCATGATCTCTATCATCGTGTCTTCATGAAGTTGTCTCATCAACTATTACTTCTACTACAGCTAACGGTTAGCAATAAAGTAAAGTAATTACATGACATTTATGTTGACACGCAGGTCATAAATAAATTAAGACAACTCCTATGGCTCCTGCCGGTTGTCATACTCATCGACATGCAAGTCGTGATTCCTATTACAAGAACATGATCAATCTCATACATCACATATATCATTCATCACATCCTTTTGGCCATATCACATCACATAGCATACCCTGCAAAAACAAGTTAGACGTCCTCTAATTGTTGTTTGCATGTTTTACGTGGCTGCTATGGGTTTCTAGCAAGAACGTTTCTTACCTACGCAAAACCACAACGTGATATGCCAATTGCTATTTACCCTTCATAAGGACCCTGTTCATCGAATCCGATCCGACTAAAGTGGGAGAGACAGACACCCGCCAGCCACCTTATGCAACTAGTGCATGTTTGTCGGTGGAACCGGTCTCACGTAAGAGTACGTGTAAGGTTGGTCTGGGCCGCTTCATCCCACAATGCCGCCGAATCAAGATAAGACTAGTAACGGCAAGCATATTGAACAAAATCAACGCCCACAACTACTTTGTGTTCTACTCGTGCATAGAATCTACGCAATAGACCTAGCTCATGATGCCACTATTGGGGAACGTAGCATAAATTCAAAATTTTCCTACGTGTCACCAAGATCTATCTATGGAGAGACCAGCAACGAGGGGAAGGAGAGTTACATCTACATACCCTTGTAGATCGCCAAGCGGAAGCGTTCAAGTGAACGGGGTTGATGGAGTCGTACTCGTCGTGATCCAAATCACCGATGACCAAGTACCGAACGGACGGCACCTCCGCGTTCAACACACGTACAGCCCGGTGACGTCTCCCAAGCCTTGATCCAGCAAGGAGAGAGGGAGAGGTTGAGGAAGACTCCATCCAGCAGCAGCACAACGGCGTGGTGGTGATGGAGGAGCGTGGCTATCCTGCAGGGCTTCGCCAAGCACCACAGAAGAGGAGGAAGAAGAGACGCAGGGCTGCACCAACAAGAGATTGAATCGCGTGTGTGTTATGGGCAGCCCTAGGCCTCATATATATAGGGGAAGGGGAGGGGCTGCGCCCCCTCTAGGGTTCCCACCCCTAGGGGGGCGGCATCCCTAGATGGGGAGCAAGGGGGCGGCCAAGAGGGGATGGGAGAGGGAGGCGCACCAATATGGGCCCTAAGGCCCATATCCCCTTAGGGTTTGCCCCCTCTCCACCTCTTAGGCGCATGGGCCTTAGTGGGGCTGGTGCCCTTGGCCCATGTAGGCCAAGGAGCACTCCCTACAGCCCATGTGGCCCCCCGGGGCAGGTGGCCCCACTTGGTGGACCCCCGGGACCCTCCCGGTGGTCCCGGTATGTTACCGATAAACCCCGAAACTTTTCTGGTGACCAAAACAGGACTTCCCATATATAAATCTTTACCTCCGGACCATTTCGGAACTCCTCGTGACGTCCGGGATCTCATCCGGGACTCCGAACAACATTCGGTAACCACATACAAACTTCCTTTATAACCCTAGCGTCATCGAACCTTAAGTGTGTAGACCCTATGGGTTCGGGAGACATGCAGACATGACCGAGACGTTCTCCAGTCAATAACCAACAGCGTGATCTGGATACCCATGTTGGCTCCCACATGTTCCACGATGATCTCATCGGATGAACCATGATGTCAAGGACTTAATCAATCCCGTATACAATTCCCTTTGTCTATCGGTACGATACTTGCCTGAGATTCGATCGTCGGTATCCCGATACCTTGTTCAATCTCGTTATCGGCAAGTCTCTTTACTCGTTCCGTAACACATCATCCCGTGATCAACTCCTTGATCACATTGTGCACATTATGATGATGTCCTACCGAGTGGGCCCAGAGATACCTTTCCGTTTACACGGAGTGACAAATCCCAGTCTCGATTCGTGCCAACCCAACAGACACTTTCGGAGATACCTGTAGTGCACCTTTATAGTCACCCAGTTACGTTGTGACGATTGGTACACCCAAAGCATTCCTACGGTATCCGGGAGTTGCACAATCTCATGGTCTAAGGAAATGATACTTGACATTAGCAAAGCTTTAGCATACGAACTACATGATCTAGTGCTATGCTTAGGATTGGGTCTTGTCCATCACATCATTCTTCTAATGATGTGATCCCGTTATCAATGACATCCAATGTCCATGGTCAGGAAACCGTAACCATCTATTGATCAATGAGCTAGTCAACTAGAGGCTTACTAGGGACATGGTGTTGTCTATGTATCCACACATGTATCTGAGTTTCCTATCAATACAATTATAGCATGTATAATAAACGATTATCATGAACAAGGAAATATAATAATAATCAATTTATTATTGCCTCTAGGGCATATTTCCAACAGTCTCCCACTTGCACTAGAGTCAATAATCTAGTTCACATCGCCATGTGATTAATACTTACAGGTCACATCGCCATGTGACTAACACCCAAAGAGTTTACTGGAGTCAATAATCTAGTTCACATTTACCATGTGATTAACACTCGATGAGTTCTGGGTTTGATCATGTTGCTTGTGAGAGAGGTTTTAGTCAACGGGTCTGAACCTTTCAGATTCGTGTGTGCTTTACAAATCTCTATGTCATCTCCTAGATGCAGCTACCACGTTCTATTTGGAGCCATTCCAAATAACTGTTCTACTACATGAATCCAGTTTACTACTCAGAATAATCTGGATTAGTGTCAAAGTTTGCATCGGCGTAACCCTTTACGACGAACTCTTTTACCACCTCCATAATTGAGAAAATTCCTTCGTCCACTAGTTACTAAGGATAACTTTGACCGCTGTCCTGTGATCCATTCTTGGATCACTCTTGTACCCCTTGACTGACTCATGGCAAGGCACACTTCAGGTGCGGTACAGAGCATAGCATACTGTAGAGCCTATGTCTTAAGCATAGCGGACGACCTTCGTCCTTTCTCTCTATTCTGCCGTGGTCGAGCTTTTAAGTCTTAACTTCATACCTTAAAACTCAGGCAAGAACTCCTTCTTTGACTGATCCATCTTGAACACCTTCAAGATCATGTCAAGGTATGTGCTCATTTGAAAGTACCATTAAGCATTTTGATCTATCCTTATAGATCTTGATGCTTAATGTTCAAGTAGCTTAATCCAGGCTTTCATTGAAATTCTACGTCATTTCTGATCCACAATATGTCAACAACATATACTCATCAGAAATTCTATAGTGCTCCCACTCACTTCTTTGGAAATACAAGTTTCTCATAAACTTTGTATACACCCAAAATCTTTGATCATCTCATCAAAGCATACATTCCAACTCCGAGATGCTTACTCCAGTCCTTAGAAGGATTGCTGGAGCTTTGCATACTTATTGGCATATTTCAGGATTGACAAAACCTTCCGGTTGTATCACATACAACCTTTCCTCAAGAAAATCGTGAGGAAACAATGGTTTTTTGACATCCTATCTGCAAGATTTCATAAATAATGCAGTAATCGCTAATATAATTCCAACAGACTCTTAGCATCGCTACGAGTGAGAAAGTCTCATTGTAGTCAACTCCTTGAACTTGTCGGAAAACATCTTAACGACAAGTCGAGTTTTCTTAATGGTGACACTTACCATCATTGTCTGTCTTCCTTTTAAAATCCATATGTACTCAACAGCCTTACGACCATCGAGCCATTCTGCCAAAGTCTACACTTTGTTTTCATACATGGATCCTCTCTCGGATTGTATGGCCTCGAGCCATTTATCGGAATCCGGGCCCACCATCGCTTCTCCATAGCTCGTAGGTTCATTGTTGTCTAGCAACATGACTTCCAAGACAGGACTACGTACCACTCTGAAGTAGTACGCATCCTTGTCATCCTACGAGGTTTGGTAGTGACTTGATCTAAAGTTTCATGATCACTATCATAAGCTTCCACTTCAATTGGTGTAGGTGCCATAGGAACAACTCTTTGTGCCCTACTATACACTAGTTGAAGTAACGGTTCAATAACCTCATCAAGTCTCCACCATCCTCCCACTCAATTCTTTCGAGAGAAACTTTTCCTCGAGAAAGGAGCCGATTCTAGAAACAATCCCTTATTGCTTTCAAATCTGAGACAGGAGGTATACCCAACTGTTTTGGGTGTCCTATGAAGATGCATTTATCCGCTTTGGGTTCGAGCTTATCAGCCTGAAACTTTTTAAGAAATGACAGCTTAGGTTTCTCTAAACCATAGTTCATATGGTGTCACCTCATCGGAATTACATGGTGCCCCTTTTTAAAGTGAATGTGGTTGTCTCTAATGCCTAACCCATAAACTATCGTGGTAATTCGATAAGAGACATCATGGTATGCATCATATCCAATAGGGTGCAGTTATGATGTTCGGACACACCATCACACTATGTTGTTCCAGGCTGTATTAGTTGTGAAACAATTTCCACAATGTCTTAATTCTGTGCCAAACTCGTAATTCAGATATTCATCTCTATGATCATATCATAGATATTTTATCCTCTTGTCACGACGATCTTTCAACTTCACCTTGAAATTACTTGAACCTTTCAATAATTCAGACTCGTGATTCATCAAGTAAATATACTCAACATTTACTCAAATCATCTGTGAAGTTAAAACATAACGATATCCACTACATGCCTCAGCACTCATTGGACTGCACACATCAAAATGTATTACTTCCAGCAAGTTGCTTTCTGGTTCCATTTTACTGAAACCGAGGCGTTCAGTCATCTTGCCCAAGTGGTATGATTTGCATGTCTCAAGTGATTCAAAATCAAGTGAGTCCAAACGGTCCATCTGTATAGAGTTTCTTCATGCATATCTACCAAAAAACATGGTTCGCATGTCTCATTCCTTTCAAAAATGAATGAGTCCAAAGATCCATCAATATGGAGCTTCTTCATGCGTTTTATACCGATATGACTTACGTGGCAGTGCCACAAGTAGGTGGTACTATCATTACTATCTTTTGGCATGAACATGTGTATCACTACGATCGAGATTCAATAAACCATTCATTTTAGGTGTAAGACCATTGAAGGTATTAATCAAATAAACAGAGTAACCATTATTCTCCTTAAATGAATAACCGTATTGCGATAGACATAATCCAATCATGTCTATGCTCAATGCAAACACCAATCTCGATGGTAGAGGGAGCGTGCGATACTTGATCACATCAAGCTTGGAAACACTTCCAACACATATCGTCATCTCACCTTTAGCTAGTCTCCGTTTGTTCCGTAGCTTTTATTTCGAGTTACTAACACTTAGTAACCGAACCGGTATCTAATACCCTGGTGCTACTAAGAGTACTAGTAAAGTACACATTAACATAATGTATATCCAATATACTTCTATCGACCTTGCCAGCCTTCTTATTTACCAAGTATCTAGGGTAATTTTGCTCCAGTGGCTGTTCCCCTTATTACAGAAGCACTTAGTCTCGGGTTTGGGTTCAACCTTGGGTTTCTTCACTAGAGCAGCAGCTGAATTGCCGTTTCATGAAGCATCCCTTCTTGCCCTTGCCCTTCTTGAAACTAGTGGTTTCACCAACCATCAACAATTGATGCTCCTTCTTGATTTCTACTTTCGTGGTGTCAAACATCGTGAATATCTCAAGGATCATCATATATGTCCCTAATACATCATAGTTCATCACGAAGCTCTAGTAGCTTGGTGGTAATGACTTTGGAGAAAACATCACTATCTCATCTGGAAGATCAACTCCCACTCGATTTAAATGATTGTTGTACTCAGACAATCTGAGCACAAGCTCAACAATTGAGCTTTTATCCTTAGTTTGCAGGCTAAGAAAATCGTCGGAGGTCTCATACCTCTTGACGTGGGCACAAGCCTGAAATTCCAATTTCAGCCCTCAAAACATCTCATATGTTTCGCGACGTTTCAAAATGTCTTTGGTGCCTCAATTCTAAACCGTTTAACTGAACTATCACGTAGTTATCAAAATGTGTATGTCAGATGTTCGCAACATCCAAGACAACGTTCGAGGTTCAGCACACTGAGCGGTGCATTAAAGACATAAGCCTTTTATGAAGCAATGAGGACAATCCTCAGTTTACGGACCTAGTCCGCATAATTGCTACTATTAACTTTCAACTAAATTTTCTCTAGGAACATATTTAAACAGTAGAACTAAAGTGCGAGCTACAACATAATTTGCAAAGACCTTTTGACTATGTTCAGGATAATTAAGTTCATCTTATGAACTCCCACTCAGATAGACATCCATCTAGTCATCTAAGTGATTACATGATCCGAGTCAACTAGGCCGTGTCCGATCATCACGTGAGACGGACTAGTCAACGTCGGTGAACATCTTCATGTTGATCGTATCTTCTATACGACTCATGCTCGACCTTTCAGTCTTCTGTGTTCCGAGGCCATGTCTGTACACATGCTAGGCTCGTCAAGTTAACCCTAAGTGTTTTGCATGTGTAAAACTGTCTTACACCCGTTGTATGTGAACGTAAGGATCTATCACACCCGATCATCACGTGGTGCTTCGAAACAACGAACTTTAGCAACGGTGCACAGTTAGGGGAGAACACTTCTTGAAATTTTAATGAGGGATCATCTTATTTACTACCGTTGTTCTAAGCAAATAAGATGTATAAACATGATAAACATCACATGCAATCAAATAGTGACATGATATGGCCATCATCACTTTGCTCCTCTTGATCTCCATCTTCGGGGCTCCATGATCATCATCGTCACCGGCATGACACCATGATCTCCATCATCATGATCTCTATCATCGTGCCTTCATGAAGTTGTCTCGTCAACTATTACTTCTACTACTACAGCTAACGGTTAGCAATAAAGTAAAGTAATTACATGACATTTATGTTGACACGCAGGTCATAAATAAATTAAGACAACTCCTATGGCTCCTGCCGGTTGTCATACTCATCGACATGCAAGTCGTGATTCCTATTACAAGAACATGATCAATCTCATACATCACATATATCATTCATCACATCCTTTTGGCCATATCACATCACATAGCATACCCTGCAAAAACAAGTTAGACGTCCTCTAATTGTTGTTTGCATGTTTTACGTGGCTGCTATGGGTTTCTAGCAAGAACGTTTCTTACCTACGCAAAACCACAACGTGATATGCCAATTGCTATTTACCCTTCATAAGGACCCTGTTCATCGAATCCGATCCGACTAAAGTGGGAGAGACAGACACCCGCCAGCCACCTTATGCAACTAGTGCATGTTTGTCGGTGGAACCAGTCTCACGTAAGAGTACGTGTAAGGTTGGTCTGGGCCGCTTCATCCCACAATGCCGCCGAATCAAGATAAGACTAGTAACGGCAAGCATATTGAACAAAATCAACGCCCACAACTACTTTGTGTTCTACTCGTGCATAGAATCTACGCAATAGACCTAGCTCATGATGCCACTATTGGGGAACGTAGCATAAATTCAAAATTTTCCTACGTGTCACCAAGATCTATCTATGGAGAGACCAGCAACGAGGGGAAGGAGAGTTACATCTACATACCCTTGTAGATCGCCAAGCGGAAGCGTTCAAGTGAACGGGGTTGATGGAGTCGTACTCGTCGTGATCCAAATCACCGATGACCAAGTACCGAACGGACGGCACCTCCGCGTTCAACACACGTACAGCCCGGTGACGTCTCCCAAGCCTTGATCCAGCAAGGAGAGAGGGAGAGGTTGAGGAAGACTCCATCCAGCAGCAGCACAACGGCGTGGTGGTGATGGAGGAGCGTGGCTATCCTGCAGGGCTTCGCCAAGCACCACAGAAGAGGAGGAAGAAGAGACGCAGGGCTGCACCAACAAGAGATTGAATCGCGTGTGTGTTATGGGCAGCCCTAGGCCTCATATATATAGGGGAAGGGGAGGGGCTGCGCCCCCTCTAGGGTTCCCACCCCTAGGGGGGCGGCATCCCTAGATGGGGAGCAAGGGGGCGGCCAAGAGGGGATGGGAGAGGGAGGTGCACCAATATGGGCCCTAAGGCCCATATCCCCTTAGGGTTTGCCCCCTCTCCACCTCTTAGGCGCATGGGCCTTAGTGGGGCTGGTGCCCTTGGCCCATGTAGGCCAAGGAGCACTCCCTACAGCCCATGTGGCCCCCCGGGGCAGGTGGCCCCACTTGGTGGACCCCCGGGACCCTCCCGGTGGTCCCGGTATGTTACCGATAAACCCCGAAACTTTTCTGGTGACCAAAACAGGACTTCCCATATATAAATCTTTACCTCCGGACCATTTCGGAACTCCTCGTGACGTCCGGGATCTCATCCGGGACTCCGAACAACATTCGGTAACCACATACAAACTTCCTTTATAACCCTAGCGTCATCGAACCTTAAGTGTGTAGACCCTACGGGTTCGGGAGACATGCAGACATGACCGAGACGTTCTCCAGTCAATAACCAACAGCGGGATCTAGATACCCATGTTGGCTCCCACATGTTCCACGATGATCTCATCGGATGAACCATGATGTCAAGGACTTAATCAATCCCGTATACAATTCCCTTTGTCTATCGGTACGATACTTGCCTGAGATTCGATCGTCGGTATCCCGATACCTTGTTCAATCTCGTTACCGGCAAGTCTCTTTACTCGTTCCGTAACACATCATCCCGTGATCAACTCCTTGATCACATTGTGCACATTATGATGATGTCCTACCGAGTGGGCCCAGAGATACCTTTCCGTTTACACGGAGTGACAAATCCCAGTCTCGATTCGTGCCAACCCAACAGACACTTTCGGAGATACCTGTAGTGCACCTTTATAGTCACCCAGTTACGTTGTGACGTTTGGTACACCCAAAGCATTCCTACGGTATCCGGGAGTTGCACAATCTCATGGTCTAAGGAAATGATACTTGACATTAGCAAAGCTTTAGCATACGAACTACACGATCTAGTGCTATGCTTAGGATTGGGTCTTGTCCATCACATCATTCTTCTAATGATGTGATCCCGTTATCAATGACATCCAATGTCCATGGTCAGGAAACCGTAACCATCTATTGATCAACGAGCTAGTCAACTAGAGGCTTACTAGGGACATGGTGTTGTCTATGTATCCACACATGTATCTGAGTTTCCTATCAATACAATTATAGCATGTATAATAAACGATTATCATGAACAAGGAAATATAATAATAATCAATTTATTATTGCCTCTAGGGCATATTTCCAACAGCGTCGCCATCGGTTGGTCACCTCATCACCGCTCGGCCGCCCCGCGCGTCGCCACTCGGTTGGTCACCTCATAACCATTCGGCCGCCACGTGCGTCGCCATCGGTTGCTCACCTCATCACCCCTCGGCCGCTCCGCACGTCGCCACTCGGTTGGTCACCTCATAACCATTCGGCCGCCCCGCGTGTTGCTATCGGTTGGTCACCTCATCACCACTCTGCCGCCCCGCGCGTCGCCACTCGGTTGGTCACCTCATTACCACTCGGCCGCTCCGCGCGTCGCCACTCGGTTGGTCACCTCATAACCATTCGGCATCCCCGCGTGTCGCCATCGGTCGGTCACCTCATCACCACTAGGCCGCCGGCGCGTCGCCACACGGTTGGTCACCTCATAACCATTCGGCCGCCCCGCGCGTCGCCATCGGTTGGTCACCTTATCACCATTCGGCCGCCCCGCGCGTCGTCATCGGTTGGTCACCTCATCACCATTCGGCTGACCCGCGCGTCACCATCGGTTGGTCACCTCATCACCACTCGGCCGCCCCGCGCGTCGCCACTCAGTTGGTCACCTCATCACCACTCGGCATCCCCCATGAAGGAAATATGCCCTAGAGGCAATAATAAAGTTATTATTTATTTCCTTATATCATGATAAATGTTTATTATTCATGCTAGAATTGTATTAACCGGAAACATAATACATGTGTGAATACATAGACAAACTTAGTGTCACTAGTATGCCTCTACTTGACTAGCTCGTTAATCAAAGATGGTTATGTTTCCTAACCATGAACAAGGTGTTGTTATTTGATTAACGAGGTCACATCATTAGTTGAATGATCTGATTGACATGACCCATTTCATTAGCTTAGCACCCGATCGTTTAGTATGTTGCTATTGCTTTCTTCATGACTTATACATGTTCCTATGACTATGAGATTATGCAACTCCCGTTTACCGGAGGAACACTTTGTGTGCTACCAAATGTCACAACGTAACTGGGTGATTATAAAGGAGCTCTACAGATGTCTCCAAAGGTAGATGTTGGGTTGGCGTATTTCGAGATTAGGATTTGTCACTCCGATTGTCGGAGAGGTATCTCTGGGCCCTCTCGGTAATGCACATCACATAAGCCTTGCAAGCATTGCAACTAATGAGTTAGTTGCGGAATGTTGTATTACAGAACGAGTAAAGAGACTTGCCGGTAACGAGATTGAACTAGGTATTGGATACCGACGATCGAATCTTGCGCAAGTAACATACCGATGACAAAGGGAACAACGTATGTTGTTATGCGGTCTGACCGATAAAGATCTTCGTAGAATATGTAGGAACCAATATGGGCATCCAGGTCCCGCTATTTGTTATTGACCGGAGATGTGTCTCGGTCATGTCTACATTGTTCTCGAACCGTAGGGTCCGCACGATTAACGTTACGATGACAGTTATTATGAGTTTATGCATTTTGGTGTACTGAAGTTAGTTCGAAGTCCCGGGTGTGATCACGGACATGACGAGGAGTCTCGAAATGGTTGAGACATAAAGATTGATATATTGGACGGCTATATTCGGACACCGGAAGTGTTCTGGGTGATTTCGGAGAAAACCGGTGTACCGGAAGGGTTACCGGAACCCTCCGGGGAAGTAATGGGCCTTATTGGGCCTTAGGGGAGAGAGAGGGCTGCGGCCTAGGAGGTGGCGCCCCCCCCCCCCCCCCCCCCCACATGGGGAGTCCGAATTGGACTAGGAAGGGGGCGCGGCCCTTTCTTTCCCTCTCCCTCTCCCCCTCTTTCCTTCCCCCTTAGGGTTTCCTAATTGGATTAGGAAAGGGGAGTCCTACTCCCACTAGGAGGAGGACTCCCCTTCCCCTTGGCGTGCCCCATAGGGCCGGCCGGCGTCCCCCTTGCTCCTTTATATACGGGGGCAGGGGGGGCACCCTAGGACACACAAGTTGATCTTTGAGATCGTTCCTTAGCCGTGTGCGGTGCCCCCTACCACCATATTCCACCTCGATCATATCGTTCTAGTGCTTAGGCGAAGCCCTGCGTCGGTAGAACATCAAGATCGTCACCACGCCGTCGTGCTGACGGAACTCCTCCCCGAAGCTTTGCTGGATCGGAGCCCGGGGATCGTCATCGAGCTGTACGTGTGCTAAGAACTCGGAGGTGCCGGAGTAACGGTGCTTGGATCGGTCGGATCGGGAAGAATACGTACGACTACTTCCTCTATGTTGTGTCAACGCTTCCATTGCGATCTACAAGGGTACGTACATCTTGCTCTCCCCCTCATTGCTATGCATCACCATGATATTGCGTGTGCGTAGGAAATTTTTTGAAATTACTACGTTCCCCAACAGTGGCATCCGAGCCAGGTTTTATGGTTTGATGTTATTTGCACGAGTAGACCACAAGTGAGTTGTGGGCGATATAAGTCATATTGCCTACCAGCATATCATACTTTGGTTCGGCGGTATTGTTGGATGAAGCGGCCCGGACCGACATTACGCGTACGCTTACGTGAGACTGGTTCTACCGCCGTGCTTTGCACACAGGTGGCTGGCGGGTGTCAGTTTCTCCAACTTTAGTTGAACCGAGTGTGGCTACGCCCGGTCCTTGCGAAGGTTAAAACAGAGTCTATTTGACGAACTATCGTTGTGGTTTTGATGCATAGGTGAGATTGGTTCTTACTTAAGCCCGTAGCAGCCACGTATAACTTGCAACAACAAAGTAGAGGACATCTAACTTGTTTTTGTAGGGCATGTTGTGATGTGATATGGCCAAGACATGATGCTATATTTTATTGTATGAGATGATCATGTTTTGTAACCGAGTTATCGGCAACTGGCAAGAGCCATATGGTTGTCGCTTTATTGTATGCAATATAATCGCGATGTAATGCTTTACTTTATCACTGAGCGGTAGCGATAGTCGTGGAAGCATAAGATTGGCGAGACGACAACGATGCTACGATCGAGATCAAGGTGTCGCGCCGGTGACGATGGTGATCATGACGGTGCTTCGGAGATGGAGATCACAAGCACAAGAAGATGATGGCCATATCATATCACTTATATTGATTGCATGTGATGTTTATCTTTTTATGCATCTTATCTTGCTTTGATTGATGGTAGCATTATAAGATGATCTCTCACTAAATTATCAAGAAGTGTTCTCCCTGAGTATGCACCGTTGCCAAAGTTCGTCGTGCCCAGACACCACGTGATGATCGGGTGTGATAAGTTCTACGTCCATCTACAACGGGTGCAAGCCAGTTTTTGCACACGCAGAATACTCAGGTTAAACTTGACGAGCCTAGCATATGCAGATATGGCCTCGGAACACGGAGACCGAAAGGTCGAGCATGAATCATATAGTAGATATGATCAACATAGCGATGTTCACCATTGAAAACTACTCCATCTCACGTGATGATCGGTTATGGTTTAGTTGATTTGGATCACGTGATCACTTAGAGGATTAGAGGGATGTCTATCTAAGTGGGAGTTCTTAAGTAATTTGATTAATTGAACTTAAACTTATCATGAACTTAGTACCTGATAGTATCTTGCTTGTTTATGTTGATTGTAGATAGATGGCTCGTGTTGTTGTTCCGTTGAATTTTAATGCGTTCCTTGAGAAAGCAAAGTTGAAAGATGATGGTAGCAATTACATGGACTGGGTCCGTAACTTGAGGATTATCCTCATTGCTGCTCAGAAGAATTACGTCCTGGAAGCACCGTTGGGTGCCAGGCCTGCAGCTAGAGCAACACCAGATGTTATGAATGTTTGGCAGAGCAAAGCTGATGACTACTCGATAGTTCAGTGTGCCATGCTTTACGGCTTAGAATCGGGACTTCAACGACGTTTTGAACGTCATGGAGCATATGAGATGTTCCAGGAGTTGAAGTTAATATTTCAAGCAAATGCTCGGATTGAGAGATATGAAGTCTCCAATAAATTCTATAGCTGCAAGATGGAGGAGAACAGTTCTGTCAGTGAGCATATACTCAAAATGTCTGGGTATAATAATCACTTGATTCAGATGGGAGTTAATCTTCCAGATGATTGCGTCATTGACAGAATTCTCCAATCACTGCCACCAAGCTACAAGAGCTTCGTGATGAACTATAATATGCAAGGGATGAACAAGACTATTCCCGAGCTCTTCGCAATGCTGAAAGCTGCGGAGGTAGAAATCAAAAAGGAGCATCAAGTGTTGATGGTCAGCAAGACCACTAGTTTCAAGAAAAAGGGCAAAGGGAAGAAGAAGGGGAACTTCAAGAAGAACGGCAAGCAAGTTGCTGCTCAAGAGAAGAAACCCAAGTCTGGACCTAAGCCTGAAACTGAGTGCTTCTACTGCAAGCAGACTGGTCACTGGAAGCGGAACTGCCCCAAGTATTTGGCGGATAAGAAGGATGGCAAGGTGAACAAAGGTATATGTGATATACATGTTATTGATGTGTACCTTACTAGAGCTCGCAGTAGCACCTGGGTATTTGATACTGGTTCTGTTGCTAATATTTGCAACTCGAAATAGGGACTACGGATTAAGCAAACACTGGCAAAGGACGAGGTGACGATGCGCGTGGGAAACGGTTCCAAAGTCGATGTGATCGCGGTCGGCACGCTACCTTTACATCTACCTTCGGGATTAATATTAGACCTAAATAATTGTTATTTGGTGCCAGTGTTGAGCATGAACATTATATCTCGATCTTGTTTGATGCGAGACGGTTATTCATTTAAATCAGAGAATAATGGTTGTTCTATTTATATGAGTAATATCTTTTATGGTCATGCACCTTTGAGAAGTGATCTATTTTTGATAAATCTTGATAGTAGTAACACACATATTCATAATGTTGAAACCAAAAGATGCAGAGTTGATAATGACAGTGTAACTTATTTGTGGCACTGTCGTTTAGGTCATATCGGTATAAAGTGCATGAAGAAACTCCATACTGATGGACTTTTGGAACCACTTGATTATGAATCACTTGGTACTTGCGAACCGTGCCTCATGGGCAAGATGACTAAAACAACGTTCTCCGGTACTATGGAGAGAGCAACAGATTTATTGGAAATCATACATACCGATGTATGTGGTCCGATGAATATTGAGGCTCGTGGCGGATATCGTTATTTTCTCACCTTCACAGATGACTTAAGCAGATATGGGTATATCTACTTAATGAAACATAAGTCTGAAACATTTGAAAAGTTCAAAGAATTTCAGAGTGAAGTTGAAAATCATCGTAACAAGAAAATAAAGTTTCTACGATCTGATCGTGGAGGAGAATATTTGAGTTACGAGTTTGGTGTACATTTGAAAAATTGTGGAATAGTTTCGCAACTCACGCCACTCGAACACCACAGCGTAATGGTGTGTCTGAACGTCGTAATCGTACTTTACTAGATATGGTACAATCTATGATGTCTCTTACTGATTTACCGCTATCATTTTGGGGTTATGCTTTAGAGACAGCCGCATTCACGTTAAATAGGGCACCATCAAAATCCGTTGAGACGACGCCTTATGAACTATGGTTTGGCAAGAAACCAAAGTTGTCGTTTCTTAAAGTTTGGGGCTGCGATGCTTATGTGAAAAAGCTTCAACCTGATAAGCTCGAACCCAAATGGGAGAAATGTGTCTTCATAGGATACCCAAAGGAGACTGTTGGGTACACCTTCTATCATAGATCCGAAGGCAAGATATTTGTTGCTAAGAATGGATCCTTTCTAGAGAAGGAGTTTCTCTCGAAAGAAGTGAGTGGGAGGAAAGTAGAACTTGACGAGGTAACTGTACCTGCTCCCTTATTGGAAAATAGTACATCACAGAAAACTATTTCTGCGACATCTATACCAATTAGTGAGGAAGCTAATGATGATGATCATGAAACTTCAGGACAAGATACTACTGAACCTCGTAGGTCGACCAGAGTGAGATCCGCACCAGAGTGGTACGGTAATCTAGTTCTGGAAATCATGCTACTAGATCATGATGAACCTACAAACTATGAAGAAGCGATGATGAGCCCAGATTCCGCAAAGTGGCTTGAAGCCATGAAATCTGAGATGGGATCCATGTATGAGAACAAAGTATGGACTTTGGTTGACTTGCCCGATGATCGGCAAGCAATTGAGAATAAATGGATCTTCAAGAAGAATATTGACACTAACGGTAATGTTACTGTCTACAAAGCTCGACTTGTCGCAAAAGGTTTTCGACAAGTTCAAGGGGTTGACTACGATGAGACCTTCTCACCCATAGCAATGCTTAAGTCTGTCCGAATCATGTTAGCAATTGCCGCGTTTTATGATTATGAAATTTGGCAAATGGATGTCAAAACTGCATTCCTGAATGGATTTCTGGAAGAAAAGTTGTATATGATGCAACCGGAAGGTTTTGTCGATCCAAAGGGAGCTAACAAAGTGTGCAAGCTCCAGCGATCCATTTATGGACTGGTGCAAGCCTCTCGGAGTTGGAATAAACGCTTTGATAGTGTGATTAAATCATTTGGTTTTATACAGACTTTCGGAGAAGCCTGTATTTACAAGAAAGTGAGTGGGAGATCTGTAGCATTTCTGATATTATATGTGGATGACATATTACTGATTGGAAATGACATAGAATTTATGGATAGCATAAAGGGATACTTGAATAAGAGTTTTTCAATGAAAGACCTCGGTGAAGCTGCTTACATATTAGGCATAAAGATCTATAGAGATAGATCAAGACGCTTAATTGGACTTTCACAAAGCACATACCTTGACAAGATTTTGAAGAAGTTCAAAATGGATCAAGCAAAGAAAGGGTTCTTGCCTGTGTTACAAGGTGTGAAGTTGAGTCAGACTCAATGCCCGACCACTGCAGAAGATAGAGAGAAAATGAAAGATGTTCCCTATGCTTCAGACATAGGCTCTATCATGTATGCAATGCTGTGTACCAGACCTGATGTGTGCCTTGCTATAAGTTTAGCAGGGAGGTACCAAAGTAATCCAGGAGTGGATCACTGGACAGCGGTCAAGAACATCCTGAAATACCTGAAAAGAACTAAGGATATGTTTCTCGTATATGGAGGTGACAAAGAGCTCACCGTAAGAGGTTACGTTGATGCAAGCTTTGACACTGATCCGGACGATTCTAAATCGCAAACCGGATACGTGTTTATATTAAACGATGGAACTGTAAGTTGGTGCGGTTCTAAACAAAGCGTCGTAGCGGGATCTACATATGAAGCGGAATACATAGCTGCTTCGGAAGCAGCGAACGAAGGAGTCTGGATGAAGGAGTTCATATCCGATCTAGGTGTTATACCTAGTGCATCAGGTCCAATGAAAATCTTTTGTGACAATACTGGTGCAATTGCCTTGGCAAAGGAATCCAGATTTCACAAGAGGACCAAGCACATCAAGAGACGCTTCAATTCCATCCGGGATCTAGTCCAGGTGGGAGACATAGAGATTTGCAAGATACATACGGATCTGAATGTTGCAGACCCGTTGGCTAAGCCTCTTCCACGAGCAAAACATGATCAGCACCAAGGCTCCATGGGTGTTAGAATCATTACTGTGTAATCTAGATTATTGACTCTAGTGCAAGTGGGAGACTGAAGGAACTATGCCCTAGAGGCAATAATAAAGTTATTATTTATTTCCTTATATCATGATAAATGTTTATTATTCATGCTAGAATTGTATTAACCGGAAACATAATACATGTGTGAATACATAGACAAACTTAGTGTCACTAGTATGCCTCTACTTGACTAGCTCGTTAATCAAAGATGGTTATGTTTCCTAACCATGAACAAGGTGTTGTTATTTGATTAACGAGGTCACATCATTAGTTGAATGATCTGATTGACATGACCCATTTCATTAGCTTAGCACCCGATCGTTTAGTATGTTGCTATTGCTTTCTTCATGACTTATACATGTTCCTATGACTATGAGATTATGCAACTCCCGTTTACCGGAGGAACACTTTGTGTGCTACCAAATGTCACAACGTAACTGGGTGATTATAAAGGAGCTCTACAGGTGTCTCCAAAGGTAGATGTTGGGTTGGCGTATTTCGAGATTAGGATTTGTCACTCCGATTGTCGGAGAGGTATCTCTGGGCCCTCTCGGTAATGCACATCACATAAGCCTTGCAAGCATTGCAACTAATGAGTTAGTTGCGGGATGTTGTATTACAGAACGAGTAAAGAGACTTGCCGGTAACGAGATTGAACTAGGTATTGGATACCGATGATCGAATCTCGGGCAAGTAACATACCGATGACAAAGGGAACAACGTATGTTGTTATGTGGTCTGACCGATAAAGATCTTCGTAGAATATGTAGGAACCAATATGGGCATCCAGGTCCCGCTATTGGTTATTGACCGGAGACATGTCTCGGTCATGTCTACATTGTTCTCGAACCGTAGGGTCCACACGCTTAACGTTACGATGATAGTTATTATGAGTTTATGCATTTTGATGTGCCGAAGTTAGTTCGAAGTCCCGGATGTGATCACGGACATGACGAGGAGTCTCGAAATGGTCGAGACATAAAGATTGATATATTGGACGGCTATATTCGGACACAAAAGTGTTCCGGGAGATTTCGGAGAAAACCGGAGTACCGGAAGGGTTACCGGAACCCTCCGGGGAAGTAATGGGCCTTATTGGGCCTTAGGGGAGAGAGAGGGCTGCGGCCTAGGAGGTGGCGCCCCCCCCCCCACATGGGGAGTCCGAATTGGACTAGGAAGGGGGGCGCGACCCCTCTTTCCCTCTCCCTCTCCCCCTCTTTCCTTCCCCCTTAGGGTTTCCTAATTGGATTAGGAAAGGGGAGTCCTACTCCCACTAGGAGGAGGACTCCCCCTCCCCTTGGCGCGCCCCATAGGGCCGGCCGGCCTCCCCCTTGCTCCTTTATATACGGGGGCAGGGGGCACCCTAGGACACACAAGTTGATCTTTGAGATTGTTCCTTAGCCGTGTGCGGTGCCCCCTGCCACCATATTCCACCTCGATCATATCGTTGTAGTGCTTAGGCGAAGCCCTACGTCGGTAGAACATCAAGATCGTCACCACGCCGTCATGCTGACAGAACTCCTCCCCGAAGCTTTGCTGGATCGGAGCCCGGGGATCGTCATCGAGCTGTACGTGTGCTAAGAACTCGGAGGTGCCGGAGTAACGGTGCTTGGATCGGTCGGATCGGGAAGAAGACGTACGACTACTTCCTCTACGTTGTGTCAACGCTTCCGTTGCGATCTACAAGGGTACGTAGATCATGCTCTCCCCCTCGTTGCTATGCATCACCATGATCTTGCGTGTGCATAGGAAAATTTTTGAAATTACTACGTTCCCCAACACCCCAGTGGGTGACTTAGTTGCGAATCTTTTTCGCCTAAGTTCAAGAAATCCTACTGAGTGATGAGTGAGCCTCTCACTCGAGGGCTTAGCTGCGAATCTGTTTCGCCTAAGTTCGAAAAATCCTACCGAGTGGAGAGCAAACCTCCCACTCGGGGGCTTAGCTGCAGTCCAGTACTCGCCTAAGTTTGAAAAAATCCCACCGAGTGGAGAGCAAACCTCCCACTCGGGGGCTTAGCTGCAGTCCAGTACTCGTCTAAGTTTGAAAAAAAATCCTACTGAGTGGAGAGCAAACCTCCCACTCGGGGGCTTAGTTGCAGTCCAGTACTCGCCTAAGTTTGAAAAAATCCTACCGAGTGGAGAGCAAACCTCCCACTCGGGGCTTAGCTGCAGTCCAGTACTCGCCTAAGTTTGAAAAAATCCTACCGAGTGGAGAGCAAACCTCCCACTCGGGGGCTTAGCTGAAGTCCAGTACTCGCCTAAGTTTGAAAAAAATCCTACCGAGTGGAGAGCAAACCTCCCACTCGGGGGCTTAGCTGCAGTCCAGTACTCGCCAAAGTGTTTGAAATCCTACCGAGTGGAGAGCAAGCCTCCCACTCGGAGGCTTAGCTGCAGTCTCTGTTGGAAAAGGCAGTGCCTAGAAGGCGCTTAGGCACGCCTAGGCGCTAGGCAATGGCCAAATGCCTCGCCTAGGGCATAAATGGAGGTCTAGGCAGGGCAAGTAAGGAATTGCCAACCCAAACAAGAAATCATGCCACATACTACACTAATATGCCAAACCGGTTATATTCCATTGGCAGTATACAGTAATTAACTTATTTATATGCCCTAAACTAATATCAACACCCACATAATAATCACAAATATACTACAAATAAAAACTATATTACCGCCTAGGCCGCGCCTAGGGCGCTTAGGCACCGCCTAGGCACTAGGCGAAGGCCAACCGCCTCGCTTATGCCTACCGCTTTTTCCAACCTTGGCTGCAGTCCAAGGACTCGCCTAAGTAGCCAAAATCCGACCGAGACAAGAGCAAACCTCTAACTCAAGGAGCTGCATCACAAGTATAATGTGTGCTCCATCCCTATCCGCAAGGACACCGAGACGAAGGTCAATTGTCACCATCGCCTCATCACCACTCGGCCACTCGCGCGCCTTCAGACAGCTAAGTCATTTTACATTCTGTTATTTCCGTCTTCCCGAGTGTCCCGTAATTCACACATCACGTTCACTCGGAGACCACGCCACCGAGTGTACCTCTACGCTCGGTTGCTTATTTTCACATACTTGCTTAGTACTGGTTATGTGACTCCCAAGTCTAACTTCCATTTTTTCACATACATCATTCACGAACACTATGTGTCGTTCTTCATTTCGAGTTTGTTGCATCGGTCCTTCGGGGCTGCAACTTAGTCGAAACACTACACTTCCGTTTTATTTGAGCCAATATTCCAATAAGTTCAGTCGGATCCGTCGCTTCGACAAGTTCGAATGGATCCTTCGCTCTTTCAAACTCTTGCTGGTTAACCAGCAAGCCCCTTGCACTCCCAGCGGGTGTCTATGGGTGTTATTCACACAAATCATTTCAGCACACACCGAATTTCCTCGAGAAATTATTTCGTTGGCTCGTGCCTTTTTTTACACAAGTTGCGCGATCACTCGACGGCCCTATGCGCCAACTTCATCGCTGCTCGGACTCGGTCACCGTACCGGTCCCAGCGCACCACAACCCCAACCTTGTTGTTCTGTTGACTTCAAATACATCTGACCAACCCCTCTGTGGAATCCTCTTCCTCGTATCAATGATATATACCTTGTCAGGCATAAGACAGATAAATCCCTTTTATAATTAAACTGCACCCTTCACTCCTTGCGAGTTTGCCTCTTTCGAGCATCACTCGGAAGCTTCTCCTCATCTTTACCCGAGTCCGACTCGATGAATTACAAATTATCCATTCAAAACTATATTTCTCGTATTCCGGCACGTCCGTTGTCGAAGCCTATAGTACGCTCGGGGGCTACGCCGCGCTCGGGAGCTGCAGCTCATTCGGAATGATACTCTCCTAAGTGGTTGAGTACTTCATCACCAGTCAGACCCTTCACTTCAACAAGTACATTCGATCCGTCACTTTGATAAATTACATAATCACCCACACACTCTGCGCGCCATCTTCGTTCCTACTCAGACTCAGTTGTCGCGTCGGTCTTGTTGCGCCGCAGCCACACTACACCGACCTCGTCGCTACATTAGCTTCGAAAGCATCTGGCTAACTCCTTCAAGGACCATTTTTGCTACTTGGCTGAACACTTAGTCCTTCACTCGGCCACCTCGCATAGCATCACTTGGCCGCCCCGTGCGTCGCCACTCGGTTGTGCACGTCTTCACGCCTCGACAACCCCGTGCGTCGCCACTCGGTTGTGCCCATCTTCACCACTCGGCCACCCCGCGCGTCGCCACTCAGTTGTCCACGTCTTCACCACTCGGCCGCCCCGCGCGTTGCCACTCAGTTGTGCACGTCTTCATCATTCGACCACCTCGTACAACCGAGTGATGACTCGGCCGCTTCACACGTCGCCACTCGGTTGTGCACGTCTTCATGATAACCCACAAGTATAGGGGATCGCAACAGTTTTCGAGGGTAGAGTATTCAACCCAAATTTGTTGATTCGACACAAGGGGAGCCAAAGAATATTCTCAAGTATTAGCAGCTGAGTTGTCAATTCAACCACACCTGGAAACTTAGTATCTGCAGCAAAGTGTTTAGTAGCAAAGTAATATGATAGTGGTGATAACGGTAACAAAGTAAAGACAGCAAAAGTAATGTTTTTGGTATTTCTGTAGTGATTGTAACAGTAGCAACGGAAAAGTAAATAAGCGTAAACCAGTATATGGAAAACTCGTAGGCACCGGATCAATGATGGATAATTATGCCGGATGTGGTTCATCATGTAACAGTCATAACATAGGGTGACACAGAACTAGCTCCAGTTCATCAATATAATGTAGGCATGTATTCCGTAATAGTCATACGTGCTTATGGAAAAGAACTTGCATGACATCTTTTGTCCTACCCTCCCATGGCAGCGGGGTCCTATTGGAAACTAAGGGATATTAAGGCCTCCTTTTAATAGAGAACCGGAACAAAGCATTAACACATAGTGAATACATGAACTCCTCAAACTATGGTCATCACCGGGAGTGGTCCAGATTATTGTCACTTCGGGGTTGCCGGATCATAACACATAGTAGGTGACTATAGACTTGCAAGATAGGATCTAGAACTCACATATATTCATGAAAACATAATAGGTTCAGATCTGAAATCATGGCACTCGGGCCCTAGTGACAAGCATTAAGCATAGCAAAGTCATAGCAACATCAATCTCAGAACATAGTGGATACTAGGGATCAAACCCTAACAAAACTAACTCGATTACATGATAAATCTCATCCAACCCATCACTGTCCAGCAAGCCTACGATGCAATTACTCACGCACGGCGGTGAGCATCATGAAATTGGTGATGGAGGATGGTTGATGATGACGACGGTGACGAATCCCCCTCTCCGGAGCCCCGAACGGACTCCAGATCAGCCCTCCCGGGAGAGATTAGGGCTTGGCGGCGGCTCCGTATCGTAAAACGCGATGAAACTTTCTCTCTGATTTTTTTCTCCTCGAAAGCCAATATATGGAGTTGGCGTCGGAGGGCCACCAGGGGCCCACGAGATAGGGGGGCGCGCCCAGGGGGGAGGGGCGCGCCCCCCACCCTCGTGGACAGGGTGTGGCCCCCCTGGTCTTCATCTTTGGTGAGGATTTTTATTATTTATTCTAAGATATTCCGTGGAGTTTCAGGTCATTCCGAGAACTTTTGTTTTCTGCACATAAAACAACATCATGGCAATTCTGCTGAAAACAGCGTCAGTCCGGGTTAGTTCCATTCAAAGCATACAAGTTAGAGTCCAAAACAAGGGCAAAAGTGTTTGGAAAAGTAGATAGGACGAAGACGTATCACTTCACCACTCGACTGCTCACGCGTCATTGCTCGGTTGTACACATCATCGCCCCTCGGCCACCTTGCGCGTCACCATCAGTTGACATGTCTTTACCTCTACACCCCCAGCACGGGAACGACTAAGTTACTCATATGATCAAACCTCATATTACACTATGTAGCAAGCTTACCTCTTTCAAACATCACTCGGGGGCTACGCACAGCCGTTGGCCATGCTGTCCTCAGGGGTTACGCCCATTCGATCAACCCATTGATCACATCAGGAATATATTTCTGACCATACATACAAGTGCCACCAAATTTTTCCTTGCAGTCAACATACCGCGATCAGTCGGGAAGCGCGTCCACTCGGACAAATACCGCTTTCACGCAAAATCTAATGGTCAATATAAGAAGTACTACTGGAACGACCACTCCCTGGAGTGTCCAGCTTTTTTCTACAGTCGGCAGTTTCAAAGCCGAGTTCATTCACCGTGCCGAGAGCATGAAGATTCACCTGCTTGACCGAGTTCCAGGCTGAATTTATTCTGTGCCGAGTGCACGAAGATCAGTCCGACTGACTCAGCTCCAGGCTGAGCTTATTTACCATGTCAAGCATCTGAAGATGCATCCGATTCACTCAATTTCAGCCTAAAAGATATTTACCGTGTCGACTGCATGGAGGTTTACCAGGAGACTTAAACCCTCTGCCCGACTCATCTAGTCCGACAAAGGCTTAGGGACTACACCCAATGGGTGCACTCAGCGTGCCCCCACTGGAAGAGAACTCAGAAAGAAACATTTTTGCTCGGTCAAGACCAGCTCCAGATCACTCAAGTATTACTCGACTTCCGAGTCGAGGATAAACAAGCTAGACCAATACCAGATCCTCAAGTACTACTCGACCTCTGAGTCGGAGAGGAAGAAGTTCGATCGGTACCAGCTAAGAAGATTTTTAGTTTTCTCAGACCCCCATCGACTGCCCGCAGTCGACGACGGTCTCGGGGACTACACCCAGTGGGTGCACTCAGCATGCCCCCACTGGAGTAATATCCACTCGGTATGGCCTGACCAGTCTGAGTGATGAACAACAAACAAACAAGTTCTAAAGACTCCCGTCAAACTACAAAAAAAATCCTATAAGGTGAGTTTAATGCTCCTCTGTTGGACCTGTTTTGAGCCTTCTTCTAGGACTCAAAGCGTGAAACTCACACGTTTGGATTCAGAACCGACTCGTATTGACGTTCCCCCGGGATAAAGAATGGCATCTCTCCGAGAGAACAGTCCATGCGTCAATCATGTTGCCCGGATTTAATGACACATCCATACTTTGATCATGAGTTAACCTCTTCCGAGAGATGAACCAATGTCACCAAATTGCTCCGCGTGGACACTTACCCCGATTAGTCGGGAAGCGCAGTGCTGGAATCCATTGAGATTTTGTTCAAACCTTGGTTGTCTGAGAACACAACGACATGTGCCGAGTATTTCCGTAATCACTCGGACCAAACTGTGTCTTTCACAAACTCGTTCTGCAAAATCACAATCGATTCGGGGGCTAATGTTGGGGATACACATAACAGGTAGGCCCACGAAGGGTCGAAATATCATGAAGCATGGGGTCCATACAACATGTGGGTCCAGATAAATTTCATATAGACATATTATCCACTCGGACAAGCAGCATACTATCCACTCGACCAAGCAGCATACCATCCACTCGACCAAGCAGCATACCATCCACTCGAATGACAGTTCACCACTCGACCGTACGACTCACTCGGATATATGAAGACCAGCAGGCAGCAAAGCAGTCGGCATCACTCTCGTAGTGAGGGCTTGGTAGTGGGCTGGCATTATGACATTCATGCCCCACTTTGTAACATAGGAGGTGAGGGGGTGGCGCACTCTATATAAGCCACCCCCACCACTAGACTAGGGGGGCTTTTTTCTTCCACCTCTCTCTATTTCCAACCATTAGTCTCAGGACATGGCTCGGGCATGAGATCCGCTCTCCTCTCGCTCTCTCTCTCTCTCTCAAACACACATTGTAATCTCCGGATACATACTCAGATAAAACAAAGCCTCTCCAGAGCACGAGACGTAGGGCTGTTATCTCCACCGTGAGAGGCCCGAACTCGCTAAAACCACCATGTCACCCACATGCATCTCGATAGATCATGCTCCTTTATCCTACCCCTCTCTTATTGTCAGAATCGTTACCATGACATCTACTTTACATCATATAAGTTTCCAATCTATAATTCTAGTTTACTATTTATTTTGCAATCTTTATTTTCCAATCTATACCACAAAACCAAAAATATTTATCTTATTATCTTTATCAGATCTCACTTTTACAAGTGACCGTGAAGGGATTGACAACCCCTTTATCGCGTTGGTTGCAAGGTTCTTATTTGTTTGTGCAGGTACTAGGCGATTTGTGTGTAGTCTCCTACTGGATTGATACCTTGGTTCTCAAAAATTGAGGAAAATACTTATGCTACTTTGCTGCATCACCCTTTCCTTTTTAAGGGAAAACCAACGCATGCTCAACAGGTAGCACTAACGCAAACGTTGGTTTGACCGCGTGGATCCTATTCCAAAAGGTCGGTCCATGCTTTGAGGACTCAAACAAAGTGTCGTTCGGGAAACATTTGACTTTAGTAAGGGAGTGTTCGGTGATCCACTAGCTCCACCAAATCTGAGAATCTGCAGAGCATCTACTCCCCCGCTCCCTGGACTTTTAACTAGCGCTCCACCAACTCCCGGAGCGAGTGTGTGGAGTGGAGGAGAGCCGAACAGGCCCTAAGTCTACCCAAAGGCCTGAAGCATTCTGAGTTTCAAATACACTTAGTAAGAAGGGCTTGTCTCAAAAAAACTTGGTAAGAAGGGGTACACAAAAAGTCTGATGAGAATTTTTTAAACAAGTTAAATCTGACATTTTTCATGACAATTTATATTGACAACCATGACAATTTTCTGATAAGAATAAATGAGTCGGATTTGTCATGCTCACCAACACTTGCCATCCTCGAGGAACATTATTTGTTGCAAAAAAAGGTTTGATTTTTTAGGGGTATTACCAAATTTTATTGCTCAAAATCCACATGATGTGAGATACAAAATGGATCATGGGATTGGACCAACCAGACATGTCGCCCCTGATCAAAAGAATGCAAAAACTTGGCCAACCTACTGGCGTTGCTATTAGCAGCTCAGCCTTCAAAGGAAAGAATACGATTAAACAACTGAGACCTATTATTAATCTCCCTGACAATATGTTTCAAATATGAGGGTACAACAAAATTTTGGAGCATGAGATCTTTCGCTAGAGATAAAGCCTCCCAAAATGCAATAGCTTCTAGTGTCGTTGCATCATTTATGCCATAAATTACCAAGGAGGAGCTTTCCATATAATTTCCGTCTCCATCGCGACATACAGCCGCCACCACAGCCCTCACCTCATTTCTTGCAGTGGCTGCTCCACATGTATTTTCATATATCATGGCAGGGGTGTCTTCGGTCTCACCCTTGTTCTGCCCAGCAACCCAGTGGTTCCGAAACTTTTCGCCTGCTCCATATTCAGCTTATCAATGAATCTGCATATAAACCCATGTGTGGCCGATGGACTCTGGAAAATCTCATCATAAATTACCTTTCGACATGCCCACCAGATGGCCCAGAGTGTGACAGCCAATCTTACAAACAAAACATTTGATAATGTATCTATCATTGAGAAAATCCATTGTCGTGCACTGGGTTTAGTTGTCTTGCATAGGTGTTCTACTAAATCTCCATCGACCAAAGCCCACACGCATCTAGCAATCGAACACTCTAGCAAAGAGTGTCGCCAAGAATCCTCGGCACCACACAGGCCGCAAGTACTCGTAGTTGACATGTTCCTGTGAGCTCTGACATCTTCTATGGGAGAGAATGTTTTGCCAAACACCATAAGAACATTCTTATTTTACCTGGGACCGGAGTTTTCCACAATAATTTTCATGAAGCCGAGTCATGATCCGTAATGGAAGACCCCGAAAGGCCATCCAGCCAAGCCCCTCTCCTCATCTCAGTATCTATCATCATTCTATACACGGATCTCACAGTAAACATCCCACTTTTCTCAAAGTTTCAAGCCCAACTGTCAGCGATGCCTATTGTGCAAAGAGGTATGCCAACGATAGCAGGGATATCAATTGGCAAGCACAATTCCTCAAGTCTCACACGATTCATTGTAGCAAATGTATGATCAATAAGATGTGACACAAGTTCGGGAGGGTTACCAACTCTGCACCCATAAGGTCTCATCATAACATCGCTAGGTATCCAGTTGTCCAACCAAATGTTAGTCATCCCCCCGTTACCTATTCTTCTTATAAAACCTTGTTTCAGTATGTCTCGACCTTCAATTATTGGCCTCGAGATTTGGCTTGGGTGACTTTCTAGTTGGGCATTGAGAATTGAACCATTAGGCACTGAGTGATTCAGGAATTGACAACAAAAAAGGTTTGATTGTCACGTCAAAAATCTTAGGAAAAATTTGTAGTCGAGTGAAAAAAAACGATGGTATGGCCCACGAGGCCACGATCAGGGTTCAGGGTTCGTAACAAAAAGGAACCGCCCGGCTCAGGGGATCTGGCGGCCGCCAAACGCACCGCAGCGGCACGCCATCCTACAGTTTTCGCTCAATGGAACCCAGTGTGGTAGCAGAGGCGCGCGCCGCCCACCCGGACGGCGGGCGCGTCACGGCGGCGGCGGTCGGCTCCATCTGCCTCGACCACGTCGCGTGCGCCGAGTGCGATCGCATCCTCGGCATCCCATTCCTCGCGATCGACGCACGGCCCCCGTCCCCACGGCACGCGTCGACACCGGGCTCAGCCTCAGGCTCAGGCTCGCCGCCCGTCCCCATGGCGCGCATCGGCGTCGGGCTCAGGCTCGGGATAGGCGGAGACGGGGCCCGGGCCGAGCAGTTCGACGCGTCCATCTCCGGCATGGCAGAGCAGCTCGGCCTCGCGCCCGCCGTCGGGGATCGGGCCGAGGAGGTGTTCAGGAAGATGGAGGAGGCGAGGGCGTGGCCGCGCGGCCCGGGCTGCCGCTGGGGCAAGGGCCGGTCCCGCCGGGACATGAGCAGGCTCTACGCGGCCTGCCTCTCCATCGCATGCCGCAACGAGGGCTCGCCGCGCTCGCTGAGGGAGCTGGCCATGGCGACGGCGGACGGCAGCGCGGCGGCGAGGAAGGAGATCGGCAAGCTGATCGCGCACATCAGGAAGCGCCTGGGCGAGGAGGAGGCCGGGCAGGCGGCGGGCGTCGGCGTGGTCCCCGTCTCCGGCTGCCTGCGCCGCCTCGGGCCGCTGCTGGGGCTGGGGGACCGGGAGGCCGCGGCGGCGTTGGAGGCCGCGCGGAGGCTGGAGGCAGGCGCCCTCGACCTGCGGCACAACGCGGAGGCCGTCGCGGCGGCCGTCGTCTGCATGGCCCTGGAGCGCGCAGGCGCCAGGAGGCACATCAGGGACGTGGCGACGGCCACCGGCATCCCCTATCTCGGCGTCGACATCGTGTGCAGGAAGCTGCGCCCCCACGCCGCGCTGCTCTTCGACTGACGCACGCGCCGCCATGGCTTCGTTAGTGCTCTTCTCCTGGCAATCTGGTAATACTATGTACTGTATGATCCCGTAGTGTCTGAAAGCTATTGAGTGCTACTACTTGCTTGATTATTACTGCTACGCCGATTAGTAATAGATTTAGATCATTAAAATAGTGTTTTAAACGCTCTTACATTAGTTTATAGAAGGAGTATTTTTTAATTTGGAACTCGTTGTACAGAGATGATTTGCAAATTATCAGTTAGTTAAACTCGTCTGCATGAACCTTTTGACTCGTTTCCTGCTGTTTTCTGCGCTTGATTTGGAAAAAGAAAAACCACCAGCTAAATACTGCTGGTAAACGCTCTTATATTTCTTTATAAAATAAATACAAAATTACACCCGAGATAAATTAACTTGCTGATATCGGTGCTCCTCCCAGATCTCTTATAACTTGGCAAATGTTACTGGTTTAGTTCCTAGTATCAAGTTATACTCCCTCCGGTCATTTTTACTTTACATATAAAAATTGTCTGAAGTCAACTTTATAAAATTTGACCATATTTATATGAAAAGATATCAACATCTACCATAATAAAGTTATACAACATGAAGCTTTAAGTCATGGCGCATCTACTAGTATTGATTTCACAATGTAAATGTTAGTATTTTTTTTTCTATAAAGTTGGTCAAACTTTACGAGACTTAACTTCAGACAAATCTAATATGCGAACTAAAAAGGACAGAAGTTAGTACTACTCGGTATATCTCAAGAAGGAAAAGAATTCAACACATGGCGTCCTTCTCATCAAGCAGCCAAAGGAAAGGACCACAAAGTCTTTCTTTACTTTTCCTCCTTTTTTTTCTTTCCTATTATTCGTATTACCATGGAAGGCTAAACAGTTGGGTTCTTGCAAGCATGCATGTTTCAGTATAAGCAAAAACAAGAAAAGGCAGAAGCAGCAGCACATGGTTCCTCCAAACATGCATGATATTGCGAGAAGGTTTTTCTTCTTCCCACTAAACTTGCAGCATCCAGGAAGTTTCGCCTAAAAAAATACTCCCTCTATCTCAAAATAAATGACTTAACTTTGTACTAGCTAATATAAAGTCGAATCACTTAATTTGAGATGGAGGGAGTACATACGTACGCGGAGACCTAGCGTGACGCAGTCCTTGTTGAATTCTAACACAATTAGTTTGTCATATCTAATAAATCTAAGATAATTAATTTGAGACCGAGCAGGTACTGCCCTCGCAAAACCAAAACAAAAACGTGTAATTCACTTGTGTACCTCCTCCCAACCCCACAACCATTCATTCATGTGTACATATTCTGAAGATTGATATTTGGTCAGTCGAATTTTGTTGGCCGTTGATTTCTGCATTGAGATTTGTGCTTCCTTTTTTTCATTGTGGTTCTGTGAGTTGTTTTGGACTGATTTTTTTACGGACCACGGATTTGGGCCAGTCAGCTCCTTAATGGACTGAAGCCCGTTACCCATGCGGCCCAGCCCTCGCCTATCTCCATTTGTTTTTTTTTCTATTTTTCTGTTTTTATGTGTTTTTGCTTTTGGTTTTTGTTTTTCCTTATTATTTGTTTTTCCTCTGAGTATTTTTGGTATGTTGGATGAGTGTAAATATATATACACAAATATTATAAAATATATGTGAAAATTGCACTATTATATGATTGTTCTTTGCATGCTACAAAAAAGTACACTTTCAGCACAAATTTGTATGCAACTTTTTTTGTTTATTTATTGTATTTTTTCTTAAAATGTAATGCCAATGCAACTAAGCCATTTATCCTTATAAAACTTCATTGTTTTGATTTTTTTTTCCGTTATTATTATCTTTTCTTTCTTCTTTAAGGGTGGTACACGCACCGGATCAATTAAAGTACCCCCACACCGCGCTGCTCTTTGACTGACACACGCACCGCCATGGTTTCGTCAGTGCTCTTCTTTTGGTAATCTGGAGTACGTACTTATACTATGTAAGAACCCGTAACGTCCGAAAACTATTCCTCAGTCCAATGCTACTACTTGCTTGATTATTACTATGCCGATTAGTACGTATTTAATTCGGAACTCCTGTAGGAAGATGATTTGTAAATTATCAGTTAAACTCGTCGAGGTGAATCCTTTCTAGATAAGTTAACCCTATGTACTGATCCTCGCAAAAAAAAGGGTTAATCCTACTGATATTCAGAGTCAAGCCAAATATCAAGGACGTAAACGCCTTGCCGTAGCTTGTTTTCAAAGACGTTAGCAGTATTCCCACCAATGTTTGTACTTCAGTGTAAAATAAAATGTACGTACTTAACAAATGAAGAGAATAAATATTATTTTCAATCCTTCTTCACAAGTTTTTAAACCTTTCATTTATATATTTTTCTTGCGACAAGGACTCATATATCTTTCTTGCATCCCAACTACAATAAAAACAATGTCAAGGTAAGAGCACTATCTAATCCGTCCCGATGGACGAACTCAAAGAGGATCAAAACCCGGAAGAGCAACTCAAAAATGAGCACGCCCCTACGAGGACTAAAACCCTAACGTGTCTGTTAACCAGAGTCGAAGCACGAGAATTCTCCTCCTCGCCGCCGGCCATTGGAGCAGCAGGCGAATCCACATACTCGCTGGCCGAGATAAAGGGGGGAAGACTATCCTTAGTGGTCTTGCGAGAGGGGAAAGAAAGAAAGATTTTTCTTTTATACCCTTGACAACAGGCTTGTACATCAACGCGATTCAATAGTACCCGCAAAAAAAAACGCGATTCAGTAGTACTCTGCTGGTCTTCGCCGCCCACGCGTCCTTCTCAATCTCAAGCAGCCAAAGGACCCCCACAAAGTCTTTTTTCATGTTTCCTCATTTTTTTTCTTCTTTTCTTATTACTATACGATGAAAGGCTAAACAGTTGGTTCTTGCAAGCATGCATGCTACTGTACTTACTATAGGCAAGCAGCAGCACATGGCGCCGGAGCGTTTGTTCAATCGCTATCGCGAGTAGCAACAAACCACAACAATTCTCACCCACAACACACTTGGTTGCGGAAAGCCTCTTTTTATTCTTCCCAAAACTTGCAACTTCAGCGAAGCTTCGCCCTCTCCGAATATGTATACGCGGGTGCCCAGCATGACACGGTCCCTGTTAAATCCTAGTACGACCCACGCAAAAATAGAAAACTCTCTTGAGTATGGTATACAGCCGTACAGGCTACAGTCCTCTCTAAAGTTAAGCCTTGTGACTTGTCCCGCCCTTTCAAAATCTCTTGATTATGATAGGTTTCATTTGGAATATCAAGGGTCTTGGCCAACTTGAAACAATCCAATGACTTGCGATACTATTTCTAAAGCTAGTCCTGACTTTATTGGGTTTCAATCAAGAAACAAAAGGAGAGTTGATTTCTGAGGGTTTCCTCAAGTCACTCTGTTCTTTGTAGATTTCTATATTTCCAACATCAAAACTGTTGAAATTTAACGATCCGAACCAACTGAATAGACAGGGATCAAACTAAACATAGGCAGCAATTAAGGGGCTCCTCAACTAAGACCGATTAAAACATTTGCAAGATCTTAACCGCTACTGAACCAACTCTGCAGGTCCAATAGAACAGGGCTTGGAGTTCCTCTCCAGCTTGAATGATGGTAGCTCCAGAACTGATCTTCTGATCTCTCAGGCCACAATGAAAATGCAGGTTCCCCCTCTACACTCTACAGGCTGAGGCAATGGCCCTCCTCTTAGCAGCAAAAATTGCCAGCAGCCAACAAGGACGTTAGAGCCAACCCTGGCCAATGGAAGGTCAGGTCTCATCTATAGCCGTTTTTTCTTTCAAAACCTCGATGACTCCAGAGAATTGAATGGGCTGGTTCACAACTGCGCGTCTGCGCCCAGCATAGTATGAAGCTGAATTTGAACAGCAACCCTACCTTCAACTGGTGTAATTCAGCTCATAGTGGCTTCTCAATGTCCTATACTTTCAAAGCTGGAGTAGGAAACTTCCATGTAAAGGATTTCTAAATCCTATCTGTAAACTGTGTTCAAATGTAATATAGGACGCCTCCCGCTACAAGTGGTTCTGGCCGGTCTCTCACACTCAGCAAAGCACTCCAAAAAAGTTGCAATCACAGCAATTTCGTCGCATAAAAAGTACAGCACAATGAGCAGAACACAAAGAACAGAAGAAAAAAGGGGAGAAGCAAACATATCTATAGGCCAATACTCTACTTCCTGTAAGATCGTACAGTCATGAAGCCATAATTCTGCAGACTACTCCAGGTATACAAGTTCATCACGAAACACTGATCAAACTAGCAATATAATCCAGCAGCTATCTAGACAAGTAACAAAGCATCACCAGCACACAGCAAGCATTTCAGCCCAGAAATTATGAATGAAAACCCAAAACATGCAAACAATCAATGTCTCACTCAGGTTCACAATTAAAAAATGGCAGTAAAAAAAGATCAGCGACAAATGTCACAAACCAGTCATGAACAGCTGAAATAACTTGCTCAAGAGCAGCTATATGCTCAAAACTGTCAGGTCAGGGATAGGAGAAAACGCACTCTATGGATTATATTTTCAATCAAGACAATTTCACCACATAAACAGCTGCTGATGGCACATCAACGACAGAATGCAAGGAACAGAACAATGGATAGTGAAGTGGTAACAGGACATAGATAGGAGGAAAACATGCTATGGGTTTATCCCTAGCAATAAACAGATGGTTTCTCATATTCAGATTTCAGCAAGCATTCCACTATTTCCAATCACCGCAATTTTATCACATAAAAAGCTGCTGACGGCACAACAATCAGAGAACACAAGGAACAGAATGGATCATTCTGCTTCGCCTCCCCCTAAGGCGGAGTTGCCACTGATTATCATCATCACAATACTGGTAAATTCAGTAACTGTCCTTTCCTGTTACTAGTCTATGTTTACGCCTACTTGTGCTCGAGGCATTTAACATAGCAGTTGTGGATAACACGAGTGATCAACCAATATGTTAATACTCACCACGTCCTCTACTGTATTTCCAATCACAGTAATTTCACATAAACGCTGCCAACAGCACAACAATCCCAGAATGCAGAACAATAACCAATGAAGTGATAAGAACAGAAATTAGATGCAGCAGCATAATAGCAGCAACAGGTGGCTAGCGTAGTCTTCACATATTATTACCATGGCAAGACAAAGTGCATAAACGACAAGGGCTGATTATCAATTTATCATCATCCCAATACTGGTAAATTCAGTAAGTGTCCTTCCCTGTTACTAGTCTATGTTTACGCCTACTTGTGTTAGAGGCATTCAACATAGCAGTTGCGAATAACACAAGTGATCAACCAATAGCCGGGTTTTCATACTCAGCATGTGCTCTACTGTATTTCCAATCACAACAATTTTACTAGACCGCACAACGATCCCAGAATGCAGAATGCAGAACAATAACCAAGGAAGTAATAAGAAGAGAAATTAGATGCAGCAGCATAATAGCAGCAACAGGTGGCTCACGTAGTCTTCACATATTATTACCATGGCAAGGCAAAGTGCGTAAACATAAGGGCTCGCGATATAAGTGCCCAACTCTGCAGATTCATCAGGCTACTAACCAGCAGAACGTAAATCCATAACACTAGCAGTCCAGTAATAACAGCGCGCGCCACCAACAGAAAAGGAATATCCAGTCTCGTATGAGCCATACATAGCAGCAGAGCAAAAACTTCCGGCGCCTCGTTTCAGAGCACCAGATTACCTCTTGAGGTTGAGGAGAACCACCGCGATGGCTGCAGTGGCGGCGGCTCCAGCGGCTGCGGCGGCGGCCACCTTCCCGTGAGGCGCCGCCAGGCCTTCCTTGGCCGAGGGAGCGGCAGCAGCCTCCTCCTCCGCCCCCTCCTTGTCCGCGGCAGCGGCGGCGGCGGAGGCCTTGAGGGCCTTGATCTCCTCCTCGAGGGCGAGCTTCTCCTGGTGCGCGGTGGCCAGGTCCCCGCCGGCGCCGCCCGGGCCGTCGGCGTCGCGGTCGGAGCTGTCGAGGAGGCCCTGGAGGCGCTTGACCTCGGCGCGGAGCCCCGCGGCCTCGCCCTCGGCCTTGGCGGCGGCGCGGTCGGCGGCGGCGATGTCCTCGCGGGCTCCGGTCACGAGCGCCTCGAGGCGGGCGGCCTCGGCGGAGAGGAAGCCGTTCTCGTGGAGCACCTCGGCCAGCTTCTCCTCCAGGTCGCGCTTGGCCGCGCGGAGCGCGTCCATCTCCTCCGGGTCGTAGGCCTTGGGGTGGCCCCCCTCGCCGTTGGTGAGCGCCGGGCCGAAGCCGAAGCCGAAGTCCGCCGCGGCCGCCGTCGGGGACGCGAACGTCTCCTCGCCGTTCTCCATCTCGCCCGCCGAAACCCTCGCCGCTTCCTCTCTCTCTGTCTGTCTCTAGGTCGCGCCGCGTGTGCCGTGCGCTGGATGCGAGGGTGGAGAGGAGCTCCAGAGGGAGGGCCGCCCCGGCGCATATATCCTGGGCCGGAAATGCGATCCCCCGATGCTCCCATCGGACGGTCGGGAACCACCCTCCCCGATCGGACGGCTGACGGGGTGCGGCGCGGTGGAAAGCCAGGGTTGCGTTGCGCCCATCCACGGGGAGAAAGCAGAGGAGGACGGCTCGGCTGGATTCCATCTCCCCACTCGGCCACCCCCCACCCCACCCCACCCCACCGCCGCGGGATCCACTGCGCTGCGGCGAGGACGACGGCGAGGCGATCCCGGCCCTGCGCACCGGGGGCGCGATGGTAAGATCCGCGGTTCGCTTCCTGTGATTCGTTGGCTGCGAGGCGATCTCGACCTGTAGCGCGCGCTTAAATCTTAGGGTTCTTAGGTGTTTTCGGCGATCTGTGTGTTGTTGACTGGTTGGTTTAGGATCGTACGCTGCGTCTTCCCGTGTTGACGTGGTGCGGTTGCTTTGATCTCGTGCCCGGTGGCTGAGGTCTCGAGCAGATTCGGCTGATGCTGGTTTTGGTAGGCCGAGGAAGCCGGTGTAGTATGTATGCTCGGTGTTTGCAGTATAGGCAGAGCGGTGGATATTTCTGAGCTCCTGTGATTTTGCTTGCTACTTCGATTAGGAAGTGAGTGAGGAGCGGACAAGGGTTTGTTGTCGGCGTGCTAATTTTGGGGTAGAGTTATCCTTAGGGGCCATACTTGTTTGCTTTGTGGCATGTATTTTTGTCAAGCGAGTGAAGAGGCGGCAAATTGATGGTTACAACACAAATCCCATTGGCTGGCCTCCTGTGATTTTGCTTGCTACTTCGAATAGGAAGTGAGTAAGGAGCAGACAAGGATTTGTCGGCATGCTAATTTAGGCATTGAGTTCTTCTTAGGGGTTAGGGGCCATACTTGTTTGCTTGTTGGCGTGTATTTTTGTCAAGCGAATGAAGGGGCGGCAAATTGATGGTTACAGCACTACCTGGGACTGCTTTGTGTTCCTGGAATCCAATTGGCTGGCCTAAAATTTCATCGCAGCATCTTGATTCCGGCAGTGTTGTTTGTGCCACCAGTGGCACTTCGTCTGATGATACACGCGGATTTCTTCATAGGAATCAGCTCTTCAATTTACTGTTTTCAGACAAAGTATATATAGTGTTGAAATTTGCATGCAAGCTTAATCCCAGCTGGGTGCATTGATATGTTTTAATTGTGGTACTGTTATATTGGTCTAATACATACCATCTATTGAAACCGATATTTTTCTTGGTAGGCTGACCATGACCCAGAGTTGGAGGCCATCAGGCAGAGGCGAATGCAAGAGCTAATGGGACAGCGTGGTGGTGCGGTAAGTTACTTAAGTGCATGGTGAAAGTTGAATCTGTACTGAAAAAAAGTGCATTTTCTTGATTGACTGACTGGAATGTAATGATTAACTTCATAATTATAGGCAAGCCCACAAAATGCAGGGCAACAAAAGGCTCAGGAAGATGCAAAGCAGTATGGTCCTATTATCCACCACATTCCCATGATTATCTTATCCTCCATCTTACGCTATGTCATGTGAAGCTTTAGGAGACACTGAGCTGACTTTGTATCTCAAACTCAACCAGGGAAGCTGAGGAACGCCGGCAGATGATGCTTGCTCAGATACTGTCTTCTGAAGCTAGAGAAAGAAGTAAGTTCTCTGTTAATGCCATTTCTGTTGTGTGTGATGGTTGTTTTTTTATTTACAGCCAAATAATTCGAGCCAGAGTACTTGCTTTTCTTAACAACTGAGAGGTTCAATTACTTAACAGTCTACCACTAAGCAATATGGAAAACGTTTAGGTGTTTCAGAGAATTTCCTGCGGTTTTTCAAGTAGTTTTCTTTTAGGGAGTAAATATTCTAATTAGAGATGACGCCAGGCTGGGAAATAGCCATGAGTCTGCTCTTTGAAGTGGCATAATTTAAGCGGAAAATGTAATTTAATACATCTGTACTCTGTAAAATTGGCAGTCTCCCGCATAGCTTTGGTCAAGCCTGATAAAGCAAGAGGAGTGGAGGATGTTCTGCTGAGAGCTGCACAAACTGGTGGAATATCTGAAAAGGTAATACCATAATAGATATGTGGCACATTTCTCTCGTATGTCAACATATTTGGTAGAAATTGCTTGTAACAACATTGCATTTGCTTGTCTGCAGGTGTCTGAAGAAAGGCTTATCTCACTTCTGGAGCAAATCAACACCCACACAAGCAAACAAACCAAAGTGACGGTGCGTACATCAGTACTTGTTGTGCCTTGTATCGATTCTTAACATAAGACATATAGTTGCATAAAGAGAGTTCATTACATTCAAGAAAATCTACTTTGCTTGCACAGTAGTGGGTTTAGGCTTAAGCTTCATTAGAATTCCATATCGTGTGAGGTGCAAAGTTCTCTTCATCTGAAAACTATCCAACTAAAATGCAGTCAGCTTTATCCCCCTTTGCCGTCCATGCTAACTCTAGTATGTTCAACAGATTCAGAGGCGTCGCTTTGACGACGATGACTAGTTGGTAAGCTTGATGTACTAGCGAATGGGTGCAGCGGCGTCTGTTGCTCGATTCAACAACCGTCAAAACCTGACAAACTATTTGATTGGTCTTGGGTTGTATATGATCTGGATATTATTTGGTGGGGTTTTTCATTGATAACTGTTGGATGCATCACTTCTACCCCTGAAACTCTTTGCGAAACCTTTGAGTTGTTGTGGTCGATTTATCTAGTCCTATCAGATAATGTTAATCTGTACGAGTTCCTCTGGTGCAATGTGATGTCTGTCTCAGCTTGCTCCTGAGTTATTCATGTGCAATGTGATTTCTGCCTCAGCTTGCTCCTAAGTTCTTCATGTCCAACATGATGTCTGCGACTCGGTGATTACATGGTCCTCCCTACTAGTACGTCATGTTCCGTCAGTCACAACGTGAGATATCGTTGATAGAGTAGTTTTCCGACTGCATCACTCCTGTTTATGCGTACATGTATCCACATGCCCTGTATTGGCCTTGAAGTATTTAATTGAAGGTATGATGTAAGGAAAATAAGTGTAATCGAAGAATAACAGAACAGACAGGTAATGCAAAATATTATGTATCGGGTTTTTCATGTGCATTTCACCCCAACGTCCTTCGTGCCGCAGCAGGTTGGAACCACATTTGAATCCAAGCACACTCTAGTTGCAAACTGCCCAAGGTTTTGGTATCCGGAGAATTTGAAACCAAAAACACTGATTGCAATGCTAGCACAATTCTTGCGATATGATAACATCGTCAGAACGCACGCCAGCATCTAACTATAGAGCACCGCCGGAGCCTGGAAATTAAGCACAGCCGATTGAACAAGACTGGATTCTGCGCCTAATGCAGAAGCAGAACCTACCGGTGTAGGATCAGGAATCTGGAAACACAAATTACATTGCTACGATATATGAAATCACAGACATGGCATGGACTAACTCAAGCACCTACTAGTAAAATCAACCAAAATATTATTTCTCAATCTCGGTTTGAACCACTGAATTCAGTTCTTACAACTACCAAATTCCAAGAAATTCAGTAGTTGCAGATAACCAGAGTTCAGCAACCAAAATACAAATGGCCAGACAAGATCACTAATACAGATATAGGACCACAACTTCAGTTCTAGATAGATTTCAGTTTGCCAAAGCAGCAACTTCAGCTCTTACAACCAACGGGCCAACAAAGCGTTGGCAACCACCCAGCACAGGTACAACTACTACTACCACTACTTGCAGATACATAGATAAGCAGAGTCAAGAGTACAGATGCAGATGCAGAAACCAACTGCACGCCGTCAGTCTAGGAGGATGTGAACTTGGTGACGGCCTTGGTGCCCTCGGAGACGGCGTGCTTGGCGAGCTCGCCGGGGAGGACGAGGCGTACGGAGGTCTGGATCTCCCGGGAGGTGATGGTGGGCTTCTTGTTGTACCTCGCCAGCTTGGCCGACTCCCCGGCGAGCTTCTCGAAGATGTCGTTGATGAAGGAGTTCATGATGGACATGGCCTTGGAGGAGATGCCGATGTCCGGGTGCACCTGCTTCAGCACCTTGAAGATGTAGATCTTGTACGTCTCCACGCCCTTCTTGGCCTTGCTGCCCTTCTTCCGGCCCCGGGTCTTCGCCTCGCCGCCGGCCTCCTTGGACGCCGTCTTGCCCGCCGGCAGCCGCTTCTCGGCCTTGGGCTTCTTGCCCGCGGGGGTCTTCTCCGCCGCCTTCTCCACCTTGTTCTCGGCCGCCGGCTTCTTGTCTGCCTTGGGGGCCATGGCTGCCGCTTCGGGTGGGGTTGGGAGCTTCGGTAGTGGGTTGCGTGAGTTCGCTGGCAGGGAAAGGTGGGGACTGAGATGGTGTGGGGAATGGAGCGGGGTGGGTGCTGGGTTTTATAGGGGAGGAGAGGTGGGCGCTGATTGGTGGAGGGGTGAGTGCCTCGGATCGATGACGTGGACACACTCCCCAACTGCAAAGCGACCATTCTTCCTAGAACCAGATCATGCCCTCTGGATGGGCCGGGCTTGACAAAGCCCGAAGCAAGAATCCCAAACCCGTATTCGGCCCGGTCTGAAACATTTGAACAGTACACTTCTTATTTTTGCCTCAAAAAAGTACACTTCTTATTTAAAGTATTATTACTTTCAGTTTATTTAAATATAGTACAATACCGATTCTTAAATTAAATCAATTATTTAAAACTCATTCAGCCTTTGTTCGGACTTCAGACGTAAAAGTCGAGCCCATGCCTAGACCGGATGTCGAGCTTTCGGGTCAGGCTCGTCAGGTCGGGCTGCTCATGAATAGGCCTACTGAAAACGGACCGGGTGCAAATTGTATAGTGTTCTTCCACGTGGGTGCCGGTCCGCAAGGTCTACAACAATTCTTGAACCTTTGGTCTGTCGTCAGGAACATACAACTAAATAGTGCTATTTCGGATGTTTTCTCATGGAGGTGGAGTTCGACTGGACAATACTCGGCGCAATCTACCTACAAAATGCTATGCTAGGGCATGATTCGTTTGCCCATTGCTCACTATATTTGAAAAAGCTTGGTGCCGCTTAAATGCAAAATCTTCATTTGACTTGCTATTCAATACCGAGTTTGCACCTCCGACCATCGATTCCGGCATGGGCTACAAAATGCTACCTCCAATTGCTTCACTTGCTGCCTGGAAGAGGATACTCTCGACCACATACTTATGCAATGTGTTTATACACGACAGGCGTGGCAAACATATTTCACTGCTTTAGTTGTCCATGTCGGCATCCCCAAAGCGGAGGACAACCTGGAGGAGTGGTGGCATCGTGCGGGCCAAGCTTTGCTGAAACCAATCAGAAAGAGTTTTGATTCACTAGTTATTCTTATCGCTTGGAGCTTGTGGAAGCAAAGAAAGAGCGAGGATGTTTGGAAATGTGACGCGGCAACATAATATCCCTCAATTTGTAAACCACATTCTTGATGAGGTTCGGGCTTGGAGATCGGCAGGAGCTAGGTGTTTTTTGAAATCTTTATGAGACAGTAGCCTATAATATTCTAGTGGGTGCAGATGATTGCGGGTAGCTTAGCTTGTTTTGCTTCCGACATTTCTTGTAACATATTCTCTGCATTCTATAAAATTATGATACGTAATTTGTGAACTCTTGAAAAATAGTCTTCTTCCCATTAACGTTTTCATAAAAATAGATACAAATGTGAATATGAATGTTATATGATACAAATACGGAGCAGGTGCTACTTGAATATGGACATATATCGGATGTTTGCTCGATTCGGAACGGATACGCATAATAGCAACATATTCGTTAAAGAGAATAAGTTATTAGCTACGTGACACGAAATAATGAACTTGCGACATACAAAATAAGTCAATGAAAGACGGGTTTATAATAAATACCACTATAATGCATAATAATTTCTAGTTCATCAGTCGCGGGTTTAAGCGTGGCTTCAGCTTCTTCTGCTCTCTTCAATAGAGTCGTTTTTTCGGTCTTCCAGCCGTTTTTGTCAGTGTTCAAGTTTTGTTTAAGTTGTTCAATATTCTTTAAAGCAACCTTCAGTTCTGATTTGGCCTTGGATGTCTCAGATTGTTGAGTTTTAATGTTGGCCTTCAGATCATTGAGATGCGAGTCCTTCTCAGTCAGTTCAGCCTGTGATATAAGCAAACATGGAAAGATATTATGAGTATGATTAATGTTGAAGTCACAAGCACAATACAAATATTATCCTTGGCACTTGGGGGCTAATGCATATTGCTCTTTTTAAGACAAATTTTTGAAGTCCCAAGCACAATACAAGTATTATCCTTGGCACTTGAGGGCTAATGCCTATTGCTCTTTTGAAATACGAATTTATCTGATGACTTGGGTGAAATGATCCGGTTTATCAAGATTATTGAAATGTTGAGTTATCAATAATGTAAGTCCCGTTTTAACTTGACAAGTTTAAATCGGCCCTTGGGGACTACACATGCAAAGTTGAATCCTGATATTTAAAGTCTCGGCTTAACATGATGATTAAACCGGCCCTTGGGGCTACTAGTGAGGAAGTTCTTCTACTTTGCGACTATTTGAAAAGTCTACAGAATGTTCAATCCTATCATACTCTATAGACTTGGCGGGCTGATAGACATATGATTATGAAGTGAATAAGTGATTGAATTACCTCATAGCGTTCCTTCATCAAATTGATTAAACCGGCTTCAAAATCACAATTGGTGTACAGACGGTTCAAATAACCAGAGTGGATGTCCTGGGCACTGAACTGGGCGTAGCGCTTTAAGTCTACCTTCCACTTGCCTTTATCTTCAGTGGAAATTTCTTCTTTGGCGCTGTGCTTAGATAAGATAGTGGAGTTACCCGGTGCTGTGTAACCAAACCCAGTGACGACGACGTCGCCAGTCTTCTCTTCAGCAGGCTTAGCTGGGCTTGGCAGCTTAGAGATGGTCGGCTCGACATCCAGGTGATCTATGGAGGCTTCATGGTCTTCTGGTGGCGGGTCATCAATGGTAGCTTCTGCAATTGGATAAGAGGACTCTGGTTGTTGTTCCGGCTCAGACGGGTTGGAGTCGTCGACCGGTTTATTCAATTTTGCCTTTTTGCCGGGTTTGGCCTGGCCCCTGAAAATAAGAAGCACAAAGAGGTCAGCATATTGATCAGGCACGAAGTTTTGAATAATTACATATACCCTTACCCAGGCACAGTCTTGAAAGCTGGGATTTGGGTTCTCGTTGAGTCGCCAGAGGAAGAGTGAGATATTCCCTGATAATTTGAATCAGACGGGTTAAGAGGTTGACGAACAAGACCCGCCTTGGGGTAATCTAAGTCAAAAAGTTTTTAGACATGTCGACGTTTGCGAGGTGCTGGGGTGTTCGGTAAGCCGAAGGATAAAACTCCACCGCCACTGTTCGGGTTGTACGACGAGCTCATGTTGTTGCTTCTTTAAAAGAAAGTTGGGATCCAAGTGAGCTAAAGGGTGAGAAAATCTTACTTTCTGGCTTGCTTGTCGGGTTTTCTGTGTTGGCAGAGGTTCTGAGCCGGTGGAAAGACTAATTACCCCTGCGTCATCTACACGGCTGGCATCTGCCTCATCCTAATAATAGTCATTGTCAACAAGATGTACAAAAAATGAGCCAAGAGAGTCAAGTTCTACCTCCGACTCATCATCATCACTGTCATCATCCGAGTTTAACCCGGCGGGCTCGATGGTTTTGTTCTTAGCAGGCCTCTTGGTGACCTTGGTCTTGGTACGAGCCGGTTTGGCCGATTTCTCTTGCGGTTTATTCTTCCAAAATGAAGAGTTGGCCTGTTAAAATCAAAAGATCATAAGTAGGCAGCATTAATGCAAATGTGATTAAACGGAAGGTGTGCAACACTTACAGTTGGCGGCTTGTTGAGGGAGTAGAATGGACTAAGTCCTGTTTTACTGCAATCTGACAAAGATTCGTTCAGCAATGCCTTGGTGGCTTCTGTAATTTCTATGTCAGATAGTTGAATGTTGAAGTGGCGTTGGGGTCTTTTAAATCGCCAGTGTATCCGCACATTAAGCCGGGGCAACGACTTAATGGCAAGATGCTCCAGGACACCCAGCACCGGACAAAGTCGATGCCGGTTAGGCCATTAGCCATGAAGGCTCTGAGCTTTGAGAAAGCTAGTGCATATTTGGCCCGCTCCTTCACGTTGATTCGTGGGGGAAGTGGATGTGTGTTGCTAAGCCGATGGTCGCGGTAACCTGGCAGAGGGCTTTCGTCTGCTGGAGATGTGTCTTGACAGTAGAACCAAGTTTGGTTCCAATCTTTGGGATGACTCGGCGGCTTGACGTAGGGAAAGCTGGCTTCTTTTCGCTTCTGAATTGAAACCCCACTGAGTTCCAAGCTGGGCCCGTCAGTAAACTCTGTCTGACGATTTAAGTAGTAAAATTCTCTGAATAATCCAACTGTGGGCTCCTCTTGAAGATAAGCTTCACAGAATACTTGGAAGTTGTAAATATTGGACACAAAATTGGCCCAATACCTTGAGGGTGAAGTTGGAAAAAATGAAGTACGTCGCGGAAAAACTTTGAGCCGGGCGGGCTGAACCCCCGAATCATGTGGTCGGTAAAAACAATCACTTCTCCGTCCTTGGGCTTAGGTGGATTTTCTTTGCCAGAGCTAGATGTGGATGTCGAAGAAGAAATTCAAGATGCATTATGAAAAAAAATATGATGTCCTGTTTTAAAAAAAGATGATTAAATCAAAGCCAGGCACATTCATATCCAAGTAGAGGGAAATGGTTTTACAACCTTGATAAGATCAGATAACACACAGTTGTCTCCTTTGATAAAAGGACCCTGCAAAAACCAAAAGGGCAGCAGCATGGTGAGAAGTGAAGTCAAGCGTTTGCGTGGGAGCGAAATGCTGAAGGGACATGAACCTCCGATGTTTGTCGATAATACCCTTCTATATTTGGTCTTGATGTTTGAACGTGGTGATTAGCATTATTTATAAAGTTTTGCAAAAGCCTGTTTCAAGAATGGGTGTATATAAATGTCTTCTCAAACGAGATTAACATATTTGCTTGAAACCAATACCCAAGCAAATATTTTCAGACGCCTCATCAAACTTCACAAAACACTTTGAGTAGTAGTACTACATAAACTATTTTGATGGGGTTTGATGAGATGAACAATGACATACATAACCTCCAAAGATGAACACTTGGCTTGGCCATGAAAGATGAGTAAATAGTAAACTCGCCATTGTCAAACACTTCATATATTGTACCCCGAAGAGAAAAACTCGATTGAAGAACTAAAATTGTGAAGCCAAATAATTTAAGCCAGGGTACTTGCTTTTCTTAACAAGTGACAAGTTAGATCACTTAACAGTATATCACTAAACAATATGGAAACCTTCAGGTGACAAAAAAAGTTCAGGTGGTTCTGCAAGTAGTTTACTTTTAGGGAGTAAACCAGAAACACGTAATGGAGCTCGAGCTTCACGGAGCCCTCTATTTGAAAACTTCAAAAATCAATTTTGTAAGTTTCAAAAAATTCAAAAAAAATACACATATACATATGGATGTGTACTAGTTGTCTGCGAAGTTCGCGATGAAATACCTTTTTATGCGAGCTACACAAAAATGAAAAAATCACATGTTTCTAGCACATGTACTATCCACTGTAAAATCAATGGTTATTACTTTTTGTACAGGCCACATAAAAACGTATCTCATGAGAAATTTCACACACATCTAGTATACATCTATAAGTACTTGTGTATTTATTTTAGATCTTTTTGAAACTTAAAAAGTTGATTTTTTAATGCTTGAAAATAAAGGGCTCCCTGGAACCCGAGAGCAAAAAAATCCACTCTCGGACTAAATGTTTTAATTAAAGATGATGCCAGGCTAGGAAATAACCATGAGTCTCCTTTAAAGTGGCATAATTTACGCAGAAAATGCAAATTGATACTACATCTGTACCCTGCAAAATTGGCAGTCTCCCACATAGCTTTGGTCAACCTGATAAAGCAAGAGGAGTGAAGGATGTTCTGCTGAGAGCTCCGAAAACTCGTGGAATATCTGAAAAGGTAATACCATCATAGATACGTGGCACGTTCCTCTCTCGTATGTCAAATATTCGGTAGAACTTACTTGTAACAACATTGCATGTGCTGGTCTGTAGGTGTCTGAAGAAAGGCTTATCTCACTTCTGAAGCAAATCAACACGCACACTAGCAAACAAACCAAAGTGGCGGTAGAGTCACTGCATGTCTGCATATAAGGAAATTTACTTTGCTTCCAGTAGTGGGTTTAGGCTAGCTTCATTAAAACCCGGTATGATCTGAGGTGCAAAGTTTTTTGCATTTGTGATTCTTACAGTGCAACAGATTGTTAGGCATCTGAAAAATATCCACCAAAATGCAGTCAGCTTTATCCCTCTTTGCCTTTCATGCTAACTCTAGTATGTTTAACAGAATCAGAAGCGTCACAACGTCCTTGGCGGCGATGACTAGTTGGTAAGCTTGATGTGCGAGCGAATGGGTGCAGCGGCTTTTGGTGCTTGATTCAACAATTATCAAAACCTGACAAACTATTTGATTGGTCTTAGGTTGTATATGATCTGGATATTATTCGGGGGGTTTATTGATAAGAGTTCATGTGTAGCTTCTACCCCTGAAACTCTCTGCAACACCTTCCAATTGTTGTGGTCGATTTATCAAATCCTGTCATCAGATAATTGTATTAATATGTACGATTTCTTCTTGTGATGTCTGCCACTCAGTGGTTTACATGATTCTCCCTACTACACCCTGTCTGTCCAGTTCCTTCATCTGCATCACTCGCTTGTATTTGGACTTCTTAATCAAAGCTTAAGGAGTAGTATATATGAACAAGACTAGGCTCAAGAATCTGCAAACAGACTTGCATTGTTACGAAATGAAATCACAAACTTGGCAGAGGTTGGTTTAAGGACATGGTAAAAATCAATTTACCAATACAGAAATGCATCACTATTTCTGAATCTCCGTTTGCACCACAGAATTCAGCTCATACTACCAACGAGGCGACAGCAAGCATTCAGCAAAGTACTACTTGAAACAATAACATTCAGATAGATTAGCAACTTCAGTTCTGACAACCAACTAGCCAACGAAGCGTTGGCACACAGACAGACCACTCCTACCACTACTTGCAGATACATAAGCAGAGTCAGCGACTAACAGCAGCCAACTACATCTGTCACAACAAGCGACGCATAGTCAATCTAGGAGGATGTGAACTTGGTGACGGCCTTGGTGCCCTCGGAGACGGCGTGCTTGGCGAGCTCGCCGGGGAGGACGAGGCGGACGGAGGTCTGGATCTCCCTGGAGGTGATGGTGGGCTTCTTGTTGTACCTCGCGAGCTTGGCGGACTCCCCGGCGAGCTTCTCGAAGATGTCGTTGATGAAGGAGTTCATGATGGACATGGCCTTGGAGGAGATGCCGATGTCAGGGTGCACCTGCTTCAGCACCTTGAAGATGTAGATCTTGTACGTCTCCACGCCCTTCTTGGCCTTGCTGCCCTTCTTCCGGCCCCTCGTCTTCGCCTCGCCGCCTGCCTCCTTGGACGCCGTCTTGCCCGCCGGCAGCCTCTTCTCGGCCTTGGGCTTCTTCCCCGCGGGGGTCTTCTCCGCCGCCTTCTCCACCTTGTTCTCGGCCGCGGGCTTCTTGTCTGCCTTGGGGGCCATGGCTGCTGGAGGAGCTTCGGAGGTGGGAGTGAGGGAGAGGTGTTTCGCTCGGAGGTGGGGAATTGCAGATGTGAAATGAGGCTGGGGGCGGCGAGATTATATGGTGGGGAGGAGGTGCGCCCTGATTGGTGAAGAGGTCGGTGCCACGGATCGATACGGTGAAGTGATATCGGCCGTTCGATGCTGCTCGGGATGGACGGGCCGGATGCGCTAAGGCGCGGATCGATGACGTGGGCGAAATGGTGGGCAGCTGGAAATTCTCAGTGGCTGGCGGGAATTCTGTGGTTCTCCGGGTACTGCACTTGGGTTAGGTGCCAGTGAGACAAACTTGATCACTATGAGATCGTAGGCCAACAGGCATGTGTGCTTGTACATCTTGGCCTGGAGTCGATGCAGGCCAAGCGTGATACCTTTTTGAAAGGAAAAATATCGTCTACTCGCTCATTGTAAATAAAGGGCTTATTAATGTCGGTATTTATATTGTATGTTTTCTTTTTGCGGGATATATTGTACGTTTATAGAGATATTAATATTCTTGAAGGATTGGGAACAGTCGGCTGACCAAATAAGAGAGGCAGCTCCGAAACGAATGCCCCCCGTGCTGTCCGCGTGAGCAACTCGGGCAGCGACTCGGATCCCTTTTTACCGGAGGTTCCCTGTGCGCCTCCCCTTGCCGCCGTTGGGCTCACCCGTGTGGCTAAGAGCGGTGGTAGGGTTCCATTCTCGTGCCGATGTGGACGGCGTTTGGCGAGGTGAGTATGGCTGCTTGGATGTTTGTGAAGGTGGAAGTTGCAGCGACGGGGCAGCGGTGCTCCACGTGGGGCTCAATTCGGCAGTTGTGTGGCTAGACCGGCACCAATGTGCTTCCCACCGTCACTCATGAATGCCATGGTCACCAACGGAAGCAGCCACCTACGGCGCCGTCAATTCCTTGAGAGGAGCACATAAACCGCTCCTCTTCCCTGCCATGGAATGAAGATCTGCTCCCACTCGTTCGTATGGCCGCCTCATGTGGAGCCTCATGTGGAATCCTCCATCTGGGGCAGCCCAGCGGAGATCCAATCTGGGAATGCGCTCATGCCATGGTCGTTGCCCTTGGGATGGCTATTTGGCGTCAGGACGTGGCAGGTTGTGGCGTTGTCCAAGCGCAATTATCACAACTGACTCCCGCATCTCCAACGAGGAAGGGCGGTCATGGTGACCTTCCCCTTGGGCTCCGGGCACAAGGTTGGGTGGTGACATGAATCCGGCCAACATTTTGCTCGGCGGTCATCAGCCAAATGGTGGTCACATGGGATGGAAATCTGTATAATCCGTGTTCATAAGCAAGGACGGTGAAGATGGTGGTTCTGAGTGGTGTTGTCGTCTTAGCAGATCAGCCTCAGTTCGCACTTGTGTGGATAGTACAGGGTCTCTATTAAAAGGAGGCATGATATCCCTTAGTTTCCATTAGGACCCCGCTGCCACGGGAGGGTAGGACAAAATATGTCATGCAAGTTCTTTTCCATAAGCACATATTACTATAGAATACATGCCTACATTATATTGATGAACTAGAGATAGTTCTGTGTTACCCTAGGTTATGACTGCTACATAATGAATGACATCCGACATAATTATCCATCATTGATCCATTGCCTATGAGCTTTTCACATATTGATCTTTGCTACGTTACTTTGTCGTTGCCACTATTACAATTGCTACAAAACTGCTACTGTTACTTTTGCTATCGTTACCGTTACTTCCATACTACTTTGCTACTAAATAACTTGCTGCAGATATTTAAGTATTTCAGGTGTGGTTGAATTGACAACTCAGCTGCTAATACTTGAGAATATTCTTTGGCTCCTCTTGTGTCGAATCAATAAATTTGGATTGAATACTTTACCCTTGAAAACTGTTGTGATCCCCTATACTTGTGGGTTATCAAGTCCCGTCGGTCTACCTATGCGGAGATGGTCATCGCACACCATAAGGACCGTGCCCATATGCAACTATTGGGATCAAGGCAAGTCAAGGAGACAACATAAGTTGACTTCGACTGGGCGGCACTACTCGAGTACCCAGTCTTGAGCTACGGAGTGAAAAGTTTGCTCTGGTCCTAGTTGGTAATACCTAGCAATGGTGGTGGTGTTTGCGTTGTTACCATGATGATGGCATTGCTCGGATTTGATCTTCATGGTGCAACCATGATCCGACTTTTGGTGGTTGGATACGGCGACGACGACACTTGTGCGTCGTTCCCTTCCTGGAGATGTTGCTTTGGGAGAACCCTTCCCGTGGTCCTTTCGTTATCAAGAGATAGTTGGCGCCGATGATTAGTGTTGCATATCTTCAATTGTTGTCTTCATTGCTTCGGGTTTTTTCTCCCTCCACCTAGGCATGGCTTTGGTCTTGTATGACTTTGATTTTGCCGACGTGATCGTTTTAGGGTCACAGCTTCTAGGCATGGTGCGCACCAGCGGCCATAGATTCATGTGGGGATGGTGTGGTTGCACACCAACAAAAACTGAGCAGGCTCCTTCGAACACCGCAAAGTAGAGCTAATCATCCAACTGCTCTACGGACTACATAATCAAAGATAGCACACACTCAAGGTCGGAGCGGAGCCAAAGGTTGCCATGAAAGAGCATGCCAACGGCACCCCAAAGCGCACCGCGCATCCTCTCCGTCGTCGCTGCGAGCCGGCCTCCACATCATCGTCTTGAATGTCAGTGAGTGGATCAGCGACACGCGGGTACCAAAACACAGGAGACATGATTTCACCCAATAGGAATAAGAAGGATAGTAAAGACAACCACTTACCTTTAGTTGCGACCACCGGGTCTCGACAATGCTTCTGCACCTCCTCCAGGTTCAAAGACATCTCCTCGTTATCCTTCTAGAGGCACACAACCTTCTCTTCGTGTCCCTGGTCCAAGGAAGTATGATGTGCATGATTCGTCTTCAGAGCCTCAAGCTCCCAGCCAAGCGCGCCCTAGTGATCCTTGCCACCCTGCAGATCGTCGCGGAGGGTGCGGCAGGCTTCCTAGTCCTTTATAAGGGAGGCCTCTAGGTCACGCTTCATCGACAACATGTCATCCAGCTTGCCCTTTGCAATCCACATGGCCTCCTCAGCCTCCGTGCAAGCCTTAGTGGCCTCGCTAAGATCACGGGGGATGGCATTGGACTCCTTAGGGGCTATAAAGGGAAAATAATTCAAGGTTCAAGACCAAAAAACTTCAAGGGTTATATGCCAAGCTAAAATAACATAAAGAAGCGGGGGTGGCACTCACATATGGCGCTATCACACAAACTATGCAGGCCATCGACACCTTGGCACTGAGAATCCATTTGCTTCTGCAGGTCAGCAACCTTGGTCTCGAGGTCACAGTTCATCTCAAGAAGAGCCTGCAGCAAGCGACAAGCATCCACACAACTATCTGAATAACTGCAAAACTTACAAAGACCAAGTATGACTCCACCGGTGCAGCCGTACTCCGTCTCGAGGGCTACTACCACTTAAGGGGCATAAAGTTTACCTTAAAACAGGGCTCTACCGAGAGACCCACCTCCCATGGAGTGAGCCAAAGGTGCTCCAGGACCTTGTCAGCAGCTCCCAATAGTGTCGCAAGCTCCTTGGCTCTGTGATGTGTCCGCACGTTAGTATGCTTTTATTCAGGTGGGTGGTGGTGTCTCGTAGCAACTTGGCCTCCGGCGTTAGCTTGGTCAATGGAGACCATGGTCGCAGTTTCTGCGGGGGCTCATTCACAAGGCAGGTAGGTCGTCACCAAGTCCGTACACATAAAATCAAGATTTGTGCCACTCTCAGATAGATTTCAGGAGATCGATGGTGAAAACTTGGAGCGTGGATGAGCTGCAAGATGGCTACCCCAAGGTCGCAGACGGCGTCGCCATTCATTTGGACGCGGACCCGAAAAAAGGACCGGAACAACTCAAAATGACGAGTTGTCTCGAGGAAAGACTCACAGAAGGTGATGAAGTTGGTGACGTGGAGAACCTCGTTGGAAGGGATGTGATGTAGTTGGCAACTGAAGAAATGGAAAATCCCACGCACAAAGCCATGGACGGGAAATCCAAGGCCCCTCCCAAAGTATTCCATGCAGAGGATGTGTTCGCCAGCGCGGGGCACCAGAGGAGCCTTGCCCGCCAGGACGTGGAGGGCTAGATCCTTCGGCGTTAGCTTCTAGTCTATGAAGACTTGAAGCCCGTCTTGTGTGGCCGTGAAGGGGAACCACTTGCTTGTGGTATTGGGGGTCTCACATGCTTGTTTCTTGCTTCCTTTGGAAGCGGCCCTCTTCCGCTTCTTCTCTATGCTGCCGGTGGGTTGGTCCTGTCTGGAAGCCCAAGCAGTCTTCTTGCTCATGTTCTTGGCCATGTCGATGTTGAAGATGAAGCCGACGGGAATCAAGCAGGCGAGCGGTGTTGCTGCGATGGCGGCACGCGTTTGAGGACTAGAGACAGAGAGGTGGAAATGGGCAAGAGCGGAGGAAGAAGAAAACCCTCCACTTTTCCCTTCTTATAGCTGACTCAAAACCAAAGTGTCGAACATCGCAACACGGCACGTGCATTGTGTCTCTTGAAGTTTCCCCTTTTGTGAGGCGTAGGCACACAAATTCTGGGGCCATCATCATCACAAAGCATAATTAGCGGGTGTGACACCCCGATTCAGAGAACCGGAGGCTCTAGTGTTCAAGACCAGAGATCCATGTCTTCTGGAACACGACTATAGCTTGGTACAGAATAACCACATTCTGATAGAGTACTCAAATGATACACGAAGTTATAATACAATACTCTTGCTTAGTAAGGTAGTACAATCAGAGTGGTAGTGCTCGATTATTATGGCCTAGTGACTAATGGAACACTACTAGGGTAGGGGTTATGTCACAACGGAAGGTAGGACACTAGTGGGACTCCAATCCAAAGGGACACTTTGCAGAGGTCATACACTTTACCCACACCATGGATTCTTAGTCCAACAAACCTCACTTATAGCATGGCCATCTAACTGTATCTCTGTCCCCCCGCAGGCAATCCCTAGGAGAGAGGATATGGGTCCTTGCCACCTCGTGGTACCACTTGTTTCCCCTCGGGGATCTACTAACTTTTCTATGCACATCTACCAACTCAGGCTCTCTGGCTAGATGGTAGCTTCCCGGCCAGAGGAAGTCTACACATCTCAGTTTCCCTCCTTGGAGATACGTGGAAGAGACATAACTACAAACCCATTCGAGCAAATGTGCTGTACCGAGGAGATTGGCTTTGTGGCACTTGGATTGACCTGTTATTAATGCCAGGGTAACGTAGGGGGGGGGTGTTCTGTGATGTTCCTACTCTACTCAACTTAACACAACTCATACTTCTCTCAAAATAAAGTGTTGTGAGGAGACTACTACCGTAAGTAAAGTCTTTCCATGAAGGTTCTCCTTGTTACTATTGTTTTAATGGTTATGGTTATGAGCGTTATGGAGGCATCACATGAGAAGGATTTTTTGGAGAAGTTGCTTTGGCCGCTCAAATTTGAGGGTTTGGCAACAAGCCACCTAATTTTTTGGACGAGAAAACCCGGTTGAGGGTTTGGATAGGTGAGGGAGTCCTGGATTAGGGGGTGTCCGGATGGCCGGACTATACCTTCGACCGGACTCCTGGACTATGAAGATACAAGATTGAAGACTTCGTCCCGTGTCCGGAAGGGACTTTCCTTGGCATGGAAGGGAAGCTTGGCGATACGATCTCCTACCATTGTAACCAACTTTGTGTAACCCTAACCCTCTCCGGTGTCTATATAAACCGGAGGGTTTTAGTCCGTAGGACAACATACAGAACAACAATCATACCATAGGCTAGCTTCTAGGGTTTAGCCTCTCCGATCTCGTGGTAGATCTATTCTTGTACTACCCATATCATCAATATTAATCAAGCAGGACGTAGGGTTTTACCTCCATCAAGAGGGCCCGAACCTGGGTAAAACTTCGTGTCCCTTGCCTCCTATTACCATCCGGCCTAGACGCACAGTTCGGGACCCCCTACCCGAGATCCGCCAGTTTTGACACCGACATTGGTGCTTTCATTGAGAGTTCCTCTGTGTCGTCGCCGTTAGGCTTGATGGCTCCTACGATCATCAATAGCGATGCAGTCCAGGGTGAGACCTTCCTCCCCGGACAGATCTTCGTCTTCGGCGGCTTCGCACTACGGGCCAATTCACTTGGCCATCTGGAGCAGATCGAAAGCTATGCCCCTGGCTGTCAGGTCAGATTTGGAAGTTTGAACTACACAGCTGACATCCGCGGGGACTTGATCCTCGACGGATTCAAGCCACTGCCGAGCGCGCCGCACTGTCACGACGAGCATGATTTAGCTCTGCCGCCGAACAGTGTCCTGGAGGCCGCACCCACATCGGCTCCGACCCTTAATTCGGAGCCAACTGCGTCGACCGAGGATGGGTGGTTGGACGCCGCCTCGGGGGCTGCGATCCCAACGGCGATCGAGCCAAACACCAGCCCCGCACTCCACGAGACTCGTGACTCCAAGGAGCCGGACTCCTTCCCAGACTCCAAACCCTCCGCGCCCCTGCCGATCGAATCCGATTGGGCGCCGATCATGGAGTTTACTGCCGCAGACATCTTTCAGCACTCGCCTTTCGGTGATATTCTGAAGACACTAAAGTCTCTCTCTTTATCAGGAGAGCCCTGGCCGAACTACGGTCAGCAAGGTTGGGATACGGACGATGAAGAAATTCAAAGCCCACCCACCACCCACTTTGTAGCCACTGTCGATGATTTAATCGACATGCTCGACTTTGACTCCGAAGACATCGACGGTATGGACACCGATGCAGGAGACGATGAAGAACCAGCGCCTATTGGGCCCTGGAAAGCCACCTCGTCATATGACATATACATGGTGGACACCCCAAAACAAGGAGATGGCGATGGAACAGCGGAGGATGACCCCTCCAAGAAACAGCCTAAGCGCCGGTGTCAGCGGCGCCGCTCAAAATCCCGCCAAAGCAAATACGGTGATTCCAGCACGGGAGATAATAATACTCCGGAGAGTGCTGAAGAAAACCCCCTCCAGTAAGATTCAGCACAGGAGGATGGAGAAGCCAGCCCTCATGAGAGAGCGGCAGACAAAGAGGTCGAGGACGATAATTATATGCCTCCCTCCGAAGACGAGGCAAGCCTCGACGATGACGAATTCGTCGTGCCAGAGGATCCCGTTGAGCAAGAGCGTTTTCAACGCAGGCTTATGGCCACGGCAAGAAGCCTCAAGAAAAAACAGCAACAGCTTAGAGCTGATCAAGATTTGCTAGTCGACGGATGGACTGAAGTCCTCGCGGCCGAAGAGCATAAACTCGAACGCCCCTCCAAGAGCTACCAAAAGCGCAGGTTGCTACCCCGATTAGAGGAGGAAGCACTTAAACCTACATCACCAGCACTTGATACGGCCGACCGGCCACCTCGTGGCCGCGACAGAGAGGCCTCTCGGCCCTCCACTCAAGCCGCACCCCGTACCAAGGCACAGGAAAATGCGCCAGACCTGCAAGATATGTTGGAGGACAAGGCAAGGCAAACAAGATCGATCTACGGATCGCGTGGGCGCCCCATGACTCGAGACGGTAACCGTCACGCCGGACACAAATCCGGTAGGGCCGAACACAGTAGACAAAGCTCATTGGAGCTACGTCGTGATATAGCCCAGTACAGAGGCACCGCACACCCACTATGCTTCATAGACCAAGTAATGGATCATCAAATCCCCGAGGGTTTGAAACCCGTAAACATCGAATCATATGATGGCACAACAGATCCCGCGGTATGAATCAAGGATTATCTCCTTCATATCCACATGGCCCGCGGTGATGATCTCCACGCCATCAAATACCTCCCACTCAAGCTTAAAGGACCAGCTTGGCATTGGCTTAGCAGCTTGCCAGCAGGATCAATCAGTTGTTGGGAGGACCTGGAAGCCGCATTCCTCGACATATTCCAGGGCACTTATGTGCGACCACCAGACGCCGATGACCTAAGCCACATAATTTAGCAGCCAGAGGAATCAGCCAGGCAATTCTGGACACGGTCCCTAACAAAGAAAAATCAAATAGTCGACTGTCCGGATGCAGAGGCCCTAGCAGCCTTCAAGCACAATATCTGTGACGAGTGGCTTGCCCGGCACCTTGGACAGGAAAAGCCGAAATCTATGGCAGCACTCACGACACTCATGACCCGCTTTTGCGCGGGAGAAGACAGCTGGCTTGCTCGTAGCAACAATATGACCAAGAACCCTGGTAATTCGGATACCAGGGACAATAGTGGCAGGTCACGTCGCAACAAGTAGAAGCGCCGCATTAACGGCGACAATGCTGAGGATACGACGGTTAATGCCGAATTTAGAGGCTATAAATCCGGTCAGCGGAAAAAGGCATTCAAAAGAAATCCCAGGGGCCCGTCCAGTTTGGACCGAATACTCGACCGCTTGTGCCAGATACATGGCACCCCCGAAAAGCCGGCCAATCACACCAACAGGGATTGTTGGGTGTTCAAGCAGGCAGGCAAGTTAAATGCCGAAAATACCGACAAGGGGTTGCATAGCGATGACGACGAAGAGCCCCGGCCGCCGAACAACAGTGGACAGAAGGGTTTTCCCACACAAGTGCGGACGGTGAACATGATATACGCAACCCACATCCCCAAGAGGGAGCGGAAGCGCGCGTTAAGGGACGTATACGCGGTAGAGCCAGTCGCCCCAAAGTTCAACCCATGGTCCTCCTGCCCGATCACCTAAGGGACCATCCCACTAGCACCCGTCATGGCGGATTCGCCGCATTGGTTCTAGACCCAATTATTGACGGATTTCATCTCACTAGAGTCCTTATGGATGGCGGCAGCAGCCTGAACATGCTTTACCAGGATACAGTGCGGAAAATGGGCATAGATCCCTTGAGGATTAAGCCCACCAAAACGACCTTTAAAGGCGTAATACCAGGTGTAGAGGCCAACTGTACAGGCTCAGTCACACTTGAAGTGGTCTTCGGATCTCCGGATAATTTCCGAAGCGAGGAGTTAATCTTCGACATAGTCTCATTCCGCAGTGGCTATCACGCATTGCTCGGGCGAACCGCATTCGCCAAGTTCAATGCGGTACCGCACTACGCATACCTTAAGCTCAAGATGCTAGGCCCTCGAGGAGTAATTACGGTCAATGGAAACACCGAACGCTCCCTCCGAACGGAGGAGCACACGGCGGCCCTTGCAGCGGAAGTACAAAGTAGCCTCTCCAGGCAGTTCTCTAGTCCGGCCATTAAACGTCCGGACACCGTCAAGCACACCCGGAGTAACCTACAACAAGACCGCCTGGCATGTTCCGAGCAGGCGTAGCAATGCGGCCCCAACCCCAACCCTCGCAAAAATGCGACGCCAGTGCTTCGCGTACATAACTACGCTCTAGAAATACCATGGGTACAGGAGGAGGGGCACCATCACGGCACGCCCGAAACACGGATTAAACCGCACCAGGGGCTGCCGATTTTTGAATTTTCTCTTACTTTCAGGACTCCATTCTTCGGAAGGCCTGTTCGACAGTTCAATTGCCGCACAAACGATGCAAGAACTAGGGAAGCAGACAAGCCATGCCGCATTACGGAACTCCCAGCTGGTCTCTATCACGAGCAGTATACCTGTTTCGCATACCATTCCGCAGCCTGCCCCTGGAACGGACATGTTAAATAGTCCAACCTTTTGCTTATCACATTATTTGTATCATTCTGCTTTGATCGCAGCCCTTTTTAATAAACAATGCATAGCTTTTGTCTATTTTTGCATTACTCTTTTTTTACAAATATATGTTCCTTAACGACATGTTCCACCCGTACACTTTGGTACGGCCAAAATACGCCAGGGGCTTTAGTACCCCTCAATATGGTGTGAGAAGTTCGAACACTTTAACAAGTGCGGCACCCCGAACTTATAGCATTATATGCATCGGCTCCGAATCATGTCTTGGGTCAATAGTTGGGTTTGCCCGGCTCCTATGTTTTGGTGCCTTACGTTCCGCTGTGTCGGCTAAGGTAGCAATAGGAGAACTACTGCGATTGTGCCCCAGTTGAGCTGGGTCAAGCACCTCAGTAGAGAAAGCTAAAACTGACTATCATGATGAAGCGAGAGCTGGTTGTTGTGGTTCTAAGTCTGACAGTGAGGTAGGGGGGTGTGTATGAAGAGGCTAGACCTTAGCTATCGGGAAGTTGTAAGCACGCAAGGTTTACGAGTTCAGGCCCTTCTCGGAGGAAGTAACAGCCCTATGTCTCGGTGCCCGGAGGCGGTCGATTGAATTATGCGTGTGTGAATGACAGGGGTGCGAACCCTTGATACTGAGGAGGGAGGTGGCTTATATAGAGTTTGCCAGCCCTCTCCTGCCCTCAGTAATGCAGGGTTTAAGGTACATTTAAGGTGGGGCGTTACTGATAACGTCCCTAATAAAGCGTCACAATAACCATAAGGACTACTTAATAGCTGACCGTTTGCCTGCGGAGTGACTGCAGGTCTTTTGGTCGGTCGAGTGGTTGACTTCATGGTCGAGTGATAGCTTCTTGGTCGAGTGTCTTCAACCCGTCGAGTGAGATACCTTCAAGTTGATTGAAAGGTGACTTCTTCTAGGGATGTCCTACGGTAGGGCTCTTTAGGACGTGTCCGTGCCCCTACCGTAGGTATATGGCTTCATCATTAGCCCCCGAATGGATCGAGGCTAGAGTGAGAAAAGGGGTTAGGGACCTTTCCGACTGATTCTTCAGGTTATATGAGTGCTTCGTTCTGGGTCGACTGTCACGGATGACGTCATTAACCTCTTTCAGTCGCCTTGATCCGTTCCAGGCCTTTTGTCAAGTGGATTTCTTTACCTGTGAGGCATCGAGCGCCGGTGCACGCGGGATTTCTGTTTTGACAAGTTGTTCTGCAGCCAGCGGATATCGCGGGATTTGGATTTTTTGGGAAGCGCGTGGAACGGGGGCGGCCGCAGTAATCGGAAGTGACAATGCGAAGGCTCCTCGATCTCCGCGCCGCCTTTTTCGCCACGTACTGCGCGCGCGCCTGCCACGGGATTTGACTGGATAGCTTGGGCCTATTGGTCAGCCACTCGGAAGCGGCCCCTTATAAGTTGCCGGCTCGAAGTCCCCCAACAGTGCGCGTGCTCTTCTCTTCTCCTTCTTCCTCTCTTTCTTCGTAACCTCCCCCGCTTCCTTCGTTCTCGCCCAGCCACCGCAAACCAGCTCGAGATCTCACCGGCGACGATGGTGAAGGGCAAGACGACCGCTCTGGAGCGCGCGAAGAAGGCGGCGGCGGCGGGGAAGGGGAAGAAGTCTGCGCGCGGCAAATCTTCCTCTCGGACGGCCCTGCCCAAAGGTTGGATCCAGGGCGACTGGATGCCATCGGTGCTCCGGCAGGAGGATCTTGATGACCTGGTTGAGGGGGGAGCCATTCCTCACAGGGCTGCGCGTCTTCCGGGGGGAGAGATCGAACCCAACCTCGCGACGGTGAGTGCGTGCTCCTGGCCACTCACATCGACCGAGGGTTTTCTCTGCCGCCCCATTCTTTCTTCCGCAACTTCTTGAACTTCTTTGGAGCGCAGCTCCATCACTTTACCCCAAACTCCATAGTCTATCTTGCCGCTTTCATTTCTATGTGTGAGGCGTTCCTGGGTTGCCGCCCACACTGGGGGCTTTTCAAGCACATCTTCACCTGTCGCTCTCAGTCGGTCAAGAAGGCCAAGTCGAGTGATGAGAAGACACAAGTGATCCAGCTGTGTGGGGGCTTGGCGATCCAGACGAGGGGGAAGAGCTGTTTCCCATCCATTACTTTCCCGGAGTCAGTGCGAGGCTGGCAGGCGACTTGGTTCTACTGCCAGGATCAGGCGACTCCAGGGCAGTCGACTGGGCTCCCACCTTTCTCCCTCGACCGAGCCGAAAAGCCTGCTTCTCTGAAGGTGACACCTGAAGAAAAGGCCCAGGTCAAGGTACTGGCGGGTCGAGTGGTTGAACTTGTCCGCGAGGGCGTGACGGGGATGGATCTGCTGGAAGTCTTCCTCAAGAGGCGAATCCAACCGCTCCAGGCTCGGGACCACCCGATGTGGCTGTACTCTGGCCTCGAGGACACCACTCGGATCCACCCGGAGGAGGTCACCGACGAGATGTTGGAGGGGTGGCTGTCAAGCATCACGGGGAACAAGGACAACCCCCGAGGAGCCAGGAGGGTCATTCCACTCGACAGTTCGTATGAGGTCGACCAGGTGCGTTTTTATGCTCCCGACTGAAATCTTCGTTTTCTGCGTTGGTCTTCTTTTGAGTAGGTCGATTGACTTTCGTTTTGTCTGCTGTTTTTCAGGAGACCACTGAGATGTACTCGACGCCCAATGGGGCACAGGGGTCGACCGAGGAAGGAGAAGGGAGCGGAGGCGAGAGCGGGGATGACCAAGGCGAGTGGGAGTCGGATGGTGAAGGAGAGGGAGGCGATGACGTCTTCTCCAGCGAAGAGGAGGGGGAGGAGGCCGAACCCCCCCCCCCCCCCGCCCGGAAAGGCGATCCAAGCTCGCACACGACCCGGCGCAGGAACGTGGCAAGGCGACTGCCTCCGTTGGGCCGTCGTCAAAACGCCCTCGGACTTCTTCTCCAACACCAACTGGGAAGGTCCCCAAGCAACCACGCACGACGCTATCCAAGCCGCCCAAGACTCTGCCCAAGATGAAGATAACTGTCCCTGTTATTTCCGGGTAATAAAGCTTGTTTTCCTTCGTCGATGGAGGACGGATCCTTGGTCGACTCGTTAAGCTAACTGGCTGACTTTTCGAAATTTGCAGCGCTGCTACCTCCGAGGTCTCTGCCAAAGACGACGACCAAGAGATGGGGGACGCTGTTACCTCCAACCCTGGTACGATTATTGACGTTCTGTTTTTTGAGTCGACTGGTCGTTTCTTGCAATTCTGGTCGATTGAAAGTTTTCCTTGCAGGCCCTCCTCATGTTATCGACCTCCCGGATGACGACGACAACGAACCGCTGAGGATGAGGAGGACTAAGAGGTCGTCGGCTGACAGGACTCCCCAGCCTACTCCGGCGCCTGAGACCGTGGCTCGGGATGGTGGCGATGCCCCTCAGGCTTCTGTGACCTTTGCCAATCCCCTGTCGAGTGCGCAGCCTTCGGCGTCGACTGCAGATCCAACTTTGCTTTTTTGTCGCATACCCTGCCCCTGACGACGAAGTGGCTGCTGCGAAGGAGGCTATACGCCAGGCGGGGGTCATGATGGAACAGGTGAAGAAGGCTCGGGAGGCCAGCCAGGCAGCCTATGACGCAAGTTCGGCGCTTCAGAGCAATGTCCAGGTCAGTCGACTTGATACTTGATTATTTGAAGAGTCTTTCTCCCTCTCTTTTTTTGAAGATTTTTGTATCTACACCCACTGGGTGTGTTTTCCCCTTCTTGGACTAGTGGGGGCACGCTGAGTGCACCCACTGGGTGTAGTCCCCGAGGCTACGGTGGGTTGCTGGCAGTCGACTGTAGTCTTTTCATTGCGTTTCTGCATCTGTATTCCTTTTCTTGGACTAGTGGGGGCACGCTGAGTGCACCCACTGGGTGTAGTCCCCGAGACTACGGTGGACCGCTAGCAGTCGACTGTAGTCTTTTCATTGCGTTTCTGCATTTGTATTCCTTTTCTTGGTCTAGTCGAGCCATGTCGAATGGATCTGTATCCGGTCGACTGCGGACAGTCGACTTTTTTTTAAACCAGTGGGGGCACGCTGAGTGCACCCACTGGGTGTAGTCCCCGAGACTACTTTCGGATGTTTTGATTCGGCTGTAGTCTTAGAAACGTCACCTTTTCCCTCAGTTACTCGGAAGCAACTTATCTTGGATGTTTGTCGACTGATTTTTTCCTTTTGCAGAGATCTTGTGAACTTGCGTCTCGCTATACTGAGTTGGAGAAGCAGCGGATTCAACTGACCCTCGATCTGGAGCTGGCCAGAACGGAGCTGCAGAAGGTCAGAGATGGCGTTGCTGGTAAGACGACCTTGTCGACTGGTTTTGTTTTAGGCTTGGGTACCCTTTTGCTATTTCTGAACCAATCATTGTTTCTTTGCAGGAGAACTGGGCGAGGCTCTGGCGAAGAAGGATCGGGACTTGGCTGCTGCCCACAAGGAGGCTGATGACAAGATTGCTCTGGCTGAACAGAAGCTGGCTTCGGTCAGCCAGATAGAAGATGAGAATACCAAGCTGAAGACCGCTCTGAATGAAGCCAACAGGGAGTGCTCGCGTTGGAAGAAGGAGCACCTCACCCTGAGCGAGCAGATGGAAGGCGTCGCTCGCAGGAGGGACGACCTGGAGAGCTACTTGAGGAGTCTCGCCAAGATGTTGTACACCAAGCTCGAAGGTGCGCATTCAATTCTGACTGGTTTTCTTTTGTGTCGACTCAGTTTGCGATCGTTGGCTTATCCTTGGGTCTTGTATGCAGAGTTTTGTCAGAACTTCGAAGAGGAGACCGGGCGAATTGAAACGGGTTTGGACCCAATCAATTCTCCGGTGAATGATGATGTTGCCATGAATCTGCTCCGACTGGAATCTCGTATCGATGGCGCCGTGGATTACTTGGCTCGGCTGAAGGTTGCCATGTCGCGGATCGACCCGACACTTTGGCCAGAGTCTACGCTCCAGAATGATCTCGAGTCTCTAATGACTCGACTTGACAAAATCCCTGACCGAGTGCAGGAGTGGAAGAAGTCTTCTGCTCGGTGCGGCGCTGATGTGGCTCTATCTTTAGTCCGAGTTCATTGCAAGGAGGCGCGAGAAGAGAAGTTGGCCGCCATCCAAGTCGCCAATACCAAGAGGCACAGCTTTCAAGACTTCATGGAGACCTTCATTGCTGCTGCCACTCGTATTGCGGACGGAATCGACCTGGATGAGTTCGTCGCCCCTGCCAGTCCTCCACCTGAAGAATGAAAAACTTTTATGCTTTTCCTTAAATTTGCCTCGGAATGCCGAGTGGATTTGTAACCGTTAAACTCTGCTGAGCCGAGGGATCGAGTACTTTGATTCGGGGCCTGGGGCCTTTTAAGCTTTATCCGAACTTAATTTCTTGCTGAATATCTTCGTGTTTTTGATCCGTCGTGTGGGACTTTGGTCTTGTATCCAGACGAGTGTTGGACTGCAGCTAAGTCCCCGAGTGCGAGGTTGGCTCTCCACTCGGTAGGGTTTTTCTTCAAACTTAGGCGAGTGCTTGACTGCAGCTAAGTTTCCGAGTGGGAGAACTTAGGCGAGTACTGGACTGCAGCTAAGCCCCCGAGTGGGAGGATTGCTCTCCACTCGGTAGGATTTTTTCAAACTTAGGCGAGTGTTTGACCGCAGCTAAGTTTCCGAGTGGGAGAACTTAGGCGAGTACTGGACTGCAGCTAAGCCCCCGAGTGGGAGGATTGCTCTCCACTCGGTAGGATTTTTTCAAACTTAGGCGAGTGCTTGACTGCAGCTAAGTTTCCGAGTGGGAAAACTTAGGCGAGTACTGGACTGTAGCTAAGCCCCCGAGTGGGAGGATCACTCTCCGCTCGGTAGGATTTTTCAAACTTAGGCGAGTGCTTGACTGCAGCTAAGTTTCCGAGTGGGAAAACTTAGGCGAGTACTGGACTGCAGCTAAGCCCCCGAGTGGGAGGATCGCTCTCCACTCGGTAGGATTTTTCAAACTTAGGCGAGTGCTTGACTGCAGCTAAGTTTCCGAGTGGGAGAACTTAGGCGAGTACTGGACTGCAGCTAAGCCCCCGAGTGGGAGGATCGCTCTCCACTCGGTAGGATTTTTCAAACTTAGGCGAGTGCTTGACTGCAGCTAAGTTTCCGAGTGGGAGAACTTAGGCGAGTACTGGACTGCAGCTAAGCCCCCGAGTGGGAGGATTGCTCTCCACTCGGTAGGATTTTTCAAACTTAGGCGAAACGGATTCGCAGCCAAGTCACCCGCTGGGGGTTTTGTATGCAAACAAAGTGATAGCAATTATTGGAACACTCTTGTCTTTGATAAAAATGAACCGTAGAACTTATTTTTCTTATTACATCTCATCTAAGGGAGAACTCAGGTGTAAAAGGGGCGGAGCAGTTCCGCGTTCCAAGCTTGTGGCTCGTCGATCTGGCGATCGACATGGTATAGGTGGTATGCTCCATTGTGGAGGACTCTGGTGACTATGAAGGGGCCTTCCCAAATAGGAGCAAGTTTGTGTGGCTTCTGTTGATCCACTCGGAGGACCAGATCCCCTTCTTGGAAGGCTCGACTTTTCACATTCCGGGCGTGAAAACGGCGCAAGTCTTGCTGATAAATGGTCGATCTGATCATGGCCATCTCCCTTTCTTCTTCTAAGAGGTCGACTGCGTCTTGCCGGGCCTGCTCTGCTTCATCTTTGGTGTAAAGTTCGACTCGGGGTGCATTATGAAGAAGATCACTCGGCAGGACTGCTTCGGCTCCATAAACCAGAAAGAATGGAGTCCTTCCAGTCGACCGGTTAGGGGTGGTCCTTAATCCCCATAGAACTGACGGAAGCTCGTCGACCCAAGCGCCTGCCGCGTGCTTGAGGTCGCGCATCAGTCGAGGCTTTAGCCCTTTGAGAATCAGACCATTTGCTCTCTCAGCCTGTCCATTCGACTGGGGATGAGCGACCGAAGCGTAGTCGACTCATGTGCCTTGAGAAGCGCAAAATGCTCTGAACTCGTCCGAATCAAAGTTTGACCCGTTATCAGTGATGATGCTATGCGGGACTCCATATCTGAATGTTAACCCTCTGACGAAACTGATAACAGTGCCAGCATCGAGGTTCTTGATGGGCTTAGCTTTGATCCATTTGGTAAATTTGTCGACTGCCACAAGCACATGAGTGAATCCACTCCTGCCCGTTCTTAGGGGACCAACCATGTCCAATCCCCAGACGACAAGGGCCAGACGAGCGGAATGGTCTTCAGGGCTGATGCGGGCTTGTGCGACATGTTGGAGTAGAACTGGCACCCTTCACACTTGTCGACTATCTCTTTTGCCATCTCATTTGCTCTTGGCCAGTAAAATCCAGCTCGGTATGCTTTAGCCACAATAGTCCGAGAGGACGCATGGTGACCACAGGTCCCCGAGTGGATATCATTAAGGATTATCTGACCTTCTTCTGGTGTTATGCATTTCTGGCCGACTTCGGTCGCGCTCTCTCTGTACAGCTGTCCCCTTATGACTATGAAGGCCTTGGATCGGCGGACGATCTGTCGAGCCTCCTCCTCGTCCTCCGGGAGTTCTTTCCTTAGGATATATGCGATGTACGGTATTGTCCAGTCAGGGGTGATTGCCAAGACTTCCATGATTAGGTCGACCACTTCACGCACTTCAACTTCAGTCGGATCTGTGGCACTTTTCGGCTGCGGGGCTTCTTCTGTGAAAGGATCCTCTTGGACTGACGGTGAGTGAATGTGTTCCAAGAACACGTTGCTTGGAATGGCTTCTCTCTTGGAGCCTATCTTTGCCAAGTCGTCAGCTGCCTGATTTTTCAGTCGGGGGATGTGGTGGAGCTCTAACCCCTCGAACTTCTTTTCTAGCTTTCGCACTGCATTGCAATACCCAGTCATTGCCAGACTCCTGACGTCCCACTCCTTCATCACTTGATTAACCACCAAATCTGAGTCGCCATAGACCATGAGGCGACGGACGCCGAGTGAAATGGCCATGCGCAACCCATACAAAAGTGCCTCATACTCTGCTTTGTTATTGGAGGAATCGAAGTGAATCTAGAGAACATATCTGAGCTTATCCCCTCGGGGGGAGACTAAGACTACTCCCGCGCCCGAACCATTCAGCATCTTGGATCCATCGAAGAACATGGTCCAGTGCTCCGAGTGAACTTGAGTCGGAAGTTGCTGTTCAATCCACTCGGCAATGAAATCCGCGATTGCTTGGGACTTGATAGCCTTCTTTGCTTCAAACTTGATATCTAAAGGAAGGAGTTCAATCGCCCACTTGGCCACTCGACCAGTTGCGTCTCTGTTATGTAGGATCTCTGATAATGGGACGTCGCTGACGACTGTAATGGAGTGGTCAGAGAAATAATGTGCAACTTTCTTCGTGGTCATATAAATCCCATATACAAGCTTCTGGTAGTGGGGGTATCTTTGTTTTGAAGGGGTCAAAACTTCAGACACATAATATACAGGGCGTTGAACTTTGAAGGCCTTCCCTTCCTCTTCCCGCTCGACCGTAAGTACTGTACTGACAACTTGTCCTATGGCTGCAATGTAAAGCAGCAGAGGCTCTTTGCTGATTGGGGCAGCTAGCACCGGCTGGGTGGAGAGCAGAGCTTTGAGCTCTGCAAACGCTGCATCAGCTTCTGGAGTCCACTCGAACTTGTCAGACTTCTTCATCAGTCGGTAAAGAGGCAACGCTTTTTCACCGAGTCGAGAAATGAATCGACTTAAGGCGGCCAAGCAGCTTGTAAGCTTTTGGACATCATGCACGCATACAGGACGCTTCATCCGGAGTATGGTGCCAATTTTTTCAGGATTGGCGTCGATTCCCCGTTCGGAAACGAGAAAACCGAGTAGCTTTCCACCTGGAACCCCGAAAGTGCACTTTGACGGATTGAGCTTGATATCGTACCTCCTGAGGTTGGCAAAGGTTTCAGCAAGGTCAGCCCGCAGGTCGGAACCTTTCCGGGACTTGACCACGATATCATCCATGTACGCCTCCACATTCCGACTGATTTGAGTGAGTAAACACTCCTGGATCATTCTCATGAATGTGGCTCCGGCGTTCTTGAGGCCAAATGGCATGGTGACGTAACAGAAGCATCCGAATGGAGAGATGAAAGCTGTTTTGATTTCGTCGGGCCCATACAGACGGATCTGATGGTATCCGGAATAGGCATCTAGAAAAGACAATCTCTCGCATCCCGCAGTTGAGTCGACAATTTGGTCGATGCGAGGGAGAGGAAAATGAACTTTCGGGCAGGCCCGATTGATATGTTTGAAATCAATGCACATACGGAGTGACTTGTCCTTCTTGGGGACCATGACGACATTGGCGAGCCACTCGGAGTGGTAAATCTCTCGGATGAACTCGGCTGCTAAGAGCCGAGCCACTTCTTCACCAATGGCTTGTTTCTTGTTGACAACGGACCGTCGAAGATGTTCCTTCACGGGCTTGAACTTTGGGTCGACTCGCAGACGGTGCTCAGCCAGCCCCCTGGGAACTCCAGGCATGTCAGAGGGTTTCCATGCGAAGATGTCCCAGTTCTCACGGAGGAGCTGGATGAGCGCTTCTTCCTATTTGGAGTCGAGCGTCGTCGAAATGTGAGTCGGAGCAGCGTCGGGGTCGGTCGGGTGAATGTGGACTGTCTTTGTTTCACCAGCCGACTGAAAAGCTGACTCGGAGGCGGGCTTCTTAGCCCGCAGCAATTCACTCGGGTCGGCAGTCTTTTGGTACTCTTTCAGCTCGACCACTGCCATCTGAGCGTCAGCGATCTTTGATCCCTTCTGAAAACACTCTTCTGCTTTCTTCCGGTTGCCCGTAACAGTGATCACACCTTTGGGGCCAGGCATCTTTAATTTAAGATACATGTAACATGGTCGAGCCATGAAGCGTGCGTAAGCTGGCCTGCCCAAAATGGCGTGATAAGCACTCTGGAAGTCCACAACTTCAAATGCCAACTTTTCCTTGCGGTAATTCTTTGAATCACCAAAAACCACATCGAGAGCAATCTGGCCGAGTGACTCGGCTTTCTTCCCAGGAATGACTCCATGGAAGCTCATGTTGCTGGTGCTAAGTCTGGACATCGGAATGCCCATTCCTTTCAAAGTTTCAGCATACAGTATGTTCAGGCCACTGCCGCCATCCATCAGGACTTTGGTCAGTCGAGTGCCTTCGACGACTGGGTCGACCACCAAAGCTTGCCTCCCTGGGGTGGCAATGTGTGTCGGGTGATCAGATTGGTCGAATGTGATGGCGGTCTGAGACCATTTGAGGTAACTAGGTGTCGCCGGAGCAACCATGTTCACCTCACGGTTAATGACTTTCAGTCGACTTTTGCTTTCGACATCAGCAAAAATCATCAAGGTGGAATTGACTTGGGGGTATCCATCGTCACTATCCTCCTTGTCCTCAACTCTGTCTGGTTCCTTTTCCTTATCCTTGGGCTGCTTGCCCTGGAACTGCTGAATCAGGAGCCGACACTGTCGAGTTGTATGCTTCGGGAAAATAAAATTTCCCTCTTCATCTTTCTTGGTGTGGATGTGACATGGCAGGTCCAAAACATCATTCCCATCCTGATCCTTAACCTTCTTGGGCTTCCATGTGCCCTTGGGTTTTCCCTTGAAGTTTCCCTGGGCCACAGCCAGGGCCTCCCCAGGGGCGGCTGGCTCGGCCTTCCGCTTCTGCTTCCGACTGGAGTTTCCTCCGGTTTCCTGGGCGACTGATTTGAGTTTGCCACTTCGGAGTCGGTCCTCGTCTTCACCATTAGCGTACTTGGTGGCAATCTCCATCATCCGATTCAGGGACATCTCTCTAGTCCGACTAAACTTCAGATTCAACTCCCTGTATTTGACGCCTTCCTTGAAAGCGCAAACTGCTTGATGGTCTGGCACGTTCTCGACCGAGTGGTGCAGTGTGATCCACCTCTGGATGTATTCTCTCAGTGTTTCATTCGGCTTCTGCATGCAAGACCACAACTCCGTAAGGCCTGCAGGGCGCTTGCACGTCCCTTCGAAGGTTGTGATAAACACTCAGGCGAGATCCTCCCAAGTGTAAATGCTGCTGGGCGCCAACTGATTCAGCCACGCCCTAGCTGAGCCTTCCAACATGAGAGGTAAATGCTTCATGGCCACCTCATCATTGCCGCCGCCAATCTGCATAGCCACTCGGTAATCTTCGAGCCATGTGTCGGGCTTGGATTCACCGGTGAACTTGCTGACTCCAGTCGCTAGCCTGAAGTTGGGAGGGATCACCGCGGCCCTGATGGCTCGACTGAAACATTCAGGCCCCGAGGCATGCGCTCTGCTGCCGGTGGGCGTATATCTGTTGTGGCCCTCTCGATGAGCCCTGTTCCTGTCCACCAAACCTTGAACGAGGATGGATCTCGCGTCAAAGCCTGGGTCTCTGGGGTCGACTGGGATCCTCTGCCCAACATTATGGGGGCGCCTGTCATCTTGATGTCGGGGTGCATACGATCCACTCCTTGGGGGAGGGGATGGCACTCGACGTCTATCATCACGGTTGGGTCGGTGATCATACTGTTCATTCCTCCTGTACTGATCGTGCCGATCTCCACGTCCCTCACGCCTCGGGGACGATCTCGGGCTGTGAGCCGACTGGACTGTTTCTGTTGCAACGGATCGACTGTGGATCCTGTCCCGCGACTGAGAGACGGCGAAATTCTGATTTCCCGCCGCTCGGAGCAATGCTCTGATCTGCAACAATCCTCTACCAGCCTCTGACTGGGAGGGCTGGATTGACTCTGCTATGCGGGCCGTGGCAGCCAAATTTTGAACTGGAGTTCAGTATACCTGCGGCGGTGGGAAGAGCTGACGTCGACTGGATTCGGGAGCTTGCTGTCGTCGACTGGACTCGGGAGCCCGCTGACGCGCTCGCTCATCGAGTGCTCGCTGTAGATTCTCCAGTCGAGTGCGCTCGGCCAGATTAGCCAAGCGCGCATCCTCCAAGGCCCGGGCCTCGGGGGTTTCTCCAACAATAGGAGTGTGGAGCGCGTCCATGTTCCGGCGACGAAGCTCCTCTCGCTGTAATGACGTAAGAGGTTCGGGGATGTATTCGTCGTGGGGATGCGACGGATCGCCTCTATCCGCACCACTATCAGCGTGATGGAATCCAGGAGGACTGCGTGTCCCCTCGACCGCCAGAACCTCCGCCAAAGGGTCGCTGCTATTGCACTCGGATGCGGTCTCCACGGAGCCAGTCGACAGATCGAACAGGCCGCAGAGGGATTCGTCGGGCTTGATTGCCGCGACTTGTGGGGCCGCCGACTGGCGGGCCACGGCGTGCTTCACCCACCGCTGGAGTCTCGACCGACCTGAGCGCTTGCGCTGGTGGGAGACGGGGCGGGGAGATGACACGGGAGTCGACCGATATGGGGTCGACGGCTGCCGCAGGAGGACGCCACGGACGCACGCGTGGAAGTGCATCGCATCATGGACGGGGAGCGCGTCAACGTCGAGCGGCGCCTCCTGGAGCCAGGCGGAGTCGTCGGCGATGAAGGTGAGTGCGCCGAGACGGATCTCGCGGCCCTCTGCCAAAGCTCCGCAGGAAAACATGATCAAGTGGATCGGAAAAATCCCAACTTCTCCAATTAGGCGCTAAGACTAATGCCCCACGGTGGGCGCCAACCGTCGTGGTTCTAAGTCTGACAGTGAGGTAGGGGGGTGTGTATGAAGAGGCTAGACCTTAGCTATCGGGAAGTTGTAAGCACGCAAGGTTTACAAGTTCAGGCCCTTCTCGGAGGAAGTAACAGCCCTACGTCTCGGTGCCCGGAGGCGGTCGATTGAATTATGCGTGTGTGAATGACAGGGGTGCGAACCCTTGATACTGAGGAGGGAGGTGGCTTATATAGAGTTCGCCAGCCCTCTACCGCCCTCAGTAATGCAGGGTTTAAGGTACATTTAAGGTGGGGCGTTACTGATAACGTCCCTAATAAAGCGTCATAATAACCATAAAGACTACTTAATAGCTGACCGTTTGCCTGCGGAGTGACTGCAGGTCTTTTGGTCGGTCGAGTGGTTGACTTCATGGACGAGTGATAGCTTCTTGGTCGAGTGTCTTCAACCCGTCGAGTGAGATACCTTCAAGTTGATTGAAAGGTGACTTCTTCTAGCGATGTCCTATGGTAGGGCTCTTTAGGACGGGTCCGTGCCCCTACCGTAGGTATATGGCTTCATCACTGGTCGCTGTTCGAGAGGTTTTTCGAGTCCCTAAAGACTTATGCCGCTTAGAGCGAGGAGCCGGCTCTGTCCGGCCAAGGCGTGGATAGCGCCCCGAACTCGGTCTTCCGAATACCAGGGGCTTCACCGAAATTTAAAATTATAGAATTCTATGGCTGAGTGAGAGTATTCACGCATTATAGTCCGATTGCCTTGTTCACTGTGCTGAGCGCCTCCCTCGAAGGACCCAAACATGGGAAAAAGAGCGCTCAGGTTTATCCCCGAACACCCCAGCACTAGCGGCATGGGGGCAGAAGCCGACGACTCGCCATCTCTCAGAATTGATAAACAGCCGCACATAAGGTAATATTTTAAATTCTAGCAGCATTGCTTAGCGCATATGAACAAGTTTTCAGCGCACAGGACAAAAGGAGCGAGTTTTACTCAAAAACTACATCCCTGGAACATTCGTCCGCCATAAGGCAGGCACCCTTCAGAACATCCTTATAATAATTCTCGGGCTTGCTATGCTCTTTCCCCAGCGGTGGCCCGTCCTTCACAAGCTTCTCAGCATCCAGCTTGCCCCAGTGCACCTTAGCACGGGCAAGGGCCCTACGGGCACCTTCAATGCAGACGGAGTGCTTGATGACTTCGAGCCTTGGACAGGCCCCCACCAGCCGCCGCACCAGCCCGAAATAGCTCCCAGGTAGAGCCTCTCCAGGCCACAGCCGAACTATGAGGCCCTTCATGGCCTGTTTGGCCGCCTTGTGGAGCTCGACCAGTTGCTTCAGCTGGTCGCTCAGGCGCACGGGGTGTCCAGCCTCAGCATACTGAGACCAGAACACCTCCTCCGTCGAGCTGCCCTCCTCGGCTCGATAGAATACGGCGGCATCGGACACGCTATGGGGAAGATCTGCGAATGCTCCTGGAGAGCTCTGGATTCGGGTAAGTAACAAGTAACTCACATTTATGTGTTTGCTTTGCATAAAGAATGCCTTACCCGCCGCTATCTTTTTCACCTCATCCAACTCCTGGAGGGTCTTCTGGGATTCGGCCTTGGCAGACTTGGCATTTTCAATAGCCATCGCGAGCTTGGACGCTCGCGTCTTTGAGTCAAGCTCCAAACTCTCATGTTTTTTCATTAGAGCCTGGAGCTCTTGCTGCACCTTGCCAACCTGGGCCTCATACTTCTCCCGCTCGGTGCACTCCGTGGCTGCCCTCTTCTCGGCCTCGGACAACGCTTGCTTAAGGGTCGCCACCTCAGACGTGGCCCCTACAATAGCCACGATAATCCTGTTATTTTTTGCAATTGCACCTTTTTCTATATATATATATAAAACAAGGTATTTCTTACCTTCCTTGTCCTCGAGCTGCTTCTTGGCACGCCCGAGCTCTTGCTCGGACTGCTCGAGGTTCTGCTTTAGCGTGTCCACTTCCGCAGTCAGTGCGGCGGACGCCAGCAGAGAAGCCTGCATACGCATATTGACTCCTTTTTGTTAGACTCCTGCGAATTTTATTTGATCCTCTATTTGTCTTTTCTTCTCGAACGCCAAACAGAGCATCAGGGGCTACTGTCTATGCGTTAATATTATTTACACATTCTTTACTTACCTCAAAGCCTGTTACAAGGCTAGCACAAGCTTCAGTCAGTCCGCGCTTGGCGGACTGAACCTTCTGGACCACCGCACTCATAATGGTGCGGTGCTCCTCGTCGATGGAGGCGCCTTTGAGCACCTCCAACAGATTGTCCGGTGCCTCCGGTTGTACGGGGGTCACCGGCACGGTGGGCTTGCTCCTCTTGGAAGGAGGTCGCCCGTCGGACTCTGGAACCTTTGAAGGTTCCGGAGCGGTGTCCGGCCTAGAGCCGGACTTGGAGCCCTGGGGGGTTTTATCCCCTTTACTCCTGGAGTCCGGGAGGTCGCCTTGCGGCGCCTCCAGGACCACCTCCTCCTGGCTTGGAACCTGTTGGGACAACACTTCGGCGTCGTCCGTAGGGCGGGGGGAGGTAGCCGTCGGAAGCGAATTCACATCCGATGAGTCCAGTGAACCGCTCGACGACGCGTCGAGCCGGTCTTTGGGTGGGCTGCATAATCATATTCGACATAAGGGAAAGCTGTGCAATAAAGGAATACTATGAATTACTCTGGTATCCAGATACTTACGATTTCGCCAGGGGCTTGGCCCTGAGCGGCCACTCCTCTCCGCCGTCGTCGGCGTCGGTGGAGTAGTCCGGAGGAAGGGTTTTCCCCTTCTTGGACCCTTCGGCCTCCCCAGTGAGGGCGGCCTTCCTTTTCTTCTCTCCCCCCCGCTGGAGGGGAGAGGTCTCTTCTTCCTCCTCCTCGTCTTCATGGGAGGAATGCGCCTTGGAGCCGTCGGATGATGAACCCGACACCTCCTGGCGCCGGGCACTTTTTTGAGTCCCCGTGGCCTTCTTCGTGGCCTTCTTCTCCGGCACCACATAGGGTGCCGGAACCAGCAGCTTCGCCAAGCGGGCATCGGCTGGGTCTTCGGGCAAAGGAGCTGGACAGTCGATCTGTCTGGACTTTGCCTGCCAAACCTGTCAAAGGTAAGGGAGCTTAGATCCCGCATAGAGTTAAACTATGAAAAACTAATACCCTATAAAAGGTACCAACAACTTATCGCGCTAGCATGACGCTGCGTGCTGAATCCGCGATCCTCGATAGCGGATGCGGGAGCCTCGGCGCCCTTGAAAAGCACCTTCCAGGCATCTTCGTACGTTGTGTCAAAGAGACTGCTCAGAGTTCGGTGCTGCGCTGGGTTGAACTCCCACAGATTGACGGCCCATTGTTGACACGGGAGGATCCGGCGGATGAGCATAACCTGGACTACGTTGACAAGCTTGAGCTGCTTGTTCACCAGGGTTTGGATGCATGTTTGCAGTCCAGTCACCTCTTCTTTGCTACCCCACGACAGGCCCGTCTCTTTCCAGGACGTGAGCCGCGTTGGGGGTCCGGACCGAACTCAGGGGCTGCGACCCACTCAGGGTCACGCGGCTCGGTGATGTAAAACCACCCCGATTGCCACCCCTTCAGGGTCTCCACAAAGGAGCCCTTGAGCCATAAGACGTTGGGCATCTTGCCCACCATGGCGCCTCCGCACTCTGCTTGGTTGCCGCGCACCACCTTCGGCTTGACATTAAAAGTCTTGAGCCATAGGCCGAAATGGGGGTGGATGCAGAGGAAAGCCTCGCACACGACGATAAACGCCGAGATGCTGAGGATGAAGTTCGGGCCAGATCAGGGAAATCCAGGCCGTAGTATAACATGAGTCCCCGGACGAATGGGTGGATAGGAAAGCCTAGTCCGCGGAGGAAGTGGGGAAGGAACACTACCCTCTCATGGGGCCTTGGGGTGGGGAGGAGCTGCCCCTCTTCGGGAAGCCGGTATGCGATGTCGTTAGACAAGTATCCGGCCTTCCTTAGTTTTTTGATGTGTCCCTCCGTGATGGAGGAGACCATCCGCTTGCCTCCCGCTCCAGACATGGCTGGAGAAGGTTGAGGTGGGGAGTGCAGACTTGGGCGCTGGAGCTCGAGTGCGCGAGATTGGATAGGCAAAGGAGGAAGAAGGCGTAGGTGAAAAGGTGGATCCTTATCCCCTTATATGGGTGGACGCAACTACGTGTCCCCACCAGCCTGGTAAAACTCGCTTATCCCCAAGCGTCGTAATCAATGGCGCGGTTGGGTTACCCACGCCCGTATTGATGAGAATCCCGGAATAAGGGGACACGATCTCTGCTTCGACGAGACGTGCTAAGGAAACCGCCTCGCATGACATGCTGAGGTGGGACAATAAAACAATCCGAATAAAGGCTTGGCCATGGTGCGATGTCACACTACAGAATACGTCAGCAGATTAGATTTGTGTAAATATTATTCTCTCTATGGCAATATGTGGAAACTTATTTTGCAGAGCTGGACACTATCTTTGTGTTCAAAATCTTCTATGAAGTACTTGGAGGAGGAACCCACCTTGCAATGCCGAAGACAATCTGCGCGCCGGACTCGTCATCATTGAAGCCTGGTTCAGGGGCTACTGAGGGAGTCCTGGATTAGGGGGTGTCTGGATGGCCGGACTATACCTTCGACCGAACTCCTGGACTATGAAGATACAAGATTGAAGACTTCGTCCCGTGTCCGGAAGGGACTTTCCTTGGCGTGGAGGGCAAGCTTGGCGATACGATCTCCTACCATTGTAACCGACTTTGTGTAACCCTAACCCTCTCCGGTGTCCATATAAACCGGAGGGTTTTAGTCCGTAGGACAACATACAGAACAACAATCATACCATAGGCTAGCTTCTAGGGTTTAGTCTCTCCGATCTCGTGGTAGATCTACTCTTGTACTACCCATATCATCAATATTAATCAAGCAGGACGTAGGGTTTTACCTCCATCAAGAGGGCCCGAACCTAGGTAAAACTTCGTGTCCCTTGCCTCCTGTTACCATCCAGCCTAGACGCACAGTTCGGGACCCCCTACCCGAGATCCGCCGGTTTTGACATCGACAATAGGTGTGGCTTAACTCCTCACAGGGGAATATTGAGTAGTTAAGCACTTTTGAGGGTTCGGCTAGAGATGCTCTTAGCTAGTATTAATGTTTAGGGTTGTTTTCAGACAATTGTGACAAATCATGATTTGAATATGGACTTCTCTCTTTTACTAAAGCATTTGATATGCGAGAGCATAATGCTATTCTCGAGTTTATGATGTTAAAAGGGTTTGATCATACCTAATTGGATGAAATCTATCTTTTGTTCATACACTTCTTCCATTTTGCTGGAGGGTGTCCCCGAAAAAAATGTTTGTAAGAAGGGTGTGCGTGAGAGGCACATGTTGTCACAGTTAATTTTTGTGATCAGACTCTATCTCCTTCAAACCGTGTATAATGTTCACTTTCAACACGGTTGTTTGAGAGCTAATATTCACATCCCTGACCATGACTTCCCAATCATACAATAAGCCAATGAAACTCTAGTACTGATGGAGGCCTCATCCAATTGGATTCTTACCCTAAAGAATCCTCGAAATGTTCTCACTTGCTACATGTTTATCTATAAATTTTATAAAATCATGTATGGTACCTGTTAATTGTTTTGAGCAACAAATGCAGGATCTCTCTAGTCTATTGGGATGCAAGGTTATCCAGTTGCCTTTTACCTTTTTGGGCTTGTCACTTGGTTCAACACTACAAGAAATATGTCAACTTATGACCTTCTGTCAGTGACCCTCGAAGAATTGATCATAAATCTATGACCATTTTAGACCAATTGGTCAAAAGCTGTTCAGGGGGGCTCCAAACCCTAAACCATTGCGACCATTTTGGTCAGAAAGGTCGTAATTTCCTTACACAAAATGGTCACAAAGCAAATAGTGCTAGTCTGCTGCCTTATTTCTAGCTGATCATGACCAATATAGATGGTCATAGCCTTGTAGATTGTGGTGGGTTGTGATGACTAGGCGCCATCTCATCAGTTTTGCCTATGTGTCATGTCCATGTGGCAGTTTTTGCCCTAGGTTGTGAAGCAACCTATATTTCTATCATTCCCAAAATTCCCAAAAAAATCTCATAAATTCTTTGGGTCATATCTTCATCAAATATGTAAAAATCCTTCCTTGCCTAGTTCAAAACTAATTCAACAATATTCATTTTCCTATTATGTTCACAACAACACTTTATGAAGGAAGTGCTATTTATATATTCTTGATTGCCCTAGGAATTTTTGGGCACTCTTTCCTATCGAAATCATTACCGCATGACAAAATTCAGCTCCATTTGCCTAGCAAATCTTCCTCGGCAAATTTCCAAAGTTTTTGTCCACCTAGAAGCATTGTGAAGGAAGTTCCTTTTTTATATCTCTAAATGACATAAAATTTATACAGTTTCTTCATATGCCCAAATTATCACCCTCCTCCAAATTGTAGCTCAGTCAAATCATCTATGTGAGCCCAGGTTCAATTTATATTTTGTGGCCAAATTGGCACGTTGCAAAGCAAGTGTTATATAGACCCCTCCTATTACCCTCAAACTTTTCGAGCACTCTTCCATACCCAAATCATTGCCACATGATAATATTCAGCTCAATTTTCCTAGTAAATCTTTCTCGGGAAATTTCCAAAGTTTCTACCTTGAGAGAAGCTTTGTGAAGTAAGTACTAGTTAGCCTTACCCAAATGATCTGAAAATTTACCAGAACATGACCATACCTAAGTAACTTACCTACACCAATTTTGAGTTCATTTCATTCATCCAATCTCTCTCACTAGTTTTCCCAAGTTTCTGTCTATAGAAGAGCATTGTGAAGGAAGTACTACTTTGGCATGTCCAAATGGTATCAATTTTCCACAATGCTTTCCCATGCCCAAATAACCATCCTCCACAAAATTTCAGCTCAATCCATTCATTATTTTGAGCCCAGCTTCAACATTCATATTTTTGTCCATCATGGTACTTTGCAAAGCAAGTACCAGCTAGGATCCTCCTTTTGAGCTAAAAATTTGTGAAGACATTCTCCTTAGTAGATGATCATCCTCAGCAAGAACTCACGCCCATTGGCCATGTGCATTTCCCGTACTGCTAATCAAACACTTGGCTGCTAATTCATGTTTGAGCATTGATCGGTCTCCTCGTGAGAATCTTATGTTGCAATTTTCTTCCTAGCACCAACCTGGGGAGTGCCCAACCCACTAGACATGCCTAGGCCACCCAGAACACATGGCAACATTACGGTCACGCGGTGACCACGCGACGGGCATGCGAGTTTACGCGCTCTAGAGTTGGGGCCCTCGGCCACCGCCCAAACCTCGAGTATCGCCACCAAACCATGTATTTATGATTAAATAGGTCCTTATGTAACTAGAAATGATTTTTGGAAAAAATAAATAGCAAACTATGAGGCAGCTGCAGTTCAAATTTGACCCGCTTCCAACTGAATCGGCGGAAATTTGTCTTTTTCACGAGAGGTGGATCAATTTTTTTTACACCCAACCATTTTTCCAATTGTGCATTAAATATGGCCTAATATTTTATAAAAATTATTTGGTCCAATTTTGCAACAATTATTTGGTATTTCCTTCACAAAAAACCTCCTTTCGGGCACTCGAAAAATGGAAAATGGTTTTTTCGTCCAACGAAAATGAAAACTTCCTTAGGCAACATTGTTTGACATTCCAATATGCACCCTTGTGCACAATATGAGGTCATTTGAACAAACTATGCCATGAATGTGGCCATAAGATTGATCTTTTGGCTTGAAAGCCATGAATCTTCACACATGATAGCTCATTTCTGAGAACACTTTTTTAAAATAATTGCCATATTAAAAGTTTATTATTTTTCCTGGGAACTTGCCCACATATAATGACACAATGCGAATGTTTTCCAATTTTTTGATTTTTTTTTGAATTTTTTATGCCCGTTTCAAAATGCGGTCAAAACGGCGGGAATGACCGTTCCTAGCTAGTGGTTGAATCTTGGTATTTTTTTGGTGTTTCTATGATTAAATAGATACTTATGTACTTATAAATGATTTTTGGAAAAAATAAAGAGCAAACTACGAGGCAACTACAGTTCAAATTTGACCCGCTTCCAACTGAATCGGCGGGAATTTGTATTTTTCACCAGAGGTGGATAAAAACTTTTTACACCCAACCATTGTTGGGGAACGTAGCAGAAATTCAAAATTTTCCTACGTGTCACCAAGATCAATCTATGGAGTCATCTAGCAACGAGGGAGGAGTGGATCTACATACCCTTGTAGATCGCTAAGCGGAAGCGTTCAAGTGAACGGGGTTGATGGAGTCGTACTCGTCGTGATCCAAATCACCGGACCGCGTTCAACACACGTACAGCCCGACGACGTCTCCCATGCCTTGATCCAGCAAGGAGAGAGGGAGAGGTTGAGGAAGACTCCATCCAGTAGCAGCACGACGGCGTGGTGGTGGTGGAGGAGCGTGGTACTCCAGCAGGGCTTCGCCAAGCACCGCAAGAAACGAGGAGAAAGAGAGGTAGGGCTGCGCCAACAAGAGGAGAGGAACTCATGTGTATTGGGCAGCCCAAACCTCAACTATATATAGGGGGAGGGGAGGGGCTGTGCCCCCACCTAGGGTTCCCTCCCTAGGGGTGGCGGCAGCCCCCTAGATCCCATCTAGGGGCGGCCAAGGGGAGGGGAGAGGGGGAGGCGCACCAGGGTGGGCCTTAGGGCCCATCTGCCCTAGGGTTTGCCCCCTTCCCCTCTTCCTTGCGCCTTGGGCCTTGGTGGGGGGGCGCACCAGCCCACCTGGGGCTGGTCCCCTCCCACACTTGGCCCATGCAGCCCTCCGGGGCTTGTGGCCCCACTTGGTGGACCCCCGGGACCCTCCCGGTGGTCCCGGTACGTTACCGATAAAATCCGAAACTTTTCCGGTGACCAAAACAGGACTTCTCATATATAAATCTTTACCTCCGGACCATTCCGGAACTCCTCGTGACGTCCGGGATCTCATCCGGGACTCCGAACAACATTTGGTAACCACATACAAACTTCCTTTATAACCCTAGCGTCATCGAACCTTAAGTGTGTAGACCCTACGGGTTTGGGAGACATGCAGACATGACCGAGATGACTCTTCGGTCAATAACCAACAGCGGGATCTAGATACCCATGTTGGCTCCCACATGTTCCACGATGATCTCATCGGATGAACCACGATGTCGAGGATTCAATCAATCCCGTATTCAATTCCCTTTGTACAGCGGTATTGTACTTGCCCGAGATTCGATCGTTGGTATCCTGATACCTTGTTCAATCTCGTTACCGGCAAGTCTCTTTACTCGTTCCGTAACACATCATCCCGTGATCAACTCCTTGATCACATTGTGCACATTATGATGATGTCCTATCGAGTGGGCCCAGAGATATCTCTCCGTCACACGAAGTGACAAATCCCAGTCTCGATTCGTGCCAACCCAACAGACACTTTCGGAGATACCCGTAGTGTACCTTTATAGCCACCCAGTTACGTTGTGACGTTTGGCACACCCAAAGCATTCCTACGGTATCCGGGAGTTGCACAATCTCATGGTCTAAGGAAATGATACTTGACATTAGAAAAGCTTTAGCATACGAACTACACGATCTTTGTGCTAGGCTTAGGATTGGGTCTTGTCCATCACATGATTCTTCTAATGATGTGATCCCGTTATCAACGACATCCAATGTCCATGGTCAGGAAACCGTAACCATCTATTGATCAACGAGCTAGTCAACTAGAGGCTTACTAGGGACATGGTGTTGTCTATGTATCCACACATGTATCTGAGTTTCCTATCAATACAATTATAGCATGGATAATAAACGATTATCATGAATAAGGAAATATAATAATAACTTATTTATTATTGCCTCTAGGGCATATTTCCAACAGTCTCCCACTTGCACTAGAGTCAATAATCTAGTTCACATCGCCATGTGATTAACACTCACAGGTCACATCGCCATGTGACCAACATCCAAGAGTTTACTAGAGTCAATAATCTAGTTCACATCACTATGTGATTAACACTCAAAGAGTTCTGGGTTTGATCATGTTGCTTGTGAGAGAGGTTTTTAGTCAACGGGTCTACAACATTCAGATCCGTATGTACTTTGCAAATCTCTACGCTATATTTGGAGCCATTTCAAATAACTGTTCTACTTGGAGCTATACCAAATTGTTGCTCCATTATACGTATCCGGTATATCTACTCAGAGCTATCCGGATAGGTGTTAAGCTTGCATCGACGTAACTCTTTACGTTGAACTCTTTATCACCTCCATAACCGAGAAACACATCCTTATTCCTCTAAGGATAATTTTGACCGCTATCTGGTGATCTACTCCTAGATCACCTTTGTACCCTCTAGCCAGACATGTGGCAAGGCACACATCAGGTGCGGTACACAGCATAGCATACTATGGAGCCTATGTCTAAGCATAGGGGACGACCTTCGTCCTTTCTCTCTGTTCTGCCGTGGTCGAGCTTTAAGTCTTAACTTCGTACCTTACAACTCAGGCAAGAACTTCCTTCTTTGACTGATCCATCTTGAACACCTTCAAGATCATGTCAAGGTATGTGCTCATTTGAAAGTACCATTAAGCGTTTTGATCTATCCTTATAGATCTTGATGCTCAATGTTCAAGTAGCCTAATCCAGGTTTTCCATTGAAAAACACTTTTCAAATAACCATATATGCTTTCCAGAAATTCTACATCATTTCTGATCAACAATATGTCAACAACATATACTCATCAGAAATTCTATAGTGCTCCCACTTACTTCTTTGGAAATACAAGTTTCTCATAAACTTTGTATAAACCCAAAACTTTGATCATCTCATCAAAGCATACATTCCAACTCCGAGATGCTTACTCCAGTCCTTAGAAGGATTGCTAGAGCTTTGCATACTTGTTAGCATCTTTCAGGATTGACAAAACCTTCCGGTTGTATCACATACAACCTTTCCTCAAAAATCGTCGAGGAAACAATGTTTTGACATCCTATCTGCAAGATTTCATAAATAATGCAGTAATTGCTAATATAATTCCAACAGACTCTTAGCATCGCTACGAGTGAGAAAGTCTCATCGTAGTCAACTCCTTGAACTTGTCGGAAAACATCTTAATGACAAGTCGAACTTTCTTAATGGTGATACTTGCCATCATTGTCCGTCTTCCTTTTAAAAATCCATATGTACTCAACAGCCTTACGACCATCGAGCCGTTCCGCCAAAGTCTACACTTTGTTTTCATATATGGATCCTCTCTCGGATTATATGGCCTCGAGCCATTTTGGAATCTAGGCCCACCATCGCTTCTCCATAGCTCGTAGGTTCATCATTGTCTAGCAAGATGACTTCCAAGACAGGATTACATACCACTCTGAAGTAGTACGCATCCTTGTCATCCTACGAGGTTTGGTAGTGACTTGATTTGAAGTTTCATGATCACTATCATAAGCTTCCACTTCAATTGGTGTAGGTGCCACAGGAACAACTTCCTGTGCCCTGCCACACACTAGTTGAAGAGACGGTTCAATAACCTCATCAAGTCTCCACCATCCTCCCACTCAATTCTTTCGAGAGAAACTTTTCCTCGAGAAAGGACCCGATTCTAGAAACAATCCCTTATTGCTTTCGAATCTGAGACAGGAGGTATACCCAACTGTTTTGGGTGTCCTATGAAGATGCATTTATCCGCTTTGGGTTCGAGCTTATCAGCCTGAAACTTTTTCACATAAGCGTCGCAGCCCCAAACTTTTAAGAAATGACAGCTCAGGTTTCTCTAAACCATAGTTCATACAGTGTCATCTCATCCGAATTACGTGGTGCCCTATTTAAAGTGAATGTGGTTGTCTCTAATGCCTAACCCATAAACTATCATGGTAATTCGATAAGAGACATCATGGTATGCATCATATCCAATAGGGTGCAGTTATGATGTACGGACACACCATCACACCATGGTGTTCCTGGCTGTATTGGTTGTGAAACAATTTCCACAATGTCTTAATTCTGTGCCAAACTCGTAATTCAGACATTCATCTCTACGATCATATCATAGACATTTTATCCTCTTGTCACGACGATGTTCAACTTCACTCTGAAATTACTGGAACCTTTCAATAATTCAGACTTAATCAAGTAAATATACTCAGTATCTACTCAAATCATCTATGAAGTAAGAACATAACGATATCCACTACATGCCTCAGCACTCATTGGACTGCGCACATCAAGATGTATTACTTCCAACAAGTTGCTTTCTTGTTCCATTTTACTGAAAACGAGGCTTTCAGTCATCTTGCCCATGTGGTATGATTTGCATGTCTCAAGTGATTCAAAATCAAGTGAGTCCAAACGATCCATCTGTATAGAGTTTCTTCATGCATATCTACCAACAAACATGGTTCGCATGTCTCAATCCTTTCAAAAATGAGTGAGTCCAAAGATCCATCAACATGGAGCTTCTTCATGCGTTTTATACCGATATGACTTAAGTGGCAGTGCCACAAGTAGGTGGTACTATCATTACTCTTTTGGCATGAACATGTCTATCACTACGATCGAGATTCAATAAACCATTCATTTTAGGTGCAAGACCATTGAAGGTATTATTCAAATAAACAAAGTAACCATTATTCTCCTTAAATGAATAACCGCATTGCGATAGACATAATCCAATCATGTCTATGCTCAACGCAAACACCAATCTCGATGGTAGAGGGAGCGTGCGATGCTTGATCACATCAAGCTTGGAAAAAACTTCCAACACATATCGCTAGCTCACCTTTAGCTAGTCTCCGTTTACTCCGCAACCTTTCATTTCGAGTTTACTAACACTTAGCAACCGAACCGGCATCTAATACCATGGTGCTACTAGGAGTACTAGTAAAGTACACATTAACACAATGTATGTCCAATATACTTCTATCGACCTTGCCAGCCTTCTTATCTACCAAGTATCTAGGGTAATTCTGCTCCCGTGGTTGTTCCTCTTATTACAGAAGCACTTAGTCTCGGGTTTGGGTTCAACCTTGGGTTTCTTCACTAGAGCAGCAGCTGAATTGCCGTTTCATGAAGTATCCCTTCTTGCCCTTGCCCTTCTTGAAACTAGTGGTTTCACCAACCATCAACAATTGATGCTCCTTCTTGATTTCTACTTTTGTGGTGTCAAACATCGCGAATATCTCAAGGATCATCATATATGTCCCTGATATATCATAGTTCATCACGAAGCTCTAGCAGCTTGGTGGTAATGACTTCGGAGAAACATCACTATCTCATCTGGAAGATCAACTCCCACTCGATTCAAATGATTGTTGTACTCAGACAATCTGAGCACAAGCTCAACAATTGAGCTTTTCTCCCTTAGTTTGCAGGCTAAGAAAATCGTCGGAGGTCTTATACCTCTTGACGTGGGCACGAGCCTGAAATCCCAATTTCAGCCCTCGAAACATCTCATATGTTTCGCGACATTTCAAAACGTCTTCGGTGCCTCAACTCTAAACCGTTTAACTGAACTATCACGTAGTTATCAAAATGTGTATGTCAGATGTTCGCAACATCCACAGACAATGTTCGAGGTTCAGCACATTGAGCGGTGCATTAAGGACACAAGCCTTCTATGAAGCAATGAGGACAATCCTCAGTTTACGGACCTAGTCCGCATAATTGCTACTATCAACTTTCAACTCATTTTTCTCTAGGAACATATCTAAACAATAGAACTAAAGCGCGAGCTATGACATAATTTGCAAAATCCTTTTGACTATGTTCAGGATAAACAAGTTCATCTTATGAACTCCCACTCAGATAGACATCCCTCTAGTCATCCTAGTGATTACATGATCCGAGTCAACTAGGCCGTGTCCGATCATCACGTGAGACGGACTAGTCAACATCGGTGAACATCTTCATGTTGATCGTATCTTCTATACGACTCATGCTCGACCTTTCGGTCTCTTGTGTTCCGAGGCCATGTCTGTACATGCTAGGCTGGTCAAGTCAACCTAAGTGTTTTGCGTGTGTAAATCTGGCTTACACCCGTTGTATGTGAACGTAAGAATCTATCACACCCGATCATCACGTGGTGCTTCGAAACGACGAACTTTCGCAACGGTGCACAGTTAGGGGGAACACTTTCTTGAAATTTTAATGAGGGATCATCTTATTTACTACCGTCGTTCTAAGCAAATAAGATGTATAAACATGATAAACATCACATGCAATCAAATAATAGTGACATGATATGGCCAATATCATATAGCTCCTTTGATCTCCATCTTGGGGCTCCATGATCATCATCGTCACCGGCATGACACCATGATCTCCATCATCATGATCTCCATCATCGTGTCTTCATGAAGTTGTCTCACGAACTATTACTTCTACTACTACAGCTAACGGTTAGCAATAAAGTAAAGTAATTACATGGCGTTGTTCAATGACACGCAGGTCATACAATAAATAAAGACAACTCCTATGGCTCCTGCCGATTGTCATACTCATCGACATGCAAGTCGTGATTCCTATTACAAGAACATGATCAATCTCATACATCACATATCATTCATCACATTCTTCTTGGCCATATCACATCACATAGCATACCCTGCAAAAACAAGTTAGACGTCCTCTAATTGTTGTTTGCATGTTTTACGTGGCTGCTCTGGGTTTCTAGCAAGAACGTTTCTTACCTACGCAAAAACCACAACGTGATATGCCAATTGCTATTTACCCTTCATAACCCTTTTCATCGAATCCGATCCGACTAAAGTGGGAGAGACAGACACCCGCTAGCCACCTTATGCAACTAGTGCATGTCAGTCGGTGGAACCAGTCTCACGTAAGAGTACGTGTAAGGTCGGTCCAGGCTGCTTCATCCCACAATGCCGCCGAATCAAGATTGGACTAGTAACGGTAAGCATATTGAACAAAATCAACGCCCACAACTACTTTGTGTTCTACTCGTGCATAGAATCTACGCAATAGACCTAGCTCATGATGCCACTGTTGGGGAACGTAGCAGAAATTCAAAATTTTCCTACGTGTCACCAAGATCAATCTATGGAGTCATCTAGCAACGAGGGAGGAGTGGATCTACATACCCTTGTAGATCGCTAAGCGGAAGCGTTCAAGTGAACGGGGTTGATGGAGTCGTACTCGTCGTGATCCAAATTACCGGAGATCCTAGTGCCGAACGGACGGCACCTCCGCGTTCAACACACGTACAGCCCGACGACGTCTCCCATGCCTTGATCCAGTAAGGAGAGAGGGAGAGGTTGAGGAAGACTCCATCCAGCAGCAGCACGATGGCGTGGTGGTGGTGGAGGAGCGTGGTACTCCAGCAGGGCTTCGCCAAGCACCGCAAGAAACGAGGAGAAAGAGAGGTAGGGCTGCGCCAACAAGAGGAGAGGAACTCATGTGTATTGGGCAGCCCAAACCTCAACTATATATAGGGGGAGGGGAGGGGCTGCGCCCCCACCTAGGGTTCCCTCCCTAGGGGTGGCGGCAGCCCCCTAGATCCCATCTAGGGGCGGCCAAGTGGAGGGGAGTGGGGGAGGCGCACCAGGGTGGGCCTTAGGGCCCATCTGCCCTAGGGTTTGCCCCCTTCCCCTCTTCCTTGCGCCTTGGGCCTTGGTGGGGGGGGGGGGGCGCACCAGCCCACCTAGGGCTGGTCCCCTCCCACACTTGGCCCATGCAGCCCTCCGGGGCTTGTGGCCCCACTTGGTGGACCCCCGGGACCCTCCCGGTGGTCCCGGTATGTTACCGATAAAATCCGAAACTTTTCCGGTGACCAAAACGGGACTTCCCATATATAAATCTTTACCTCCGGACCATTCTGGAACTCCTCGTGACGTCCGAGATCTCATCCGGGACTCCGAACAACATTCGGTAACCACATACAAACTTCCTTTATAACCCTAGCGTCATCGAACCTTAAGTGTGTAGACCCTACGGGTTTGGGAGACATGCAGACATGACCGAGACGACTCTCCGGTCAATAACCAACAGCGGGATCTGGATACCCATGTTGGCTCCCACATGTTACACGTTGATCTCATCGGATGAACCACGATGTCGAGGATTCAATCAATCCCGTATTCAATTCCCTTTGTACATCGGTATTGTACTTGCCCGAGATTCGATCGTTGGTATCCCGATACCTTGTTCAATCTCGTTACCGGCAAGTCTCTTTACTCATTCCGTAACACATCATCCCGTGATCAACTCCTTGATCACATTGTGCACATTATGATGATGTCCTACCGAGTGGGCCCAGAGATACCTCTCCGTCACACGGAGTGACAAATCCCAGTCTCGATTCGTGCCAACCCAACAGACACTTTCGGAGATACCCGTAGTGTACCTTTATAGCCACCTAGTTACGTTGTGATGTTTGGCACACCCAAAGCATTCCTACGGTATCCGGGAGTTGCACAATCTCATGGTCTAAGGAAATTATACTTGACATTAGAAAAGCTTTAGCATACGAACTACACGATCTTTGTGCTAGGCTTAGGATTGGGTCTTGTCCATCACATGATTCTTCTAATGATGTGATCCCGTTATCAATGACATCCAATGTCCATGGTCAGGAAACCGTAACCATCTATTGATCAACGAGCTAGTCAACTAGAGGCTTACTAGGGACATGGTGTTGTCTATGTATCCACACATGTATCTGAGTTTTCTATCAATACAATTATAGCATGGATAATAAACGATTATCATGAACAAGGAAATATAATAATAACTTATTTATTATTGCCTCTAGGGCATATTTCCAACAACCATTTGGTCAACTATGCATCAAATATGGCCTAGTATTTTAGAAAAATGATTTGGTCCAATTTTGCAACAATTATTTGGGTGGTCCTTCACAAAAAAACCTCCTTTTGGGCACTCGAAAAATGGAAAATGGTTCTTTCGTCCAAAGAAAAAGAAAACTTCCTTAGGCAACATTGTTTTCCATTCCAATATGCACCCTTGTGCACAATATGAGATCATTTGAACAAACTATGCCATGAATGTGGCCATAAGATTGATCATCTGGCTTGGAAGCCATTGATCTCCACACGTGATAGCTCGTTTCTGAGAACACTTTTTTAAAATAATTGCCATATTACAAGTTTATTACTTTTCCTGGGAACTTGCCCACATATAATGACACAATGCGAAGGTTTCCCAATTTTTTGATTGTTTTTGAATTTTTTATGCCCGTTTCAAAATGCGGTCAAAACGGCGGGAATGACCGTTCCTAGCCAGTGGTTGAATTTTGGAAAAATTATTGTGTTTCTCTGATTAAATAGATACTTATGTACCTAGAAATGATTTTGAAAAAAATAAAGAGCAAACTATGAGGCACCTGCAGTTCAAATTTTACCCGCTTTCTACTGAATCGGCGGAAATTTGTCTTTTTCACGAGAGGTGGATCGAAACTTTTGACACCCAACCATTTTGTCAATTGTGCATTATATATGGCCTAATATTTCATAAAATTGATTTGGTCTAATTTTGCAACAAATACATGATAGGTCCTTCACAAAGAAACTCATTTTGGGCACTCAAAAAATAGAAAATGAATTTTTCATTCAAAGAAAATGAAAACTTTTTTAGGCAACATTGTTTTTATTCCAAGATGCAAACTTGTGCAAAATATAATCTCATTTGACCAAACTATTTCAAGATGCAAACTTATGCAAATATATTCTTTTTTTTGAATTTCTCGTCACAAAATTGCTGACATGATTTTAACACGTTATTTTTAGTCAACTATGACCAATTTAGATGGTCATAACATCATACTGCATTATGATTGGTCCATAGACGTGTCACGCGGATCGTGCATCAAGCACCGTTGGATGCTCGCTGATCCAACGGTAGTCCTCGATCCTTCCACACCAACCCTAGCTCTATCCTTGTGGTAATTTTTCATCCACCCCCCCGCCTCCTTTCTTTCCCACCGAACCGCTCGAACCCCTCTCTCTTCCTCTCCCTACGCGGCCACTCTGCTCTCGCACCCAACCCTAGCTCCCGATGATGCGCCGCCGCCCACCATCTTCCCCCACCGTCTGCCTACTTTGCCGCCGCCCCCACTGCCACCATCGACGACCCGCCGCCCCCGCCGCCCCCTCCGCCCTCTACTCCACAGCCGGCACCCCTAGCCTCTCCTTCTCCCCTCTGCATCCCAGATCCATTCGACCGCGGCGACCACCTCCTCCCATGGCCACCGTGCCCTCGTTTCCCCTCTCCCTACTTAATCCGCGCACTCAACCCCGTCACCACCGCCGCCTCTCCCCATACCCTCGCCGTCTCCTCTCCAACGAGGCGCAGCTCGTCGAGGTAAGCACCGGTCGCTCGAACCCACCGCCGTCCCCTCCCCGTCTCGATCTAAGCCTGAAGGATCTGTGGTTGATTGCGTCCGCGCAGATGGCCTCCGAGGCGGCGAAGGTGCCGGTGCCGTAGTCGGTGAACTTCAAGAGGAAGAGGGGAGAGCTCTGGGTCATCGCGAAGAAGAAGAAGGTCACCGACGAGAAGAAGAAGGACGCGGAGAACACCAAGGTCATCTACGCCCACGCCAAGCAGTACGCCGGAGAGTATTAGGCCCAGGTCAGATCGCTCGATCCAATGCCCTTTGCTCGTTCGTGGATGTTGATTAGATTCTCGCTCTGCAAACTTGCTACACGCGGTTGTACCACTGATTAGGTTTTGCCGCGCTGCCATGTGGAATTTGGACTGTATTCAACTATATGCTTTACCTTCCTTCAGTCGATAGGGAAAGGCTGATCGGAGTTTACCAGTTCTATATGCGAGATTTGTTCATACCTGTCCATTTTTGTTTGCTTTTGTGCTGTACATTACTGCGAGTCCACTGATATCTATGTAGAGTCGTGTTAGTTTTGTTTAATTCCTTCAGATTCTATTTGTTTTGCTATAGTCCAACATATGTACCACTACCACATAGGTCTAATCTAGCTCGATTGATCATTGACATGTTTGTGTTTCTGCCCGATGGAATGCTAATGTGGGTGTTGTGAGCAGGACAAGGAGCTGGTGCAACTTAAGCGTGAGGCCCGGATGAAGGGTGGGTTCTATGTCAGTCCCGAGGCAAAGCTGTTGTTTGTCGTCCGTATCCGTGGGTAAGGCATGACTTACCACTTGATCATTGCTATCTGCATTGATTTAGATTTGTGTGCACATGTTTTGATGTTAATTTTTTGAAATGTTTACTACAGTATCAATGCTATGCACCCAAAGACCAAGAAGATCTTGCAGCTTTTGCGTTTGAGGCAGGTGGGTTGATCAATTATTTGGTCCTGTAAATGCACAGGGTTGGGTTCCTCTTTGTCGTACGCTAGTTGATCCACCTTTCCTTTCAACGGGGTTACTCATTTGTTCTATGCCTCAATTCGTTTGGTATGACACATGTGTCATTTGATTTATGCCTCAATTCACATCGATTCCTTTGCTTTGACACATGTGTATGTCTGGCTGATTGAATCCATAGGTCAGAGGTCTCGTGAAGGAGCACAATGACTCCTTCAACTACTTCATCACCAAAGGAATGGAGAACATCGTCAAGGCAAGTGACCGACCCACCCATTTTTTCTTAGGCATGAAGCTGCTTTCCAGTTATATTATATATGCAGATACTACCTCCTTTGCTTGTTTCCAGTGTTGCCTTACATGTGTTCTATTGCCCCTAATTGACTAAGATGGCTTGATGCTAATATCTTTGTGATTAGTTAGTAGTTAATGTACTTATCTTCATGTGTTATCCTTAGTATTGAGACATGTGAACACATACACTGTCTCTGAACCACTTCTTCTCTGTTTACCAAATTGCAATATGCAGGGCTTCCTAGTCTGAATTTCTAGCGACGACTAATTCATAGTTTCAGACTGAATCTCCATTTGCCTCTGATCTGAGCATGTGATTGACAAAAAGTGCCTTTTCCTAATTTTAGCGTTACTCTAAAAGTCTGAACCTGTTTGAATCACAACTTTCCTTTGTTTTCATTACTCAGGGACTTTGAAACTTCCCTTGTTATTTAGCCTCATATACTGGATGCTACTCCTTTACTGTTCAAGCCCAATTAGCCAACCGATGCTATAGTATAGGGCTCATGTTGATGCTATAGTATAGGCATGTTAGCTGTCTGTATGTAATCTAACTTGCACAGTGTGTGTGTGTGTGGCATGCAGGGAGGTGGTGATCAGGTGAACAACATATCCCTGGAAGACCTCATGTGCGTAGTGGGAGCTGGAGAAGGAGGGCTGCTTGCAAACTGCGACATCTTCATGTACAGGTTATGTCCCGGTGTCCTCCTTCTTCCTCCGTTGATTAGCTTATGTCCGTGATATTGTTTGGGTCTATGGCACACTTCCTGCATTTAGGTCTCCCTGGGAAAGGCAATCTGCAACACACTTCTGGCTCACGTAGTATCATGCTTGGATCTGTGCACAAATTCACAAGTTTGGATGCATCATAGAACTTGTGGTGATGTTGTTTAGATTGCAGCAAGCAATAATTATGCTGTCATTCTCTTGCACTCTGCTATGCAGCTCTTGTTTACCTTAAATGCAACTATTGGTGCACTTGTTAAATGCCATTATTTGTGCCGTTTGCTTCCTTTGCATGCATGGTTATACAGTTTGGTGCCCCCATGGCCTGAAATACATTGAATTGTGGGCCTCTGCTTGATATCTTGTTGCTTAGGGTTTTGTTTCGGGGTTTCTTAATGCACTCGTGCTTAATAGACTGCACCACAGAGGTCACCCTCATATGGATAATGAATCATTATCCTTTTTCTTGTATACTTGAGATGTTCCTAACGAATAATTTACTGGACAAACAATCTTGTTTGCAGTAAGAATTCTAGCATGCCAAAATCTATTGTCTATGTATGCTTCGGTTAATATGGACCTGAATGTCAAGGGCTAGCCAACCTGCCTAGCTAGATTAACATAACAGAAACAGTACACAACCAGCCAGCTCGTGTTTGCATTGCTGCCACATCGGCTAGCTAGATGCGATTGCCTAAGGGCTAGTCAACACATTTTACAACATTCTGTGTTGTAGCCAAACAATTGCTCTGTATTCTGAATACTCTAAAAAACTCTGTTAAATTAAAACCATGGTATTGCGTACCTGCCAACTAAATTACCGCAATTTTTAATACTTTGTTTTATTTGATACTTTGCTGTTAGATTTACTTTTATTTTGTTCCTAAACATTTTGTTCTACAATGTGCAGATGCTGGCCTTTCATTCAGGACAAAAAAGTGGGATGAAGCATAGTTTTACCTCATTGAGCTAGTTCTGGGAGTAACAGAACTTGTATGTGTGCTAGTTCTGGGAGCTACTTCATTGGAATAATGCTGATCCTTTTTGTGTGTTATATGATGTAGCGGAACTTGTAGGGCTCCTGTGATAGTCTTGGGCTGTATGTGTATTATCTGATTGTAAACTTGATGCTGATCACATTTGTATGTGTGTTATATGATGTAGCACTTTGATGGATGATAATATTTGAAGTATTTCGTGTGTTTTCTGTGTGCCAATTTAAATACCAGGTATTTATTTGCGTGAAATAAAAAAATGAAGAATATTGCCCTGATGGCTAGGACCCAGTACTAGAACCTGACAATGGGGACCCACCTGACTAGTGAACCCAATTTAGGAAAAAAGAAAAAATGAAACTGTTGAGACAAAAAGGCCATGGGCCAAAAATAAAAAGGCTGCAATGTTGGGCTTGGTCCATGAAGCTGACAAAAAATTCACAGGAAAAATAAATATAAATGGGTTGAATTAATGGGCTCGGCCCATATAAACATCGAATTGGACCGGGCTGATTCTTGTGCCACATCAGATTGCCACGCTGGATGCCTACGTGGCCTGGGGAGGTTGCTAGTGACCAAAACGCCACAGTAGACGTATTTTGGTCATAAACGTCTTCGACCATTCCAGAAGAAAGGTCGCTATAGTCAGTTTATGACGGCCAGCTTTTGACCTTATGTTTTTGGTCACAAAAAGGTCACAAATGGAAATTTGTGACCATTCAGTGACCAATAGTGGTGGTCACAAGTTGACATATTTCTTGTAGTGCAACACGACCTATAGTTCATGAGTTCTCATCCCCAATGGACTATGTTGAAATAAGATTAAATGATAGCTCCTATTTCTTGACATGTAGAGCTCAATTAATTTATGTGAGTTCAGTTTTGTCAATGCTTCCTACTTTTTACATGGGCTCACTTAAGATTCATAAAAGGGGTGATCCGTCTATGGACAGACCGAGGTGCCATTGTCTTTGGGACAAACAAAAATGTGACATTGATCAAGCCAATGACGAGGGAGGTTTGGGCATTATTGACCTAGAACCTTAAGATCTGCTAATTAGACAACTCTCACTACAAAATCAACGATTTCTTGTGACAAGCCACTTGAGTCACGTAAAACCAATTCCGTCGGCAAAAATGGGCTCCTCGCATTTTTTTCCATCGTCACATGGGCCATCATTGAAAGATCATCACAAAAAATGTTGACGGTACCACTTTTTTCCATCACCTAAAGATCGTCTCTAGGTGACGGTTCTTTTTTGTCACCCAAGTCCATTTCAGTGACAACCATGGTTATTACTGTTTGGTTGGCTGATTTTTCACCTAATATTGTTTTCAATAATGAAACACCACCAACAACAATCGATGAGTCAGGTTTAACCGGTCAATGATTCAAACATACGGGCCTAGAAACTGTTGATGTGGCTGCTTGCATGTGGGTCCAACTATAGGTTTTCCGGTGATGGTGGGCGTTACTGACAATTAGGTTCATCAGTTTTGACCATTCAACGATGCTGGCATATGGCCCATAAGATGTTGAAATGATTGCTTACATGTGGGCCCATAAGATGCTGACATATGGTCCATAAGATGCTAACATATGGCCCATAAGTGTTCAAGAGAAAAGTATCGATTCACCCCTTCAATCTGCTTCCTCTTTGATGTGCATGAGCTCGGTAGTACATATAAAATAATATACATGACGTGTTCCAACTTTTGATGAACCATTTGTATACCCTTTGTCTATTTTTTCATTTTAAAATGATAAACCGCCTCTTACAATGTAGTTGAAGACATTAGATTATCAACTACAATTTACACTAACTTTGCTAGTAAGAGTATGTAAACATATTTTGACCTTACATGAAGAGTTTGCATGATTGTTGTCCTCCATATCTCTAGCAATCTCTTTAACAAGGGCCACCTCTGCATCATATGGTTCATACTCAGGGTGAAAGGCTATTCGCATCTTCTTGTGGTTGTGTCCCATTTTTGTTCATAATCATAAACAAAAGGATGTCATCTCAAAAAACAAAAACAAAAACAAATGATGTGCTATGGAATTTTAGACCATGGTATCATGCATGCATCTCTTCCTTTTCACCCCACGCCGGACCACTCCACCGCAAGGCATTCGGGCCAGAACTCTGCATTTTCAGTGACCGATCGTCTTGAAAATCCTGAACTACCTATTCGGTTTCGACACAAACTGGCGGTGCACCGATCGTTGTCGGCCTCGCGCGCATCGCATGGCTCCTTTTGAGCTCGATGACCGACGACGAGGCAAGCGGGGGGGGGGGGGGGGGGGGGGGATTGGGCGCTGGGGTGGTGTGGCAGGGCTCAGGGTGGCCGCGTCTGAAATCAGCTTGCACGGAGGCGGGGATGGGGCGGCAGAACGGCGCGGAAATTTCATGGGACGGTGATTATATATGCTTGACGCCACCGTTTTTGTTTTTTTGTAGCCTAGTAGGGAGGTCCCAAATATTGTTCCTTGGTAGCAAAATTTAGTTTTTTTAGACAGTAGCAAAATTTAGGTGGTTATTTTTTTATCCCCATAAAGTTTTAGGTGTGCTGTTTGGGCCGTTTTGGGGGCCAAAAGGCTAAAATAAATAAATCAGTTTTTAGGTCTTGTGGACATTTTTTAGTATGCCGTTGAAAATGCGCTTACATAGTGTTTTGCAATGGATGTATTTGTTAGTCAGCAACTCCAGCCATAGCCTTTCTCGTTAAGCAGCGTAAGTTCAGCTTTTGATAACCCTCGATTGACTATAATTTTCCACTAATTAACAGTTTATTCCTTTTGCGGGTTACGGTTCACCCGCAAAGAACATAATAATTTACAGTTCACTGAAATTTACAAAAAGTGGCGGCAGAGAATTGTCAACAAAATAAAAATATCTTGGCTTAGGCAAATCATGGACAAGCAAACGATGATTAGAGTAGGGTGGGTTTGAGTTGAAAGCTTGTATGCGCTATTTTAATGCGAAAAATTCACACAAAACGATTCAATTTCTACGAGATTCACGGGAAAAAAGGTCATATACGGCGTGGTTTACATTTTCGTCACATATCCCATGATCGCTTGGAGAAACGCGCGAGATACATCCATCATCGGTGGGTGCCCTGCAGCTTCAGCCTGCTGGCGACTGTAATCACTCGGTGGTGCAGGTTCAGTGGAGGACGACGCCGGCGGAGCCCTCTGCTGCTCCTGCGCGCAATCTCCGTCGCACCGGTGCGGCGGCCGCCAACCGAGGATTGGACGCGGCGACGGGCGTGGCTTCGGCGACGGTGGCGTATACTTGGGAGGCTTGTTCCCTGCAACATCGGCGAGGTTCAGGTGTGATGCGGGCAGCAGTGCGGCATCTCCATCGACACCCGACGCGAGCAGTCGCTTGTGGTCGTATGCATCACCTGAAGTGGGGAAAAGGTAAGAGTAAGAGAAATCGGAACTGCTTTGCAGACGACGAATATGTGCACGACCACTGCACGATAAGCATCTAGCGGCCTGCTGCCTGCTGCAATGGATGGAGCTGATTGCATTATCGTGCACACATCGTCTGCACACTAACGGAAAATCAACAAATTTACCAAGGAAATCGTGTATTCTTGTGAACAGAAACTATACCCATAAATCGTGCATGCATGCATGTGTACAAAATGGACAAATTGCGTATGCACTCATGTACTACTACTCACCTAGCCTCCTTGCTTCCAGAGGTTCAGAGAGCAGGAGGAACTGCAGGAGGAAGACAAGGAGAACCTTTGAAGGGGATGATGATCTCTCCATGGGTGAAGGCTTAAGAGCAGCTAATGTGCTCCTGTAGATCAGTACAAGAAGTGTGCGTTGAGGCTGTGAGCAACGAGCATATATGTACTGCCGGGTGCGGGCCGGAGTGCTCGCTCAATCGTGTGGACACCCATGTGCCTAACTCTCTAGTCAACGTATGAGTCTCCCACCCGATCCCTTGCTGTCAAAGTGTCAAATGAGCTTCTCTTTTAAGACCAAAGACCTCTGGCGAGGCCCCCAAGGATACAAACAGACAAGCAGTCTTGTACTAGTATCAGCATGTTGCCCACCCCACAATTTTTTTAAAATGAATCAGCATGCTGCCCACTTGTCCCAGTGGACGTTTTTAGCTATACCTGCCCTATTCCATCAAAATAAAAAGAAGCTAAACCTGGCCTGTTTGCTGTTGCAATGCATGTGCTCACCCTTTTTCTGTCGTAGGGCTGTGTAACCGTAGAATATGTGGTATAATTACTACCTACGTTGGAGTTTTGTATTCTGCATGATGGGGGCAAAATTTAGGTTTTCTTTAGACAATAGTAAAATTTAGGTGTTTAATTTTTCATCCGAGGTAATATCATCGGGAGTCATAAAACTTGCGCTCAATGTTCAGTTTGGTGCTAAAACTTTAAAAATACGGATTTATGGTCACATAACTTGTCCCCGCATACATATACGGTGCTTCCTCTCGTATCCAGCCACATGGCCTGTCAACATGGCGTGCCAGCCCGGTGGAGGCCCACTTGTCAGTGGTTGGGAATGCACAAGGCACTAGGTGACCATAGCACGCTGGATTTTTTATAGAGAACTCCCTCATAATTTATTTAATGCGCACAAAGCCCTCAAATATAATGAAAAAAGATGGCACACATGGGGTTCAAACACGGGACCTGTCAATAAAATAGTCCGCCATACATCATTTCATCAGTGCCGATTGACGTTCAACATGATCAACTAAAATTCGTTTAATCACAAATAGAAGCCCCAACGCGAATTGAGTGACAAAAAAGGGTGGCCCAACAGATCCGATCTCTCAACCTCAAGCGTGGACACACTGCAGCTAAACGCTACACTAAGTACCAATCAATGCCTGTAAAGAGAGAAGCCCGATTTTATATATTGTCTACGACCACTATTCGTATTCAGGTTCTTTTTCTCTCGGACCGAATTTTCGACAACTGATCAGTCCCCAGAAAATTTGGCGGTCCCCGGAAAAAATGTTGTCGCCCGAAATTTTGAATTTAAACAATAAAAACAATGTCAAATATAATAACTTTTGTGTGCATACAATATCATAATGACACAGTTAGCTTAGTGGCAGGGGCCGCGATTCTATTCCTTGCATTGTGAAACATATTTTTCTTTATTCATGCTCATTTATAAAAATGATCTTGAACTGTAACAATGAATTGAAATGCAAACTTCTATATAAGAGAGGAGTTGAGCTGACCACTGTAACATGCGTCACTTTCTTTTTGCTAAATTAAATATATTTAGATGATAAAAAGATTTGAATTCAAAATTCATTTCAAAATTTTGGTAGATAAAAACTGGAATTGCCAAGATATTTTGAAACCTGGATTTTTTCCAACCCTCTCGAAAAAATGGAATAAAAAATTCTCGCTCATGACAAAGTTTTGTACGGTATGGATTAAACATTATACATTTTGAAACAGTTTTTTTAATTGCTTTTTGTGAAAAAAGGTGAGATTTTCCGGTATCCAGTTTTTACTAGCCGAACTTGGGAAAAACAGAATCTAGGAAGAACCGCGTCTCATATAAAATCAGGTTTACCTCTTTACAGTAAGGAATATGTAGTTGGTGTAGCGGTTTGCTTGTGCATGGATGTACCCGAGGTGTATGGAGTTAAAATCCCTGTGCGTGTACTTTTTATTTTCATTTTTCACACCACCTCATGCTGACAAGTGGGACACACAGAGGGGATTATGCTCAATTAAATTAATTAAATACAGAGCAAGGGTGCTTCTGCAACGAAAAAATGCGGCGACTGTTTCGGTCACTAACAATGGGCCGTAGCCACGCTAGGGTGCCACGTAAGCGCGGGATACGTCTGAATATGACCAAAGTGACCGTATTTGCACAAGAACGCAAGTTGGATGACCATAAATCTGTATTTTTAAAGTTTTAGCATCAAACTGAACATCGAACACAAGTTCTATGACTTCCAATGATATTACCTCTTTTCCATAAAGTTTTAGGTGTGCTGTTTGGGCCGTTTTGGGGAGGCCAAAAGACTAAAAAAATATATCAGTTTTTAGGTCTTGTCGTCATTTTTTAGTATGGCGTTGAAAATGCGCTTACATGGTGTTTTGGAATGGACGTGTTTTTTACTCAGCAACTCCAGCCATAGCTCTTTGTCGTTTAGTATAGCGTGAATTCAGAATTTGTTAATCCCCCATTGACTACGACTTTCTGTTAGGTTTGATCTCCTCTTATGTGGGCCCAACGGCCCACCTGGCCCTTTGACCCGCGCCTTGATTGGGGGCGCCCAACCCACTATGGTTGACGTCCCCCTGTCATCTGTGCTATATAAAGAGGTGGGGGCCGGCGGCACGCACTACGAGGTTCGTCGTTTTGCCGCACACCCATCGATACACTCATTGATCTAGGGTTTCACGCAGTAGCGACAGGAAGCACCGTCACCGCCACTACTCTCTGCCATCGCCGGCCACCGTCACTATGGCCGACACCGGGAGTTCCTCGAGTCAAGGAGAAGGTACTCCACCGTAGATCCCTAACCTTAACCAACCCCAATGAACCAACAATGGTATCAGCCAAGTTCTGGGTTTAGGATTTCGGTGTAAATAGAAAGAGTCTTCCCCTCCCTTAGAACCCCCAAAAGACAGGGCAAAGATCTCACCGGAGAAGGGCCTCGGGCCTCGCCGACAAGAGCGCTGCCGCAAGGCCACGCCAGTTCCTCTCGATCCCCACAAGCATCGGCAAGCCGAGGTGCAGGGACGAAGAACCACCCCAACAGGGGGTAAAGAGCACCACCATCAATCCATTCGACGGCGGTGCGCTCACCGCTAAGGGAACGGGCGACCAGCGAAGGGGTCGGCAACGGTGTCGCCACTCGATTCCTCGTGCATAGATGGGAGCTTGGGGGGGGGGGGGGGGCGTGACCACTAGCATCTCTCTTGCTCGGCCTGGCGGTGGTGGGTGGAAACAGAAAGGGAAAGGACGCGCGGGGCGGTGCGGTGGCCTTCGGCGCTGTCGCCGGCCGCCGGGCCGTTGCTGTAGACATCGACAGAAAGGAAGAACAGCGCGAGGGGTGCAGAGGAGGCGCACCTGCGTCTCCCTCTCGATCTTCCATAAATGAGGGAGGAAAGGATGGGAAAGGGGAAGAGGGGCTTGCGCAGCACGGCGCGGTGGCCGGCTCGGGCGGCCGGGGCGCTGCCCCTGTTTCATCGCTGCGGGACAGAGAAAGAAGAGGCGTCGAGGCGAACGAAAGAAAATGGGGGCTAGGGTTTCTTCGGTCGGGGTCTACCCCAGTTTTGATCGAGAGAAAAGCTCGCTGCATCGTCCGATCAGATCGAACGGCAGGAGGCCAACCCTAGCTCGCCACTGGGCCTTTGGACCGAAAGTGAGGCGAACCAGGCCGACGCTGGCTGGGCCGCTGTTTCCTTTTGTTTGTTTTTTTGCTTTTTTGTCCAGGTTTTGGGAAATTTAAATACAGTTTTTCTATTTAAATTTAATCCAATGAAAATTTGTCTAGAAAATAGAAAAGTAAAAGAAATGTTTCTGAAAAGTAAAAAGTTCATGAATTTTTTATTCATGTTTTCCCGCTGCAAATAAATAAAAGTGCCTTTTCAAAGGCAAATAATGTGAGAACTACATTTTAAAAGAGCATGTTAAAGTGATCATTGAAATAATTATGATTTTGTTATTTTTTATGACCAACGTTATTAATAACATAATCATGATTTATTGATTGTTATAAAAGGTGCATTTATTTCTACTTTTGCCCAACGGTGGTATAGTTTTAATTGCATAAACAATTGTATGTTTTAATTTTGACCAACGTTTGATTAATGCATGCAATTGTTGCCATGATCTCACTCAATTGTGGTTTCAGGAGGGTACCACTTGATGAGTTACCTCAAGGATGTTCCAACCCTCAGAGGTGATAACTACACTGAGTGGAGAAATAAAGTTGACTTGGCTTTTGTCTGTGCTGAGGTGGACTAGGTTGTGGACACTCCACAGCCGGTCAAACCAGCAGAGCCAGTCAGAGATGCAAAAGAAGATGATGCTGCTTGGGAGAAAAAGAAAAAGGATCATGCTCCGGTGGAGATGTTATATTCCATCAAAAACCAAAAGTGGGTCAATGCCAATAAAAGTGCATCTCTTTCATAAAGAACACAATTGAGAACACTCTTGTGGGCTCAATTGCAAAGTGTGCTTCCGTAGGAGAGTTTCTTGAAAAGATAAAGAGCCAGTTCACTGGTTCTTCAAAGATATATGCTACCCAGTTGCTAAAGCAGCTGGTGACAGAAACTTACACAAGCGGTGGACATGGCGTAAGAGAGCACATCCTCAGGATAATGGGACATTGAAAAGACCATAGCCATGTGTGTGCAAGAAGAGGAAAGACTTAAAACCTCATATGGTGGTTCTCTGGACTATGTGAGGGATAATAAGAAAAAGAACTACAATCCAAGTGGCAAAGGTTCTCCTTTAAAGCCACATGGAAAAGCTTCCACGCACCATCAGCATCAGCAAAAGTCTTTTCCAGTGGACAAAGAAACCTGTGTCCATTGTAAGTAGACTGGGCACTACAAAAAGATTGCCCTATTTGGCTGAAGTCCATAATGGCAAGAGAGGTAACAAAATTGTTTCCTTTGTAAATGAATCCTTGTATACATAGTTTTCGAAATCTACTTGGTGGATTGACTCAGGTGCAACCGTTCATGTTGCAAATTCATTACAAGGATTACATTCGACGTGGACTACGCAAAGAAGTGAAAGATGCATTGAAGTTGCAAATGGAGTTCAAGCAGAAATTGAAGCTGTCGGTGATATCTCCATGGAGTTAGCCGATGGATTCAAACTTCTGCTTAGAGATGTTTTATATGTTCCTTCATGTCAGAGAAACTTGATTACTGTTTCATGTTTAGACAAAGATCATTATGAATGTTATTTTGGATATGGCAAGTGTGCCATATGGTTTAATAATGCTTATGTGGGTGATGCTTTACTTCACAATGAGCTTTATTTATTATCACTGTGTGAAAAAGTTTATTTTGTGTGTAATGTGAATGAGCATGTTTCCGCGTCGAATAAAGAACAAAAGAAAAGAAAGAGAACTCACGACTCATCGAAATTATGGCACTGTCGCTTGGGCCAAATTTCGAGGGGGAGAATAGAAAGACTAGTTAAAAATGAAATTCTTCCTCCATTAGAGTTCTCAGACATAGAACAATGCATAGATTGCATTAAAGGAAAGTATGTAAAACAAATCAAAAAGGGTGCAAACCGTAGCCCAGGAACACTAGAAATCATTCACACTGACATTTGTGGACCATTACTGGTGAAAAGTGTGGATGGCTATGACTCGTTCATAACATTCACAGATGATTACTCTCGATATGGATATATTTATCCAATCAAAGAAAGGTCTGAAGCGTTGGATAAATTTAAAATATTCAAAGCCGAAGTTGAAAATCAGCATGATAAAAGAATAAAGATAGTCAGGTCTGACCGTGCAGGGGAGTACTACGGTCGGCACACTCCATATGGCCAAGTCCCTGGACCTTTTGCAAAGTTCCTTATAGCAGACTGGCATAGTGGCCCAGTATTCAATGCCGGGCGAGCCTCAGCAAAATGGAGTAGCTGAAAGGCGTAACCGTACACTTATGGATATAGTGCGCAGTACGATGAGTTATTCCACCTTGCCATTGGGTTTATGGATGGAGGAACTTAAAACTTCCATTCACATGCTTAATAGAGTAACAAGCAAGTCGGTGCCCAAAATATTGAAGGAAATATGCCCTAGAGGCAATAATAAAGTTGTTATTTATATTTCCTTATATCATGATAAATGTTTATTATTCATGCTAGAATTGTATTAACCGGAACTTAGTACATGTGTGAATACATAGACAAACAAAGTGTCCCTAGTATGCCTCTACTTGACTAGCTCGTTAATCAAAGATCGTTAAGTTTCCTAGCCATGGACACGTGTTGTCATTTGATGAACAGAATCACATCATTAGAGAATGATGTGATGGACAAGACCTATCCGTTAGCTTAGCACTATGATCGTTTATTTTATTGCTATTACTTTCTTCATGACTTATACATGTTCCTATCACTATGAGATTATGCAACTCCCGAATACCGGAGGAACACTTAGTTTGCTATCAAACGTCACAACGTAACTGGGTGATTACACTACTAGGAAAAAGGCTATAAATGGAATTGACACTAATGGCGCACCAGACATGTGGTGTGCCATTACTATATACTAATGGCGCACCATGTGTTGGTACGCCATTAGTGTCCAAATACTAATGGCGCACCATGTGTTGGTACGCCATTAGTGTCCAAATACTAATGGCGCACCATATCCGGGGTGCGCCATTAGTAAACAATTTTTTTTTAAATTTTTTCCAAAACTACTAATGGCGCACCGTGGGAGTGGTGCGCCATTACTAGTCTAGTAATGGCGCACCACATCCACGGTGCGCCATTAGTAAATTTTTTTTAAATTTTTTTAATTATTTTTAAAACTACTAATGGCGCACCGTGAGAGTGGTGCGCCATTACTAGTTGAACTAGTAATGGCGCACCATGCCACGGTGCGCCATTAGTAACTTGGCCACCACTTTCACCGAATGCACCCCCCTGGATCGCCTTTTAAGTTTTTTTAAGAAAAAGAAAATGATGAAAATGTCAAAAAAATAAAATAAAATAAGTTTCCCATGTGATATGTGGTCTAGTTGTTGGGAAAATTTGCAAATATGAACTTCGACTTCATTTGCAAAATCTCTCGAGAATTTGTAAAAATGGGCATAACTTTTGCATACTAACTCGGATGAAAAAGTTTTTTATATGAAAAATCATCTACTCGAAAAGTTACATCCGAATTTAACTGGGGAACCACGTTAAACATTTTCAAAATCCTCAAAAACCTAACAGAAAAAAAGATATGGGGCTTTTAAGATCTGGAGAGGTAAAAAAATTCAAAAAAAAATTCAAATTTACTAATGGCGCACCAGCCCATGGTGCGCCATTAGTATCTTCCCGCCTTCAAAATTCAAAATAAGTCAAAAATATAAAAAAAGTTACTAATGGCGCACCTGCCCACGGTGCGCCATTAGTATCTTCCCACCTTCAAAATTCAAAATAAGTCAAAAAAAATAAAAAAAAGTTACTAATGGCGCACCTGCCCACGGTGCGCCATTAGTATCTTCCCGCCTTCAAAATTCAAAATAAATAAAAAAAATAAAAAAATAGTAATGGCGCACCTGCCCACGGTGCGCCATTACTATGTCGTACATATGGCTGGGCGCACCTCCTCCACTCCACCTCTCCTCCACTCCATCTCCTCCTCTCCTCTCCTCCACTCCATCTCCTCCTCTCCTCCACTCCATCTTCCCTTCTCTCCTCCATCATACTACCCTCCTCCTCTCCGGCGACCTCCTCCTCCTCTCCGGCGACCTCTCCGGCGACCTCCTTCTCCTCTCCGGCGACCTCCTCCTCCTCTCCGGCGACCTCCTCCTCCTCTCCGGCGACCTCCTCCTCTTCGGGAACCTCCTCCTCCCTCCTCTCCTCCCTCCCCTCCCCTCACGGTTTCTCCTCCCTCCTCTCCGGTGAGCTCCTCCTCCCTCCTCTCCTCCCATTCCCTCATGGTTTCTCCTTCCTCCTCTCCGATGCTTCGGTGAACTCCTCTCCGGCGACCTCCTCCTCCTCTCCGGCCATGTAGGCTAGTGCCTCTCCGGTGACCTCCTCCTCCTCCTCTCCGGCGAACTCCTCTCCGGCAAAAGAACACGGCAAAAGAACGTACAAGATCCAAAAACAGGAACAAAATTTGGAATAATATCGTGCCAAAAAACGAGCAAAAAAAAACTAGCAAAAAATGGGCAAAAAAATCACGATCCAGATCCAAATTCAAAATTCAAAAATACCAATGGCGCACGGTGGGGGTTAGACGGTGCGCCACTACTATTTTCCCGCCTTCAAAATTCAAAAATACTAATGACGCACCGTGGCCTATACTAATGGCGCACCAGTGGCCTATACTAATGGCGCACCGTGGCCTATACTAATGGCGCACCAAATTACTAATGGCGTGGCACTGATGGCGCACCACTAATGCGCCATTAATGGCCAAATTAGGTGCGCCATTAGCAGGCCTTTTCCTAGTAGTGTTATAAAGATGCTCTACAGGTGTCTTCGATGGTGTTTGTTGAGTTGGCATAGATCGAGATTAGGATTTGTCACTCCGATTGTCGAAGAGGTATCTCTGGGCCCTTGCAGTAATGCACATCACTATAAGCCTTGCAAGCAATGTGACTAATGAGTTAGTTGCAGGATGATGCATTACAGAACGGGTAAAGAGACTTGCCGGTAATGAGATTGAACTAGGTATTGAGATACTGACGATGGAATCTCGGGTAAGTAACATACCAATGACAAAGGGAACAACGTATGTTATTATGCGGTTTGACCGATAAAGATCTTCGTAGAATATGTAGGAACCAATATGAGCATCCAGGTTCCATTATTGGTTATTGACTGGAGATGAGTCTCGATCATGTCTACATAGTTCTCAAACCCGTAGGGTCCGCACGCTTAACGTTCGATGACAATTAGTATTATGAGTTTATGTGTTTTGATGTACCGAAGGTTGTTCGGAGTCCCGGATGAGATCACGGACATGACGTGGAGTCTCGAAATGGTCGAGACCTAAAGATTGATATATTGGAAGGTTATATTTGGACACCGGAAAAGTTTCGGGGGTCACCGGATAAATACCGGAGTACCGGGGAGTTACCAGAACCCCCGGGGGGTCAATGGGCCTTCATGGGTCTTAGTGGAGATAGAGGGCAGCAAGGGAGCTGTGGGGAGCGCCCCCCTAGGCCCAAACCGAATTGGTTTAGGGCTTTGGGGGCCGGCCCCCTCATTCCTTCTCCCCTCCTCCTCTTTCCTTCCCCTCCTAGTTGGACTAGGAAAGGGGGAACCTACTCCTAGTAGGAGTAGGATTCCCCCCTTGGGGCGCACCCTATGAGGCAGCCGACCCCTCCCCTTGCTCCTTTATATACAGGGGCAGGGGCACCCTAGAACACACAAGTTGATTGTTTAGCCCTGTGCGGTGCCCCCCTCCACAGATTTCCACCTCGGTCATGTTGGGGAACGCAGTAATTTCGAAAATTTTCCTACGCACACGCAAGATCATGGTGATGCACAGCAACGAGAGGGGAGAGTGTTGTCTACGTACCAACGCAGACCGACTGCGGAAGCGATCACACAACGTAGAGGAAGTAGTCGTACGTCTTCTTCCCGATCCGACCGATCCAAGCACCGTTACTCAGGCACCTCCGAGTTCTTAGCACACGTTCAGCTCGATGACATTCCTCGGGCTCCGATCCAGCAAAGCGTCGAGGAAGAGTTCCGTCAGCACGACGGCGTGGTGACGATCTTGATGTACTACCGACGCAGGGCTTCGCCTAAGCACTGTAACAGTACGATCGAGGTGGAATTTGGTGGCAGGGGGCACCGCACACGGCTAAGGAACGATCTCAAGGATCAACTTGTGTGTCTTGGGGTGCCCCCTGCCCCCGTATATAAAGGTTGGAGGAGGGGGAGCCGGCCGGCCAGGGAGAGGGAGGCGCAGAGGGAGTCCTACTCCCACCGGGAGTAGGACTCCCCCCTCCAATCCTAATCCTATTAGGACTCCCGGGGGGGGGGGGGGAAGGAGAGAGAGGGGGGCCGACCCCTTCTCCTAGTCCTACTAGGACTTGGGGAAGGGGGGGGGGCGGCTAGGCTGTGGGCTGCCCCTTCTCTCTTTTCCACTAAGGCCCAATAGGCCCATTAGTCTCCCGGGGGGTTCCGGTAACCCTCCCGGTATTCCGGTAAAATCCCGATTTCACCCGGAACACTTCCTATGTCCAAACATTGGCTTCCAATATATCAATCTTTACGTCTCGACCATTTCGAGACTCCTCGTCATGTCCGTGATCTCATCCGGGACTCCGAACAACCTTCGGTACATCAAAATGCATAAACTCATAATAACTGTCATCGTAACGTTAAGCGTGCGGACCCTACGGTTCGAGAACAATGTAGACATGACCGAGACACGTCTCCGGTCAATAACCAATAGCGGGACCTGGATGCCCATATTGGCTCCTACATATTCTACGAAGATCTTTATCGGTCAGACCGCATAACAACATACGTTGTTCCCTTTGTCATCGGTATGTTACTTGCCCGAGATTCGATCGTCGGTATCCAATACCTAGTTCAATCTCGTTACTGGCAAGTCTCTTTACTCGTTCCGTAATACATCATCTCACAACTAACATATTAGTTGCAGTGCTTGCAAGGCTTATGTGATGTGCATTACCGAGAGGGCCCAGAGATACCTCTCCGACAATCGGAGTGACAAACCCTAATCTCGAAATACGCCAACCCAACATCTACCATTGGAGACACCTGTAGTACTCCTTTATAATCACCCAGTTACGTTGTGACGTTTGGTAGTACCCAAAGTGTTCCTCCGGTAAACGGGAGTTGCATAATCTCATAGTTATAGGAACATGTATAAGTCATGAAGAAAGCAATAGCAACATACTAAACGATCGGGTGCTAAGCTAATGGAATGGGTCATGTCAATCAGATCATTCTACTAATGATGTGACCTCGTTAATCAAATAACAACCCTTTGTTCATGGTTAGGAAACATAACCATCTTTGATTAACGAGCTAGTCAAGTAGAGGCATACTAGTGACACTCTGTTGGTCTATGTATTCACACATGTATTATGTTTCCGGTTAATACAATTCTAGCATGAATAATAAACATTTATCATGATATAAGGAAATAAATAATAACTTTATTATTGCCTCTAGGGCATATTTCCTTCAGTCTCCCACTTGCACTAGAGTCAATAATCTAGATTACACTGTAATGATTCTAACACCCATGGAGCCTTGGTGCTGATCATGTTTTGCTCGTGGAAGAGGCTTAGTCAACGGGTCTGCAACATTCAGATCCGTATGTATCTTGCAAATCTCTATGTCTCCCACCTGGACTAAATCCCGGATGGAGTTGAAGCGTCTCTTGATGTGTTTGGTTCTTTTGTGAAATCTGGATTCCTTTGCCAAGGCAATTGCACCAGTATTGTCACAGAAGATTTTCATTGGACCCGATGCACTAGGTATGACACCTAGATCGGATATGAACTCCTTCATCCAGACTCCTTCGTTCGCTGCTTCCGAAGCAGCTATGTACTCCGCTTCACATGTAGATCCCGCTACGACGCTTTGTTTAGAACTGCACCAACTGACAGCTCCACCGTTTAAAGTAAACACGTATCCGGTTTGCGATTTAGAATCGTCCGGATCAGTGTCAAAGCTTGCATCAACGTAACCTCTTACGGTGAGCTCTTTGTCACCTCCATATACAAGAAACATATCCTTAGTCCTTTTCAGGTATTTCAGGATGTTCTTGACCGCTGTCCAGTGATCCATTCCTAGATTACTTTGGTACCACCCTGCTAAACTTATAGCAAGGCACACATCAGGTCTGGTACACAGCATTGCATACATGATAGAGCCTATGGCTGAAGCATAGGGAACATCTTTCATTTTCTCTCTATCTTCTGCAGTGGTCGGGCATTGAGTCTTACTCAACTTCATACCTTGTAACACAGGCAAGAACCCTTTCTTTGCTTGATCCATTTTGAACTTCTTCAAAATCTTGTCTAGGTATGTGCTTTGTGAAAGTCCAATTAAGCGTTTTGATCTATCTCTATAGATCTTTATGCCTAATATGTAAGCAGCTTCCCCGAGGTCTTTCATCGAAAAACTTTTATTCAAGTATCCCTTTATGCTATCCAGAAATTCTATATCATTTCCAATCAGCAATATGTCATCCACATATAATGTTAGAAATGCTACAGAGCTCCCACTCACTTTCTTGTAAATACAAGCTTCTCCAAAAGTCTGTATAAAGCCAAGTGCTTTGATCACACTATCAAAGCGTTTATTCCAACTCCAAGATGCTTGCACCAGTCCATAAATGGATCGCTGGAGTTTGCATACTTTGTTAGCTCCCTTTGGATCGACAAAACCTTCTGGTTGTATCATATACAACTCTTCTTCCAGAAATCCATTCAGGAATGCAGTTTTGACATCCATCTGCCAAATTTCATAATCATAAAATGCGGCAATTGCTAACATAATTCTGACGGACTTAAGCATCGTTACGGGTGAGAAGGTCTCATCGTACTCAACTCCTTGAACTTGTCGAAAACCTTTCGCGACAAGTCGAGCTTTATAGACAGTAATATTACCGTCAGCGTCAGTCTTTTTCTTGAAGATCCATTTATTCTCAATTGCTTGCCGATCATCGGGCAAGTCAACCAAAGTCCATACTTTGTAATCATACATGGATCCCATCTCAGATTTCATGGCCTCAAGCCACTTTGCGGAATCTGGGCTCACCATCGCTTCTTCATAGTTCGTAGGTTCATCATGATCTAGCATCATGACTTCCAGAACTGGATTACCGTACCACTCTGGTGCGGATCTCACTCTGGTTGATCTACGTGGTTCAGTAGTATCTTGTTCTGAAGCTTCATGATCATCATCATTAGCTTCCTCACTGATTGGTATAGGTGTCGCAGAAACAGTTTTCTGTGATGTACTATTTTCCAATAAGGGAGCAGGTACAGTTACCTCGTCAAGTTCTACTTTCCTCCCACTCACTTCTTTCGAGAGAAACTCCTTCTCTAGAAAGTTTCCGAATTTAGCAACAAAAGTCTTGCCTTCGGATCTGTGATAGAAGGTGTATCCAATAGTTTCCTTTGGATATCCTATGAAGACACATTTCTCCGATTTGGGTTCGAGCTTATCAGGTTGAAGCTTTTTCACATAAGCATCGCAGCCCCAAACTTTAAGAAACGACAACTTTGGTTTCTTGCCAAACCATAGTTCATAAGGTGTCGTCTCAACGGATTTTGATGGTGCCCTGTTTAACGTGAATGCGACCGTCTCTAAAGCATAACCCCAAAACGATAGCGGCAAATCAGTAAGAGACATCATAGATCGCACCATATCTAGTAAAGTACGATTACGACGTTCGGACACACCATTACACTGTGGTGTTCCGGGTGGCGTGAGTTGCGAAACTATTCCACAATTTTTCAAATGTATACCAAACTCGTAACTCAAATATTCTCCTCCACGATCAGATCGTAGAAACTTTATTTTCTTGTTACGATGATTTTCAACCTCACTCTGAAATTCTTTGAACTTTTCAAATGTTTCAGACTTATGTTTCATTAAGTAGATATACCCATATCTGCTTAAATCATCTGTGAAGGTGAGAAAATAACAATATCCGCCAGGAGCCTCAATATTCATCGGACCACATACATCGGTATGTATGATTTCCAATAAATCTGTTGCTCTCTCCATAGTACCGGAGAACGGTGTTTTAGTCATCTTGCCTATGAGGCACGGTTCGCAAGTACCAAGTGATTCATAATCAAGTGGTTCCATAAGCCCATCAGTATGGAGTTTCTTCATGCGCTTTACACCGATATGACCTAAACGGCAGTGCCACAAATAAGTTGCACTATCATTATTAACTTTGCATCTTTTGGCTTCTACATTATGAATATGTGTATTACTATCTTCGAGATTCAACAAGAATAGACCACTCATCAAAGGTGCATGACCATAAAAGATATTATTCATATAAATAGAACAACCATTATTCTTTGATTTAAATGAATAACCGTCTCGCATTAAACAAGATCCAGATATAATGTTCATGCTCAACGCTGGCACCAAATAACAATTATTTAGGTCTAATATTAATCCCGAAGGTAGATGTAGAGGTAGCGTGCCGACCGCGATCACATCGACTTTGGAACCGTTTCCCACGCGCATCGTCACCTCGTCCTTTGCTAGCGTCCGCTTATTCCGTAGTCCCTGTTTCGAGTTGCAAATATTAGCAACAGAACCAGTATCAAATACCCAGGTGCTACTGCGAGCTCTAGTAAGGTACACATCAATAACAAGTATATCACATATACCTTTGCTCACTTTGCCATCCTTCTTATCTGCCAAATACTTGGGGAACTTCCGCTTCCAGTGACCAGTCTGCTTGCAGTAAAAGCACTCAGTTTCAGGCTTAGGTCCAGACTTTGGTTTCTTCTCCTGAGCAGCAACTTGCTTGCTGTTCTTCTTGAAGTTTCCCTTCTTCTTACCTTTGCCCTTTTTCTTGAAACTAGTGGTTTTGCTAACCATCAACACTTGATGCTCCTTCTTGATTTCTACCTCCGCAGCTTTCAGCATTGCGAAGAGCTCGGGAATAGTCTTGTTCATCCCTTGCATATTATAGTTCATCACGAAGCTCTTGTAGCTTGGTGGCAGTGATTGGAGAATTCTGTCAATGACGCAATCATCTGGAAGATTAACTCCCATCTGAATCAAGTGATTATTATACCCAGCCATTTTGAGTATATGCTCACTGACAGAACTATTCTCCTCCATCTTGCAGCTATAGAACTTATTGGAGACTTCATATCTCTCAATTCGGGCATTTGCTTGAAATATTAACTTCAACTCCTGGAACATCTCATATGCTCCATGACGTTCAAAACATCGTTGAAGTCCCGATTCTAAGCCGTAAAGCATGGCACACTGAACTATCGAGTAGTCATCAGCTTTGCTCTGCCAGACGTTCATAACATCTGGCGTTGCTCCAGCAGCAGGCCTGTCACCCAGCGGTGCTTCCAGGACGTAATTCTTCTGTGCAGCAATGAGGATAATCCTCAGGTTACGGACCCAGTCCGTGTAATTGCTACCATCATCTTTCAACTTTGCTTTCTCAAGGAACGCATTAAAATTCAATGGAACAATAGCACGAGCCATCTATCTACAATCAACATAAACAAGCAAGATACTATCAGGTACTAAGTTCATGATAAGTTTAAGTTCAGTTAATCAAATTACTTAGGAACTCCCAGTTAGATAGACATCCCTCTAATCTTCTAAGTGATCGCGTGATCCAAATCAACTAAACCATAACCGATCATCACGTGAGATGGAGTAGTTTTCAATGGTGAACATCGTTATGTTGATCATATCTACTATATGATTCACGCTCGACCTTTCGGTCTCCGTGTTCCGAGGCCATATCTGTATATGCTTGGCTCGTCAAGTATAACCTGTATTCTGCGTGTGCAACTGTTTTGCACCCGTTGTATTTGGACGTAGAGCTTATCACACCCGATCATCACATGGTGTCTGGGCACGACGAACTTTGGCAACGGTGCATACTCAGGGAGAACACTTCTTGATAATTTTAGTGAGAGATCATCTTATAATGCTACCGTCAATCAAAGCAAGATAAGATGCATAAAAAGGGATAAACATCACATGCAATCAATATAAGTGATATGATATGGCCATCATCATCTTGTGCTTGTGATCTCCATCTCCGAAGCACCGTCATGATCACCATTGTCACCGGCGCGACACCTTGATCTCCATCGTAGCATCATTGTCGTCTTGCCAATCTTATGCTTCCACGACTATCACTACCGTTTAGTAATAAAGTAAAGCATTACATCGCAATTGCATTGCATACAATAAAGCGACAACCATATGGCTCCTGCCAGTTGCCGATAACTCGGTTACAAAACATGATCATCTCATACAATAAAATCAGCATCATGCCTTGACCATATCACATCACAACATACCCTGCAAAAACAAGTTAGACATCCTCTACTTTGTTGTTGCAAGTTTTACGTGGCTGCTACGGGCTTAAGTAAGAACTCATCTCACCTACGCATCAAAACCACAACGATAGTTCGTCAAATAGACTCCGTTTTAACCTTCTCAAGGACCGGGCATAGTCACACTTGGTTCAACTAAAGTTGGAGAGACAGTCTTCCGCAAGCCATCTGTGTGCAAAGCACGTCGAGGGAACCGGTCTCGCGTAAGAGTACGCGTAAGGTTGGTCCGGATCGTCTCACCCAACAATACCGCCGAACCAAAGTATGACATGCTGGTAGGCAGTATGACTTGTATCGCCCACAACTCACTTGTGTTCTACTCGTGCAAATAACATCAAACCATAAAACCTAGGCTCTGATACCACTGTTGGGGAACGCAGTAATTTCGAAAATTTTCCTACGCACACGCAAGATCATGGTGATGCACATCAACGAGAGGGGAGAGTGTTGTCTACGTACCAACGCAGACTGACTGCGGAAGCGATCACACAACGTAGAGGAAGTAGTCGTACGTCTTCTTCCCGATCCGACCGATCCAAGCACCGTTACTCCGGCACCTCCGAGTTCTTAGCACACGTTCAGCTCGATGACGTTCCTCGGGCTCCGATCCAGCAAAGCGTCGAGGAAGAGGTCCGTCAGCACGACGGCGTGGTGACGATCTTAATGTACTACCGACGCAGGGCTTCGCCTAAGCACTGTAACGGTACGATCGAGGTGGAATTTGGTGGCAGGGGGCACCGCACACGGCTAAGGAACGATCTCAAGGATCAACTTGTGTGTCTTGGGGTGCCCCCTGCCCCCGTATATAAAGGTTGGAGGAGGGGGAGCCGGCCGGCCAGGGAGAGGGAGGCGCAGAGGGAGTCCTACTCCCACCGGGAGTAGGACTCCCCCCTCCAATCCTAATCCTATTAGGACTCCCGGGGGGGGGGGGGGGAAAGGAGAGAGAGGGGGGCCGGCCCCTTCTCCTAGTCCTACTAGGACTTGGGGAAGGGGGGGGGGGCGCGGCTAGGCTGTGGGCTGCCCCTTCTCTCTTTTCCACTAAGGCCCAATAGGCCCATTAGTCTCCCGGGGGGTTCCGGTAACCCTCTCGGTATTCCGGGAAAATCCCGATTTCACCCGGAACACTTCCTATGTCCAAACATAGGCTTCCAATATATCAATCTTTACGTCTCGACCATTTCGAGACTCCTCGTCATGTCCGTGATCTCATCCGGGACTCCGAACAACCTTCGGTACATCAAAATGCATAAACTCATAATAACTGTCATCGTAACGTTAAGCGTGCGGACCCTACGGTTCGAGAACAATGTAGACATGACCGAGACACGTCTCCGGTCAATAACCAATAGCGGGACCTGGATGCGCATATTGGCTCCTACATATTCTACGAAGATCTTTATCGGTCAGACTGCATAACAACATACGTTGTTCCCTTTGTCATCGGTATGTTACTTGCCCGAGATTCGATCGTCGGTATCCAATACCTAGTTCAATCTCGTTACTGGCAAGTCTCTTTACTCGTTCCGTAATACATCATCTCACAACTAACATATTAGTTGTAGTGCTTGCAAGGCTTATGTGATGTGCATTACCGAGAGGGCCCAGAGATACCTCTTCGACAATCGGAGTGACAAACCCTAATCTCGAAATACACCAACCCAACATCTACCATTGGAGACACCTGTAGTACTACTTTATAATCACCCAGTTACGTTGTGACGTTTGGTAGTACCCAAAGTGTTCCTCCGGTAAACGGGAGTTGCATAATCTCATAGTTATAGGAACATGTATAAGTCATGAAGAAAGCAATAGCAACATACTAAACGATCGGGTGCTAAGCTAATGGAATGGGTCATGTCAATCAGATCATTCTACTAATGATGTGACCTCGTTAATCAAATAACAACCCTTTGTTCATGGTTAGGAAACATAACCATCTTTGATTAACGAGCTAGTCAAGTAGAGGCATACTAGTGACACTCTGTTGGTCTATGTATTCACACATGTATTATGTTTCCGGTTAATACAATTCTAGCATGAATAATAAACATTTATCATGATATAAGGAAATAAATAATAACTTTATTATTGCCTCTAGGGCATATTTCCTTCAGGTCATATCATTGCAACGCTTAGGCGAAGCCCTGCACCGGTAGCTTCATCATCACCGTCACCACGCCGTCGTGCTGATGAAACTCTCCCTCGACCTTAGCTGGATCTAGAGTTTGTGGGACATCATCGAGCTAAACGTGTGCAGATCGCGGAGGTGCGTACCTTCGGTACTAGGATCGGTCAGATCGTGAAGATGTACGACTACGTCAACCGCGTTGTCATAACGCTTCTGCTTATGGTCTACAAGGGTACATGGACAAGGCTCTCCCCTCTCATTGCTATGCATCTCCTAGATATATCTTGCGTGATCGTAGGAATTTTTTTGAAATACTGCGTTCCCCAACGGTGGCATCCGAGATAGGTCTATGCGTAGATGTTATATGCATGAGTAGAACACAAAGGAGTTGTGGGCGTGGGTATATACATATTACTTGCCGTCACTAGTTGATTCTTGATTCAATGGTATTGTTGGATGAAGCGGCTCAGACCGACATTACACGTACGCTTACGCGAGACTGGTTCTACCGACGTGCTTCGCACACAGGTGGCTAGTGGGTGTGTGTTTCTCCAACTTTAGTTGAATTGGATTCAATGAACATGGTTCTTTCTGAAGATCAAAAAGCAATCACTATACCGTGTTGTGGTTTTTGATGCGTAGGTAAGAACGGTTCTTGCTAAGTCCATAGCAGCCACGTAATACTTGCAACAGCAAAGTATAGGACGTCTAACTTGTTTTTGCAGGGCATGTTGTGATGTGATATGGTCAAGACGTGATGAGATATAAATTTTTGTATGAGATGATAATGTTTTGTTGAAGTTATCGGCAACTGGCAGGAGCCTTATGGTTGTCTCATTATTGCATAAGACGAAGGCGCCATGTAATTGCTTTACTTTATCGCTATGTGATAGCAATAGTTGCAAAAGCAATAGTTAGCAAGACGACCATGTGACGACACATTGACGAAGATCAAGATGATGGAGATCATGGTGTCATGCTGGTGACGATGGAGATCATGACGGTACTTTGGAGATGGAGATCAAAGGCACAAAATGATGATGACCATATCATGTCACATACTTTGATTACATGTGATGTTTATCTTTTATGTTTCTTATTTTGCTTAGTACGGCGGTAGCATTATAAGATGATCTCTCACTAAATTTCAAGGTATACATGTTCTCCCTGAGTATGCACCATTGCGACAGTTCGTCATGCCAAGACACCACGTGATGATCGGGTGTGATAAGCTCTACGTTCACATACAACGGGTGCAAGGCAGTTTTGCACATGCGGAATACTCGGGTTAAACTTGACGAGCCTAGCATATGCAGATATGGCCTCGAAACACTGAGACTAAAAGGTCGAGCGTGAATCATATAGTAGATATGATCAACATAGTGATGTTCACCATTGAAAGCTACTCCATCTCACGTGATGATCAGACATGGTTTAGTTGATATGGATCACGTGATCACTTAGATGATTAGAGGATGTCTATTTAAGTGGGAGTTCTTAAGTGATATGGTTATTTGAACTTTAATTTATCATGAACTTAGTCCTGATAGTATTTGCATATCTATGTTGTAGATCAATTGCTCGCATATAGCTTCCCCGTTTTATTTATGATATGTTCATAGAGAAAACTATGTTGAAAGATGTTAGTAGCAATGATGCGGACTAGCTCCGTGATCTGAGGATTATCCTCATTTCTGCACAGAAGAATTATGTCCTTGATGCACCACTAGGTGATGGACCTATTGCAGGAGCAGATGCAGACGTTATGAACGTTTGGCAAAGCTCGGTATGATGACTACTTGATAGTTTAGTGCGCCATACTTTACAGCTTAGAACCGGGACTTCAAAGACATTTTGAATGCCACAGAGCATATAAGATGTTCCAAGAGTTGAAATTGGTATTTCAGACTCATGCCCGAGTCGAGAGGTATGAGACCTTTGACAAGTACTTTGCCTACAAGATGGATGAGAATAGCTCAACTAGTGAGCATGTGCTCAGAATGTGTGAGTACTACAATCGCTTGAATCAAGTGGGAGTTAATCTTCCAGATAAGATAGTGATTGACAGAGTTCTCTAGTCTCTATCGCCAAGTTACTGGAACTTCGTGATGAACTATAATATGTAAGGGATGACGAAAACGATTCCCGAGCTCTTCGCGATGCTGAAATCGGCGAAGGTAGAAATCAAGAAAAGCATCAAGTATTGATGGTTGACAAGACCACTAGTTTCAAGTAAAAGGGCAAGGGAAGGAAAGGGAACTTCAAGAAGAATGGCAAGCAAGTTGCCACTCCCATGAAGAAGCCCAAAGCTAGACCCAAGCCTGAAACTAAGTGCTTCTACTGCAAAGGAAATGATCACTGGAAGCGGAACTACCCCAAATACTTGACGGATAAGAAGGATGACAAAGTGAACAAAGGTATATTTGATATACAAATTATTGATGTGTACTTTACTAGTGTTCATAGTAACCCCTAGGTATTTGATACCGATTCAGTTGCTAAGATTAGTAACTCGAAACAGGAGTTACAAAATGAACAGAGACTAGTTGAGGGCAAAGTGACGATGTGTGTTGGAAGAGATTCCAAGGTTGATAAGATCACCATCGTATACTCCCTCTACCTTCGAGATTAGTGTTGAACCTAAATAAATGTTATTTAGTGTTTGTGTTGAGCATAATATGATTGGATCATGTTTATTGCAATACGGTTATTCATTTAAGTCAAAGAATAATTGTTGTTCTGTTTACATGAATAAAACCTTCTATGGTCATACACTTAAAATAAATGGTTTATTGAATCTCGATCATAGCGATACACATATTCATAATATTGAAGCCAAAAGATGCAAAGTTAATAATGATAGTGCAACTTATTTGTGGCACCGCCGTTCAGGTCATATTGGTGTAAAGCGCATGAGGAAACTCCATGATGATGGGCTTTTGGAATCACTTGATACTTGCGAACCATGCCTCATGGTCAAGATGACTAAGACTCCATTCTCCGGAACAATGGAGCGAGCAACTGACTTATTGGAAATAATACATAGTGATGTATGTGATCCGATGAGTGTTGAGGCTTGCGGCGGGTATCGTTATTTTCTGACCTTCACAGATGATTTGAGCAGATATGGGTATATCTACTTGATGAAACATAAGTCTTAAACATTTCAAAATTTCAAAGAATTTCAGAGTGAAGTAGAAAATCATCGTAACAAGAAAATAAAGTTTCTACGATCTGATCGCGGTGACGAAATATTTGAGTTACGAGTTTGGTCTTCATTTGAAACAATGTGGAATAGTTTTGCAACTCACGCCACCTGGAACACCGCAACATAACGGTGTTTTCGAATGTCGTAACCGCACTTTATTAGATATGGTACGATCTATGATGTCTCTTACCGATTTGCCACTATCGTTTTGGGGTTATGCATTAGAGAGAGCTGCATTTACGTTAAAAAGAGCACCATCTAAATCCGTTGAGACGACACCGTATGAACTATAGTTTGGCAAGAAACCCAAGTTGTTGTTTCTTAAAGTTTGGGGTTGTGATGCTTATGTGAAAAAGTTTCAGCCTGATAAGTTCAAACCCAAATTGGAGAAGTGCGTCTTCATAGGATACCCAAAAGAAACTGTTGGGTATACCTTCTATCACAGATCTGAAAGGCAAGATCTTTATTGCTAAGAGTGGATCCTTTCTAGAGAAGGAGTTTCTCTCGAAAGAAGTGAGTGGGAGGAAAGTAGAATTTGATGAGGTAATTGTACCTTCTCCCGAATTGGAAAGTAGTTCATCACAGAAATCGATTCTAGTGATTCGTACGCCAATTAGTGAGGAAGCTAATGATAATGATCATGAAACTTTAGATCAAGTTACTGCCGAACCTCGTAGGTCAATCAGAGTATGGTCCGCACCAGAGTGGTACGATAATCCTTTCTGGAAGTCATGTTACTAGACCATGAAGAACCTACGAACTGTGAGGAAGCGATGATGAGCCCATATTCCGCGAATTGGCTTAAGGCCATGAAATCTGAGATGGGATCCATGTATAAAGAACAAAGTATGGACTTTGATTGACTTGCCCGATGATCGTTGAGCCATTGAGAATAAATGGATCTTCAAGAGGAATACGGACGCTGCTAGTAGTGTTACTATCTACAAAGCTTGAATTGTTGCAAAAAGGTTTTCGACAAGTTCAAAGAGTTGACTACGATGAGATTTTCTCACTCGTATCGATGCTTAAAAGTCTGTCTGAATCATGTTAGCAGTTGCCGCATTTTATGAAATCTGGCAAATAGATGTCAAAACTGTGTTCCTTAATGGATTTATTAAAGAAGAGTTGTATATGATGCAACCAGAAGGTTTTGACACTCCTAAAGGTACTAACAAAGTGTACAAGCTCCAGCGATCCATTTATGGACTGGTGCAAGCCTCTCAGAGTTGGAATATGCGCTTTGATAGTGTGATCAAAGCATATAGTTTTATACAGACTTGCGGTGAAGCCTGTATTTATAAAAAAGTGAGTGGGAGCACTACAACCTTTCTGATAAGTATATGTGAGTGACATATTGTTGATCGGAAATGATGTAGAATTTTCTGGAAAGCATAAAGGAGTGCTTGAAAGGAGTTTTTCAAACAAAGACCTCGGTGAAGCTACTTACACATTGAGCATCAAGATCTATAGAGATAGATCAAGACGCTTGATAAGATTTTTCAATGAGTACATACCTTGACAAGATTTTGAAGTAGTTCAAAATGGAACAGTCAAAGAAGGAGTTCTTGCCTGTGTTGTAAGGTGTGAAGTTGAGTAAAGACTCAAAACCCGACCACAACAGAAAATAGAAAGAGAATGAAAAGTTGTAAGTGCATCTAGTGCCCCTTAGTGATTTTGGTGTATTGAAGACTTATAGGTTAAGGGACTGATGCGTTTGTGAGTGTACACATGTCTATAAGTCTATGCGGATTTTGATATTTACAAAGAAAGTCGACCCCTAAAAATGAAGTTTTCGACTGAAGGCTTTGGATTTCTAAAGACTTTCTGAAGACTTTGAAAGTGAAGAAATTGGTGTGATTCTGAAGACTCGGTATTCATTCGAGGAACATGAAGCATGAATACTTTTGTTTTCGTAGTTTCATTTTCTCTTTCTTGAGTCATAGGAAACACCGTACTGTTAAAGGGGGTCGAGGAAATACTAAGGAAAATTTTCCAAGTGACGCTCAACTCAAATCCTACACCTACCAATCCCTTCGAGTGAAGCCATTGGAAATCTCATACAGTTCAGTCAATTTCTTCAGTGACAGAGACGAAGTTCTTCTGGTCTCTGAGGAATTTGTTCTGACCGAGGAGTTAGGAATTCGCCAGTGCGGATTGCCTAAACAGTGAGGAACATGATAGCCCTGAGGAATTTGATACTCAAAATTCCGACCGTTTCTGTGTTATGCGCCAGCTGTCCCAAAATATCTACCCACCTAACGGTCATATCATTGAAGGGCATTTATGTCTTATCATGTCGGGCTTCTCCCTAGGCTATAAATAGCCGCCCCCCTACAACCACTAGCTGGTTGGCTGCTCCGAGAGAAACCGACACTTGTCATTTGAGAGCATCCCATCCTCCGAGGACTTTGAGTGAAAATCATCAAGTGAGGAAAACCCAAACACCTACAAACCCAAAGTGATTGAGCATCACTGAAGAGATTGATCCTGCATGGATCCGACGCTTGTTACCTTTGAAGACTGTGCATCTTCCAAACGATTAGGCGTCATGGTCTAGAGCATCCAAGAGGAAATTGTGGATCGCCAAGTGACAGAGTCTGTGAAGGTTTGGAAGTCACCTGAAGACTTACCACGAGTGATTGGGCGAGGTCTGTGTGACCTTAGCTCAAGGGGAATACGGTGAGGACTGAGTGTCCTGAGCTGCGTGTTCAGGACTAGGTGTCCGGGACTGTGTGTTCTCTGGTTTAAATACCTAGCCGCCCTAACCAGACGTACAACTGTCATAGCAGTTGGAATTGGTCTACCAAATCATTGTCTTCACTGAGCTAACTGGTTTCAATTCCTCAACCCTTCCATTTCCTCATTTCTGTGTTGTGTGCTTGTTCATATCTGTTAGAAGATTTTGACTGAAGACCTTCTCTATTTCCTCAGTTCAATTTCTTCAGTCTGTTTGTCTTTATCCTGTGTTTACGCTTTCTGTACTCTGTGCTTGTTTTCATTTCATCATGAAGACCATGCTCATGCACTGTTATGTTTACTTCTGAGTACTTATTCCGCTACAAGTAGTTCTTCACCCAGGAATTTCCTCACCCTGAAATTCCTCAGTGAAGAATTCATAAAAATTGCCTATTCACCCCCCTCTAGTCGATATAACGCACTTTCAAAAGTCATTCCCTATGCCTCAGTCATAGATTCTATAAAGTATGCTATCCTGTGTACCAGACCTATTGTATACCTTAGCATGTTTTTGGCAAGGGAGTACAATAGTGATCTAGGAGTAGATCACTGGACAACGGTCAAAATTATCCTTGGAGGACTAAGGAAATATTTCTCGGTTATGGAGGTGATAAAAGAGTTCGTCGTAAAGAGTTACGTCGATGCAAGCTTTTTACACCGATCTAGATGACTCTAAGTCTCGATCTAGATACATATTGAAAGTGGGAGCAATTAGCTAGAGTAGCTCCGTGCAGAGTATTGTAGACATAGAAATTTGTGAAATACATACGGATCTGAATGTTGCAGACCCGTAGACTAAACTTCTCTCACAAGCAAAACATGATCACTCTTTGGGTGTTAATCACATAGCGATGTGAACTAGATTATTGACTCTAGTAAACCCTTTGGGTATTAGTCACATGAAGATTGAACTAATCACATAAATATGTGAACTATTGGTGTGAAATCACATGACGATGTGAACTAGATTATTGACTCTAGTGCAAGTGGGAGACTAAAGGAAATATGTCCTAGAGCAATAATAAAGTTGTTATTTATATTTCCTTATATCATTATAAATGTTTATTATTCATGCTAGAATTGTATTAACCGGAAACTTAGTACATGTGTGAATACATAGACAAACAAAGTGTCCCTAGTATGCCTATACTTGACTAGCTCGTTAATCAAAGATGGTTAAGTTTCCTAGCCATGGACATGTGTTGTCATTTGATGAATGGGATCACATCATTAGAGAATGATGTGATGGACAAGACCCATCCGTTAGCTTAGCACTATGATCGTTTAGTTTATTGCTATTGCTTTCTTCATGACTTATACATGTTCCTATGCAACTCCCGAATACCGGAGGAACACTTAGTGTGCTATCAAATGCCACAACGTGACTGGGTGATTATAAAGATGCTCTATAGGTGTCTCCGATGGTGTTTGTTGAGTTGGCATAGATCGAGATTAGGATTTGTCACTCTGATTGTCAGAGAGGTATCTCTGGGCCCCCTCGGTAATGCACATCACTATAAGCCTTGCAAGCAATGTGACTAATGAGTTAGTTGTGGGATGATGCATTACGGAACGAGTAAAGAGACTTGCCGGTAACGAGATTGAACTAGGTATTGAGATACCGACGATCAAATCTCGGGCAAATAACATATTGATGACAAAGGGAACAACGTATGTTGTTATGCGGTTTGACCGATAAAGATCTTCATTGAGTATGTAGGAACCAATATGAGCATCTAGGTTCCGCTATTGGTTATTGACCGGAGATGAGTCTCGGTCATGTCTACATAGTTCTCGAACCCGTAGGGTCCGCATGCTTAACGTTCGATGACGATCGATATTATGAGTTTATGTGTTTTGATGTAACGAAGGTTGTTCGGAGTCCCGTATGAGATCACGGACATGATGAGGAGTCTCGAAATGGTCGAGACATAAAGATTGATATATTGGAAGGTTATATTCGGACACCGGAAAGGTTCCGGGGGTCACCGAATAAATATCAAAGTACCGGGGAGTTACCGGAACCCCCCGGGGGTCAATGGGCCTTCATGGGCCTTAGTGGAAATAGAGGGCAGCAAGGGAGCTGTGGGGCGCGCCCCCTAGGCCAAAACCGAATTGGTTTAGGGCTTTGGGGGCCGGCCCCTCTTTCCTTCTCCCCTCCTCCTCTTTCCTCCCCCTCCTAGTTGGACTAGGAAAGGGGGAACCTACTCCTAGTAGGAGTAGGATTCCCCCCTTGGGGCACACCCTATGAGGCCGCCGGCCCCTCCCCTTTCTCCTTTTTATACAGGGACATGGGGGCACCCTAGAACACACAAGTTGATTGTTTAGCCGTGTGCGATGCCCCCCTCCATAGATTTCCACCTTGGTCATATCGTTGCAGTGCTTAGGCGAAGCCCTGCACCGGTAGCTTCATCATCACTGTCACCACGCCATCGTGCTGACGGAACTCTCCCTCGACCTCAGCTGGATCTAGAGTTCGTGAGACGTCACCGAGCTGAACATGTGCAGATCGCGGAGGTGCCGTACCTTCGGTACTAGGATCGGTCGGATCGTGAAGACGTACGACTACATCAACCGCGTTGTCATAAAGCTTCCGCTTACGGTCTACGAGGGTACGTGGACAACACTCTCCCCTCTCGTTGCTATGCATCTCCTAGATAGATCTTGCGTGATCGTAGGATTTTTTTTGAAATACTGCGTTCCCCAACAAACACCGTATGAACTGTCGACAGGAAGAGTACCCTCTCTACAGCACTTGAGAGTCTGGGGGAGCCCAGCTGAGGCAAAAGTGTTTAATCCAAATATTCCAAAGTTAGATCCCAAATCAGTAAGTTGCCACTTCAACGGCTATCCTGATAGATCAAAATGTTTTCATTTCTACTGTTCAGACAGATACACAAAGTTTGCAGAAACAAGACATACAATCTTCTTAGAGGACGAAATGATGAGGGGGAGCATGGTAGCTCAGAAAATTGACCTTGAGGAGAAAAGGGTGCATGCACCTAATCCGATGATTCAGGAGTCATTTTTCTCACTACCTACTATACCAGCACCGTCAATCCCTGAGGTTGCGGTGCAAGCACCTGTTGCAACTCCACCCATGACAACTGTGGGAGAAGATCCGGAACATGTCCGTTAGGAGCCGACCGAACCCGTTGTTGAGCATGAAAGGGGGGAGCAACAACCACTTTTAGAAGATGTGCCGGAAGTTGAGGCCCTTAGAAGGTCTTCAAGACAAAAAAAGTCAGCTATTTCTACTGATTATAAAATTTATAACAAGGAAATAGTTCATACGGAAAAAGATCCCACCTCATATGAAGAAGCCATGGGAAGCCCTCAGTCATCAAAGTGGCTGGAGCAATGGAAAACGAGATGAAATCGATGAGTTCCAAAGATGTTTTGGACTTAGAGAATATTCCTAAAGGAGCCAAAACAGTAGGCTGTAAATGGGTCTACAAAACTAAGTATGACTCTAAAGGGAATATAGAAAAGTATAAAGCACGGCTTGTGGTAAAAGGATTTACACAAAGAGAAGAGATAGATTACAATGAGACATTTTCCCCAGTCTCATGTAAGAATTCCTCCAGAATCATAATGGCATTAGTTGCACATTTTGATTTAGAGTTATATCAAATGGATGTAAAGACGACATTTCTAAATGGGGATTTAAAAGAAAAGCTATACATGAAACAACCCAAGGGTTTTATCATGGAAGGCAAGGAAGATATGGGATGCCGCCTGAAGAAATCCATTTATGGATTAAGACAAGCGTCTAGACAGTGGTATCTAAAGTTGAATGAAACAATTAAAAGTTTTGAATTTAAAGAGAATATTGAGGACAACTGCATTTATGCAAAGTTCAAAAATGGGAAATATATTTTCCTAATCTCTTATGTGGATGATATCTTGCTTGCTAGCAGTGATGTTAGTCTGCTACAAGAGACAAAGAAGTTCTTGTCCTCAAATTTTGATATAGTAGATCTTGGTGAAGCATCATATGTTTTGGGTATAGACATTCACCGAGATAGAAAAAATGGAGTTTTAGAACTATCGCCGAAGGTATATTTAGAGAAGGTTCTTAAAAAGTATAATATGCATGCGAGTAAAGCGACACCTCTTCCTATAGTCAAGGGCGGCAGTTTTGGGAAATTTCAATGTCCCAAGAACCAGTACGAGATCGATCAAATGAAAGCAGTACCATATGCTTTGGATGTTGGAAGCTTATAGTATGCACAAGTGTGCACTCGTCCTGACTTAGCTTTTATCACCGTGTACTCGGTAGATATCAAGACAATCCAGGCATAGAGCACTGGAAGATGGTAAAGAAAGCTTTGCGTTATGCGCAAGGCACGAAGGACCTCATGCTAACATATAGAAGATTTGATTCCCTAGAGCCCACCGATACACCCACCAATCTAGGGTTTCCCGCAGTAGTGACGGGAAGCACCGCCACCGCCACTACTCTCTACCATCACCGGCCACCGTCACCATGGCCGGCACCGGGAGTTCCTCAAGTTAAGGAGAAGGTACTCCACCGTAGATCCCTAACCCTAACCGATCCAATGAACCAACACTTTCCACTAGTTTACAGTTTTTTTTGCGGGTTATAATTTACAGTTCACTGATATTTACAAAAAGTAGCGGCACAGGAAACGATGACTTCAGCAGGGGTTTGAGCTGAAAGCTTGTGTGCTCTATTTTAAAATGCGAAAAATTTACACAAAACGATACAATTTCAACGAGATTCATCACAAAAAAAACGGCCATATGCGGGCGTGGTTTGTTACATTTTCGTCACATATCCCATGATCGCTTGGAGAAACGCGCGAGATACATCCATCATCGGTGGGTGTCCTGCAGCTTCAGTCTGTTGGCGACTGTAATCACGCGGTGGTGCAGGTTCAGTGGAGGTCGACGCCGGCGGAGACCTATGCTGCTCATGCGCGCCATCTCCGTGGAGATGGTGTGGTGGTGGAGGCACCTTCGGCGCTGGCGGCGCAAAAGGACGCCTGTTCCCTGCAACGTCGGCGAGGTTCAGGTGTGATGCGGGCAGCGCTGCGGCATCTCCATCGACACCCGACGCGAGCAGGTTCTTGTAGTCGTATGCATCACCTGAAGTGGGGAAAAGGTAAGAATAAGAGAAATTGTCCTGTACCAAACGGAAAATCAACCAACCAAGAAAATATATCCATGAATTGTGTATGCTTGTGAACAGAAACTTTAATCGTGCATGCATGCATGTCTACAAAATGGACAAATTGCGTATGCACTCATGTACTACTACTCACCTAGTATCCTTGCTTCCCGAGGTTCAGAGAGCAAGAGGAACTGCAGGAGGAAGACGAGGAGAACCTTTGAAGGGGACGACGATCTCTCCATGGGTTAAGAGTAGCTAAGGTCCTCTTGTGTGGATCAGTACGAGAACTGTGTGCGTTGAGGCTGTGAGCAACGAGGATATATGTACTGCGGGCCGGGGTGCTCGCTCAATCGTGTGGACATCCATGTGCCTAACTCTCTAGTCAACGTATGAGTCTCTCACCCGATCCCTTGCTATCAGACTAGCCACACTGGAAGTAACTTCAGCAGTAACATCGAATTCAACTCAGCAAATTTGTTTATATGACAATGAGTTAATAAGGAAAGAGGTAGTTTACTGTAACATCACATATCCCAATGCAATATGAGTCTATAACCTAATAAATAAAGTTTTGCATAACACCACATTTTTGCTACTACCCACTGTAAAGATAGTAACATAGTCTAAGAATATGTGTATGTTACTAGTGTATGTATGTTACTCTTCGTTGTGGCTAGTTTCAAAGTGTTAAATGGCTTCTCTTTTCAAGACCAAAGACCTCTGGCGAGCCCCCTAAGGATACAAACAGACAAACAGTCTTGTACTAGTATCAGCATGTTGCCCACCCCACAATTTTTTTTAAATGAATCAGCATGTTGCCCACTTGTCCCAGTGGACGTTTTTAGCTATACCTGCCCTGTTCCATCAAAATAAAAAGAAGCTAAACCTGCCCTGTTTGCTGTTGCAATGCATGTGCTCACCCTTTTCTGTCGTTCGGGGTGTGCAACCGTAGAATATGTGGTATAATTACTACCTACGTTAGAGTTTTGTATTCTGCATGATGCGGGCAATGATTGTAGCTTCATGCATGTAAGCTATCGTTCTCACTCCTTTTCCTTTCCTTACGTTTTTGACGCCAATTGGTTGCATGGGTTACAACTTCAGAAACAACTAGATGAAGGCCTGCGCGTTGAACCGGAAAGCCTAACAAAACAGATGCATAAATAGGTGCTAAATTTTTTTAAACTATAACAAAAACAAATTTAAAATTGCAGTCAGTTTGTCTTTAAAAAACAGGAAAGCATACGAAGCATGTGATAAAATGTTGTATAAAAAGAGAAAACTGTTGCATTGATATCAACGGGGCGCCTACATAATAAAAATATGTAACATGACATACATATATTTGTTCCAAGCATCACACAATAATTAGTGAAACAAATCATGGATAGATTAGTGCATGAATTGTAACTTGTGACCACATGTATGACTTGAGGACATGACATAGTTGCATGACGAGGAAAATAGGTAATGGGTAGCCACTATTTAAGGATATAGGATCTGATGCAATGTGAAGCTTGTTCTAACTGTCATACTTATCGCCACCAACCGTGCAAATGGGCCCATGGGCCAGCGGGCTGGAACTGTTTTTACTTTTTCCGAAACCATGGGAGCTTTTGTAAAAAAGTAAGTGTCTCACACACTCCACTTTCAGCGACTCGCAATCGGAATTTTTCTAGGCTGAAGCAACACTACATACACACCCAAAGATGATTACCGTCGTGTCAAAAAAAGATTTACTGTGATATTATCTCGGCTTGAAAATATAGCCCCCTTTAGCATTTGCGCGAGTCAAACATTTCCAATTTGTTTCCTTGTGATGGTCAAACATTTTTAAGTTAATCATCTGCAATGAAAATATGCTACCATTGAGAACATCACAATAACAACTATTATGCTAGGCAACATGTTTGCAGACAGATTAATTAATATAGTATACAACATTGAATATTGTATTAATATCTAGAAGGCTGTAAACAATTTGTCGCGCAATACTTGACCCAAAGTATGTTGGTATATGTTATACATGCTATATATCAAATTGGAAGTACTTGAAAAATATGTTCAGCATTGTGTGCAAACGTTAGTTTGTAACTACCAAATTTGATAGCATTGAGATGTCTTCATATGCATGTGCCTCCATAGATGTCTTCAGATCCCTTTTTTTTATGTTAGACATCTATGTTTTATGTGATGATGCAGTCAAATATGTTTTCCAAATTTGTTTTAGCATCAAGAATATTGCACTTGTATTTTATTTTTGTAAACGTAGTAATGTTATTACATGTTCATACATTTGGGTTGACCAAAGTTTCGGATGGCCAGTTGCAATTTTTGTGTGCTTGAGCCTCGTTTTCTAGCCAATGTAGTACCTATTGATCTCGGAGCAAACATATTCAAATTTATTTATTTAATTATGGGGGGAGACATATACAAACTCATGCTTAATAAATTATCGGCAACAATCGGACAAAAAAGTCCATTACCACGCCCTTCGGACCCACGCTGGTCGGCCAATTACCGTGAGAGGCTCCTCTTGTCTCAGATACTATGTACATGAGCGTTGAAGCTTTACAATTTGTAAAACATGAGGTTGGAGGCTAGAGCCATGATTTAATGCACAAAACTTAGCAAACTAGACCGATTAAAAATATAGATTGAGTTACTTTGGTGCTGCCTCCAATCTGCATAACAATTTCTGAGGTGTGGGAGCATCTTTGGCGATGATGACAAAGCTAGGTGGGAAAGCTTGCTATGTGAGTGTACCGAACTGGCACTAGAGCGAATGGGTGGCACGGCATTAGCTTGATCCTACAACTATGAAAACTCGATAAACCATTTGATGGATCTTGGGTTGTATATGACCATAATACAATTTGTGGTTTCCATTGATAACAATAAAACATTTGGATGTGTTAAATCCACTCCCGTACTCTCGAGATACTTCTCAGATTTTGTGGTTCATTTAGCCAATTTTGTCATCATTCGTCATCGGCGGCTTATTCTTCTTCTCATATGTGTGCAATGTGATGCCCACCTCGTAGTTGTTGGGTTCACTAATGGGAAAAAGCCGAACTATGACATGCCAAAAACAGCCTTGGTGGCGTATATGCCCAACGCCATCAATATGGCGTCAGTGAAAACATTAAGTGGTGGCGTTGACAGACATGTCAACAATATTTTAGTACTGATGGAGTGCAACCTGGCTAACGCCAGCAATTTATTGTGTTAGTTATGGCATATATTGTGCACCAACGCCAACAATTTGTATCTTTTGGTAATAAAAATATATATGCCCAGCTATTAGTATATGTGCAGCCCTTTAAACTTCTAGTGGTAACTTCAAATCCACAAACAGTAGTGATCAACTAGCTAGCTACAAGAAAAAGTGATCCGCTAGCTAGCTACCTACATATATGCACGCATTACATGTCTAGGTGAAGAATGATCTTCATCTCACGCAACTTGTTCCTGTTGGTCTGTCCCCCTTTCTGCATCGAGAATGATCTTCATCTCATGCAACTTGTTCCTGTTGCTCTGTCCTCCTTTTTGCAATGAACTTTCAGGTCTTGAGTTCCACCCTCTCGGCCTTCAGGAGCCGTATCTCCTTTAGAGAATCGATCTCGGTGACCAGTTTGTCCTTCTGGTCGACGAGCTTCAATTTCTTATTGCAGAAATCAGAGTTCTCGTCGATGATCTCATCCCTCTCTTTCTTCAGGGAGTTATTCAACTCCTTAAGGGCCTTCACTGTACTCTCCTTTGACGCGACAAGCTCACGGCTGAGCATGTCCACGTCGCGTACCGGTAGCTGCTGCTGGACCGGTTCTGGAGATGGGTCTCGTACATACGCCTGGCAAGTCAAATATTTGAAATCATCAATAATGAATGGTTAGATGATATATGTATATATGCATGTGTTTTCAATGCTCGTGGATGTTTTTGTAATCTTACCTGGTTGGTGCTCGTTTCGCCTTTGTCAACTTCTTCATAGGATGCGAAGTTGGACGAGGACAACTGGTAGTGGTTGTTCCAGCTACTCATGGCTGCAACATCAAAATAATAACAAGTATAGGTTATACGAAAATATAGATAGCACCACAATGGCCTTGCAAACTAGATAGCATCTCAATGTAGAGGGTTGACCTATATATAGCAAACTAGATAGCATGTGGGCCTTAGTGCTAATAAAAAAATTGGTGACCTACAACAGCAAATTACCACCGCCTAATTTTTCCAATCTATCAAGTAAAATTTTACAATTAAGCATGCCTATTAAAAGGAGTACTTGATGATAGGTAGATCATATATATGCTTACGATGATTCATAAGACAACCAACATATAGATAATAAACAGAGAAAGGAAAGAGCAAGATGCATGGTGTATTCTGTCCAAGTTCAACTACTTTTGTGGCTGTTGAAGCATTCTCACATGTTATTGGTCACTTTTAACTTCCAATGCTACAAACAATGTTATTGGTCACTGTTAATTTACTTCCAATGCTACAAACAATATTATTGGTCACTTTTAACTTCCAATGCTACACAAAATTGCAACATAAGGACTTGCCCTAATTTCTTCAGTGCACATTTCTAAAGAAACTACCAAGCAAAACTCCCATTTTACACATAACATATTGAACACTAAGTTCAATTGTGCACTATCCATTTCTACTAAATATATTGTACAAATAAATCAATTTCTACTAAATATCACAGTACTAATATAAAAAAACTAGCACTATCCATTCATATATGAACCAATCAACTACCCTATCCATCTACACAAAATGTTCTGGCTCAGATCTATCAAAGGGAGACGCTTGGGGAGGGGAAGAAAATTCGCGAGGGGAAGAGGGAATATCTCAACTCCTTGCGGGAGTTGGCGGCGGCTGCGCAGTTCCGGCAACGAAGAGCGGCGTCGTCGGGCAGCGGCGGTGATGGTCAAGAAGGGGAACGAAGAAGGGGTGAAAACGATAAGGTTAATGAATCGGACTTACACTGATTTTTACTGGATAGGGTAATTTTTTTGCTGGTGTGGGCCTAATGGATATTGTTGTCGTAGGCCTAATGGGCCACACCATAGAAAACGAAAGCACACGGGGAAAAACTCAGAAAATGTCTGTGTCGTACGAGAAACATTCTACGACAGCGGTATGCTCGTATCAATGTCATACCAAATTGTCCGACGCCACCACTACTTGGAAAAAAATAGTACTAGCATTACTAGGAGTTGGCGCCCCACTAACAAAAGTTGTGGCTAGCACTTTTTCCACTAGTGGTTATAGTGCATGCCTCTTTAGTCGATAGGCATGTTGAATTGCATCATCTACACCATGCTTGTTTCTACATGCCAATATCTGCAAGTGCTTGTAGTGGACTTGAAATGTTGCTCTTTTTGTTAATCGAGATTAAAAAAAGATCAGTGGCATGACACGATATGTTGAGAGTGCATCCCTTAAAATATCTCTAGTGGTGATGATTTATAACAAAATCAATTAGAGGACTAATGTTTCAATGAGTTTATTTCAAGTATAACATGTGAACTAATTGTTTATCGGGTTTGGCTATAAGTGTTACTCAATGGTGATCTCTACCTACAACTTTCCAAGTTGTTGTCTTCCTAAAGCTTGTAGTATGCATTTTCTAGGGTTTTTGTGAATCCAAGATTCACATTAAGTGTATGATAACCATACTATGAATAGGGACACAAAGTACTTTGGTTTGAACTCCAACAACATGTCCTACACTAGGGTCCTTAAAATACACTCTCTAGGCATCCTATTCGAGGGTTTTTCTAAGGGATAATTAGATTTATGCCCCTAGTTGTGTCCCACTCGTCTGTTTTACCCTTAATTTCCAAAAGTCACCGGTTCTGTCCAAATCACTTTGCTCCTCTTATGCTTTTGCCCTTTGACCATTTGACCGTCAGTTTGAAAACTTCATAACTAATTCATACTGAGTCAGAAAAATGCAAATAAGATACCAAAATGTTCAGAAAAACATCACCTATATGTCAGTGTCATTTGCATCCATGAAAAAAGTGTTGGAAAGTGCCCATCCGAGTTTTAGCTCTTATGCTACCACCATTAATAGTAAAATCTAAAAAAGTTCAAAAAAATTCAAAAATAATTTGGTGGCAAAGAATGCCAAATATTTTAAGTGTTTGCCAAGTTTCATCAGGGAATAACATTCGTGGGTGCCGCGGCAAAAAAAACAATCAGCACTCCAAAATAGATTATATTTTTGCCACGACTTCCATGAATGTCGTTCCCTAATGAAACTTGGCAAGCACTTAGAACACTTGTCGTTCTTTGCCACCATATTTTTTTTTGAATTTTTTGAATTTTTTTAGAGTTTACTATTCATGGTGGTATCAAAAGAGCTAAAACTCGGATGTGCACTTTCCAACACTTTTTTCATGAATGCAAATGACACTGACATATAGGTGATGTTTTTCTGAACATTTTGGTATCTTATTTGCATTTTTTTGATTTTGTATGAATTAGTTATGAAGTTTTAAAACTGACGGTCAAACGGTCAAAGGGCAAAAGCATAAGAGGATCAAAGTGACTTGGACAGAACTGGTGACTTTTGGGAATTAGGGGTAAAACAGACGAGTGGGACACAACTAGGGGCATAAATCTAATTATCCCTTTTTCTAAGCATTATTATTTCTGAGAATTTTATCTTTTGAGACTACCGGGCCACTTAATTACCCTTTCTCACAGAATAAACCCAGTTTCAACAGTTTGGAATCGTTGTTTCCGTTTCAAGGTAAAATACACCCTTTATTTATTTATTTCAAATTATTTTATTTGGAATTCAAACATTGTTGTGGGTAGTTTTTTTACCTTTTTAGAAAGCAAAGTTCTTTTTCGAAAGATTACCCCTGTCTTTGTTTATGTTTTAGACTAGAGTAAATGACTTCTGTTTCGGAACTCCCGAGCCAATCCCGGTTGACATATTCTTTGTTTACTCCAGCTCCTTCAAGCAAAAAAAATTCGTCGGTACTTCCGAGATATCTTGGTCTGCTTCTTTGTTGGTTGCAGTATTGGTTAGGTGATACGGTGCAGCCTAAGATCATCACCATTATGGCTTCATTGCCAAGGGATACGCACATGACTTATACAAAGGTGAATTATATCCTTTATGCGTGTCTACTTGGTTCTCTCAAGGATGGCTTACAACTTGATACTCCTACCGAGTGCACCTATAGGTTTGAGCCGAGCATCACACACACCATGGAGGAGTTCATACATAAGAGAGCACCCACACCATCCGTGAGGGAAGCATGAAACTGGAGGAAGAAACACACTACAAACAAGTACCAACTGCTGCAAAAAGTGCACTACCAGACTATTTGGTCCACGACTCTGGACTGTCTACCATTGGAGTGACCCCACCAAGTTCATGCGTTTGTACTTCTGGGTGGTCACCACCGGATTGTCCGGTCCATGGCTCAGACTGTGTAGTCCATGCTTCACACTTTTTGGTCTCACGTTCATGCACTTGTCGACTCCACTAATAGACAGTCCGGTCTATTACCATCGGACTATTCGTTTATACTACTCATGCATGCAGTTTCGGGCCAAAGGCCCATGAATCCCCTTCACACTTACCCATTTGTACAGGGATAACTTCCAAGTTGCTCTTGCGTTCTTATGCACATTTCCATTCTGGGAAATGCGTTGTTTACTATGGTACTACCAAGAAATTGGTTTTATTCAGTAATTTCAAGTTGTTATATCTTCATAGGAGAAGAGACACATTTTTTGTTTCGAACCACCATCCATCTTTCAACCTGAACTTCTTAGTATTTTGTTTCTGTCTGCTTCCTTAATGTTGCCCTGGTTATTCAAATTTGTTTAAATTATCTTGGATGCTTCTCAGAGTTTTTTGTGGCACTTTTGATCTAGTAAATTTTCTTATAATAGTTAGAATTGTGATCCTCTCTATTAATATCCCCTCGAACCCTTTTGCTGTTGCAACCATCATAACCACCCTATCCATTCACTACCTGATGGGGAACGTAGTAATTTCAAAAAAAATTCTACGCACACGCAAGATCATGGTGATGCATAGAAACGAGAGGGGAGAGTGTGGGCGGAAGGAGCCCCCCCCCTCTGGTCCGAATTGGACAAGGGGTGCAGCCCACTTTTCCTTGTTCCTCTCCCCCTCTTTCCTGAGGGGGAGAGGAACAAGGAAAAGTGGGCGGCACGCCTTGTCCAATTCGGAACAGAGGGGGGGGGGGGGGGGGGGGCGCCTCCTTCCTTTTGGCCTCTCTCCTTTATTCCCGTATGGCCCAATAAGGCCCATATACTCCCCAGCAAATTCCCGTAACTCTCCGGTACTCCGAAAAATACCCGAATCACTCGGAACCTTTTCCGATGTCCGAATATAGTCGTCCAATATATCGATCTTTACGTATCGACCATTTCGAGACTCCTCGTCATGGCCCCGATCTCATCCGGGACTCCGAACTCCTTCGGTACTTCAAAACTCATAAACTCATAATATAACTATCATCGAAACCTTAAGCGTGCGGACCCTACGGGTTCGAGAACTATATAGACATGACCAAGACACGTCTCCGATCAATAACCAATAGTGGAACCTGGATGCTCATATTGGCTCCCACATATTCTACGAAGATCTTTATCGGTCAAACCGCATAACAACATACGTTGTTCCCTTTGTCATCGGTATGTTACTTGCCCGAGATTCGATCGTCGGTATCTCAATACCTAGTTCAATCTTGTTACCAGCAAGTCTCTTTACTCGTTCCGTAACACATCATCCCGCAACTACTCATTAGTTGCAATGGTTGCAAGGCTTATAGTGATGTGCATTACCGAGTGGGCCCAGAGATACCTCTCCGACAATCGGAGTGACAAATCCTAATCTCGAAATACGCCAACCCAACAAGTACCTTCGGAGACACCTGTAGAGCACCTTTATAATCACCCAATTACGTTGTGACGCTTGGTAGCACACAAAGTGTTCCTCCAGTAAACGGGAGTTGCATAATCTCATAGTCATAGGAACATGTATAAGTCATGAAGAAAGCAATAGCAACAAACTAAACGATCAAGTGCTAAGCTAACGGAATGGGTCAAGTCAATCACATCATTCTCCTAATGATGTGATCCCGTTAATCAAATGACAACTCATGTCTATGGCTAGGAAACTTAACCATCTTTGATTCAACAAGCTAGTCAAGTAGAGGCATACTAGTGACATACTGTTTGTCTATGTATTCACACATGTATTATGTTTCCGGTTAATACAATTCTAGCATGAATAATAAACATTTATCATGATATAAGGAAATAAATAATAACTTTATTATTGTCTCTAGGGCATATTACCTTCACTACCACCCCCTTCACCTCACTCCTTTCCACTCCATGCAACTAGCACACAGAAGAAGAGAGATCTAAGCCAAGATTATAAGAAAAGAAGTGTTGGGTCATTCCATGTCCACTTCTTTGATTCTTTGAAGGCCAAAACACCCTTTCTTAAATACCTGCACCCTAATACACTTGTTTCACCACAATCCTATTCTCGTGATAAATTTTCCCTTGGATTCATGAAAAAGCTTTGGCCAAAGATCATTCAAGGAGTTCTTGTCAAGTGACTTTGCTTGTTACTCTTGGATGATGTGTGCATCCTAGACGGTTAGGAGTTACTTGACAACCTGTCAAGTACTATATGTGAACGACTCAAGAGTTACTTGGTAGCTCACCTACTTAGTGAAGATGTATCCTTAGTGAAACCCATGATGAAATAAGTTGGTTATTGTCGGTGTCAAAACTGGCGGATCTCGGGTAGGGGGTCCCGAACTGTGCGTGTAGGCGGATGGTAATAGGAGACGGGGGACACGATGTTTTTACCCAGGTTCGGGCCCTCTCGATGGAGGTAAAACCCTACTCCTGCTTGATTGATCTTGATGATATGAGTATTACAAGAGTTGATCTACCACGAGATCAAAGAGGCTAAACCCTAGAAGCTAGCCTATGGTATGATTGTTGTTCTTGGTCCTATGGACTAAACCCTCCGGTTGATATAGACATCGGAGGGGGCTAGAGTTACATTGAGTCGGTTACAAGGAAGGAGATCTACATATCCGTATTGCCAAGCTTGCCTTCCACGCCAAGGAGAGTCCCATCCGAACACGGGACGAAGTCTTCAATCTTGTATCTTCATAGTCCAACAGTCCGGCCAAAGGATATAATCCGGCTATCCGGATATCCCCTAATCCAGGACTCCCTCAGTAGCCCCTGAACCAGGCTTCAATGACGATGAGTCCGGCGCGCAGATTGTCTTTGGCATTGCAAGGCGGGTTCCTCCTTCAAATACTTCATAGAAGATTTTGAACACGAGGATCGTGTCCGGCTCTGCAAAACAAGTTCCACATACAACCGTAGAGAGAATAATATTTTCACAAATCTAATCTGCCGACGCATTCCGCAGTGTGACATCACACCACAGCCAGGTCACCATTTGAATCGTTTTTCACAACCAACCTCAGCGTGTTTCGCGAGGCGGCTTCCTTGGCACGTCTTGTCGAAGCAGAGATCATGCCCCCTTATTACGGGATTCCCATCAATACGGACGTGGGTAACCCAACCGCGCCATCAATTACGTCGCTTGGGGGATAAGCGAGTTTTACCAGGCTGGTGGGGGCGCATAGTTTCGTCCTTATAAAGGGATAAGGGTTCACCTTTTTCTACCCACGCCTTCTTCCTCCTTGCTCATCCATTCTCGCGCACTCAAGCTCCAGCGCCCAAGTCCACATCCTTCTCCTCAACCCTCTCCAAACATGTCCGGAGCGGGAGGCAAGTGGATGGTCCCCTCCGTTATGGAGGGAGACATCAAAAAGTTGTGCGGGACCGGATACTTAGCCGTGGATATTGCGCACCGGCTGCCAGCCGTAGGGCAGATCGTCCCTACCCCGGAACCTTACGAAAGGGTGGTTTTCCTCACCCACTTCGTCCGCGGACTGGGGTTTCCCCTCCATCCATTTGTCCGTGGCCTTATGTTCTATTATGGGCTGGACTTCCATGATCTAGCTCCGAATTTCATCCTCAACATCTCGGCGTTCATCGTCGTGTGCGAGGCTTTCCTCCGCGTCCGGCCCCACTTCGGTCTGTGGCTGAAGACCTTCAATGTCAAACCGAAGGTATTAGGCGGCCAACAAGCGGAATGCGGCGGAGCCATGGTGGGCAAAATGCCCAACGTTACATGGCTCGAGGGCTCCTATGTGGAGACCATAAAGGGTGGCAGTCGGGGTGGTTCTACATCACCGAGCCGCACGACACCAACTGGGTGGCGGCCCCCGAGTTTCGACCCGGAATCCCCACGCGGCTCACTTCCTGGAAGGAGAAGGGCCTGTCCTGGGGCTCATCGGTGGAGCTGGACAGACTCCAGAAGTGTATCCGGAACATGATAGGCAAGAAACTCAAGCTTGTCAACATAGTCCAGGTCATGCTCTTTCGCCGGATCCTCCTGTGTCAACGACGGGCTTTCAACTTATGGGAGTTCGACCCGGCCCAGCACCAGACTCTACGCGAGCTCTTCGACACGATGCATAAGGACGTCTGGAAGGTGCTGTTCAAGGGCGCCAAGGTCCCCCTTCCCCTTACCGAGGACCGCGGGCTAAGCGCGACGCGCCCTGCGAATCCGGTAAGTTCTTTACACCTCGTAGGGTATTTATTTTCCATAGTTTAACCATGTGCGGGGTCTGAGCTCCCATGCCTTTGACAGGACTGGGTGGAGACATCGGAGCAGATACTGTTCGGCCCCTCTGCCCGAAGACCCTGCAGAAGCTCTCCTGACGGAGATGCGGACTCCGGCTCCTTATGAGGTGCCGGAGAAGAAGATCAAGAAGAAGGCCACGGGAACCCGAAAGAGTTCCCGGCGCCAGGTGGTATCGGACTCATCGTCCGATAACTCCGAGACGCACTCCTACCATGAAAATGAGGAGGATGAAGATGATGGTTCTCCCCCTCCAGCCGGGGGAGACAGGAAAAGGAAGGCTGCCCCAACCGGGGAGGCCGGAGGGTCCAAGAAGGGAAGGACTCTCCTTCCGGACTGTTCCACCACCGCTGCTGACAGCGAAGACGAGTGGTTACTCAGGGCCAAGCCCCTGGCGAAGTCGTAAGTATTCGGATACCAGAGTAACTCATAGCATACTTTTATTGCACTACTTCTCCTAACGTCGAAAATGATCATGTAGTCCGCCCCGAGCCCGCATCGACGTATCCTCGTCGGACGGTTACTTGGACTCATCGGATATGAATAGCGAGTCACTTACAACCGCCTCCTCTCCTCGCCCTACGGACAATGTTGAGGTATTGTCTCAAGGGGCAGCGAACCGAGGGGAGGTAGTCCTGGAGGCGCCTCAAGGCGACCTTCCGGACTCCAGTTGCAAAGGGAGCAAGACTCCCAAGGGCTCCAAGTTCGGCCCTCAGCCGAACACCGCGCCGGAACCTCCAGTGGTTCCGGACTCCGGTAGGTAGCCCCCTGCCAAGAGGGGCAAGCCGCCCGCGCCGGTGACCTCTGTCTATCCAGAGGCACCAGACAACCTACTGGGAGCGCTTCACGATGCTTCCCTCGACGAAGAGCACCGCACTATTATGAGTGCGGTGATCAAGAAGGTTCAGTCCGCCAAGAGCGGACTGACTGAAGCCTGTGCCAGCCTTCTAAGAGGCTTTGAGGTAAGTATTTAAAATATAGGAAAATATTACCGCATAGACGGTAGCCCCTGATGCTTTGTTTGGTGTTCACAAAGACAAGACAAATAGAGGATCAAATAATATCTGCACGAGTCTAATACAAGTATGTCTATATGCGTATGCAGGCTTCGCTGCTGACCTCTGTCGCACTGACTGCGGAGATCGCCGCACTGAAGCAGAACCTCGAGCGGTCCGAGAAAGAACTCGGCCTTGCCAAGAGGCAGCTCGAGGAGAACAAAGGTAAGTAATACCTTGTATATATATATATAAAGATGTGGTTGCAAAATGATAGGATCATCATGGATGTGCCAGGGGCCATGACCGAAGTGGCGACCCTGAAGCGAGCGTTGTCCCAGGACGAAAACAAAGCGGCCAAGGAGTGCACCGAGCGGGAGAAACAAGAGGCACGGGTGGGCGAGGTGCAGCAAGAGCTCCAGGCTCTCGTGAAGAAGCACGAGACTTTGGAGCTTAACTCGAAGTCGCGAGAGTCCAAGCTTTCCGCGGCCCTCGAGAGCACAAAGCATGGCAAGGCTGAAGCCCAAAAGGCCCTCCAGGAAATTGAGGCAATGAGGAAGATAGCGGCGGGTAATGCATTCATTATGCAAAGCAAGCATGTGAAAGTAAATTACTTGTTACTTACCCGAGTCCGGAGCTCTCCAGGAGCATTCGCAGATTTGCCCTGCAGTGTGTCGGATGCCGCAGAGTACTACCAGGCCGAGGAGGGAAGCTAGACGGAGAAGTTGTTCTGGTCTCAGTGTACTGGGACCGAACACCCAATGCCTGTGAGCGACCAGCTGAAGCAACTGGTCAAGCTGCACAAGGCGGCCGAACAGGCCATGAGGGGCCTTATAGTCCGGATGTGGCCTGGCGACTCCCTCCCCAACATCTACTTCGGCCTGGTGAGGCGGCTTGTGGATGCCTGCCCACGGCTGGAAGTCATAAAGCGGTTCGTCTGCATCAAAGGTGCACGCCGGGCTTTTGCCCGTGCGAAGTTGCACTGGGCCAAGATGGACGCTGAGAAGCTGGTGAAGGAGGGGCCGCCGCAGGGCAAGGAGCATCGCCACCCTGAAATGTATTATGAGGGTGTCCTGAAGGGTGCCCGTCTTGTGCGGACGAGTGTGCGAAGGATGTAATTTTTGAATGAACTTGCTCGTGTGATCCTGTATTATGAAAACTTGTTCATGTGGGCTATGCAATGCTTGTTTGAATTTAAAATATTACCTTCTGTGCGGCTGTTTATCAATATGAGGGATGGCCAGTCGTCGGCTTCTGCCCCCATGCCACGAGTGCTAGGGTGTTCGGGATAAATCTGAGCACTCTTTTTCCCATTGTTGGGTCCTTCGAGGGAGGTGCTCAACACAACGAACAAGGCAATGAGACTATAATGCTTTATCACTCTCACTTAGCCATAGAAGTCTACAATTTTAAATTTTGGCGAAGCCCCTAGTATTCGGAAGGCCGAATTCGGGGCGCTATACACGCCTAAGCCGGATAAAGCCGACTCCTCGCCCTAAGCGGCATAAGTCTTTAGGGACTCGAGACCTCTCGAACAACGACCAGCTCTCACCTTATCATGACAGTCAGTTTTAGCTTTCTCTACTGAGGTGCTTACCCAGATGAATCGGGGCACAATCGCAGTAGTTCTCCCAGTGCTACCTTAGCCGATATAGCGGAACATAAGGTACCAAAACATGGTAGCCGAGAAAACCCAACTATTGACCCAAGACATGATTCAGAGCTGATGCATATAATGCTATAAGTTTGGGGTGCCACACTGTCGAAAGTGTTCGGACTTCTCACGCCGTATTATGGGGTACGCTTAAGCCCCTGGCATATTGGCCGTACCAGAGTGTACGGGTGCTGAATGTCATGAATGAACATATATATAAAAAGAATAGAGAATGCGGTAATAGTCTAGTGCTATGCATTGTTTATTCAAAAAGGTGCATCGAAGCAGAATGATACAAGTAGTGCGATAAGCAAAAAGTAGGACTATTTGACATGTCCCCTCCAAGGGCAAGCTGAGGAATGGTATTTAAAGCAGGTATTTCACTCGTTATCAGAGACCACCTGGGAGTTCCATGGTGCGACGTAGCTTTCTGCCTCCTTGGTTGTTGTATCGTGTGTCCGGCAATCGTACTGCCGGATGGGGTTTCCAGAGAGTAAAGTCCTGAAAGAGAGAAAAAAATAACAAAGCGGGAAGCCCCTAGTGCGGTTGAGCCGCGTTTTCGGGCGTGCCGTAGTCGTGCCCCCACCTATGCCCATGGTATTTTCAATGCGTAATTATGTACGCATGGCACGGATTTCGCCATTTGGTTGGGACTGGGGTGGGGGCCGCATTTCTATGCGATCTCGGAACGTGCCAGGCGGTCTTGTTGCAGATTACTCCGGGCACGCTTGACGGTGTCCGGGTGTTTAATCACCGAACTGGTGGATTGCCTGAAGAGGCTGCTTTGTGCTTCTGCTGCGAGGGCCGCAGTGTGCTCCTCTATGCGGAGAGAGCGCTCTGTGTTTCCGTTGACTATGATGACCCCCCGAGGTCCTGGCATCTTGAGCTTGAGGTATGCATAATGCGGTACCGCATTGAATCTCGCAAATGCAGTTCGCCCGAGTAGTGCATGATAGCCACTGCGGAACGGGACTAAATCGAAGATTAACTCCTCACTTCAGAAGTTATCGAGGGATCCGAAGACCACTTCCAGTGTGACTGAGCCTGTGCAATGGGCCTCTACACCTGGTATGACGCCTTTGAAGGTCGTTTTTGTGGGTTTGATCCTTGAGGGGTCTATACCCATTTTGCGCACTGTGTCCTGATAAAGCAGGTTCAAGCTGCTGCCGTCATCCATAAGGACTCGAGTGAGGTGAAATCCGTCGATGATTGGGTCTAGGACCAGTGTGGCGAATCCGCCATGACGGATACTAGTGGGGTGGTCCCTGCGATCGAAGGAGATCAGACAGGAGGACCATGGGTTGAACTTTGGGGCGACTGGCTCCAACGCATATACGTTCCTTAGCGCACGCTTCCGCTCCCTCTTGGGGATGTGGGTTGCGTATATCATGTTCACCGTCCGCACTTGTGGGGGGGAACCTCTTCTGTCCTCCGGTGTTCGGCGGCCGGGGCTCCTCCTCGTCATCGCTATGTAACCCCTTATCTTTGTTTTCGGCATTTAACTTGCCGGCCTGCTTGAACACCCAACATTCCCTGTTGGTGTGGTTGGCTGGCTTGTCGGGGGTGCCATGTATTTGACATGAGCGATTGAGTACACGGTCCAAACTGGACGGGCCCGGAGTGCTTCTTTTGAATGGCTTTTTCTGCTGACCGGGTTTAGAGCCTTTGAATCCAGTATTGACTGTCGTATCCTCGGCATTGTCGCTGTTGATGCGGCGCTTGTGTTTGTTGCGATGTGACCTGCCATTGCTATCCTTGGTATCCGAAGTACCATGGTTCTTTGATATGTTATTGCTTCGAGCTAGCCAGCTATCCTCTCCCGCGCAAAAGCGGGTCATGAGTGTCGTGAGGGCTGCCATAGATTTCGGCTTTTCCTGGCCAAGGTGCCGGGCGAGCCATTTGTCGCGGATGTTGTGCTTAAAAGCTGCTAGGGCCTTTGCATCCGGACAATCGACGATTTGATTTTTCTTTGTCAGGAACCGTGTCCAGAATTGCCTGGCTGATGAATTATGTGGCTCAAGTCATCGGCATCTGGTGGTCGCACATAAGTGCCCTGGAAGTTGTCGAGGAATGCGGCTTCCAGATCTTCCCAACAACCAATGGATTCTGCTGGCAGGCTGTTGAGCCAATGCCGAGCTGGTCCTTTGAGTTTGAGTGGGAGGTATTTGATGGCGTGTAGATCGTCACCGCGGGCCATGTAGATGTGCAGGAGGAAGTCCTTGATCCATACCGTAGGATCTGTTGTACCGTCGTATGATTCGATATTTACGGGTTTGAAACCCTCTGGGATTTGGTGATCCATTACTTCGTCTGTGAAGCATAGGGGGTGTGCGGCGCCTCTATACTGGGTTGTATCGCGACGCAGCTCAAATGAGTCTTGTCCGCTGTGTTCGGCCCGGCCGGATTTACTTTTACTGTATCCAGCGTGACGGTTATCATCTCGCATAGTGGCGCGCCCTCGTGATCCGTAGATCGATCTTGCGTGTTTTGCTTTGTCCTCCAATACGTCTCGCAGGTCTAGCATGTTTCCCTGTGCCTTAACATTTTTATTTGAGTGGCGTCGGGGTGCGGGCTGAGCTTTTGGCTGAAATGCCTCTCTGTCGCGGCCACGAGGTGGCCGATCAGCCGCGTCATACGCTGGAGATGTAGGTTTTAATGCTTCCTCCTCCAGTCAGGGTAGCAACCTGCGCTTTGGGTAACTCTTGGAGGGGCGTTCGAGTTCATATTCCTCGGCCGCAAGGACTTTAGTCCATCTGTCAGCTAGCAAATCTTGATCAGCTCGAAGCTGCTGTTGCTTTTTCTTAAGGCTATTTGCCGTGGCTATAAGCCAGCGCTTGAAGCGCTCTTTCTCGACGGGATCCTCAGGCATGACAAATTCGTCATCGTCGAGGCTTGCCTCGTCTTTGGAGGGAGGCATGTAATTAACGTCCTTCGCCTCTCCATCTGTCGCTCTCTCGGGAGGGCTGGCTTCTCCATCCTCCTGCTCTAAATCTTGCTGGAGGGGATTGTCGTCATCTTCAGCACTGTCCGGAGTGCTATTATCTCCTGTGCCGGTATCACCGCTTTTGCCTTGGCGAGACTTAGAGCGGTGCCGCTGATGTCGGCGCTTGGGTTGCTTCTTGGAGGGGTCATCCTCCGCTGTCCCGTCGCCATTGCCTTCTTTGGGTGTGTCCATCATATATATATATATATATATATATATATATATATATATATCGTATGATGAGGTGGCTGTCCAGTGCCTTGTGGGCAGTGGTTCTTGTTCGTCTCCTGCATCGTCGTCCATATCGTCGATGTCTTCGGAGTCAGAGTCGAGCATGTCGGTCAAATTGTCGACAGTGGCTACTAAGTGAGTGGTGGGTGGGCGGCGAATTTCTTCGTCATCCGCATCCCAATCCTGCCGGACATAGTTCGGCTAGGACTCACCTGACAAGGAGAGAGACCTTAATGAGTTCAGTATGTCTCCGAAGGGCGAGTGCTGAAAGATATCCGCGGAGGTGAACTCCATGATCGGCGCCCAGTCGGATTCGATAGGCACGGGCGCAGGCGGTTCGGAGTCCATGGCCGAGGAAGAATCCAACAGTTTGGCGTCACGGCTCTCGTGAAGGGTAAGGTCGATACTCGGCTCGATCGCCGTTGAGAATGCGGCCTCCGTGGCAGGGTCTATCCACCCGTCCATGGATGGCGCAATTGGCTCCGAATTGAGGGTCAGAGCGGTTGCCGGTGCGGTCTCCTGAACACTGTCCGATGGTAGAGCTAAATCATGCTCATCGTGACCGTGCGGCGCACTCGGTAGGGGCTCGAATCCGTTGAAGATCAAGTCTCCGCGGATGTCGACCGTGTAGTTTAAGCTTCCAAACCTGACCTGGTGGCCAGGGGCGTAACTCTCGATCTTCTCCAGATGGCCAAGCGATTTGGCCCGCAGTGCGAAGCCGTCGAATACGAAGATCTATCCGGGGAGAAAAGTCTCACCCTGGACTGCATTGCTATCGATGATTGAAGGAGCCATCAAGCCTGACGATGAAGACACAGAGGAACTCTCAATGAAAGCACCAATGTCGGTGTCAAAACCGGTGGATCTCGGGTAGGGGGCCCGAACTGTGCGTCTAGGCAGATGGTAACAGGAGACGGGGGACACGATGTTTTTACCCAGGTTCGGGCCCTCTCGATGGAGGTAAAACCCTACTCCTGCTTAATTGATCTTGATGATATGAGTATTACAAGAGTTGATCTACCATGAGATCGAAGAGGCTAAACCCTAGAAGCTAGCCTATGGTATGATTGTTGTTCCTGGTCCTACGGACTAAACCCTCCGGTTTATATAGACACCGGAGGGGGCTAGAGTTACACAGAGTCGGTTACAAGGAAGGCGATCTACATATGCGTATAGCCAAGCTTGCCTTCCACGCCAAGGAGAGTCCCATCCAGACACGGAACGAAGTCTTCAATCTTGTATCTTCATAGTCCAACAGTCCGGCCAAAGGATATAATCCGGCTGTCCGGATACCCCCTAATCCAGGACTCCCTTAGTTATGCTTGGTGGGACTCCTGGTGGGAAACACAATGGTGATCCTTGTGATCCTAGAACCTTGTTTTGAAGCCTATATCAACATGAACATAGGAGAGTGCCAACTATCTTAACCATAGGGAAAACATCATCGTGTCCATCTATGTTTGCTTTATCAACCCTCTTCCTTTGAATTCATGCAAATTATCTCATTAGCGCTGCTCTATGCTTGGTGTATTGTATAAGGATCAAATAGCACCTTGTGCTAAAACATAACAAACCTAAACTTTGTATAGATTCTTGTAATAGATCTATAAACCTCCCTCTAGACCATATCTACGGCCTCCTAACATATGTCTTGCATGAACTCAACTTTGTATAATTTTCAGCTGACTAGAGTATTTTCGGTTGTCTAAGATCTTCATCAAGCTGAGAAAGATTAGCAAAAATGATGTCTGGTTTGTTCTTGAGCCAGTTGCATAAGCCAAGTTGATATTATCTCGAGAATGGTTGCATTGTTTAGACATGTAACATTTTTTGGGAGATAATCGATGTAAGCAACGTGTGAACAATACTACAATTTTAAAAGCGCCAAAATGTAGACACTCATGCATATGCAAACTTTGTGTTTTGATAGAAAGTAGTATGCATGTGCCTATGATTTACTATTGACCCCCACCCCCCACGAATGAAATGAGAGTGGAACACGTGATTCGAGGACAAACTACTAGTTGACACTTCATGCAATCTAGAATTATGTATTAAGTTTCACCTAAGCTTGATATTAGAAACCTCTCCAAGTGGTTAGGTAGATTGATACACTCTTAAATAGACTACCATTTATTTTTATAGATATTCAAGAAAACAATAAAAATGGCTACATACAAATGTTTAATGTGATAACATTAGGTTGCTTAGATTTACAGCGAACCTACTATAAAAGGCGAGTTTCATAAATATCGTTTACTCAGGAAATGACAATTGCAATGATAAGAGTTTTTGTTTAGCATTATAAAATGTACAAATATGATAACACTATGGCAAATATGTATCCTAGTATATATGAACTTGTTTGTAACATTGATTCTGATAGTTATATCAAAAAACATATTGACGATTATATAGAACTATGTAAATAAAATAATATATATACATTTGGGATAAGATGAGTATTGAAAATGTAAAAAAGTTTAGTACAAATAATGATTCTCCCTCTTCTTGGAAACAAGGGCCAGACTCGGGTTCTTGGCATACTGGCGGTGGTCATGCACTTGCTTTTTTGTTGCTCTCCCTTATTGGTAGCATGTGTGGCTTTTACCCTGGACATATCAGCTTCAATCATCATGTAGATCACGTTGGAGTGGGCAGAGAGAGCGAAAACTGTAGAGAGGTGGAGGACAAAGCAGCGGAGGTGAGAACGGACGACACTCGTGATGATAACGCCGTCGCTGAGTAGTGTTAGACTATTCCACACAAGTGTCACCTGCTCTGTGACATCGATGAGGTTGGCGGTTGGCTGACTACGTGGACCAGAATGGTGGCGACTGTGAAAACCCTAGCGGTAAGAAGGGAAGTTATCGCGAGGGGAAAATGTGGAGAGAGTGGGAGGGTCATAGGTTGGGGAAAGTGGTTATCTATGATGTTAATGACATTTCTAATAACGGTTTAAATTATTTACAATGAAGTAAATTGCGTCAAAGTTCATGTTTTTCTTAACGGGTCGGGTCACTTAACAACCCATAACTAAACAATTTGGAAACCTTCAAGTGTTTCAGAAAAAAACAAATGCGCGGTTATGCAAGTAGTTTCAGTGTTGGTAGTACATTATTGAAATAAAGATGACGCTAATCGTAACTATCTCGGCCCTCCTACTTGAAAAAAGAACAATGTCCCCCTCTTTCGTTCCCTACTTAAAAGGAACAATGTCCCCTCTTTTACCCTTTCCTTGTCTAACGTCCCTACATGTTGGAAATATGCCCTAAAGACAATTTATTTCAAAGTTTATAGTTAATCTTTATATTCTATGCTATAACTACTATAGTTCTTGAATATAGAAGTATGAGGAAAACTCATTAGCATGTGTAGAGATATAAACCGTAAAACCAGATTCCTGGTCTTTGCCTCTAGGACTAGCTCAAGTGTTTATTTGATGATTACGTTTTCTTGATCATGGGCATAAATTTAATAATAGAAACATTTGAGAGCACGATGTTGGTAGAACACTCATGTTGAATTGAGCCAAGTTGTTTGCTATACTTTGAGATTATATCGTCTGAAGTCCATAATTCATAACACAAGAGTTAACATTTGCATGTTTCCTTAGACCATAAGAGTATCAAGTCACTCCACAACGGACGTTGCACTTTGGGGTTGTTCCAATGCACCCGTAATAGGGTGATCATAACGACAACTTAGAGGTTCATCAGAAATGTATGACGAGGGACTAGATAGCTCGAGACTGGGATTTGCTCCTCCGACAATGGAGAGATATTTGTTGGATCGAAAGTATGTCTAGAGGGGGGGGGGTGATTAGACTACTTGACCAATTAAAAATCTAGCCTTTTCCCAATTTTAAGTCCTGGCAGATTTTAGCAACTTAGCACAATTCAAGTAATCAACCTACACATGCAATTCTAAGAGTATAACAGCGGAATGTAAAACAATTGCATATGAAGGTAAAGGGAGGAGTTTGGAGGGAGCAAACGCAATGTAGACACGGATATTTTTGGCGTGGTTCCGATAGGTGGTGCTATCGTACATCCACGTTGATGGAGACTTCAACCCATGAAGGGTAACAGTTGCGCGAGTCCACGGAGGGCTCCACCCATGAAGGGTCCACGAAGAAGCAAACTTGTCTATCCCACCATGGCCATCGCCCATGAGGGACTTGCCTCACTAGGGTAGCTCTTCATGAAGTAGGCGATCTCCTTGCCCATACAAACTCCTTGGTTCAACTCCACAATCTTGATGGAGGCTCCCAAGTGACACCTAGCCAATCTAGGAGACATCACTCTCCAAAAGGTAATATATGGTGTGTTGATGATGAACTCCTTGCTCTTGTGCTTCAAATGATAGTCTCCCCAACACTCAACTCTCTCTCATAGGATTGGATTTGGTAGAAAGATGATTTGAGCGGAAAGCAACTTGGGGAAGGCTAGAGATCAAGATTTATGTTGTTGGAATGGAATATCTTGACCTCAACACAAGTGTAGGCGGTTCTCTCTCAGAAAATGTATGTTGGAAGTGTACGCATGTTCTGATGGCTCTCTCCATGAATGAAGACTGGGTGGAGGGGTATATATAGCCTCCACACAAAATCTAACTGTTACACACAAATCACCAAACTCGGTAGGACCGAATTATAAAACTCGGTCAGACCGATTTAGTTCAAAATGTGAACGTTGGGATTTTCGGTGGGACCGATTCCATTAGGGTTAGGGCATAACGTAATCTCGGTGAGACCGATTACACAAACTCGGTGGGACCGATTTTGGCAATCGACAAACAGAGAGTTGGTCAGGCAAACTCAGTGGGACTGATTCGCTCATCTCAGTTAGGCCGAAACATTATGAAGGGGAAACAGAGAGTTTGCATTGCAATCTTGGTGGGGCCGATCGCTCATCTCGGTTGGACCGAAACGTTACGAATGGAAACAGAGAGGTTGCAATCCCATCTCGGTGAGACTGAGATCCCTATCGGTGAGACTGAAGTGACTAGGGTTTGTGGCAGTGGCTATGCCAAGTGAACTCGGTGGCGCCGGATAGAAGATTTCGATGGGGCCGAGTTTGACTTTTGGTTTTGGGACATATGTGGATATGAGAAAGTAGTTGAGGGTTTTTGGAGCACATCACTAAGCATTTTGAGCAAGTAACTCATTAAGAAACACCTCACCCCCTTTTAATAGTATTGGATTTTCCTATGGACTCAATGTGATCTTGGATCACTAAAAGTAAAATGTAGAGTCTTGTGCTTGGAGCTTGAGCTAATCTTTTGTCCTTAGCATTTTGAGGGGTCCACTTTCTAATCCATGCCATGCCAATCATTGAGCTTTTCTGAAATATTTATCTTAAAATAGCATTAGCTCAATGAGCTATATGTTGTTAGGAATTACCAAAACCACCCAGGGATAGTTGCACTTTCAATATCCCCATTTTTGGTAATCGATGACAACATATAGATCAAAGCTTTGAAAAATGATCATAAGATTGAAAAACATCGGTGCTTTGAGAAGTATGTGATAAGCAAGAGCTCCCCCTAAATTTATGCATTATTTAAGATTTGCTTTTGAATGCAAATGCACAATCAATTAGGATCATTGGTTACTCTTCCATGTCACATACATCTTGGTGGAGCGCTCAAAATGATAGAAATTAAAAGCATGCACTCATCACCAAGCAAGTGAATGATCATATATGAGATATAAAAGATAGTATCATCCAAACAAGCATTAAGGTAGCAAATGATCAACCACATAATCAAACAAGTATCTCACACTAGGAGATAAAGTATCTCACACAATAAAAAGTTCAATCAAAAGCAAGAGAGATAAAAAGCAAGACACTCTCTCTCGAAGCCTATGATCTATACATATTTCTCCCCCTTTGGCAACAAGTTACCAAAAAGTTTGAAAATGCATAGTGCTATGCGTCTCCCAGGCTTGGTCTTTGGGAGGTGGTGTAGAGAGAACTCCAAGGACGAAGGCATCTGTCGATGTAGTTGGAGCTGGTGGAGTGGGTGCTAGAGGTGGCACTGGAGCTGTAGTTGCTGGTGCTGACAATGTAGCTCTTGCATCTGAAACTGGCACTGCATCAGACCTTGGACCTTGTGGTACACGCTGAAAAGCATCAGTAGCTGCCTTGCCTCTCCTCTCTTTTGCTTCCTCCTGAAGCTGCTCAACTGTAGTCTGAATCTCAGTTACCTTGAGATCAAGATCATAAATTTTTGTCTCAACAATCCTCTCCAGGCTCTCCTGATTCCGAGTCAGGGTGGCCAAGCCCTTCTCAATCCTCAGTGTAGCTTGAATCAGATAGCCTTATTGATCTTGCTTGCTCTTCGGGAAAACTTGAGATGCCTCTTCTGTACTTGGCATCTTGGCAGCTTTCTCAGCCTTTGCTTTGGCTCTCTTCTCTTGTGCTTTCACTGATGATGGTTCCTCCTCATTCATCACAACAGTGTTGTCTTCAAAATCAGGATGTAAGGGTAGATGCTCCTTGTCTAGCAAATAAGTTCCTGTGCCCATCTTAGAATTGATGAGCTCCTGAATATGTGGAGCATACCCACAACTTCTCTTCTGGTCAGTAGCAGTCCACTTGATTGTCTTTACAATCAGACTCATGACCTTGAACTTCTGAGGGACATCAAAGATTTGCAGCATGTTGATGGAGTGTCCTCTGATCATCTTATGATCTCCTGACTTGGGTAGCAATGTGTGCCTTAAGATCCAGTTGATGGTTGGCAGACCAGACAATAGATAGTGTACAGATCCAAACTTATGTGTCTCCAAAGCTTTATCAGGGATCTCTTTGTACATGTTTGCCATGGAGTTGTGGTCTTTCTTCTTCTTGGCATACACATCCAAGTCATACTCATGTTCTTTTGAGGCATTGATCAGTTTTGCCCATTCTTCAGCGGTGGAATGGTACCTCGTACACTCAGACATCCATACTATCCTCCCATCTGGATAGAAATGAGCAGTGGAGTAAAACCGCATGATCAGCTCGTCATTCCATTTGGTGAGCTTCTGTCCAACAAATTCATCTACTCCACATGCCTTGAAGTTGTCATATACTCCTGGGAAGTGATCTTCATTCTCCTGGATGTATTACCAATCCACCCATTTCATGTCACATACAATGTGCTTCTTGTCAAGCAAAATAGTCTCATAGAAGTCTTATTGTTCCTTTGTGTGAAACCTGTAATCAACTGCAGTCCTCCTCCTACCAGCATAGGGATTAGTCTGTCTCCACAATCTCAGTCCTGCATCTTTTCTGATGTGCATGTCCTCAACGACTGGATGAGCATCATTATGGTCACGAATCTTGGGCTTTAACTTCCTCAAAACAAGTGAATCATCTTCCTCTTCTTCAGCTTCAGGCACTGGGGCCTTGTTCTCCTCGGCAGGTATACTTCTGGTATTTATCTTGGGTGCAGAAGGTTTCTGAGTAGCAGCCTTGGGAGCAGATTTGGGCTTTGAAGCAGTAGCCCCTGATTTGATAGCATCTCCCATGAGCTTCTGAGACTTGGGAGCTGGAGCAGCATCCTCTTCCTCTTGCTCTTCTTATGGATCTCTCATAATGGAGGATCTACCAAGCACTCTGGCAGTGGTCTTCTTGACCCTTTCCTTCCTCTTCTTTTGTTCTCCAACAACCTCTTTAGTTGGCTTGGAGGTTTCAGTAGTTGAGGCTCTAACCTTTAAGGTTGGCACCCTCTTGGCAGGGGCCTTCTTGTGCAAGCCAGGCTTAGTTGTTGCAGTTGTGCCATATTCCTTCTTCAACACCTTCTTCTTGGAGCTGACTTCCTCCTCAACAGCCGCATAGTCCCCATCTTCAGAATCTGAGGTTTTCTTCTTCCTTGACCTGGTGGCTATTTTGGGCAAGTTACTTGGTGTGCTCCTGCTGCCATGATCAGAAATGCTAGAGGGACTAGTGCCCTCACTCAATTGCACTTGTTCCTCAGACCCGTTCCGGCTTTCGCTCTGGCCAGACATCTCTGCAAACTTACTAACAGTAGACCCTGTGGATAGATATAGATGAGGTAGAGTGGATGAGCACCACAAAGTGCAAAGTTTTTGCAAAACAGATGACTTAAAAACTTAGTTTTAGTTCTCCACAGAAAGCATGTCAAAGCTACCGATTTGTAAACTCGGTGATACCGAAGCAGCTTTTGGAACATAACTAGTGAACTCAGTCAGACCGAGTCACAGTTCGGTGGCACCGAGACTGCTAGGGTTTCACAAAGAATTAAACTCGGTCACACCGATTTGCAATTTTCGGTCAGACCGAAAATGCATGTGCCATGGCCTAAGCCAAATCGGTGAGACCGATTTCTACAATCCGGTCGGTCCGAGATGAGTCCGGTGGAGACCTAACCCTGAATTTTCAAATCCAATCTAATCTAAAGGAAGTTTTCAGTGGATGGATTGTTTGCATACGTGGTCATGATCATGGCAAAGTACTGTGCTACGAATCAGAGTTAAAAGAATAGCACAAAAGATCGAACTCGTACCCTAGTTCAGCGGAGTTCGCTACGGTGGCAACAGAGGGGAAGAATTCCATTGACGGCGATGGAAACCAGCGGCGGGGGGTCGCTAGCGGCGAGAAGACGATCCGGAGACCTGAGGCGGTAGAGCAGGATACGCGCGGGCTGAGAGGTTTCGAAGAAATTTCCAAAATCTCACCCGTGGGTTTATATATCCCGACCCTGTTGGTGTGACCGAGTGGAACAACTCGGTGGCACCGAGATGCAGAATCGCAAGAGGTTACTGCAACTCGGTGTGACCGAAAAGTTCATATCGGTTGCACCGAGATTGGAAACCTAGATCAACTTAGTGATCTCGGTGTGACCGAAATGGATGACTCGGTCATACCGAAATACACAAAGAGGTTTTGGAAGTTTAAGTCTATGATGAATCGGGGACTCCAAGTGCTCCTCACACAGAGTGGTTCGAATCTGACTTGATCAAACTTTGTGGTGTAGCATGAATAGAGTTTGAGACGAGAAAATCATAGATAGCTAGAGGGAGTTCTTAGGCATTCTTGTCCATCCATTTGTCAAAAGAGAAAAAGCCAAACAATCAAAGCAACAAATGGATGTCCTTGAATGAGTAAAATATGCATCCAATATGCTCACACAATAAAATGACAAATGAAATATGTGACAAAGCATGCACAATCACTCTAGCATCTATCAAGCAATTTGGCGATGACTAGGTCATCTATATATGAGTATATTGACTTAGGAGTCAAATGAGAACATTTGATCATAGGTCATACTCATCGTTTAAGCACAAGTGGGGTTGCCACTTTTACATAAAGCATTGTTGTGCTCGCATCATTAGAGTTGCTTTAGCTCAATTGATTAGAGTAAAGCTCCCCCTAGATGTGATATCCTCCCTAAGAGGTATGAACTAACCTTGGATTTTGTCGATGATGACTTCATGTAGGTGTTGAAGATGTAGGTGCTCAAAGTTGATGTAGATCATTCGGAGCAATCCTTTGGAGTGAGTTGCACTTTCAATACCTACATGGCTTAGTCTGATACGTCTCCGTTGTATCTATAATTTTTGATTGTTCCATGCCAATATTATTCAACTTTCATATACTTTTTTGGCACCTTTTTATATTATTTTTGGGATTAACATATTGATCCGGTGACCAGTGCCAGTTCCTGTTTGTTGCATGTTTTTTGTTTCGCAGAAAACTCATACCAAACGGAATAAAAACTGACGCAGATTTATTTTGGAATATTTATGAATTTTGGGAAGTGGAATCATCGCGAGACGGTGCCCGAGGGGGGCACGAGGTAGGGGGGCGCGCCCCAGGGTGTCAAGCATGCCCCTGACCCTCGTGGCCACCCCGTAAGGCGGTTGGAGCCCTTCTTTAGCCGCAAGAAAGCTAATATTCGGATAGAGATCATGTTAAAATTTCAGCCCAATCGGAGTTACGGATCTCCGGGAATATAAGAAACGGTTAAAGGGAAGAATCTGAGAACGCAGAAACAGAGAGAGACAGAGAGGCAGGTCCAATCTCAAAGGGGCTCTCGCCCCTCCCATGCCATGGAGGCCATGGACCAGAGGGGAAACCCTTCTCCCATCTAGGGAGGAGGTCAAGGAAGAAGAAGAAGGAGGGGGGCTCTCTCCCCCTCGCTTCCGGTGGCGCTGGAGTGCCACCGGGGGCTATCATCATCACCGCAATCTTCACCAACAACGTCACCGCCATCATCACCAACTCTTCCCCCCCTCTATGCAGCGGTGTAACCTCTCTCCTACCCGCTGTAATCCCTACTTAAACATGGTGCTCAACGCTATATATTTTTTCCCAATGATGTATGGCTATCCTATGATGTTTGAGTAGATCTGTTTTGTCCTAATGGTTATTGGATGATCGTGATTGGTTTGAGTTGTATGTTTTATTATTGGTGCTATCCTATGGTGCTCTCCATGTCGCGCAAGCGTGAGGGATTCCCGCTGTAGGGTTTGCAATATGATTATGATTTGCTTATGGTGGGTGGCGTGAGTGACAGAAGCACAGACCCGAGTAAGTAGGTTGTTTGTGTATGGGATAAAGGGGACTTGATGCTTTAATGCTATGGTTGGGTTTTTACCTTAATGAATCTTTAGTAGTTGCGGATGCTTGCTAGAGTTCCAATCATACGTGCATATGATCCTAGTAGAGAAAGTATGTTAGCTTATGCCTCTCCCTCAAATAAAATTGCAATAATGATTACCGGTCTAGTTATCGATTGCCTAGGGACAAATAACTTTCTTGTTGACAAAAGCTCTCTACTAAAACTAATTTAGTTGTGTTTTTATCTTTACAGCCCCTACTTTTTATTTACTTGCTCTTTATTATCTTGCATACCTATCCAACGACACCTACAGAGTACTTTTAGTTTCATACTTGTTCTAGGTAAAGCGAACGTCAAGCATGCGTAGAGTTGTATCGGTGGTTGTCGGTGTCAAAACCGGCGGATCTCGGGTAGGGGGTCCCGAACTGTGCGTCTAGGCCGGATGGTAACAGGAGGCAAGGGACACGAAGTTTTACCCAGGTTCGGGCCCTCTTGATGGAGGTAAAACCCTACGTCCTACTTGATTAATATTGATGATATAGGTAGTACAAGAGTAGATCTACCACGAGATCGGAGAGGCTAAACCCTAGAAGCTAGCCTATGGTATGATTGTTGTTCTGTATGTTCTATCGACTAGCCTGGCCCTGGTTTATATAATGCACCAGAGGCCTAGGTTAACAAGAGTCCTAGCCGAATACGCCGGTGGGGAGAAGTCCTTGTCTTGATCGCCAAGTCTTTGTGGAATCTTCCTTGTATGCGACAGCTGTCCGAACTGGCCCATGAGTATACGGCCATGGGGGGCCTCGGCCCAATCTAATAGATCAGGAGATGACGTGGTGAGTACCCCCTAGTCCAGGACACCGTCAGTAGCCCCCTGAACCGGTCTTCAAGTTAGGGACGCTCCTCGATTCTTCCGAACTGTTCTTCATCTTCGGCCATCGGTCTTGAAAACTGGTTCAACAAATCTTCTTTATCTTCGATCTTGAGGATCGCCGAAATGCATTCGAGTTTATACGCCGGGTATCCGAGGAGCCCCTTTAAGTTTCCGGCCTTTATCAATGCCTTGTTTATTTTTATGCCACACCTCGGGTTTGAAGTTGTTCCCGGGAGGCAGGGTCCTCTTGCGTCCGAGCTCTAACGCTGGACTGCATTCGAGGTATCTTTTGCGGCCGAGCACCAATGCCGGACCGCTTCCGAGCTCCAATGCCGGAATGTATCCGAGCTCCAACGCCGGAATGTATCCGAGCTCCAACGCCGGACTGTATCCGAGCTCCAACGCCGAACTATATCCGAGCTCCAACGCCGGGCAGTGTCCTAGCTCCAACGCCGGACTATATCTGAGGTGTCATATCACCTTGGTTCAAAAAAGTTGAAGGAGTTTAGCCGAGCTTAATGCCGGAAATGCCCTCTATGGAGCCAACCACTAGCGCCCGAGCTTTATGCCGGACTGCTTCCGAGGTGGTGCACCACCCTGACTGTGGGCCAATTTTTTGCCAATATTTTTCTTCGGTGCAATTTATTCTCTGCCGAGATATATAGCCAGTAGCCCTCAAGGTGTGTATCGGTCTAAAACCCGAGATGCACATGAAGGATGACATAAGACCGCTGATCCCAGTAGCCGCTGAGACTCAGGTTGATTTGCAAAATCGGCCTGAGGATCAAGTCCTAGCTCGGCAGAATACTTTGGGACACAAAAGCGGCATGCTCAGTCCTCAAGACTCAGGTTGGGTGCGGCCGACCAACCTGAGGATCAAAATCTCCTCGGAAACTATATTGCACATAAAATTTTCTGCATTGGTCAAGCAATGCAGTAGCCCCCGAGACACTAGTCGGGTGGCAACACCAGATCAGGGGATCGATGTACCCCTTTAATATTTGTAAATAATAAGCCCGAAGCCCAGTAGCCCCCGAGCCTTAATGCAGGCACGGGTGGCCGAATTAAGGATCAATATCCATAGTAAAATCACAAATTATGTGTAATGACTCTATGTATCCAAGTACTTTACGTCATTAATGCTCGGATCCGCATTGTACAAAACTTTGTTGACCGACCATCGGCTTCCACCTCCTCGGCCAGTAGCCGAGGAGTGTTTGTCCTACTTTATAAAGCCTTTATGAGGGCAAAGATTTACAACAAACAAGGCAGTCTGGCCATACGGTTTTATAAACAAAGGTACGCAGAGAGATATGTTATATTACTGTTTAACAGAAGAAATGTATTCCAAAGAAAATAGTCCCGCTACCGGATCCTTTCTTTGGGTTGTCATGCTAAGCATGATCATGAAACCTCAGCTCGAATGTAAGAGCAAAATATCGAGGATTTAGTTTGGGAGGCCAGTTAATAGCCCCCGGTAGTGTTCGGCGACAGTCGAGGTCAAGCCATAAACACTTCGGCCAATGTTATGAATGGCCCGTCATAGTCATCGGATCGCTGACCAGTTTACACTTATTGTGACAGTCAGTTTTCGGCTTTCTCCACTAAGGTGCTTAACCATGTGAGCTGGAAGCACAATCGCAGTGGTTCTCCCTTTGCATGCCTAGCCAAACAAAACGGAACATAGGAAGCAAGTGCAGGAGCCGGGCAACCCAACTATTGACCGAAGACACAATTCGAAACCGATGCATATATGGCAATATCTGAGAATGTTTTTGCCGAATCCCTAAAGGTGTCCGGCGTTGCACTGCGAGACTAATGCTGGAAAAGCACAAATAGTTTAAAAGTTCCAAAAAGCTTGGAAAACCAAGAAACATCAGTAAAAACATGACGTCCAAACAAGATCAAGTGTTCGGTGCCAATCCGAAAATTGGTCTTAGAAAAAAGAAGTGCTTCTGTCGTCCTTTAACATGACACATCCTATCTCAAGACTTCGAGCGGGTCAGCCTATGGGTTCAACCTCCTATCCCGAGGGTGGAGTACTTCTCATTAGGCTAGTTTGGCAAACTAAACTCTAGCGGCTTTGAGAGAGAAATTAGGCTCCCCGACTAGTGACCGCACACTCGCGTCGAAAAAAGGAGTGATAAATAATAATAATAATAATAATAATAATAGAACTTTGCAACGACTGAGAAGAAGAAGACTTATTATAAAATGCCTCAAATAAACTTAAGAGCCCCCAAGTGACTTGGGTAGAAGAATGATTGCATGTACAGAAGTACTTATATCATATCTATGTTCAACCGAACTTTAAACGCGTCTTAACCGACCGTCGGCTTCTCCCTCTTCGGTTAAGGACCGAAAAGTGTTATGTACTCCATCGGTCGAGAATATCGACGGTGTTTCCAATAACTAGGCAATCAGGCCATAAGGCTGTAATAGACAAAGCGCGCTCAGGGAACTTATGCTATATTACTGCGAAGAGTAAGAAGCATCTTCGAAGAAAATAGTACCCCCACCGATACCTTTCTTCGGTGCTCATTGTTATTATGAGACTTGTGCAATAGATTTTTTGTACTCATGAGTTCCTTTGTGTGCCGACCATCATTGAATAACTATAAGAGCACTAGCTTTCGGCTTCACCCAGTCTGAGGTCCGGCTCGGGTGACCCGATCGTGACAATCGCAGAGGTGCTCCCTTTACTCCCTAGCCGAACAATCGGGAACGTTGTTGGGGAACGTAGTAATTTCAAAATTTTCCTACGCACACGCAAGATCATGGTGATGCATAGCAACGAGGGGGAGAGTCTGATCTACGTACCCTTGTAGATCGCAACGGAAACGTTGACACAACATAGAGGAAGTAGTCGTACGTCTTCTTCCCGATCCGACCGATCCAAGCACCGTTACTCCGGCACCTCCGAGTTCTTAGCACACGTACAGCTCGATGACGATCCCCGGGCTCCGATCCAGCAAAGCTTCGGGTAGGAGTTCCGTCAGCACGACGGCGTGGTGACGATCTTGATGTATTACCGACGCAGGGCTTCGCCTAAGCACTACAACGATATAATCGAGGTGGAATATGGTGGTAGGGGGCACCGCACATGGCTAAGGAACGATCTCAATGATCAATTTGTGTGTCTAGAGGTGCCCCCTGCCCCTGTATATAAAGGAGCAAGGGGGAGGAGGCCGGCCATAGGAGAGGCGCGCCAGGTGTGGAGTCCTACTAGGACTCCAAGTCCTAGTAGGAGTCCACCAAGAGGGGAGGAAGGGAGAAGGAAGTGGAGGAGTAGGAAAGGTGGCCGGCCCCCTTTTCCCTAGTCCAATTCGGACTAGAGGGGAGGGGGGGGGGGGGGGGGCGCAGCAGCCTTTTTTCCTCTTCCCACTAAAGCCCATCAAGGCCCATTACTTCTCCCGTAACTACCCGGTACTCCGAAAAATATCCGAATCACTCGGAACCTTTCCGATATCCGAATATAGTCGTCCAATATATCGATCTTTACGTCTCGACAATTTCGAGACTCCTCGTCATGTCCCCGATCTCATCCGGGACTCCGAACTCCTTCGGTACATCAAAACTCATAAACTCATAATATAACTGTCATCGAAACCTTAAGCGTGCGGACCCTACGGTTCGAGAACAATGTAGACATGACCGAGACACGTCTCCGGTCAATAACCAATAGTGGGACCTGGATGCCCATATTGGCTCCTACATATTCTACGAAGATCTTTTATCGGTCAGACCGCATAACAACATACGTTGTTCCCTTTGTCATCGGTATGTTACTTGCCCGAGATTCGATCGTCGGTATCCAATACCTAGTTCAATCTCGTTACCGGCAAGTCTCTTTACTCGTTCCGTAATACATCATCCCACAACTAACATATTAGTTGCAGCGCTTGCAAGGCTTATGTGATGTGCATTACCGAGAGGGCCCAGAGATACCTCTCCGACAATCGGAGTGACAAATCCTAATCTTGAAATACGCCAACCCAACATCTACCTTTGGAGACACCTGTAGTACTCCTTTATAATCACCCAATTACGTTGTGACGTTTGGTAGTACCCAAAGTGTTCCTCCGGCAAACGGGAGTTGCATAATCTCATAGTCATAGGAACATGTATAAGTTATGAAGAAAGCAATAGCAACATACTAAACGATCGGGTGCTAAGCTAATGGAACGGGTCATGTCAATCAGATCATTCAACTAATGATGTGATCCCATTAATCAAATAACAACTCTTTGTCCATGGTTAGGAAACATAACCATCTTTGATTAACGAGCTAGTCTAGTAGAGGCATACTAGTGACACTCTATTTGTCTATGTATTCACACATGTATTATGTTTCCGGTTAATACAATTCTAGCATGAATAATAAACATTTATCATGATATAAGGAAATAAATAATAACTTTATTATTGCCTCTAGGGCATATTTCCTTCAGTCTCCCACTTGCACTAGAGTCAATAATCTAGATCACATCGCCAGGTGATTTAACATCAATAGTTCACATCTTTATGTGATTGGTTCACATTTCCATGTGACTAACACCCAAAGGGTTTACTAGATTCAATAATCTAGTTCACATCGCTATGTGATTAAGACCCAAAAAGTGATCATGTTTTGCTTGTGAGAGAAGTTTAGTCAACGGGTCTGCCACATTCAGATCCGCATGTATTTTGCAAATCTCTATGTCAACAATGCTCTGCATGGAGCTACTCTAGCTAATTGCTCCCACTTTCAATATGTATCCAGATTGATACTTAGAGTCATCTGGATCAGTGTTAAAACTTGCATTGACGTAACCCTTTACGACGAACCTTTTGTCACCTCTGTAATTGAGAAACATATCCTTATTCTAGTAAGGATAATTTTGACCGCTGTCCAGTGATCTACTCCTAGATCACTATTGTACTCCCATGCCAATCAGTGTAGGGTATACAATAGATCTGGTACACAGCATGGCATACTTTATAGAACCTATGGCTGAGGCATAGGGAATGACTTTCATTCTCTTTCTATCTTCTGCCAAGGTCGGGCTTTGAGTCTTACTCAACTTCACACCTTGTACTACAGGCAAGAACTCTTTCTTTGACTGCTCCATTTTTGAACTACTTCAAAATCTTGTCAAGGTATGTACTCATTGAAAAAAAAACTTATCAAGTGTCTTGATCTATCTCTATAGATCTTGGAGCTCAATATGTAAGCAGCTTCACCGAAGTCTTTCTTTGAAAAACTCCTTTCAAACACTCCTTTATGCTTTACAGAATAATTCTACATTATTTCCGATCAACAATATGTCATTCACATATACTTTATCAGAAATGCTGTAGTGCTCCCACTCACTTTCTTGTAAATACAGGCTTCACCGCAAGTCTGTATAAAACTATATGCTTTGATCAACTTATCAAAGCGTGTATTCCAACTCTGAGATGCTTGCACCAGTCCATAGATGAATTGCTGGAGCTTGCATATTTTGTTAGCACCTTTAGGATTGACAAAACCTACTGGTTGCATCATATACAACTCTTCTTTAAGAAATCCATTAAGGAATGCAGTTTTGTTTATCCATTTGCCAAATTTCATAAAATGCGGCAATTGCTAACATGATTCGAACATACATAAGCATAGATACGGGTGAGAAACTCTCATCGTAGTCAACACTTTGAACTTGTCGAAAACCTTTTGCGACAATTCTAGCTTTGTAGATAGTAACACTACTATCAACGTCCGTCTTCCTCTTGAAGATCCATTTATTTTCTATGGCTTGCCGATCATTGGGCAAATCCATCAAAGTCCATACTTTGTTCTCATACATGGATCATATCTCAGATTTCATGGCCTCAAACCATTTCGCGGAATTTGGGCTCATCATCGCTTCCTCATAGTTCGTAGGTTCATCATGGTCAAGTAACATGACCTCCAGAACAGGATTACCGTACCACTCTGGTGCGGATTTCACTCTGGTTTACCTACGAGATTCGGTAGTAACTTGATCCGAAGTTTCATGATCATTATCATTAGCTTCCTCACTAATTGGTGTAGGAGTCACAAGAACTGATTTCTGTGATGAACTACTTTCCAATAAAGGAGAAGGTACAATTACCTTATCAAGTTCTACTTTCCTCCCACTCACTTCTTTCGAGAGAAACTCCTTCTCTAGAAAGTATCCATTATAAGCAACGAATGTCTTGCCTTAGGATCTGTGATAGAAGGTGTACCCAACAGTCTCCTTTTGGGTATCCTATGAAGACATATTTCTCCGATTTGGTTTTGAGCTTATCAGGATGAAACTTTTTCACATAAGCATCACAACCCCAAACTTTAAGAAACGACTACTTTGGTTTCTTGCTAAACCATAGTTCAGATTGTGTCGTCTCAACGGACTTAGATGGTGCCCCTTTTTAACGTGAATGCAGCTGTCTCTAATGTATAACCCCAAAACGATAGTGGTAGATCGGTAAGAGACATCATAGATCGCACTATATCTAATAAAGTACGGTTATGACGTTCGGACACACCATTATACTATGGTGTTCTAGTGAAACTATTTCACATTGTTTTTAACTGAAGGCCAAACTCGTAACTCAAATACTCTTCTCTATGATCAGATCATAGAAACTTTATTTTCTTGTTACGATGATTTTTCACTTCACTCGGAAATTCTTTGAACTTTTCAAATGTTTCAGCCTTATGTTTCATCAAGTAGATATAATCATATCTGCTCAAATCATCTGTGAAGATCAGAAAATAATGATATCTGTCGCGAGCCTCAATATTCATCGGACCACATACATCAGTATGTATGATTTCCAACAAATCTGTTGCTCGCTCCATTGTTCCGAAGAACAGAGTCTTAGTCATCTTGCCCATGAGGCATGGTTCGCAAGCATCAACTGATTCATAATCAAGTGATTCCAAAAGCCCATTAGCATGGAGTTTCTTCATGCGCTTTACACCAATATGACCTAAACGGCAGTGCCACAAATAAGTTGCACTTATCATTATTAACTTTGCATCTTTTGGTTTCAATATTATGAATATGTGTATCACTACGATCGAGATCCAATGAACAATTCTCAATGGGTGTGTAACCATATAAGGTTTTATTCATGTAAACAGAACAACAATTGTTCTCTAACTTAAATGAATAACCGTATTGCAATAAACATGATCAAATCATATTCATGCTCAACGCAAACACCAAATAACACTTATTTAGTTTCAACACTAATCCCGAAAGTATAGGGAGAGTGCGATGATGATCATATCAATCTTGGAACTACTTCCAACACACATCGTCACCTCGACTTTTACTAGTTTCTGTTTATTCTGCAACTCCCGTTTCGAGTTACTAATCTTAGCAACTGAACCAGTATCAAATACTGAGGGGTTGCTATAAATACTAGTAAAGTACACATCAATAACATGTATATCAAATATACTTATGTTCACTCTGCCATCCTTCTTATCCGCCAATCACTTGGGGTAGTTCCGCTTTTAGTGACCAGTCCCTTTGCAGTAGAAGTACGTAGTCTCAGGCTTAGGACTAGACTTGGGCTTCTTCACTTGAGCAGCAACTTGCTTGCCGTTCTTCTTGAAGTTCCCCTTCTTCCCTTTGCCCTTTTCTTGAAACTAGTGATCTTGTCAACCATCAACACTTGATGTTTTTCTTGATTTCTACCTTCGTTGATTTCAGCATCACGAAGAGCTTGGGAGTTTTTTCCGTTATCCCTTGCATATTATAGTTCATCACGAAGCTCTACTAACTTGGTGATGGTGACTAGAGAATTCTGTCAATCACTATCTTATCTGGAAGATTAACTCCCACTTGATTCAAGCGATTGTACTACCCAGACAATCTGAGCACATGCTAACTAGTTGAGCGATTCTCCTCCATCTTTTAGCTATAGAACTTGTTGGAGACTTCATATCTCTCAACTCGGGTATTTGCTTGAAATATTAACTTCAACTCCTGGAACATCTCATATGGTCCATGACGTTCAAAACGTCTTTGAAGTCCCGATTCTAAGCCGTTAAGCATGGTGCACTAAACTATCAAGTAGTCATCATATTGAGCTAGCCAAACGTTCATAACGTCTGCATCTGCTACTGCAATAGGTCTGTCACCTAGTGGTGCATCAAGGACATAGTTCTTTTGTGCAGCAATGAGGATAAACCTCAGATCACGGATCCAATCCGCATCTTTGCTACTAACATCTTTCAACACAATTTTCTCTAGGAACATATCAAAATAAACACAGGGAAGCAACAACGCGAGCTATTGATCTACAACATGATTTGCAAAATACTACCAGGACTAAGTTCATGATAAATTTAAGTTCAATTAATCATATTACTTAAGACTCCCAATTATATAGACATCCCTCTAATCCTCTAAGTGATCACGTGATCCAAATCAACTAAACCATGTCCGATCATCACGTGAGATGGAGCAGTTTCATTGGTGAACATCACTATGTTGATCATATCTACTATATGATTCACGCTCGACCTTTCGGTCTCCGTGTTCCAAGGCCATATCTGTATATGCTTGGCTCGTCAAGCATAACCTGAGTATTCCGCGTGTGCAACTGTTTTCCACCCGTTGTATTTGAACGTAGAGCCTATCACACCCGATCATCACGTGGTGTCTCAGCACAAAGAACTTTCGCAACGGTGCATACTCAGGGAGAACACTTCTTGATAATTTAGTGAGAGATCATCTTATAATGCTACCGTCAATCAAAGCAAGATAAGATGCATAAAAGATAAACATCACATGCAATCAATATAAGTGATATGATATGCCCATCATCATCTTGTTCCCGTGATCTCCATCTCCGAAGCACCGTCATGATCACCATCGTCACCGGCGCGACACCTTGATCTCCATCGCAGCATCGTTGTCATCTCGCCACTTTTATGCTTCCACGACTATCGCTACCGCTTAGTGATAAAGTAAAGCATTACAGCGCGATTGCATTGCATACAATAAAGCAACAACTATATGGCTCCTGCCAGTTGCCGATAACTCGGTTACAAAACATGATCATCTCATACAATAAAATTTAGCATCATGTCTTGACCATATCACATCACAACATGCCCTGCAAAAACAAGTTAGACGTCCTCTACTTTGTTGTTGCAAGTTTTACGTGGCTGCTACGGGCTTAAGCAAGAACCAATCTAACCTACGCATCAAAACCACAACGATAGTTTGTCAAATAGACTCCGTTTTAACCTTCGCAAGGACCGGGCGTAGCCACACTTGGTTCAACTAAAGTTGGAGAAACTGTCACCCGCAAGCCACCTATGTGCAAAGCACGTCGGGAGAACCGGTCTCGCGTAAGCGTACGCGTAATGTCAGTCCGGGCCGCTTCGTCCAACAATACCGCCGAACCAAAGTATGACATGCTGGTAGGCAGTATGACTTATATCGCCCACAACTCACTTGTGTTCTACTCGTGCACATAACATCAAACCATAAAACCTAGGCTCGGATGCCACTGTTGGGGAACGTAGTAATTTCAAAAAAATTCTACGCACACGCAAGATCATGGTGATGCATAGCAACGAGGGGGAGAGTCCGATCTACGTACCCTTGTAGATCGCAACGGAAGCGTTGACACAACGTAAAGGAAGTAGTCGTACGTCTTCTTCCCGATCCGACCGATCCAAGCACTGTTACTCCGGCACCTCCGAGTTCTTAGCACACGTACATCTCGATGACGATCCCCGGGCTCCGATCCAGCAGAGCTTCGGGGAGGAGTTCCGTCAGCACGACGGCGTGGTGACGATCTTGATGTATTACCGATGCAGGGCTTCGCCTAAGCACTACAACGATATAATCGAGGTGGAATATGGTGGCAGGGGGCACCGCACACGGCTAAGGAACGATCTCAATGATCAATTTGTGTGTCTAGAGGTGCCCCCTGCCCCCGTATATAAAGGAGCAAGGGGGAGGAGGCCGGCCATAGGAGAGGCGCGCCAGGTGTGGAGTCCTACTAGGACTCCAAGTCCTAGTAGGAGTCCACCAAGAGGGGAGGAAGGGAGAAGGAAGTGGAGGAGTAGGAAAGGTGGCCGGCCCCCTTTTCCCTAGTCCAATTCGGACTAGAGGGGAGGGGGGGCGCAGCAGCCTTTTTTCCTCTTCCCACTAAAGCCCATCAAGGCCCATTACTTCTCCCGTAACTACCCGGTACTTCGAAAAATATCCGAATCACTCGGAACCTTTCCGATGTCCGGATATAGTCGTCCAATATATCGACATTTACGTCTCGACCATTTCGAGACTCCTCGTCATGTCCCCGATCTCATCCGGGACTCCGAACTCCTTTGGTACATCAAAACTCATAAACTCATAATATAACTGTCATCGAAACCTTAAGCGTGCGGACCCTACAGTTCGAGAACAATGTAGACATGACCGAGACACGTCTCCGGTCAATAACCAATAGCGGGACCTGGATGCCCATATTGGCTCCTACATATTCTACGAAGATCTTTTATCGGTCAGACCGCATAACAACATACGTTGTTCCCTTTGTCATCGGTATGTTACTTGCCCGAGATTCGATCGTCGGTATCCAATACCTAGTTCAATCTTGTTACCGGCAAGTCTCTTTACTCGTTCCGTAATACATCATCCCACAACTAACATATTAGTTGCAGTGCTTGCAAGGCTTATGTGATCTGCATTACCGAGAGGGCCCAGAGATACCTCTCCGACAATCGGAGTGACAAATCCTAATCTCGAAATACGCCAACCCAACATCTACCTTTGGAGACACCTGTAGTACTCCTTTATAATCACCCAGTTACGTTGTGACGTTTGGTAGTACCCAAAGTGTTCCTCCGGCAAATGGGAGTTGCATAATCTCATAGTCATAGGAACATGTATAAGTTATGAAGAAAGCAATAGCAACATACTGAACAATCGGGTGCTAAGCTAATGGAACGGGTCATGTCAATCAGATCATTCAACTAATGATGTGATCCCGTTAATTAAATAACAACTCTTTGTCCATGGTTAGGAAACATAACCATCTTTGATTAACGAGCTAGTCTAGTAGTGGCATACTAGTGACACTCTGTTTGTCTATGTATTCACACATGTATTATGTTTCCGGTTAATACAATTCTAGCATGAATAATAAACATTTATCATGATATAAGGAAATAAATAATAACTTTATTATTGCCTCTAGGGCATATTTCCTTCAAACGTAGGGGTAAACACAGGAGCGAGGCAACCCAACTTGCAAATCGCTTAAGTCAATATGGTGCATATTGTGGCGTAATACACGAACAAGGAACGAAGCCATACAAGTATAATCATATGCAACAGGAAAAGCTTCATAAAGGAAGCCCCCAAGTTAACGGGGTATTTGAATTTATGCGTCACAAACAGAGTTTGGACAAGGAAATTTTTTAGAAGCAACTTTTTTCCAAAAGAGTATAATTCTTGGTCGAACCGAACACAAGTTAGTAATTAAAGCTTTGAGCATGAAAGCGACTTAGCTAGTTAATGTGTTCGGTATTGATGACGCGGTCCGAGCTTGATGCGGGGCAAGGTTCCATCCCCCAAGCCGGTCCCGGGATGGCGGAGCAGAGAGCTCAACACGCCGAAGTGGTGACATAGCATGGTCAATGCAGACCGATAGAGTGACGCCGAAGTCCCCGGATCATTTTCCTGTGCACAAAAAATAGTGCAAACCAGAGATAATAGTAATAATGATAATTTAAAAAAATGTTGCATAATAAATAATTTATGCAAAGTGAGGAATAGAAGAAATATGGCCTGGCGCCGAAGTCAATGTCGATGCAGGGCGTCGGCGTGATGTAGTAAAGGCGTGGCAAAGCCTGAATTCACAGGTCGGTCCGAGCTCCGGATGCGGCGTTCGCCGGACTATGTACGGAAACTGAGCGAACCACCATGCGACTGTCGTTAATGCGGCCACCATTTGATAGACCTGTGTACATTTGACGGACAAACCAGAGTAATAATTCCTTGGGAAAAATGAACCCAAACAAGCAAAAAATACTGGGATTAATAGCACCTGGTTTATTTGTTGTAGCAATCCGAAGGAAGGTGATTCCTAAAATTGGGACCCGCTCCGCACACCCATTGCCTGATGGGCGATAAAATGATGGCATGGCAATGCTGGTAAAGGTTGACTCGCCAAGGCAAAGCCCTCGGCCCAGCTAACGTGACGGAGCTGGTCGGCTAGTGACGCCGAAGTGTCCGGAGTAGGTTGATGAAGAGATGGCGAAGCCCCCGGTCCAGCCGAGATGTCGAAGCCTCGATGTGAGCCGATGATTCGAAGTAGGTCGGTGTGATGGACACCGGCTTGAAGAAGCAATAGTGCGGCCCTGTCGATGCAGGTCGTGACGTGGTCGATGCCGGCTTGATGAAGCGACCGTGCGGTGATGCCGGTATGCCCGTTCCGTGTAATCCGTGGGGCGGCGATGTTGGTGATGATTTATCCTTCGCGATGCCGGGCTCTTCTTCGGCTTGCCGAGATGATGATCCGAAGAAGTTGAGCTCGGCTCAACAAAGTGACGCCGTGTCTAGCGCAGGTCGGCAGCCGTGGAGTAATATTGCCGGACTGGTTTGACACCAGCATGATGTTGAAGATCATGTTCAAAAGATCTTACAGTTAGTGGGATGTGTTCGGAAACAAAACACAATACCCCATACAAAACTTCCTTCAAAAGGGATGTCCGAAATCCTGTTCATAAAAAAGATGAACTCGGGTCGGATTCGTTTTCGCGCAGAAAACAGATCCGAAAAGTGATGCACTAATCGGAAGGTTCCCGGAGTTTGGACGGTCGGATCGAGCCGAAATTTTGAGAGGTGGTAGATATAAGAATTCCACAGCCGATCAACGGTTGGATCTTACCAAGCACGTCCGAGCTAGAAGCTGGACACCACGCCCTAAACTCATCCAAATTCCCGTCCAGATTTGACAGGGCTCCGGTATATCGTGGATTGCCAGAGATTCCTCCATCGGAACTCGACGAAATTTTCCAGGGTTGTTGTAGACTCAATTCCGCACAATTCCACCAAAGCGATCGTCAAAGCGATACTCGAGGAGGTGGTGGTGGCAGATACGAGTTCGCTGTCCAGAAAAACAGCACGGTCGCTTGAGGGCAATGTTCACGTTGAGCCCTCGAGCTCCATAGATAATTCCTCCGTGATCTTAATAGAGATCGGAGTTGATGTTTGATGAAGGCCCTCGTCCGAACATGGTGATCCGAACACGGGGCACAATTCTTGGTCGAACCAAGGTGACCAGTCGAACTGGTGACGAAGACGCCGAAGTCGCAGTTGAGCTGCACGCGAGCCATCGATCCTTTTGTCGATCACACAGTGGAACTCTCAAAAGCACCAATGTCGGTGTCAAAACTGGCGGATCTCGGGTAGGGGGTCCCGAACTATGCGTCTAGGCCGGATGGTAACAGGAGGCAAGGGACACGAAGTTTTACCCAGGTTCGGACCCTCTTGATGGAGGTAAAACCCTATGTCCTACTTGATTAATATTGATGATATGGTTAGTACAAGAGTAGATCTACCATGAGATCGGAGAAGATAAACCCTAGAAGCTAGCCTATGGTATGATTGTTGTTCTGTATGTTCTATCGACTAGCCTGGCCCTGGTTTATATAATGCACCAGAGGCCTAGGTTAACAAGAGTCCTAGCCGAATACGCCAGTGGGGAGAAGTCCTTGTCTTGATCGCCAAGTCTTTGTGGAATCTTCCTTGTATGCGGCAGCTGTCCGAACTGGCCCATGAGTATACGGCCATGGGGGGCCTCGGCCCAATCTAATAGATCGGGAGACGACGTGGTGAGTACCCCCTAGTCCAGGACACCGTTAGTGGTCGATAGAACTTGAGGGAATATTTGTTCTACCTTTAGCTCCTCATTGGGTTCGACACTCTTACTTATCGAAAGAGGATACAATTGATCCCCTATACTTGTGGGTTATCAAGACCTTTTTCTGGCGGCGTTGCCGGGGAGCAATAGCGTGGGGTGAATATTCTCGTGTGTGCTTGTTTACTTTATCACTAAGTAATTTTTATTTTCTGTTCTTAGTTGTTCTTTATCTTTAGTTATGGATATGAAACACGAAATACCAAAAAAAATAGGTGTACTTGCTGCTCATGGAGATGGGGAACCACCTAAAACCCTCGATACTGGTTATGTGAAATATATTATGTACTACTTTAATAATCCTGAGAAAGCCCCATTTAATTATGTAATGGGAGTAACGTTGGATCAACGTGAATACTTTAGAGATTATCACTTGACACAAAAGGGAAACTATTATGGGATCAAATTTATATATTGAAGTGGTATGCTAGACAACTATGCTCGGAATATGATTATACTTGTTGCTCCAGGATGAATTCTCCACACCTCCCATTTTCATGCAAATTTAATGATAATGAAACCTTGGCTTCTTATGCTAGAGGTATATATGATTACTATGATGCGAAACAAATAGAAGAATTTGTTGCTTTTATGGGTGCTTATGAAATTGAATCTATGTTTAAAGAGTTTGATGATACTGATGATGCTTGTTATAGATCTGAAAATTTAGCTATCCTCAAATATTGCTATGAGAATTATGAATAAAATTATGAAATTAATGCACTTATTAAGAAAGCCTCCGCTATCCAAGAAGAGACTAATATTTTGCAGGAATCTATGGAAGAAGAAATTGATGAAACTGTGAGCTCATTGGATGAAAAAGATGATGAGGAGAGCGAAGAACAAAAGGAGGAAGAGCGGATTAGCTACCCGTGCCCACCTTCTAATGAGAGTAACTCTTCAACTCATACATTGTTTAATTTCCCTTCGTGCTTACCGAAGGATGAACGCTATGATAATTGCTATGATCCCGTCGATTCTTTTGAAATATCTCTCTTTGATGATGCTTGCTATGCTTGTGGCCAAGATGCCAATATGAATTATGCTTATGGAGATGAACTTGCTATAGTTCCTTATGTTAAACATGAAATTGTTGTTATTGCACCCACGCATGATAGTCCTATTATCTTTTTGAATTCTCCCAACTACACTATATCGGAGAAGTTTGCTTTTATTAAGGATTATATTGATGGGTTTCTTTTACCGTTGCACATGATGATTTTGATGAATATAATATGCATGTGCTTGCTGCTCCTACTTGCAATTATTATGAGAGATGAACTATATCTACACCTCTCTATGTCTCCAACACGATAAAATTGCAAGAAACTGTTTATACTATGCATTGGCCTTTACTATGTGTGCATGAATTGTTCTTTTATGACATGCCGATGCATAGGAAGAGAGTTAGAATTCGTAATTACTTGATATATGTTGCTTGGTGCTCACCACTAAATTAAAAATCATTGTTAATTAAAATTGGCTTTGATATACCTTGGGATCCGGGTGGATTCACTACTTGAGCACTATATGCCTAGCTTAATGGCTTTAAAGAAAGCGCTGCCAGGAAGACAACCCGGAAGTTTTAGAGAGTCATTTATTTCTGTTGAGTGCTTTTATATAGTTTAAAAACAACAAAAATAAAGAGGGGAACCCAAAACTTTTTCTAAAAGAAAAGTGAAAGTGAGAGAGACGAGCATTGTGAAAGTGGGGGACGTCCTTGAACTTTGTTCATGCCCATGGGAACTTTGTGAATCTTAATTACAGAAACCTTTCAACAAAAATAATTACCCCCTTGTAAAATTCCATTGTATTATAAAAAATAATGTGCCAGGGTTTGCCTTTAGGATGTTTACATTTGCTTGATGGTTTGTACGGTGCAGAACTGAAACTTTGACTGTAGTGCGCAATTTTACGTTTTTAGCTGGAACGTCAAATGGTTCTGATTCTTTTTGCACTGTCTTCCTATACAAATTTTTTATTTTTCCTAATTTTGGTAGAATTTTTCAAGTATCATAAGTATGGTGAATGTTCAGATTATTACAGACTGTTCTGTTTTAGACAGATTCTGTTTTTGATGCATAGTTTGCTTGTTTTGATGAAACTATCGATTCATATCAGTGGATTAAGCCATGACAAAGTTATATTACAGTAGTCAAAATGCAAAAACAAAATATGAATTGGTTGGCAACAATACTTAGAGTAGTGATTTGCTTTATTATACTAAGGAATCTTACCGAGTTTTCTGTTAAAGTTTTGTGTGGATGAAGTGTTTGACGATTGAGAAGGTTTCAATGTGAGAATAAGGAAGAGAGGCAAGAGCTCAAGCTTGGGGATGCCCGAGGCACCCCAAGTAAATATTCAAGGAGACTCAAGCATCTAAGCTTGGGGATGCTGGGGAGGCATCCCCTCTTTCTTCAACAAGTATCGGTATGTTTTCGGATTCGTTTCGTTCATGCGATATGTGCAAGTCTTGGAGTGTCTTTTGCATTTAGGTTTTTCTTTTTCTTTTTTATGAACCATGCTGGTATGAGATAGTCCTTGGTTGATTTATAGAATGCTCATTGCACTTCACTTATATCTTTTGAGTATGGCTTTATAGAATGCTTCATGTGCTTCACTTATATCATTTGAAGTTTGGATTGCCTGTTTCTCTTCACTTAGATAACCGACATTTGTAGAATGCTCTTTTGCTTCACTTATATTTGTTAGAGCACGGGCATATCTTTTGTAGATAATTAAACTCTCTTGATTCACTTATATCGATTTAGAGAGATGACAGGAACTGGTCATTCACATGGTTAGTCATAAAATCCTACATAAACTTGTAGATCGCTGAATATGATATGTTTGATTCCTTGCAATAGTTTTGCGATATAAAGGCGGTGATATTAGAGTCATGCTAGTCGAGTAATTGTGAAATTGAGAAATACTTGTGTTGAGGTTTGCAAGTCCCGCAGCATGCACGTATGGTGAACCGTTATGTAACGAAGTCCGAGTATGAGGTGTTTATTGATTGTATTCCTTATGAGTGGCGGTCGGGGACGAGCGATGGTCTTTTCCTACCAATCTATCCCCCTAGGAGCATGCGCGTAGTACTTTGTTTCGATGACTAATAGATTTTTGCAATAAGTATGTGAGTTCTTTATGACTAATGTTGAGTCCATGGATTATACGCACTCTCACCCTTCCATCATTGCTAGCCCCTCTAGTACCGCGCAACTTTCGCCGGTACCATAAACCCACCATATACCTTCCTCAAAACAGCCACCATACCTACCTATTATGGCATTTCCATAGCCATTCCAAGATATATTGCCATGCAACTTCCATCATCATCATATACATGACTTGAGCATTTATTGTCATATTGCTTTGCATGATCGTAAGATAGCTAGCATGATGTTTTCATGGCTTGTACGTTTTTTGATGTCATTGCTACGCTAGATCATTGCACATCCTGATACATCGCCTGAGGCATTCATATAGAGTCATATCTTTGTTCTAGATATTGAGTTGTAATATTGAGTTGTAAGTAAATAAAAGTGTGATGATCATCATTATTAGGACATTGCCCCAGTGAGGAAGGGATGATGGAGACTATGATTCCCCCACAAGTCGAGATGAGACTCCAGACGAAAAAATAAAAAAAATATAAAAATATATTAAAAAAGAGAAAGGCCAAAAAAAGATAAGGCCCAAAAAAAAACAAAAAAATGAGAGAAAAAGAGAGAAGGGGCAATGTTACTATCCTTTTACCACACTTGTGCTTCAAAGTAGCACCATGTTCTTCATATAGAGAGTCTCTTGAGTTATCACTTTCATATACTAGTGGGAATTTTCATTATAGAACTTGTCTTGTATATTCCAACGATGGGCTTCCTCTGCCCTAGGTCTTCATGAGCAAGCAAGTTGGATGCATTCCCACTTAGTTTTAGTTTGAGCTTTCATATACTTATAGCTCTAGTGCATCCGTTGCATGGCAATCCCTACTCCTCACATTGATATCTATTAATGGGCATCTCCATAGCCTGTTAATACGCCTAGTTGATGTGAGACTTTCTCCCTTTTTGTCTTCTCCACATAACCCCTATCATCATATTCTATTCCACCTATAGTGCTATGTCCATGGCTCACGCTCATGTATTGCGTGGAAGTTGAAAAGGTTTGAGAAACATCAAAAGTATGAAACAATTGCTTGGCTTGTCATCGGGGTTGTGCATGACGTGAATGCTTTGTGTGGTGAAGATGGAGCATAGCCAGACTATATGATTTTGTAGGGATGAGCTTTCTTTGGCTATGTTATTTCAATAAGACATAATTGCTTGGTTGGTATGCTTGAAGTATTATTGTTTTTATGTCAAAGGATAGATTATTGCTTTGAATCACTCGTATCTTACTATTCATGCCATGATTAGACATATGATCAAGATTATGCTAGGTAGCATTCCACATCAAAAATTATCTTTTTTATCATTTACCTACTCGAGGACGAGCAGGAATTAAGCTTGGGGATGCTGATACGTGTCCGTCGTATCTATAATTTTTGATTGTTCCATGCCAATATTATTCAACTTTCATATACTTTTTGGCAACGTTTTATATTATTTTTGGGACTAACATGTTGATCTAGTGCCCAGTGCCAGTTCCTGTTTGTTGCATGTTTTTTGTTTCGCAGAAAACCCATACCAAACGGAGTCCAAACGGAATAAAAACTGACAGAAATTTATTTTGGAATATTTATGAATTTTGGGAAGTGGAATCATCGCGAGACGGTGCCCGAGGGGGCACAAGGTAGGGGGGCGCGCCCCAGGGTGTCAGGCGCGCCCCTGACCCTCGTGGCCACCCCGTAAGGTGGTTGGAGCCCTTCTTTCGCCGCAAGAAAGCTAATATCCGGATAGAGACCGTGTTAAAATTTCAGCCCAATCGGAGTTACGGATCTCCGGGAATATAAGAAACGGTGAAAGGGAAGAATCTGAGAACGCAGAAACAGAGAGAGACAGAGAGACATGTCCAATCTCGAAGCGGCTTCCAAGTCCTCCCAACAACTGATTGATCCTGTTGGCAAGCTGTTAAGCCAATGCCGAGCTGGTCCTTTAAGCTTGAGTGGGAGGTATTTGATGGCGTGGAAATCATCGCCGCGGGCCATGTGGATATGAAGGAGATAATCCTCAATCCATACCGTCGGATCTGTTGTGCCATCATATGATTTGATGTTTACGGGTTTGAAACCCTCGGGGATTTGATGATCCATTATTTCGTCTGTGAAGCATAGTGGGTATGCGGCGCCTCTGTACTGGGCTATATCATGACGTAGCTCCAATGACCTTTGTCTACTGTGTTCGGCCCTGCCGAATTTGTGACCGGCGTGACGGTTACCGTCTCGAGCCGTGGGGCACCCACGCGATCCGTAGATCGATCTTGTTTGCCGTGCCTTGTCCTCCAACGTATCTCGTAAGTCCAGTGCACATTCCCGTGCCTTGGTGCGGGGTGCGGCTTGAGCGGACGGCCGAGAGGCCTCTCTGTCGCGGCCACGAGGTGGCCGGTCGGCCGCATCAAGTGCTTCCTCCTCTAATCGGGGTGGCAACCTGCGCTTTGGGTAGCTCTTGGAGGGGCGTTTGAATTTATGCTCTTCGGCCGCAAGGACTTCAGTCCATCTGTCGACTAGCAAATCTTGGTCAGCTCTAAGCTGTTGCTGATTTTTCTTGAGGCTTCTTGCCGTGGCCATAAGCCTGCGTTGAAAACGCTCTTGCTCGACGGGATCCTCTGGCATGACGAATTCATCGTCGTCGAGGCTTGTCTCGTCTTCGGAGGGAGGCATATAATTATCGTCCTCGACCTCTCTGTCTGCCGCTCTCTCATGAGGGCTGGTTTCTCCATCCTCCTGTGCTAAATCTTGTTGGAGGGGGTTTTCTTCGGTACTTTCCAGAGTATTATTATCTCCCATGCTGGAATCACCGTATTTGTTTTGGCGGGATTTTGAGCGGCGCCGCTGACGCCGGCGCTTAGGCTGTTTCTTGGAGGGGTCATCCTCCGCTGTTCCATCGCCATCTCCTTCTTTTGGGGTGTCCAGCATGTATATGTCATATGACGAGGTGGCTTTCCAGGGCCTGATAGGCGCTGGTTCTTCATCGTCTCCTTCATCGGCGTCCATACCGTCGATGTCTTCGGAGTCGAAGTCGAGCATGTCAGTTAAGTCGTCGACAGTGGCTACAAAGTGGGTGGTGGGTGGGCTTTGAATTTCTTCATCGTCCGAATCCCAACCTCGCTGACCGTAGTCCGGCCAGGGCTCTCCCGATAAAGAGAGAGACTTCAATGTATTCAGAATATTGCTGAAAGGCGAGTGTTGAAAGATGTCCGCGGTAGTAAACTCCATGATCGACGCCCAATCGGATTCGATCGGCAGGGGCGCGGAGGGTTTGGAGTCCGGAGAGGAGTCCGGCTCCTTAGAGTCATGAGTCTTGTGGAGTGCGGGGCTGGTGTTCGGCTCAATCGCCGTTGGGATCGCAGCCCCCGAGTCGGCGTCCAGCCGCCCATCCTCGATCGGCGCAGTTGGCTCCGAATTAAGGATCGAAGCCGATGTGGGTGCGGCCTCCAGGGCACTGTTCGGCGGCAGAGCTAGATCATGCTCGTCGGGACAGTGCGGCGCGCTCGGCAGTGGCTCGAATCCGTCGAAGATCAAGTCCCCACGGATGTCAGCCGTGTAGTTTAAACTTCCAAATCTGACCTGACGGCCAGGGGCGTAGCTTTCGATCTGCTCCAGATGGCCAAGTGAATTGGCCCGCAGTGCGAAGCCGCCGAAGACGAAGATCTGTCTGGGGAGGAAGGTCTCACCCTGGACTGCATCGCTGTTGATGATCGTTGGAGCCATAGAGCCTGACGGCGACGACACGGAGGAACTCTCAATGAAAGCACCAATGTCGGTGTCAAAACCGTTGGATCTCGGGTAGGGGGTCCCGAACTGTGCGTCTAGGCCGGATGGTAACAGGAGGCAAATGACACGATGTTTTACCCAGGTTCGGGCTCTCTCGATGGAGGTAAAACCCTACGTCCTGCTTGATTAATATTGATGATATGGGTAGTACAAGAGTAGATCTACCATGAGATCAGAGAGGCTAAACCCTAGAAGCTAGCCTATGGTATGATTGTTGTGTATGAATATGATGTCCTACAGACTAAAACCCTCCGGTTTATATAGACACCGGATAGGGTTAGGGTTACATAGAGTCGGTTACAATGGTAGGAGATCTGTATATCCGTATCGCCAAGCTTGCCTTCCACGCCAAGGAAAGTCCCTTCCGGACACGGGATGGACTCTTCAATCTTGTATCTTCATAGTCCAGGAGTCCGGCTGAAGGTATAGTCCGGCCATCCGGACACCCCCTAATCCAGGACTCCCTCAATTGGATTTGGCATGATTGTTGTTACTACTAGAGGAAGAATCTTTCTAGTTCTTGTTGCTAGATTTAACTTGTGGCATGTAAGTAGACAAGAGTAAATGCTTGGCAATGTAAGAAGAACTTCTCTTGCAAAGATCATCATTCATTGTTGTTAAGAACTCATGCTCTTGCTCAAGTTTGAGCTTTTCAAAGCGTAGCTTCTCATGAATCTTTAAAAGTTCTCGATGATCTTCCAAGGTTGTTTCATGAGCTAACTTAAGAGTGTTTAGTTCTTTAGTTAGACGCTCAATTTCCTTCTTATCATTGTCATTCGTTTTATCTTGATTAGCATGATTAATAGCAAGTTCATCATAGTTTTCATAACTAGAGTTGTCAATAAGTAAATCATCATCACCTAGCAAATCATCTTCATCACTATTGAAATCAACATACTTTGGGTGTGATACCTTTGGGCCTTTAGCCATGAAGCATCTTCCAATTCCTTCATTTGGTGAGTCAAATATGTCGTAGGAGTTGGTTGAGACAAGTGCTAGACCAGCAACACCTTCATCCTAAGTATATTCGGAGTCGGAGTGATAACTTCTTTCGGAGTGATTTTTGGAGTCGGAGCCGGATACCCATTCACCAACATGAGCTTGATGTCTTCGTTTTGTGTAGCTCTTTGATGACTTGTCATTCCTTTCCGAATCATTGCTTCTCCATGATGTTCTTCGTTCATAACGGTCATCTCTACTCCTCTCTCTCTTGGTGGTGATTCTTCTCTTCTACTTCTTCTTTTGTAAGAATCTTCTCTTCTTTTGTAGGGAGCCGTACACTCATTTGAATAGTGCCCGGGTCTTCCACAATTGTAGCAATTGCGTTCAAGACTTGAAGATCTTTTGTCATTGTAGGACCTTGACTTGGAACTTCTTTCCTTGCTTCTACTCTTGTAAAACTTGTTGAAGTTCTTCACCATTAGGCTCAATTCTTTGTTGAAGGTTAGTTTCTCACTTGATGATGTGGGAGAATCACATGAGGCTTTGTAAGCACCACTTGACTTGTTGTGAAGCTCTTCCTTATCCTTGAGTGACATCTCATGAGCAACCATTCTTCCAATGACTTCCATTGGCTTGAGATCTTTGTAATTGGGCATCATTTGGATCAATGTGCACATGGTATCATATTTTCCATCCAAGGATCTTAGGATCTTCTTGATGATGAATCTATCGGTCATCTCTTCACTTCCTAAGTCGGCAATCTCATTTGTGATGAGAGCAAGCCTAGAGTACATTTCAGCGACACCTTCACCATCCTTCATTTTGAACTTGTCAAGTTGACTTTGAAGCACATCCAATTTGGATTCCTTGACAGAGTCGGTACCTTCATGCATATCAATCAAAGTATCCCAAATTTCCTTTGCATTCTCAAGACGGCTGATTTTATTGAATTCTTCGGGGCACAATCCGTTGAAGAGAATATCACAAGCTTGAGCATTGTATTGCAACATCTTCAACTCTTCCACGGTAGCTTCTCGGTTCGGTTCTCTCCCATCAAATAATTCACCTTGCAAGCCAATACACAAAATAGCCCAAACGGCGGGGTTATGTCCAAGAATATGCATTTTCATCTTATGTTTCCAATTAACAAAATTAGTATCATCAAAGTAAGGACCTCTACGGTGGTAATTTCCCTCACTAGACGCCAAACTCTCCTAGGTTGTGAAACCAAGGCTATGATCACCAAAAGCTATGGAAATCAAAACAAATGGAGACCAAAGCTCTGATACCACTTGTAGGATCGAAAGTATGTCTAGAGGGGGGTGATTAGACTACTTGACCAAATAAAAATCTAGCCTTTTCCCAATATTAAATCTTGGCAGATTTTAGCAACTTAGCACAATTCAAGTAATCAACCTACACATTCAATTCTAAGAGTATAGTAGCGGAATGTAAAACAATTGCATATGAAGGTAAAGGAAGGAGTTTGGAGGGAGCAAACACAATGTAGACACGGAGATTTTTGGCGTGGTTCCGATAGGTGGTGCTATCGTACATCCACGTTGATGGAGACTTCAACCCATGAAGGGTAACGGTTGCGTGAGTCTGTAAGTGCATCTAGTGCCACCCCTAGTTGGTTTTGGAGTATTGACAACAAACCTGGTTGAGGGACTAATGTGTTTGTGAGAATTGCAGGATACACACAGGTAGAAGTCCCTCATTGATTCGGTTTTGCTACCGGAGATGACCCCTAAAAATGTATGAAGACATTGAAGTCAAAGGTGGTATGTGAAGACATTCACATTGAAGACTATGACAAGAGAAGGCATCGCGTGAAGACTATGGAGCGCGAAGACTTAGTTGTTTCATCGTTCTTTTTCTTCTTTGTTGAGTCATATGAACCACCGTACTGTTAAGTGGGGTCCAAGTGAACCAGTCAGAATGACTGAAGTGATGCTTAACCAAAATCCTATGTCTTTGAGCGAAGACAATGAGAGCAAATCTTATCCAGAGCTGGATAAGTAAGCTTTGCTTGTAGATCAAGTAAAGTTGTTGTGTGTGTTTGAAATCTGACCATTGGAACATGTGTCAGTTCATTAGTGACCCAGGGTCATTTCGGACAAATCAAGTCGGGTTGCCTAGTGGCTATAAATAGCCCACCCCCTACACCATAAATTGGTTGGCTGCTTAGAGTTAGTGCACGGCTTTTGTCGTTTGAGAGCAACCCATCTCGAAGCCTTTGAGAGGGAAATCCTTGCGAGGACAAAGCCCTGAACACCCAGAGCCACAGAGTGTTAGGCATCACTTAAGTCTTCTTGTCTGTGTGATCTGAAGACTTATTACACTTGAGGACTGTGAATCCTCTAGCCGGTTAGGCGTCGCGTTCTGAGCATCCAAGAGTCATTGTGGATCGCCGGTGAACGAAGTCTGTGAAGGTTTGGAAGTCTACCTTCAAGACTTACCAGAGTAATTGGGCAAGGACTAGGTGTCCTTAGCTCAAGGGGAATAAGGTGAAGACGCGGTCTTCTGAGTTGAATCTCAGCCTCCCTAACCAGACGTACGATTGTCACAGCAACTGGAACTAGTCCGACAAATCATTGTCGTCAACGAGCCACTGGTTCTATCCTCTCCATCTCTTTATTTACTGTTAGTCCTTGTGAAGTCATTGCCTGTTTGCATTATCTTTTGTCTTCACTGAGTGATTGCTTGTTCTGATTGGCTTCATACTATCTTCCATCCTGATCTATACTGCCTAGCTGCTATTAGTCTTTGTGCTTTCATTTCGTTGAATACTTGACTATGGCTTGCTTAGTGTAGCCTACCTTCTGGTGCATGGTAATAGGTTTATTTCTATCGTTTGTCTTCGAAACTTCCATGTTTTGAAGACTTCCATAAAAATCGCCTATTCACCCCCCTCTAGTCGATCACTAGCACTTTCAATTGGTATTAGAGCAAGGTACTCCCTTGTTCTGTGTGATTCGGTTTAATCACCTGGAATTTTAGCTATGTTGACTACAGGGATAATCAAAGTCTCCGCTGCATGCCTCGTCTTCGATGGAACTGAATATCCCTACTAGAAGAATAAGATGCGCATGCATCTTGAAGCCATTGATGTCGACCTTTGGTATGTCGTCAAGAATGGCGTCCCCAAGGCTGGTGAAGGTGGCACCGCTGCTGATGTCAAGAAGTTCGTTCAACTGGACTCCACTGCCAAGAACATCATTTGTGGTCATCTGACCAAAGGGTAGTATGGTCGTGTGAGTGCTCTGGAAACATCTAAGCTAATCTGGGACTGGCTCTCCAAGGTCAACGAAGGCGTCTCAACTCAGAGAGATCAAAGAATCAGTGTCCTTCGCAACCTCTTCAACCGCTTCAAGAGAAACGACAATGAGAATGTTCAGCTCACGTTTGATCGACTCACTGACATCACAAATGAGCTTCAAGCTCTCGGCGCTACTGAGATCACCAGGCATGAAATCGTCAAGACACTCCTGAGATCACTTGACAGCTCGTTTGACACCCTAGCCCTTATGATTCAAGAACGCCCTGAATTCAAGACACTCGATCCGTCTGACATACTTGAAAGGCTCAACACACATGAGTTTCAGCTTTCTGAGAAAAGAGACATCTACGGTCCCAACTATGGGCGAACTCGTGCTTCGAAGGCAAAAGTTGTTTCCTCATCTGAAGAAGAATCTGACTGCAGCTTTGATGATCCTGAAGACATTGGAAAGGAGCTTGCTATGCTTGTGAAGAAGTTCCAGAAATTCACCAAGAAGAAAGGCTTCAGAAAGTCCTCACGATCCAGCTTAAGGAATGATTAAGCTTCTGCTCATGACTACAAGAGGAGAACATGCCACAAGTGCAAGAAACCTGGTCACTACATCTCTGAGTGTCTGCAGTGGGACAATGAGAACAACAAGAAGAATAAGAGCAAGGAATATGATTCTGACGACAAGAAGAAGAAGAAATACTCAAAGTATTCTTCCAAGTCTTCCTCAAAGTCTTCATCACACAAGAAGAGCTCATCTGGCAAGGCTCGTGCGTTTGTTGGCAAGGAAATGGATTCAGAGGAGGAGTCCGCTTCTGAGGAGGCGGAGGTGGAGTCTGAGGAGGAGTCTGATTCTGGCGTTGCAAGTCTGGCTACAGCCTACGTTGCCAAGTCCATCTTCAACACTGAAGACAATGACTTCATCACCGACGCTGATGCTAATGACAAGAACAACTCCGCTCCCACCTACTACTTCATGGCACGTGGTGCCAAGGTAAACTCACACACTACTCACTATCAAACATCCAGTGAAGATGACTCTGATTGTGGTTCCAAACCCAGCTACAAAACACTTGCTAAAATTGCAACTGAACAACATAAAGCTATGGAACATATTCAAAAACTGTTAGACAAAAGCGATGACCTGTTAGACACTGAAATGATTCAATCTCAGTTCTTAATTGAAGATATAAAAATCTTCTTGTTTAGTATGAGGAACTTGAAAGTCGTCATGAAAAGCTTTCCTATGATTATCTTCAAAGGAAGCAAGATCTTGAGAAATTGAGAGCGGCTCATGAAGATCTTCAAAAGGAAAACGAGTCACTTCGCGCCAAACAGATCAGTTCCGCTCAGGAAGGATTTGAACCACCATGTCTTAAATGCATTGAGCGTGACAACGCTACTTCTGTTGCTGGATGTTCTACTACTGCTACTATTGCAATATCTTCAACTGTTGATGTGTTAACTAACCCCTCTGCTGAGGATACCACTGCTATTGTTGATGAAAATGCTAGGTTGAAGACATTGCTTGAAACAGGGATGTACAAAAGTCTCAAAGGGCATCAGACACTATGTGATGTCCTCAAAAGGCAGATCCTGAATCGAAACCCTAGGAAAGAGGGTGTTGGGTTCGAAAGGAAAATGAATGCTGATGGCTCTTACTGGAAACCTGAGCAGTACCCCAAAACCACATGGGTTGCTGCAAAGGAACCTTCAGTGGATCCATCCACCCTATCTGGCTTCACTTGTACTAATCCCATTGTCATTGATGAATCCTTTGATGCAAACTATAAACTGTTTAAGAATCAGAATGGTGAAGTGTTTGCCAGGTATATTGGTACTAACTGCAGGAATGGGCCACCTATGAAGAAAGTCTGGGTACCGAAAAGGTGTCTGGAGACTCTTCCTGTGAATGTCGTTGTCGGTGTCAAAACCGGCGGATCTCGGGTAGGGGGTCCCGAACTGTGCGTCTAGGCCGGATGGTAACAGGAGGCAGGGGACACAATGTTTTACCCAGGTTCGGGCCCTCTTGATGGAGGTAAAACCCTACGTCCTGCTTGATTAATATTGATGATATGAGTAGTACAAGAGTAGATCTACCACGAGATAAGAGAGGCTAAACCCTAGAAGCTAGCCTATGGTATGATTGTATGTTGTCCTACGGACTAAAACCCTCCGGTTTATATAGACACCGGAGAGGGTTAGGGTTACACAAGGTCGGTTACAAAGGAGGATATATGCATGTCTGTATTGCCTAGCTTGCCTTCCACGCCAAGTAGAGTCCTATCCGGACACGAGACGAAGTCTTCAATCTTGTATCTTCATAGTCTAACAGTCCGGCCAAAGGATATAATCCGGCTGTTCGGAGACCCCCTAATCTAGGACTCCCTCAGTAGCCCCTGAACCAGGCTTCAATGACGATGAGTCCGGCGCGCAGTATTGTCTTCGGCATTGCAAGGCGGGTTCCTCCTGCGAATACATCACAGAAGAATTTGAATACGAGGATAGTGTCCGACCCTGCAACATAAGTTCCACATACCTCCGTAGAGAGAATAATATTTTCGCAAATCTAATTTGCTGACTTGTTTTGACAGTATGACGTTATGTCATGGCCCGGTGATTATATGAACCGTTTCCTTTAACTAGCCCCGCACAAAACACGAGGCAGTTTTTCGACACGTCTTGTCAAAGCAGAGATCGTGTCCCCTTATTACGGGTTTCTCATCAATACGGGCGTGGGTAACCCAACCGCGCCATCGATTATGGCGCTTGGGAGATAAGCGAGTTTTACCAGGCAAGTGGGGACGCTTAGTTTCGTTCGCCCATATAAAGGGATAAGGATTCACCTTTCTATCCACGCCTTCTTCCTCCTTTGCTCATCCGTTTTCGCACACTCGAGCTCTAGCGCCCAAGTCCGGACTTCCCACCTCAACCTTCTCCAACCATGTCCGAAGCGGGAGGCAGGTGGATGGTCTCCTCCGTCACGGATGGAGACATCAAGAAGCTGAGGAGAGCCGGATACCTGCCCGACGACATCGCGCACCGGCTCCCAGATGAGGGGCAGCTCATCCCCACCCCCAGGCCCCATGAGAGGGTTGTGTTCCTCACCCATTTCCTCTGCGGACTGGGATTCCCCCTCCACCCATTCGTCCGGGGCGCATGTTCTATTACGGCCTGGATTTCCACGATCTGGCCCCGAACTTCATCCTCAACATCTCGGCGTTTATCGTTGTGTGCGAGGCCTTCCTCCGCATCAAGCCCCACTTCGGCTTATGGTTGAAGACCTTCAATGTCAAGCTGAAGGTTGTGGGCGGCCGCCAGGCGGAGTGCGGAGGCGCCATGGTGGGAAAGATGCCCAACGTAACATGGCTCGAGGGCTCCTTTGTGGAAACCATAAAGGGGTGGCAATCGGGGTGGTTCTACATCACCGAGCCGCGCGACCCTGCATGGGCAGCGGCCCCCGAGTTCTGATCTGGCATCCCCACACGGCTCACCTCCTGGAAAGAGAAGGACCTGTCCTGGGGTAGTTCGGGAGAGCTGACCGGACTCCAAACATGTATTCAGAACATGGTGAACAAGAAGCTCAAACTCGTCAACGTGGTCCAGGTCATGCTCCACCGCCGGATCCTCTCGTGCCAACAACGGGAGTTCAACTTGTGGGAGTTCGACCCAGCGCAGCACCGAACTCTGAACAGGCTCTTCGACACAACTCACGAAGATGCCTGGAGGGTGCTGTTCAAAAGCGCCGAGGTCCCCCCTCCCATTATTGAGGATCGCGGATTTAGCGCGAAGCGCCAAGCCAGTGCGGTAAGCTGCTTTACCTTTCACAGGATACTTATTTTTTATAGATTGACTCCATGCGGGATCTAAACTCCCGTACCTTTGATAGGACTGGCAGGAGACGGCCGGACAGATCGACTGTCCGGCTCCTTTGCCTGAAGGCCCAGCAGACGCTCTCCTGGCGAAGATGCTGACTCCGGCTCCTCATACGGTGCCGAAGAAGACCAAGAAGGCCAAGGGAACCCAAAAGAGTTCCCGACGCCAGGCGTCGTCGGACTCACCGTCCGACGACTCTGCGGCGCACTCCTCCCCCGAAGACGAGGAAGAAGAAGAAGATGCTCCCCCTCCGGTTGGGGGAGATAAGAAAAGGAAAGCCGCCCCAACTGGGGGGGGGGCGAAGGGTCCAAGAAGGGAAGGACTCTCCTTCTGGACAGTTCCACCGCCGCCGACGAAGGCGAAGACAAGTGGTTTCCCAGGGCCAAGCCCGTGGGGAGATCGTAAGTATTCGGATACCAGAGTAACTCATAGCATTCCTTTGTCGCACTGCTTTCCCTAACGCCGAACATAATTATGCAGGCCGCCACGAGCCAGTATCGATGTATCATCGGACGGCTCCCTGGGCTCGTCGGACATGGATAGCATTCCAGTCCCGACCGCCACCTCCCCTCATCCAGCCGACGACGCCGAGGTGCTATCTCAAGAGGCACCGGATCGAGGGGAGACAGTCCCGGAGGCGCCTGAAGGCGACCTTCTGGACTCCGGGAGCCGAGGGGACGGGGCCCCTGAGAGCTCCGAGTTCGGCCCTCAGCCGAACACTGCGCTGGAACCTCCAGTGGTTCCGGGCTCGGGCAGGCGGCCTCCTTCTAAGAGGGGAAAGACGCCTGTGCCAGTGACCTCTGTCCATCCAAAAGTGCCGGACAATCTGCTGGAAGCTCTTCACAGCGCTTCCATTGATGAGGAGCGCCGTACTATTATGAGTGCAGTGGTCCAGAATGTTCAGTCCGCCAAGAGCGGGTTGACTGAAGCCTGTGCAGCCTTCTAACGGGCTTTGAGGTAAGTGTTCTAAAATGTAGTAGAAATATTACCGCATAGACAGTAGCCCCTGATGCTTTGTTCGGTGTTCACAAAGAAAAGCTGAATAGAGGATCAAATAATATCGCAAGAGTCTAATATAAGTATGTCAATATGCATATGCAGGCTTCGCTGCTGGCGTCTGCCGCACTGACTACGGAGGTCGCCGTACTGAAGCAGGACCCCGAGGGGTCCAGGAAAGAGCTCGGCCTTGTCAAGAGGCAGCTTGAGGAGAACAAGGGTAAGTAATACCCTGTCTATAGATATGTTATATATAAAAGAAGACGCGATTGCAAAATGACAGGATCATCGTATATTCGCCAGGGGCCACGACCGAGGTGGCGACCCTGAAGCAAGCGCTAACCAAGGCCGAAGATAACGCGGCCAAGGAGCGCACCGAACGAGAGAAGCATGAGGCTCGGGTGGGCGAGGTGCAGCAAGAGCTCCAGGCCCTCGTGGCGAAGCACGAGGCGTTGGAGCTTGACTCAAAGACACGGGAGTCTGAGCTTGCCACGGCCCTCGAGAGCGCAAAAAGTGCCAAGGCCGAAGCCCGAAGGGCCCTCTAGGAGATCGACGCAATGAAGAAGATAGCGGCGGGTAAGGCTTTCTATATGCAAAGCAAGCATGTAAAAGTAAATTACCGATTACTTACCCAAATCCGGAGCTCTCCAGGAGCATTCGCAGATTTGCCCCGCAGCGTGTCCGATGCCGCACAATTTTACCAGGCCGAGGATGGAAGCTCAACGGAGAAGCTGTTCTGGTCTCAGTATGCTGAGGCCGAACACCCGGTGCCAATGAGCGACTAGCTGAAGCAGATGGTCAAGCAACATAAGGCGGCCGATCGGGCCATGAAGGGCTTTATAGTCCGGCTGTGGCCTGGTGACGCCCTTCCGAACAACTTCTTCGGCCCGGTGAGGCAGCTTGTGGATGCTTGCCCGCGGCTGGAGGTCGTCAAGCGGTCTGTCTACATTGAAGGTGCACGCCGGGCTTTCGCCTGTGTGAAATTGTAGTGTGTCAAGCTAGACGCCGTGAAGCTGATCAAGGAGGGGCCGCCGGAGGGCAAGGAGCACCGCCACCCCGAGATGTACTACGAGCGTGTTCTGCCGGGTGCCCGTCTCATAGCGGACGAGTGTTCAAAAGATGTAATATTTGAGTGAGACTTGCTTGTTTTATCCTGTATTTATGAAAACTTGTTTCATATGCGCTATGCAACGCTTGTTTGAATTTAAAATATTACCTTCTGTTTGGTTGTTTATCCAATCTGAGAGATGGCTAGTCCTCGGCTTCTGCCCCCATGCCACGAGTGCTGGGGTGTTTGGGATAAACCTGAGCACTCTTGTTCCCATGTTTGGGTCCTTCGAGGGAGGTGCTCAGCACAGCGAACAAGGCAACCGGACTAATAATGCTTTATCACTCTCACTTAGCCATAGAATTCTATAATTTTAAATTTCGGCGAAGTCCCTGGTATTCGGAAGGCCGAATTTTGGGTGCGATACACGCCTTTAAGCCGGACAGGGCCGGCCCCTCGCTCTAAGCGGCATAAGTCTTTAGGGACTTGAAAAACTCGCCGAACAGCGACTAGTCTCTCGCCTTATCATGACAGTCAGTTTTAGCTTTTTCTACTGACGTGCTGAACCCAGCAGAACCGGGGCACAATCGCAGTAGTTCTCCTAGCGCTACCTTAGCCGATAGAGCGGAACGTAAGGTACCAAAACATAGGAGCCGGGCAAAGCCAACATTTGACCAAAGACATGATTCGGAGTTGATGCATATAATGCTATAAGTTCGGGGTGCCGCACTTGTGAGAGTGTTCAAACTTTTCACACCGTATTGTGGGGTACGTAAGCCCCTGGTGTATTGGCCGTACCAAAGTGTACAGTTGCAAGGCGTCATTAATAAACACACACACACACACACACACACAGATATATATATATATATATATATATATATATATAACAAGAATGCAATAATAGTCGTAATGTAATGCATTGTTTATTCAAAAAATTGCGTTAAAGCAGAGTGATACAGATAGTGTGATAAGCAAAGAGTAGGACTATGTCCCTTCCAAGGGCAAGCTGAGGAATGATATTAAATCGAATATTTCGCTCGTTACTGTAATCCACCTGGGAATTCCGTGGTATGACGTAGCTGTCTGCCTCCTTGGTTGCTGCATCATGTGTTCAGAAATAGTGCTGCCGGACAGTGTTTCCAGAGGTTAATGTCCTGGAAAAAAAGAAAAAAACAACCAAACGGGAAGCCCCTAGTGTGGTTTAAGCCGCGTCTTGGGGCGTGCCGCAGTTGTGCCCCCGTCCCCACCTATGCCCATGGTATTTTTAATGCGTAATTATGTACGCATGGTACGAGTTTCGCCGTTGGGCTGGGATTGGGGTGGCCGCCGTATTGCTACGCGAGCTCAGATCGCGACAGGCGGTCTATTTGCCGATTGCTCCGAGCGCGCTTGAAGGTGTCCGGGCTTTGAGGCGCCGAAATGGTTGATTGCCTTGAGAGGCTGCTTTGCGCTTCTGCTGCGAGGGCCGCGGTGTGCTCCTCTGTTTAGAGAGAGCACTCTGTGTTTCCATTGACTGTAATAACTCCGCGAGGTCCTGGCATCTTGACCTTGAGGTATGCATAATGCGGTACTGCATTGAATCTAGCAAATGCGGTTCGCCCAAGCAGCGCGTGATAACCACTGCGGAACGGGACTATATCAAAGATTAACTCTTCGCTTCGGAAGTTGTCCGGGGATCCAAAGACCACTTCCAGTGTAATTGAGCCTGTGCAATGGGCCTCTACACCTGGAATGACGCCTTTAAAGGTCGTTTTTGTGGGTTTGATCCTTGAGGGGTCTATACCCATTTTGCGCACTATGTCCTGATAAAGCAGGTTCAGGCTGCTGCAGCCATCCATAAGGACTCGAGTGAGGTGAAACTTGTCAATGATTGGGTCTAGGACCAGTGCGGCGAATCCGCCATGACGGATACTAGTGGGGTGGTCCCTGCGATCGAATGTGATCGGACAGGAGGACCAAGGGTTGAACTTTGCGGCGACTGGCTCCAACGTATATACGTCCCTGAGCGCATGCTTCTGCTCCCTCTTGGGGATGTGGGTTGCGTATATCATGTTCATCGTCCGCACTTGCGGGGGAAACCTCTTCTGTCCTCCGGTGTGCGGGTGCCGGGGCTCCTCCTCGTCATCGCTATGCGGCCCCTTGTCCTTGTTTTCGGCAATTAACTTGCCGGCCTGCTTGAACACCCAACAATCCTTGTTGGTGTGATTGGCTGGCTTGTCTGGGGTACCGTGTATTTGACACGAGCGATCGAGTATACGGTCCAAGCTGGACGGACCCGACGTACTTTGTTTGAATGCCTTTTTCCGCTGACCGGGTTTAGAGCCTTTGAATCCGGCATTGACTGCCATATCCTCGGTATTTTTGCTGTTAATGCAGCGCTTATGTTTGTTGCGACGTGACCTGCTATTGCCGTCCTTGGTATCGGAGGTACCATGGTTCTTTGATATGTTATTACTGCGAGCCAGCCAGCTGTCTTCTCCCGCACAAAAGCGGGTCATGAGCGTCGTGAGAGCTGCCATAGATTTCGGCTTTTCCTGACCAAGGTGCCGGGCTAGCCACTCGTCTCGGATGTTGTGTTTGAAAGCCGCTAAGGCCTCTGCATCCGGACAGTCGATGATTTGATTTTTCTTTGTAAGGAACCGAGTCCAGAATTGCCTGGCCGACTCTTTTGGCTGCTGAATTATGTGGCTCAAGTCATCGGCGTCTGGTGGTCGCACATAAGCGCCCTGAAAGTTGTCGAGGAATGCGGCTTCCAGATCTTCCCAACAGCTAATGGAGTCCGCTGGCAAGCTGTTAAGCCAATGCCGCGCTGGTCCTTTGAGCTTTAGTGGGAGGTATTTGATGGCGTGTAAGTCATCACCGCGGGCCATGTGGATGTGGAGGAGGAAATCCTCGATCCATACTGCAGGATCTGTTGTGCCGTCGTATGATTCAATATTTACAGGTTTGAAACCTTCTAGGAATTGATGATCCATTACTTCGTCTGTGAAGCATAAAGGGTGTGCGGCGCCTCTGTATTGGGCTATATCGCGACGCAGCTCGAATGGGTCTTGCCCGCTGTGTTCGGCCCGGGCGGATTTGCTTTTACTGTATCCGGCGTGACGTTTATCGTCTCGCAGAGTTGTGCGCCCTCGTGATCCATAGATCAATCTTGCATGCTTTGCTTTGTCCTCCAATATGTCTCGCAGGTCTGGCGTATCTCCCCATGCTTTTTTATTTGAAAGGCGTTGGGGTGGAGGCTGAGTTTTTGGCTGGAATGCCTCTCTATCGCGGCCACGAGGTGGCCGATCAGCCGTATCATACGCTTCTTCCTCCAGTCGGGGTACTAACCTGCACTTTGGGTAATTCTTGGAGGGACGCTCGAGTTTATATTCCTTGGCCGCGAGGACTTCAGTGCATCTGTCAGCTAGCAGATCTTGATCAGCTTGAAGCTGCTGCTTCTATTTCTTCAGGCTATTTGTCATGGCCATAAGCCGGCGCTTGAAGCGCTGTTGTTTGACGGGATCCTCTGGTACGGCGAATTCATCGTCGGCGAGGCTTGCCTCATCTTCGGAGGGGGGCATGTAATTGTCATCCTCCTCCTCTCCGTCTGCCGCTCTCTCAGGAGGGCTGGCTCCTCCATCCTCCTGCTCTAAATCTTGCTAGAGGGGATTGTTGTTGTCTTCGGCACTATCTGGAGTGTTATTATCTCCTATGCCGGTATCACCACTTTTGCTTTGGCGGGACTTAGAGCGGCGGCGCTGACGTCGGCGCTTGGGTTGCTTCTTGGAGGGGTCATCCTCCGTTATCTCATCGCCGTTGCCTTCTTTGGGTGTATCCACCATGTATATGTCATATGACGAGGTGGCTTTCTTCCAGTGCCCTATAGGCGCTGGTTCATGTTCGTCTCCTATATCGTCATCCATACCGTCGATGTCTTCGCATTCGAAGTCGAGCATGTCGGTTAAATCATCGACAGTGGCTACGAAGTGGGTGGTGGGTGGGCGTCGAATTTCTTCGTCGTCCGCATCCCAATCCTGTTGGCCATAGTCCGGCCAGGGCTCTCCTGACAAGGAGAGAGACTTTAGTGAATTCAGAATGTCACCGAAGGGCGAGTGCTGAAAGATATCTGCGGCGGTGAATTCCATGATCGGCGCCCAATCGGATTCGATTGGCAGGGGCGCGGACAGTTCGGAGTCTGGAAAAGAGTCCGGCACCTTGGAGTCACGGGCTTCGCAGAGGATTAGGCTGGTGTTTGTCTCGATCGCCATTGAGACGGCAGCCCCTGAGGCGGTGTCTAGCCACCCATCCTCGATTGGCGCAGTTGGCTCCGAGCTAAGGGTCGGAGCTGATGCGGGCACGGCCTCTGGGGTACTGTTCGGTGGCAGAGCTAGGTCATACCCATCGTGACAGTGCTGTGCGCCCGGCTGTGGCTCGAATCCGTCGAAGATCAAGTCTCCACGGATGTCGGCCGTGTAGTTCAAACTTCCAAATCTAACCTGATGGCCAGGGGCGTAGCTTTCAATCTGCTCCAGATGGCTAGGCGAATTAGCCCGCAGTGCAAAGCCGCCGAACACGAAGATCTGTCCAGGGAGAAAGGTCTCACCCTGGACCGCATCGTTGTTGATGATCGGAGGAGCCATCGGGCCTAAAGGTGATGCGAAGAGGAACTCTCAATGAAAGCACCAATGTTGGTGTCAAAACCCGCGGATCTCGGGTAGGGGTCCCGAACTGTGCGTCTAGGCCAGATGGTAACAGGAGGCAGGGGACACAATGTTTTACCCAGGTTTGGGCCCTCTTGATGGAGGTAAAACCCTATGTCCTGCTTGATTAATATTGATGATATGGGTATTACAAGAGTAGATCTACCACGAGATCAGAGAGGCTAAACCCTAGAAGCTAGCCTATGGTATGATTGTATGTTGTCCTATGGACTAAAACCCTCCGGTTTATATAGACACCGGAGAGGGTTAGGGTTACACAAGGTCAGTTACAAAGGAGGAGATATCCATATCCGTATTGCCTAGCTTGCCTTCCACGCAGAGTAGAGTCCTATCCGGACACGAGACAAAGTCTTCAATCTTGTATCTTCATAGTCTAATAGTCCGGCCAAAGGATATAATCCGGCTGTCCGGAGACCCCCTAATCCAGGACTCCCTCAGTCGTCATGACACCACAAGTGAAGAAGACAAACCCCAGACCACAGGCTTCATACAGACAGAGGACTCACCTGAGTCACACTAACGCAAATGTTTTGCAGGGAAACCATACTCAGGCCTATGAATATGAGCGCGTTTCATCAAACTGCCATGTTCATAAGACCAAGAACTACTCTGCTTATTCTTATGAGTACTATTGTCCACCTGCAAGACTATTTGCTAGGGCTCCAAAGCCAAAGTTCTCAGATGCTGCACTTACACTCATTGCTTCGAAGCCACCCTTGAAGGTCTGGGTGGCTAAGAAAGCTTAACTCTTTTTGCAAGGAAAGGTCTCCAGCCAAAAATCAAATGCGTCTGAAGCTATTGCTGGGGACCTTAAACATCTTGTAGGGCGCAAGATCAAATGCCCAAATGGTCTTATTATGTATTTTGCTCCTGAGTCACTTGCTACTTTCCCTATCAGTCCTAACCTCGATCTAAGCTTTCATAATCCACTTGCTCGTCAAATGTTTATGCTTCACAATTCTCTTCGTGAAGCCTATCCCCCTAACTGGACTGTAGGGTATGACACCAGCTGCTTCAGAATGGATTATTGACAGTGGATGTACTAATCACATGACTGCTAAGCGAAGTCTTCTCATGGACTCAACCTTACATCCATTTGACAAGAGTCACATCACATTTGCTGACACTGGTAAAAGCAAGGTATTGGGTCTAGGTAGAGTTGCAATCTCAAGGGATCAGCACATGGATAAAGTGATGCTTGTTGAATCCCTTGGTTTCAACTTAATGTCCATCTCAATGCTTTGCGATTTGAATATGATTGTGATGTTTGGAAAATATTGTTGCCTTGTTCTAATGGAATCTGACAAGTCTGTAGTCTTTGAAGGGTATCGGAAAGATGATTTGTACATGGTAGATTTCTCAGCAGGACCACCGCTCGCCATATGTCTTCTTGCAAAAGCTTCAGAATGCTGGCTCTGGCATCGAAGGCTAGGGCATGCTGGCATGAGGAACTTGCATACTCATGCAAAGAAGAAGCATGTCATAGGCATCGAGGGCGTCAAGTTCAAGAAGGATCACTTATGCGGTGCCTGCGAAGCAGGAAAGATGACAAGGGCCAAGCATCCCTCGAAGACAATCATGACAACGACTCAACCCTTCGAACTGCTACACATGGACCTCTTCGGTCCCACTCACTACTCAACTCTTACTACTACTGCTTGTCTCTATGGCTTCGTCATCGTTGATGATTATTCAAGATATACATGGGTGCATATAATCCTCTACAAGACTGAAGTGCCGGATGTCTTCAAACGCTTCGCCAATCGAGCCATGAATAACTATGGCGTCAAGATCAAGCACATCAGAAGCGACAATGGCACTGAATTCAAGAACACCGGCCTCGACACTTATCTTGATACTTTGGGCATCACTCATGAGTTCTCAGCTCCATACACGCCGCAGCAGAATGGCATCGTGGAACGCAAGAACAGAACACTCATTGAGATGGCCCGGACGATGCTCGATGAATACAAGACTCCAAGAAAGTTCTGGCCTGAAGCCATTGATACTGCATGCCATGTCATCAACCGTGTTTATCTTCACAAGCTTATGAACAAAACATCCTATGAGCTCCTCACTGGTAAGAAGCCAAATGTCAGTTACTTCAGAGTATTTGGTGCCAGGTGCTGGATCAAGGATCCACATCACACTTCAAAATTTGCACCGAAAGCACATGAAGGTTTTATGCTTGGTTACAAAAAGGATTCGCACTCCTACAGAGTCTTCAACCTCTTTCACTATAAAGTGGTTGAAACTGTGGATGTGCGGTTCGATGAGACTACCGGCTCGCAAAGAGAGCACCTGTCAAATGTGCTAGATGAAGTTCCATCCAGTGAATCCATCAAGCTTATGGAAACTGGAGACATCATACCGTCTGAAGCACAGCCTGAAGAGGAACTTATCATCTCTGCACCAGATCAACCTGAAGACAATGCTCAGCCTGAAGACAATCCTTCGAATGATGACAATGATTCGCAAGAGAAAAATCTTCGTCCTGTTCATCCTCGTGTTGCAAATGAAGTACAGATTGAGAAAATAATTGATAGCATCAATGCACCTGGTCCACTCACTCGTTCAAGGGCAACATAACTAGCAAATTTCTGTGGGCACTTTGCATTTGTCTCAATATCTGAACCCAAGAAAGTTGATGAAGCCTTCATGGAACCTGAATGGATTCAAGCTATGCAAGAAGAGCTTCAACAGTTTGAGCTGAATAATGTATGGGAACTGGTCAAGCGTCCTGATCCTCGTAAACACAATGTCATAGGCACTAAATGGATATATCACAACAAGCAAGATGAGCATGGTCAAGTTGTCAGAAACAAGGCTCGTCTCGTTGCTCAAGGATACACTCAAGTTGAAGGAATTGACTTCGATGAAACATTTGCTCCTGTGGCTAGGCTTGAAGCCATACGCATACTGCTAGCCTATGTAAATCATCATAACATCCTTTTGTATCAAATGGATGTGAAGAGTGCTTTTCTCAATGGCAAGATTGAAGAGGAAGTGTATGTTGCACAACCGCCTGGCTTTGAAGATCCAAAACATCCTGACATGGTTTACAAGCTCAACAAGGCACTGTATGGCCTCAAACAAGCCCCTCGTGCTTGGTATGACACACTCAAGGACTTCCTGAAGAGCAAAGGCTTCAAACCTGGTTCCCTGGATCCCACGCTCTTCACGAAGACATATGATGGTGAACTGTTTGTGTGCCAAATATATGTGGATGACATTATCTTCGGCTGGACTAATCAAAAATACAGTGATGAGTTTGGATACATGATGCAAGAGCAATATCAGATGTCCATGATGGATGAGCTGACTTTCTTCCTTGGTCTTCAAATACGACAGCAACGCAACGGCATCTTCATATCTCAAGAGAAATACCTCAAGGATTGCCTGGAGAAGTTTGGAATGCAAGACTGCAAAGGTTACACGACGCCAATGCCTACCAAGAGTCATCTAGATTTTGACGCCAATGGTAAAGAGTTCGATCAAAAGGTATACCGCTCCATGATTGGTTCCTTGCTTTACTTATGTGCATCTAGGCCAGATATCATGCTTAGTGTTTGCATGTGTGCCCGATGCCAAGTGGCACCAAAGGAATCGCATCACTTAGCTGTGAAGCGAATTCTTCGATATTTGGCTCACACCCCAACACTAGGATTATGGTATCCAAAGGGCTCAGAGTTTGATCTAGTTGGATTCTCGGATGCTGATTATGCTGGTGACAAGGTGGATCGCAAGTCTACATCAGGCACATGTCACTTTCTGGGACGATCACTTGTGTGTTGGTCTTCAAAGAAGCAGAACTGTGTATCTCTCTCCACTGCTGAATTTGAATACATTGCTGCTGGATCTTGTTGTGCTCAGCTTCTATGGATGAAGCAAACACTCAAAGACTATGGCATTTATCTGAAGCAAGTGCCACTCTACTGCGACAATGAAAGCGCCATCAAGACCACCAACAACCCAGTTCAGCACTCGAAGACAAAGCACATTCAGATCCGTCATCACTTTCTCAGAGATCATGTCATGAAGGAAGATATTGATATCATTCACGTTAGCACTGAAGAGCAACTAGCAGATATCTTCACAAAGCCATTGGATGAGAAAAGGTTTTGCATGTTGCGGTGTGAGCTAAATATCTTGGAATCCTAAAATGTCCTATGATCATGCACACATCCTAACACTTATGCATGTTGATGACTTAGATGTGCAAACACACGAAGTAACAAATATCTTCAACAAATGAAGACTTACACTCTAAGTGTGAATACATTAACGTGGAATTTGACTTCGGAGCGCCACGATAATTGTGCGCCGTGTTTGGGTCTAATACTTCCTATACGGTGGGTAACGCCACCACCAAACTTTTGTTTGGAATAATTTCTGTTGGCGTTGAATTTGCAAAGTCTTCGCATTTGGTTTGTCTTCATTGTTAACATGACTTCATGTTCATCTTCAATATACTAATTTGGTTTCTGTCCTCTACAACATTCACTTATAGCTATGTCTTCTAGTTGAATCTTTTGAACTAAGTGAATGTGATCGGACCTTGACCTTTCTATGCTCCCATCTTAAGTCTATCTATCCAAATCATATGCATTCTATTGAAACTGTCGAATGTCTTCGCTGCGTCCTTGTCAGCAGAAGATATAGAGACAAACATTAAATCTGTTTTAAATGCTCAATCCTTTTTACCTGAAACCCGAAGAAGCGGGAACGACCACCCGACAATCCAGGCGTGCGTGGGAACGTGGAACAACCTCCAATGTGTTGCATGATCGCCACGTGTCCTTCAGATGTGAACCGCCAGGGGCACCTGTGTAATAATACTGTGCCGTCCCTGTCCCTATAAATACATGCCTCACCCCAGTCATTATCTCTTCTTCCACTCTCGCACAAACCCTAGCGCCACCGCTAGCCCTCGACGACGCCGGCGACGAAGCGCTTAGCTGCTGCGACCTCACCGATGTCGTCATCACGACGACCGCGGACATCTTCTTCTCTGCCGTCGCCGTATGTGTCCTCTGTCGCCAAGTTAGGGCACGGAAGATCGAACTGCTCGGCCTCCTCTCCCACTCCGTCAAGCAGTTCCTCGTGTGGTAAATAAAACCTCTTTTTACAGTCTTTTTGATCCGATAGATTCATCCTTTCCAACCACAAGTGGTTTCGGTTGCTACAAAATTGGATCTATCCTGTTCTGCATCTCATAGCATGCCTAGTATGTTCACTTATGCTTCACAAAGTAGTTAGATTCCTTGTACTTATTTGTGGGTTCGTACAAATCTGGAACCAACTCACTACATATGAATGAATGTCTTCGCACTATGAGGTCAATGTCTTCTAAACTGATTTATCTTCAAAATCTTGTAAGAATGCATATGACCTCTTCCCCTTCCCTCGCATCTCTAATGTTGTCACAGGTACATGTCCGTGGCAGAATCCCTTGGTTCTCATAGTCTGCATTCATTTGCAGAGTTCTTACAGCGTCACATAAATTCTCCTGAAACCAGTTCCTGTCTGACCAGTAGATGGAAGACTTCGACAGTGTTGAAGCCTTTCAGTCTAAACTTCATGACAACTCAAAAATCAGTCAGGAAGGGCGGCAGACAACGCCGTGGAAACACTGCTAAGGACCTGCCACCGGATCTCTATGAGTTATACAAGTCAGATCCAGAAGAAACCTATGGAGAACGCAATAACCGAATCCAATGGATTCGAAGACATTGGGCAGAGGAATGGTTCAAGTATAGATTCGTCACCAAGGAGTATGCTGAGAAGAATGCCTGAAAGGGCCCCTGGGGAGATATAATATACAAAGGTCTTCAGCCCAAGTCGAAGTCCAAAGCTATTGCTCAAGGCTTCTACCCCTTCATGATTCGTGGTCCTCAGCCTGCTAATGCCGACCCATCCTCTCTGTTATGGTGTCGTGAAGATAATCTGTTCAAGCACAACTATCAGGCTGCAAAGAACTCGGCCAAGGAAAACAAGAAGTCTTTGGGATTAGACTTCAACCCAGGCCCCTCAGCACCATGAGCTGACGGCACACGTGAAGCTGAACCCAATCTTATTGGGCCCTTCTACAACTTAGAAGGTCTCATCACTCACATTCGGGTTCAAGGGGCAGCCGTGGACCACTCTGCAGATGACACTGATTCTGATGAAGTACCTGCACCACCGAAGCCTGTGAAGCAAAAGAAACCAAAGGCTTCAAAGCCCTCTTCTGCACCAAAGGTCTCACGGGCGAAGCCTCTGGCCACTGCACCTCCTGAAGTCAGTGTGCGGTCTGAAGATCTCTCACGCATCTCCAAGTCGGACAAGTTGAAAAAGCCCATGCAACCCACTGGTCAAGCGCTGACTCCTGCAACTGTTTTGAGAAATGAGAATGATGCCATTGATCTGTCCAGCGACGACGATCTTGGCGATGACGCTCTAGAGCAATTGATAAAGAGCAAGCAAGAGGCGGAAATCTTCAATGATCTTCCTCTCTTTGATGTGGAGATCCTGTACAAGTTTATTGATGAGTGGTTTAACAGCCTAGATGTCAGTTTTGATGATGTTCAGCTTCCAATTGGCCTCAGTGTCTCCTTCCATGGAGCCATTGCTCCTGAGCTGGCTCTTACTCAGAAAATTGTTGAGCTGAAGCATAAGATCGATTATGAAAAGGCACAGTTCAAGAAGCACATGGCCAAGCTCAATGTTGAAGACATTCAGAACTTCAAGGTCATGATGCATGAGCTCAAGGAGGAATTCCACAAGAAAAGAGAAGAAGCAAAAGGTTCTCATGACCGCATGAAGAATCTTGCTGCCAAATGTGTTCAAGGCTACAATGAAGCTGAAAAGCGCAAGGCTTTGGGGCGACCGGGCATCGACCCCTGAATGGCTGCCAAGAAGAAGAAGAAGCCAGTTGTGGCCGAACTAGAAGCATCAAGGCAGGAAGAACCTCACATTGTCTTCCCAGCCAGTATGAAAGGCTCGAAGCCTAAGGTCCCCACAATGGCTTCAGAATTCAAGAAAACTAGAGCAGCTGAAGCCGAAGCCAGAAAGCGCATGACCAAAGCCACCACTGATGATGCTCCCCCAACCAAGAAAAGAAAAACAAAGAAGAGAGACCGGGCTGCTTCCACAGAGCCCCTTGTTGTCGAGCCAATTTCTGTTGCTTGTCCTTCCTCTGCACATCGAGAACGTTGTTTGGTAGTTCATGAGCCTGCTTTCACAGAGGCTCCTGAAGCTGAAGAGAATCCAGCTGTTGACCCCACCACAGCTGGAGACGTTGGTCCTCACGACAATGTTGAAGATGATTGCTATGTCTTGAGCTTGCGTTGGTTTTCCCCGAAGAGGAAGGGATGATGCAGCAGAGTAGCGTAAGTATTTCCCTCAGTTTTTGAGAACCAAGGTATCAATCCAGTAGGAGCCCACGCTCAAGTCCCTCGTACCTGCACAAAGTGATAGCTACTCGCAACCAACGCGATTAGGGGTTGTCAAGCCCTTCACGGTCACTTACGAGAGTGAGATCTGATAGATATACTATTTTTGGTATTTTTGGTATAAAGATGCAAAGTAAAAAAGTAAAGGCAAAGTAAAAAAGCAAAACAATATGATGGAGATAGATATGATGAGAATAGACCCGGCGGCCATAGGTTTCACTAGTGGCTTCTCTCAAGAGCATAAGTATTCTACGGTGGGTGAACAAATTACTGTTGAGCAATTGATTGGATTGAGCATAATTATGAGAATATCTAGGCATGATCATGTATATAGGCATCACGTCCGTGACAAGTATATCGAAACGATTCTGCATCTACTACTATTACTCCACTCATCGACCGCTATCCAGCATGCATCTAGAGTATTAAGTTAAAAACAGAGTAACGCCTTAAGCAAGATGACATGATGTAGAGAGATAAATTCATGCAATATGAAATAAACCCCATCTTGTTATCCTCGATGGCAACGATACAATACGTGCCTTGCTGCCCCTTCTGTCACTGGGTAAGGACACCGCAAGATCGAACCCAAAGCTAAGCACTTCTCCCATGGCAAGAACTACCAATCTAGTTGGCCAAACCAAACGGATAATCCAAAGAGACTTGCAAAGATAACCAATTATACATAAAAGAATTCAGAGAAGATTCAAATATTATTCATAGATAGACTTGATCATAAACCCACAATTCATTGGTCTCAACAAACACATCGCAAAAAGAAGATTACATCGAATAGATCTCCACAAGAGAGGGGGAGAACTTTGTATTGAGATTCAAATAGAGAGAAGAAGCCATCTAGGTACTAACTATGGACCCGAAGGTCTGAGGTAAACTACTCACACTTCATTGGAGGGGCTAGGATGATGTAGAAGCCCTCCGTGATGATGGCCCTCTTCCGGTGGAGCTCCGAAACAGGCCCCAAGATGGGATCTCATGGATACAGAAAGTTGCGGCGGTGGAATTAGGTTTTTGGCTGCTATTCTGATCGTTTGGGGGTACGTGTGTATATATAGGAGGAAGGAGTACGTCGGTGGAGCACCGAGTGGCTCACGAGGCAGGGGGGCGCGCCCTGGGGGGGCACCCTCGTGACCTCCTCTTTGATCCCTTGCAGTAGGGTCCAAGTCTCCTGGATCACGTTCGGTGAGAAAATCACGTTTCCGAAGATTTTATTCCGTTTGGACTCCGTTTGATATTCTATTTATCCGAAACACTGAAATAGGCAAAAAACAGCAATTCTGGGCTGGGCCTCTGGTTAATAGGTTAGTCCCAAAAATAATATAAAAGTGGAAAATAAAGCCCAATATAGTCCAAAACAGTAGATAATATAGCATGGAGGAATCAAAAATTATAGATGCGTTGGAGAAGTATCAATGATGAAGTCCTTCCTCAGATCGAGCACAATTTGGTATCATCGCCTGTTCTCACAAACAACGAACTCATCAGCATTGGTCGTCCATTGACGCCAAATGCTCAGGATGACTCATGGGCTGATCACCCTCAAGAATCCCCTCGTGCTGAAGAAACACCAGTCACTCCCCCACCACAGGTCACCACTCTGGTGATTGACAGTGAAGACTTTGAGGCCCAACCAACTCCATCTCCACAGGCGTCGTCAGCATTTCGCAGGCTTCGCAAAGGACCTAGGCCACAGGTCACATTGTCAAGTGTTCCCGAAGGAGAAGAGCGTCAATCTGTCTCACGCGAAGTCTTTCCTGAAGCCTCTCCTACTGTGAACATTCCTGAATCTGAAGCCAAAGCGGCTGAAGATATTCTGGCTGCATCAGCCGATGAAGAAGAAGAACCACGTGATGAAGAAAGAGTTGCTACACCCCCGTCCAACCCTGAAGTTGTTCTCGAGGAGAACGTGTCTGACCCTCCAGCTCCTGAAGTGGAGTTTAACAATACTGAGGCAGCCACCAACATCAACACTGAAGCCAATGACGTTGTCATGGCTGAAGCTAATGTGGCACCTGAAGCTAATGTGGTGCCAGATGATGCTGCACCTGAAGCCAATGCAGCACCAGAAGCAAATTCGCTGCCTGAAGCCAATGCCTCTGCTCCTGTACCTCCTCCAAGGCCACACACCATCGAGAAAGCATATGATCGTGGACAGCTTGTTACCGTCCGCTGGCCAATCCTGGTTCCTCCGCCTGCTCCCGGACCTCAGTTTTCCTATCATGTGGAGCACATGCCTCAGGTCCAGAAGCCAAAGCCAAGGCTACCACGGTTTCCAAGTACTACAACTTCACCAGGATCATTTAATCTGAATGGATTCAAGGCACACAACGCATTCTTCAACAGTGCCAAGAACCCCTACACAAGGCCAAGAATCTCTTCGGACGGATTCTGGAGTTATCAGCAGCGAAGCTATTATTCATGCATCTTGTACAATTAGGGACGCATCTTCCCTCACATGCATCTTGACTGTGAAGCCATTGCTGGATTGCCATGCCTTGAAGAAGCCCTTGACTGCTTCCGTGATGCGGGTCTGCTTAATTTTGTGACTGCAAAGGAACACTGGAATGAAGAACTTCTGCTTCAATTATATGCTACCCTCCACATTCGTGGATACAACAGGGATCCGAAGACTTGGATCCTTGAGTGGATGACAGGAGATGTTCATCATGAAGCTAAATCTCAAGACATCATTGAGCTCACAGCCCTGCCCACTCCTGGTGAATACTATGAACCAGGTTGTCAACAACACCAGAATGCTTTGGAGAGCATTTTCCAGAAGCCAGAACCCAACATGAGTCAAATGCTGAGCATACTGAAGCCTTTGCCACACGACGCTGAATACCCAACTGAATTCTTTATTGAAGACCTAGAGTATCTACCCCGCACCATTTATCATATCATCAGAAAGACTCTATGGCTTGTCAAAGGACATTCATCTGCAGCGAAGCTTGAAGGAGCAATGAAGACTTTGGTTTTCTATATCTTCAATGGCATAAGCTTCAATGCTCAAGACTTCTTCATCAGGCAGTTGGCTGCATCTGGCTCCGACATTTTTTGTGCGAAGTTCTACGCTCCATGGGTAATGCGTCTTATCAAGCTTCACTCTGCCTTCAACTATCAGCCGTCTACGCGCAATCATCTTGTATTCTTGCCAGAGGTTGATCTGTCTGTTGAAGCTATTTACCCAGAGCCTGCTAAGGATCCAATCTATCTTCACAATGTTGATCATCAAAGCTTCACCCAGCCCATTGAAGGAGTTCAGGCAGTCTCTCGTGTTTATCCCTTGGCTGGTAAGACACGTGCCCCTCGCGCCCAAACTGACGCCACTAGAAGCACCATTGCCTAAAGGCCTCGGAAGCGATCTCGTGTTCTCAATGACCGAGAGCTTCTCGTCGCGCTACATCAGAAACATGATAAGCATCATGACTGGCTTAAGCGTCAGATGCAAAGCCTCTTGGTGGACGTCAATCGCATTCGCAATCTTGCCACCAAGAATGCCTTTGTTACACATGAAACCTGTCGAAGGTCCTGGAAGAGTTTGACTCTGCTCACTGCTGAAGAAGATCTTCAAGACGATGGCTTCACAGAAAGATTCAAGTTTGACTCCACTCCTCCAAGGAATGCTCACTTGCGTCGGACTCCCTCCCTTGAAGACTCTGACTATTCTTCCTCAGCTGCCACGGTGAATGCCAGAGTTATCGATAATCAAGATGATGCCACTTCACCACCTCCACCTTCAGCGCGTCTCGACACTGCACCAAGTTCTTCTGTACCACCGGACCTCAACGACGACCCTGCTGCTTCGCCTGCACCTCATGGGAACGAGTAGAAGCTCTATGTCTTCAAACCTTTTTGGTCATTACTGACAAAAGGGGGAGAAGCATATGAGTTGATAGTCTTCAAGCGGGTCCATATGGGTGGTTGCTTTACTTTTTGCTACTTTTGCCAAGTGCTTACAACTCTTGCTTTTGAAACATTTGGTTTGTTTTGAGTTGTAACACTTAAGCTTGATGGTCGTCTGCCACCTTTTTCGACACTATGTGATGCGATGATAAATTCCGCACGTGCGACGATAAATTCCGCACGAAGTCATTTTGCAGACGTCCATTTTTCATTATGCATGTCATTATTTTCATTATATCATTTCATGCATGATGAATTGTCTTCATAAGTAGAAGAGGAGCTCCGCAAGTACAACCTGCCATGTGCATTTGCATTCAAAAGCAAAATACTTACATGCACATCTTCAGGGGGAGCCTTTCTGCTACTTACGAAGACAATACTTAAAACCTTTACAATTTCACATATTTCTATCCCCGTTGAAAACTTCAACCATTTTGTCATCAATCACCAAAAAGGGGGAGATTGTAAGTGCATCTAGTGTCACCCCTAGTTGGTTTTGGAGTATTGACGACAAACCTGGTTGAGGGACTAATGTGTTTGTGATAATTGTAGGATAACACAGGTAGAAGTCCCTCATTGATTTGGTTTTCCTACCGGAGATGACCCCTAAAAATGTATGAAGACATTGAAGTCAAAGGTGGTATGTGAAGACATTCACATTGATGACTATGACAAGAGAAGACATCGCGTGAAGACTATGGAGCGCAAAGACTTAGCTGTTTCCTCGTTCTTTTTCTTCTTTGTTGATTCATAGGAACCACCGTACTGTTAAGTGGGGTCCAAGTGAACCAGTCAGAATGACTGAAGTGATGCTTAACCAAAATCCTATGTCTTCGAGCGAAGACAATGAGAGCAAATCTTATCCAGAGCTGGATAAGTCAGCTTTGCTTGTAGCTCAAGTAAACTTTCCGTGTGTGTTTGAAATCTGACCTTTGGAATACCTGTCAGTTCCTTAGTGACCCAGGGTCATTTCGGACAAATCAGGTCGGGTTGCCTATGTTGGGGAACGTAGTAATTTCGAAAATTTTCCTACGCACACGCAAGATCATGGTGATGCATAGCAACGAGGGGGAGAGTCTGATCTACGTACCCTTGTAGATCGCAACGGAAGCGTTGACACAACGTAGAGGAAGTAGTCGTACGTCTTCTTCCCGATCCGACCGATCCAAGCACCGTTACTCCGACACCTCCGAGTTCTTAGCACACATTCAGCTCGATGATGATCCTCGGGCTCCGATCCAGCAAAGCATCGAGGAAGAGTTTCGTCAGCACGACGGCGTGGTGACGATCTTGATGTACTACCGACGCAGGGCTTCGCCTAAGCTCTACAACGATATGACCGAGGTGGAATTTGGTGGCAGGGGGCACCGCACACGGCTAAGGAACGATCAACAATGATCAACTTGTGTGTCTTGGGGTGTCCCCTGCCCCCGTATATAAAGGATGAGAGGGGGAGGGCTGGCCGGCCAAAGGAGGGAGGCGCAGGAGGAGTCCTACTCCTACCGGGAGTAGGACTCCCCCCTCCAATCCTAGTCCAACTAGGATTCCTTGAAGGGGAGAGAGAGAGAGGGTGGCCGGCCCCTTCTCCTAGTCCTAATAGGACTAGGGGGAGGGGGGAGGTGCGCAGCCCTTGTGGGCAGCCCTCTCACCTTTCCACTAAGGCCCATGTAGGCCCATTTGGCTCTCGGGGGGTTCCGGTAACCCTCCCGGTAATCCGGTAAAATCCCGATTTCACCCGGAACACTTCCGATGTCCAAACATAGGCTTCCAATATATCAATATTTATGTCTCGACCATTTCGAGACTCCTCGTCATGTCCGTGATCACATCCGGGACTCCGAACAACCTTCGGTACATCAAAATGCATAAACTCATAATAACTGTCATCGTAATGTTAAGCGTGCGGACCCTACGGTTCGAGAACAATGTAGACATGACCGAGACACGTCTCCGGTCAATAACCAATAGCGGGACCTGGATGCCCATATTGGCTCCTACATATTCTACGAAGATCTTTATCGGTCAGACCGCATAACAACATACGTTGTTCCCTTTGTCATCGGTATGTTACTTGCCCGAGATTCGATCGTCGGTATCCAATACCTAGTTCAATCTCGTTACTGGCAAGTCTCTTTACTCGTTCTGTAATACATCATCTCACAACTAACTCATTAGTTGCAATGCTTGCAAGGCTTATGTGATGTGCATTACCGAGAGGGCCCAGAGATACCTCTCCGACAATCGGAGTGACAAATCCTAATCTCGAAATACGCCAACCCAACATGTACCTTTGGAGACACCTGTAATGCTCCTTTATAATCACCCAGTTACGTTGTGACGTTTGGTAGCACCCAAAGTGTTCCTCTGGTAAACGGGAGTTGCATAATCTCATAGTCATAGGAACATGTATAAGTCATGAAGAAAAGCAATAGCAACATACTAAACGATCGGGTGCTAAGCTAATGGAATGGGTCATGTCAATCAGATCATTCAACTAATGATGTGACCTCATTAATCAAATAACAACTCTTTGTTCATGGTTAGGAAACATAACCATCTTTGATTAACGAGCTAGTCTAGTAGAGGCATACTAGTGACACTCTGTTTGTCTATGTATTCACACATTTATTATGTTTCCGGTTAATACAATTCTAGCATGAATAATAAACATTTATCATGATATAAGGAAATAAATAATAACTTTATTATTGCCTCTAGGGCATATTTCCTTCAGTCTCCCACTTGCACTAGAGTCAATAATCTAGTTCACATCGTCATGTGATTTAACAGCAATAGTTCACATCACCATGTGATTAACACCCATAGTTCACATCGCCATGTGACCAACACCCAAAGGGTTTACTGGATTTAGCAATCTAGTTCACATCGCTATGTGATTAACCCCAAAGAGTACTAAGGTGTGATCATGTTTTGCTTGTGAGAGAATCTTAGTCAACGGGTCTGCCACATTCAGATCCACATGTATTTTGCAAATTTTTATGTCAACAATGCTCTGCATGGAGCTACTCTAGCTAATTGCTCCCACTTACAATATGTATCTAGACCGAGACTTAGAGTCATCTAGATTAGTGTCAAAACTTGCATCGGCGTAACCCTTTACGACGAACCTTTTGTCAAGTCCATAATCGAGAAACATATCCTTATTTCACTAAGGATAATTCTGACCGCTGTCCAGTGATCTACTCCTAGATCACTATTGTACTCCCTTGCCAAATCAGTGCAGGGTATACAATAGATCTGGCATACAGCATGACATATTTTATAGAACCTATGGCCAAGGCATAGGGAATGACTTTCATTCTCTTTCTATCTTCTGTCGTGGTCGGGCTTTGAGTCTTACTCAACTTCACACCTTGTAATACGGGCAAGAACTCTTTCTTTGACTGTTCCATTTTGAACTACTTCAAAATCTTGTCAAGGTATGTACTCATTGAAAAAACTTATCTAGTGTCTTGATCTATCTCTATAGATCTTGGAGCTCAATATGTAAGCAGCTTCACCGAAGTCTTTCTTTGAAAAACTCCTTTCAAACACTCCTTTATGCTTTACAGATTAATTCTACATTATTTCTGATCAACAATATGTCATTCACATATACTTATCAGAAATGCTGTAGTGCTCCCATTCACTTTCTTGTGAATACAAGCTTCACTGCAAGTCTGTATAAAACTATATGCTTTGATCAACTTATCAAAGCGTATATTCCAACTCCGAGATGCTTGCACCAGTCCACAGATGGATCGCTGGAGCTTGCACATTTTGTTAGCACCTTTCGGATTGACAAAACCTTCTAGTTGCATCACATACAACCCTTCTTTAATAAATCCATTAAAGAATGCAGTTTTGTTTATCCATTTGCCAGATTTCATAAAATGCGGCAATTGCTAACATGATTCGGACAGACGTAAGCATAGATACGAGTGAGAAAAACTCATCGTAGTCAACACCTTGAACTTGTCGAAAAACTTTTTCGAAAATTCTAGCTTTGTAGATAGTAACACTACTATCAACGTCCGTCTTCCTCTTGAAGATCCATTTATTTTCTATGGTTTTGCCGATCATCGGGCAAATCCATCAAAGTCCATACTTTGTTCTCATACATGGATCATATCTCAGATTTCATGGCCTCAAACCATTCCGCGGAATCTGGGCTCATCATCGCTTCCTCATAGTTCGTAGGTTCATCATGATCTAGTAGCATGACTTCCAGAAAAGGATTACCGTACCACTCTGGCGCGGATCTTACTCTGGTTGATCTACGAGGTTCAGTAGTATCTTGTTCTGAAGTTTCATGATCATCATCATTAGCTTCCTCACTAACTGGTGTAGGTGTCACAGAAACAGTTTTCTGTGATGTGCTACTTTCCAACAAGGGAGCAGGTACAGTTACCTCGTCAAGTTCTACTTTCCTCCCACTCACTTCTTTCGAGAGAAACTCCTTCTCCAGAAAGTTTCTGAATTTTAGCAACAAAAGTCTTGCCTTCGGATCTGTGATAGAAGGTGTATCCAATAGTTTCCTTTGGATATCCTATGAAGACGCACTTCTCCGATTTGAGTTTGAGCTTATCAGGATGAAACTTTTTCATATAAGCATCGCAACCACAAACTTTAAGAAACGACAGCTTAGGTTTCTTGCCAAAGCATAGTTCACACGGTGTCGTCTCAACGGATTTATATGGTGCCCTATTTAACGTGAATGCAGCTGTCTCTAATGCATAACCCCAAAACGATAGTGGTAAATCGGTAAGAAACATCAATATTCATCGGACTTATGTTGCTCGCTCCATTGTTCCGAAGAACAGAGTCTTAGTCATCTTGCCCATGATGCATGGTTCGCAAGCATCAACTGATTCATAATCAAGTGATTCCAAAAGCCCATCAGCATGGAGTTTCTTCATGCGCTTTACACCAATATGACCTAAACGGCAGTGCTACAAATAAGTTGCACTATCATTATTAACTTTGCATCTTTTGGTTTCAATATTATGATTATGTGTATCACTACGATCGAGATCCAACGAACTATTTTCATTGGGTGTGTAACCATATAAGGTTTTATTCATGTAAACAGAACAACAATTTATTCTCTTACTTAAATGAATAACCGTATTACAATAAACATGATCAAATCATATTCATGCTCAACGCAAACACCAAATAACACTTATTTAGGTTCAACACTAATCCCGAAATTATGGGGAGTGTGCGATGATGATCATATCAATCTTGGAACCACTTCCAACACACATCGTCACTTCACCCTTAACTAGTCTTTGTTTATTCTGCAACTCCCGTTTCGAGTTACTAATCTTAGCAACTAAACTAGTATCAAATACTGAGGGTTTGCTATAAACACTAGTAAAGTACACATCGATAACATGTATATCAAATATACTTATGTTCACTCTGCCATCCTTCTTATCCGCCAATCACTTGGGGTAATTCCACTTCCAGTGACCAGTCCCTTTGGAGTAGAAGCACTTAGTCTCAGGCTTAGGATCAGACTTGGGCTTCTTCACTTGAGCAGCTACTTGCTTGCCGTTCTTCTTGAAGTTCCCCTTCTTCCCTTTGCCCTTTTCTTGAAACTAGTGGTCTTGTCAACCATCAACACTTGTTGTTTTTCTTGATTTCTACCTTCGTTGATTTCATCATCACGAAGAGCTTGGGAGTTGTTTCCGTTATCCCTTGCATATTATAGTTCATCACAAAGTTCTACTAACTTAGTGATGATGACTAGAGAATTCTGTCAATCACTATCTTATCTGGAAGATTAACTCCCACTTGATTCAAGCGATTGTAGTACCCAGACAATCTGAGCACATGCTCACTAGTTGAGCGATTCTCCTCCATCTTTTAGCTATAGAACTTGTTGGAGACTTCATATCTCTCAACTCGGGTATTTGCTTGAAATATTAACTTCAACTCCTGGAACATCTCATATGGTCCATGACGTTTCAAAACGTCCTTGAAGTCCCGATTCTAAGCCATTAAGCATGGTGCACTAAACTATCAAGTAGTCATCATATTGAGCTAGTCAAACATTCATAACGTCTGCATCTGCTCCTGCAATAGGTCTGTCACCTAGCGGTGCATCAAGGACATAATTCTTCTGTGCAGCAATGAGGATAAACCTCAGATCACGGATCCAATCCGCATCATTGCTACTAACATCTTTCAACACAATTTTCTCTAGGAACATATCAAAATAAACACAGGGAAGCAATAACGCGAGCTATTGATCTACAACATAGATATGCTAATACTACCAGGACTAAGTTCATGATAAATTTAAGTTCAATTAATCATATTACTTAAGAACTCCCACTTAGATAGATATCCCTCTAATCCTCTAAGTGATCACGTGATCCAAATCAACTAAACCATAACCGATCATCACGTGAGATGGAGTAGTTTTCAATGGTGAACATTGTCATGTTGATCATATCTACTATATGATTCACGCTCGACCTTTCGGTTTCTGTGTTCCGAGGCCATATCTGCATATGCTAGGCTCGTCAAGTTTAACCTGAGTATTCTGCGTGTGCAAAACTGGCTTGCACCCGTTGTAGATGGACGTAGAGCTTATCACACCCGATCATCACGTGGTGTTTGGGCACGACGAACTTTGGCAACGGTGCATACTCAGGGAGAAAACTTCTTGATAATTTAGTGAGAGATCATCTTATAATGCTACCGTCAATCAAAGCAAGATAAGATGCATAAAAGATAAACATCACATGCAATCAATATAAGTGATATGATATGGCCATCATCATCTTGTGCTTGTGATCTCCATTGCCGAAGCACCTTCATGATCACCATCGTCACCGGCGCGACACCTTGATCTCCATCATAGCATCGTTGTCGTCTCGCCAATCTTATGCTTCCACGACTATCACTGCCGCTTAGTAATAAAGTAAAGCATTACATCGCGATTGCATTGCATACAATAAAGCGACAACCATATGGCTCCTGCCAGTTGCCGATAACTTGGTTTACAAAACATGATCATCTCATACAATAAAATCAGCATCATGCCTTGACCATATCACATCACAACATGCCCTGCAAAAACAAGTTAGACGTCCTCTACTTTGTTGTTGCAAGTTTTACGTGGCTGCTACGGGCTTAAGTAAGAACTCATCTCACCTATGCATCAAAACCACAACGATAGTTTGTCAAATAGACTCCGTTTTAACCTTCTCAAGGACCGGGCGTAGCCACACTTGGTTCAACTAAAGTTGGAGAGGCAGTCTTCCGCAAGCCATCTATGTGCAAAGCACGTCGAGGGAACCGGTCTCGCGTAAGAGTACGCGTAAGGTTGGTCCGGATCGTCTCATCCAACAATACCGCCGAACCAAAGTATGACATGCTGGTAGGCAGTATGACTTGTATCGCCCACAACTCACTTGTGTTCTACTCGTGCAAATAACATCAAACCATAAAACCTAGGCTCGGATGCCACTGTTGGGGAACGTAGTAATTTCGAAAATTTTCCTACGCACACGCAAGATCATGGTGATGCATAGCAACGAGGGGGAGAGTTTGATCTACGTACCCTTGTAGATCGCAACGGAAGCGTTGACACAACATAGAGGAAGTAGTCGTACGTCTTCTTCCCGATCCGACCGATCCAAGCACCGTTACTCCGGCACCTCCGAGTTCTTAGCACACGTTCAGCTCGATGACGATCCTCGGGCTCCGATCCAGCAAAGTGTCGAGGAAGAGTTTCGTCAGCACGACGGCGTGGTGACGATCTTGATGTACTACCGACGCAGGGCTTCGCCTAAGCTCTACAATGATATGACCGAGGTGGAATTTGGTGGCAGGGGCACCGCACACGGCTAAGGAACGATCAACAATGATCAACTTGTGTGTCTTGGGGTGTCCCCTGCCCCCGTATATAAAGGATGAGAGGGGGAGGGCTGGCCGGCCAAAGGAGGGAGGCGCAGGAGGAGTCCTACTCCTACCGGGAGTAGGACTCCCCCCTCCAATCCTAGTCCAACTAGGATTCCTTGAAGGGGAGAGAGAGAGAGAGGGTGGCCGGCCCCTTCTCCTAGTCCTAATAGGACTAGGGGGAGGGGGAGGTGCGCAGCCCTTGTGGGCAGCCCTCTCACCTTTCCACTAAGGCCCATGTAGGCCCATTTGGCTCTCGGGGGGTTCCGGTAACCCTCCCGGTAATCCGGTAAAATCCCGATTTCACCCGGAACACTTCCGATGTCCAAACATAGGCTTCCAATATATCAATCTTTATGTCTCGACCATTTTGAGACTCCTCGTCATGTCCGTGATCACATCCGGGACTCCGAACAACCTTCAGTACATCAAAATGCATAAACTCATAATAACTGTCATCGTAACGTTAAGCGTGCGGACCCTACGGTTCGAGAACAATGTAGACATGACCGAGACACGTCTCCGGTCAATAACCAATAGCGGGACCTGGATGCCCATATTGGCTCCTACATATTCTACTAAGATCTTTATCGGTCAGACCGCATAACAACATACGTTGTTCCCTTTGTCATCGTTATGTTACTTGCCCGAGATTCGATCGTCGGTATCCAATACCTAGTTCAATCTCGTTACTGGCAAGTCTCTTTACTCGTTCTGTAATACATCATCTCACAACTAACTCATTAGTTGCAATGCTTGCAAGGCTTATGTGATGTGCATTACCGAGAGGGCCCAGAGATACCTCTCCGACAATCGGAGTGACAAATCCTAATCTCGAAATACGCCAACCCAACATGTACCTTTGGAGACACCTGTAATGCTCCTTTATAATCACCCAGTTATGATGTGACGTTTGGTAGCACCCAAAGTGTTCCTCCGGTAAACGGGAGTTGCATAATATCATAGTCATAGGAACATGTATAAGTCATGAAGAAAAGCAATAGCAACATACTAAACGATCGGGTGCTAAGCTAATGGAATGGGTCATGTCAATCAGATTATTCAACTAATGATGTGACCTCATTAATCAAATAACAACTCTTTGTTCATGGTTAGGAAACATAACCATCTTTGATTAACGAGCTAGTCTAGTAGAGGCATACTAGTGACACTCTGTTTGTCTATGTATTCACACATGTATTATGTTTCCGGTTAATACAATTCTAGCATGAATAATAAACATTTATCATGATATAAGGAAATAAATAATAACTTTATTATTGCCTCTAGGGCATATTTCCTTCATCCTAGTGGTTATAAATAGCCCACCCCCTACACCATAAATTGGTTGGCTGTTCAGAGTTAGTGCACGGCTTTTGTTGTTTGAGAGCAACCCACCTCGAAGCCTTTGAGAGAGAAATCCTTGCGAGGACAAAACCCTAAACACCCAGAGCAAAAGAGTGTTAGGCATCACTTAAGTAGTCTTGTCTGTGTGATCTGAAGACTTATTACACTTGAGGACTGTGAATCCTCTAGCCGGTTAGGCGTCACGTTCTGAGCATCCAAGAGTCATTGTGGATCGCCGGTGAACGAAGTCTGTGAAGTTTTGGAAGTCTACCTTGAAGACTTACCAGAGTAATTGGGCGAGGACTGGGTGTCCTTAGCTCAAGGGGAATAAGGTGAAGACGCGGTCTTCTAAGTTGAATCTCAGCCTCCCTAACCAGATGTACGGTTGTCATAGCAACTGGAACTGGTCCAACAAATCATTGTCTTCAACGAGCCACTGGTTCTATCCTCTCCATCTCTTTATTTACTGTTAGTCCTTCTGAAGTCATTGCCTGTTTGCATTATCTTTTGTCTTCACTGAGTGACTACTTGTTCTGATTAGCTTCATACTATCTTCCATCCTAATCTATACTGCCTAGCTGCTATTAGTCTTTGTGCCTTCATTTCATTGAATACTTGACTATGGCTTGCTTAGTGTAGTCTACCTTCCGCTGCATGGTAATAGGTTTATTTCTATCGTTTGTCTTCGAAACTTCCATGTTTTGAAGACTTTCATAAAAATCGCATATTCACCACTCCTCTAGTCGATCACTAGCACTTTCAGAGTCCACGGAGGGCTCCACCCACGAAGGGTCCACGAAGAAGCAACCTTGTCTATCCCACCATGGCCATTGCCCACGAAGGACTTGCCTCACTAGGTTAGATCTTCACGAAGTAGGCGATCTCTTTACCCGTACAAACTCCTTGGTTCAACTCCACAATCTTGACGGAGGCTCGCAAGTGACACCTAACCAATCTAGGAGACACCACTCACCAAAAGGTAATAGATGGTGTGTTGATGATGAACTCCTTGCTCTTGTGCTTCAAATGATAGTCTCCCCAACACTTAACTCTCTCTCATAGGATTGGATTTGGTAGAAAGATGATTTGAGCGGAAAGCAACTTGGGGAAGGCTAGAGATCAAGATTTATGTGGTTGGAATGGAATATCTTGACCTCAACACGAGTGTAGGTGGTTCTCTCTCAGAAAATGTATGTTGGAAGTGTATGCATGTTCTGATGGCTCTCTCCATGAATGAAGAGTGGGTGGAGGGGTATATATAGCCTCCACATAAAATCTAACCGTTACACACAAATCACCGAACTCGGTGGGACCGAATTATAAAACTCGGTCAGACCAATTTAGTTCAAAATGTGAACGTTAGTATTTTCGGTGGACCGACATGTCAACTTAGTGGGACCGATTCCATTAGGGTTAGGGCATAACGTAATCTCGGTGAGACCGATTACACAAACTCGGTGGGACCAATTTTGGCAATCGACAAACAAAGAGTTGGTCAGGCAAACTCGGTGGGACCGATTCGGTCATCTCGGTTAGATCAAAATGTTACGAAGGGGAAATAGAGAGTTTGCATTGCAATCTCGGTGGGGCCGACCGCTCATCTCGGTTGGACCAAAATGTTACGAAGGGAAACAGAGAGGTTGCAATCCCATCTCGGTGAGACCGAGATCTCTATCGGTGAGACCGAAGTGACTAGGGTTTGTGGCAGTGGCTATGTCAAGTGAACTCGGTGGCACCGGATAGAAGATTTCGGTGGGGCCGAGTTTGACTTTTGGTTTGGGACATATGTGGATATGAGAAAGTAGTTGAGGATTTTTGGAGCATATCACTAAGCATTTTGAGCAAGTAACTCATTAAGCAGCACCTCACCCCCTTTTAATAGTATTGGCTTTTTCTATGGACTCATTGTGATCTTGGATCACTAAAAGTAAAATGTAGAGTCTTGTGCTTTGAGCTTGAGCCAATCTTTTGTCCTTAGCATTTTCAGGGGTCCACTTTCTAATCCATGCCATGCCAATCATTGAGCTTTCCTGAAATATTTATCTTAAAATAGCATTAGCTCAATGAGCTATATGTTGTTAGGAATTACCAAAACCACCCAGGGATAGTTGCACTTTCAATATTCTAGGTCCCTCTCGGCGTGACAACATCCATCATCGTTTGGCCAAACAAACCGTGAATTGATCACGGGGATGCTGAGACATGAGAATGAGAAAATGGAACCAAAATGAGCAGTGTTGATCTCACAAAGATAGCGGTATATCTCACCTCAGGTTTTGTAAAGTATCGCAGAGCGAAAGGGACATCATATGATAACCAACAATTCACTTGAATATTCGTGTAAGTATAGGGATCAATATGGATGCCGATGGTTCTGTTGTTGATCATAGAATGAAAGGTGTTTTTCTTTCATGTCTATATTTTAAAGAACCTGCAGGGTAATAGGCTTAAGGATTTTTTGACAGAAAGACTGTAAAGGGAGGCCCCTACAGTATAACCTGTGTAACAAACCCAAATTAGAAGTACCATGCCTTGAACCTGGGTGCGTGGGAAGGCATCAACTCCTTTCCACCACTAGGATATGCCTTATTGTGATTAACAAAATTATGATATGTTGAGTTCTATTGGAGTGAAGAATATGAGAAAATATTACCAGAATAGTTTCAGGAATAAAATAATTTGTTTCAGGAGAAACTAGAAGCGTCTCAGGGTTACCGGAAGGGTTTCGAAGAATACCGGGTAATGATATATAGGCGGAAGTTTCTAGGGACCTAATACAAATAATAGAGGGCTCTAATATTGAATAAGAGGCCCCTATGATTTATTTAGGGACTATGGGATAAAGAAAATAGGTAGAGGCATATTAGGGGAAAGTTAATGGGCCTAAGAGACCCAATAGGGGGGGTGGATTAATTGGGAGAGGGACTCCCTCTCCCTTAGGGGCGCACCAAGGGAGGATCCCTCCCCATGTCGGCCACCTCCCCTCCCCTCCACTTATATAACACACACACATATACATGAACTGCTAACAAAATAATAACACACACACACACACACATGAGGGGCCCCCCCATAGAGGACACACAAGCCCCTTGTCTCGGGCGCCCTCTCTATAGTTCTTGTCTAGACTTGTTCTAGACTAGATCTAGTTCTAGTTTTCTCTTGTCAACATGATAGAGAAGCCTCGTGTGGTTATCTTTCCCTCCTCTAGTTCTCCGTTGACGTAAAGCTCTGGACGGCGAAGCGCTACCGGACCATGATGCTTGTACACGTGTAATCTGCAGAGAGATCGTGCTTTCAATATTTGTTCGAGGGATCGTTAGTGAGATGGTTCGAGGGCCTTTAAGAACGATCTACACCAATTCTCGTTCCGCTACAACTCGAAGTTGGTAATGGATCTAACCTTCTATGCATCTTCATAGTGTTCCTATGATCTTGATCTTAGGTTTTTTTGTTTTTTTACTATGTACCCCAACAGTGGTGTTCGTCCCCCCCTCTAATCTCTATTCCTCCACCTGTTTTCCACTAAAATCACATCAACTACCCCATGTCTTATTTTCTTATACTAAATAAAACCATGTTTTCTTTGGTTAGCCAATAGGTATTGAGTTTGTTGCAAGAAATAGGTATTAGTTTGAATATCAACTAAAGTCCATTTTTTGGTACACAATCACTTTAATAGTAAAATGACACATAAATCACATTGACCGCGTAAAAGACTCACTAAAATTTTAGCGCCAGTAATGTAAAGATTATGTCCCCTTTGCAACGCACTAGAAATTACCTAGTTCTCTTTAAAGTGGTGGAATTGAAGGGGAAAATGTAGTTTAAAATATATGAGTTCTTGACAGTCTTCCTTATAGATTTGGTCAAATCTTGATAAAGTAAGAGGAATGGAGGATGTTCTGCCGAGAGCTTCACAAACTAGTGGAATATATGAAAAGGTACTCCCTCTACATACAGACTGGAATGAGGGAACAAACACACAAACATACATTTATATACATCTAAATCAGAAAAGGTTAGACCATCTTATAATAGTGAGTACAGGGAGTAATAAATACGTGGCACATTCCTTTTTTGAGGACTATAGTTTCAGTATAACTTACTTGCAAGGCCTTTGCATTTTCTGATTTGTAGGTGCCCGAAAAAAGGCTTCTCACCTTTGATTAGGACGGATCCAGTAGGGTGTAGGGTGGGGTGGGCCACACCCTAAGATTTAGGCCCAACCCATATAACCATGAAGAAAAAGAAACAAGAAGAAAAAAATTCAAGCTTAACTCACTTTTAGCCCACCCTAACAAATTGGGCTTGATTCGCCACTCCATAGCAAACTAAACCGACCGTAGACCTCCTATTCCGCGCCTTTAGCGATGCCGCCGCGGAAGGCAACTGGCACTCAGTACCCCCCCCCCCTCCCCTCTCCCCAAGGGCTCTCCTCGAGGAATCGAACTCCTGTCGTTACACTCATATATGTCTTGCTAACCACTAGAGTCACTCTGTGCCAGTGACTTGACTGATTGCAGCACAAAAAAATTAAGAACAACTATAGACGCACCATTTATTGCACAATATATTGTACTATTTACTGTGTCACTTAGATTTTTGAATTACTTGATTTGGAAAACTTTTTTTAAAAGAGTGGTATTTTTTGGAAGTTCATGGATTTTTAAAAAGTTCACGAACATGCAAAAAAAAGTTTGTCTATTAAAAAGAAGTTCATGAATTCAAAATTAGTTCATGTATTCAATAAAGTTCGTGAATTCAAAAAAGCTCACTCATTTGAGAAAAAAATATGAATTTGAAAAAAGATGGCGAGTTTGGAAAAGGTACATGGATTTGAAATTTTTTGCAGATTTTGATTTTTTTTGTGAAATTGAAAAACTTTACAAATTTGAGAAAAGTTCGTGAGTTTAAAAAAATTACGGATTTGAAAAAGATCCTGAAATTTGAAAAAAAATCACGAATTAGAAATAAATCAGAGCTAAAAGTTCATGAAGTTTGGAAAATATTCACAAATTTGAAGAAGTTCACAAAATTTGAAAAATTTAATGAAATGGAAAAAAGTTTAGAAAGTTTGAAAAAAACGTTTGCGGATTTGGAAATATGTTCAGAGCTAAAAGTTCATGCACTTGAAAAATTTCATGGTTTTGGAAAAAGTTTACAGGCTAAAAAATTCATGAATTTTTGAAAAACAAAAAACAAAAAAGAGTAAGAAAAACCCGAAAGGAAAACCAAATCAAAAAACCAGACTGCACCGGCGACTTAGCGAACGTCGCGCGCGTTCTGCTTTGAGAAAACGCCTGTAAGTGGCGCTGAGGGCGCTAAATACGATTCGGGGGTAACAGACCATACGCAACGTGGTGACTTTGTTAACACGTGCCACGGCATGCTAGTGTATAATGCCATCCACTTTGTTAAGGACACCTACTCCTTCTAATTCATATTAATTGTCGCCGATTTAACATAAAGTTGTATGGATCGGGAGTACTTTGCTTCAAATAGTAGGTTTAGGCCAATTTCAATATTAAAATCTGATCTAGTGCGAGGTAGAAAGTTCTCTGCATTCGAGGCCAGTTCATCTACTACGTGTCACCACTGTTTCTGCAGTTACAGAAACTGGAAACATAGAATTCGCAAAAGTAGCTCACTCTAATTTGGGCACGAAATTGATGACTAAATTAAATTCCCATAGGCTCGTTTGTCAGCATTAGGTAAATCATGCACGCACTGGGCCGAGCTGCAACTTGTATATCTGCTTGACATATCTTATTGCTTGGAGAAAAGCGTGCATCATTTCCCCCGGACGGCCCGGCGGGTGTCCTGCAGCTTCAGCTTGTTGGCGACTGTAATCACACGGAGGCGCAGGTTCTGCTGGCGACGCCGGCAGCCACCTCTGCTGGCCATCTTCGTCGCGCCTTTGCGGCGGCCGGGAACCAAGGATCGGATGCGGCGACGGGCCGTGCTTCGGCGACGGTGGCGCGTGCTTGGAGTGCCTGTCCACTGCATCACGGGGCAGGTTCAGGTGCGATGAAGATGGCACCACGTCATCATCGCCATCAGACGCGACCAGGCGCTTGTAGCTGTAGTTGTATGCATCGCCTGACGTGGGCACACGTAAGAGTAAGAGAAATTGTTCCGTTACCAAACAGAAAATCAAACAAACCAAGAATAATATATGTATGAATCGTGTACTCTCTTCGTTCCATATTACTCGTCGCTGATTTAGTACAAGGGAGTATATGCTTGTGCACAGAAATTCGTGTGCAGTGCACTCAGCACTCACCTAGTATTCGTGCTTCCACAAGTTGAGAGAGTAGGAGGGACTGCAGGAGGAAGGATAGGAGAACCTCCGAATGAAACGATGATCTCTCCATGGGAGCTAAGGTCCTCGGGGTAGGTCAGTACTAAAACTGTGCGTTAAGGCTGTGAGCAACGAGCATATATGTACTGCCGGCCGGGGTGCTCACTCACTCGTGTGAACATCCATGGCCAGTATTCCACGTCAATGTATGAGTCTCACTCGGTCTCTTTGCTATTAAAGTGTCAAAGGGACTTTTCTTTAAGACCAAAGACCTCGGACGAGGCCCCCAAGGACACATACAGATACAGATACAGTGTTCCAGTACCAGCAAGTTGCCCACTTGGCCCAGTGGACGTGCCTAGCTGAACCTGCCCTGTTCCCTTGAGAAGAAAAAAAAGCTGAACCTGCCCTGTTAGATGTTGCAATGGATGTGCTCGCCTTTTGTGTCGTTCCGAGTGCGCGCCGACAGTGGCCGGCAAGGACACAAAATTCGTTTTCACAATCAGAGAATAGGATTTGTTACAACACACACCCAAAATGCCACATGAATGATTACTCGCGCAAAAGAACTGGCCCTAACTTCTTCTCCCCCGGCTTAGATCCAAAGGTTCGCCTCGGCCGTGATAGTGTTTAGCAAGATTAGTGATGGGGCGCTTTTATGCCACAAACTCATGCGTTTTTCTCATTACAAACCGCCCATGACACAAGCATGGTAAGCGAAGCCTTGGCTTTTCTGTTGAGGGTGCCCACGACGCTTGTGTTTGCCCACCACTCCTCAATTGATTAAATCAAATGCCATGAAGAGGTGTCAATGTCAACAGTGTTGATTTTTCAATGACCAAGTTTTGAAGCCTCGGGGTGTAGTGACAAGAGAAGAAAAGACGAGGCCCACATTCTTGCACCCTCGTGTGCACAGGGGGCAGGGACCACAATTTGGCCAACAGCATTTAGTCGATCTATCGACAGTTCAAATTATGTCCTGAAGAGCCAACCAAGTAAAAAAACTTGACTTTTGGAGGGGTCCAAACTTTCCAAATCATTTGATCCATGGGGGATAGCACCAAGCGTAGAAACTGTGCCTTATAGGCGGAGGCCGCCTAGTAGAGCCCACTTGTCGTATGTTTCCAAGAAATGTCATCCTCAGCGAGATCATCAAGATGGACCTCATGCAAAAGCATCCAAATGGTGAGAAAATGTCGAATGTGCTCAAAGGAAACAACGGCGGAAGGTCTGATCTTAAAGGACTATCTGTTATTTATGGGGGCCTCTGACACCTTCCAATTTTTCTTCAAAGAGACCTTATGGATGAGAGGAATAATGTAGTTGGGCTTGCGCCCAAGAGCCAAGGAGAATCCCTAAAGGGGGTGTTCGTGCTGTTTCCAATAGTGATGGTGGTTAAGGCATATAAAAAGCTTAGATCCTCCTTGTCACACAGGTTTCCCATTCCGACCCACATCTTCGTCAGCTCCTTCCACTCATACGAAGGCCATTGCAAACACAAAGCACACGCGAACTTGTTAGTGTTGAGGACCCCAAGCCCACCATATTCTTGTGGTTGGCAAACAATCTCCCAATTAACCTTACATTTCCCCCCATTGTCTTATCTGATCCGGCCCAAAGGAAAGCCCTCTCGAGAATGCTTATGATGTGAATGATGTTTGGCGGAATGACAAGAGGTGTGATTAAGTAGACCACTTCGGAAGTAGTCACAGACTTGACAAGGGTCGCGCACCCAATGGTGGTGATGTTTTGACCCTCGTAAGTTGTCAATTTGCTCGCCACTTTGTCCACAAGGAATTGCAAGTCAACCAACTTGAGTTGCCAAACGGAGAGGGGGAGCCCCAAGTGATGCAGCGGGAAGGAAGCTCTAGATGTGCCGACAAACTTTGGGTGATGTGCATCAAGTCAAGGTGGTTGCGACGAATGGTGACCATCGAACTCTTAAGGAAGGTGGCGCAAAGGCCCATGACCTCCCCAAAGCCTATCAAAATAACCGCAAGATTATCGACATCTCTTTTGATCAGAGCCATGAACACGGCCGCGTCGTCTACGTAAGTAGAGGTCCGCACCATGATCCCCTTCCTCGGATCTTATGGAGAAAACCCTTTCTCATCGCCACATCGAGGATTTGTTGTAACGGGTCCATGGCAATGACGAACATAAGAGGGGAGATGAGCGTCTCCCTGTCGCAGCCCATGTCCATGCCTGATTGGACAGCCGTCCATCCCATTTAAGAGAATCCTCGAAGATGAGGAACACAGAAGAGTAGCAGTCCACTCCCTAAATTTACTTGAGAATCCTCTTTGTTGAACTAGATCAAGGATGTACTCCCATTTGACCGAGTCAAAAGTCTATCAAATATCAAGCTTCACTAGTAGAAAACAGGGCTTTGGTCCAATGCAGTTTTCACATTAGTCCCGGTTCAGTCAAGAACCGGGACTAATGTGAGCATTTATCCCGGTTCATGCGGCTAAGGCATTAGTCCCGGTTCACCTGGGCCCTTTAGTCCCGGTTCGTGCCACGAACCGGGACTAAAGGGTGCGATGCCCATTAGTCCCGGTTGGTGGCACCAACCGGGACTAAAGGTTAGACCTTTAGTACCGGTTGGTGCCACCAACCGGTACTAATGGGTTTTGAGGCATTAGTACCGGTTCATGGCACGAACCGGTACTAAAGGTCCCATTTTCAAACTCCCCCCTCCCCCGTGGACCGCCTTTTCAGTTTTAGAAAAAACAAAAGAAAATGATGGAAATGTCAAAAAAATAAAATAAAATAAGTTTCCCATGTGATATGTGGTCTACTTGTTGGGAAAATTTACAAATATGAATTTCGACTTTATTTGCAAAATCTCTCAGGAATTTGTAAAATGGGCATAACTTTGGCATACGAACTCGGATTAAAAAGTTTTTTAGATGAAAAATCATCTACTCGAAAAGTTACATCCAACTAGCAGAAAAAAAAGTTATGAGTCTTTTAAGATCTAGAGTGGAAAAATTCGAAAAAATTACTAGTCAAATCTGGTCAAACAATGGTCAAACTAATTATTCTAGAATATTAGTGTTACTAAATAATTATTTCAGTTATTTTGAATTTTGGTCAAATCTGATCAAACTATGGTCAAACAATGGTCAAACTAATTATTCAAGAAATATTAGTGTTACTAAATAATTATTGTTTTTTAAAACAATAGTTTCAAACTCAAACAGTGAAATGTGTCACTTCATGCTCAAGCAAAATTCATGAAGGTTAATAGGATTGACATCTTACTATTGTCAGGAAAACAACAAGTGCAGACTTGGAAACGAGAGAGAATAAAACCCGGAAATTAAGCGTGCTCAGGCTGGGGGAGTGGGAGGATGGGTGACCGTTCAGGAAGTTAGATGATTTGGAATGATGAGGGGTGATTAGAGGATAAATTGAGCAGTGATGAGGGGTGGTGATTACACACTAGAGGTTAAAATAATTAAGAAATTTGAAAATAAAAAAATTCAAAAAAATCATAAAATTTCCTTTAGTCCCGGTTGATGTGGAGCTCCACAACTAAAGGGGAGAGGCATTAGTACCGACCCTTTAGTCCCGGTTCGAAAACCGGGACTAAAGGGCCTTACCAACCGGGACAAAAGCCCCTTTTTCTACTTGCGCTTGAATAGGAGGGGTGGGGCCTTTCTCTTATGAAGGTGTTGCTCAAGGTTTCGAAAGTACGTGAACTTGTTATGGATTCTTCACGTTTTGAAAAAAGCACTCTGAGTGTTCGAGATGAGGGTGTACATGTGCGGTCCAAGCTTATGAAGAGCACCTTCGCAATAATATTGGTGATCGCATGGATAAGGCTAATGGGCCTATAGTCGGCAATCCTTTTCGCCCCACTTTCTTAGGCAGAAGCACTACATTAGCGGAGTTTATCCCCTTGAGGTTTGTTGTTCGGAGGGAATCAAAATGGTCAATCACCTTCATGAGGTCAAGTTCGATGATGTCCCAACACATTTGAAAGAATAGGCTCGTAAAACCATCTGGTCCCGGCGCCTTGTAGCTCAGCATGTTGTTGATCGCCTCAAGGCCCCCCTTCTGAGTAATGGTATGGTCAAGCTCGTTAAAGTCGACTGGCTCCGAATTGAGCTCCTCCCAATTGAAGTATTTTGTGCACCTACCACCTTTTTCCATGACCCGCAAGAAGTGGTATTTAATTATTTTCTCTTTGGCTTCATGCTCGTCACCCAACCATGCTTGTTCATAATTCTATGGATATGGCTCTTATGCATCCTGACATTGACCCGGCGGTGGAAGAATTTTGTGTTGGCATCCCCTTCTTGATGTTGGAAATTCTAGCGCATTGCTTCTTTCGGGCTTTCTCAACCATGGCCAAATTGATTACTCTTTTCTTGAGCTAGCCCTAAGATCAAGCTCCTCGGGGAATAGTTGTCTCTTCTCTTGGGCAATGTCAAGACGAAGGTTCACCAAGAGAGCGGCCTGGATATGAACTTTGGCCTTCGAGGAAAGACTTCTACTCCACTCAGAGAGGCGGTGCCCATGTTACTAAGCTTGTGTAGGAGGATGATATAGGGGTCGGTGTGATCAACATGTACATTCCAAACCTTGTACTACGTCATTGTACCCAGGCATCAATGACCAAAAGTTCTTGAATTTGAAGGTTCTAGGCCTCCTAGGACCCTTATCACCGACAAGCAGGAGCGGGCAATGGTCGGAGAGGGAGGATGAGAGGGCATGAAGTAGATGGGCTGAAGATTGTGTCCCACTCGGCATTGCAAAACAAGGAGTCAAGCTTGCACAAGGTTGGATTTCCCCACTTGTTGCCTCTAAGTAAATCTCCTATTCTGGAGATGAATTTCTTTGAGCGCACAACCATGAAGAGTTGTCCGGATGCATTTGATCCTACTCCATTTCAAACTTCTACTGTTCTTATCTCTCGCCCAATATATTTGGTTAAAGTCTTCGAAGGTAAGCCAAGCCATTCCTAAAGGCAGCTTCTGGCCTAGGAGCTTTGCAAAGAAGGCATCTTTGAGAGAGGGACAGTTGGTCCATACATGGATGTGATCTTGAATCCCACCTCATACTCTCTAACATGGGCCATGGTGGGAATGCAGAAGGTTATGATGGTGAGATGTTGGACATCTCAACTAGAAGGTCATCCTAAAGAAGCAGAACCCCCCCTCTAACTCCGTTGGCCGGCCTTTACGCGAAGTTATGAATCCTATGCCCCCCAAAAGGCAGCCGTGTATTGGCCGACATTGTCAAGCTTTGTCTCTTGGAGACACACGACTTAGCAAGAGGAGGAAGCGATGGTAGCGTTGACCGTAGAATGACGATCCGGGCAGTTAAGGCCTCGAACATTCGAGCTCAAGAAGTTGATCAGATGTGCTGACATAATATAACCAGATATGCCCTGGAGATAGTTGAAACATCAGCCACATTGACCACAATTGTAATAGCATCACTGAGACTGCACCATGACACTCCTGCAGGAGCTAACAAACTCCTAACACAACCAATGCTTAGGGAAAGGCCTAGAGCAACAACCACAACAGAACCACGCCTAATACAAGGCACAAGGCGAACACATACATCTTATCTTACATACTGGTCACCCTTGAATATTAGCAGATATTAAACTCCCCTGAAGATCCACTAACTTGTACTATCATCAGGAGATTGTGCCTCCCAGAATAGCGAGCAACAGCTCAGATGGCCGCCGGCTGTGGCACGACATCCTCGTCGGCCCTTTCCAGGTCAAAAGCCCATCCCCCTCCATGCACTAGGAGGGCCTCCCCTATGACCATGGTGTTGCCGTCATCGAGCTTGAAAAGCCCACGCATGGCGGTGATCACCTCTAGAGACGGCTCATCCTTGAAACACTCTGCGAAGGCATCGAGCGCAGCTGCAGTTACATCCTCGCCATCTTTCACAATCCCCAGAGAGCTGTAGACCAATATTTAAGCCTCCCTTTCAACTGGTATAGACTTGGCACGGCTCGCAGCCAGCATCCTGTGAAGCGAGAGCGCGCCCCAAACCTAGAAATGGTTACACTGCCATCATTTTCCGATGAGCCGCAGGAGCTATGGGTGGTGTCGATGCAGGGGAAGCAAGGATGGCCTCCTAATGATCTTCAAACAACGATGCTAGGCAGTAGAATCCAACAACACTGGAAAATGGCAGACCTGCAGAGCTGCACCGGCGATGGCATGCGGTGTAGTGACCCACTTGTGATGAGGGGCAGCATGGGGGAGGACACATGACTTGGTGGTCGGGCAGGGGCAGAAAGCAGCAGTAAGAGCATCAGAGGTGAGTGATGGCTCTATATTTTATAGCATTTTTAGAGCTCATTTGTTGCATGTTCTCTTTACATATTATCTCCCATTTAACCAAATAGTTGTCCATTATGCGTGTTTATCGGTTTTTATACTTTCCTTGTGAGCATTGCATATTTAGTATTTTATTTGGTTTTATTAATTTCTCTGTTTTCTTGTGTCCATGTGTGTTTTGGATCAACCTAGGACCAATCACGATAAAAATGACCAAGGATGAGGGCTCAATACAGAGGACTTGCAATACCATACTTAGGCATTTCGGAAGGCAAAAAAGTTGTTTTTTCTGAAGTGTTCCAAATCAAAATATAAAAGCATAAATGAATCAGCATCGCTCTCACGAATCCAACAAGTCCAACAACGTCAAAATCAGAGTCCATATGAACAAATGATGGCCAAAACACTAGATGAGGACAAAATGAATGACAACGTTCCATACGACCACACATGGGCGTATTACTTGATTCTCGCTCTGAAAGTTGCCCTTTCATACGGGATTTTTCACCGTTTTTGTCCCCGCTTGTTCCCACGAGATCCTTGGACGATAAGGAAGGGTTTGGGAGAGGATAATATTGGGGAACGCAGTATTTGAAAAAAAAATCTACGATCACGAAAGACCTATCAAGGAGATGCATAGCAACGAGAGGGGAGAGTGTGTCCACGTACCCTCATAGACCGGAAGCGGAAGCGTTTACTAACGCGGGTGATGTAGTCGAACGTCTTCGCGATCCAACCGATCCTAGCACCGAACGTACACCACCTCCGTGTTCAGCACACGTTCAGCTCGATGACGCCCCTCAAGCTCTTGATCTAGTTGAGGACGAGGGAGAGTTTCATCAGCACGACGGTGTATTGACGGTGATGATGAAGTTACCGGCGCAGGGCTTCACGCTAAGCGCTACGATGATATGACCGATGTGTGTAACTGTGGAAGGGGGCACCGCACATGGCTAAGAGAAGACTTGGTGTACCTTTGATGTGCCCCCCTCCCACGTATATAAAGGAGGGGGCGAAGAGGAGGCCGGCCCAAGGGGGGCGCACCATAGGGGGGAATCCTACTTGGACTCCTAGTCCAAGTAGGATTTGCCCTCCCCCCTTTCCTACTCCAACTAGGAGAAGGAGGGAAGGAAGGAGGGGGCGGTGCCCCCACCCCTTGTCCAATTCGGATTGGCAAGGAGGAGGATGCGCGCCACCTCCTGGCCGGCCCTCTCTCTTCTCCACTAAGGCCCATGTTGGCCCATTAACTTCCCGGGGGGTTCCGATAACCCCCGGTACTCCGAAACTTCCTGAAACCATTCCGGTGTCCGAATGCAACCTTCCAATATATGAATCTTTACCTCTTGACTATTTCGAGACTCCTCGTCATGTCCGTGATCTCATCCGGGACTCCGAACAATCTTCGGTCATCAAAACACATAACTCATAATACAAATCATCATTGAACGTTAAGCGTGCGGACCCTGCGGGTTCGAGAACTATGTAGACATGACCAAGACACATCTCCAGTCAATAACCTATAGCGGAACCTGGATGCTCATATTGGCTCCTACATATTCTATGAAGATCTTTATCGGTCAAATCGCATAACAACATACGTTGTTCCCTTTGTCATCGGTATGTTACTTGCCCGAGATTCGATCGTCGGTATCATCATACCTAGTTCAATCTTGTCACCGGAAAGTCTCTTTACTTGTTTAGTAATGCATCATCCCGTGACTAACTCATTAGTCACATTGCTTGCAAGGCTCGTAGTGATGTGCATTACCGAGAGGGCCCAGAGATGAAGGAAATATGCCCTAGAGGCAATAATAAAGTTATTATTTATTTCCTTATATCATGATAAAAGTTTATTATTCATGCTAGAATTGTATTAACCGGAAACATAATACATGTGTGAATACATAGACAAACATAGTGTCACTAGTATGCCTCTACTTGACTAGCTCGTTAATCAAAGATGGTTATGTTTCCTAACCATGGACAAAGAGATGTCATTTGATTAACGGGATCACATCATTAGTTGAATGATCTGATTGACATGACCCATTCCATTAGCTTAGCACCCGATCATTTAGTATGTTGCTATTGCTTTCTTCATAACTTATACATGTTCCTATGACTATGAGATTATGTAACTCCCGTGTGCCAGAGGAACACTTTGTGTGCTACCAAATGTCACAACGTAAATGGGTGATTATAAAGGTGCTCTACAGGTGTCTCCAAAGGTACATGTTGGGTTGACGTATTTCGAGATTAGGATTTGTCACTCCGATCATCGGAGAGGTATCTCTGGGCCCTCTTGGTAATGCACATCACTTAAGCCTTGCAAGCATTGCAACTAATGAGTTAGTTGCAAGATGATGTATTACGGAACGAGTAAAGAGACTTGCCGGTAACGAGATTGAACTAGGTATTGGATACCGACGATCGAATCTCGGGCAAGTAACATACCGATGACAAAGGGAACAACGTATGTTGTTATGCGGTCTGACCGATAAAAGATCATCGTAGAATATGTACGAACCAATATGGGCATCCAGGTCCCGCTATTGGTTATTGACCGGCGACATGTCTCGGTCATGTCTACATTGTTCTCGAACCCGTAGGGTCCGCACGCTTAAGGTTTCGATGACAGTTATATTATGAGTTTATGCGTTTTGATGTACCGAAGGTTGTTCGGAGTCCCGGGTGTGATCACGGACATGACGAGGAGTCTCGAAATGGTCGAGACATAAAGAATGATATATTGGAAGCCTATATTTGGATATCGGAAGTGTTCCAGGTGAAATCGGGATTTTACCGGAGTACCGGGAAGGTTACCAGAACCCCCCGGGAGATATATCGGCCTTAGTGGGCCTTAGTGGAAGAGAGGAGAGGTAGCCAGAGATGGGCCGCGCGCCCCTCCCCTCCCTTGGTCCGAATAGGACAAGGAGAGGGGGCCGGCCCCCCTTCCTCTTTTCCCCCCTCCGCGAATCCTATTCCAACTAGGAAAGAGGGGAGTCCTACTCCCAGAGGGAGTAGGACTCCTCCTGGCGCACCTCTCCTGGCCGGCCGCACCCCCCCTTTGAGCCTTTATATACGGAGGCAGGGGCACCCCCTAGAGACACAAGTTGATCCACGTGATCATATTCTTAGCCGTGTGCGGTGCCCCCTTCCACCATAGTCCTCGATAATATTGTAGCAGTGCTTAGGCGAAGCCCTGTGACATTAGTACATTAAGATCGTCACCACGCCCTCGTGCTGACGGAACTCTTCCCCGACGCTTTGCTGGATCGAAGTCCGGGGATCGTCATCGAGCTGAACGTGTGCTAGAACTCGGAGGTGCCGTAGTTTCGGTGCTTGATCGGTCGGGCCGTGAAGACGTACAACTACATCAACCTAACGCTTCCGTTGTCGATCTACAAGGGTACGTAGATCACACTCTTCCCCTCGTTGCTATGCATCACCATGATCTTGCGTGTGCGTAGGAATTTTTTTGAAATTACTACGGAACCAACAGTGGCATCCGAGCCTAGGTTTTATGTGTTGATGTTATATGCACGAGTAGAACACAAGTGAGTTGTGGGCGATATAAGTCATACTGCTTACCAGCATGTCATACTTTGGTTCGGCGGTATTATTGGACGAAGCGGCCCGGACCGACATTACGCGTACGCTTACGCGAGACTGGTTCTCCCGACGTGCTTTGCACATAGGTGGCTTGCGGGTGACAGTTTCTCCAACTTTAGTTGAACCGAGTGTGGCTACGCCCAGTCCTGCGAAGGTTAAAACAGCACCAACTTGACAAACTATCGTTGTGGTTTTGATGCGTAGGTAAGATTGGTTCTTGCTTAAGCCCGTAGCAGCCACGTAAAATTGCAAACAACAAAGTAGAGGACGTCTAACTTGTTTTTGCAGGGCATGTTGTGATGTGATATGGTCAAGACATGATGCTAAATTTTATTGTATGAGATGATCATTTTTTGTAACCGAGTTATCGGCAATTGGCAGGAGCCATATGGTTGTCGCTTTATTGTATGCAATGCAATCGCGCTGTAATGCTTTACTTTATCACTAAGCGGTAGCGATAGTCATGGAAGCATAAGATTGGCGAGACGACAACGATGCTACGATGGAGATCAAGGTGTCGCGCCGGTGACGATGGTGATCACGACGGTGCTTCGGAGATGGAGATCACAAGCACAAGATGATGATGGCCATATCATATCACTTATATTGATTGCATGTGATGTTTATCTTTTATGCATCTTATCTTGCTTTGATTGACGGTAGCATTATAAGATGATCTCTCACTAAATTATCAAGAAGTGTTCTCCCTGAGTATGCACCGTTGTGAAAGTTCTTCGTGCTGAGACACCACGTGATGATCGGGTGTGATAGGCTCTACGTTCAAATACAACGGGTGCAAAACAGTTGCACACGCGGAATACTCAGGTTATACTTGACGAGCCAAGCATATACAGATATGGCCTCGGAACACGGAGACCGAAAGGTCGAGCGTGAATCATATAGTAGATATGATCAACATAGTGATGTTCACCAATGAAACTACTCCATCTCACGTGATGATCGGACATGGTTTAGTTGATTTGGATCACGTAATCACTGAGAGGATTAGAGGGAAGTCTATCTAAGTGGGAGTTCTCAAGTAATATGATTAATTGAACCTAAATTTATCATGAACTTAGTACCTGATAGTATCTTGCTTATGTATGTTTGATTGTAGATAGATGGCCCGTGCTGTTGTTCCGTTGAATTTTAATGCGTTCCTTGAGAAAGCAAAGTTGAAAGATGATGGTAGCAATTACACGGACTAGGTCCATAACTTGAGGATTATCCTCATTGCTGCACAGAAGAATTATGTCCTGGAAGCACCGCTGGGTGCCATGCCTGCTGCTGGAGAAACACCAGATGTTATGAATGTCTGGCAGAGCAAAGTTGATGACTACTCGATAGTTCAATGTGTCATGCTTTACGGCTTAGAACTGGGACTTTAACGATGTTTTGAACGTCATGGGGCATATGAGATGTTCCAGGAGTTGAAGTTAATATTTCAAGCAAATGCCCGGATTGAGAGATATGAAGTCTCCAATAAGTTCTATAGCTGCAAGATGGAGGAGAACAGTTCTGTCAGTGAGCATATACTCAAAATGTCAGGGTATAATAATCACTTGATTCAAATGGGAGTTAATCTTCCAGATGATTGCGTCATTGACAGAATTCTCCAATCACTACCACCAAGCTACAAGAGCTTCGTGATGAACTATAATATGCAAGGGATGAATAAGACTATTCTCGAACTCTTCGCAATGCTGAAAGCTGCGGAAGTAGAAATCAAGAAGGAGCATCAAGTGTTGATGGTCAACAAGACCGCTAGTTTCAAGAAAAAGGGCGAAGGGAAGAAGAAGGGGAACTTCAAGAAGAACAGCAAGCAAGTTGCTGCTCAAGAAAAGAAACTCAAGTCTGGACCTAAGCCTGAAACTGAGTGCTTCTACTGCAAGCAGACTGGTCACTGGAAGCGGAACTGCCCCAAGTATTTGGCGGATAAGAAGGATGGCAAGGTGAACAAAGGTATATGTGATATACATGTTATTGATGTGTACCTTACTAATGCTCGCAGTAGCACCTGGGTATTTGATACTGGTTCTGTTGCTAATATTTGCAACTCGAAACAGGGACTACGGATTAAGCGAAGATTGGCTAAGGACAAGGTGACGATGCGCGTGGGAAACGGTTCCAAAGTCGATGTGATCGCAATCGGCACGCTACCTCTACATCTACCTTCGGGGTTAATATTAGACCTAAATAATTGTTATTTGGTGCCAGCGTTAAGCATGAACATTATATCCGAATCTTGTTTGATGCGAGACGGTTATTAATTTAAATCAGAGAATAATGGTTGTTCTATTTATATGAGTAATATCTTTTATGGTCATGCACCCTTGAAGAGTGGTCTATTCTTATTGAATCTCGATAATAGTGACACACATATTCATAATGTTGAAGCCAAAAGACACAGAGTTGATAATGTGAAGGAAATATGCCCTAGAGGCAATAATAAAGTTATTATTTATTTCCTTATATCATGATAAATGTTTATTATTCATGCTAGAATTGTATTAACCGGAAACATAATACATGTGTGAATACATAGACCAACAGAGTGTCACTAGTATGCCTCTACTTGACTAGCTCGTTAATCAAAGATGGTTATGTTTCCTAACCATGAACAAAGAGTTGTTATTTGATTAACGAGGTCACATCATTAGTTGAATGATTTGATTGACATGACCCATTCCATTAGCTTAGCACACGATCGTTTAGTATGTTGCTATTGCTTTCTTCATGACTTATACATGTTCCTATAACTATGAGATTATGCAACTCCCGTTTACCGGAGGAACACTTTGGGTACTACCAAACGTCACAACGTTACTGGGTGATTATAAAGGAGTACTACAGGTGTCTCCAATGGTGGATGTTGGGTTGGCGTATTTCGAGATTAGGGTTTGTCACTCCGATTGTCGGAGAGGTATCTCTGGGCCCTCTCGGTAATACACATCACATAAGCCTTGCAAGCATAATAACTAAGATGTTAGTTATGAGATGATGTATTACAGAACGAGTAAAGAGACTTGTCAGTAATGAGATTGAACTAGGTATTGGATACCGACGATCGAATCTCGGGCAAGTAACATACCGATGACAAAGGGAACAACATATGTTGTTATGCGGTCTGACCGATAAAGATCTTCGTAGAATATGTAGGAGCCAATATGGGCATCCAGGTCCCGCTATTGGTTATTGATCGGAGACATGTCTCGGTCATGTCTACATTGTTCTCGAACCGTAGGGTCCGCACGCTTAACGTTACGATGACAGTTATTATGAGTTTATGCATTTTGATGTACCGAAGGTTGTTCGGAGTCCCGGATGTGATCACGGACATGACGAGGAGTCTCGAAATGGTCGAGACGTAAAGATTGATATATTGGGAGCCTATGTATGGACACCGGAAGTGTTCCGGGTGAAATCGGGATTTTACCGGAATACCGGGAGGGTTACCGGAACCCCCCGGGAGGCTGATGGGCCTATTGGGCCTTAGTGGAAAAGAGAAAAGGGGCAGCCCACAGCTGGCCGCGCGCCCCCCCCCCCCCCTTTCCCCAAGTCCTAGTAGGACTAGGAGAAGGGGCCGGCCCCCCTCTCTCTCCTTTCCCCTTGAGAGTCCTAGTTGGAATAGGATTGAGGGGGGGAGTCCTACTCCCGGTAGGAGTAGGACTCCTCCCGCGCCCTCTCCCTAGCCGGCCGAACCCCCTCCCCCTGCTCCTTTATATACGGGGGCAGGGGGCACCCCATAGACACACAAGTTGATCATTGTTGATCGTTCCTTAACCGTGTGCGGTGCCCCTGCCACCAAATTCCACCTCGGTCATATCGTTGTAGAGCTTAGGCGAAGCCCTGCGTCGGTAGTACATCAAGATCGTCACCACGCCGTTGTGCTGACGGAACTCTTCCTCGACGCTTTGCTGGATCGGAGCCCGAGGATCATCATCGAGCTGAACGTGTGCTAAGAACTCGGAGGTGCCGGAGTAATGGTGCTTGGATCGGTCGGATCAGGAAGAAGACGTACGACTACTTCCTCTATGTTGTGAGATCGCTTCCGCAGTCGATCTGCATTGGTACGTAGACAATACTCTCCCCCTCGTTGCTATGCATCACCATGATCTTGTGTGTGCGTAGGAATTTTTTTGAAATTACTACGTTCCCCAACAGTGGCATCCGAGCCTAGGTTTTATGGTTTGATGTTATTTGCACGAGTAGAACACAAGTGAGTTGTGGGCGATACAAGTCATACTGCCTACCAGCATGTCATACTTTGGTTCGGCGGTATTGTTGGACGAGACGATCCGGACCAACCTTACGCGAGACCGGTTCCCTCGACGTGCTATGCACACAGATGGCTTGCGGAAGACTGTCTCTCCAACTTTAGTTGAACCAAGTGTGGCTACGCCCGATCCTTGAGAAGGTTAAAACGGAGTCTATTTGACAAACTATCGTTGTGGTTTTGATGCGTAGGTGAGATGTGTTCTTACTTAAGCCCGTAGCAGCCACGTAAAACTTGCAACAACAAAGTAGAGGACGTCTAACTTGTTTTTGCAGGGCATGTTGTGATGTGATATGGTCAAGGCATGATGCTGATTTTATTGTATGAGATGATCATGTTTTGTAACCGAGTTATCGGCAACTGGCAGGAGCCATATGTTGTCGCTTTATTGTATGCAATGCAATCGCGATGTAATGCTTTACTTTATTACTAAGCGGTAGTGATAGTCGTGGAAGCATAAGATTGGCGAGACGACAACGATGCTACGATGGAGATCAAGGTGTCGCGCCGGTGACGATGGTGATCATGACGGTGCTTCGGAGATGGAGATCACAAGCACAAGATGATGATGGCCATATCATATCACTTATATTGATTGCATGTGATGTTTATCCTTTTATGCATCTTATCTTGCTTTGATTGACGGTAGCATTATAAGATGATCTCTCACTAAATTATCAAGAAGTGTTCTCCCTGAGTATGCACCGTTGCCAAAGTTCGTCGTGCCCAGACACCACGTGATGATCGGGTGTGATAAGCTCTACGTCCATCTACAACGGGTGCAAGCCAGTTTTGCACACGCAGAATACTCAGGTTAAACTTGACGAGCCTAGCATATGCAGATATGGCCTCGGAACACAGAGACCGAAAGGTCGAGCATGAATCATATAGTAGATATGATCAACATGACGATGTTCACCATTGAAAACTACTCCATCTCACGTGATGATCGGTTATGGTTTAGTTGATTTGGATCACGTGATCACTTAGAGGATTAGAGGGATGTCTATCTAAGTGGGAGTTCCTAAGTAATTTGATTAACTGAACTTAAACTTATCATGAACTTAGTACCTGATAGTATCTTGCTTGTTTATGTTGATTGTAGATAGATGGCTCGTGCTGTTGTTCCGTTGAATTTTAATGCGTTCCTTGAGAAAGCAAAGTTGAAAGATGATGGTAGCAATTACACGGACTGGGTCCGTAACCTGAGGATTATCCTCATTGCTGCACAGAAGAATTACGTCCTGGAAGCACCGCTGGGTGCCAGGCCTGCTGCTGGAGCAACGCCAGATGTTATGAACGTCTGGCAGAGCAAAGCTGATGACTACTCGATAGTTCAGTGTGCCATGCTTTACGGCTTAGAATCGGGACTTCAACGACGTTTTGAACGTCATGGAGCATATGAGATGTTCCAGGAGTTGAAGTTAATATTTCAAGCAAATGCCCGAATTGAGAGATATGAAGTCTCCAATAAGTTCTATAGCTGCAAGATGGAGGAGAACAGTTCTGTCAGTGAGCATATACTCAAAATGTCTGGGTATAATAATCACTTGATTCAGATGGGAGTTAATCTTCCAGATGATTGCGTCATTGACAGAATTCTCCAATCACTGCCACCAAGCTACAAGAGCTTCGTGATGAACTATAATATGCAAGGGATGAACAAGACTATTCCCGAGCTCTTTGCAATGCTGAAAGCTGCGGAGGTAGAAATCAAGAAGGAGCATCAAGTGTTGATGGTTAACAAAACCACTGGTTTCAAGAAAAAGGGCAAAGGGAAGAAGAAGGGGAACTTCAAGAAGAACAGCAAGCAAGTTGCTGCTCAGGAGAAGAAACCCAAGTCTGGACCTAAGCCTGAAACTGAGTGCTTCTACTGCAAGCAGACTGGTCACTGGAAGCGGAACTGCCCCAAGTATTTGGCGGATAAGAAGGATGGCAAGGTGAACAAAGGTATATGTGATATACATGTTATTGATGTGTACCTTACTAGAGCTCGTAGTAGCACCTGGGTATTTGATACTGGTTCTGTTGCTAATATTTGCAACTCGAAACAGGGACTACGGAATAAGCGGACGCTAGCAAAGGACGAGGTGACGATGCGCGTGGGAAACGGTTCCAAAGTCGATGTGATCGCGGTCGGCACGCTACCTCTACATCTACCTTCGGGATTAATATTAGACCTAAATAATTGTTATTTGGTGCCAGCGTTGAGCATGAACATTATATCTGGATCTTGTTTGATGCGAGACGGTTATTCATTTAAATCAGAGAATAATGGTTGTTCTATTTATATGAGTAATATCTTTTATGGTCATGCACCCTTGAAGAGTGGTCTATTCTTATTGAATCTCGATAGTAGTGATACACATATTCATAATGTAGAAGCCAAAAGATGCAGAGTTGATAATGATAGTGCAACTTATTTGTGGCACTGCCGTTTAGGTCATATCGGTGTAAAGCGCATGAAGAAACTCCGTACTGATGGGCTTTTGGAACCACTTGATTATGAATCACTTGGTACTTGCGAACCGTGCCTCATAGGCAAGATGACTAAAACACCGTTCTCCGGTACTATGGAGAGAGCAACAGATTTATTGGAAATCATACATACCGATGTATGTGGTCCGATGAATATTGAGGCTCGTGGCGGATATCGTTATTTTCTCACCTTCACAGATGATTTAAGCAGATATGGGTATATCTACTTAATGAAACATAAGTCTGAAACATTTGAAAAGTTCAAGGAATTTCAGAGTGAAGTTGAAAATCATCGTAACAAGAAAATAAAGTTTCTACGATCTAATCGTGGAGGAGAATATTTGAGTTACGAGTTTGGTATACATTTGAAAAATTGTGGAATAGTTTCGCAACTCACGCCACCCGGAACACCACAGCGTAATGGTGTGTCCGAACGTCGTAATCGTACTTTACTAGATATGGTGCGATCTAGGATGTCTCTCACTGATTTACCGCTATCGTTTTGGGGTTATGCTTTAGAGACGGCCGCATTCACGTTAAATAGGGCACCATCAAAATCCGTTGAGACGACGCCTTATGAACTATGGTTTGGCAAGAAACCAAAGTTGTCATTTCTTAAAGTTTGGGGCTGCGATGCTTATGTGAAAAAGCTTCAACCTGATAAGCTCGAACCCAAAGCGGAGAAATGTGTCTTCATAGGATACCCAAAGGAAACTGTTGGGTATACCTTCTATCACAGATCCGAAGGCAAGACATTCGTTGCTAAGAATGGATCATTTCTAGAGAAGGAGTTTCTCTCGAAAGAAGTGAGTGGGAGGAAAGTAGAACTTGACGAGGTAACTGTACCTGCTCCCTTATTGGAAAATGGTACATCACAGAAAACTGTTTCTGCGACACCTATACCAATTAGTGAGGAAGCTAATGATGATGATCATGAAACTTCAGGGCAAGATACTACTGAACCACGTAGATCAACCAGAGTGAGATCCGCACCAGAGTGGTACGGTAATCCAGTTCTGGAAGTCATGCTGCTAGATCATGATGAACCTACAAACTATGAAGAAGCGATGGTGAGCCCAGATTCCACAAAGTGGCTTGAGGCCATGAAATCTGAGATGGGATCCATGTATGAGAACAAAGTATGGACTTTGGTTGACTTGCCCGATGATCGGCAAGCAATTGAGAATAAATGGATCTTCAAGAAAAAGACTGACGCTGACGGTAATATTACTATCTATAAAGCTCGACTTGTCGCAAAAGGTTTTCGACAAGTTCAAGGGGTTGACTACGATGAGACCTTCTCACCCGTAGCGATGCTTAAATCCGTCAGAATCATGTTAGCAATTGCCGCATTTTATGATTATGAAATATGGCAAATGGATGTCAAAACTGCATTCCTGAATGGATTTCTGGAAGAAGAGTTGTATATGATGCAACCAGAAGGTTTTGTCGATCCAAAGGGAGCTAACAAAGTATGCAAACTCCAGCGATCCATTTATGGACTGGTGCAAGCATCTCGGAGTTGGAATAAACACTTTGATAGTGTGATCAAAGCATTTGGCTTTATACAGACTTTTGGAGAAGCCTGTATTTACAAGAAAGTGAGTGGGAGCTCTGTAGCATTTCTGATATTATATGTGGATGACATATTGCTGATTGGAAATGATATAGAATTTCTGGATAGCGTAAAGGGATACTTGAATAAAAGTTTTTCGATGAAAGACCTCGGGGAAGCTGCTTACATATTAGGCATAAAGATCTATAGAGATAGATCAAAACGCTTAATTGGACTTTCACAAAGCACATACCTTGACAAGATTTTGAAGAAGTTCAAAATGGATCAAGCAAAGAAAGGGTTCTTGCCTGTGTTACAAGGTGTGAAGTTGAGTCAGACTCAATGCCCGACCACTGCAGAAGATAGAGAGAAAATGAAAGATGTTCCCTATGCTTCAGCCATATGCTCTATCATGTATGCAATGCTGTGTACCAGACCTGATGTGTGCCTTGCTATAAGTTTAGCAGGGAGGTACCAAAGTAATCCAGGAGTGGATCACTGGACAGCGGTCAAGAACATCCTGAAATACCTGAAAAGGACTAAGGATATGTTTCTCGTATATGGAGGTGACAAAGAGCTCACCGTAAGAGGTTACGTTGATGCAAGCTTTGACACTGATCAGGACGATTCTAAATCGCAAACCGGATACGTGTTTACTTTAAACGGTGGAGCTGTCAGTTGGTGCAGTTCTAAACAAAGCGTCGTAGCGGGATCTACATGTGAAGCAGAGTACATAGCTGCTTCGGAAGCAGCAAACGAAGGAGTCTGGATGAAGGAGTTCATATCCGATCTAGGTGTCATACCTAGTGCATCGGGTCCAATGAAAATCTTTTGTGACAATACTGGTGCAATTGCTTTGGCAAAGGAATCCAGATTTCACAAAAGGACCGAACACATCAAGAGACGCTTCAACTCCATCCGGGATTTAGTCCAGGTGGGAGACATAGAGATTTGCAAGATGCATACGGATCTGAATGTTGCAGACCCGTTGACTAAGCCTCTTCCACGAGCAAAACATGATCAACACCAAGGCTCCATGGGTGTTAGAATCATTACTGTGTAATCTAGATTATTGACTCTAGTGCAAGTGGGAGACTGAAGGAAATATGCCCTAGAGGCAATAATAAAGTTATTATTTATTTCCTTATATCATGATAAATGTTTATTATTCATGCTAGAATTGTATTAACCGGAAACATAATACATGTGTGAATACATAGACCAACAGAGTGTCACTAGTATGCCTCTACTTGACTAGCTCGTTAATCAAAGATGGTTATGTTTCCTAACCATGAACAAAGAGTTGTTATTTGATTAACGAGGTCACATCATTAGTTGAATGATCTGATTGACATGACCCATTCCATTAGCTTAGCACACGATCGTTTAGTATGTTGCTATTGCTTTCTTCATGACTTATACATGTTCCTATAACTATGAGATTATGCAACTCCCGTTTACCGGAGGAACACTTTGGGTACTACCAAACGTCACAACGTTACTGGGTGATTATAAAGGAGTACTACAGGTGTCTCCAATGGTGGATGTTGGGTTGGCGTATTTCGAGATTAGGGTTTGTCACTCCGATTGTCGGAGAGGTATCTCTGGGCCCTCTCGGTAATACACATCACATAAGCCTTGCAAGCATAATAACTAAGATGTTAGTTATGAGATGATGTATTACGGAACGAGTAAAGAGACTTGCCAGTAACGAGATTGAACTAGGTATTGGATACCGACGATCGAATCTCGGGCAAGTAACATACCGATGACAAAGGGAACAACGTATGTTGTTATGCGGTCTGACCGATAAAGATCTTCGTAGAATATGTAGGAGCCAATATGGGCATCCAGGTCCCGCTATTAGTTATTGACCGGAGACATGTCTCGGTCATGTCTACATTGTTCTCGAACCGTAGGGTCCGCACGCTTAACGTTACGATGACAGTTATTATGAGTTTATGCATTTTGATGTACCGAAGGTTGTTCGGAGTCCCGGATGTGATCACGGACATGACGAGGAGTCTCGAAATGGTCGAGACGTAAAGATTGATATATTGGAAGCCTATGTATGGACACCGGAAGTGTTCCGGGTGAAATTGGGATTTTACCGGAATACCGGGAGGGTTACCGGAACCCCCCGGGAGGCTGATGGGCCTATTGGGCCTTAGTGGAAAAGAGAAAAGGGGCAGCCCACAGCTGGCCACGCGCCCCCCTTTCCCCAAGTCCTAGTAGGACTAGGAGAAGGGGCCAGCCCCCCTCTCTCTCCTTTCCCCTTGAGAGTCCTAGTTGGAATAGGATTGAGGGGGGGAGTCCTACTCCCGGTAGGAGTAGGACTCCTCCCGCGCCCTCTCCCTAGCCGGCCGAACCCCCTCCCCCTGCTCCTTTATATACGGGGGCAGGGGGCACCCCATAGACACACAAGTTGATCATTGTTGATCGTTCCTTAACCGTGTGCGGTGCCCCCTGCCACCAAATTCCACCTCGGTCATATCGTTGTAGAGCTTAGGCGAAGCCCTGCGTCGGTAGTACATCAAGATCGTCACCACGCCATTGTGCTGATGAAACTCTTCCTCGACGCTTTGCTGGATCAGAGCCCGAGGATCGTCATCGAGCTGAACGTGTGCTAAGAACTCGGAGGTGCCGGAGTAACGGTGCTTGGATCGATCGGATCAGGAAGAAGACGTACGACTACTTCCTCTACGTTGTGAGATCGCTTCCGCAGTCGGTCTGCGTTGGTACGTAGACAATACTCTCCCCCTCGTTGCTATGCATCACCATGATCTTGCGTGTGCGTAGGAAATTTTTTGAAATTACTACGTTCCCCAACATAATGATGGTGCAACTTATTTGTGGCACTGCCGTTTAGGTCATATCGGTGTAAAGCGCATGAAGAAACTCCATACTGATGGACTTTTGGAACCACTTGATTATGAATCACTTGGTACTTGCGAACCGTGCCTCATGGGCAAGATGACTAAAACACCGTTCTCCGGTACTATGGAGAGAGCAACAGATTTGTTGGAAATCATACATACAGATGTATGTGGTCCGATGAATATTGAGGCTCGTGGCGGATATCGTTATTTTCTCACCTTCACAGATGACTTAAGCAGATATGGGTATATCTACTTAATGAAACATAAGTCTGAAACATTTAAAAAGTTCAAAAAAATTCAGAGTGAAGTTGAAAATCATCATAACAAGAAAATAAAGTTTCTACGATCTGATCGTGGAGGAGAATATTTGAGTTACGAGTTTGGTGTACATTTGAAACAATGCGGAATAGTTTCACAACTCACGCCACCCGGAACTGCACAGCATAATGGTGTGTCCGAATGTCGTAATCGTACTTTACTGTATATGGTGCGATCTATGATGTCTCTTACTGATTTACCGCTATTGTTTTGGGGTTATGCTTTAGAGACGGCCGCATTCACGTTAAATAGGGCACCATCAAAATCCGTTGAGACGACGCCTTATGAACTATGGTTTGGCAAGAAACCAAAGTTGTCGTTTCTGAAAGTTTGGGGCTGCGATGCTTATGTGAAAAAGCTTCAACCTGATAAGCTCGAACCCAAATCGGAGAAATGTGTCTTCATAGGATATCCAAAGGAGACTATTGGATACACCTTCTATCACAGATCCGAAGGCAAGACTTTTGTTGCTAAGTTCGGAAACTTTCTGGAGAAGGAGTTTCTCTCGAAAGATGTGAGTGGGAGGAAAGTAGAACTTGACGAGGTAACTGTACCTGCTCCCTTATTGGAAAGTAGTACATCACAGAAACCTGTTTCTGCGACACCTACACCAATTAGTGAGGAAGCTAATGATAATGATCATGAAACTTCAGGACAAGATACTACTAAACCTCGTAGATCAACCAGATTGAAATCCGCGCCACAGTGGTACGGTAATCCTGTTCTGGAAGTCATGCTCCTAGATCATGATGAACCTACGAACTATGAAGAAGCGATGGCGAGCCCAGATTCCGCAAAATGGCTTGAAGCCATGAAATCTGAGATGGGATCCATGTATGAGAACAAAGTATGGACTTTGGTTGACTTGCCCGATGATCGGCAAGCAATTGAGAATAAATGGATCTTCAAGAAGAAGACTGACGCTGACGGTAATATTACTGTCTACAAAGCTCGACTTGTCGCAAAAGGTTTTCGACAAGTTCAAGGGGTTGACTACGATGAGACCTTCTCACCCGTAGCGATGCTTAAGTCTGTCCGAATCATGTTAGCAATTGCCGCATTTTATGATTATGAAATTTGGCAGATGGATGTCAAAACTGCATTCCTGAATGGATTTCTAGAAGAAAAGTTGTATATGATGCAACCAGAAGGTTTTGTCGATCCAAAGGGAGCTAATAAAGTGTGCAAGCTCCAGCGATCCATTTATGGACTGGTGCAAGCCTCTCGGAGTTGGAATAAATGCTTTGATAGTGTGATTAAAGCATTTGATTTTGTACAGACTTTCGGAGAAGCCTGTATTTACAAGAAAGTGAGTGGGAGCTCTGTAGCATTTCTGATATTATATGTGGATGACATATTACTGATTGGAAATGATATAGAATTTCTGGATAGGATAAAGGGATACTTGAATAAGAGTTTTTCAATGAAAGACCTCGGTGAAGCTGCTTACATATTAGGCATAAAGATCTATAGAGATAGATCAAGACGTTTAATTGGGCTTTCACAAAGCACATACCTTGACAAGATTTTGAAGAAGTTCAAAATGGATCAAGCAAAGAAAGGGTTCTTGCCTGTGTTACAAGGTGTGAAGTTGAGTCAGACTCAATGCCCGACCACTGCAGAAGATAGAGAGAAAATAAAAGACGTTCCCTATGCTTCAGCCATAGGCTCTATCATGTATGCAATGCTGTGTACCAGACCTGATGTGTGCCTTGCTATAAGTCTAGCAGGGAGGTACCAAAGTAATCCAGGAGTGGATCACTGGACAGCGGTCAAGAACATCCTAAAGTACCTGAAAAGGACTAAGGATATGTTTCTCGTATATGGAGGTGACAAAGAGCTCATCGTAAACAGTTACGTTGATGCAAGCTTTGACACTGATCTGGACGATTCTAAATCGCAAACCGGATACGTGTTTACATTAAACGGTGGAGCTGTCAGTTGGTGCAGTTCTAAACAAAGCGTCATGGCGGGATCTACATGTGAAGCCGAGTACATAGCTGTTTCGGAAGCAGCAAACAAAGGAGTCTGGATGAAGGAGTTCATATCCAATCTAGGTGTCATACCTAGTGCATCGGGTCCAATGAAAATCTTTTGTGACAATACTGGTGCAATTGCCTTGGCGAAGGAATCCAGATTTCACAAGAGAACCAAGCACATCAAAAGACGCTTCAATTCCATCCGGGATCTAGTCCAGGTGGGAGACATAGAGATTTGCAAGATACATACGGATCTGAATGTAGCAGACCCGTTGACTAAGCCTCTTCCACGAGCAAAACATGATCAACACCAAGGCTCCATGGGTGTTAGAATCATTACTGTGTAATCTAGATTATTGACTCTAGTGCAAGTGGGAGACTGAAGGAAATATGCCCTAGAGGCAATAATAAAGTTATTATTTATTTCCTTATATCATGATAAAAGTTTATTATTCATGCTAGAATTGTATTAACTGGAAACATAATACATATGTGAATACATAGACAAACAGAGTGTCACTAGTATGCCTCTACTTGACTAGCTCGTTAATCAAAGATGGTTATGTTTCCTAACCATGGACAAAGAGATGTCATTTGATTAACGGGATCACATCATTAGTTGAATGATCTGATTGACATGACCCATTCCATTAGCTTAGCACCCGATCGTTTAGTATGTTGCTATTGCTTTCTTCATAACTTATACATGTTCCTATGACTATGAGATTATGTAACTCCTGTGTGCCGGAGGAACACTTTGTGTGCTACCAAACATCACAACGTAAATGGGTGATTATAAAGGTGCTCTACAGGTGTCTCCAAAGGTACATGTTGGTTGACGTATTTCGAGATTAGGATTTGTTACTCAAGATCGTCGGAGAGGTATCTCTGGGCCCTCTTGGTAATGCACATCACTTAAGCCTTGCAAGCATTGCAACTAATGAGTTAGTTGTGAGATGATGTATTATGGAACGATTAAAGAGACTTGCCGGTAACGAGATTGAACTAGGTATTGGATACCGACGATCGAATCTCGGGCAAGTAACATACCGATGACAAAGGGAACAATGTATGTTGTTATGCGGTCTAACCGATAAAAGATCTTCATAGAATATGTAGGAACCAATATGGGCATCCAGGTCCCGCTATTGGTTATTGACCGGAGACATGTCTCGGTCATGTCTACATTGTTCTCGAACCCGTAGGGTCCGCACGCTTAAGGTTTCGATGACAGTTATATTATGAGTTTATGTGTTTTGATGTACCGAAGGTTGTTCGGAGTCCCGGATGTGATTACGGACATGACGAGGAGTCTCGAAATGGTCGAGACATAAAGAATGATATATTGGAAGCCTATATTTGGATATCGGAAGTGTTCCGGGTGAAATCGGGATTTTACCGGAGTACCGGGAAGGTTACCGGAACCCCCCGGGAGATATATGGGCCTTAGTGGGCCTTAGTGGAAGAGAGGAGAGGTAGCCAAAGATGGGTCGCGCGCCCCTCCCCTCCCTTGGTTCGAATAGGACAAGGAAAGGGGGCGGGCCCCCCTTCCTCTTTTCCCCCCTCCGCGAATCCTATTCCAACTAGGAAAGGGGGGGAGTCCTACTCCCAGAGGGAGTAGGACTCCTCCTAGCGCGCCTCTCCTGGCTGGCCGCACCCCCCCTTTGAGCCTTTATATACGGAGGCAGGGGCACCCCCTAGAGACACAAGCTAATCCACGTGATCATATTCTTAGCCGTGTGCGGTGCCCCCTTCCACCATAGTCCTCGATAATATTGTAGCAGTGCTTAGGCGAAGCCCTGCGACATTAGTACATTAAGACCGTCACCACGCCGTCGTGCTGACGGAACTCTTCCCCGACGCTTTGCTGGATTGAAGTCCGGGGATCGTCATCGAGCTGAACGTGTGCTAGAACTCGGAGGTGCCGCGGTTTCGGTGCTTGATTGGTTGGGCCGTGAAGACGTACGACTACATCAACCTAACGCTTCTGTTGTCGATCTACAAGGGTACGTAGATCACACTCTTCCCCTCGTTGCTATGCATCACCATGATCTTGCGTGTGCATAGGAATTTTTTTAAAATTACTACGGAACCAACAAGAGATACCTCTCCGATATACGGAGTGACAAATCCTAATCTCGATCCATGCCAACTCAACAAACACCATCGGAGACACCTGTAGAGCATCTTTATAATCATCCAGTTATGTTGTGACGTTTGATAGCACACTAAGTGTTCCTCCGGTATTCGGGAGTTGCATTATCTCATAGTCAAAGGAACATGTATACGTCATGAAGAAAGCAATAGCAATAAAACTAAACGATCATTATGCTAAGCTAACGGATGGGTCTTGTCCATCACATCATTCTCTAATGATGTGATCCCGTTCATCAAATGACTACACATGTCTATGGTTAGGAAACTTAACCATCTTTGATTAATGAGCTAGTCTAGTAGAGGCATACTAGGGACACTCTGTTTGTCTATGTATTCACACATGTACTAAGTTTCCGGTTAATACAATTCTAGCATGAATAATAAACATTTATCATGATATAAGAACATATAAATAACAACTTTATTATTGCCTCTAGGGCATATTTCCTTCAGATAAATCTCATCTAGAGCCCTTGGATGCATACCATCAATGAAAGAGACCGAGGAGGCGCCCTATATACCATCTCTAACCCTAGCCGCCACCTCCGTCATCTCATTAATCAAAAACACATCCAAGTTCATCTCCATTGCTGCTCCATTCACCACCAAAGAAGTGGGACAATATCAAGGGAAGAAGAGAAGGCTCCAATACCGTGAGCACAGGCCTTCGTGCCGGTGCCATCTCCGCCACGCCAGCGCCATCACCACCACCACCATCGCCGGCACCACCATCACCATCTCCAACGTGTCTTCTCCGTTCACCGGCTCGATGCGGGCTTGTATCTTGACCCTCTCCTTTATGTTTGAGTAGTTGTATTGTTCTCGGGGATACAGATAAACTCTTTTATGATTAGAATTATCATTCTCGATCGATCCAATATGCTTATGTTCATGTTCAAGTTAGTATTCTTCATGTGTGTTGAGAGGAGGCCTCACTCGCTTTATCGTCGTGATTGGTCATGGAGGAACTAATGTCGTTGTTTTCGTGATGTAACACCTTGTCCGCCTGGTCCCATGGCGAAGGCCCAACAATTTAGGCTCAGTCGTACCCATCAAGGCAATATAGTACTCGTAAATGCGTCTCATGATATCGTCTTGATGCAAGAGGAGCCCCCGCTTCGACCGCAAACTTAAAAATAGATCATTTTCTTTTGTGACCATTAGCGAAGGCGTGGAAATACACAAACACACTGTATAAGGGTCGCCCTTAGTAACCCAATATATGTCTCCCCGTTTAGCGAAGGCGTGCAATGGCCAGACTTCCATCCAAGAAGGAGAAGGAGGACATCGACGGGTCGGATAGCTTCGGCAACAAGCAGATCCGGCTCGATCCCTACTGCATCTTTGACCGGTACTTCCGCGAGAAGGACGGCAATGAGGCTGGGAAGGGCAAGGGCGTCGTGGATGATCTTCTCCGCCACAGCCAAACAAGCCAAATTTTGATAGTCCAATGGCATGTGGTGATGTAGTAACCGGACGATGTGTCTAATGCATTGTTTACGTGGTTGCATGAGTTTGTACAGATTTGAGGTATGCTAGCTAAGGTGTTCGGTTGTGAAAAGAAAAAATTAAGACTTGACCGATCAGTATTCACAAACGTGCTAGAAAATGTCCGCGGGCGTTTGAGGGATCAGATTTGCCATTGCAGATGCTCATTTTTAAACTGATTGTAGTCTTCTAGATGCTCTTAGCAAAACTGAAGAATTTTTGTAAGCAATGCTCTGATTTGCTTGCATGGTTATGACGCGGTTTCCCCTCAAAATAAACACCTGCCAGCTCTCAAAATAAAAGAAATAGTGAAAAGGGAAGAAAACGCGTGCAAAACTCTCTCTCGCGCGCACCTGGTACGAGAAAATGTCCTAGGGCCGATGGGACCTGCCTGTCTGCCACCGCCGGTCGCCTCCACAAATAGTACTCCGCTGCGTCAGAGGCTCTCGTAATTTCTTTCCGTGCCGGTATTGCGTCTCAGATCTCAGATCGCTCCTCGGTCGGAACGAAGCCTTGAGACGAACGTACCCCGTGGCCACTGACAACGCGGGCCCGTGAAGGGGTCGGACCCATCTGCAGCCGCTGGTTTCGGCTGGAGCCGCGTTCTGCTCGCGTGCAGGCAGTTTTTTAATGCCGCGTTTCTCTTTCCCCCCTTCCCTTATCCTCTGCCTCTCGCTCCATCCAGGCCCGATGCGGATCTCATGAACGAACGAACGAACGAACGAACCCTAGTCTATTTCCGCCGTGATGAATCCGCCGTGGTATCCTGTAATCTTCTCTTGGGCAGATTTACTTCTCTCCCCAAGAAGTGCTTGCATGGTTAGGACATGCTAATCCTTCACGTTTTCTGTTCCTAATTCCTCTTTTCAATCCCGCAGATCTCTCTCTGCCCCGGCGGGGGCGCAGCAATTGCCGGAGGATCGTTATCGTTAGTCCATAAAGGTCTGTTATTTCTGCCTCTTCTTTTATATGGCGATTCTTAGAGATTTCCTCCTCTCTGTTTCTCATGAACAGACTACCCTCTATTTCATAGTCAGGCATAAACTAGACTTGTTCATGAACTCCTGGCTGTATTCTTGTCCGATTGCGGATTCTGCCTGCTAGTTTGTTGAGTAAATCCGGCGCTAAGGTGTTTATTGGTTATTATCTCTACATGTTTTGTCTGCATCGATTCCAAGCCACCCGACTTTGGTGCACCAATACAAGTTTGAAAAAATTGGCCAAAATTTGTTGACCTTTTGTTGCGGGGTAAATTGATACAACATGAACCTGTAATTTCAGAAAAGTTTAATTCCATATTTAATCCGATAATAAAAGCAAATCTTGCTGTGAATAGTTCATATTCTTTGTTGTGATATTCATTCCGCTCATTTTTGGCTGTCAACGCTATATTTGCCTTTTTTCGTCTCTACTACATATATTAATTATAAGAGTAATTTGGATATTAACTTTGGTGCAGTCATAACCGCGAGCTGTTACAGAAATATACTTTTATGCAATAGAGCCTCAGTGTCAGTGGTAACTTCGTACCCGGGCTATGGCTAGTACGCAAAAATAATTATAATCCAGGTGTGTATTTTTTTTTGGGAGACACTAGGCATCGGGTGGCTGATTGGCCATGTCCCGCGCCGTAGGATTAGGCTGATGGTAATCATCGGATCGTCCACCCCTGTGTATTCCTTGCCCGCACCTCCTACTCCGCGTCACCCTCCCTTGTCCCCCTCTAATCATGCCCACAGGACTGCTTCTCCTGGTAGTAGCATCAGCACATTCCCACTAGGTTGGCTCACAGCGACACCACCCTTGCAGCAGTGCCAAATGTCCCCTCGCAGTATCTCTCGCCATGCTCGTAGAAGCGTAGCATTGGTGCATCCCACTTGCATCACTGTGTTTCTCCGTTGCATCATCATCAGCCACATCGCCTTCTGGCAGGGGGAAGCTCGTTGGCAGTCGCCTTGCAACCCCCCTCCCCCTTGAAGAAGGTAGTGGTGCCTGGCCATCGCGGCATCACACATCTCTGGTCACAGCATTGGTGACCGGCGTGGTTCGCTTGCAGCACCGGCGATCCTGGCTTGCAGCATCTTGCATCACTAGTCGTAGCATCGGTAGATGGTGTGGTCCACTTGCAACACCGGCGAACGGTACTCTTGCTGGACTCTTCCTATGTGGACTAGAGCAGCGTGACTGGTTGCAATTGCCAGAGAAATAAAGGCAGCAAATTGGTGGCTCGGTTGGTGCTTGCTAGCTTGTTTGGGCTTACAAAGTTGCATCGCTCCAGGTCACGTGGGAAGCACCAAGCAAGATACATTTGCACCGTGGCACCTAATCACGGACCAGATCTGCCATCCATGCGGGCTCCATTTGTGAGGATCAGGTTAAATTGCACAGGTGTGTAAAAATTGGAAAATTGAGTACTAAATAGGTTACAATGTGATCAATCTTATTAAACGTGCACTCTCTGTCACTTTGGGACACTTAGTAGTACATATGTATGTAGGAATGAAATCATTGGTGTAGCCACAATGAAGTTCATATGTCCTCGCCCTATAATATAAGCAATATTGTTGTGTGCATTTTACCTCTGTGTCGACGAGTTATTAACCCCAAAAGTATTATGTGTGATTCCTAAAAAAATGCATTATGTGTGTCTTGTAATGTTTCTCTTGCGTCTTTCCTCCATCCCCTTTACTTTTTCCTCTCCAGACTGACGGTCCACCTTACTGTCATGACATTCTTCTCAAATTAAGTATGTGTATTCACCTAGCGATTAAGGAGAGCCAATTAGTAGAACTCCAATTCATTTAAGTGTGTTCTCTCTCTTTGTCCTGATTTGTTGCCCCTCTGAAGGTAAATAAGGATGGAGTGTTACTTCGCTCCATTCGGCAGCAAGTTGGTCACCGAAGCTTTTGTGCTGCGGTAAAGGTCCTCGTCGGCATGCTGGTTACCGAATATTTGTGATGGATATATCAAGATGAAAACTGTTGGCGATTAGCCCGGCGTCAATTTGTTAACGGAGGGGCGTGTCGGCAAAAAGGTACTCATGCTATTACCACGCAGTACAATTTCCAACCTAGTTTGGTAGTTCAATTATTTGTATTCCTTTGGTTAACACATATCTTCTGTGATGTTCTGGTTGTTTTCACTTGTTGTTTATATCACCTTTTTAGTCACATATAAGTGACTCCAGGTCTGTTAGATCTGCTCTCACCTGAGATGATATGCACCGTGGAGCTATCTTTTTGTTTGTTTTCCATTTCATACCCAGTCTTCCTTTTTACCATGGAAGATCTACCTTTTGACCATTTTATGTATGCCACTCCTAAAATTGACTCTTTTTGTATACCTATATATAAGCTGACCGTTTTTAGCCAATTGACCCATGGTCGCCCGTCATATCCAACACCTACCGCACCCCAGACTTTTCTCGCCTGTCGTTGCTATTCTATCGCCGCCGCGGCCACCAAAATATCGCTACCTCCTCACCTAGTAGATTGAAGTGGCGTGCAACTCCCATGTTGTGAAGCACTACTGCTTGCACATACCTGGGTGTGGCGGGCGGGCATGGTTGTGCGGACGTCGACAAAGTACAACACCGAAGGTGTGGGTTCGTGGTGGACTGGTGGTGTGATGGTGGATGCGCATCCTGGCACACGCGTCCACAGACAGGTTCCTGAGCCATCGCGACGCGTTTTTCAAAATTGTGATGTGTTTTCAAAATTAAGATTGGCAAAAGAGAAATGTCAATTTCAATAGTGGTATAGGAAAGACGTCAAAAGCTAGAGTGGGAGTAGAAACAGAATATTCAGGAGAGAAAATATGCACGAGCGGACGCTGTCAGGCTGTCCACACCGCCATGATTGTTTCCAGCCGTCTGATAGTTCAACTTTGACCACCAATCAACGGCGGATCTACCATCCCACAGCAGCCTTTAAAAAAATGGTCAACGTGTATTTGAAAATGTTCAACATTTATTTGAAGAAAATGTTCAAATATGTATTTAAAAAATATTCATCATGTATTTGAAAATGTTGTGTGTGTATATTAAAATGTACGCCATGTATTAATAAAGTTTACATGCATTTTTTTAAGGAAATAGAAATATTAAACCAAAAAAGAATAAAGACCAAAGAAAACACATATAGAAACAAAAGAGGACAAATAACTACCCGGCTGGTTCGAACCGGTTCATAGAACCTTACCAATACTACTACATGGAGGTACAGTGTTGGGTTGGCCCATTAAGGGGCAGGGTGGGCTATGTCTCGCAATAACGCCCCCCCCCCCCCCCCCCCCCCCCATCATAGCCCGGCCCGGGCCAAGCACCGCCGCACCAGGGCATACCACTTTATGTTTGCATGGTGAGAATTATGTGAAAACCACGTCCATGGACAGAGCCACATGAGCTGAGCTCAGCCACCAGCACTGAGTCATCACCTCAAGACGACATGGTGGGAAACGAAGTGTAATGGAGGGTCATGATTCCATTCCACTGGAACTGGGTTGGTTCCTGTGTTTGGTTGGGATAATTAGTTGAAATGGAATGGTTACATTTAAGTGTTTTGTTGGGAAGATGGAACGGAATGAATTTTGTTCAGGTCACCTCTCATATAAAAATTGTGAGATTACCTCTTATAACTAGTATACTTTTATCAACAATTATTTGAATTCTCAGCAAAAATCAAATTGTACTACAGTATGGATAATTGTATTTTTAGCATGATCATCACCACTAAACGATCCTACTAGGCAGGATCACACCACAACCACACAACATCAGTAGCCGCATGATAAATAATTGACATTAGCACACACACTTCCGAGCTGAGAGCCTCGCATGCACCAACTCTTCAGAGTTCAGACTGACATTACCACACACACACTTGCTGATTGCAGTTTAGAACCTGTAGCAATTTGTTTTCTTTGGTTTGCATTTCCTCTCTCGCCTGCGCAAGTTAGCTACCTAGCCAAGAAAGAGTTCAAAAAGATAAGGCTAGCCAAGAAGATGAAACTCTTAGGCAAGAAAGAAAAGGTTGGAGTTAGCAGATCGAGCAGAACAACCACGACGAACACAGCCATGTCACATAGGTCTGCATCGGCTTCCTTGCCGTCTTGCTCTCTAAGGCAAGAGCGGTGCAATAGTGTAATTCCACAGATTCAAAGGAGTGTGTGGGCTTCGGATCTAAGTGGTATATTCTCTTTTTGAGGAATGGGTGGGTTCCAGTTCCTTTCCAAACAAAACGCAAAATGTGTCAAAGTGCAGGATAGACCATTACATTATATCCCATGCCTTGAACCAAACACACCCTACCTCAAAACAAATACCTTTAACGAGCAAGATGAGAACCAAAGCAGCAGGATTTGATTATATAGCTCATCTCAAAGAAAAAGATTCACCGATAATATGTGACACCATAATTCGATCAAAATTCCAGAAGTTCCTCCAACCACCATAAGTCTGAGATTAACAGATGTCACCCAACGTTATGTTCACCAATCACCGTCGCGACAAGTCTCAGATCTAAATGATTAAGTTTCTCCAACCATGCATCATTTCTATTCCACGCACTTTTTGTCGCCATCGTCACCACTGTACGCCCCTCGTATCTCCACCCCCAGCTTTTGGGCTGGAAAGAAATTAAAGGTATAATATGCTCAGTAACTTTGGACAAATGCACAAATTAATGAGCTAATGGATCTGCAGCAAGTCAAGAAAACAAACTGGTACAGTAACCTTTAGAGAAATGCTTGACCATTTACTATTCAAACATAATGCACTTCTAGTTAAACAACAAAATTTGTGGAATAAGAATAATACTGGGACAGTGTCTTGATGGGGCTCATTGTTCTTCAGATTGAGCTAGACTCGGGTGAGGATGAATACCTACTACCAAGATAACAGTTTTGTCGCGCTATGTTCAAATTGAGACGGACTGATTTAGTATCGTTGTACTTACAACTGAGAACTACATTGTCTTTTCTCAGTTTTGAGCATAATAGAACAATTTGGTACTATTTGGAATTAGCACAGATCAAACAGTCACAATGCACATTGGATTTACTTGCATCAAGAGTGAAAAAAATCATTATGTAAAGATCACCTATTAATTGCCAGTAAAACGGTAAATCAGAGAACTTACGCTTGTACCAATGTTCCTCTCTAGTAAACCGAGGAAAGATAGAAGCACAGAATTAGTTTGAAAGTGACAATACAGAAAACAGATGGCTAATGAGTTCCCAACATCCCAGTGGATATGCTGATGCAGAGAGATTATTTATCTCAGCAAAGGTTATATGCAGCTGAGGAATGAAACACAGTGGAAACAGCACTATCACTAATTTGATAACACTGAGAAAAGCAACCGATTTCTTTGGGGAGCAAACAAGCAAGCAAGAACCACTACCGAGACAAAAACAACACAAGTATGCACCGAGTACTTTCAAGTAGTGAACAATATGATTCCACAGCTCAATTTTGAGCACTAAACTCTGCAGCAACACACAGGTTACAATTAGCTTACAGTTAAACCAACCTAAGTTCCAAACAGGGGTTACAGTTCCCACAAAGTTGAGACACTTATTTTGGGACAGGGGGAGTATGCCAGTACCTCAGAATAGGCAATTCAAGTGTGTCAAGTACTGGTAGAGCACTTATTTTGGAACATTGTTTTGGGACACTTATTTTGGAACATGAATTAAGGTAGATGTACCAAATATAATTTAAACCCATTGTTTAAGGGTTTTTATCATTTATGCCATCGGTTGTGTCCCACTACTCAGTTTTGCCACTACGAATTTCAACTGCTCAAAAATGCCATCGATGTGTTAGACACATGTTTAAAAATGCCACTGGGCACCATTATTGTGATCTCAAATCTCTTTTGCCATGTTATAATGACATAAATACCTATGAACCAGCATGCCAGCTCTCCTTCTATCTTACTACAATAAAGTGTGGGGCCCACTTGATCCCAACGACGTTCTTATTTTTTTATAAAATTATTCGCTTGGTTACTCCTGACAAGTGGGGCCACACTTATCATTATGAGATAGAGAGAACTGACATGTGGGTCTAGGCTTATTTTTGTCATATAACATGGTCAATGAGTTTGATGTAAAAATAACGATGTCTAATGGCATTTTTGAGGAAACATCTAACGGAACGATGGCATTTTTGAGCAAACATATTACGGATCAATGGCATTTTTGAGTAGTTGTAACTTCTAATGGCAAAACTGAGTAGTGGGACACAACTAGTGGCAAAAATGATAAAAACCCATTGTTTAATTATACCAAATCAACATGAAAGATAATATTCGTTCACATACATTGGCTGAGAGAAGCTTAGTGTTTTTTTTTCAAGCAGTCGATATTTTAAATATGAATATTATTCCTCTTATATCCAGCAGGGCAGTATCACCTATTGACATATAGCCAAAATGAGCATGATGCTGCACTAACAATGATTGTAGGTAAAGCCGCCGAAATCCTTTGCCATGTATACATCTAACATTAAGGCAGACCTCAAATTATAGCTATTATTATCATAGAACCAAGTCTAGAAAGGATGGCCATGTTAAAAACAAACAATTAGTGTGTATTTTTTCTTGAGAATTCAGATACATAAATATGAAGAACGTAACTGGAATCAGCCATAATGACCGGATGTGTAAGACGACTATTATATTGCCTAGCGCGAGTATCAGAAGGATACCTTTAATAAATTGTCAAAAATAAAAGTAGGTTTCTCCAAGAAGACATGAGACTTAGGGCATAGCATAGCTTCTTTTATGCAGGTACAAGCAGCACAGCTGAAAGTATGATCATACATTGATATACATACCATGATGGTTTTGCCGGTTATGCACAATGACCAACATAAGGCATTCACGTATCTAGCACAAATTCCTTTACATATCAGACCAAGCCAACCAGTAAGGCAAGCATAATTTTTAGCAGTAACAAGGCTAAAAGCACAATGTTCTCTGTATCAGTAGTAAAAGGCTAAAAGCCACCCATCATGTAATGATATATTAGTTGTCACTTTGGTTCAGACAAGCGAATAACCTACCAACAATATAATGGTAGCACCAAACATCATGAATGATTTCTAAACACCAATACTGCAAGCCTAGAAATAATACAGCAGGAACGTTAAAAAAAAACAGCAGGATAGATTCTTAATCAAATACTCCCTCTGTCCGGAATTACTTGCAAACTGCTAAATAAGTAATTAACAGCAGGTGTGTACAGGACATCTATATAAAAAAAATGGTGTATCACAACTTCGCCTGAATACCTTTTTTTTAAACTAACCTGAATCATCACGTGATTACCTTTATCAAGAAATTTCTCACAATGTGAACCATTTTCACATTAACACAAAGTATCACGGTTTACGAGCAGTAACCCGGCCAAGTAAGAAAACCTTTTTGCAATTACTGCCAATTCCATTTGAATCCATGTAATCAGTGGTGAGACTGTAGATTAGAGGCTTAACACATACGAACAAATAAATTACTAACATGAGCTGCAGTCAAAATTTCAGTAAGAAAGCACTGATTCGTCACCAGGTTTATGGATCTGACATATAAAGGTCACACAAAACCCTAAAAATTAACCTCCAAGCTTTGCAAAGCACAAATTCAAACAAATTCATCTGATCCTAAAAAAATCCAATAGCCAGGATATGGTCCAGATTAGAACACCACTTAAGAGAAGGAAAAAATGAAGAAACAATTTGTTGAATCTGCCCCAGTGGACCAAAGGTAGTATACGCATGTGGCATTTTAGATCCAGGTACTGCTTGACAAAAATGTGATAAAGAATGTGTACCTCCAACCCACAACACAACTGCCACAAAATACTCACAAATGGGGGATTGGTCCATGGTAATCAAGCACGGCTAGAAAGACACAACCCTAATCAATAACATGAGCACTGCAGTCCAATCATGCACATATCCAGGTACTGAAGTATGAACTACCTGGGGATGCTTTTAGCGGTTCCCTTGCCCGGCCTTCTTGGTAAACCGGCGGTTTGTCTCCGCCCACTGCTCACGTTTGCCCTTGTTTTCAGCCCGGTCGGCCCTCACCCTACACGAAGAATAAGGTCAACTCGAATGGGTGAAGCAATGCCCTTCCTTAAATGCCGGCGGAGCAGAACTGACATATTCTGCCATGATTCAAACATAACAGATAACGCTACAATTTAATAAAAACGAGGGGAAAATGTCAGGAACCCCATCAGATGAAACAATATGCGGCTCTGCACTCCAGAAAACAAGAGCGATTTATTTTGGTACGAATAACGCGATGATACAGAAGCAAACCTGCCCCAAAACCAGCTACCGGAAAAGGAGAAAACACACAAAATCCAGAATTTATCACAGCATGTATAGGTATAGTCAGATCAACATTGGTGGAGAAACCTCACACAGTGAACAGAAGAGAACACACGAGCTACCTGATACTGTATATGCTATTCCAACTTTCCAAGTAAAACTATCCTACCCTAAAATTGGTTAAAACAAAACCAGCAAGTGCTAAATATATACCAAATTCGAGGATCTTGGCTGGCAGTTATTGGTGCATACGAAACAAGGGCAGCGAATCCTTGGTCAAAAATATCGACGCGCCCCTGATTTGGCGGCTCGGTCGTTGGCATAAACCAACCCTACTTTCCAAATCAGCTTCACGAGTAAGGAGAAACCTACCAAAGCCGAAGATCTAGCTAACCGGCGCCGCAAACCCACCATACGCTGAGAAATCTCAGGCATGCCCAAACTCGTAATAATCAGAGCGGACCAGAAAAAAAAAACGACGACACGCGCCGAGAAATCTCAGCGCAAACCTCCCCGAGATTCGCGAGCAGAAATCGCGTGGTGAAGGAAGAAGGGGATCGGGGGGAATCGGACCTTAGGTCTCGGTGCTGGGGGTCATGGGGCCGGGAACCAGAGAACAGGTGCCTGCTCCAGCTGCGAAGGCGACGGCGGAGGAGTACTCCGGTGACGACGATGCCGACGATGGTGAGGCCGTCCCAGATGCCCCCCGGGCTCTCCGTGATGCCGTGCACGGTGTAGTTGCCGACGGCGGCGACGGGCAGGGTGGAAACCCTAAGAGCCATGGCCTGAGACGAGGGGAAAGTAGGTCTCTCGCTCTCGCGTCGGGAAATTTGGTAAAAGCTGGTGGGGAAGGTGACACGGCTGGAAAATGTATTTGTTGTAGTGTACTGTATCTTTGTAGTGAATGTACTCCCTCCGTAAACTAATATAAGAGCGTTTAGATCACTAAAGTAGTGATCCAAACATTCTTATATTAGTTTACGAAGGAAGTATTTGTTATATATACTCTACTAACAAGATTAAACCCGAACATGCTCTTTTTTTGGTAATAATAGTAATAGGTCGTGCATTGTAGAAAAAATATGAGACACCCTTAACCCAATAATCACGACTCGAGACCCAATAGGTCACATCCTTTATTTCAACATGACATCCTCATTTTTGTTGCAGCTTATCCTTCTTCTCACGCTCGTCGCCGGTAACCTCAGCTAACACAATCAATATGATTAATCCTAAGGTGTGTCTCTATCTCTCAGCATAAGATGAGAAATATGCCCCCCCCCCCCCCCCCCCGACAGGTAAAGTTTTGCTGAGGTGTGCATGTGTGGTTATAAATGGTTTGTTTCGTCTCTCCAAACTGGTTTTGCTAAGGTGTTTATTTCCAATCTAGATCTTCACTGGATACGAAAGAAAGATAGTCATACGCTCCTAAATGGCATTTTTAAAATGGTTAACAGGTAAAATAACATTATATTCAAATTTTATACATTTTTCTAATCAAATTTTATATATGACATGTTAAAATTAAAGTTACGGTTTAAAATAATATATTTTTAAAGCGTTTAATATGGCTGCAGGTTGATATCAATGAACTTTTTGTATATGAATTCATCAAGGTCCTTGTTCTCAGTCATCATCTGACGGATACATCATCTGCCTACAAATGAGTGAAAAAAAATCTAAAAATAATATTTCGGACATTTCATCGAACACACAGAGAGCAAGGTGTATGTCCAAATGAGTAGGACGTACTAGGGTGGGGGCACGAACGGCGATGCCGGCACTGTAGGTTGGGGACAACAACGAAGGTAGGGTGGTGGCGGAGTTAGGAAGGGATAATGCGGATGAGGCAGAAGAGAGGAAAGGAAGAGGGCAAGCCTGAGCTAGGCTGGACACGATTTCGATTGTGTCCAGCCTGTCGAATCCGATGTGGTGAGCTAGGTTTTACACGACTTGGGTGGCGTCCAGCTTGTCAAATCCGATGTAGCGGACACGCCTACACCGGTGTCTCAATTTTCACCCACTCATAGACATGATTTGAGGGGTGTCGGACTGGCCAGAAATTTGGACTAACTTTGTGGGGGTCCAAGTGGGTGACGATGTTGTGACCGGACTGTCTACCTCGTTTGGCATGATCTGAGGGGTGAGTTGTCGATGCTCTCAAACCTAGCACATGCGGACACACCCGAGCTCAAAACAAATATCTTTAAGGGCATCTCCAACAGGTTGTATGTTAGTCTTGTTGGTAAAATGTCTATGTCATCAACCAACAAGCTATCATACAACTACTTCAATGGGTTGTATGTAAGCTATCCAATAGATGGTGACACTAGTAGAAAAAGGGTCAAACGTGAAGAACATTAGTGCCGGTTTGTATTTGAGCCGGCACTAATGTATACATTAGTGCCGGTTCCAACGGCTAGCCGGGCCGCTTTCATTAGTACCGGTTCGTGGCGAACCTTTAGCACCGGTTCGTGCCACGAACCGGTACTAATGAAAGTGGTGGCAGGATGTTGTCAGAATGGGGCCCCTCCAGCCCCTTTAGTACCGGTTCTTGGCACAAACCGGTACTAAAGGTCGTCCTACATAAACCCTTCGTTCACCCGAGCTCGCTCTGTTCTTCCCCTTTCCCCTCTCCTCTCTGTTCTTCCCCTCTTCCTTTCGAGCTCATCACACATTTTGCCCAAAATTTGTCAAGATTTGAAGGCCCCCATCCATTCAAATGATCACAAAGGTTAGCAACTTTGTCCTTTCATCTCTCATTGCTAGATTAGCTCTTGCAATGCTTCATATAGTGATTAATTTGTGAGTTTAGTAATTTGGGAGGATATATATATATATATGTGTGTGTGTGTGTGTGCATGCGTGTGTGTGTGTGTGTGTGTGTGCATGCGTGTGTGTGTGTGTGTGTGTGTGCTAGTATTTGATTTATATGCAATTTGAGGTCAAAAATAACACTTAGTTTGCATATGTAGGTGTGGTTTACTTAGTGCCTTCTAAATCTCCATCGTAGCCACCGTCGATCGCCCGCACCGTCCCGTCGCCGGCACCACCTTGTGGTGAGCCTCTTGTTCATGAATTTTTATATAAAAATTGATGTTTGTGTGATTTGGATATATAGTTACTCGTATAATTATCTTACCCGCACGTTGTTTGTTATACATATAGTGCCATGGTTTTGATATCTGTCCCCGTCGGCCCTAGTCCTTGTTATGATTCGGATGTGGTATGTATATTCTTTTTGAAAACTAGTTGCATTTCGTGTTTATGACAAATTATGCCCATCAAGTTGACATAGAAATTTTTTCTAGGAGGTATGTGAACCGGAAATTCCAACCGACACTATTGCCGAGAGGTTAAATTTAGTTGAAAGAGAAAATGAGTACTTGAAAGAAAAGTTGAAAAGAATCGAGGGGGAGAAGATGGAATTGGAGTTGCATGTTGCCGATGTCGTCGATGATCACAAGATCAAGATGGAGAAAATGCGCTTGAAGATTAGAAAGATTAGGAAATATGCCATCGATAGTGAGGCTTGGTATCATTATGCTGTTGGATCCATTGTTACCTTAGTTGCGATCTTGATCGTATTTGTTGTTGCATTTAAATGCTTTAGCTAGAGAGTTATTTGTTTGTTGCATTTAAGTGTTGTATGAACTTTATGTATGAACTTGTATTAATTTGGTCTATTCGCTGTTGTGTAATGAAGATGAGCCGGCAATGGATGTACGATGACCGATGCTCTCCCCAGTTCGTTGAGGGCGTGCATACTTTTCTGCTTGCGGCTGATGCAAACAAGCGGGCGGATGGTTTTATGCCTTGTCCATGTGCTCGCTGTACGAATGGTCACAATTACTCTACGTCAAGAACCATTCATGTCCACCTGTTTAAGTCCGGTTTCATGCCCCATTATAATGTTTGGACCAAGCACGGAGAAAGAGGGGTTAGATGGAAGACAATGAAGAAGAAGAGGACGATGACAGCTATCCTGGCCATGGGTTTCCTGAATACGATGATACAACAATGGGGGAAGAAGCTGAGCCGGTAATGCGGGAAGAAGCTGAGCCGGCAATGCGGGAAGAAGGTGAAGAAGAGGCATCAGATGAGCCCGTTGATGATCTAGGTCGGGCCATTGCCGATGCAAAGAGAAACTGCGCAAGTGATTTGGAGAAGAAGAAGTTGCAGCGCATGTTAGAGGATCACAAAAAATTGTTGTACCCGAATTGCGTAGGTGACAAGAAAAAGCTGGGCACCACACTGGAATTGCTGCAATGGAAGGCAGAGAATGGTGTATCTGACAAGGGATTTGAAAAGTTGCTGGTAATGATAAAGGATATGCTTCCAAAGAACAACGACCCGAGAGTACGTACGAAGCAAAGAAGGCTGTCTGCCCTCTAGGGTTAGAGGTGCAGAAGATACATGCATGCCCTAATGATTGCATCCTCTACCGCGGTGAGTACGAGGATTTGAACGCTTGCCCGGTATGTGGTGCATTGCACTATAAGATCAGCCGCGATGACCCTAGTGATGTCGAGGGCCGGCGCCCCAGGAAGAAGATTCCTGCCAAGGTGATGTGGTATGCTCCTATAATACCACGGTTGAAACGTTTGTTCCAAAACAAAGAGCATGCCAAGGCGATGCGATGGCACAGAGAAGACCGTAAGAAAGACGGAAAGTTGAGAGTACCCGCTGACGGGTCGCAGTGGAGAAAAATCGAAAGAAAGTACGGGAAGGAGTTTGCAGATGACGCAAGGAGCGTATGGTTTGGTCTAAGCGCAGATGGCATTAATCTTTTTGGGGAGCAGAGCAACAACCATAGCACCTGGCCTGTGACTCTATGTTTGTATAACCTTCCTCCTTGGTTGTGCATGAAGCGAAAGTTCATTATGATGCCAGTGCTCATCCAAGGCCCTAAGCAACCCGGCAACGACATTGATGTGTACCTAAGGCCATTAGTTGAAGAACTCTTACAACTGTGGAATGGAACATGTGTACGTGCGTGGAATGAGCACATGGGGAAGAATTTCACCTAAAGGCGTTGCTGTTCGTGACCATCAATGATTGGCCTGCTCTCAGTAACCTTTCAGGACAGACAAACAAGGGATACCGCGCATCCACGCACTGTTTGGACGATACCGATAGTATATATTTGGCTAATTGTAAGAAGAATGTGTACCTGGGACATCGTCGATTTCTTCCGAGCAGGCATCCCGTAAGAAAGAAAGGCAAGCATTTCAAAGGTGAGGCGGATCACCGGACGAAGCCTGACCACCGTACTGGTGCTGATGTACATGATATGGTGAAGGATTTGAAGGTGGTCTTTGGAAAGGGTCCTGGTGGACAACCTGTTCGGAATGACGCTGACGGACGCGCACCCATGTGGAAGAAGAAATCTATATTTTGGGACCTGCCCTATTGGAAACACCTAGAGGTCCGCTCCGCAATCGATGTGATGCACATGACGAAGAATCTTTGTGTGACCCTGCTTGGCTTCTTGGGTGTGTATGGGAAGACAAAAGATACACCTGAGGCACGGGAGGACCAGCAACGTATGCACGGAAAAGACGGCATACACCAGGGTCATGCAAGCTGCGCTCTTACCAAAGAAGAGAAGGAAATCTTCTTTGAATGCCTGCTCAGTATTAAGGTACCGTCTGGCTTCTCGTCGAATATAAAGGGAATAATAAACATGGCAGAGAAAAAGTTACAGAACCTAAAGTCTCATGACTGCCACGTGATTATGACGCAACTGCTTCCGGTTGCATTGAGGGGGCTTCTACCGGAAAATGTTCGATTAGCCATTGTGAAGCTATGTGCATTTCTCAATGCAATCTCTCAGAAGGTAGTCGATCCAGAAATCATACCAAGGTTACAGAATGATTTGGTCCAATGTCTTGTCAGTTTCGAGTTGGTGTTCCCACCATCCTTCTTCAACATCATGACGCACGTCCTAGTTCACCTATGCGAAGAGATTAACGTTTTGGGTCCTGTATTTCTACACAATATGTTCCCCTTTGAAAGGTTCATGGGAGTCTTAAAAAATATGTTCATAACCGTGCTAGGCCAGAAGGAAGCATCTCTAAGGGCCCTCAAAATGAGGAGGTCATTGAGTTTTGTATTGACTTTATTCCTGACCTTAAGCCAATTGGTGTTCCTGAATCGCGGCATAAGGGCAGACTGGATGGAAAAGGTACGCTAGGAGGGGAACAAATAATATGTATGGACGGACATTCTCTCACTGAAGCACACTACACAGTTCTACAGAATTCCGCCTTGGTGGCTCCGTATATGGATGAACACAAGAATTTGCTACGCTCCAAACACCCGGAGCGGTCTGATGACTGGATTACACGTGAACAAACCAGGAGTTTCGCCAGCTGGTTGCAAGCACGTACCATGCATGACACCTCTATTGAAGATGACCTGTACTTGCTGTCCCAGTTATCATCTTCGAATATAATGACTTTCAAAGGGTACGAGATAAATGGTAATACATTTTACACGATCGCCCAAGATAAGAAGAGCACCAACCAAAACAGTGGTGACCGCTTTGATGCAGAAACCAAGATGGGAAAGGAAACATGTTATGGTTATATACAGGACATATGGGAACTTGACTATCGACGTGGTTTGAAGGTCCCTTTGTTTCGGTGCAAATGGGTCAATATGACACGAGGCGGGGTAACGGAAGACCCGCAGTACGGAATGACAACAGTGGATCTCAACAATCTTGCGTATGCAGACGAACCATTCGTCCTAGCCAATGATGTGGCACATGTTTTCTATGTGAAGGACATGTCTACCAAGCCAAGAAAAAGAAAAGATAAGGAAGCGAATGCATCGTACGATGAGTCAAAGCGACACATAGTTCTTTCTGGGAAGAGAAACATCGTGGAAGTGGATGACAAGATAGACAAGTCAGAAGATTATGAAAAGTTTGATGAAATTGCTCCATTCACAGTGATTATTGACCCGAGCATCCCGTTAAATGATGAAGATTTTCCATGGTTACGGTGCAAAGGGACACACGCGAAGAAAAAGTTTCACACCCAAAGATCTGGGATGTGATTGGCTTCACTAGCTATCATCACTTTTTTCTATGTTTCACACCCAGAAGGGAATCTCTGTAATAGTTAGGGTAGTTAATTATGTGTTTTGGCATTTGAAACGCGAAGAAATTTTATGTGCAAACAAATTCTTTCATGCCTTTACTGATTTTTAAAGTTAAGTTATTCACAAACTAGTGATTCACACTAATTTCAAATAATTCAAAATTTAAACTATTCAAATTTGAAAACTACGGGCACTAACAGAAAATTTGTAATTTTTTGTACCTAAAGCAAAAATATTCACAAAGAAACTCTAAATACACAAAAAAAACAACTCAAAAATAAATAAAGCAAAAAAAATAAAAAAGCCCGCCTACTAGGCTAGAGCGGCCTGGATACGACTAGAAACCCAACCCGTTGTTGGGCCAGGATGCAGGCCCGCAAAGGCCCGGTAGGCCCATGGGGCAGCACAGCACAGGTAGGCCCACAAGGCCTGCATTTGAGAGGAGCTCGAAGGAGCAACCGCGGCTGGGTTTATAAACCAGTGCGGCTGCCCTTCGCTAGGCGAGGTGGGACTAAACTTTGCGCCCCTCGCCTGGCAGCGCACCCCCCTTTAGTACCGGTTCGTGGCACCAACCGGTACTAAAGAGGGGGCCTTTAGTACCGGTTGGAGCCAGGAACCGGTACTAAAGGGGGGTGCTTCCCGCCGTTTGGCCTGGCCAAAACAGGCCTTTAGTACCGGTTGGTGGCTCCAACCGGTACTAAAGGTGTTTTCTATATAAGAAAACACTTCGAAAAATTTCGTCAGTTTCCTCTGCTTCATCGCCGCCGCCTAGTCCCGCACCGTCGCCACCCCCGTCGCACCGTCTCCACCCCCGTCGCGCCGTCCCTGTCGCGCCGCCCCCGTCACGCCGTCCGCGTCGCCGGCCCGTTCCCGTCCCCGCACCGGCCCGCGTCCACGTCCCCGCACCTGCCCGAGTCGCCGTCGCCATCGTCATCGCCTTGACCTCTCGCCCGCGCTGTGAGCCCCTGTCCCCCCTCTCCTCCCTCCAATCGAAGCCGCCGCGCCGTCGACGCCGTTGCCTTGGCTCACCGTCGCCGTCGCCTCTGCACACACGCATGCATACACAAACACACACATACACACAAACACACACACACACACAATGTTTTTAGTTTTTAGTTTTTAGTCAAATGTTATAGAAATGTTAGTTATAGCTAGATTAATTAATTAATTAGATTAGATTAATGTCAAATAGTATGTAGAAATGTTAGTTATAATATACATAATGTCAAATGTTATAGAACTATTAGTTATATAGAAATGTTAGAAATTTTGGAAATGTTAGTTTTAGCTAGCTAGATGAATTAGATTAATTTCATATTGTTAGACGATGATCGATGTTTTTTTAGTTTCTTATATTTTTAGTTATAAAATTTAGAATTTGCATATATGAAATCATCACAATCCATCATTTAAAAAATGTTACTTTACTTTTGCGGCATATAGTATTTTGTTGTCGATGATGCCCGGCCCGCATCCTCGCCGTCGACACGCCCGCGACGACGTCCTGCTTCAGAGAACCCATGTCCGGGACTGGGCTCCGCCGGGCTGGCATTGGGAGGTGCTACCTTCAGGGGCGCGACGCTTGGTGAGGAACCCGGCCCCGGGTCCCGTCGTCGACCCTCATCTTCTTTGGTGGCATTCGCGTGGGCCACTTTCGATGCGGAGGGAGCCGGCCCCGCCGGAGGTGGTACGTCGCCGTGTTAGGGAGGAGGACGAGCACGTCCATCGCTACATGGCTGCTATGGACGTCAGGTTCTCCAATACCTGGCAGGTTCTTTGGGGAGATCACCCGAGCTATGATCCAGTGATGGTTCCTTCATTTTGGTTGTCCACCGCCTAGATTACTCTCTAGTATTCGATCTTTATTAGCTAGCTAGCTAGCTAGTGATGTATTCGATATATAATATTCGAGATGATTTATTCAAGATTATATATATTATTTGAGACGATGTATTCGACGAGATTATATCTATTATTCGAGACGACGTATTCGAGATTAAATCTATTATTCGAGACGATGTATTCGAGATTATATCTATTATTCGAGACGATGTATTCGAGATTATATCTATTATTCGAGACGATGTATTCGAGATTATATCTATTATTCGAGATTATACTAAATTGTTTTATATTTCTTTTGGCATAGTTAAATAAAAGCTATGGCGGACAATACCGACAGAGAGAGAGAGAACAGACCATGTTCGATATCATACGCGGGCCAGATGATGATCAGAATGAAGAAGATTTTGACGGCTCCGAATTTCTAAACAACACCGGAGAGGGTGATATGATATTCGATCGCGACGACCGAGAAGATGAAGTCATGAACTACGACGAAGAACATGTTGATCCTGAAACAACAAACACCGGCGAGGTATATATATTTATATAAGCAGGAATCTGGTGATCATCGCATGTTTTAAATGAGTTGAAGATATATTAATGAATCGATCTTTCTTCTTTCAGCCATCCGGATCGAGCAAATCTTCAGGCAAAAGAACGAAACGAGGCCCGAACAAAAAGTTGAAGGAGGGCGTAAAGTACAATATTGAGGCAATCAGACCTAATGGTGAACCATTAGCGCCTAAGAAGATTGCGGACAAGTTCGTTCGTCAGTGCGGAGTTCTTGTGAAGGACCAACTCCCGATCTCCCTTCAAGAATGGAGAAAGCCAGCAAAGCCACGTCCAAATGTTACTTTTGTCGACAACTGCTTTGGGATACTCTCATGGAACATTTCACCCTACCAGATCATTTCACAGAAGCAAATGTGTGGAAAGTCAAGGACGCTGCTTTTAGGAAGATGGCGGTTGCATTCAAGAACCACAAGAGAACGACGTGGGAGAAGTACGTTAAGGGAGGAAGGAAGACTCCAGTATTCGAGGGGATACTAGAGAATCAAAGTGCTCATTGGGACGATTTCGTGAAATTCAAGGATTCAGAATTAGCTAAGGAACGGTCGAGAATAAACAAGAAGAATGCCGAAAAAAAGATAAGTTCCATAAGCTGGGGCCAGGTGGCTACGCGGTGGCAATGCCTAAGTGGGATAAGTCTGAGAAAGAGATGGAGGATGCAAGTGTCACTCCGGTTACTAAGAGGTGGCCCCCCAGGTGCAGGACTTGGTTCTATGCGCATGGAGGGGAGTTGGACCCGAAGACAGGCAATGTTTCGACGAAGGCATGTCTGAACGGAGCCGACGATGCGCTACTTGTTGCAATAGAAGAGGCTCGACCGGGGGTGTTCCAGCCCAATAGAGAGAACGACGAGCTTACGCGTGCCCTGGGAAATCCTGAACACCCGAGAAGAACACGAGGCAAGGGCGCTATTCCGTGGTATGAGGGGTTTTCGAACTGGAACACCGACTACAGAACCCGTGTGAGAAAGAAGATTGCGGAGGAGAAGAAGAGGAAGATGGAGGAGGAGCAGAGGAAGCGGGACTATGAACGCCTTCAAGGCCTAGAAGCAAGTCAAGAGGAATTGGCAGCTAAATTCCAGCGGCAGCAGGAGCAGATCGACTCACTTAGCCAGCAAAGGGGGTCTCAGCAGCTGCAGCAGCTAGCGGATGATCCAGCATTGGATACCACCGCCCCATCCATGCCGAGAAGCAGCGTGGGTTCCGCCCCGAGCGACGCACTGCTGGATAGATACCCCGTGGATGATATCGTGGAGAACACTAACTGCGAGCTACACTTCAAAATTAAGAACATATCCTTGAAGGTAGCGGACGGTGTTGCTTATACAAATTCCCCCGATGCAACCTTCCATTGCAACCCGATTCCAGCAGGCTATGCTCGTGTCGTGGTTGATGAGGTGGTGGACCAATATTCGGGGCTAGAGCTTGACATTCCTGGAGATGACGAGGAGCACACACTCGGAGATGCCAAACATCGTATCATCCTATGAAGAAAGGATTGCATCATCTTTCGAAGGCCACAGACACCGCGTCACCCGACTCCTCGTCGAAGTCCGCCACCGAGTCAGCAGACTCCCGCTCCTCCAAGTCCACCAACGCGTGAGGCCACTCCTCCTCCTCCAAGTCTGGCAAAGTGTCAGGCCACTCCTCCTCCAAGTCCGACACAGCGTCAGACGTCCACTCCTCCTCCAAGTCCGGCACAACCTCATGCCACTCCTCCTCCAAGTCCAGCACAGCTTCAGGCCACTCCTTCTCGTCCAACTCAGCCCCGTCAGCCGTCTCCGCCGCCTCAGCAATCGTAGAAGAGACACCCCGCAGCTATGGTGCGTAGCGGTACGAGTCGAGGTGATAGTATAGGAAGTACAAGCGGAGGCAAGCGATATAAATATGGTCCAAACCTCAGTACTCCTCTTCCTATGAGGACTTACGACAGGACCGAGGAGCAAACCAATGCCATAGTGCGGGCAGAAGTCGACGCCCATTTTGGACCGAAACCGCCACCGCCGCCAAGGGAGAAAGTGCCTGTGGAAGTAGTTGACCACTTCATTCGTATGGCTCAACCACCAGCTCCTAAGCCTGTTGACTCAGACTATGAGCGCCACATCAGGAAGTCACATCGACAACGTCTACAGAAGGAGGCGAGCTCAAGCTCGAGCAAACAACAAGCAGTTGTCAAAAAATGCGGGAAAACCATTGCCCAGCTGGGAAAACAGGCGGCGCAATCGATCCCCCCGCTTGTTATGCCGCCAACAACACATGACAGTACGCGCGCCCAATATTATTATGGCCAAACAGTTTACGTTCCCGAGGTGGGCGATGTGGTAATAACCCAGGAGCATATAATGCAGGCTAAAGAACTCAAGATCACTGTTGGACAACTCCTCGAGATCGAGGACATGCCTCTGATTAGAGAGGAGGAAATAAAACGGAAATTTGTCCGGGGCCAACCTTTGGTCGAGCCAGAAGATGTTAAGAAGCTCCCAACGAGAATGTATGAATTGCATCAATGGTACATGGACATTAGCAAGAAATCCGATCAAGAGTCCCTCATGGTGTATGTCAAGAAGGATGATTACTACCATGAGAAAGCTGTGGCCGTTGAGTATTCTGAACTGTTTCAGTTATACAATCAAGACGCACTCGACAAATCTATCGTCAGTTGCTATTGTCTGTAAGTGATTTCTTTCTGTAATTTAAGTCTCAAGCTAGCTGTAGTGATCCTTTTGATCAATCATTACATGTAATTATCCTCACTATATTCTTTTCTGTGGTATTATGCAGGATGAAGATGTATGAAATGAGAAAGGGTGGACGCTATGGCATTGGGTTCATTGACCCAAACACCGTTAATGAATACACATGGAAATTAGATGCATATTATGAAAAAGAGGTAGATGACAGCATGCTAGAGTTCTTGAAGCGCCTCAAATACAATGAAGTTATACTACTTCCTTACAACTTCGAGTGAGTCACACTTTCTTGTACTACAAATTCTCTGTTTTTGCCTACTAGCTAGCTACATGTTTTTGCTTACATATGCCCGCTTAATTAAGACATGCAAACGTGTGTGCATGCAGATTTCACTGGATCTTGTGTATCATTAAAGTTGACGCCGGAACAGTTGAAATACTGGACTCACTACTCAAAGCAAATAGTGACTATAACATCTTGTTTGGGATAGTCAACAGATAATTTCAATCATTATTAACTATATATCTCGGCCTATTTAGTTCGTCATTTCATGATATGAACTATTTAATAACCCCTTTATTCATTTTCTTTGTCGGCGGGCAGGGCTTGGGCAAGGTTCATCAGCGTCACGGAAGGCAAATGGAAACCAAAGCTGAAATGGTTTCGAGCCAAGGTAAGTAATTAAGTAGTACTAGCTAGCTAGCTGCCATCTCTTTAATTATCATGCTTGATTAATTATTATCTGATCAAATTAAATTCCATTCTCGTAATAAAGGCCCTGAAGCAGGCGCTGGGGACTGATCTGTGTGCATACTGCGTTTGCGAGAACATTCGCATGATGGCGTCCGAAAGGAGTAGATCTCAAAGACAGGAATGTGTACGTTTGTCAGAACAATATTCACAATTTTTACACCATTATCGATATCTAGTCACACAACTAATACACATGCATATTGATCTCCTTCTTAACAGTTCAAAGAGGTGCGGGACAAGCTCCTACCAACGGAGCGCGTAGAAGCACTTCAAGAGGAAATAGCGGGATTTTTGCTCGATCAGGTCATAAATCCGAAGGGAGAATACTATTACCCGCTACCGCCCCATCGAAAAAGACATGAACCACTTCCAATTGTCATCGTGCTCCGAAGGCACCAATCAGCCTAATGCCACTGGCTCCGAAGGCAACATGCATATGTAGGAGAAATTATATATAGCTATACATGTGTGTATGTGTGAAGTAATATGGTGGTTTGTGAGACATGATTGATGATATATATATATGATTGGTTCTACTAGAAATTCTATATATATGTATATATATATATATATATATATATATATATATATGCATAACGTGTACAATGTGTAGTACCATAAAATACTAGCAAACGAAAAAGAATTAAAATGGAAAACACAAAATTAAATGAAAAAGAAATCATAAAACCCAAAACCCCCCAACATTTTAGTACCGGTTGGTGTTGGTGTTACCAACCGGTACTAAAGGGCTCCCGGCCCCCGGAGCTGGCTCGTGCCACGTGGTTGCCCTTTAGCACCGGTTCGTGCTGAACCGGTACTAAAGAGGGGGGGGGGGCTTTAGTGCCGAAATATCAGTGCCGGTTACCTAACCGGCACTAAAGGGCCTTACGAACCGGTGCTATTGCCCGGTTCTGCACTAGTGTGAGACAATAAATGTGATTGCTCTCTATTTCACCTTGGAGCTTGTGCAAAGGTTGTTGGTTAATCTACATACAACTTTGCTTTTTCTCCACATTTAATACATGCCACATCATCACTGTCCTAGGTGGTAAATTTACCAACACCTATCTCACACATGTTGGAGATGCCCTAACGAACAACCAAAGCAACAGAATTTGACCATAGCTCATCTCAAAGAAATAGGTTCACCAGTAGACCCCCCCTCCCCTAGCCGCAACCCTGACGGCCAACGGTCGTGCGAGCTGCTGCCCTAGTAGCCAGATCTGGAGCAGAGGATCCATCCAGACCGAGCAAGGCAGCACACCCAGGCCACCTGGCCGCTAGAGCACTGCGCTTCCCAGCACCTTTGCGTCGCTTTATCGTCCCCCGGTTGCAGTCATTAGACTACCGTCCGAGGTAGCCACCGCCCCAGAGAGCCAGATCTGGCGCATGAGCTCCCATGGACAGCAGCGGCGGACTCCCGGATGACTAGCCATCTACTTCACCACACTGTGCCACCGCTAGTCGCGCACGAGTCCCCGTCGCTAGGTCGTGCCCTGCGACGCCACGCCCAGACAAGAGGAGGAAGAAACTGTCCCTGTCGGTGTCGGCGCCGCCCTCATGCGGCAGCGGGAGGATTAGGAGGATAAGGGGTGGAGGAGCCGGCGGTGGCTAGGGTTTCTTCGGGCTGCCCACACGGGAGCCACACGTGAGCGGGAGGGGTGGGGTGGGGTGGGGGGGGGGGGTGCCTGGTTATTGTCGACGTTTGTGGTGAACTGGTGATTCATATATTTTTAAACAAAATCTGGATTCATATTTGATCCTCTAAATACAAGTACTCTGAATGCCAGATCACCTAATTGAATTTTATCTTTATAAAAATTCAGGTAGTTAGATTCATCAGTATAATAAGACCTGCTTGTTCTTGCTCTGGTGCCATTTAGAACCGACAAGGGCTTAAGATAGATGCCAATAAATACATATTCACCGCATCTCCTACTCTTCCGTTCACTAATGTAAGCATTGTTCAAGAATTCATCCGACTAATCAATTAATGGGCCAGTTAATTATTACTCGTTGGGTGGCCGATTCGAATAGCACCTATTCATTGGGTGGCCGGTTCGAATAGCACCTATTTATCGCATTAACTTGTCAGGACAATTAAATGGCCTATTAGGCCGATTAAATGGCCTGTTAGGCCAATTAACTAGACTGTCATACCGATTAATCGATTACTAGGCTGATTAATCGATGTTTTCCTACTAACTTCCGGGCAAACAAAACCCAAATTATTGGCATGTAACCTCAACATCCTCCTTTCGCTTCTCAATAGCTAGGATTTGATCAAATAATACGATATTTTGGTATATTACATAGCTGGGGCATGAGAGTAGAGTATAATACATAAAAAAACTAAAAAATGTTCGCAGGTTCCTATTAAATCTACCGATTAACGACCGACCGATTAATCAAGTTAATAGGACGATTCACAGATTAATCGTTACTCCCAAGCCAACTGAGCAACTACTAGTTACTGATTTCCTTAACAATGAATGTAAGATGTTCTAATTCTTTTCTAAATAAGATGTATAGACAAGTTTTAGTATGTTTGTTCACTTGTTTCAGTTTTTATATAGTCTATATTAAAATATTCAAAACATCTTATATCTATGAACGGAGGAGTAATATATATATATATATATATATATATATATATATATATATATATATATATAGGGATTGACTATTCGTCACCCTGGGTGAGGAATAGTTATTCTTCACCCCTCTCTATTTTACTATCAATGGATCGTAATTTTACGTTTCGTAAGTTTTGTCTTATTTCCGCTGTAAAAAGAGACTATAAGAAAATATATAATCGCCGTAAAAAATATTTTATGTTATGTAAAATTAAAAATGTAAAAACATAGTGTAAAATACACATGAACTGCAAATTTTCTTGTCTTGTGACCTATATTTTTATTTTCTTATGCCAAATTTTACGTAGTGAATCAACTATTTGAATTTCAAACGTAATTTAATTATAAAATGGTCGTAAGATTACCTCGGATGAAAAAAAACTTATTCTGCACCCTGGATGATGAATAGTAACACTATATATATACTCCCTCCGTCCGAAAATACTTGTCATCAAAATGAACAAAAAGAGATGTATCTAGACTTAAAATACATCTAGATACATCTTCTTTTATTTATTTTGATGACAAGTATTTCCGGACGGAGGAAGTATATATATATATATATACTTATTCTTCACCTCGGTCGATCGTCCCAGCCACGGTACAGCTTGGCCAGATTTTGACCGATGTATTAGTACCTTCGTAAGATTACCTTGACGCTGGGAGGAGCCAGCCCACTCCTCGATGCATTCGCTAATTAGGTGCTCACCTGCGAGCGGTTTCTACTTTTTACGTGGAGGGCGCGGTGAGCGGTGGGGATCGACGACGTGATGCTCGGCGGAGATTTTTGTCGCCCCTGTCCTCCTCTCCCCCGTACACTTGGCGATTAGGAGCAGGCGATAGTGGCGGCGGCCGCGGTGCAGGGGCGGCGCCGGCCACTGCAAATCCAGCCCTCCTCTGTCGGAGAAGGCGCCAGCGACAAGAAGACGGCGGTGACTGCCCTCCTCCGTATGGTCTGCTCTCTCTCTAACCTAGTAAAAAAAATCTCCTTGGTCTGGTTCTCCCTTGATTTCTTCCTTCTTGGAGATTGATGCTTGCAAATTGGATTGTAAAAGCTCCTCCTCCGTCTCTTTATTTAGGCGTCTGCACGCTTATGCTTTCTAAGCTCTGAGATTGATAGAAATTTAATTAGCTTGACTCTGGACAACGGGATGCTGAAAGGAACTGCTGACGAGGGAGATTAGAAGAAGCTGGGCGGCAATGGGATTCTTATCAAATAAAAGAGAAGTGGCACAAGGCTCCTGAGGAGGAAAACACAAGGTTATCTTCTTTGATCCAGCCAAAGGTGGTAGCTCTGTCTCTTCTCTGCTTTAGATTAATCGTCCCTTCCTTTTTTTAGTCTTACTGACTTTCGATGAACTGGACTAATAAATTAATCGTCCCTCTTTAATCAATTAATTTCTCATGGAAAGAAGATAAAGTGAAATTTAATTGGAGGGTGCTTAATTAGTTGTTCCTCTTTCCTGATGGCGGCTGCATCATTTTTTAGGAGAGAACCCCTATTCCAGTGTAGGCTCTCTACTTGCTACAGGGGAGAAAGAAATTAAATAGGGTTAATCAAGTATGATGACATGTCTACCTGTGTTTAATTAAACATGATGGATTGCTTACTTGTAATTTGTAGCTATTAGGTTGGATGATGATTTTCTCATATAATTAGTAGTTGTACATCGGTAGTTTTTCACTGCGTATTTGATAACAGGAGAAAATTAAACTCCATGTATATGTATCAAAAGATACAGAAACATTAATGCTCCACAATTTATAAGAAATATGCATGTGACTGCCTGAATGCTTGATGCTTCTTTTTGAGACCGGCAAAAGCTAGCTAGCATATATATAGTTAAAAAGGGGCATACCATCTAGAACAAAAGGTAGGCATGATGCTCTGTGTCTTTGTTTAATTGGTACTAATTAATTCTGAAGCTGCAGAGGTGTCATTCTTTTGTTTTGGTTGCCTGATGCTTCCTTTCTGTCCTCATTAGATATCCAAGCTGCTGAGGTGACACATACTATACTGTTGGAGAAATTGTTGTGAAGCTTAGCTTGTATGAGAGTCATAGTGAAGCAGTGGTGTCCTTTTTAAGCTAACAAGGATAAAAAGTAAGTTACCCTTGTACATTTGCAAGTAATTTGTAGAAGGCTGCATGCAACTTGCGCAGTTTGTATCTGTGGACAAAACTGACATTTCATTGGAAAATGTAGCATGGCTGATGTGGTTGTGCATGACTCACTTCATACCATGATATGACTTATTAGTTCATCGAAAAATAGAAGAGACCTGGACTCTGTCTCAGTATTTAGTTTCTTCTCGTATGTTGCTTGTGGCCATCTATTGTTTTTTATTAGCACCCCAATTTTTTCCCACTGAGAAACATTGTTTTGACATTTCTAGTTGAGGATATTCCCCGCTTCATTCTTCTGGAAGGAATGAAGCATGAATTTTATTTATCCAAGTACAGAAAATGCCAGTACAATTTAGTGATTATCATTTAATTGCCTTTCAGAGCCAATGAGTTCTCTTATCTTTATCTAAAATATAATGGAGCACCAAATTTATGAAGGCTAATTGGCTAATTAATCAAAAGAAAAGAAGAAAGTGAAATAATATTTTGTTTGTAAAATATTACAGCATGCATCTTTATACTTTTGTTTTTTATCAACATGTGTTCCATGGCTTTATGGCAGATTTGAAAGTGATATGCTTGCCTTTAGGGTGTTACTATGGGGCGGAGGAAAGGAGAGGAGAGAGCAAGGTGCCGTTTGCATGCGATGCAAAACTTACATGTATGAATAGTTTCACATCTCAATACTTAGATATTCCCTCCGTCCCATAATGTAAGACGCCTTTTGGCACTACACTAGTATGAAAAAACGTCTTACATTATGGAACGGAGGGAGTAGTTCGCAAGCAAAGATGAGTTGATTCCATATTTCCATACAAGCCCTCAATGCGCTCTTTCCATATTTCCATACAAAAGGAAAATTCTATGCCAACCCTGCTGCGTGTATATGTGAAGAGACTAAAGATGACCCCTCTAGTACAGGAGGGAAGAATTCCAAAGATGATCCCACCGGGACAGAAGAGGTGATTGATATTGGGGCCGGCGGTGATTCTTTGGTCAGATTGGAGGTTTGTGAGTTGGAGGTCATCCTGATTAGTTGAGATATTTTGCAGCTCAGAGGAATTAGTTAAAGTTATTTGCGTGCTAGTGGATCAAAACATGAACTGTATGCATGAACTGTACTTCTGATTTTATTTGGATGGATTTTGGTGTATGCATGAACTGTACTTCTTAATATAGTGGATCTTATTTTGTCTTGCAATGTGTTACTAAACTTTTGTTGGAAACAGAGAATTTCAGAGTCTTTTCTCTTTATTTCCACATTACACAATATTTCATATTTTATTTTTGAAAGGAATCAGAGAAACAATAACATATTTGAATTCTTTATAATAAAAGAAGTACGTAGACCTGCTTTCAAAACATCCATGTGATCCTGTAGACACTAGATCCTCTCAATACAAAACATGTCAGCATCTACAGTTTGATCACTACACCATTGGTTTGCGACTTACTGCATCCTTCCTCTTTTCTTGTACACTAAAAAACAAGACTTCCTACATCCTTCATCTAATACAACATATTGTCGTCCTAATCAGAGCTCCTTAATCCTGTATAAGCGAGTTTTTCTGTCAGAGAAGAACCAAGATGCATACTATCATATTGTAGGTACTATACTGCCACAAAATTGAATGGATGGAACTTAACTTGCGCAGAACACTGAAGACGAGAACTGAGAAGGTTCCTTGGCATTGATAGTATTCAAAGAAATAGTGCATTCTGAATTAGCATATCAGAAATCTTTTTGTGTGGGGTCTATAGACAACAAGATGATCTGGTAGACAACCACCAGGCAAAATATTGGAGGAATATACAAACAGGAAGAATATCCCAAACCAAGAACTAAACAAGATTTTTCTCAGATACACTCAACAAAGACAGTTGTTGAAAAGCCTATCACAATCTGCTGAAAAACACGCACAAATTAGAAGAATAAACTTCCAATGGTACTTCTACAAGCATTCACATGGATCGATTTTATCGACAGAATATTTCAAAAGGTAAATGCATTGTACCCCAATCAAGTATTCACTATACATCATGAAAAAGATGGCGGTGAAATCTTTGCCTTCCTATTACTAATTTTGCTCGCATTCAGATCTTGTATCATACTGAATAACCAGAGAGGAGCTGAATGACATGTTCAATACATGGCATAAAAATTCAGAGTTCTTCATCTCTTATGGCACTGGCAGCTTCAGTTAGGCTTCTGAATTCACGGGTAGCATTGACCGGTCGAGCAGTTACACATGGTTGTGGTTGTGCTCGTTCTTAGTAGGTGACATGAGCATCCCGGCTTTACTGCAATACTGCTCCACGTGCTTCCACGCAACACAATCCTTGATGCTGCTGCATCTGTAGAACCCCCTGTGTTCTATTAGTTCATACTAAATTACTTGATTAAGTTGCCACCTACAATGAACGTATGCATATCTCATCTTAAGCTAAATAACATGTATATGAAAGCCCTATAGCACATAGCTGATGGGTCAAACATCTGAAGCTTTGGTAATTTGAACGACCAACATTTCAAACATGAAATCAACACATAGATAACTAGAGTAAGAAATGAATTGGGTTTTCCACTAAAATTTCCTCTAGTGACAACACTCTATAAAATAGTATTCTGAAGACAATAACCCAACAGAAAAGAAGGAACAAGGAGTATACTAAGTACTGTACTGAATTTTAAGGTTAAAAAGGAAAGTAATATTTAAGGTAAAAACTGCAAATACACGTATGCACATAGATTTCTTTTATCTGTATAGAACAAGTAGTATCATCATAAATCTCAAACTGAAGGCAATGGCCCGCCAACTAAACGAAGCTTCTAGTTAGATCAATGCATAATAGAGCCGGAAGATATAAATACACGTTCATATGAGAGCTAACTACTTCATTTTCTTTTGCAGGGAGAGAGCTAGCTATTTCTGAACTAAAAAATTCAGCATCCAATTGATTGATAAGCTTTTAGTCTTCAACAAATGTACTTGAATTTCTATCCAAACCTATACAGAAACTGCAAGTTATTCCATTATGTATTGCCTAAACAATATATGGGCTAGGATGCAGGTGAGCAAATGTACAACTGTCTTTTGAGTTCCTTGCAGATTGTAAAAGAAAACAAGAAAACTGAAGCAGCAGCTAATATGCATAACTAATTGTGGAAATTCATCAATACATTTTTTGAGGACTAACAGCTTATCATCTTCTTTCAATTCTGGATAGTGCATGCCTGGGACGCCTTTGGTGATATAATTTCTAACTGAAAATTAATGACATTTTTCCTATTTTTTTTTTATGAAAATCCATGGTGGTACACAAGCAGCTCAAATTGATAGGAAACTTTGCAAGAAGTACGTGAAGTATTTTACATCAACTCGAACATGAGGTATATCTACTTTAAATCTATATCTAGATGATAGGAAAGTCACATATGCATTCTAAACAGACATAATTCCCCAAAATAATTTCTTGTTTCTCTAGCAGGAAAATTTAGCAGCACCTCCAGAATCTACGTTAAGTAGAAACATTATAATAATGTTTGAAAGAGCTACTAGCTGCAGGTATGACTCTGAATAACAGAACAAGAACCTTTCTGAACAATGCAAGTGTATTTACAGCGAGATTTGCTATATTCTAGAACAAAAAGATTCTCCATACCTTCCAAAAAACGATAAGGAAAATTCATTGAGTTTGACAAGGCAATCAGGCTATATAACTAAACTCGATTCACAGAAGGGGAATTCTGTAGAGGAAAAAATAGTGTGTTTTGATGGAATTCATCATCATTGATGACAGTAACTAGAGTTTACTTATATAGTGAGGCCTCACCTGGATCCCTACAACAAAAAGATTACACTGAACAAATTTACGGGAACAACATCAAGAAAGAACACTAGTTGGAGACGAATACCTTTCTTCTTGAATTGGATATTGGTATCCCCATGAAAATCAGGAAACAATAGAAGAACTTAGCCAACCAAATTAACATTTAGCAGTACCCAAACTACAAGCTGAAGAAAAACTGCAAGTAGCTAGATGTTGAGGTCGCAGCCATGCTAGCATTGTGGCACACGCAGCAGGACAGATTCTGGTATTACCAAACCTTAGCATAAGCATTTTAATTTCACATAACATGGTAATTTCATTATGCTCCCATTACAACAGGCTCGAGTAATTCCTTAGAAGTAATTGCCCTATCATAAAGATATCAATCTCGTAACACACAAAGATGCCCCCTTGACATAACAAAAAAGCTTCAGTATATCCAAAATAGGTAGAAATATCACCAGGGGAATGGAACCGTCCATGTTCGAGATCGGCAAGGGGCATACCTCGAGCTCATGGACGCATGAAGTAGGAGGAGCGACCAAACTTAAGAGGAGGTCGATGATGCATAGACCATGATGACTCAATGGCCTGTGAAATCTCGCGTTCCTTTCAATCAGCGAGGTGAGGGGTGGGAGAGAGCGCGTTGACACGACCGAGCGCCCTGGCACTGAGGTCGAGGTCAGACTTGATGCCGTCGCTTCCGTTGAACTCGATCCCGCCGGTGGGACGACCTCTTCTCTTCTGCAAATCCACCGGAGCAGGTTCGCGGCCGCAGGGACAGAGTGACCTGCTCCGCTGGCCTTTGGAGAAGGGGAACCGCCGCGGCTGCGTGCGAAACTGGTCGGGCATAGCGGCGGTGGACTGGCGGAGATCGTTCGAAAAATGGCAGAGCCCTCCCACGATCTGGTCTTCTTCCAATTATTTTAGCAGTATAGATGCGTGAGGTAAATTTACCTCGCAAGTCTTACGGTTCTTTCCATATGCCATAAGAAAAGAAGAAAGTCCTGCCGTCATTTTTTTTGGCATAGGGCCATACGTGAGGTAAATTTACGCCCCAAACTCTGTTTCTTTCGTTTCTTCCGTGCAGCGTGTGGTTTGGCTGGGGTGAAGAATAACAATTTGTCACCCAGGGTGACGAATAGTCAATCCCAGGGTTGTGCTATTCGTCACCCTGGTTGAGGAATAGTTATTCTTCACCCCCCCTCTATTTTACCATCAATGCATCGTAATTTTACATTCCATAAGTTTGTCTTATTTCCAACGTAAAAAGAGACCGTAAGAAAATATATAATCACCGTAAAAAATATTTTATGTTATGTAAAATTACAAACATAAAAACATAGTCTAAAATACACATAAACTACAAATTTTCTTGTCTTATGATCTATATTTTTATTTTCTTATGTCAAATTTTACGTAGTGAATCAATAAGAATGTAACTATTTGAATTCTAAACGTAATTTAATTATGAAATGATCGTAAGATTACCTCGGGTGAAGAATAACTTATTATGCACCCTGGATGATGAATAGTAACACTATATATATATATATATATATATATATATATATATATATATATATATTATTGTAGCAGCAGGGGTTGTTAGAATTCATTCTATTTCTCATCATATTCAGTTAGGAGGCTACCTTTTTTTAGGCCCATTGGTTTGTTAGAGGTAATTTTTCTTAATGTGCTCTTAGAGCATCTCTAGCAAATCCCGTATAAACCCCGAAACTATGAAATAACCACCGTTTTGCTATTTTGGGCGAAAAAAATGTCCATCCCGGATCCTGCAAAATTGCTGGCATTGCGAAAAAATATCCAAGTTCCAGCTCCATCTTAAATAAATTTTGTACACAAGATACCCAGATTTGGAGTCAATATTTAAGGTGAAGCCACACAACAGTTGGCATGAGGGAAATTTCAGTCCAACTATCACTGGACAGGCACCGGACTCGTAGGAGTCCGGCGAAATTTCACCAGGGTGCTCCGATTCTGCCCAAACCCCCTCCAATTTATGGCAACCAACCTCGATTCCGACCGATTCTCATCAATTCCGACGTAGGATCAGGAGCTCAGGTGGGCGGGCACCATTGACGTGCGGCAACACGTGCCGCTGCTCAAATAGGCCACGGCGGTAATACACGACCAGGCGCCAGTTGGACGTGGACATGACTAGGCATCCATCTTTCGGCTGGCTCGTTGAGGTGGAGGTTGCTGGCCGGGCGAACACCTCCCCCTGCCGGGCAGGGCCGACCGTTGTGGGAGAGCTGCTCGACAGGCGCCATCAGACCTGGAACGACGTCCAGAAGGAGACGACGAAGTGCAGTGGCTAGCTGAGGCAGGGGTATCTTGTCGATTTCATGGGGAAGAAGACCAAAAAGAAAGAAAAAAACTGACATGGGGACCTTTAGTGGTGATTTACATTTGCGGTACCGATTTCACGGGATCTGTTCTACTGGAGCTTCCGCAATACCATAAAATCGTTTTGCAGTATACATTAAATTGTTTTTGCAGTACCGACTTTTAAGGGATCTGCTAGAGATGCTCTCATTTTTTTCTACGGTTCCCTTCCTTAATCTAAGGTTGTCTTCAATCAGCTGTTTGCTTATCTAAGGTTGTCTTCAATCAGCTGTTTGCTTTTGGTAGGATTTCACTGTACTCTTGAAATCCATGGGCAAATAGTAATACGTTCAATTGAGGAAAAGAGTTTCTTTCGTTGCTTCAAAAAGTAGTTCATTACACATGGGAAATGTTTATGGCTGATGAATTGTAGTGCCATAGTTGCAATTGTCAGTTGTACGGCTGAGTCTATTTACACTTTGGATTATGAGCTGCCAATTTCTTAAGTTTTCTTATCCTTTTATTCTGGGACTTCTTTTCTCTAATGGATGAACTCTACTTTTGTTTCTTAAGATTAGCCTGGCGTCATTCCTTACTTAATGTTTCGCATTCCATCCATCTATCTATTGGAGATTCAGTGGCTCCAGGCTCCCAGTATCTTCTTTTACTTCTTAGGTTAAGTGCAGTGAACAACAGCTGTTTTAGCTCTTACTCGCATCACCTGTTGGTCCTCGTGTGTTGTTCATGCGAAGGGGTCTTGGCAGGTTGTCAGTGCAAAGACGGAGTCGCTTGCTTGGGCAGAGGTGATGACGATGACACCGCACACATCCTCGAAGATGTCCTCTTCTAGGCGGCGTGTGTGGTTTTGCTGGTGCCAGGTTGACCGGGGTGGCCTTTCCTGTGGGTGTGTTGTATCGTTTTACGTCTGGATTTTCACTAATTAATCACACGACTCTAATCTACCCTTATTAATGAATTGGGCCCTAAGGTCTTTTTAACACTTATTTTAAGTACACAGTATTTGTAGGTTCTGTGGTTAATGATGAAATGATGCTACCATAAAGCAAGTCTGCTGCTTCATTCCCTTTTAATTTTCTAAATGTTTTTACCACCAGCCATTCTTTTACATGTATTTTAAGATGCCCTGCTAGGTGTGATTAGTGTGTGAAAATTTGCAAGCTACTAGCCATTTTTAAAAGTTAACTCTAGTTTGCTTCTCTTGCATTAAGCAGGAGGTATGTTTCCTTGGCGTTCTATGACCCCGCCTCAATCATTATAGACAACTAGATTACCTGTTGCGACCGTGGTGCAAGCATTAAAACCATGCAAGTGAGTGATTTAGAATCAATCAAATAGATACTTAAAAAATGAACTTTATTTATTAAAAATAATGGTTGCATCGTCTGTAAGAAAAGATACAATATTTTTCATAGGCTCCTCAATCCAATCTTTAGTCATTGAACATTTTGCTAGTCTAGCAAGTTTATGAGCTACTTTGTTCGCTTTCCTATTACAATGTTCAAAGCTAATAAGAAGAAAATCACAAGCCATAACAAAACAGTCCTTGAAGATTGCCGCCGCCGCTCCTGCAGAATGTCCTCCGTTGTTCATCGCGTCAAGGATTTTCATATTGTCAGAATTGATAATAAGTCGATTGCAGCCCGTCTTTCGCGCAATATTAAACCAAACCTAAGAGCTAATGCTTCCGCTGCCGGAGCATCCGCATACCTTTCAATCTTCCAATTTCCACCTACAATGAAATTTCCTTTGTCGTCCCTGATAACAGCTCCCGATGTGCCCCTTAACAGGTCATGATCAAAAGAAGCATCCACATTTTATTTCACAAACCCCATCGGAGGTCTACTCCAGCCTTCCTTCTTCCTAGTTGCCTTAGGTGAATTGGTGTTTATGTAACGTGCTGTTATAGCATGAATACCCATCGAGGTTTGAGACATCTCTTGAGACTTTCCTTCATGAACTAGTCTCCGTTTATACCACTATAAATACCACGCTGTTATAGCCACCTGCTCGCATGCATTTTGGGACCCCAATATGGATATTTCTTGATCTGGCATAAGGAGTAACAATTCAACGACTACATTTCCTGCACGGTCCACCATACATGCATTTTTAACAGCTTCATACCGCTCCAGACCTTTTCACACTTCTTTTGCCTTGTGGCACAGACACCACGTGTTTAGTGTCCTCTGGCCCATTTGTACATGATGGACAAGTGGATGTAATTTTTATGTGTCTGTTGGCCAACTTAACACGGCACGGTAGGTACACATAGAATTATATATTGTACTAGTGTACCCGTTGCGCCAAATGGCGCAGAGACACGTTAAATCCATGTGCGTGATGAAAAAAAATATCTATGGTTCAATCCCCTTTAATAGAAAACATGATGGATTGTTGTCTACAATGAGATGTATATCTATTTTTTAATTTGATAGCACAAAATACTTGCTACCATGTTCGCAGAGACCCATTTAAAATCATGTTCGCATTGAAAACATTTGCATTTTTCAATGACTTTGTGTTTGAGCAAAAAATACATAAGTTTTTGTTTAAAAATATATGTACCTTTAAAATTATGAATGCTTTCAAAATATTTTCATTAGTTAGGAGCTTTAGGTTTGAACAAACATGTATGATTGGAGCTTTAGCCCTTCTGTATAAAAATAATGAAGGGGCAGATGAACAATAGTTTGAAACGTCTCCATAATAGCAATAGTTATCTTTTATGGCATTTTTTTATAACTATCAAACATGTCTAAAACATCATTTCTATTAAATCCGCATAACAAGTATTTATGGTAAGGGACTGTTGGGGAACACATTATTTCAAAAAAAAATTCCTACAATCACACAAGATCTATCTAGGAGATGCATATCAACGAGAGGGGAGAGTGTTTCCACGTACCCTCCTAGACCAAAAGCGGAAAGCGTTTAGTAACGCGGTTGATGTAGTCGAACGTCTTCGCGATCCAACCGATCCTAGCACCGAACGTACGGCACCTCCGTGTTCAGCACACGTTCAACACGATGACGTCCCTCGAGCTCTTGATCCAGTTGAGGACGAGGGAGAGTTCCATCAGCACGACGGTGTGTTGACAGTAATGATGAAGTTACCGGCGCAGGGCTTCGCCTAAGCACTACGATGATATGACCAAGGTGTGTAACTGTGGAGGGGGGCACCGCACACGACTAAGAGAAGACTTGTTGTGTCTTTGGGGTGCCTGTCGGTGTCAAAACCGGTAGATCTCGGGTAGGGGGTCCCGAACTGTGCGTCTAAGGATCGAGGGTAACAGGAGGTAGGGGACACGATATTTACACAGGTTCGGGCCCTCTTGATGGAGGTAATACCCTACTTCCTGCTTGATTGACTTTGATGAGTATAGGGGTTACAAGAGTTGATCTACCTCGAGATCGTAATGGCTAAACCCTAGATGTCTAGCTTGTATCACTATATTCACCTCTACGGACTAAACCCTTCGGTTTATATAGACATCGGAGGGGGCTAGGGTTGTACGAGTCGGTTTACAGAGAGAGGAATCCTCATATCCGAATGCCAAGCTTGCCTTCCACGCAAAGGAGAGTCCCATATGGACACGGGGAAAGCCCTCCGTCTTGTATCTTCATGGCCCATCAGTCCGGCCCACGTTACATAATCCAGACACCCGGGGACCCCCTAATCCAGGACTCTCTCAGTAGCCCCCGAACCAGGCTTTAATGGCGACGTGTCCGGCACACAGATCGACTTCGGCATTGCAAGGCGGGTTCCTCCTCCGAATTCCAAAGCAACCAGAAGAACCGCATTCGACCTTCCGACGATGATGATGCAATATTCGGCTTCTATATCCTTGGTTTTGCTGGGTGGCCCCTCCATGATTCTGGATGGCTTCGGTCTCGCATTAAACATCATTCCCTTCGGCTTCCGCGCCTCTGTCGCCTCAGCTTCCATGTGTCAAACGAATACGAAGGGTCCAAGCGTTTTCACATATAACACCCCGATGGCGTACGAAAGGCATCTATTTAAGGAGATTAGATCTTAGATGCCATTCCACACCAGGCGAAAATCCTTCAAACCTGCCACAAGAAACCACGCAAGCATGGCCAGCACTCCCAGTTCTTATTCACGCCCACATGGTCCTCAAAAAGGCGATTGGGAGAGCTGCTCTGTATCCCATGCCTAGCTGACCAAGCTCCAGGTGTAGGGATACCTCCCCCTGCGGATGTAGTCCCCGTTCGGGCGGGATTAACTTCTTTTACTGGCGAAGCCCTGGCAGAAAATTTCCCTAATCCTTCATAAGGGGAGCGAGTGTGCTCCATTTCCTTTCTATTAAGAGGTGTTGGATTTCCAATCCATCCTTTCCTCCGAGGTCTCCTGGAGTACTATGGCCTCCAACTGCACAATCTCACGCTGGGCTCCATTCTGCACATCGCGGGCTTCGTCGCTCTTTGCGAGCTGTTCCTAGGCTACGAGGCCCATTTTGAGTTATGGAGGAAGCTTTTCTGCCTCGTCCCTCGCTCCCAAAAGGGATCCATATTCGAGGTGGCCGGTGCCGAAGTATGGCGCATAGCCAGGACAGGGTACCTATCCGGCACTCCGAAGAAGGCATCCGAAGAGTGGCCCTCGGAGTGGTTTTATATTGAAGACGTCGTTCTTTCGGACCCAATCTGACGGGGCCTACCCGAATTTTTCAATGTTCTGTTAAAGAAGCGCCATAGCTGGCGCCCCCGGAGCCTCGAGGAGGAAGATAGTGCGGAGGTTAAGAAGTTAATGGACAAGATAAAGATACTCACCCAATCCGGAATGTCCATAATCGAGGTCATGGCGATTTCCATAATGCGAGGTGTTCAGCCACTCCAATCCAGAGGACTCCCCATGTGGAACTATAACGGGGAGGATGATACATCTCGCTACAGGCGCAAGGGTCCGGATAACTTCGCTGCCCTGGCCGCCATGTTGGTTGATCTTTATAAAGGGGAGAAAGAAGAATTCACTTGCCTTAAATGCCGAGAAGGCTTTTCCATGTACAATCCTCCCAGCTGGGTGAGCCTTTGCTTCGCAATTTTACTCGATCTCCTTTCTGAGTCGTACTTATTTGAACTTTAATTCGACTATCTTTAACAGGAATGGAGGAAGGCTGTCGCGGGGATTTATAGCCCTGCTCCACAGCCAGAGGATCATATTCAGGACCTGGACCCCGGATTTGAGGAGGATCCGTACATATTTGTAGAGCTCAAGGAGGGGGTCTTCTATCAGGCGAGTTACGACGGCACAGAAGTGGCCATTACAGCCGATTACCTCGGCCTTCTCCCTTCCTCTCACGTAAGTACCCCGAAGACGTCTCCTCCAAAAGAGTTTTCTCACGGCGCTTCACCCACTGTACTGTCTCGTGCTTCAAAGGGGTGGCGAATTGTCTCGCCACTCCACACCGGAGGCATCCCTTAAAAGGGCCGAGCCTGCGCGAGGTGGGTCTTTGAAGAGAAAGGCGAATGGCGATACTACCAAGCCTTCATCGAAGATGTATGTTTTTAATATGCCCCATGGCAATAATACCGAATTGTAATGTTCCTTACTGTGCCATATTTCAGGAAGAGCGTTCGCCGGACTGTATCCGGAGACCTCGCCGGACATGCGTCCACCAATCCGACCCCGGACCCTGCCTTCAGGGCGAGAGTTGTTACGGGTGCAATGCCGGATTGTCCTATCACCGAAGATTCGGATAATGTATCCGTCACCAACTCCGAAGTGGAGAGTGCAATCAACCATCAGCGCCAGAGGGCCGCTATGCGCGACCCCAACTTTACTGAAGAGGCATTCAATGCCTTCAGCTCGGCGGATGCATACATCTGAGCTGCTCGGGATGGGCTTGCTGGAGCCACTTACCAGCTTTCAAAGGATATGCGGGTAAGATCGTACTGAGCAGATTTAATAATCATATACCAGTAGCCCCCGAGACTTGAAACATTTGAAGCAACTAATTTTAAGGATCGTTGTATAATCAGGTACTCTTGGAGAAGAACAACATGCTGTCTCAGGAGCTGGAAAAGTGTCGGACTCAGCTAACTACTGTTAGCGCCGAACTGGCAAAGTCCAAGGAGGCATCGACTGGTAATGTCCCCTTCTGTCCGGAAAATATAATCATGTGCCAGTAATGTTTATTCAAATAAACACCGTTGTATTTACGATGGCAGGATCGTCGGATCAGCTGGAAGAGAAACTGAAGGCCGCACAGGTGGCTAAACAACATGCCGAAAGGCAAGAGGCCACTGGTCAGCGTGTACTGACACAGACCAGTGATGAGAAGAACAAGCTGCAGGACGCCAAAACCCAGCTAGGCGAAGAGCTGAAAGATGTGCGAGCCCAACTGGCTGACGCCTCGAAGGAGAACCGAAAGCTGAGAGGCGGCATATTCAGTATGCCTTTTAACTTACTTCCGTTCAGTTCGCTAATGTGAATCCTAACAAGTTTATTTCTATGGGTGTGCTGACAGGGTGGCCCGAAGAAGAGGTGTCCGGATTTCAAGGCAACCTGCTACAAGAGCTGTCTAAGGTGCATGAGCGAGCTCGGAAGGCAATGAGAAACCTCGCAAAGGCTTTATGGCCAGCCGATTCTCCTCTAGGAAGTATGGAGAAACTTGTTAATTTATTCAAGGGAGCTCGGCGCCATTTTGGGCTATGGAAGATATCAGCCTACCGAGAAGGTGCTCGAGAAGCCCGGGCCATGGTGAAAACACGGTACACCGGACTTTATCCAAATCATATGGCACGGGTCAGACCTCGAGGATCCGATGGACGGGAAATTCCGGTCAGCCTGGTGTACGACCAAGTGAAGATGGCCGCCAAGTTTCACAACAGGATTGTAAACTAGACAACCTGTTAGAGGGTCTAGAGGAAGAAGAAGTTTTTGAGTCCAAGTAGCAATGTACTTTTATCGACAAACTTGTCTCCAGCCGAATTTGTAAAACGATTGTCATGGCAGACTTTCTGCTTCGACCTCCGAAAACCCTAGGTTTGGAGTGTTTTGGAATACTATACCATAGGTAAACACCAAAGTATGTTCAGAAACCAGGCAGTCCGGTCATAGTTGCTTGAACAGACAAGTTGTATTCGGGGAGTTATGTTATATTACATTTAATTGTAAGAAACATCTTCCAGAGAGAATAGTTCCGTTAAGGGTTCCTTTCCCTGGGCCAGCATGCGGGTTTTTTTCATACCGAAGCTGTGATGCTAAAAATCACAGTACACGTTATAGTCTGGGGGCTTTGTTATTGCAACAAGGGCAGTTCGTCTTTTGCTCACCGACCAATTATTCCCTTAAGAACGCTAGCTTTCGGCTTCACCCGTCTGAGGTACATGTCCGGATAACCCGGCTGTAACAATCGCAGAGGTGCTCCCTTTATGCCCTAGCCGAACAAGCGGGAACGTAGGGGATAAGTACATGAGCCAGGCAACCCAGGTTGGCAAAAATTGAAGTCATAAAGGTGCATATAATGGTGAAGAAAAGACACATATATGAGTAGATGACACATATATACGGTGAGCTTGATGCTCGAAAAATAATAATGATAAGCTTCTTGTGAAAAAGAAGCCCCCAAGTATTGTGGGGTATATACATTTAAGGATGTATACCCCTCAGGTGTGCGGTTTATCCGAACACGAGCTAGAAGTCGTATAAAAATGATAAAAAACAAAATAGTAAAAGGGAGAAAAGAAGGAACACGGAAAAAGGTATATGTGCGGACTTAGGCGTAGAATCTTCGGAGCCTTGCAGCGTTCCACGGGTTGGGCTCCAAGCGATTATCCGAAGCATTGCGAAGGCGATAGGCTCCTCCAGTGAGAACTTCATCTATAATGAAGGGACCCTCCCATTCGGGCTTGAGCTTGTCCTTTTTCTTCTTTGGTAGGCGTAGAACGAGTTCACCAACATTGTAAGTCTTTGCCCGTACTTCTCTGATTTGATATCGCCGAGCCTGCTGTTGGTAGAATGCAGAACGGGCCTTCGCGACATCACGCTCCTCCTCCAGGCCGTCCAAGTCATCCTGCCGATCGAGCTCGACTTCTCTCTCTTCGTACATTGGCACTCGAGGTGAATCGTGAATAATGTCGCAAGGCAAGACTGCCTCCGCACCGTACGCCATGAAGAAAGGTGTATATCCAGTCGTGCGATTGGGCGTGGTCCGCAGCCCCAGAGTACGAAATCGAGTTCCTCAACCCAGTGCTTGTCTGATTCTTGCAGAGATCGCACTAGTCTAGGTTTGATGCCGCTCATTATCATACCGTTAGCCCATTCGACCTGACCGTTTGTCTGAAGGTGATATACGGAGGCGTAATTGAGCTTGATGCCCAAATTGGCGCACCAAGTTTTCACCTCATCAGCTGTAAAGTTGGAGCCATTGTTAGTAGTAATACTGTGCGGGACACCATAACGGTGTACTACGCCAGATATAAAGTCTATCACCGGTCCGGCTTCAGCCGTTTTAACTGGTTTGGCTTCTATCCACTTAGTGAACTTGTCGACCATAACCAATAAGTATTTCTTCTTATGGCTTCCCCCTTAAGGGGTCCGACCATGTCGAGCCCCCAGACCGCAAAGGGCCAAGTGATGGTGATTGTTCATAGGGCAATGGGTGGCATATGGCTTTGATTAGCGAAAAGCTAGCATCCAACGCAGCGCTGTACGAGGTCCTGTGCATCTGCCCGGGCCGTGGGCCAAAAGAAACCCGTACGAAAGGCCTTACTTACAAGGGCCCGAGCTGCGGCATGATGGCCACCAAGACCAGCGTGTATTTCAGCCAAGAGCTGCCATCCCTCTTCTTCGGAGATACATCTTTGAAGGACTCTGGTGGTACTTTTCTTGTATAGTTCTCCATCATGAACTTTGTAGGCCTTCGAGCATCGAACGATGCGACGAGCCTCAGTCTGATCCTCGGGGAGCTCATTCCTAGTAAGGTACACTAGTAGAAAAAGGGTCAAACGTGAAGCACATTAGTGCCGGTATGAATTTGAGCCGGCACTAATGTGTACATTAGTGCCGGTTCCAATGGCTAGCCGGGCCGCTCTCATTAGTACCGGTTCGTGGCGAACCTTTAGCACCGGTTCGTGCCACGAACCGGTACTAAAGTGAGTGGTGGCAGGATGTTGTCAGTCCGGGGCCCCTCCATCACCTTTAGTACCGGGTCGTATCACGAACCGGTACTAAAGGTCGTCCTACATAGACCCTTCGTCCACCCGAGCTCGCTCTGTTCTTCCCCTTTCCCCTCTCCTCTCTGTTCTTTCCCCTCTTCCTTTCAAGCTCATCACACATTTTGCCCAAGATTTGAAGGCCCCCATCCATTCAAATGATCACAAAGGTTAGCAACTCTTTCCTTTCATCTCTCATTGCTAGATTAGCTCGTGCAATGCTTTATATAGTGATTGATTTTTGAGTTTAGTAATTTGGGAGGAATTATATATATGTGCTAGTATTTGATTTATATGCAATTTGAGGTCAAAAATAACACTTAGTTTTGCATATGTAGGTGTGGTTTACTTAGTACCTTCTAAATCTCCGTCGTAACCACCGTCGATCGCTCGCAACGTCCCATCACCGGCACCACCTTGTGGTGAGCCTCTTGTTCATGAAGTTTTATATAAAAAAAATGATGTTTGTGTGATTTGGATATATAGTTACTCGTATAATTATCTTACCCATACGTTGTTTGTTATGCATAGTGCCATGGTTTTGATATCCGTCCCCGTCGGCCCTCGTCCGGGTTATGATTCAGATGTGGTATATTCTCTTTTAGAACTATTCATTGCATTTCGTGTTTATGACAAATTATGCCCATCAAGTTGACATAGATATTTGTATGTAGGAGGTAGTTGAACCCGAAATTCCAACCGAACCTATTGTCGAGAGGTTAAATTTAGTTGAAAGAGAAAACAAGGATTTGAAGGAAAAATTGAAAAGAATTGAGGGGGAGAAGATGGAATTGAAGTTGCATGTTGCCGATGTCGTCGATGATCACAAGATTAAGATGGAGAAAATACGCTTGAAGATTAAGAAGATTAGAAAATATGCCATTCATAGTGAGGCTTGGTATCATTATGCTGTTGGATCAATTGTTACCTTAGTTGCGATCTTGATCGCATTTGTTGTTGCATTTAAATTCTTTAGCTAGAGAGTTATTTGTTTGTTGCATCGAAGTGTTGTATGCTCTTTATGTATGAACTTTATGTATTGTATTAATTTGATGTTTTCGGTGCTGTGTATTGAAGATGAGCCGGCAATGGATGTACGATGACCGATGCTCTCTCGAGTTCATTAATGGCATGCGTACTTTTCTGCTTGCGGCTGAGGCAAACAAGCGAGCGGATGGTTTTATGCATTGTCCATGTGCTGGATGTAAGAATGGTCACAATTACTCTACATCAAGAACCATTCACGTCCACCTGTTTGAGTCCGGTTTCATGCCCCACTACAATGTTTGGACCAAGCATGGAGAAAGAGGGGTTATGATGGAAGACAATGAAGAAGAAGAGGACGACGACAGCTATCCTGGCCATGGGTTCCTTGAATACGATGATACAACAATGAGGGAAGAAGCTGAGCCGGTAATGCGGGAAGAAGCTGAGCCGGCAATGCGGGAAGAAGCTGAAGAAGAGGCATCGGATGAGCCCGTTGATGATCTAGGTCGGGCCATTGCCGATGCAAAGAGAAACTGCGCAAGTGATTTGGAGAAGAAGAAGTTGCAGCGCATGTTAGAGGATCACAAAAAATTGTTGTACCCGAATTGCGAAGGTGACAAGAAAAAGCTGGGCACCACACTGGAATTGCTGCAATGGAAGGCAGAGAATGGTGTATCTGACAAGGGATTTGGAAAGTTGCTGGTAATGATAAAGGATATGCTTCCAAAGGACAACGAATTGCCCGAGAGTACGTACCAAGCAAAGAAGGCTGTCTGCCCGCTAGGGTTAGAGGTATAGAAGATACATGCATGCCCTAATGATTGCATCCTCTACCGCCGTGAGTACGAGGATTTGAACGCTTGCCCGGTATGCGGTGCATTGCGCTATAAGATCAGCCGCGATGACCCTGGTGATGTCGAGGGCGAGCGCCCCAGGAAGAAGATTCCTGCCAAGGTGATGTGGTATGCTCCTATAATACCACGGTTGAAACGTTTGTTCCAAAACAAAGAGCATGCCAAGGCGATGCGATGGCACAGAGAAGACCGTAAGAAAGACGAAAAGTTGAGAGTACCCGCTGACGGGTCGCAGTGGGGAAAAATCAAAAGAAAGTACGGGAAGGAGTTTGCAGATGATGCAAGGAATGTATGGTTTGGTCTAAGCGCAGATGGCATTAATCCTTTTGGGGAGCAGAGCAGCAACCATAGCACCTGGCCTGTGACTCTATGTTTGTATAACCTTCCTCCTTGGTTGTGCATGAAGCAGAAGTTCATTATGATGCCAGTGCTCATCCAAGGCCCTAAGCAACCCGGCAACGACATTGATGTGTACCTAAGGCCATTAGTTGAAGAACTCTTACAACTGTGGAATGGAACAGGTGTACGTGCGTGGGATGAGCACATGGGGGAAGAATTTGACCTAAAGGTGTTGCTGTTCGTGACCATCAATGATTGGCCTGCTCTCAGTAACCTTTCAGGACAGACAAACAAGGGATACCGTGCATGCACGCACTATTTGGACGATACCGACAGTATATATTTGGCTAATTGTAAGAAGAATGTGTACCTGGGACATCATCGATTTCTTCCGAGCAGGCATCCCGTAAGAAAGAAAGGCAAGCATTTCTCCGGTGAGGCGGATCACCGGACGAAGCCTCGCCACCGTATTGGTGCTGATGTACATGATATGGTCAAGGATTTGAAGGTGGTCTTTGGAAAGGGTCCTGGTGGACAACCTGTTCCGAATGACGCTGACGGACGCGCACCCATGTGGAAGAAGAAATCTATATTTTGGGACCTGCCCTATTGGAAAGACCTAGAGGTCTGCTCCGCAATCGACGTGATGCACGTGACGAAGAATCTTTGTGTGACCCTGCTTGGCTTCTTGGGCGTGTATGGGAAGACAAAAGATACACCTGAGGCACGGGAGGACCAGCAGCGTATGCACGGAAAAGACGGCATACATCAGGGTCATACAAGCTACGCTCTTACCAAAGAAGAGAAGGAAATCTTCTTTGAATGCCTGCTTAGTATTAAGGTACCGTCTGGCTTCTCGTCGAATATAAAGGGAATAATAAACATGGCAGAGAAAAAGTTCCAGAACCTAAATTCTCATGACTGCCACGTGATTATGACGCAGCTGCTTCCGGTTGCATTGAGGGGGCTTCTACCGGAAAACGTTCGATTGGCCATTGTGAAGCTATGTGCATTTCTCAATGCAATCTCTCAGAAGGTAATCGATCTAGAAATCATACCAAGGTTAGAGAATGATTTGGTGCAATGTCTTGTCAGTTTCAAGTTGGTGTTCCCACCATCCTTCTTCAACATGATGACGCACGTCCTAGTTCACCTGTGCGAAGAGATTAACGTTTTGGGTCCTGTATTTCTACACAATATGTTCCCCTTTGAGAGGTTCATGGGAGTCTTAAAAGAAATATGTTCATAACCATGCTAGGCCAGAAGGAAGCATCTCCAAGGGCCATGAAAATGAGGAGGTCATTGAGTTTTGTATTGACTTTATTCCTGACCTTAAGCCAATTGGTGTTCCTGAATCGCGGCATAAGGGCAGACTGGATGGAAAAGGTACGCTAGGAGGGGAACAAATAATATGTATGGACGGACATTCTCTCACTGAAGCACACTACACAGTCCTACAGAATTCCGCCTTGGTGGCTCCGTATATGGATGAACACAAGAATTTGCTACGCTCCAAACACCCGGAGCGGTCTGATGACTGGATTACACGTGAACAAACCAGGAGTTTCGCCAGCTGGTTGCAGACACGTACCATGCATGACACCTCTATTGAAGATGACCTGTACTTGCTGTCCCAATTACCATCTTCGAATATAATGACTTTCAAAGGGTACGAGATAAATGGTAATACATTTTACACGATCGCCCAAGATAAGAAGAGCACTAACCAAAACAGTGGTGTCCGCTTTGATGCAGAAACCAAGACAGGAAAGGAAACATATTATGGTTATATACAGGACATATGGGAACTTGACTATCGACGTGGTTTGAAGGTCCCTTTGTTTCGGTGCAAATGGGTCAATATGACACGAGGCGGGGTAACGGAAGACCCATAGTATGGAATGACAACAGTGGATGTCAACAATCTTGCGTATGCAGACGAACCATTCGTCCTAGCCAATGATGTGGCACAGGTTTTCTATGTGAAGGACATGTCTACCAAGCCAAGAAAAAGAAAAGATAAGGAAGCGAATGCATCGTACGATGAGCCAAAGCGGCACATAGTTCTTTCTGGGAAGAGAAACATCATGGGAGTGGATGACAAGACAGACATGTCAGAAGATTATGAAAAGTTTGATGAAATTGCTCCATTCACAGTGAATATTGACCCGAGCATCCCGTTAAATGATGAAGATTTTCCATGGTTACGGCGCAAAGGGACACACGCGAAGAAAAAGTTTCACACCCAAAGATCTGGGATGTGATTGGCTTCACTATCATCACTTTCTTCTGTGTTTCACACCCAGGAGGGAATCTCTGTAATTGTTAGGGTAGTTATGTGTTTTGGCATTTGAAACGCGAAGAAATTTTATGTGCAAACAAATTCTTTCATGCCTTTACTGATTTTTTAAAGCTAAATGACCCTGAAATTGAAAAGCATTTCAAATGAACTCAGAAAAAGTTGAAAGTTGGCATGGTATCATAATTTCACCCACATAGCATGTGCAAAAAAGTAGAGAGGGTTACCGCAAAAACTGGATGCACTTCGTGTACTAAATGGACAATCTCTTTCGAAGTATCAGGGTTTCGGACGAAAACTCATCCGTTACAAAAGGCATTTCATTTTTGTAAATAACCTAAGCATTACCAAATTGAATATAATGATAAAACACACTAATATTAAACATAAGAAAAAAGAATCACTGAAAAATCTATTCTCAAAGTTAAGTTATTCACAAACTAGTGATTCACACAAATTTCAAATAAATCAAAATTTAAGCTATTCAAATTTGTAAACTACCGGTACTAACATAAAGTTTGTAATTTTTTGTACCTAAAGCAAAAATATTGACAAAGAAACTCTAAATACAGCAAAAAAACAACTCAAACAAAAATAAATAAAGGAAAAAAAAGAAAAAAAAGCCCACCTACTGCGCCATAGCGGCCTGCATACGACTAGAAACCCAACCTATTGTTGGGCCAGGATGCAGGCCCGCAAAGGCCCAGTAGGCCCAGAGGGCAACACAGAACATTTAGGCCCAGTAGGCCTGCTTTGGAGAGGAGCTCGAGGGAGCTACCACACTGGGCTTATAAACCAGTGCGGACGCCCCTCGGCTACCGAGGTGGGACTAAACATTTCGCAGCGCACCTGCGCCAGCGCACCCCCTTTAGTGCCGGGTGGTAGCACCAACTGGTACTAAAGGGGGGCCTTTAGTACCGGTTGGAGCCACCACCCGGCACTAAAGGGGGTGCGGTTCCCGCCGCTTGGCCTGGCCAAAACAGGCCTTTAGTACCGGTTGGTGGCTCCAACCGGTACTAAAGGTCCATCCTATATAAGTAAACACTTCAAAAATTTCAGTTTCTCCTCTGCTTCTTCTCCTCTACCCCGTCGCCCACCGCCCCCGTCTTCATAACCCTCGTCGCCGCCCCCGTCCCCGTCGTCGCCGCCACGTCGTCCCCGTCCCCGTCATCCCCGTCGTCACCGCCGCGCGGTCCCGGCGCGTCCTGCGTCGCCCCGTCCCCGTCATCGCCGCCCCGTCCCCGTCATCGCTGCCCTGGCCCGTCCCTGTCGTCGCCGCCCCGTCCCTTCCCATCGTCGTCATCCCCGTCGTCGCCGCGCCCGTCGCCGTCCCCGTCGCCGCCCCCCCGTCGCCTCTCGCCTCATCGTGGAGCACACACACACACACACATATAGCATTGTTAGAAATTTTTCTTTTTTTAGTTATAGAAATAGTTAGTTATATAGCATTGTTAGAAATGTTAGAATTTTTAGAAAATTTTCTGTTTTTTAGTTATAGAAATAGTTATAAAAAAGTTAGAATTTTTTTCTTTTTTTAGTTATAGAAATATTAGAAATGTTATACAAATGTTAGTTATATATATAGAAATGTTATAATTTTTTTCTTCTGTTTTTTAGTTATAGAAATATTAGAAATGTTATAGAAATGTTAGTTATATAGCATTGTTAGAAATGTTATAGGAATGTTAGTTATATAGAAATGTTAGAAATTTTAGTTATCAAAATCCAATCATTAAAAAAATGTTACTTTTTGCGGGCATATAGCTAGTATTTGTTCTCGACGATGCCCGGCTCGCATCCTCGCCGTCGACCCGTCCGCGACGACGTCCGGCTGATCCATGTCCGGGACTGGGCTTCGCCGGGCTGGCACTGGGCGGTGCTGCCTGGAGGGGCGCCGCTTGATGAGGAACCCGGCCCCGGGTCCCGTCATCGACCCTGATCTCGTTTGGTGGCGTTCGCTTGGGCCAGTGTCGGTGCGGAGGGAGCCGGCCCCGCCGGAGGTGGTACGTCGCCCTGTCAGGGAGGAGGACGAGCACATCCATCACTACATGGTTGCGTTAGAGGGCGGAATGTTCTCCAATACCTGGCAGTTTCTTCAGAGATCTCACTTCAGCTATGATCCTGTGAGGGTTCCTTCTCTTTGGGTGTCCACCGCCCGCGCCGCAGGAACCGCGAGTGTCCTAGATTCTTCTGTAGTATTCGATCTTTATTAGCTACCTAGCCAGTGATGTACTCGATATATAATATTCGAGACGATGTATTCGAGATTATATATTATTCGAGACGATGTATTCGAGATTATATCTATTATTCGAGACTATGTATTCGAGATTATATCTATTATTCGTGACGATGTATTCGAGATTATATCTATTATTCGAGACGACGTATTCGAGATTATATTCGATGATGCTTACTATGTACTATGATTGATTCAGTTTTTCCTTATTAATTGATTGCATCCATGCATTGTAATTTGAATATATTTCTTTTGGATTAGTTAAACAAAACCTATGGCGGACAATACCGGCAGAGAGGGAGAAGAGGCCCTGTTCAATATCATACGCAATCCTCGCGGGCCAGATGATGATCAGAATGAAGAAGATTATGACGGCTCCGAATATCTAAACAACACCGGGGAGGGTGATATGATATTCGATCGCGATGACCGAATTGATGAAGTCGTGAACTATGAACATGATGAAGAAAATGTTGATCTTGAAACAACAAAGACCGGCGAGGTATATATATTTATATAAGTAGGCATCTGGTGACCATCACATGTTTTCTATGACTTGAAGATATATTAACGAATCGATCTTTCTTCTTTCAGCCATCCGGATCGAGCAAATCTTCAGGCAACAGGACGAAACGAGGGCCGAACAAAAAGTTGAAGGAGGGCGTAAAGTACAATATCGAGGCAATCAGACCTAATGGCAAACCATTCGCGCCTAAGAAGATTGCGGACAAGTTCGTTCGTCAGTGCGGAGTTCTTGTGAAGGACCAACTCCCGATCTCCCTTCAAGAATGGAGAGAGCCATCAAAGCCACGTCCAGGAGTTACTTTTGTCGACGACAAACAAAAACAGTTGCTTTGGGAAATGCTCATGGAACATTTCACCCTACCAGATCATTTCACAAATGCAGATGTGGAGAAAGTCAAGGACGCTGCTCTTAGGAAGATGGCGGTTGCATTCAAGAACCACAAGATTCATGAATGGGCCAAGTACATCAACGGAGGAAGGAAGACTCCAGTATTCGAGGGAACACTAGAGAACCAAAGTGCTCATTGGGACGATTTCGTGAAATTCAAGGATTCGGAATTATCTAAGGAATGGTCGAGAATAAACAAAGCCAATGCCGCAAAAAAGGATAAGTTCCATAAGCTGGGGCCAGGTGGCTATGCGATGGGATTGCCTAAGTGGGATAAGTCTGAGAAAGAGATCCTGGATGCAGGTGTCACTCCAGAAACATTGCGCTGGCCCCCCAGGTGCAGGACTTGGTTCTATGCCCATGGGGGGAGTTGGACCCGAAGACAGGCAAAGTTTCCAAGAAGGCATGTCTGGACGGAGCCGAAGATAAGCTACTTGTTGCAATAGAAGAGGCTCGATCCGGGTTGTTCGAGCCCAACAGAGAGAACGACGAGCTTACGTGTGCCCTGGGAAATCCTGAACACCCGGGAAAAACACGAGGCATGGGCGCTATTCCATGGTATGAGGGGTTTTCGGACTGGAACGCCGACTATAGAACCCGTGCGAGAAAGAAGATTGCGGAGGAGAAGAAGAGGAAGATGGAGGAGGAGCAGAGGAAGCTAGACTATGAACGCCTTCAAGGCCTAGAATCAGCGCACGCGGACTTGGCAATCAAATTCCAGTGGCAGCAGGAGCAGATCGACTCACTTAGCCAGCAAAGGGGGTCTCAGCAGCTAGCGGATGATCCACCAATGGATAGCACCGTCCCATCCATGCCGAGAAGCAGCGTGGGTTCCGCCCCGGGCGACGCATTGCTGGATAGCTACCCAGTGGATGACATCATGGAGAACACTAACTGCGAGCTACACTTCAAAATGAAGAACATATCCATGAAGGTGGCGGACGCCCATGCTTTTACAAACCCGCCCGAGGAAACCTTCCATTGCAACCCGATTCCAGCGGGCTATGCTCGTGTCTTGGTTGATGAGGTGGTGGACCAATATTCGGGGCTAGAGCTTGACATTCCTGGAGGTGATGATGAGCACACACTAGGAGAGGCCAACCATCGTATCATCCTATGGAGAAAGGGTTGCATCATCTTTCGAAGGCCACCGACAACGCGTCATCCGACTCCTCGTCGCAGTCCGCCACCGAGTCAGCAGACTCCCGCTCCTCCAAGTCCACCAACGCGTCAGGCCACTCCTCCTCCAAGTCTGGCACAGCTTCAGGCCACTCCTCCTCCAAGTCCGGCAAAGCGTCAGGACACTCCTCCTCCAAGTCCGGCACAGCTTCAGGCCACTCCTCCTCCAAGTCCGGCACAGCTTCAGGCCACTCCACCTCCTCCAACTCAGCCACGTCAGCCGTCTTCGCCGCCTCAGCAATCACGGAAGAGAGCTGCCTCAGCTATGGTGCGTAGCGGTACAAGTCGAGGTAGTACTGCAGGTACAGGCGGAGGCAAGCGATTTCAATATGGTCCAAGCCTCGCGCCTCTTCCGCAGAGGCCTTACGACACAGCTCGCGCCTCTTCATTCATATGGCTAAACCACCAGCTCCCAAGCCTGTTGACACAGACTATGAGCGCCACCTCAGGAAGTTAAATCGAGCACGTCTACAAAAAGAGGCGAGCTCGAGCTCGAGCAAATCAGCTGGCAAAAGGAGCGGTAAAACCGTTCCCCAGCTGGGAGAACAGGCTGCGCAATCAACCCCCCCGCTTGTTGTGCCGACAACACATGAGAGTAGGCGCGCCCAATATTATTGTGGGCAAACCGTTAACGTTCCCGGGGTGGGCGATGTGGTAATAACCAAGGAGCATATTGCGCAGGCTCAATCGATCGGGATCACTGTTGGACAACTCCTCGATATCGAACCCATGTCTCCGACTAGAGAGGAGGAAATAAAACGAAAATATGCCCGGGGCCAACCTTTGGTCGAGCCAGAGGAGGTCAATAAGCTCCCAACGAGAATGTATGAATTGCATCAATGGTACATGGACATTACCAAGATTTCCAATCGAGAGTCCCTCATGGTGAATGTCAACGAGGAGCATTACTACCATAAGAAAGCTGTGACCGTTGAGTATTCAGAACTTTTTCAGCTATACAATAAAGACGCACTCGACAAATCTATCGTCAGTTGTTATTGTCTGTAAGTGATTCCTTTCTATAATTAAGTCTCAAGCTAGCTGATCATTTTGATCAATCATTACCTGTAATTATCCTCACTATATTCTTTTCTGTGGTATTATGCAGGATGAAGATTTATGAAATGAAAAAAGGTAGACGCTATGGCATTGGGTTCGTTGACCCAAATACCATTAATGAATACACATGGAAATTAGATCCATATCACGCAAAATGTGTAGAGGAAAACATGCTACAGTTCTTCAAGGAACTCAAATACAATGAAGATATACTACTTCCTTACAACTTCCAGTGAGTCACACTGTCTTGTACTACAAATTCTGTTTTTCCCTACTAGCTATAGCTACATGTTTTTGCTTACATATGCCCGCTTAATTAAGACATGCAAACATGTGTGCATGCAGATATCACTGGATCTTGTTAATCATTAAAGTTGATGAAGGAACAGTTGAAGTACTAGACTCGCTACTTAAGAAAGCAAGTGACTACACCATCGTGAACGGGATAGTCAACAGGTAATTTCGATCATTATTAACTATATCTCGGCCTATTTAATTAGTTCGTCATTTCCTGATAACAACTATTTAATAACCCATTTATTCATTTTCTTTGTCGGCGGGCAGGGCTTGGGCAAAGTTCATCAGGGTCACTCCAGGCCCATGGAAACAAAGTCTGAAATGGTATCGACCCAAGGTAAGTAATTAAGTAGTACTAGCTAGCTGCTATCTCTTTAATTATCATGCTTGATTAATTATTATCTGATCAAAATTCCATTCTCGTAAAGGCCCTGAGGCAGGCACTGGGGAATGATCTATGTGCATACTACGTTTGCGAGAACATTCACATGATGGCGTCCGAAAGGAGCAAATCTCAAAGACAGGAGTGGGTTTGATATCAATTGCCAGAACACTATTCACAATTTTTACACCATTATCGATATCTAGTCACACAACTAATACACATGCATATTGATCTCCTTCTTAACAGTTCAAAGAGGTGCGGGACAAACTCCTAGCACAGGACCGCATAGAAGCAATTCGAGAGGAAATAGCGGGATTTTTGCTCGACCAGGTCATAGATCCCAAAGGAGAATACTATTACCCGCTATCGTCCCCATGAACCACTTCCAATTTTTATCGTGCTCCGAAGGCACCAATTAGCTAGGCTAATGCCACTGGCTCCGAAGGCACCAATTAGGAGAAATTGTATATATATATATATATACATGTGTGTATATATGTGTGAATTAATTAATGGTGGTTGTGAGACATTCGATGATATATATATATTATGATCAGTTCTACTAGAAATTCTATTTGTATATATGCATAACATGTACAATATGTAGTATCGTAAAATACCAGCAAACGAAAAAGAATTAAATGGAAAACACAAAATTAAATGAAAAAGAAATCATAAACCCAACTCCCCCAACATTTTAATACCGGTTGGTGACACCAACCGGTACTAAAGGGCTCCCTGCCCCCGAAGCTGGCTCGTGCCACGTGGTTGCCCTTTAGCACCGGTTTGTGCTGAACCGGTACTAAAGGGCAGGGGGGGGGGGGTTTAGTGCCTACATTTTAGTGCCGGTTACCAAACCGGCACTAAAGGGCCTTACGAACCGGTGCTATTGCCCGGTTCTGCACTAGTGGTAGGCAAGAAAAGGCTCAGTCCACGGGGCAATTACAACCATGATTTCATGGGCTGATAGTGTTTTTTCGGTGCCCGAGCCCCCAATGATATCAGAACTTTGTTCGGAATCTGGGAGTATGATCGGCTCCGGACCAGTGTTGCCGCTCTCGTCCTGCCACACCACGGATGGCTTGAAGAGCCTTTCCACAAAGGTGTTAGGTGGGACGGGGTCACGTTTAGCGCCCATGCGAGCAAGGATGTCCGTGGCTTGATTACTCTCTCGAGCCACATGATGAAACTCGAGGCCCTCAAACCGAGCTGATATTTTGAGTACGATGTTGCGGTAAGCCGCCATCTTCGGATCTTTTGCATCGAATTCTCCGTTTATTTGGGATATTGCAAGGTTTGAATCCCCGCGCACCTCAAGGCGTTGTATGCCCATGGAGATAGCCATCCAGAGGCCATGCAATAGGGCCTCGTATTCGGCTGCATTGTTAGAGTCTGTGTACAGTATTTGGAGCACATAATGGACTGTGTCTCCTGTGGGGGATGTCAAGACGACACCAGCTCCAAGTCCGGCTAGCATTTTAGAGCCATTGAAGTGCATCACCCAATTGGAATACATGCCGTACTCTTTAGGGAGTTCAGCCTTTGTCCATTCGGCGACGAAGTCAGCCAACACCTGAGATTTAATGGCTCGTTGTGGTTTGTACGTTATTTCAAATGGTAAGAGTTCAATGGCCCATTTGGCAATCCGGCCGGTGGCATCTCGATTATTTATAATATCATTGAGTGGTAGTTCTGAAGCCACCATGACCGAGCACTCTTGAAAGTAGTGTCGCAGCTTGCGGGATGCCATAAAGACCGCATATGCTATCTTCTAATAATGCGGGTATCGGGATTTGCATGGTGTAAGGACCGTCGATACGTAGTATATTGGTTTTTGGAGTGGGAATTTATGCCCCTCTTCTTCTCATTCGACGACGAGCACCGCACTCACCACCTGGTGGGTTGCAGATATGTAAAGCAATACCGGTTTGCCGACGTTTGGTGCGGCCAGGATTGGGTTGCTAGCTAGCAAAGTTTTTATTTCCTCTAGTCCTTCCATTGCATCGTCCGTCCACGCGAAGTGGTCAGTGCGTCGGAGCAGGCGATACAATGTCAATGCCTTTTCTCCTAATCTGGAGATAAAACGGCTCAAAGCTGCTACACACCCGGCTAGTTTTTGGACCTGTTTGAGGTCAGTTGGTGTTGCCAATTGTGACAGGGCCCGGATTTTGGCTGGGTTTGCTTCAATTCCTCTATTGGATACAATGAACCCGAGTAGTTTGCTGGCGGGAACGTCAAAAAATGCACTTTTCCGGATTGAGCCGTATATCATATGTTCGGAGGTTGTCGAATGTAAGGCGTAAGTCATCCACCAATGATTCAACGTGCTTGGTTTTGATGACTACGTCATCTACATATGCCTCCACAGTCTTGCCGTTTTGCTTTTCCAGGCACGTTTGAATCATGCGTTGGTAAGTGGCGCCGACGTTCTTGAGCCTGAAAGGCATAGTGTTGAAGCAGAAAGGCCCATACGGGGTGATGAATGCCGTTGTGGCCTGGTCGGATTCCTTCATCTTAATTTGATGGTATTTGGAGTATGCATCGAGGAAACACGGTGAATCATGTCCTGCGGTTGCATCGATAATCTGGTTGATGCGATGTAGTCGGAAGGGGTCCTTAGGGCAGGCCTTATTAAGGTATTTGAAATCGACACACATGCGCCAGGATTTATCCTTCTTCGGTACCATGACCAAGTTTGCTAGCCAGTCCGGATGTTTGATTTCTATGATAAACCCGGCTTCGAGTAACTTGGCTAACTCCTCCCCCATAGCCTGCCATTTGGGTTCGGAAAATCGCCGCAACATTTGCTTGAGTGGCTTGTATCCCTTCAGTATATTGAGACTATGTTCGGCCAGTTCGCGTGGGATTCCTGGCATATCAGAAGGGTGCCAGGCGAAGATGTCCCAATTCTCATGCAGGAACGCGCGTAATGCGGCATCGACCGTCGGATCCAGTTGTGCCCCAATGGAAGTTGTTTTCTTGGGGTCCGTTGGGTGAACTTGAAATTTGACTATTTCGTCTGTTGGTTTGAAGGAAGTTGACTTAGGTCTCTTATCGAGTATTACGTCGTCCCTATCCAATGTGGAACGTAAGATGGTTAATTCTTCGGCCGCGAGGGCCTCCGATAGTGCCTCGAGGGCCAGGGAAGTGGTTTTATTTTCGGCGCAGAGTGCTATGTCTGGATCATTGGTAATAGTGATAACTCCGCTGAGCCCGAGAATTTTGAGCTTCATATACCCGTAATGGGTTATAGCTTGAAAGCGTGTGAATGCGTCTCACCCCAGCAGGGCGTGATACCCGCTGTTGAAAGGTGCCACATGGAAGAGTAACTCTTCGGACCTATAGTTCTCTGGCGTGCCGAATACCACGTCGAATTTGATTTTCCCCGAGCATCTTGCTTCCCCACTGGGTATAATGCCTCGAAAGGTTGTATTACTCTGCTCAATGTGACTCCTGTCCATTTGCATTTTATTGAGCGTGTCCTCATAGATGAGGTTTTGTCCGCTTCCACCGTCCATTAACACTTTAGTGAGCCGAAAGCCATCCACGATTGGGTTTAGGACCAAAGCGGCTGGTGCCCGGGCTGAGCGGGACCTTGGTTCGTCATCGGCATTGAAAGTAATCACCGTATCGTTCCAAGGGTTTATTGCTGCTATTTGACAGACTTCGGTGAGGTCGCGGAGCGCCCTTTTGCGCCGATTATTTGATGATAAGGTCTCAAAGACCGTGAGTACATTGAGATCACCGTCCCCCGAAGAGTACTTCTTTGGGGTAGTGTTGGTGAGGATACCCTCGCTGCTCTTGGCGACTTTCTGGAGTATCCAACATGCCCGTAGGCTGTGCGTTGGTTTGGTATTCGGCGTCATGTGTATTTGACAGGGCCTATCGAGCCATTCCTCGAAGACAGTTCTATGTCCCGTAAAGGGCTTAATTTTCTTGTCCGCAGGATGATGATCAGGTGCCCCGCGAGGGTGCATCCTTTTTGCCAATCTGGGAGATGGCATAAAGGCCTGTGGTTCCTAGCGGGCGGTCTGTGTTTTCCAAGCGCTTTCCATGGCGCAGTACTTCTGCACTATGTGTGCCAAATCTGCAAAGTGCAGTATGCGATGGCGGTTGAGGGCATTAAGGTTTCCCTCATCTGTACAGTTGTTGCGAAATATTGAGATCGCGCTGTCGTCGCAGCAATCTTTAATCTTGTCTTTAACAAGTAGGAATCTAGCCCAAAAGTGATGGACTGTTTCCTGAGGTTGCTGACGTATATACGTTAAATCGCATATGTCCGGGGGACCGGAATTGCTTGGAGAGTATTGCTTGTGGTGGGCGGGTGGGATTAAATCTGAACCGAGGCCCACTGTGGAATGCGGGTTTTGAAGAATTTCTGAGTTTAACGACCCAGGATCCGGAGTGTCCTGACAGTTTTTAGGCTCGAAGCCTGGTTTTATGTTCGGAGGATGGATAATTTCTCGAAGATGGGCGTCCGGCTCGCGGAGCTCGGAGATCTGAACATAGTTTGTTTTAGCGTAGGAGTAGTATCCTCACCTTGCTCTTCCACGACGGTCACTAGGTGGGTGACCGGTGGGGATATGATTTCTCTCTAGTCGGGTTTAAGCCCAATCAGATCATAACCTGTTGAGACCCGCAGGGCGGCGATGCGATCTAGCAGTTCATTTATAGACGAAACATCTGTAGGATCCATCTTATCGACGCTTTCGGGGTTGATGCAGAGATGTTTTTTGGCAATCCAGGGGACCGCCTCAGGATTTAAGGCCGGGCGCGCGCCTATGGTGAAATTGCCGATCTAGAGGATCTGCACTGGAACTAGGGATTTTCCAGAGGTGATTTTGTTGTTCATGAAGAGGTGAGTCATTGATCCTTATATCAACAACATGGAGGAACTGTCAATGAAAGCACCAATGTCGGTGTCAAAACCGACATATCTCGGGTAGGGGGTCCCGAACTATGCATCTAAGGATCGAGGGTACCAGGAGGCAGGGGACACGATGTTTACCCAGGTTCGGGCCCTCTTGATGGAGGTAATACCCTACTTCCTGCTTGATTGACTTTGATGAGTATAGGGGTTACAAGAGTTGATCTACCTCGAGATCGTAATGGCTAAACCCTAGATGTCTAGCCTGTATCACTATATTCGCCTCTACGGACTAAACCCTCTGGTTTATATAGACACCGGAGGGGGCTAGGGTTGTACACAGTCAGTTTAAAGAGAGAGGAATCCTCATATCCGAACGCCAAGCTTGCCTTCCATGCAAAGGAGAGTCCCATTTGGACACGGAGAAAGACCCCCATCTTGTATCTTCATGGCCCATCAGTCCGGTCCACGTTACATAATTCGGACCCCCGCCTTGTACCTAGTGACTTCCTTCAGGTGTCGTCCAAAAGGTGATTCTTCCTCCGGTTGTGCAAACTTGTTCCTTGCATCCGCCATCCTAAAGAGTAGGAAATGGAGAGGAGTCAGAAATGAGAAGAGAATAGTGGTCTATGGCTGTAGCTTAGTGGTCGTGTCCTACACTCAGCGTGTGCTCTGATACCATCTTGTAGCGACCCGACCTCAAACGGTCAAGTCTCTGTGCTTCAGTGTCATCCCTGGATCGGTAATGCTGACACACACAGTACTCGAGGATTTATTACAGAGTAGCAATCACACACTTATTACATCGAATGTCTCCAAAGAGAACTTATTACAGTAAATATGGCTTAATGCCATCTAATACGATAACAGCGGAAGGCTTGGAAGATAAAGTAAGTCCATCAACTCCAACGGCATAGCTGAGCTGCACGGCAACGACCTAACGAACCTTACTCCTCGTCTGAAAAGTCTGCAACATAATACCTTGCAGCCCGAAACGGGTCAGCACATGGAATATGCTTGCAAAATAACACAGTAGAGCAAGAACAAAATAATGCTATCACTACATGCATATTTGGCTGGTGGAAAGCTCTATGGTTATAGTTTTTGCGAAAAGCCAATTTTTCCCTACAACAAAGGAATAGATTTTATTTTAACTATCATGGTAGTTGAAACAACATTGAGAAGGTTCCTCCAACTCAATCCCAATTGAAGTCATTATCAACCCAACAATATTAATTTAGAGTGATGAGACACATAAGATAATCCAAGTACTAGATACTCAAGATTTGTCCATAACCGGGGACACGACTAACCATGATTAGTTTATACACTCTGCAGAGGTTTGCGCACTTTTCCCCACAAGACTCGATCTCCTTCGTTGGATTTCTCGCACTACATGGTGTTTGAGAAACGAATGACCGAGACACAGTCTTTCAGAAACATTAACTCTCTACTCGGGGCAGACCATACCAAACCTACAATCCCACCACCTGCTGATCCACCTCTTCAAGAGCTTCACGTAACTTACTCAACTATGCTAGAGCCCATAATAGCTTATGGCTGCTATAGGACCTTGAAGTAGATGTGTCTAGAGGGGGGGGGGGGGTGATTAGACACTTAATGCTAAAGTTGCAATTTTTAAGCCTTTTTGGTTTAAGTGGAGTTTAGGCATAATTTCAACATTCACAATACATATCAAGCAAGCATGCAAAGAGTGAATAGGCAGCGAAAAGTAAAGCATGCAACTTGCAAGAATGTAAAGGGAAGGGTTTGGAGAATTCAAACGCAATTGGAGACACGGATGTTTTTCCCGTGGTTTGGATAGGTGGTGCTATCCTACATCCACGTTGATGGAGACTTCAACCCACGAAGGGTAACGGTTGCGCGAGTCCACGGAGGGCTCCACCCACGAAGGGTCCACGAAGAAGCAACCTTGTCTATCCCACCATGGCCATCGCCCAGGAAGGACTTGCCTCACTAGCGGTAGATCTTCACGAAGTAGGCGATCTCCTTGCCCTTACAAACTCCTTGGTTCAACTCCACAATCTTGTCGGAGGCTCCCAAGTGACACCTAGCCAATCTAGGAGACACCACTCTCCAAGAAGTAACAAATGGTGTGTTGATGATGAACTCCTTGCTCTTGTGCTTCAAATGATAGAGTCCCCAACACTCAACTCTCTCTCATAGGATTTGGATCTGGTGGAAAGAAGATTTGAGTGGAAAGCAACTTGGGGAAGGCTAGAGATCAAGATTCATATGGTAGGAATGGAATATCTTGGTCTCAACACATGAGTAGGTAGTTCTTTCTCAGAACATATGAGTTGGAAGTGTAAATGTGTTCTGATGGCTCTCTCCACGAGTGAAGAGGAGGTGGAGGGGTATATATAGCCTCCACACAAAATCCAACCGTTACACACAATTTACCAATCTCGGTGGGACCGAATCAACAAACTCGGTCAGACCGAAATAGTAAACCTAGTGACCGTTAGAGTTTTTCAGTGGGACCGACTGGATCAACTCGGTGGGACCGATGTGCTAGGGTTAGGGTAAATCCAAAACTCGGTTTGACCGATTACTCAAACTCGGTGGGACCGATTTGGGTAATAAGCGAAACAGAGAGTTGGCCAAGCAAACTCGGTGGGGCCGATTGCATATCTCGGTGGGACCGAAAGTATTGCAATAGGTAACAGAGAGTTTGCAAGCCCATCTCGGTGAGACCGAGATCCCATCGGTGAGACCGAACTGATTAGGGTTTCTGGCAGTGGCTATGACAAGTGAAACTCGGTGGCGCCGGATAGAAATAATCGGTAGATCCGAGTTTGGCTTTGGGTTTAGATCATATGTGGATGTGGGAAAGTGGCTGAGGATTTTGGAGCATATCATTAAGCACTTGAGCAAGAGGCTCATTAAGCAACACCTCATCCCTCCTTGATAGTATTGGCTTTTCCTATGGACTCAATGTGATCTTGGATCACTAAAATGTAAAATGAAGAGTCTTGAGCTTTAAGCTTTAGCCAATCCTTTGTCCTTAGCATCTTGGAGAACTTCCCACAACCTTTAGTCCATGCCACTCCATTGTTGAACTTATCTGAAACATACTAGATAGAAACGTTAGTCCAACAAGAGATATGTTGTCATTAATTACCAAAACCACCTAGGGAGCACTTGTGCTTTCAATCTCCCCCTTTTTGGTAATTGATGGCAACATACATCAAAGCTTTAGATAAAGATATAAAGAACAGCAAGTGTCGGTGTACTAAAGTAGGGGTACCTTAGTATCCCGAACTTGTGCACGGGCAGTCGCAGCATCCTGCGGCAAGGCTTGCCGGGCGACCGCCAAGACCCTCCATGGTTCCTTTTTGGAGCCATTCAAGAACAAAGTATCCAAGGCCCCGGCAAGAGGAGCTTTCCGGGAATGAAGCAAGACCCCGGCAAGAGGAGCTTGCCGAGAAGACCAACCAAGACATCTCGAGAAGCTTGCGGCGACGCGCTGCGCGTCCCGGCAAGACCCGGTGAGCGACAAGCTCCCGGACGCGACAAGACAACATCCGCGGCAAGCTACTACTCCGCAGCCCGCGCTCCAGCTCACCCACCAACGTGTCGCTCTGGGACCGTCCCTGGCATACGTGGTGGGAGGCTGCGCAGCCAGGGGCATGCGGTGGCAAGCAGGCGCTGACAAGGAGCCATCGTGGCAAACGGTGGTGCCCCTGACGGTCCCTTTCCGCCCCGTTTAGGCAACACAGACAGGCATTTAATGCCTTTGTCCCCTGCCGTCAGGGTTAGGTATGATACAACTATAGTAAGCGGTGGCGCCATCTACCACCTCTTTTACCTTTTTACCCTCATCTCTGTTGCCACCTGTCGGTGACCCCTTAGGCATATAAAAGGAGGCCCATGCGCAACAGGGAGAGGGGGACGACCATTCTCACGCTCGGTCTCGCTAGCCACCCAAGTGTACTGTAGCATCCATCGCTCCCGAGCAAGAACACAATACAAAAAAAGCAGGAGTAGGGTTTTACGCATCCGTGCGGCCCGAACCTGGGTAAACCGATCGCGTCGTACATGCGTTCGCCTCGATCTGCTCTTCGTGCATTCTCCGCCCCCTGCCGAACCGAAAGGGGCTCGGTCCACCGATCCCCATAGGTGTACGTGGGATCAGCACCCCCGACATCTCTGGCTGTCGGTGTACTAAAGTAGGGGTACCTTAGTATCCCGAACTTGTGCACGGGCAGTCGCAGCATCCCGCGGCAAGGCTTGCCGGGCGACCACCAAGACCCTCCATGGTTCCTTTTTGGAGCCATTCAAGAACAAAGTATCCAAGGCCCCGGCAAGAGGAGCTTGCCGGGAAGGAAGCAAGACCCCGGCAAGAGGAGCTTGCCGGGAAGACCAACCAAGACATCTCGAGAAGCTTGCTGCGATGCGCTGCGCATCCCGGCAAGACCCGGACGCGACAAGCTCCCGAACGCGACAAGACAACATCCGCGGCAAGGCGCTTGCCGCGGCAAGGTACTACTCCGCAGCCCGCGCTCCAGCTCACCCACCAACGTGTCGCTCTAGGACCGTCCCTGGCATACGTGGTGGGAGGCTGTGCAGCCAGGGGCATGCGGTGGCAAGCAGGCGCTGACAAGGAGCCATCGTGGCAAACGGTGGCGCCCCTGACGGTCCCTTCCCGCCCCGTCTAGGTGACACAGACAGGCATTTAATGCCTTTGTCCCCTGCCGTCAGGGTTAGGTATGATACAACTGTAGTAAGCGGTGGCGCCATCTACCACCTCTTTTACCTTTTTACCCTCATCTCTGTTGCCACCTGTCGGTGACCCCTTAGGCATATAAAAGGAGGCCCATGCGCAACAGGGAGAGGGGGACGACCATTCTCACGCTCGGTCTCGCTAGCCACCCAAGTGTACTGTAGCATCCATCGCTCCCGAGCAAGAACACAATACAAACCAAAGCAGGAGTAGGGTTTTACGCATCCGTGCGGCCCGAACCTGGGTAAACCGATCGCGTCGTTCGTGCGTTCGCCTCGATCTGCTCTTCGTGCATTCTCCGCCCCTTGCCGAACCGAAAGGGGCTCGGTCCGCCGATCCCCATAGGTGTACGTGGGATCAGCACCCCCGACATCTTTGGCGCACCAGGTAGGGGTGCGTCGAGGCTGTGCGAACCTGATCCGGCGTTCGCACGAGCCGAATCTTCATCGTCTTCATCAACATGCCGCCGAAGAAGAAGATTTCGGAGGTAGCTGCTCCATCTGCGCCGAGCCCACCATCGCCGGAGCGAACGGCTGGTGGAGTAGGCGCCGGCGGAAGAGCGGGTGCCGACGAGGGGACTCATCAAAGCCTGGCGCGGCGGCAGTGGCGGAGGAGTCGGTGGTCGGAGCAGCGCCTGGCGCTCCTGCGGCCTCCGGGTCGTCAGTACGACCGCCAGACTCCCCGCCCGCCTCCGCGGTGGCAGTTCTCCCCACGGAACTCGTATACGGGTCGCCTCGAGTGCTTGCTTATGATGAGCTTGAGCAAGAGCAGCTGCGGCAAGACGACGCGCTGCTCCTCGAGGAAGACCGTCTTCAGGCTGCTGTGCGAGCCGCTCGCTACCAGCAAGCTTTGCGCCGCTACCATAGCCGCAAAGTTAATGCCAGAAGTTTCGAGGAAGGCGACCTTGTTCTTCGGCGCGTTCAATCCGCCAAGAATTCAAACAAGTTGACGCCAAAGTGGGAAGGCCCTTACCGGGTGAAACGAGTCACCAGGCCTGGCGCTGTCCGCCTGGAGACCGAAGATGGCATCCCAGTGAGCAACTCCTGGAATATTGAGCATCTTCGTAAGTTTTACCCGTAAGGCGCGGTTGTCGGACCCTGTCCGGCAACCACCCTTTTGTACAAGTCTTGCCGCTGTTGCACGTAATCCTTTGTACAAAGCCGGGCGCAGATCCCGTGCGTAAATATCGTGTGCTCAGCACACGTTGTCAGTTTCATGCTTTTTAAATTTTGCATGTATTATCTGACATTTTGTGCAGCACTTACCCCCGGTAAACAATAACAAGCCATAAGGCTCCATATAGTTATTTCCTCTTCTTTCTTTTTCGCAAGGAAAAGGAGGTCCTCTCGCGCACGAGTTTGCCGGGGGGGGGGGGGGGAAGGGAGAAGATACGATATGGACCAGGCGTCGTCCAAGAAGTTTTCGCCTCGCCGGGAAGCAAGTAACAAGAAAGATAAGTTGCCAAAGTCTGAGGAATCAAATTTCCTTTAAATTTATAGAGTTATCTTCCTTGAACGACCGTCCCTTGTATGGAAAACCTGTGCGCGGAGGAACCAACTCGTAGCTAGTTGCGCCCTTACTGTTGTTTCGAGTCCGCTCAACAACTTAAGTGAGCTACGACTAGCTCTGCGACAAGGTTTCTTGTCGGCTGTGGCACCGCCAGCGGGGAACTAACTCGTAGCTAGTTGCGCCCTTACTGTTGTTTCGAGTCCAGTCAACAACTTAAGTGAGCTGCGACTAGCTCTGCGACAAGGTTTCCTGTTGGCTGCAGCACCGCCAACAGGCTGCTGATGTTCCGCTGCTGATGTTCCGCACTCAGCGCTCGCGGCAAAGGTGCCCGCACCGGCAAGTTCCCTAAAAGCGTAGGGTAAAAACATACAAGGGGAGGAAGCAAGTAAAGGAAATAACATAGCAATTACTACTAAAGATAGATTATATTACAAAATAACTTGTCGCAGCTCTAACAGACTATTTTTCATAACATGATTGACAGCGACAAGGAAAGAAAAAGATGGATGGCCTAGTCTACACGGTCACCCTCGACCCTTCTGATTCCGCTCACCCTGTCCACAATAGGTGCGACAAGGGCCTTGAGCTCCTCCAGATCAGCATCTGGCGGCAAGCTTCGGAGGACGTTGGTGAGGCGGAGACCCGGGTTGCGGAAGGCCACTTTCATCAGCACCTTCTCGAGAGCTCCCGCGCAAATCTTGCGCGACTCATCGGCAAGCTGCTTTGGGATCTGCTCTCGGAGTCGCTGAAGCGCCGTCGCCACGCCCTTGAAGAATAGAGCCAGCTTGGCGCTGGGTTGGAGATTCTCGTCGGAGGAGTACCCAAGATCTACCATCCCCAATTGCGCCAGCTCCCTGTCGACGTCCGCGGTGACGTTCACCAGACCCTCCGTCCAGTGCTCCACATTCTCCGACAAAGTCTTCCGGGCGGCAGCAGCCTTCGCCAGCAGCACCTTGCCGGCCTTGACTTCTTCCTTCAAGGCCGCCTCCTGCCCCTTGGCGTCGTCCAGAGATTGCGTCAGAGCCGCCAACTTCACCTCGAGATCGGCGTTGGAGTCCTTGGCGGCGTCCAGTTCTTTGCCCTTCTCGGCGAAAAGGGCCTGCAGCTCTGAGTAGCTGTTGGCGTCCTTCTCACGCTCGAGCTTGAGCGCGGCAAGCTCGTCGCCGCTCGCCTTGAGGCTCACCTCCAGCTGCACCACCTTTAATGCCAGCTCGGCCTTGGCGGCCTCGGCGGCTGCGGCGGCGTCTTCGGCCTGCTTGACGGCTCCGCCAACTGCTCGCTCGTGCGCGGCGAGTTCCTCCTCGTGGCTGTCGAGGTGGACCTTCCGCTGCGTCAAGTCACCCTCCTGCGAAGAAAGCCTCTCTACGGCAAGGCGTTGGCGCTCTTCGGCGTCGGCCTTCTCGAGGAGGAAGGCCTGCTGCGCCTCGGCAAGATCTTCCCGCTCCTTGGCCAGGGAGCAGAGAGCTTCCTGGTTGGCGCCCCGAAGCTCCTCTGCGCGCTTCTCGATATCAGCGCCGGCCTTCGCAACGAGCGCTTCGCGGGACTCCAGCTTGGCCTGCCGGGCATGGTAGAGCGCCACTAGCTTCCGCAGCAGGCGTCCCTCTTCAGGTTCACCGCTGCTGCTTGGCGCATCGACCAGCTTCATCCCGGCGGAGGCAAGCACCTCTCCGTCCAGCATCTCCCCCTCAATCGGCGCCCTGGAGCTTGACGCCCAGGGGAGGTTAATGAAGATGTCCTCGCCGGCCTTCAGATAGACACTAGGCTGAGGCTCATCAGAGCCTGGCGCGGTGACTGCGGCGGAGGAGTCGGTGGTCGGAACAACGCCTGGCGCTCCTGCGGCCTCCGGGTCGTCAGTACGACCGCCAGACTCCCCGCCCGTCTCCGCGGCGGCAGCCCTGGTGGCCTCCTCGCCGGTGCCGGCTGCGTCCTCGGCGCCGACTTCAGTCTCCATCGGCTCTGCGGCAGATGGACCTGACGGCCAGAAGAGGGGAGAAAATTCAAGCAAAATTCGAACAAAATCCGAGAAAAAGATCAAGAAGACGAAGAAGCCAAGGGGAGTTTGAAGCAATTAAATTACCTCTGCCAAGGTCTGCAGCTGCGGTCTCCGTCGCCGGGGGATCACTGACGCGGTCCCTTGCCGGAGATTCCTCCCTTGCCGGGGGCTCCTCCCTTGTTGGAACCTCCTCCCTTGCCGGAGACCTCTCCCTCGCCGGAGGGCTCTCCCTTGGCGCTTCGGGAGCGGTCTCCAGGCTCTCCTGGTGAGGCTACTCTGCTCCTGCACGAGTCAACAAACTAGTATCAGCACAGCAAAGATCTTCCTGTGCGCCCAACAGCGGGAAGTAAACAAAACACTGACGCTGGGGGCTGCTCTGAAGATCAGCCGCCGGGTCCGACGGGTTCGTCTCAGGCACGTCCCCTGTTGACGCAGTGGGTTCGTCCTCAATAACGATCACCGGCGCCTTGGCTCTCTTTGCCGCTCTCTGCGCCAGAGTCCTAAAAAGGAACAAATACAGGGAAAGGCAAGTGAGAAACAAGACAAGACAAAAACAGCGGAAATCAAAGAATTGCGAGTACAATAAGGAGAACTTACTCCTCTTCTTCTTCCTCGTCGGAGCTAAACGCGGAGAAGTCAAAATCCGGCCCGCATCTGGCGCGGGAAGGTGGAGGGGTAGGCTCCCTTGGCCGCTTGGCGGGAGCAGAAGCGGCAGTCCCGGAAGACCCCGCTCCATTCGAAGCGGCAGCATGGGGCGCTCCCGCGGCAACGGTGCTTGCCGCGGTGGAGAGCGTCGTGCGGCGCGGCGACTGCTGGCCCGCCTGCCGCCTCACCGCATCCCCGTTCTTGCGGAGACGCCTTCTTGGTGGAGATGGAGACGCTGCTGGCGGTGTACTGTCGGAGGACGAAGTGGAGGAGGAGTCGATCTCCGAAGAGCCGCTCGCATCATCGGCAGGCTCGCTCGGTTCGGCGTCATGCCCGGCAACTTGGCTCGGCCCGGCATCACGCCCGACAACCTCCTTCTTGCCGGCAAGATCTTCCCGCTCGGCACAGTTTGCCGCCTCTGCCGCCGCAGCCTCCTCCAAGGTGAAGCCGAACTCGCCCGCCGCGGCAGCTGCTGAAGGAAATATGCCCTAGAGGCAATAATAAAGTTATTATTTATTTCCTTATATCATGATAAATGTTTATTATTCATGCTAGAATTATATTAACCGGAAACATAATACATGTGTGAATACATAGACAAACAGAGTGTCACTAGTATGCCTCTACTTGACTAGCTCGTTAATCAAAGATGGTTATGTTTCCTAACCATGAACAAAAGAGTTGTTATTTGATTAACGAGGTCACATCATTAGTTGAATGATCTGATTGACATGACCCATTCCATTAGCTTAGCACCCGATCGTTTAGTATGTTGCTATTGCTTTCTTCATGACTTATACATGTTCCTATGACTATGAGATTATGCAACTCCCGTTTGCCGGAGGAACACTTTGGGTGCTACCAAACGTCACAACGTAACTGGGTGATTATAAAGGAGTACTACAGGTGTTTCCAATGGTAGATGTTGGGTTGGCGTATTTTGAGAATAGGATTTGTCACTCCGATTGTCGGAGAGGTACCTCTGGGCCCTCTCGGTAATACACATCACATAAGCCTTGCAAGCATTATAACTAAGGTGTTAGTTGTGAGATGATCTATTACGGAACGAGTAAAGAGACTTGCCAGTAACGAGATTGAACTAGGTATTGGATACCGACGATCGAATCTCGGGCAAGTAACATACCGATGACAAAGGGAACAACGTATGTTGTTATGCGGTCTGACCGATAAAGATCTTCGCAGAATATGTAGGAGCCAATATGGGCATCCAGGTCCCGCTATTGGTTATTGACCGGAGACGTGTCTCGGTCATGTCTACATTGTTCTCGAACCGTAGGGTCCGCACGCTTAACGTTACGATGACAGTTATTATGAGTTTATGCATTTTGATGTACCGAAGGTTGTTCGGAGTCCCGGATGTGATCACGGACATGACGAGGAGTCTCGAAATGGTCGAGACATAAAGATTGATATATTGGAAGCCTATGTTTGGACATCGGAAGTGTTCCGGGTGAAATCGGGAATTTTACCGGAGTACCGGGAGGTTACCGGAACCCCTCGGGAACCAAATGGGCCTTGTTGGGCCTTAGTGGAAAAGTGAAAGGGGCAGCCCAAGGTGGGCTGCGCGCCTCCCCCCTCCCCTAGTCCTATTAGGACTAGGAGAGGTGGCCGACCCCCTTCTACCTCTCTCTCTCTCGAGGAGTCCTATTAGGAATAGGATTGGGGGGGGGGGGAGTCCTACTCCCGGTAGGAGTAGGACCCCTCCTTTGGCCGGCCAGCCCTCCCCCTGGCAACCTTTATATACGGGGGCAGGGGGCACCTCTAGACACACAAGTTGATCATTGAGATCGTTCCTTAGCCGTGTGCGGTGCCCCCTGCCACCAAATTCCACCTCGATCACACCGTTGTAGTGCTTAGGCGAAGCCCTGCGTCGGTAGTACATCAAGATCATCACCACGCCGTCGTGCTGACGAAACTCTTCCTCGACGCTTTCCTAGATCGGAGCCCGAGGATCGTCATCGAGCTGAACGTGTGCTAAGAACTCGGAAGTGCCGGAGTAACGGTGCTTGGATCGGTCGGACCGGGAGTAAGACGTACGACTACTTCCTCTACGTTGTGTCAACGCTTCCGTTGCGATCTACAAGGGTACGTAGATCAGACTCTCCCCCTCGTTGCTATGCATCACCATGATCTTGCGTGTGCGTAGGAATTTTTTTGAAATTACTACGTTCCCAACAGTGGCATCCGAGCCTAGGTTTTATGGTTTGATGTTATTTGCACGAGTAGAACACAAGTGAGTTGTGGGCGATACAAGTCATACTGCCTACCAGCATGTCATACTTTGGTTCAGCGGTATTGTTGGACAAGACGACCCGGACCAACCTTACGCGTACGCTTACGCGAGACCGGTTCCCTCGACGTGCTTTGCACATAGATGGCTTGCGGGCGGCTGTCTCTCCAACTTTAGTTGAACCGAGTGTGGCTACGCCCGGTCCTTGAGAAGGTTAAAACAGAGTCTATGTGACAAACTATCTTTGTGGTTTTGATGCGTAGGTGAGATGAGTTCTTGCTTAAGCCCGTAGCAGCCACGTAAAACATGCAACAACAAAGTAGAGGAAGTCTAACTTGTTTTTGCAGGGCATGATGTGATGTGATATGGTCAAGGCATGATGCTAAATTTTATTGTATGAGATGATCATGTTTTGTAACCAAGTTATCGGCAACTGGCAGGAGCCATATGGTTGTCGCTTTATTGTATGCAATGCAATCACGATGTAATGCTTTACTTTATTACTAAGCAGTAGTGATAGTCGTGTAAGCATAAGATTGGCGAGACGACAACGATGCTACGATGGAGATCAAGGTGTCGTGCCGGTGACGATGGTGATCATGACTGTGCTTCGGAGATGGAGATCACAAGCACAAGATGATGATGGCCATATCATATCACTTATATTGATTGCATGTGATGTTTATCCTTTTATGCATCTTATCTTGCTTTGATTGACGGTAGCATTATAAGATGATCTCTCACTAAAATATCAAGAAGTGTTCTCCCTGAGTATGCACCGTTGCCAAAGTTCGTCGTGCCCAGACACCACGTGATGATCGGGTGTGATAAGCTCTACGTCCATCTACAAGGGGTGCAAGCCAGTTTTGCACACGCAGAATACTCAGGTTAAACTTGACGAGCCTAGCATATGCAGATATGGCCTCGGAACACAGAGACCGAAAGGTCGAGCGTGAATCATATAGTAGATATGATCAACATATCGATGTTCACCATTGAAAACTACTCCATCTCACGTGATGATCGGTTATGGTTTAGTTGATTTGGATCACGTGATCACTTAGAGGATTAGAGGGATGTCTATCTAAGTGGGAGTTCTTAAGTAATTTGATTAACTGAACTTAAACTTATCATGAACTTAGTACCTGATAGTATCTTGCTTGTTTATGTTGATTGTAGATAGATGGCTCGTGCTGTTGTTCCGTTGAATTTTAATGCGTTCCTTGAGAAAGCAAAGTTGAAAGATGATGGTAGCAATTACATGGACTGGGTCCGTAACCTGAGGATTATCCTCATTGCTGCACAGAAGAATTACGTCCTGGAAGCACCGCTGGGTGCCAGGCCTGCTGCTGGAGCAACACCAGATGTTATGAACGTCTGGCAGAGCAAAGCTGATGACTACTCGATAGTTCAGTGTGCCATGCTTTACGGCTTAGAATCGGGACTTCAACGACGTTTTGAACGTCATGGAGCATATGAGATGTTCCAAGAGTTGAAGTTAATATTTCAAGCAAATGCCCGAATTGAGAGATATGAAGTCTCCAATAAGTTCTATAGCTGCAAGATGGAGGAGAACAGTTCTGTCAGTGAGCATATACTCAAAATGTCTGGGTATAATAATCACTTGATTCAGATGGGAGTTAATCTTCCAGATGATTGCGTCATTGACAGAATTCTCCAATCACTGCCACCAAGCTACAAGAGCTTCGTGATGAACTATAATATGCAAGGGATGAACAAGACTATTCCCAAGCTCTTCGCAATGCTGAAAGCTGCGGAGGTAGAAATCAAGAAGGAGCATCAAGTGTTGATGGTCAACAAGACCACTAGTTTCAAGAAAAAGGGCAAAGGGAAGAAGAAGGGGAACTTCAAGAACAGCAAGCAAGTTGCTGCTCAGGAGAAGAAACCCAAGTCTGGACCTAAGCTTGAAACTGAGTGCTTCTACTGCAAGCAGACTGGTCACTGGAAGCGGAACTGCCCCAAGTATTTGGCGGATAAGAAGGATGGCAAGGTGAACAAAGGTATATGTGATATACATGTTATTGATGTGTACCTTACTAGAGCTCGCAGTAGCACCTGGGTATTTGATACTGGTTTTGTTGCTAATATTTGCAACTCAAAACAGGGACTATGGAATAAGCGGACACTAGCAAAGGACAAGGTGACGATGCGCGTGGGAAACGGTTCCAAAGTCGATGTGATCGCGGTCGGCACACTACCTCTACATCTACCTTCGGGATTAATATTAGACCTAAATAATTGTTATTTGGTGCCAGCGTTGAGCATGAACATTATATCTGGATCTTGTTTAATGCGAGACGGTTCTTCATTTAAATCAGAGAATAATGGTTGTTCCATTTATATGAGTAATATCTTTTATGGTCATGCACCTTTGAAGAGTGGTCTATTTTTGATGAATCTCGATAGTAGTGATACACATATTCATAATGTTGAAACCAAAAGATGCAGAGTTGATAATGATAGTGCAACTTATTTGTGGCACTGCCGTTTAGGTCATATCAGTGTAAAGCGCATGAAGAAACTCCATACTGATGGGCTTTTGGAACCACTTGATTATGATTCACTTGGTACTTGCGAACCGTGCCTCATAGGCAAGATGACTAAAACACCGTTCTCCGATACTATGGAGAGAGCAACAGATCTGTTGGAAATCATCATACCGATGTATGTGGTCCGATGAATATTGAGGCTCGTGGCGGATATCGTTATTTTCTCACCTTCACAGATGATTTAAGCAGATATGGGTATATCTACTTAATGAAACACAAGTCTGAAACATTTGAAAAGTTCAAATAATTTCAGAGTGAAGTTGAAAATCATCGTAACAAGAAAATAAAGTTTCTACGATCTGATCGTGGAGGAGAATATTTGAGTTACGAGTTTGGTGTACATTTGAAAAATTGTGGAATAGTTTCGCAACTCACGCCACGCGGAACACCACAGCGTAATGGTGTGTCTGAACGTCGTAGTCGTACTTTACTAGATATGGTGCGATCTATGATGTCTCTTACTGATTTACCGCTATCATTTTGGGGTTATGCTTTAGAGACGGCCGCATTCACGTTAAATAGGGCACCATCAAAATCCGTTGAGACGACACCTTATGAACTATGGTTTGGCAAGAAACCAAAGTTGTCGTTTCTTAAAGTTTGGGGCTGCGATGCTTATGTGAAAAAGCTTCAACCTGATAAGCTCGAACCCAAAGCGGAGAAATGTGTCTTCATAGGATACCCAAAGGAGACTGTTGGGTACACCTTCTATCATAGATCCGAAGGCAAGACATTCGTTGCTAAGAATGGATCATTTCTAGAGAAGGAGTTTCTCTCGAAAGAAGTGAGTGGGAGGAAAGTAGAACTTGACGAGGTAACTGTACCTGCTCCCTTATTGGAAAATAGTACATCACAGAAAACTATTTCTGCGACACCTATACCAATTAGTGAGGAAGCTAATGATGATGATCATGAAACTTCAGGACAAGATACTACTGAACCATGTAGATCAACCAGAGTGAGATCCGCACCAGAGTGGTATGGTAATCCAATTCTGGAAGTCATGCTACTAGATCATGATGAACCTACGAACTATGAAGAAGCAATGGTGAGCCCAGATTCCGCAAAGTGGCTTGAAGCCATGAAATCTGAGATGGGATCCATGTATGAGAACAAAGTATGGACTTTGGTTGACTTGCCCGATGATTGGCAAGCAATTGAGAATAAATGGATCTTCAAGAAAAAGACCGACGCTGACGGTAATATTACTGTCTATAAATCTCGACTTGTCGCAAAAGGTTTTCGACAAGTTCAAGGGGTTGACTACGATGAGACCTTCTCACCCGTAGCGATGCTTAAGTCTGTCAGAATCATGTTAGCAATTGCCGCATTTCATGATTATGAAATTTGGCAGATGGATGTCAAAACTGCATTCCTGAATGGATTTCTGGAAGAAGAGTTGTATATGATGCAACCAGAAGGTTTTGTCGATCCAAAGGGAGCTAACAAAGTGTGCAAGCTCCAGCGATCCATTTATGGACTGGTGCAAGCCTCTCGGAGTTGGAATAAACGCTTTGATAGTGTGATCAAAGCATTTGGTTTTATACAGACGTTTGGAGAAGCCTGTATTTACAAGAAAGTGAGTGGGAGCTCTGTAGCATTTCTGATATTATATGTGGATGACATATTGCTGATTGGAAATGATATAGAATTTCTGGATAGCATAAAGGGATACTTGAATAAAAGTTTTTCGATGAAAGACCTCGGGGAAGCTGCTTACATATTAGGCATAAAGATCTATAGAGATAGATCAAGACGCTTAATTGGACTTTCACAAAGCACATACCTTGACAAGATTTTGAAGAAGTTCAAAATGGATCAAGCAAAGAAAGGGTTCTTGCCTGTGTTACAAGGTGTGAAGTTGAGTAAGACTCAATGCCCGACCACTGCAGAAGATAGAGAGAAAATGAAAGATGTTCCCTATGCTTCAGCCATAGGCTCTATCATGTATGCAGTGCTGTGTACCAGACCTAATGTGTGCCTTGCTATAAGTTTAGCAGGGAGGTACCAAAGTAATCCAGGAGTGGATCACTGGACAGCGGTCAAGAACATCCTGAAATACCTGAAAAGGACTAAGAATATGTTTCTCGTATATGGAGGTGACAAAGAGCTCATCGTAAGAGGTTACGTTGATGTAAGATTTGACACTGATCCGGACGATTCTAAATCGCAAACCGGATACGTGTTTACTATAAACGGTGGAGCTGTCAGTTGGTGCAGTTCTAAACAAAGCATCGTAGCGGGATCTACATGTGAAGCGGAGTATATAGCTGCTTCGGAAGCAGCGAACGAAGGAGTCTGGATGAAGGAGTTCATATCCGATCTAGGTGTCATACCTAGTGCATCGGGTCCAATGAAAATCTTTTGTGACAATACTGGTGCAATTGCCTTGGCAAAGGAATCCAGATTTCACAAAAGGACCAAACACATCAAGAGACGCTTCAACTCCATCCGGCATCTAGTCCAGGTGGGAGACATAGAGATTTGCAAGATACATACGGATCTGAATGTTGCAGACCCGTTGACTAAGCCTCTTCCACGAGCAAAACATGATCAGCACCAAGGCTCCATGGGTGTTAGAATCATTACTGTGTAATCTAGATTATTGACTCTAGTGCAAGTGGGAGACTGAAGGAAATATGCCCTAGAGGCAATAATAAAGTTATTATTTATTTCCTTATATCATGATAAATGTTTATTATTCATGCTAGAATTGTATTAACCGGAAACATAATACATGTGTGAATACATAGACAAACAGAGTGTCACTAGTATGCCTCTACTGGACTAGCTCGTTAATCAAAGATGGTTATGTTTCCTAACCGTGAACAAAAGAGTTGTTATTTGATTAACGAGGTCACATCATTAGTTGAATGATCTGATTGACATGACCCATTCCATTAGCTTAGCACCCGATCGTTTAGTATGTTGCTATTGCTTTCTTCATGACTTATACATGTTCCTATGACTATGAGATTATGCAACTCCTGTTTGCCGGAGGAACACTTTGGGTGCTACCAAACGTCACAACGTAATTGGGTGATTATAAAGGAGTACTACAGGTGTTTCCAATGGTAGATGTTGGGTTGGCGTATTTCAAGAATAGGATTTGTCACTCCGATTGTCGGAGAGGTACCTCTGGGCCCTCTCGGTAATACACATCACATAAGCCTTGCAAGCATTATAACTAAGGTGTTAGTTGTGAGATGATGTATTACAGAACGAGTAAAGAGACTTGCCAGTAACGAGATTGAACTAGGTATTGGATACCGACGATCGAATCTCGGGCAAGTAACATACCGATGACAAAGGGAACAACATATGTTGTTATGCGGTCTGACCGATAAAAATCTTCGTAGAATATGTAGGAGCCAATATGGGCATCCAGGTCCCGCTATTGGTTATTGACCGGAGACGTGTCTCGGTCATGTCTACATTGTTCTCGAACCGTAGGGTCCGCACGCTTAACGTTACGATGACAGTTATTATGAGTTTATGCATTTTGATGTACCGAAGGTTGTTCGGAGTCCCGGATGTGATCACGGACATGACGAGGAGTCTCGAAATGGTCGAGACATAAAGATTGATATATTGGAAGCCTATGTTTGGACATCGGAAGTGTTCCGGGTGAAATCGGGAATTTTACCGGAGTACCGGGAGGTTACCGGAACCCCCCGGGAACCAAATGGGCCTTGTTGGGCCTTAGTGGAAAAGTGAAAGGGGCAGCCCAAGGTGGGCTGCGCGCCTCCCCCCTCCCCTAGTCCTATTAGGACTAGGAGAGGTGGCCGGCCCCCTTCTCCCTCTCTCTCTCTCTCGAGGATTCCTATTAGGAATAGGATTGGGGGGGGGAGTCCTACTCCCGGTAGGAGTAGGACTCCTCCTGCGCCCTCCTCCTTTGGCCGGCCAGCCCTCCCCCTGGAAACCTTTATATACGGGGGCAGGGGGCACCTCTAGACACACAAGTTGATCATTGAGATCGTTCCTTAGCCGTGTGCGGTGCCCCCTGCCACCAAATTCCACCTCGATCATACCGTTGTAGTGCTTAGGCGAAGCCCTGCGTCGGTAGTACATCAAGATCATCACCACGCCGTCGTGCTGACGAAACTCTTCCTCGACGCTTTGCTGGATCGGAGCCCGAGGATCGTCATCGAGCTGAACGTGTGCTAAGAACTCGGAGGTGCCGGAGTAACGGTGCTTGGATCGGTCGGACCGGGAAGAAGACGTACGACTACTTCCTCTACGTTGTGTCAACGCTTCCGTTGCGATCTACAAGGGTACGTAGATCAGACTCTCCCCCTCATTGCTATGCATCACCATGATCTTGCGTGTGCGTAGGAATTTTTTTGAAATTACTACGTTCCCAACAGCTACTGCCGCATCTTCCAACCTGGTGGCGATGTACGCCAGCTCCGCCTCGGTGGTGTCGCCGGTGAGGCCGTCCTTCTCGTCGGCGCGGATTGGCACTTCCACCAAGTCATCGAAGAATTGCTGCACAACCTCGTCTTCTGGCTCTTGCCAAGTTGGCACGATTCCGTGCGAATCGCACAGTGGCATCATCGCCCTGATGCGGTCACGCGCCGAATTGTTGCATAGAGGGACGACGCCCTGCGGCAATCTGAAGACGTCGGGGTGATCTGAATCGTACTTGAAGAGCTCCTGCAGTATTCCGTTGAGCTCAAGGACGGTGAAATTGTAGTTGAGGCCTGGGCGCAGCCTCCTGACGTCTGCCGCGTTCTTGAACTCCCAGGCAGGCCTCCCCCGTTCCTGCAGGGGAGTGATGCGGCGACGAAGAAAGTCTGCGCCAACGGCCCCCACGGTGAGCCCGGCAAGCCTGAGGCGCTGGATCCTGGTGACGGCAATATTCAGCCTGCCATCCTCTGGGGCCACGTCGCTCCAGTCACTGCCGCGCACTGCTGCTACTTGACGCCGGGCAGTGAACGGCTGTGGGCTCTCCTCGACAATCCAACACCAATCCGCTCTCCACTCCTCCCACTTGCCGCGGAACTCCCCCTCCAGATAAGATTCCTTCTTGCCGGTCCTAGAGACCCAGGCAATTCCGCCGGACAGGGTTTCTCCTCTCTCTACCCGGGGAATGAAAAAGTGGCGAAAAAGGGCTACACTAGGGTAGACTCCGACAAAGTTCTCGCAAAGGTGTGCGAAAACTGCCATGGTGAGGACGGCGTTGGGAGTGAAGTCAAGGAGATAGAGATTGTATGTGTTCATGATATCGCAGAAAAACTCAGAAAAAGGCGGGCAGAGCCCGTAGTAGAAGAAGACGGCAAAGAAAGGGTACCCGTACGGAGCTATCGCGTGAGCAGCGCCCGGGAGCACCCTGGTCCGCGGGTGAGCTCGCGTCTCCGTCGCCCAAAAGAGGTAATAGTACTCCCGCAGCTCCTTGGCGTCGAGCTTGGGGGGGGGGGAAGATGGCTCGCTCCCTCCGCATCGCCGCGAGCTGCTGCGCCTCGGTCGACTTCACGGCCTTCCCCTTGTCGCCCTTCGGAGCCATGGCGGAAGCAGTGGAGGAGGCCGACGGCGTGGTGGTGCTGGTGGCAATGCGGTGGGGGGAGGTGGAGCAGGGCGCTGCGCTCTGTGTGCTTTGGGAAGACGGAGGCGGGGCGGAGTTTTTCAAGATTGGAGCAGAATGGGGGCGAGTGGGCGCACTACCCCTGCTTTCCCTTGCTTATAAAGGGGGAGGTGGCGGACGTTCCGCCTTTCCTAATAATAAAACCGTCCCCTTTACCACGACGTGGCGTATGCACGCGGGGCTTAGCGCCGCACACGCCGCCCACGTCACGCACGACGCCGCATTTGACGCGTGCCGCTCGGGGAGGGCGCAGTGGATGCGGAGTCAGATACGGCATGACCCAGGCCGCGCGTGCCCGTGCACTGTTTTGGGCCTGGCCCAACAGCGCTCGACACCGTGTATGGCCCAGGCCCGGGGGCTCCTGTCGGTGTACTAAAGTAGGGGTACCTTAGTATCCCGAACTTGTGCACGGGCAGTCGCAGCATCCCGCGGCAAGGCTTGCCGGGCGACCGCCAAGACCCTCCATGGTTCCTTTTTGGAGCCATTCAAGAACAAAGTATCCAAGGCCCCGGCAAGAGGAGCTTGCCGGGAAGACCAACCAAGACATCTCGAGAAGCTTGCTGCGACGCACTGCGCGTCCCGGCAAGACCCGGTGAGCGACAAGCTCCTGGACGCGACAAGACAACATCCGCGGCAAGGCGCTTGCCGCGGCAAGCTACTACTCCGCAGCCCGCGCTCCAGCTCACCCACCAACGTGTCGCTCTGGGACCGTCCTTGGCATACATGGTGGGAGGCTGTGCAGCCAGGGGCATGCGGTGGCAAGCAGGCGCTGACAAGGAGCCATCGTGGCAAACGGTGGTGCCCCTGACGGTCCCTTTCCGCCCCGTCTAGGCGACACAGACAGGCATTTAATGCCTTTGTCCCCTGCCGTTAGGGTTAGGTATGATACAACTGTAGTAAGCGGTGGCGCCATCTACCACCTCTTTTACCTTTTTACCCTCATCTCTGTTGCCACCTGTCAGTGACCCCTTAGGCATATAAAAGGAGGCCCATGCGCAACAGAGAGAGGGGGACGACCATTCTCACGCTCGGTCTCGCTAGCCACCCAAGTGTACTGTAGCATCCATCACTCCTGAGCAAGAACACAATACAAACCAAAGCAGGAGTAGGGTTTTACGCATCCGTGCGGCCCGAACCTGGGTAAACCGATCGCGTCGTTCGTGCGTTCGCCTCGATCTGCTCTTCGTGCATTCTCCGCCCCCTGCCGAACCGAAAGGGGCTCGGTCCGCCGATCCCCATAGGTGTACGTGGGATTAGCACCCCCGACAGCAAGTAAAGCTTTGGAAGGACATGTAACAAGCATAGGCTCCCCCTACATGTATGCACTCATGTAAATGTTAAATATAGAGGCATGTGAGAGCATAACCATGACAGAGTAGGCAATGTGGTACATGTATCTTGGCCATATGCATCAGAGCAAAAAATTATCAGGGAAAATACCTTCATGCTCATGAGTCCTTCTTGCAAACAGTATGTACATAAGCAAGAATTCCTCATACTCATGATTTTGATACATACACTTACCTTGTAGTCTTTGGCTGGCTTAGGATGGAATGAACCTGCACAAACAAGGTTAGATAACACAGGTACCTCCACTAGCCAGAGCAAACCAAGGAAGCCACAAGAGAACCAAGACTGGGATGACATGTAGAGAGTGAGTACAAGGTACCACATTGGATTCAACATGTCCCCAAGAGTAAATATATGCAATGAATTTGACTGATTTCTTTCCCTTAGGTGTCTTGGTCCCCCTGAATCTTACATGGGATATTGGGAGAAGATAGGGAACAGAGAATCAGAGCTGAAAGATACAAATGGATAGAACTTAATGCAAATAAGCACATATGAACATGTCTTTCCCCCAAAAATACATGTGACATCTCTCCTCTTGAACATCAAGCATCTGGGACATCTGGGATCCTTGAGTATTCTCTCCCCTGGAAATCTCTTTCTCCCCCTTAATACTTTCTCTTGTAGGTTTGGTCCTTGAGACTTTCTCTCCCCCTTGAGCTTTGATGTGATCTCTCTCTCCCCCTTTGACATCAATTTCCAAGAAGGGCCTTCTGGAATCCGTCGTATAGGTTTGGTCCTTGAGACTCAGCACAAAGCAATGGATAAAACTGTGATGCTTGTAGAGGACAAGATTCATTGAGTAGAGCTGGATCAGAAGAAATATAGAACAAGTGGCAAACTGTTTTTCCTGTTGCGAAGTCGGTGGCACCGAGTGGCAAGTTTCGGTGGTACCGAAAAGATTCGGTTGGACCAAAAATTACAAGTCGGTGAAACCGAGTTCACACAGAGAAAAACACTTGTCACCTCATCTCACTAGACATGTAGGATCTCACAAAGATTTGCAATGAATTATCTGAAGGATTTGCAAGGAATTGAATGCAGAAAATGCAGAACAAAAACAAAAAGAAAAGAGAAGAAACTGAAGGATCTAGATGAAGTTTTTTTTGTTTTTGAAAAAGAGAAAGAAAATAAACATGCATGAGACAAATGCAATAACAAAAGAAAGAACACAAGAGAACTTCATCTAGAGTTTGGCGGTGACAAAGTCACCTATGTTAGAGTATATTGACTTAAGAGTCAAGTGAGAACACTTGATCATAGGTCATACTCATCGTTTAAGCTCAAAATGGGGTTACCATTTTTCGTTTAAGCATCTTGATGTATTCACATCTTGTTGAGTTGCTTTGACTCATGTCTTGGAGTAAAGCTTCTCTAAGATGGAATAACATACCTTGGGTGGTGGTGTGGTTCTTGCTCATGTAGTTGAACTTGTGTGGGTGCTCAAGGTTGATGTAGCTGATCAAGAGTTGGGAGCACCACTAGGAGTTTGAGTTCATCTACCTATATGGGTTAGTTCTTGCAAGGAAGAGCACTTCTGTATCCAAAAATGACAATCATGAAGCTCAACATAGAATTTATCAAAGGATATGTTTGAATGGTTTTGTGCTTCCTTGTCTTCAACCACCATTGTGTAGAGACTTGGTGATGTAGAGATTGCTCAAGATGTGAGTGAGTCGCAATCTCATGGAATTAGATTCAACCAAGCACCTACATGGGTTAGACAACATGCAAGGTACAAATATATCCAAGTCATAAGATAATCATTCTAAGAGATATATCATGGATTAGTCATAAGCTCATGTCTTGCATGTATCCAATGGAGTTCCTACTCCAAGTTCGAAGCATCAATAATGTTCAATTCACCTCTCAACCTGCAAAATACTTTCTCATCAAGAGGTTTAGTAAATATATCCTCTAATTGCTTATCGGTGCGAACATGCTTAAGATCAATGTCACCCTTAGCAACATGGTCTCGAATGAAATGATGACGAACTTCAATATGCTTAGTTCGAGAATGTTGTACAGGATTATGACCAATTTTGATAGCACTTTCATTGTCACAAAGCAGTGGAACATGTTTCACATAGATCCCATAATCTTTAAGAGTTTGGGTTATCCAAAGTAATTGAGCACAACATGAACCAGCGGCGATGTATTCCGCTTCGGCAGTGGATAAGGATACCGAGTTTTGTTTCTTGGAAGACCAAGACACAAGAGATCTACCAAGAAATTGACAAGTACCCAAAGTAGATTTTCTATCAACCTTGTCCCCGGCATAATCCGAGTCGGAATAGCCAACAAGATCAAAAGAAGACCTCTTAGGATACCAAATGCCAAAGTTTGGTGTATGAATTAAGTATCTCACTATCCTTTTCACGGCCTTAAGATGACATTCTTTAGGAGCAGCTTGATAACGTGCACACATGCACACACTTAGCATAATGTCGGGACGTGAAGCACATAGGTATAACAAAGAACCAATCATAGAGCGATAAACCTTTTGATCAACCGGTTCACCATCTTTGGTCAAATCAAGATGTCCACTAGTAGGCATGGGTGTAGGCATACCTTTGCATTCTTGCATATTGAACTTCTTGAATAAGTCCTTGGTGTACTTCGTTTGAGAGACAAATGTACCTTCCTTAGTTTGCTTGATTTGCAAACCGAGAAAGAATTTGAGTTCACTCATCATAGACATCTCAAACTTCTTTGACATTAGCTTTCCAAACTTTTCACTAAAGAGAGGGTTAGTTGAACCAAATATGATATCATCAACATAAATTTGGCATACAAATAGTTCTCCATTAACCCTTTTAGTAAAAAGAGTAGAATCAATTTTACCAATTTCAAAACCACTTGCAATAAGAAACTTGGTCAAGCATTTATACCATGCTCTAGGAGCTTGTTTAAGACCATAAAGAGCTTTGTGAAGTTTGTAAACATGATTTGGTTTCTTAGGATTGATAAAGCTGGGAGGTTGTTTGACATAAACTTCCTCCTCTATTTCACCATTTAGAAAAGCACTTTTAATGTCCATTTGGTACAAGGTGATATTATGGTGATTAGCATAGGCAAGTAATATGCGAATGGACTCAAGTCTAGCAACGGGAGCATATGTCTCACCATAGTCCATACCTTCGACTTGTGTGTACCCTTGGGCGATGAGACGTGCTTTGTTGCGAACCACTTGTCCATCTTCATCTTGCTTGTTGCGAAACACCCATTTGGTACCAATGATGTTGTGGTTGTTGTCGGGCTTCTCAACCAATGTCCAAACTTGGTTTCTCTCAAAGTTGTGTAGCTCTTCATGCATAGCGTTTATCCAATCCGGATCTTCCAATGCTTCTTCAACCTTCATAGGTTCAATGCTAGAGATGAATGAATAGTTTTCACAAAAGTTAGCTAAACGAGTCTTTGAGCGAGTGATTCTCCCGGTTTTTATATCATTGAAGATTTGCTCGACGGGATGATCTTTGGCCATTCTTGCTCGAACTCGTGAGAGCTTTTGCTTGGGTCTTTGTTGAACATCTTCTTCATCTTGTTCTTCTTCTTGGCCTTCTTCATGGTTGATGTTGTCATTCTCTTGTGGTGGTGGAGAAGGAGGTTGTTGATGTTCGTCTTGATGCATTTCCTTGTCTTCTTCATCTTGGTGTGTCCCACTTGTGGATGCTTCCGTATCAATTCTTGGTTCACCTTGTTGTGAAGTAGAAGCTTCCACTTGGACGGACGAGGTACTCTCCTTCACCTCCGTTGGATGAATTTTGCCAATAGACAAGTCTTGGATTGCTTCTGAAGGGTCTTTGTCTCCTACATCGATTGGCAATTGCTCTACTTGCGAGCCATTAGATTCATCAAACTTCACATCTACCATCTCTTCAACCTTTCGGGTGAAATTGTTGTAGACACGGTAAGTGTGAGAGTTTGAGCCATAACCAAGTAGAAAACCTTCATGAGATTTAGGAGCAAACTTTGAACAACGATGCTTGTCAAGGATGTAGCACTTTGAGCCGAATACTCGAAAGTATCCAACTTGGGGTTTGTTACCGGTGAGGAGCTCGTATGCCGTCTTGCCGAGTAGCTTGTGAAGATACAAGCGATTTGTTGCATGACAAGCTGTCTCAACTGCTTCTGCCCAAAAGTGCTTCGGCGTCTTGTATTCATCAAGCATCGTTCTTGCCATTTCGATGAGCGTACGGTTCTTCCTCTCAAGAACTCCATTTTGGTGAGGTGTGTACGTAGCCGAGAACTCGTGTGAAATCCCTTCTTCGTCAAGAAAGGTGTCCACATTTGCGTTCTTGAACTCCGTTCCGTTGTCACTCCAAACCTTCTTGATCTTCACGTCAAACTGATTTTGGGCCTTCCTAGCGAAGTTTTTGAAGATCTTCTGGACCTGCGACTTGTCATTAAGAAAGAACACCCACGTAAATCTTGAAAAATCATCAACTATAACTAGACCAAAAGAATTTCCACCGATACTCTTGTAGGCGTTGGTAGCAAAAAGATCCATATGAAGTAGCTCGAGTGGCCTCCTTGTGGTCATGATGTTCTTCATGGGATGCCTTCCTCCAACCTGTTTACCTGCTTGACAAGCACTGCAAAGTCTATCCTTATCAAATATGACATCGTTAACTCCAAGGATATGATTTCCTTTAATAAGCTTGTCAAGGTTTCTCATGCCAACGTGACCTAGTCGTCTATGCCACAACCAACCTTTTGAGGATTTAGCAATAAAGCAAGTTTTAGGTTGTGCCTTTTTAGAGAAATCGACAATGTAAAGATCACCTCTACGCATACTGGTAAAGACCATTTTATGATTGTCTCGACGAAATACTTGGCAATCTACCTCAGTAAATAGGACATTCAAACCAAAATCAGCAAGTCTAGATACGGAAAGTAAGTTGTAACCGAGAGATTCAACGAGCATGACATTTTGAATGGAACTATCATGTGAGATGGCCACCTTACCAAGGCCGACCACTTTACCCTTTGAATTATCACCAAAGGTGACATATTTCCGAGGGCCGTCATTTTCAGCAAGCTCACGGAACATCTCTTCATCTCCGGTCATATGATCAGTACATCCACTATCAAGAACCCATTCCTTTCCTCCTGACGCATATCCCCGAAGATTTGCCGTAAGACCATAATGTCTCATTGCATCATCAAGATCTAAGTCACTATCATCATCATCATCATCATCATCATCATAGTATCCATGTTCACCATGATCTTGTGACTCATCATTTCCTAGAGAGGGTAATTCATTACATAAATGATCATAAAAGTGGTCACTTTTATGAATTCTTATAGCTTCGGATATAATAATTCCAACATCTCCTTTAGCACGCTTGAGATTGGTAAGCTCAAATAGACAATCACCAAAACTAGGATCACTAGAGTTCATCTTACTCAAGGCAATAGATTTATGGAGAATTTCATCCAAATTTTTCAAGGAATGATCGGGAAATCGTTCCTCAAGAAATTTCCATATAGTATAGGCACAATTAAGAGTAGGCAAACTAGCAATCAAATTTTTGGGCAATCCTCTAATGATGAGCTCAATAGTTCTAAGATTGCGAATCATGTCAATATCTTCATCTAGGGTAGGATGCAAAGGATCAATATGAGGTGCACAAGGACTAGCAATATACTTGTTCAGATGATATTGATTGAAGATTACAAGCATCTCATTTTTCCACTCATGAAAATACTCTCCATCAAGAATAGGCACTCTATGTCTAAGACTCCCTAAAGTAGACACATCCATCTTCCTCCAATGGTGATTAAACCAAGGCAATGGAGACCAAAGCTCTGATACCACTTGTAGGACCTTGAGTAGATGTGTCTAGAGGGGGGGTGATTAGACACTTAATGCTAAAGTTGCAATTTTTAAGCCTTTTTGGTTTAAGTGGAGTTTAGGCATAATTTCAACATTCACAATACATATCAAGCAAGCATGCAAAGAGTGAATAGGCAGCGGAAAGTAAAGCATGCAACTTGCAAGAATGTAAAGGGAAGGGTTTGTAGAATTCAAACGCAATTGGAGACACGGATGTTTTTCCCGCGGTTCGGATAGGTGGTGCTATCCTACATCCATGTTGATGGAGACTTCAACCCACGAAGGGTAACAGTTGCGCGAGTCCACGGAGGGCTCCACCCACGAAGGGTCCATGAAGAAGCAACCTTGTCTATCCCACCATGGCCATCGCCCACGAAGGACTTGCCTCACTAGCGGTAGATCTTCACGAAGTAGGCGATCTCCTTGCCCTTACAAACTCGTTGGTTCAACTCCACAATCTTGTCGGAGGCTCCCAAGTGACACCTAGCCAATCTAGGAGACACCACTCTCCAAGAAGTAACAAATGGTGTGTTGGTGATGAACTCCTTGCTCTTGTGCTTCAAATGATAGTCTCCCCAACACTCAACTCTCTCTCATAGGATTTGGATCTGGTGGAAAGAAGATTTGAGTGGAAAGCAACTTGGGGAAGGCTAGAGATCAAGATTCATATGGTAGGAATGGAATATCTTGGTCTCAACACATGAGTAGGTAGTTCTTTCTTAGAACATACGAGTTGGAAGTGTAAATGTGTTCTGATGGCTCTCTCCACAAGTGAAGAGGAGGTGGAGGGGTATATATAGCCTCCACACAAAATCCAACCGTTACACACAATTTACCAATCTCGGTGGGACCGAATCAACAAACTCGGTCAGACCGAAATAGTAAACCTAGTGACCGTTAGAGTTTTTCGGTGGGACCGACTGGATCAACTCGGTGGGACCGATGTGCTAGGGTTAGGGTAAATCCAAAACTCGGTTTGACCGATTACTCAAACTCGGTGGGACCGATTTAGGTAATAAGCGAAACAGAGAGTTGGCCAAGCAAACTCGGTGGGGCCGATTGCGTATCTCGGTGGGACCAAAAGTATTGCAATAGGTAACAGAGAGTTTGCAAGCCCATCTCGGTGAGGCCGAGATCCCATCGGTGAGACCGAACTGATTAGGGTTTCTGGCAGTGGCTATGACAAGTGAAACTCGGTGGCGCCGGATAGAAATAATCGGTAGATCCGAGTTTGGCTTTGGGTTTAGATCATATGTGGAAGTGGGAAAGTGGCTGAGGATTTTGGAGCATATCATTAAGCACTTGAGCAAGAGGCTCATTAAGCAACACCTCATCCCTCCTTGATAGTATTGGCTTTTCCTATGGACTCAATGTGATCTTGGATCACTAAAATGTAAAATGAAGAGTCTTGAGCTTTAAGCTTTAGCCAATCCTTTGTCCTTAGCATCTTGGAGAACTTCCCACAACCTTTAGTCCATGCCACTCCATTGTTGAACTTATCTGAAACATACTAGATAGAAACGTTAGTCCAACATGAGATATGTTGTCATTAATTAACAAAACCACCTAGGGAGCACATGTGCTTTCAGCTGCACACGGAAGTTTCTAGCATGAATAATCTCAATTCCCTTTGAGCCTGGGTGGCGGCCCATAGGAAGATCACACGGGTACTCTGGGATTTCCAAAAATACAGGCAACACTTGGTACTCCAGGTGCCTCAATCCACCCAGATGTGTATTTAAGTTGTCACCTTAAGTTGAACCATTAATTGAAAATCTCACATCTGTCATGGATTTCACTCACCCAAACCACGTCTACGAGCATAGCATAGCAATATAAGCAACACGTAGAAGTAACTCCCAAGGGTTTGAATATAACAGGGTAATAGGTTCTACCTCATCAACTACTTCCCAACCCACATGTTAATGACATCCTAACCATGCAATGTTTGAGGATTGGAACTAATGCATAAAAACTGGGTGATAAAGGGGTATGATCAAAGTGTTACATGCCTTGCTGACGATCCGCGTAACCTAGAGACTCCAAATAACACGCTTCGCACTCCGGGAATTCTATCGCAAACAAACAATAGCATACATAAGCAATCAAGCTAAGAAACACGGGTAAAACTCAAATAAGAAGATCTAACCAGAAAGGTCAACTTAAGAACTCCGGTTTGCAAAAAGAATCAGATTGAACGGAGCAACGAAACTCAAACGGCGAAAGAAACAAGATCCGTTTACTAATATGGACCTAGGTCAAATTTTACAGTAGCAAAAACTTGTGCAAGTTGGCTAAGCGGAAAGAGGGTCTCGAGACGAAGATCTAGGCGCTTGAATCACCTATTCCGACTAACGAGCGAAAAGATAACTAGAACGAAAGTCGGATCAGAAATCGTGATCAGAAATAATCGCGGATTAATCTGATAAAAGAAAACTGACGAACAGGTTAACGAATGAGCATTCGTTGTCTGTAACTAATGAGCAAAAACCGTTCGTTAAAAGAACATACAGACGAACGTCCGCTAAAAAGAAAAACTGGGAAAAACCGGCGAACCGAAAAAACGAACTAGGGTTTTCTTTAAAAAAACCGGCGGCTGCCTCGTCGGTCCGGCGTGACGCGGCGACGACGGCAGGGCGAGGCGCGACAGCGGCGGTAGGGCGGCGCGGCAGCAGCGAGGCGGCAGTGGCGCGGCGCGGGCGGGGCTGCGGGCGGCGGGTGGTGGTGGCGATGGTGGCGGGGGCGGGGTGGGTATATAAGGAGGGGGTGCCTTGGGGGAGGGGGCAAGGCGGCGGCGGAGGAGTCCTGCTCGGACTCGTGTCCGAGTCGGTAGCGGCGGCGGCGCGCGGTCTCCGCGCGGGAGACGGCGGCGGGGGAGGTGGGCCGGCGGCTGGGCTTCGGCCCAGCTAGGCCTTGGCGCGTTTTTTCTATAATAATTCCGTCGAAACTTAGAAAAATCCTAGAAAATAAAAGAAAATTCTAAAAATACCAAAACAAATTTTCTCCGTGAACGAGATGAACATTTTCTTGGCCCTAAAATGCAATTTTGAAAACGTGCAATTTTTCTAATGCAAACAAAATTGCAATAAAATCCAAATAGAAGCAAAAATTGATTCTAATATTTTTCCTCCAATATTTCATTTATTTTGGAGAAGTCATATTATCTCCTCTCATATATTTTAATATGAAATATTTTCGGAGAGAAAAATAATTAAAACCAAAATCTTTGTTTTCAAAATTTGATAAAATCAAATTTGAAAACCCGGGAAATCCCCAACTCTCTCCGAGGGTCCTTGAGTTGCTTAGGATTTCGAGGATCACGAGACGAAATGCAATAAAATATGATATGCAAGAATGATCTATATATTCACTCTGTGCATTTGAAAACCGAACCGAAAACCATATCGAAAATAAACCGAACCGAACCAAATTTACAGTTTTTATGGTTTCTGATTTTGGTATGGTATAAACTTTTCATATCGATTTGAACTATGGTTTTTATGGTATATACCGAAAAACCGAACGGTTAACCAAATAAACCGAAGTAAACAATAATTTTATATTTCTTGTGATGAACAACCATACAAGTTGTCATTTTCTTATACATGAGTCAAATTCACTACTAAGCACGTAATTTTTTCTTGTAACATAGTCATTTTTCTCTTTTTAAAATGCTAAGCACGTCGATAACCATCAACAGATGAATCAATGCATGCGTATATACTTATATATATATATAGTTATATACTATTTGTGTAAAACTATATGTGTTTTGAGTCATAAATTTGTAAATTATTATTATGTCATTTTCAAATTCGCGTCAACTTTGGTTATTATGGTATATACCGAAACCATACCGAAATAATTTGGTATATACCGAAACCGAACCGTATTTTAATTTCATACCGTATTTACCAAAGTATTAATACCGTACAAACCAAAAAACCATATAAACCGAACCATGTAAACCGAATAAACCGAACGCACAGAGTGACTATGTATAACATTCCAAATTGAAAATTTGGGATGTTACATATTGGCTCCTACATATTCTACAAAGATCTTTATCGGTCAAACCGCATAAGAATATACGTTGTTCCCTTTGTCATCGGTATGTTACTTGCCCGAGATTCAATCGCCGGTATCTACATACCTAGTTCAATCTCATTACCAGCAACTCTCTTTACTCATACCGTAATGCATCATCCCGTAACTAACTCATTAGTCACATTGCTTGCAAGGCTCATAGTGATGTGCATTACCGAGAGGACCCAGAGATACCTCTCCGATACACGGAGTGACAAATCCTAATCTTGATCTATGCCAACTCAACAAACACCATCGGAGACACCTGTAGAGCATCTTTATAATCACCCAGTTATGTTGTGACATTTGATAGCACACAAGGTGTTCCTCCGGTATTCGGGAGTTGCATAATCTCATAGTCAGAGGAACATGTATAAGTCATGATGAAAGTAATAGCAATAAAACTAAATGGTCATTATGCTAAGCTAACGGATGGGTCTTGTCCATCACATCATTCTCTAATGATGTGATCCCATTTATCAAATGATAACACATGTCTATGGTTTGGAAACTTAACCATCTTTGATTAACGAGCTAGTCAAGTAGAGGCATACTAGGGACACTCTGATTGTCTATGTATTCACACATGTACCAAATTTCGGGTTAATAGAATTCTAGCATGAATAATAAACATTTATCATGATATAAGGAAATATAAATAACAACTTTATTATTGCCTCTAGGGAATATTTCCTTTAGTCTCCCACTTGCACTAGAGTTAATAATGTAGATTACATAGTATTAATTCTAACACCCATGGAGTCTTGGTGCTGATCATGTTTTGCTCGTGAGAGAGGCTTAGTCAACGAGTCTACAACATTCAGATCCGTATGTATCTTGCAAATCTCTATGTCTGCCTCCTTGACTTGATCGCGAATGGAAGTGAAGCGTCTCTTGATGTGTTTGGTTCTCTTGTGAAATATGGATTCCTTTGCCAAGGTAATTGCTCCAGTATTATCACAAAAGATTTTCATTGGACCCGATGCACTAGGTATTACACCTAGATCGGATATGAACTCCTAAATTTGCTGCTTCTGAAGCAGCTATGTACTCCGCTTCACATGTAGATCCCGCCACGACGCTCTGCTTGGAACTGCACCAACTGACAGCTCCACCATTCAATATAAATACGTATCGAGTTTGTGACTTAAGAGTCATCCAGATCAGTGTCAAAGCTTGCATCGACGTAACCATTTACGACGAGCTCTTTGTCACCTCCATAAATGAGAAATATATCCTCAGTCCTTTTCAGGTATTTTAGGATGTTCTTGACCGCTGTCCAGTGATCCACTCCTGGATTACTTTGGTATCTCCCTGCTAAACTTATAGCAAGGCACACATCAGGTCTGGTACACATCATTGCATACATGATAGAACCTATGGATGAGGCATAGGGAATGACTTTCATTTTCTCTCTATCTTTTGCAGTGGTCGGGCATTGAGTCTGACTCAACTTCACACCTTGTAACACAAGCAAGAACCCTTTCTTTGACTGATACATTTTGAACTTCTTCAAAACTTTATCAAGGTATGTGCTTTGTGAAAGTCCAATTAAACATCTTGATCTATCTCCATAGATCTTGATGCCCAATATATAAGCAGCTTCACCGAGGTCTTTCATTGAAAAATTCTTATTCAAATATCCTTTTATGCTATCCAGAAATTCTGTATTATTACCAATCAACAATATGTCATCCACATATAATATTAGAAATGCTACAGAGCTCCCACTCACTTTCTTGTAAATACAGGCTTCTCCAAAAGTCTGTATAAAACCATATGCTTTGATCATACTATCAAAGCATATATTCCAACTCCGAGAGACTTGCATCAGTCCATAAATGGATCGCTGGAGCTTGCACACTTTGTGAGCACCTTTTGGATCGACAAAACCTTCTGGTTGCATCATATACAATTCTTATTTATGATATCCATTAAGGAATGCAGTTTTGACATCCATTTGTGAAATTTCATAATCATAAAATGCGGCAATTGCTAACATGATTCAGACAAACTTAAGCATCGCTACGGGTGAGAAGGTCTCCTCGTAGTCAACTCCTTGAACTTGTCGAAAACCTTTCGCAACAAGTCGAGCTTTGTAAACAGTAACATTACCGTCAGCATCAGTCTTCTTCTTGAAGATCCATTTATGCTCTATTGCTTGCCGATCATCGGGCAAGTCAACCAAAGTCCACACTTTGTTCTCATACATGCATCCCATCTCAGATTTCATGGCCTTAAGCCATTTCACGGAATCTGGGCTCATCATCATTAGCATCCTCACTGATTGGTGTAGGAATCACTGGAACTAATTTCTATGATGAACTATTTTCCAATTCAGGAGAAGGTACAATTACCTCATCAAGTTCTACTTTCCTCCCACTCACTTCTTTTGAGAGAAAATCCTTCTCTAGAAAGGATCCATTCTTAGCAATGAATATCTTGCCTTCGCATCCGTGATAGAAGGCGTACCCAACAGTTTCCTTTGGGTATCCTATGAAGACACATTTCTTCGATTTGGGTTCGATCTTATCAGGTTGAAGCTTTTTCACATAAGCATCGCAGCCCCAAACTTTAAGAGACGACAGTTTAGGTTTCTTGCCAAACCACAGTTCATATGGTGTCGTCTCAACAGATTTAGATGGTGCCCTATTTAAAGTGAATGCAACTGTCTCTAAAGCATAACCCCAAAACGATAGCGGTAAATCAGTAAGAGACATCATATATCGCACCATATCTAATAAAGTACGGTTACAACATTCAGACACACCATTACGCTGTGGTGTTCCAGGTGGCGTGAGTTGAGAAACTATTCCACATTATTTCAAATGAAGAGCAATCTCGTAACTCAAATATTCACCTCCATGATCAGATCGTAGAAACTTTATTTTCATGTTATGATGATTTTCCACTTCACTCTGAAATTCCTTGAACTTTTCAAATGTTTCAGATTTATGTTTCATCAAGTAGATATACCCATATCTTCTCAAATCATCTGTGAAGGTCAGAAAATAACGATACCCACCACGAGCCTCAACACTCATCGGACCGCATACATTAGTATGTATTATTTCCAATAAGTCAGTTGCTCGCTCCATTGTTCCGGAGAACGGAGTCTTAGTCATCTTGCCCATGAGGCATGGTTCGCAAGCATCAAGTGATTCATAATCAAGTGATTCCAAAAGCCCATCAACATGGAGTTTCTTCATGTGTTGGTGCCACAAATAAGTTGCACTATCATTATTAAACTTGTATCTTTTGGCTTCAATATTATGAATATGTGTATCACTACTATCGAGATTCAACAAAAATAGACCACTCATCAAGGGTGCAAGACCATAAATATAAATAGAACAACCATTATTCTCTGATTTAAATGAATAACCGTCTCGCATCAAACAAGATCTAGATATAATGTTCATGCTCAACACTAGCACCAAATAACAATTATATAGTTCATCACGAAGCTTTTGTAGCTTGGTGGCAGTGATTGAAGAACTCTGTCAATGACACTATCATCAGGAAGATTAACTCCCAGTTGAGTCAAGTGGTTGTGGTACCCAGACATTCTGAGTATATGTTCACTGACAGAACTATTCTCCTCCATATTGCGGCTATAGAACTTATTGGAGACTTCATATCTCTCAATTTGCGCATTTTCTTGAAATATTAACTTCAACTCCAGGAACATCTCATATGCTCCATGATGTTCAAAATGTCTTTGAAGTCCCGATTCTAAGCCATAAAGCATGGCACACTGAACTATCGAGTAGTCATCATCTTTGCTCTGCCAAACGTTCATAACATCTGTAGTTGCTCCAGCAGCGGGTTTTGCACCTAGTGGTGCTTCCAGGACGTAATTATTTTGTGCGGCAATGAGGATAATCCTCAAGTTACGGACCTAGTCCGTGTAATTGCTACCATCATCTTTCAACTTAGCTTTCTCTAGGAACGCATTAAAACTCAAGGGAACGGTAGCACGGGCCATTGATCTACAACAACATAGACATGCAAATACTATCTGGTAATAAGTTCATGATAAATTAATGTTCAATTAATCATATTACTTAAGAACTCCCACTTAGATAGACGACTCTCTAGTCATCTAAATGATCACGTGATCCATATCAACTAAACCATGTCTGATCATCACGTGAGATGGAGTAGTTTTCAATGGTGAACATCACTATGTTGATCATATCTACTATATGATTCATGTTCGACCTTTTGGTCTTAGTGTTCCGAGGCCATATCTTCATATGCTAGGCTCGTCAAGTTTAACCCAACTATTCTGCGTGTGCAAAACTCGCTTGCACCCGTTGTATGTGAATGTAGAGCTTATCACACCCGATCATCACGTGGTGTCTCGGCACGACGAACTGTAGCAATTGTGCATACTCAGGGGGAACACTTATACCTTGAAATTTAGTGAGGGATCATTTTATAATGCTACCACCGTACTTAAGCAAAATAAGATGCATAAAGGATAAACATCACATGCAATCAAAATAAGTGATATGATATGGCCATCATCATCTTGTGCCTTTGATCTCCATTTCGGAAGCACCATCAAGATCACCATCGTCACCGGCTTGACACCTTGATCTCCATCGTAGCATCGTTGTTGTCTCGCCAACTATTGCTTCTATGAATATCGCTACTGCTTAGTGATAAAGTAAAGCAATTACATGGCAATTGCATTTCATACAATAAAGCGACAACCATAAGGCTCCTGACAGTTGCCGCCAACTTCTACAAAACATGATCATCTCATACAACAATTTATATCTCATCACGTCTTGACCATATTACATCACAACATGCCCTGCAAAAACATTAGACGTCCTCTACTTTGTTGTTGCAAGTTTTACATGGCAGCTACGGGCTTCTAGCAAGAACCGTTCTTACCTACGCATCAAAACCACAATGATTTTTTGTCAAGTGTGCTGTTTTAACCTTCAACAAGGACCGGGCGTAATCAAACTCGATTCAACTAAAGTTGGAGAAACAGACACCCGCCAGCCACCTATGTGCAAAGCACGTCGGTAGAACCAGTCTCATGAACGCGGTCATGTAATGTCGGTCCGGGCCGCTTCATCCAAGAATACCGCTGAATCAAAGTAAGACGTTGCTGGTAAGCAGTATGACTATTATCACCCACAACTCTTTGTGTTCTACTCGTGCATATAACATCTACGCATAGACCTGGCTTGGATGCCACTGTTGGGGAACGCAATATTTCAAAAAATTCCTACGATCACGCAAGATCTATATAGGAGATGCATAGCAACGAGAGGGAAGAGTGTGTCCATGTACCCTCGTAGACCGAAAGCGGAAGCGTTTAGTAACACGGTTGATGTAGTCGAACGTCTTTGTGATCCAACCGATCCTAGCACCAAATGTATGGCACCTCCGTGTTCAGCACACGTTCAACACGACGACGTCCCTCGAGCTCTTGATCCAGTTGAGGACGAGGGAGAGTTCTGTCAGCACGATGGTGTGTTGACAATAATGATGAAGTTACCGGAGCAGGGCTTCGCCTAAGCACTACGATGATATGAACGAGGTGTGTAACTGTGGAGGGGGGAGGGCACCGCACCCGGCTAGGAGAAGACTTGTTGTGTCTTTGTGATGCGGAGCATCCCAAGGTCATTGATACGTCTCCAACGTATCTATAATTTCTGAAGCATTCATGCTATTATATTATCAACCTTGGATGTTTTATATGCATTTATATCCTATTTTATATGATTTTTGGGACTAACCTATTAACCTAGTGCCCAGTGCCCAGTGCCAGTTTCTATTTTTTCCTTGTTTTTGAGTTTTACATAAAGGGAATATCAAACGGAGTCCAATTGACGTGCCAATTTTTGACGATGTTTTATGGACCAAAAGAAGACCCCAGAGTAAAAGAGTTGGGCCAGGAGAGTCCCGGGGCGTCCATGAGGGTGGGGGCGCGCCCACCCCCCAAGCGTGTGGTCTTGCCTCATGGACGCCTCGGGCACCTCCTTGACGTGAGACCGACGCCAAAAATTCCTGTAAATACAGAATCCTCGGAAAATTAACCTAGATCGGGAGTTCCGTCGCCAGAAGCCTCCATAGCCAGCGAAAACCAATATAGGCCCTCTATGGCACCCTGCCGGAGGGGGCCGTCATCACCGGAGGGCATGGAGGCGGATCCCGGAGGGGCCATCATCACCATGAAGGCCTAGGACCAGAGGGAGAACCTCTCCCCATCTAGGGGGGAGGCCATGGAGGAGGAAGCACAAGGGGGAGAACCTCTCCTCCTCCTCTCTTGGTGGCACCGGAGTGCCATCGGGAGGGGAATCATCGCCGCGGTGATCGTCTTCATCAACATCACCATCATCATCTCTTTTACGCGGTCCAATTTCCCGCACCCCGCTGTAATCCCTACTTGAACATGGTGCTTTATGCCACATATTATGATCCAATGATGTGTTGCCATCCTATGATGTGTTGAGTAGATATCTTTTGTCTTTGGGTTGATTGATGATCTAGATTGGTATGAGTTGTATGTTTTACTTTGATGCTGTCCTATGGTGCCCTCCGTGTCATGCAAGCGTGAGGGGTTCCCGCTGTAGGGTGTTGCAATACGTTCATGATTCGCTTATAGTGGGTTGGTGAGTGACTGAAACACAAACCCGAGTAAGGGGGTTGTTGCGTATGGGAATAAAGAGGACTTGATGCTTTAATGCTATGGTTGGGTTTTACCTTAATGATCTTTAGTAGTTGCAGATGCTTGCTAGAGTTCCAATCATAAGTGCATATGATCCAAGTAGAGAAAGTATGTTAGCTTATGCCTCTCCCTCATATGAAACTGCAATAGTGATTACCGGTCTTGTTAACGATTGCCTAGGACAATTCCGCACATCGATCCACCATTATTCCACACTCGTTATTTATAATATTTAGTAATATATTCTAACTTCATGATAACAACACCTACTTTTATATTTTAGCTCTCCGATATCATACAAAGTTATCCTCTTCATACCCACAACCTAGTTGTATTTCTTGTTGCTAGTTGGAAGCAAATGTTCGGTGTACGTAGAGTCGTATCAGTGCCAGATAGGGCTTGAGAGAATATTGATGTTACCTTTAGCTCCTTGTGGGTTCGATACTCCATAATTATCACTTCCACTTTTGGAAATTGCTACGATGATTCCTTGCACTTGGGGATTTTCAAGCTCTTTTCTGGCGCCGTTGCCGGGGAGCAATAGCGTGGGGTTGATATTCTCGTGTGTGCTTGTTTGCTTTCTTCACTAAGTAGATTTTGTTTTTACTTTTTGTTTCTGTTTACTTGTGGGTGAAACATACAAAAAAATTTAAAAGAATGAAAATACCAAAAATAATTACTTGCCTCTCATGCCTAAAAAGTTTTTCAAAAGGAGAAGTGATTAGAAAGTTATGCATTGAAGAAGTGAGGGTCGACCTTGAGCACTCGTATTCATGCTCACGAAACAATGTAGAATTTTTCATGAAAGTTTCTCTATAAATAATTATCCCCTTATATATATCCATTGTATTATAAAAACTATGTGCCAAGCTTTGGTTTTAGGATGATTAGATTGCTTGTTTACTATGTGCAGAACAAAAACAGATACTTTGGCTGTAGCGCGTGATTTTACATTTTTTACTCGAAAGTCAAATGGGTCTGAAACTTTTTGCACATTAATTATGTATAAATTTTTCAAATTGTCAAAGTTATTTCATAATTGTTGGAGATACAGAAGTTTACTAAACCTTCAGATTACTACAGACTGTCTTGTTTTAGACAGATTTTGTTTTTCGTGTGTTGTTTGCTTATTTTGATGAATCTATGGGTAGTATCGGGGGGGGGGGGGGGGGGTATGAACCATGGTGAAGTTGGAATACAGTAGATATAGTTCTAATATGAAATTGGAATGAGTTTGCAACAGTACCTAAAGGTAGTGATTTGCTTTATTATACTAATGGATCTCACAAAGTTTTTGTTAAGTTTTTTGTGGATGAAGTGTTCGAAGAACGAGGAGTTACCGATGTGAGAAGAATAAAGAGAGGCAATAGCTCAAGCTTGGGGATTCCCAAGGCACCCCAAGTAAATATTCTAAGGATACTCAAGCATCTAAGCTTGGGGATGCCCCGGTTGGCATCCCATCTTTCTTCTTCAACAATTATCGCTATACCTCGGTTTTTGTTTTGTTCACATGATTTGTGTCCTATGTTTTTTTGTTCTTCCTTTATGAACCATGCTAGTATGAGATAGTCCTTCATTGATTTATAGAATGCTTCATGTGCTTCACTTATATCTTTTAAGTATGATTTTATATAATTGCTCTTTGTGCTTCACTTAAATCTTTTGAGTATGGTTTTATAGAATGCTTCATGTGCTTCACTTATACATTTTGAGTTTGGACATTGGTTAGTTTATATTAACTGTAGAATTCTCCATGAACTTCACTCATATCTTTTGGAGTATGAATAATACTATCATCTAAAGTGGGTTTGGAAGAGTGTCAACTTCAGGAACTAGTGATCCCGCTATTCCAAATGAAAAGAATTTTGTTTATGTGGAGAGTAGAAAAATTTCTATGCTTGTAGATCATGAAAAGAATGCTTTATGTGATGGTTATATTGTTGAGATCATTCATGATTCTACTGAAAATTATTATGAGGGAGGAATACATGGTTGTAGGAGTGCAATAATATCAAGTTTTTCTCTCTATGTGCTTAAAGTTTTGAAGTTATACTTGTTTTTCCTTCCTATGCTAGTTGATTCTTGTTCCCATAAATTGTGCGCTCACAAAATCCCTAGGCATAGGAAGTGGGTTAGGTTTAAATGTGCTAGTCATATTCTTCATGATGCTCTCTTTATGTTCAAGTCTTATCTTTCATGTGAGCATCATTGAAATCATCATGCCTAGCTAAAAGGCATTAAAGAAAAGCGCTTGTTGGGAGACAACCCAATATTTACCCTTACTGTTTTGTGTGTTTACATGATTAAGCTACTGTAGTAATCATGTTTTATAGCTTTTTTTAAATAAAGTGCCAAGTAAGACCTTTGGGAAGACTTGGGTGAAAGTTAATGTGATCTTGCTGTAAAAAATAGAAACTTTGCGCTCACGAGATTAGCTGCCATTTTTTACAGAAGAGTGATTTGGTGCTGATCCTTTTTGCAGAAGATTAATAGACAAATTTCTCATGTCCACCAATTTATTTCATAATTGTTTGAGTAGCAGAAGTATGGTTAGTGTTCAGATCATTACAGACTGTTCTGTTTCTGACAGATACTGTTTTCATTGCATAGTTTGCTTGTTTTCTAGTTTCTATGACTTATATTCCTCAATATAAATTATAGAAATGATATGGTACAGTAGGCATTGTGTGAGAACAATTACGATCTTTGCCTTTGGCAGTACCAAGGTGAATGGTTTACTCTTTATCATACATCTCACGAAGTTCCGTTAAGTTTTGTGTGATTGAAGTTTTCAAGCTTTGGGTGAGATATTGATATGAGGAGAATAAGGAGTGGAAAGACCCTAAGCTTGGGGATGCACAAGGCAACCCAAGGTAATATTCAAGGAAGACTCAAGCGCCTAAGCTTGGGGATGCCCCAGAAGGCATCCCCTCTTTCGTCTTCAAAACTATCAGTATACCTTACTTGGAGCTATATTTTTATTTATCACATGATATGTGTTTTGCTTGGACCATATTTTCAATTTTACTTGATGTTTGAATAAAATCATTGGATCTGAAATCTTAAATGAAAAAGAATCCTCCCATGACTAGTTAATTATTTGACTACTCAATGTCCTTCACTCATATCTTTTTGGAGTAGTTTGTCATTACTCACATGCTTCACATATATCCTATGAGTAAATGGTTGAATGAATTTAATATCATAAATCTCAATTTATATATGTTTCATATCCTTATACCATGGGGAGTAATGACTTCACATAGAATACGTATAGTTAGTAAACTTGAAAGTTAGCAAACGTAGAATTGGTCACTTGAACAATTCATGAAAGAATATTGAAGGAAGAGTGATTTCACATATAAATATACTATCTTGGACATCTTTTGTAATTGTGAGCACTCATTAAAATATGACATGCTAAAAGGTTGATGTCGGACAAGGAATAAAACATAATGGGTTATGTTTTCTTATATCCGAAATAAAGTATATTGTCTTGGATCATCCAACATGTTGAGCTTGCTTTTCCCCCTCATGCTAGCCAAATTCTTTGCACCAAGTAGAGATACTACTTGTGCTTCTAAACATTACTTAAACCAGTTTTGCCATGAGAGTCCACCATACCTATCTATGGATTGAGTAAGATCCTTCAAGTAAGTTGTCATCGGTGCATGCAATAAAAATTGCCCTCTAAATATGTATGATCTATTAATGTGGAGAAAATAAGCTTTATACGATCTTGTGATGTGGAAGAAATAAAAGCAACGGACTGCATAATAAAGGTCCATATCACAAGTGGCAATATAAAGTGAAGTTCTTTTGCATTAAGATTTTGTGGATCCAACCATAAAAGCGCATGACAACCTCTGCTTCCCTCTACGAAGGGCCTATCTTTTACTTGTATCTTCTACCTTATGCAAGAGTCATGGTGATCTTCACCTTTCCTTTTTACATTTTATCCTTTGGCAAGCATATTGTGTTGGAAAGATCCTGATATATATATATATATATATCCAATTGGATGTAAGTTATCATGAACTATTATTGTTGACATTACCCTTGAGGTAAAAGGTTGGGAGGCGAATCTATAAGCCCCTATCTTTCTCTGTGTCCGATTAAAACTTTGAACCCATAAATATCACGTGAGTGTTAGCAATTGTGAAAGATTAAATGATAGTTGAGTATGTGGAGTTTGCTAAACCAAAGCTCTGACATAGACCCTTCCTGAAAATAAGCCGAATTGCAATTGTTTGATGACTGAGAATATAGTTTGTTAGTTTCAAGAAAGTTTATGATCTATACTTTAACATGTGGATAGCTTGTTACTTGATCATGAAAAGTTTTATGAAGATGAGCTACTGTTATGATATATAATGATGTTATAAAAAGTGATTGAAACTATCATTGATGAAACTTATGCACTTGCTAGCATTCACACTTCATAAATTATTTCTTTTATCATTTACCTACTCGAGGACGAGCAGGAATTAAGGTTGGGGATGCTGATACGTCTCGAACATATCTATAATTTATGAAGTATTCATGCTATTATATTATCAACCTTGGATGTTTTATATGCATTTATATGCTATTTTATATGATTTTTGGGACTAACCTATTAACTTAGTGCCCAGTGTCAGTTTCTGTTTTTTCCTTGTTTTTGAGTTTTACAGAAAAGGAATATCAAACAGAGTCCAATTGACGTGCCAATTTTTGACGATTTTTTATGGACCAAAAGAAGACCCCCGGAGTAAAAGAGTTGGGCCAGGAGAGTCCCGGGGCATCCACGAGGGTGGGGGGCACGCCCACCCCCCAGGCATGTGGTCCTGCCTCGTGGACGCCTCGGGCACCTCCTTGACGTGAGACCGACGCCAAAAATTCTTATAAATACAGAAACCTCGGAAAATTAACCTAGATCGGGAGTTCCGCAGCTAGAAGCCTCCGTAGCCACCGAAAACCAATCTAGGCCTTCTCTAGCACCCTGCTGGAGGGGGCCGTCATCACCGGAGGGCATGGAGGAGGATCCCGGAGGGGCCATCATCACCATGAAGGCCGAGGACCAGAGGGAGAACCTCTCCCCATCTAGGGGAGGCCATGGAGGAGGAAGCACAAGGGGGAGAACCTCTCCTCCTCTCTCTCGGTGGCACCAGAGTGCCATCGGGAGGGGAATCATTGCCGCGGTGATTGTCTTCATCAACATCACCATCATCATCACCATCCTCATCTCTTTTATGCGGTCCACTCTCCCGCACCCCGCTGTAATCCCTATTTGAACATGGTGCTTTATGCCACATATTATGATCGAATGATGTGTTGCCATCCTATGATGTTTTGAGTAGATATGTTTTGTCTTTGGGTTGATTGATGATCTAGATTGGTATGAGTTGTATGTTTTACTTTGATGCTGTCCTATGGTGCCCTCCGTGTCGCGCAAGCGTGAGGGGTTCCAGTTGTAGGGTGTTGCAATACGTTCATGTTTCGCTTATAGTGGGTTGGTGAGTGACTGAAACACAAACCCGAGTAAGGGGGTTGTCGCGTATGGGAATAAAGAGGACTTGATGCTTTAATGCTATGGTTTGGTTTTACCTTAATGATCTTTAGTAGTTGCGGATGCTTGCTAGAGTTCCAATCATAAGTGCATATGATCCAAGTAGAGAAAGTATGTTAGCTTATGCCTCTCCCTCATATGAAACTGCAATAGTGATTACCGGTCTTGTTAACGATTGCCTAGGACAATTCCGCACATCGATCCACCATTATTCCACACTCGCTATTTATAATATTTAGTAATATATTCTAACTTCATGATAACATCACCTGCTTTTATATTTTAGCTCTCCGATATCATACAAAGTTATCCTCTTAATACCCACTACTTAGTTTTATTTCTCGTTGCTAGTTGGAAGCAAACGTTCGGTGCACGTAGAGTCGTATCAGTGGCAGATAGGGCTTGAGAGAATATGATCTTACATTTAGATCCTTGTGGGTTCGACACTCCATACTTATCACTTCCAACTTTGGAAATTGCTACGATGATTCCTTGCACTTGGGGATTATCAGTCATCCCCATGGACCTACCTACGTCTCCCACACCACCACTTGGACCAATGACAAGAGCCCGAGCAAAGGCTATCGAAGATAAGGTCAACTCGCTCCTATCCGAACTTCCACTTCCTACATATGAGACATGGCTACTACCTCATTCAGAGACCCTATGTTTGATTAGGTACTTGGAGGAAAGCCATGGATTAGCTACACCCAACAGAAAGGACGACGAGAACACCAAGGATGAGGGACAAGAGAAAGAGCTGCCGAAGAAGCTCCAGCCACCGGGCGACCGATCGGAACCGGATGTCCGGCTCCTGAAGACCCAGCCGACCCAAGTCCCAGCCAACGCAGGCTACAGCGAGTGGACGTCCATCCAGGACCGGACGACCGACACCTCCCAGCGCCCGGATGACCATGCACCACCGGACGACCGGCACCACCTCACCTGAGTCGAATCAGCGGATTTCCGAAGACCATCGGACGACCGACGCGCCGGACATCTGACCCCAACCAGACGTCCGACCAAAGCACAACCGAACCAAAACAACAGACATCCGACAAGCACCGGACGTCCAGACCCTCGCGAGCCACCGGACGTCCGGTAACCGACGGACGTCCGACGTCCGGTAACCGACGGATGTCCGACATCTGTGTGTTGATTTTGTGTTGGGCCGAAGCCCATGTACCCCTTCGACCACTAAGACTATAAATAGATCTCCTCCTCCATGTTTCTAGGGTTAGTGTTGTGTTAGCTCATATGTGAAACAGAGCTTCGCTCATCCATCCGGATCTACTCCATTGCGAGGGACCATCACCTCTTCGGAGAAGATCCACCTTGGATACAAGAACCCTCACGGGAAGATCCCTCGCGGATTCAAGGCCTCCTCACGGAGAAGAACCGGTTACCATATGTATCGTCCTTTGTTGGATTTGGATCATGTATTTCTTTGTGTCTCGAGGATCTAGCATATGTGTGACCTAACCTTGTTGGTTTGAGTGTTTCAGTCATGTTTTCCCTCGTGTTACCCCTCGTTTTCTTCCTTCCCCTCGTTGGGATCTGTTCCTTTCGTGAAAGATCGGTCGTATAGGGTTCCACCCTACATCATCTTAGTATCATGAGCTACGTTGGTCATGATTTTGGAGCCTCCCCTCTTTGTTTTCTAGCTTGATTTTGTTGTGTTCTTCCCCAATTTCAAAAATCCCCACCAAAAATAGCCCCATTTTTTGTGATTTGTTGGTGTGATGAAGTTTTGTTGGATTTGATCCATAGATTTCATTTGCCACGAGTGGATCTAGATTTTCCCCATCATCCCCACCTTTTCCATCCACAAAATCGCTCGGATTTGACCAATTTTGCCACCACCACCATGAATCCTACCTGTTAATCCCGTGCCTGAAATCGCCCAGGCACCGGATGTCCGCCAGTCACCGGACGTCCAACGATCACCGGTCGTCCGACCACCACCGGACGTCCGATGTTTCCTAACGAAACTGAAATAGTTCAGTTCGGCCACCACCACCACTCGACATCCACCTCAGCACACGCACTACATTAACCCTTCCATTTCCGCATACGCACCTAAATACAACAATCGTCTTCCGCAACCACCTTTGCTTACTCGTTTTGCACTCCGACACAATTTTGCCACATTTTTCTTTGAGAATTTGAGTTGCAGTTTCGGTTTCCTAACGTGTTTTGGCTATTTAGGGACGGTTCGACATCAACATCACCGCCGCTCATCTTTGCCACAGATTCGTCATCGACAACAACCACTTCACCATTTTGACACCATACCGTAAGCAATAATCGGTAACCTCATCTTGGTATCGTGATACAGCATCATTATACACTCTTGCAATTACATTGATAACCACCATAGCCCAATTTTGCGTATCTTACCCATCGACTAGCCTTTGAGTATTGCCGGCAACATCACTTGTGCACATTAGTGGTCATACTTCCCATATCATACATACCATATCATCGTGGTGCATCTCTTGGTATCCTCTTTTGTGTCACAAAGTTATTTCGCATACACCATTGCTATCTTGGTTCGTAAAGCATTGCATGAGAAAAGAGCTCAAAAGAGAAAGAGCCAAAGAAGCTTTTAAGCAAAAAGGGAAACGTAAGTAATGAGCTTTTAAGCAAGAACCATAGCATCATACTACATTAAGATTGTCATACTAGATCATCTTGGATCATATAATCGGAATACCATACATAGAGCATACTTGGGATAGAAGTTGTTGCATTTTTTGCTTAGTAGGTTGTGTACAAGTCTTCGTATCCGCCTATTGTGCAATCGTGCTAGCGTCTCTCTAGTGTTGTGCAACAAGATCATTTTCGTGGATTCCACATTTTGGCTCATTCCTTGGTTGCACGACCCCATTTATCTCTCCGTGTGTGAGTTCCTGTGTACCATATTTTGCTATTGGTCTACTTGTTGCATTTACAAATCCGCGAATCTTTTCCAACATTATTGAAGCTCACTAACAATTACATCAAATTTTGTGCCACCATGCTAACCGAGCTCCACCATAAGCTTTTTATTGTGTAGGCATGAGAAACCGACAAGAATTGGTACCAATGGTGCTATTTCCTTGTTCCACATTTGAGTGATCATTGATCTGTCTTCAACATCGGTCAAGGTACATTTGGTATAAGTTCTTCTCTTTCTCCCACTCACATATTTTCTTGGAATGATGGATAGGACAAGTACTTCTACCAACCCAGTCTTCAGGGAGCATGACGACGACATGTCCTCCTACGTCACAAAGAGCCACCTCTTTGGTGCACAACGAGCTTTGCATGAAGAGCAAGAAGCAATGACCGAACGCATCGACAACCTCACCACCGACTTACGACTCACCGAGCACGTACAAGAGACTAGTTTGACACATCCATGGCATCTCTCAAGGAGGATATTCAAACAATGATGGCCAACCACCCTTCTACCTTGTCATGCTACTCAAGACGGAGCCGCTCTAGTCGACACTCCGATGACACCATCTCCGGCTCAAGTACACTGACATCGAATACTCTTCGACGTGCCGCGCGCCAAGATCGTCAAGCCAACCGCAATCCTCTACACAACAACGACTCTCAAGAGCAACGACACCATCGAAACTAACCTACATTCGCGCAAGCATGAGAACGGCAACGTCAACGCCATCAAGAAGAGGAAGAACGAGCGCAACTACACCAAGATGCACAAGATGCCGAGGCACAACGTCAAGAAAAACAATTGCGATAAGCTCAAGCACTTGAGGCACAACGTGACCTCCGAGATTCAAGCCGAGCTGTAGCCACGCGCAACTGGTAAGCTCGTGAGCAACAAGAAGCGCTTCGCAAAGAAATTCAAGAGAGGAACTATCAAGCTCGAATGCATCGTCAAGTTCCACAACCTCCTCGCCAAGAACCCCAAGTTCAACAAGAGCAAGAAAACAATGGAAATCCTCCAAGATAAGAGAAAGTTGAGGGAGACAATCCTCCTCCTCAAGGACGTCATCACCCTCGACCCCAACACAATGAAGAGCAACGATACGGCAAGCTAAAGTTCACCATGCCGAAGTTCAATGGAAGCAATGATCCCGAAGAGTACCTTTCATGGGCATTGAAGGTTGACAGAATCTTCCGCTTGCACAACTTTGAGGAAGAGAAGAAGATCGCGATGGCCTCCCTTGAGTTCCAAGACTACGTCCACATTTGGTGGGAACAAGTCATTGAGCGCCGAGAGGCAAGAGCTGAACCACCCATCACTACTTGGCGGCAAATGAAGGATGTCATGAGAGCACGGTTTGTGCCAACATACTACAACCGCGACCTGTTCAAGCAGCGACCTCTTCAAGAAACTCCAACTCCTCAAGCAAGGAACCAAGAGAGTTGAAGAATACTACAAGGAAATGGAGATTGCCATGATACGATCTAATGTCATGGAAGATGATGAGCAAACTATGGCACGTTTCTTGAATGGACTCAATCACCCAATCAAGAAGATAACTGATTTCCAACCATACTCGAACCTCATCGAGCTAGTGCATCAAGCTACCAAGGCAGAACGTCAAGTGCAATATGACTTCAAATATGCCAAGTTCACATCCAAGTCCTATGGTTTCTCCAACCCTCAAGATTCAATGACTCCAACATATTCTACCTCAACCAAGCCATCTACAAGCAACGACGACAAGACAAGTTACAAGAAAACTTCGACAACCTCAAGTCGTCCTCCTACAACAAGAAACTTTAAGCCAAGAGCTTCATCATCCTCTACCCCAACCGATGAGACCATCAAGACAAGTTCCTTCAAATGCTTCACATGCGGCGGCCGAGGCCACAAGTCCTTTGAGTGTACAAACAAGCACACCATGATCTTCAATGACGATGGTACCTATGACTCCATGAGTGAAGGAGAAATGGAAGCCCTTGAGCAAGTGGCCATGCACCGGCAAGTGAACGAAGATGAAGATGATCAAGTCTTTTGCGGAGAAGATTCGACCCCCGCTCTCGTTGTCTCCAAGGTCTTGACTCTTAAACATCAACAAGAAGAAGACCAAAGATGCCATATATTCCATACCAAGGCCGGCATCCATGGAAGGTCCGTCAAGGTCATCATCGATGGAGGGAGTTGTCATAACTTGGCAAGTTAAGAACTATGCTCCAAGTTCCAATTGGCCAAGATGAAGCACCCACATCCCTAGAAAGTTCAATGGCTAAGCGACTCCGGCACTATCCAAGTCGAGCATGGAGTGCAAGTCTCCTTCAAGATAGGAGCATACGAAGACACTTTGGAGTGTGATGTCATTTCGATGTCCGTTTGCCACCTCCTCCTTGGACGACCATGGTAATTTGATCGAGGTGTCATCCACAATAGCCGAACGAATCACTATAGCTTCAAGATGAAAGGAAAGTACTACGTCCTTTGACCTATGTCTCCAAGCCAAGTGATTGCCGACAAGCAAACCACCCATTGCGGGGAGAATAGTGAGAGAGCGAACCACTAAAAAGAGAGTGAGCGCCACAAGCCCAAATTGAGTGCCTCCATGATGAGCGACAAGAATAACTTAATTCTATTTGCCACAAAAAGTGAGATGAGAGAAGTGTGTGCAAACCCATCAAGTGTCATGCACTATGTCCTTTTGTGCAAGGACGAGGCACCAAAGCTAACACCTCACACAATCTACCTTTAGTGTTATCTTCTCTATTGCAGGAATTCCAAGATGTTTTCCCCGACGAGCTACCTCCAGGTCTCTACCTCCACTACGAGGCATCGAGCACCGAATCAACCTCATCCCCGGAGCACCCCTTCCTAACAAGGCTCCCTACCGCGTCAACCCTGAGGAAACTAAGGAGATCCAACGGCAAGTACAACAACTCATCAACAACAACCATGTATGAGAAAGTTGGAGCCCTTGTGCCGTCCCAGTAATCCTTGTTCCCAAGAAAGATGAATCTCACGGAGGAGTACTAATGGGACACTTTGGACGTGGCAATACATTTGCTACGCTCTCCAAGAACTATTTTTGGCCCAAGATGTCCCACGACGTCTCACGCTTCACCACCCGATGTTCAACATGTCGCAAAGCTAAGTCCAAAGCTCAATCTCATGGTCTATATACACCCATTCCAAGTCCATATCACCCATGGGAAGATATTAGCATGGATTTTGTACTTGGTTTGCCTAGGACTAGAAATGGAAAGGATTCCGTGTTTGTTGTTGTGGACCGATTCTCTAAAATTGGCTCATTTCATTCCTTGCAACAAGATAGACGATGCTTCACATGTTGCAAATCTTTTTTGTAGGGAAATTTTGCGCCTGCAGGGAGTGCCAAAGACGATTGTCTCGGACCGTGACGTCAAGTTCTTGAGTTACTTTTGGAAGACCTTATGCGCCAAGCTCAGAATCAAGCTCCTATTCTCCACGGCATACCATCCACAAACCGACAGCCAAACGGAAGTGACGAACTGAACGCTCTCCACTCTACTACACGTGTTGATCAAGAGGAACATCAAGGAGTGGGAAGAGTGCCTACCGATCGCCAAGTACGCCTACAACCGCGCAAGACATTCAACTACCGGCAAGTCCCCCTTCAAGGTTGTCTACAGTTTCAACCCGTTGTCCCCATTGGACATTCTTCCTATACCACTACAAGAGTGCACCAATATGGACGCGAGTGCCCGAGTCAACTATCTCAAGAAGATGCATGAAGATACAAGGCACATAATCGAGCGCCAAGTACAACGACTCGCAACCAAGCTCAACATGAACAAGCAACCCATGATATTCAACATCGGAGATCTTGTGTGGCTACACCATCGTAAGGAACGCTTCCCCAACAAATGCAAGTCCAAACTTCTACCACGAGCCGATGTACCCTTCAAGGTGCTAGCACGCTACAACAACAATGCTTACAAGATCGACCTCCCGCGCGACAAGTACAACGTGAGCGACATCTTCAACGTCAAGGATCTCTCGCCCTACCATGGTGATGAAGATTTCGATCCGAGGTCGGATCTTTCCCAAGGGGGGAGAGATGATGCAGAGCATACCAATGTCTTCCCCATGGACCTACCTACTGTAACACCCCGGATGTAACTTGCCTTATCTGTATTCCAACTCTTGCCATTTTCGACACTAGTTATGTTATTTCCTCGTTGTTGGGTTTTTGTCTTCGTGTGCTTTTGTCTTTGTCATGCATCTCAGATCATGTCATCATGTGCATCGCATTTGCATACGTGTTTGTCTCATGCATCCGAGCATTTTCCCCGTTGTCCGTTTTGCATTCCGGCGCTCCTATGTCCTCCGGTGTCCCTTTCTACCTCTTTTCGTGTGCAGGTGTTAAACGGTTTCGGATTGGACCGAGACTTGTCATGCGGCCTTGGTTTACTACCGGTAGACCGCCTGTCAAGTTTCGTGCCATTTGGACTTTGTTTGATACTCCAACGGTTAACCGAGGGACCAAAAAGGCCTCATGTGTGTTGCAGCCCAACACCCCTCCAAAGTGGCCCAGAACCCACCTTAACCTCTCCCATCACCTAGGCCGTTCGATCATGATCGTGTGGTCGCAAACCACACCTCATTTGGAGCTTCCTAGCTCCCTCTACTTCTATTTATAGACCCTCCCCGAAAATCCCGGATCTCCTCCTCCCAAACCCTAGAAATTCGCCCCCCTCGCCGCCGGACGTGTGCGATTTGGGACGGACACGTCTGCCCGCTCCGCCGAACGAATCGGCCGCCGACACGTGTCCCGTGCGGGCGCCACATCACCGCCTCGCCCGCGCCGGCCCGCCTGGCCCGCGCGCGGCCCTCCCGTCGCCGACCGGGCCCGAAGCCGCAGCGCCCCGCGCCCGCCTCCTCCTTCATCGCCGGCGCCGAACCCCGCCGCCATCTACTCCACGCCGCGGCCTCACCGAGCACCTTCGCCGCTCCGGCCACCACAGCCATCGCCGGCGCCGCCCGCGGCCACCTTCGCCGCCCCGACGCGACTCCGGCGCCGACCACCACCGCGGCACCGCCTCTCCGTCTTCTACTTCCCCGGCCGGCCTCATCCTCCTCTGGCGAGCCCCGCAAGGTCCGGCCACCGCGGCTCCATTTCCGGCTATCCTCGGGCTCCGGGCCGATCCGATCTGGAACCGCCTCGAAACCCTAGATATGGGTTGACTTCTTCCCCCTCTCCCAGATATTTTTTTGCATACTTTGACGCATCATAACTTCATCACCGTTGCTCTAATTCATGCGTGTAGCATATTGAAATGTTCGTCTCGCTGAGTACTCCATTTCATCTCATTGCATAATTTTCATTTGAGCTCATCTTGATGCCGGAATGCTGTTGGAAGAGGGCGATGTGATGTTAGTTTCAGTTTCTTATCAGCAATTGCACTTTTGTCATTTTTGCCATGATTAATGTGTGCATGCTATGATCCTGAGCTCTACATGTGTTTTGAAGTATGCCATGCCATCTTTACAGGGGTGTATGCCATGTATTTTTGTGATCTTTATGGTGACTAGCACAAGCATGCAAAGTAGCTTACTTAATGTTGCTGATTTCAAGGACTTACAAATATTCTAAGTCTCTGCCCTGTCCTTATTTTTATGCCATGTGTTCATGTTGCTACCGAGTGATGCGTGCCTCTTTTGAGCATGATCAGTAAGGATGTTTTGTAGATATTGTGGTGCTCTATCCATACATGTCTTTGTTTGCATTTATGGAGCACCCTAGCATGAGTCAATCGAGCTCTACTTTTGCTATAAAATGTTCCTGGCGGATTGTTAACATGTTTAGCAATTTTGCCGAGCTTGTTGTAGTTGATCCATGCATGCTATGTTGTTGTTCTTGCCATGTCTACTTGCTGTGTGTATGCTTAGATTATCATGCAATGCCTTGTGGTGAGTGCATCGAACTCGTAAACATGCCTACTTGATATCTGTTTTGCCATGTTTCAGTTTTTCACCAAGTCTGAATCTGTTAACGTTAATTGCTATGTTCATGTGGTTGCCATTGTATTTTCTGATCCATTTTGGCTTATGGTCAGTAATGGACTTTTGTTGTATGCTTTGAGTATCTTCATGCCATGCCTTGCTTTGCCATGATATGTTCCTGTAGCATGTTGTTTTCGTGCTCTAAACATTGCTTCCTGATGTTAAATTCCTGACTTGTTAATTTCACTAAGTCTGTAACCTGATATCTTTTGCACTTTTGCCATGCTTGTTTGAACCTGCTATTGAGTGAATTAGCCATAGCTCACTGTTCATCTTTTGTCAAGCATCTTGAGTGGATCCCTGCCATGTATTTTGTTGTCATGTTGGAGTGCTATAGCATGTTGTTTATGATGCATTTAGGTGGTCTCGTGCTGTTAATCGCAGACCGGTGTCATATTTGTTTTGCTTGTCATTTCCAAACCATGCATCCAATTCCAGTGATCTTTATATCAATTTCGACCGAAATCAACTCCCCTTTCCAGTGGCACTCTTGGATTTCCATGTTGAGGCCAGGCTCAATCATTCAATTCCAAATCATGCATATGCATCACATACCGCATCCCGCATATCATGACATGTTTTGCATCATGTTGTTTGTGCATTGCACGTGGTTGATGGTGTCTCCCTTTGCTTGTGTTCTTGTTTTGGGTAGAGCCGGGAGACGAGTACGTGATCGAGGAGCCCTTTGAGTACGTTTACGAGGATCAAGTTAACTCAGAGAACTTTGCAGGCAAGATGACCATACCCTCGAAATCACTTCTATCTTTGCTTGCTAGATGCTCGCTCTATTGCTATGCCTATGCTACGATACCTACCACTTGCTTATCATGCCGCCCATATTGCCATGTCAAGCCTCTAACCCACCTTGTCCTAGCAAACCGTTGTTTGGCTATGTTACCGCTTTGCTCAGCCCCTCTTATAGCGTTGCTAGTTGCAGGCGAAGATTGGAGTTTGTTCCTTGTTGGAACATGTTTATTGTTGGGATATCATTATATCATCTTGTTTATCTTAATGCACCTATATACTTGGTAAAGGGTGGAAGGCTCGACCTTATGCCTGGTGTTTTGTTCCACCCTTGCCGCCCTAGTTTCCGTCATACAGGTGTTATGTTCCTTGATTTTGCGTTCCTTACATGGTTGGGTTATAATGGGAACCCCTTGACAGTTTGCCTTGAATAAAACTCCTCCAGCAATGCCCAACCTTGGTTTTACCATTTGCCACCTAGCCTCCTTTTCCCTTGGGTTTCCGGAGCCCAAGGGTCATCTTTATTTAAACCCCCCGGGCTAGTGCTCCTCTGAGTGTTGGTCCAAACTGAGCTGCCTGCGGGGCCACCTCAGGGAAACTTGAGGGTTGGTTTTACTCGTATCTTGTCTCACCTGAGTGTGCCCTGAGAACGAGATATGTGCAGCTCCTATCGGGATTTGACGGCACATTCGGGTGGTGTTGCTGGACTTGTTTTACCATTGTCGAGATGTCTTGTAAACGGGATTCCGAGTCTGGTCGGATTGTCTTAGGAGAAGGAATATCCTTCGTTGACCATGAGAGCTTGTGATGGGCTAAGTTGGGACACCCCTGCAGGGATTTGATCTTTCGAAAGCTGTGCCCACAGTTATGGACAGATGGGAATTTGTTAATGTCCGGTTGTAGAAAACCTTAAACTAAGCTTAATTAAAATGAGTCAATTGAGTGTGTGGCCGTGATGGTCTCTTTTCGGCGGAGTCTGGGAAGAGAACACGGTCTCGTGTTATGCTTGATCGTAGGTTGTTCTAGGATCACTTCTTGATCATAGTTCATCGACCGTGCCTTTGCCTCCTCTTCTCGCTCTCATTTGCGTATGTTAGCCACCATATATGCTAGTAGGTTGTTGCAGCTCCACATCATACCTTTTACCCTTCCCATAAGCTTAAATAGTCTTGATCGCGAGGGTGTGAGATTGCTGAGTCCCCGTGACTCACAGATTACTTCAAAAACCAGATGCAGGGACCGATGATGCCATTCCAGGAGACTCAACTGAGCTCAAGTGGGTGTTCAATGAGGACTCAGGACGATACTACGTGTCTTTCCCAGATGATCAGTAGTGGTGCCCAGTTGGGGCGATCGGGGACTATGTTGCATTTGGGGTTTATCTTTATTTTGGTTCCGTAGTCGGACCTTGAGTGTATTTGGATGAATGTAATGTTATTAATGCTATTTGTGTGACGTGGCGAGTGTAAGCCAACTATGTACCTTTTTCCCTTATTGTATTACATGGGTTGTTGTGAATATTACCTCACTTGCGACATTGCTTTCAATGCGGTTATGCCTCTAAGTCGTGCTTCAACACGTGGGAGCTATAGCCGCATCGAGGGCGTTACAAGTTGGTAATCAGAGCCTTCCCCGACCTTAGGAGCCCCCCTGCTTGATCGAATCGCTAGCGTTGTTGAGTATAGAAAAATGTTTTGAGTCATTTAGGATTATATATACATATCGGAGAGTAGGAATTCTTTTTACTCCTTAGTCCCTTCGTCGCTCTGGTGAGGCATCCTGACGTAGAGTTTTGACTCTTCTCTTCTCAAATTTCACTAAATTTGTTTTAGGATCACGTGGGTATCTTGGAATCGTTCTGATGGTTTTGTGACGAGAACATTGTTCTTGGTGCCTCCTGTCATTTAGGGGTTGTGGCAGTGTCCCGGGGAGTTGAGCTCCGAGGTGTTGTTGTCACAATTTTATCGTTGCAATTCTGGAATACCTGAGTTTTGCCGACATCGAAAATCTCTTTTATGCAGTTGTTGGTTAGATAACCTCGATGCCACCCAGTACTGGGGCGGGAGTTTGAGAGTATTGCCATAATTCGCATAATGGATGCTTTTGGAAGGTTGAGGTAAATGATTTCCGAAGGTTTCTTGGTTATGTGTTGAAGGATGGATACAACTGGATGTATGATTTGCTAGCTTTGGGTGAGATATTATGCTTCCCCTATATCCCCAACACCTGATTGCATAACCGGAAAGGTTCGGAAGTTTCACAGGTGGGAATTCATGTAGCTCTAGTATTTCTTCCGTGAATATTTGGTTTGGGATTAGGGAATCCTCTCCAAGTATTTGTTCTTGTCCGTACGTTGTTGTTTTATTCTTCTACCTCCATCTAAGTGGCTTCTCAATTTATGGAAGTGTGAGCATTTCAATTGGAATGCATTCGTTCATTTTGTTCGGATGTTAAGACTATATGTTGCAATTTCGATCCATTTGATTCAGCTTGAATATATGTCTGTCAAGATGCTAACGGATGTCACCCTCTTCTGGATGGCTCCTCCAATGCATACGACTCCGAATCCTGATCCGCCACCACCACCTCCACCTCCGGAGGCATGGCAAGCTGTGATGGCCGCTACCAATGCAAGCACGCAGATGCTTTTGCAAATCTTGCAAGAGTGCAACCAAGGGAATCAAGGCCATGGCAACAATTAGAATCAGTTTGCTACTCTCAACCAGTTCCTCGCTAATTAGCCAAAGACCTTCAGTAACTGTGTCGAAGCAACTGACGCTGATGATTGGCTCGTGGATATCTGCAAGCATTTCGAGTGCAGCAACGTCAGGCCTGAGGACTTTGTCAAGTTTGCTTCATTCCAACTTAAAGACCAAGCTGCAGAATGGTTTCAGCAGTACAAAGATTCCAGAGGAGGTCGTGTGATTACCTGGGATGAATTCCATCAAGACTTCAAAGCTCACCACATTCCTCAGAGTGTTGTTGAGAGCAAGCGTGAGGAATTCCGCAACCTGAAGCAAGGCAGCTTGTCTATTTACCAGTACAACATCATGTTTCAGAAGATCGCCCGTTTCGGTAAGCAAGACATCCCTGATGAGAAGAACATGATTTATCAGTTCAGAGGTGGCCTCAGAGAAGATCTCCAACTAGCTCTTGTTCTGTTTGAGCCGCAGAAGTATGGTGAGTTTTACAACATGGCACTGAAGCAAGAGGCTACCCAACTGAAGTGCGATGCTTCCAAGAAGCGAGTCAGAGATGTGACTTTTTCTTCCTCAACTCAAGTGGCTACTAAGCAGCAAAAGTATTGGCTGCCTCCTCCTCTGTTCCGTCAGCCTTATCAGCAGAAGAGCAAAGGTGGCAGTGGATCTTCCACCCACCCAACCCAGGCTTTCAGAACAAGACTTCATCTCATGCTCCAAGATCAAGTGCTCCGTATCACCGTCCGCTCTCGGAGGTTACGTGCAACAAGTGTCAGTAGAAGGGTCACTATGCCAACAAATGCTTCAATCAGAGGCGTCTTCCTCCTCCTCCTGTGAGATCTGCCAGCACCGCAGTGGTCAAGCATAATCCCAAGCACGCCAAGGTCAACATGATGAATGCAGCTCAGGCAGAGGACTCATCAGATGTCATCATGAGTAACCTTCCTGTTAACGATGTTCCTGCAAAAGTTCTCTTTGACTCTGGTGCATCGCATTCTTTCATGTCATTCCCATTTGCATCGGAGCACAACTTTGGCACTAAGGCATTACCTAAAGCATGGCAAGTTGTTTCTCCGGCTAAGCATTTGAGTTATAGCATGATGGTCCCGGATATTTCTATCATGATGGGTGATTTCAAGTTCCTGGCTTCTCCAATGGTCCTTGGTAACTCGGATATTGATCTTATTCTTGGAATGGACTGGCTTTCTAAGCACAAGGCTCAGCTTGAATGTGCTGCCAGACAGATTCAATTGACAAATTCGTCTGAGGATGTAATCGTCTTTGCCGCTTGTGATAATACCATCCGTCTGTTTTCTCTCAATGAGAAGGGCGAGCTGGATGCCATCTCACAAATTCCAGTCGTTTGCGAATATCAAGGCGTCTTTCCAGAAGAGCTTCCAGGAATGCCTCCGCACCGGCCAGTTGAATTTGTCATTGATCTTGAGCCTGACACGGAACCTATTTGCAAATGTCCTTACAATCTTGGACCTGAAGAGTTGAAGGAGCTAAAGAAGCAACTCGATATTCAAGAGCGTATGGGTCTCATCCGACCAAGTTCTTCTCCATGGGGTTGTGGTGTTCTTTTCGGCAAGAAGAAGGATGGAACAGACCGACTTTGTATCGACTACCGTCCATTGAACAAGAAGACCATAAAGAACAAGTACCCACTTCCCAACATCAATGAGCTTTTCGAACAACTCAAAGGTGCTCAAGTATTCTCCAAGCTTGATCTCCGTATGGGCTATCATCAGATTCGCATTCGTGAAGAAGATATCCCTAAGACAACATTCAGAACAAGCTATGGTTCATATGAATACACTGCCATGTCTTTCGTCCTCGTCAACGCTCCACCAACATTCTCTCGCATGATGAACTTCATCTTCAACGCCTACACAAATGACTTCGTCTTGGTCTACCTTGATGACATTTTGGTCTTTTCCAAGAACAAGGAGGATCATGCCAAGCACTTGCGTTTGGTGCTGGATAAACTTAGAGAAAATCAGTTCTATGTGAAGTTTTCAAAGTGCGAGTTTTGGCTCGATGAGGTTCTCTACCTTGGGCATATCATCTCCGCCAAGGGCATAGCTGTGAATCCTGAGAAGGTGTCTGCAATTGTGAATTGGGAACCACCTCAGAATGTGAAGCAACTCCGCAGCTTCCTTGGGCTCGCAAGCTATTCTCGAAGGTTCGTTGAGAACTTCTCTAAGATCACGAAGCCTCTTTCCAACCTTCTCCAGAAGCACGTGAAGTACGTCTGGTCACCTGAATGTGACATCGCTTTCAACACCCTGAAAGAGAAGTTAGTCACTGCTCCAGTTTTGACTCCTCCTGATGAATCCAAACCGGTCGAGGTCTGCTGTGATGCTTCCCTTCAAGGTCTTGGTGCAGTGTTGATGCAAGAGAAGAAAGTTGTGGCCTATACCTCTCGCCAGTTGAAGCCCAACGAAAAGAACTACCCCACTCATGACCTCGAGTTGGCGGCAGTTGTCCATGCTCTTTTAACATGGAGGCATCTCTTATTGGGAGGAAAAGTGGATATCTTCACTGATCATAAGAGTCTCAAGTACATCTTCACTCAGCCAAACCTCAACCTCAGGCAGACTCATTGGGTCGAAATGATTCAAGAGTATAATACGAGTATCGAATATACTCCAGGCAAGGCCAATGTTATTGCTGATGCATTGAGCAGGAAGGCTTACTGCAACAGTTTGATTCTCAAGCCTTACCAACCCGGACTTTGTGAAGCTTTCCGCAAACTCAATCTCCAAGTTGTTCCTCAAGGATTCCTTGCCAACCTCCAAGTCTCTCCTACTTTGGAAGATCAGATTCGCGAGGCTCAACTTCTTGATGCTATGGTGAAGAAGGTGAAGATTGGGATTGCCAAGAGTCAACCCAAGTACAAGTGCTATCGTCTTGATGACAAGGATACTCTATTCTTCGAGGATCGCATTGTTGTGCCTAAAGCTGACCTTCGCAAAGTCATTATGAACGAGGCTCACAATTGACTCCTCTCTATTCACCCTGGAAGTACAAAGATGTACCAGGACCTCAAGCAGTCGTATTGGTGGACTCGAATGAAGCGCGAGATCGCTCAGTTCGTGAATGAATGTGATGTCTGCAGAAGAGTGAAAGCAGAACACCAACGACCAGCTGGTCTCCTCCAACCTCTTGCCATTCCAGAATGGAAGTTTGACCATATTGAGATGGACTTCGTGACTGGATTTCCAAAGTCCAAGCGTGGCAATGATGCTATCTTCGTTGTCATCGACAAACTCACTAAAGTGGCTCATTTTCCTCCTATCAAAGAATCTATCACAGCAGCTCAGTTGGAAGATCTATATACCTCCAGGATTGTCTCTCTGCACGGCATTCCGCAATTGATATCTTCAGATCGTGGCAGCATCTTCACCTCCAAGTTTTGGGATTCTTTCTAGAAGGCCATGGGCACCAACATTCGCTTCAGCATAGCTTTTCATCCTCAAACTAGTGGCCAAGTCGAGCGAGTAAATCAAATTCTTGAAGATATGATCAGGGCATGTGTCATCTTTTTCGGTATGAAGTGGGAAGATTGTCTTCCATATGTCGAGTTCTCCTACAACAACAGCTTCGAAGCGAGTTCGGGCAAGGCCCCTTTCAAGATTCTCTATGGCAGGAAATGCCGTACTCCTCTTAACTGGTCAGAAACCGGTGAACGTCAACTTCTTGGTAATGACTTGATCACAGAGGCTGAAGAAATGTGCAAAGTCATTCATGAAAATCTCAAAGCCGCGCAATCGCGCCAGAAGAGTTACTATGATAGCAAGCATCGTGACTTGGCTTTCGAGATCGGAGACCATGTCTACCTCCGTGTCTCTCCAATGAAGGGTACTCGTCGCTTCGGTATAAAAGGGAAGCTTGCCCCTAGATACGTGGGTCCTTTCAAGATCATCAGCAAGAGAGGCGATCTTGCCTATCAACTTGAACTTCCCTCCAACTTTGCAAACGTGCACGACGTGTTTCATGTCTCTCAGCTCCGCAAGTGTTTCAAGACTCCTGACCGCACCATCAACTTCGAAGACATTGATCTCCAAGAAGACCTGTCTTATCATGAGCACCCCGTTGCTATTCTTGAAGAAACTGAGCGCAAGACTTGCAACAAGTCTATCAAATTCCTCAAAGTCAAGTGGTCACATCATTCCGACCGTGAAGACACATGGGAATGCGAGGATCACCTCTGTTCTGAGTACCCGGAGTTTTTCCAGTCCTAGATCTCAGGACGAGATCCTTTCGTAGTGGTGGAGTGTTGTAACACCCTGGATGTAACTTGCCTTATCTGTATTCCAACTCTTGCCATTTTTGGCACTAAGTTATGTTATTTCCTCGTTGTCGGGTTTTTGTCTTCGTGTGCTTTTTTCTTTGTCATGCATCTCATATCATGTCATCATGTGCATCGCATTTGCATATGTGTTCGTCTCATGCATCCGAGCATTTTCCCCGTTGTCCATTTTGCATTCCGGCGCTCCTATGTCCTCCGGTGTCCCTTTCTACCTCTTTTCTTGTGCGGGTGTTAAACGTTTTCGGATTGGACCAAGACTTGTCATGCGGCCTTGGTTTACTACCGGTAGACCGCCTGTCAAGTTTCGTGCCATTTGGACTTCGTTTGATACTCCAACGGTTAACCGAGGGACCAAAAAGGCCTCGTGTGTGTTGCAGCCCAACACCCCTCCAAACTGGCCAAAAATCCACCTTAACCTCTCCCATCACCTAGGCCGTTCGATCACGATCACATGGCCGCAAACCGCACCTCATTTGGAGCTTCCTAGCTCCATCTACCTCTATTTATAGACCCTCCCCGAAAATCCTGGATCTCCTCCTCCCAAACCCTAGAAATCCGCCCCCTCGCCACCGGACGTGTCCGATTTGGGCCGGACACGTCCGCCCGCTCCGCCGGACGAATCGGCCGCCGACACGTGTCCCGTGCGGGCGCCACATCGCCGCCTCGCCCACGCGCGGCCCTCCCGCCGCCGACCGGGCCCGAAGCCGCAGCGTCCCGCGCCCGCCTCCTTCTTCATCGCCGGCACCGAACCCTGCCGCCATCTGCTCCGCGCCGCCGCCTCGCCGAGCACCTTCGCCGCTCCGGCCACCGCAGCCATCGCCGGCGCCGCCCGCGGCCACCTTCACCGCCCGACGCGACTCCGGCGCCGGCGACCATCACGGCGCCGCCTCTCCGTCTTCTCCTTCCCCGACCGGCCTCATCCTCCTCCGGCGAGCCCCGCAAGATCCGGCCACCGCGGCTCCATTTCCTGCCATCCTCGGGCTCTCGGCCGATCCGATCTGGAACCGCCTCGAAACCCTAGATCTGGGTTGACTTCTTCCCCCTCTCTTAGATATTTTTTGCATACTTTGACGCATCATAACTTCATCACCGTTGCTCCGATTCGTGCGTGTAGCATATCGAAATGTTCATCTTGTTGAGTACTCCATTTCATCTCATTGCATCGTTTTCATTTGAGCTCATCTTGATGCCCGAAATGCTGTTGGAAGAGGGCGATGTGATGTTTGTTTCAGTTTCTTATTAGCAATTGCACTTTTGTCATTTTTGCCATGTTTAATGTGTGCATGCTATGATCCTGAGCTCTACATGTGTTTTGAAGTATGCCATGCCATCTTTACAGGGGTGTATGCCATGTATTTTGTGATCTTTGTGGTGACTAGCATCAGCATGCAAAGTAGCTTACTTAATGTTGCTGATTTCAGGGACTTAGAAATATTCTAAGTCTCTGCCCTGTCCTTATTTTTATGCCATGTGTTCATGTTGCTACCGAGTGATCCGTGCCTCTTTTGAGCATGATCAGTAAGGATGTTTTGTAGATATTGTGATGCTCTATTCATCCATGTCTTTGTTTGCATTTATGGAGCACCCTAGCTTGAGTCAATCGAGCTCTACTTTTGCTATAAAATGTTCCTTGCAGATTGTTAATATGTTTAGCAATTTTGCCGAGCTTGTTGTAGTTGATCCATGCATGCTATGTTGTTGTTCTTGCCATGTCTAGCTTTTATGCCATGTCTACTTGCTGGGTGTATGCTTAGATTATCATGCAATGCCTTGTGGTGAGTGCATCGAGCTCGTAAACATGCCTACTTGATATCTGTTTTGCCATGTTCCAGTTTTTCACAAAGTCTGAATCTGTTAAAGTTAATTGCTATGTTCATGTGGTTGCCATTGTATTTTCTGATCCATTTTGGCTGATGGTCAGTAAGGGACTTTTGTTGTATGCTTCGAGTAGCTTCATGCCATGCCTTGCTTTGCCATGATATGTTCCTATAGCATGTTGTTTTCGTGCTCTAAACATTGCTTCCTGATGTTAAATTCTTGGCTTGTTAATTTCACTAAGTCTGTAACCTGATATCTTTTGCACTTTTGTCATGCTTGTTTGAACCTGCTATTGAGTGAATTAGCCGTAGCTCAGTGTTCATCTTTTGTCAAGGATCTTGAGTGGATCCCTGCCAGGTATTTTGTTGTCATGTTGGAGTGCTGTAGCATGTTGTTTACGATGCATTTAGGTCGTCTCGTGCTGTTAATCGCTGACCGGTGCCATATTTGTTTTGCTTGTCATTTCCAAACCGTGCATCCGATTCCGGTGATCTTTATATCGATTTCGACCGAAATCAACTCCCCTTTCCAGTGAAACTCTTGGATTTCCAAGTTGAGGCCAGGTTCAATCATTCCTTTCCAAATCATGCATATGCATCACATACCGCATCCCGCATGTCATGACATGTTTTGCATCATGTTGTTTGTGCATTGCACATGGTTGATGGTGTCTCCCTTTGCTTGTGTTCTTGTTTTGGATAGAGCCGGGAGATGAGTACGTGATCGAGGAGCCCGTTGAGTACGTTTACGAGGATCAAGTCAACTCAGAGAACTTTGCAGGCAAGATGACCATACCCTCGAAATCACTTCTATCTTTGCTTGCTAGATGCTCGCTCTCTTGCTATGCCTATGCTATGATACCTACCACTTGCTTATCATGCGTCCCATATTACCATGTCAAGCCTCTAACCCACCTTGTCCTAGCAAACCGTTGTTTGGCTATGTTACCACTTTGCTCAGCCCCTCTTATAGCATTGCTAGTTGCAGGTGAAGATTGGAGTTTGTTCCTTGTTGGAACATGTTTATTGTTGGGATATCATTATATTATCTTGTTTATCTTAATGCACCTATATACTTGGTAAAGGGTGGAAGGCTCGGCCTTATGCCTGGTATTTTGTTCCACCCTTGCCGCCCTAGTTTCCGTCACACCGGTGTTATGTTCCTTGATTATGCGTTCCTTACATGGATGTGTTATAATGGGAACCCCTTGACAGTTCTCCTTGAATAAAACTCCTCCAACAATGACCAACCTTGGTTTTACCATTTGCCACCTAGCCTCTTTTTCCCTTGGGTTTCCGGAGCCCAAGGGTCATCTTTATTTAAACCCCCCCGGGCCAGTGCTGCTTTGAGTGTTGTTCCAAACTGGGCTGCCTGCGGGGCCACCTCGGGGAAACTTGAGGGTTGGTTTTACTCGTAGCTAGTCTCATCTGAGTGTTCCCTGAGAACGAGATATGTGCAGCTCCTATCGGGATTTGTCGGCACATTCGGGTGGTGTTGCTGGACTTGTTTTACCATTGTCGAGATGTCTTGTAACCGGGATTCGAGTCTGATCGGATTGTCTTGGGAGAAGGAATATCCTTCGTTGACCGTGAGAGCTTGTGATGGGCTAAGTTGGGACACCCCTGCAGGGATTTGATCTTTCGAAAGCTGTGCCCGCGGTTATGGGCAGATGGGAATTTGTTAATGTCTGGTTGTAGAAAACCTTAAACTAAGCTTAATTAAAATGAGTCAACTGAGTGTGTGGCCGTGATGGTCTCTTTTCGGCGGAGTCCGGGAAGAGAATACGGTCTCGTGTTATGCTTGATCGTAGGTTGTTCTAGGATCACTTCTTGATCATAGTTCATCGACCGTGCCTTTGCCTCCTCTTCTCGCTCTCATTTGCGTATGTTATCCACCATATAAGCTAGTAGGTTGTTGCAGCTCCACATCATACCTTTTACCCTTCCATAAGCTTAAATAGTCTTGATCGCGAGGGTGTGAGATTGCTGAGTCCCCGTGACTCACAGATTACTTCAAAAACCAGATGCAGGGACCGATGATGCCATTCCAGGAGACTCAACTGAGCTCAAGTGGGTGTTCAATGAGGACTCAGGACGATACTACGTGTCTTTCCCAGATGATCAGTAGTGGTGCCCAGTTGGGGCGATCGGGGACTATGTTGCATTTGGGGTTTATCTTTATTTTGGTTCCATAGTTGGACCTTGAGTGTATTTGGATGAATGTAATGTTATTAATGCTATTTTTGTGACGTGGCGAGTGTAAGCCAACTATGTACCTTTTTCCCTTATTGTATTACATGGGTTGTTGTGAAGATTACCTCACTTGCGACATTGCTTTCAATGCGGTTATGCCTCTAAGTCGTGCTTCGAAACGTGGGAGCTATAGCCGCATCGAGGGCGTTACTCCTACGTCTCCCACGACACCACTTGGACCAATGACAAGAGCCCGAGCAAAGGCTATCGAAGATAAGGTCAACTCCCTCCTATCCGAACTTCCACTTCCTACATATGAGACATGGCTACTACCTCATTTGGAGACCCTATGTTTGATCAGGTACTTGGAGGAAAGCCATGGATTAGCTACACCCAATAGAAAGGACGATGAGAACACCAAGGATGAGGGACAAGAGAAAGAGCTGCTGAAGAAGCTCCACCCACCGGGCGACCGATCGGAACCGGATGTCCGGCGCCTGAAGACCCAGCCGACCCAAGTCCCAGCCAACGCAGGCTATAGCGAGTGGACGTCCATCCAGGACCGAACGACTGACACCTCCCAGCGCCCGGATGACCATGCACCACCGGACGGCCGGCACCACCTCACCCGAGTCGAATCAGCGGATTTCCGAAGACCATCGGACGACCGATGCACAGGACATCTGACCCCGACCAGACGTCCGACCAAAGCACAACTGAACCAAAACAACGGACATCCGACAAGCACCGGACGTCCAGACCCTCGCGAGCCACCGGACGTCCAGCGTCTGTGTGTTGATTTCGTGTTGGGCCGAAGCCCATGTACCCCTTCGACCACTAAGACTATAAATAGATCTCCTCCCTGTTTCTAGGGTTAGCATTGTGTTAGCTCATATGTGAAACAGAGCTTCGCTCATCCATCCGGATCTACTCCATTGCAAGGGACCATCACCCCTTCGGAGAAGATCCACCTTGGATACAAGACCCCTCATGGGAAGATCCCTCGCGGATTCAAGGCCTCCTCACGGAGAAGAACTGGTTACCTTATGTATTGTCCTTTGTTGGATTTGGGTCGTGTATCTCTTTGTGTCTCGAGGATTGCCACCTCTTGAGCACTGCGTTAGATTTCCTTGAAGAGGAAAGGATGATGCAGCAAAGTAGTGTAAGTATTTCCCTCAGTTTTTGAGAACCAAGGTATCAATCCAGTAGGAGGCTACACGCGAGTCCCTCGTACCTGCACAAAACAAATAACTCCTTGCAACCAACGCGATAAGGGGTTGCCAATCCCTTCACGGTCACTTACGAGAGTGAGATCTGATAGATATGATAGAATAATATTTTTGATATTTTTGTGATAAAGATGCAAAGTAAAATAAAAGCAAAGTAAAAAAGCAAAGGAAATAACTAAGTATTGGAAGATTAATATGATGAAGATAGACCCAGGGGCCATAGGTTTCACTAGTGGCTTCTCTCAAGAGCATAAGTATTTTACGGTGGGTGAACGAATTACTGTTGAGCAATTGATAGAATTGAGCATAGTAATGAGAATATCTAGGTATGATCATGTATATAGGCATCACGTCCAAGACAAGTAGACCGACTCCTGCCTGCATCTACTACTATTACTCCACTCATCGATCGCTATCCAGCATGCATCTGGAGTATTAAGTTCATGAAAATAGAGTAACGCATTAAGCAAGATGACATGATGTAGAGGGATAAATTCATGCAATATGATAAAAACCCCATCTTGTTATCCTCGATGGCAACAATACAATACGTGCCCTGCTGCCCCTACTGTCACTGGGAAAGGACACCGCAAGATTGAACCCAAAGCTAAGCACTTCTCCCATTGCAAGAAAGATCAATCTAGTAGGCCAAACCAAACTGATAATTCGAAGAGACTTGCAAAGATAACCAATCATACATAAAAGAATTCATAGAAGATTCAAATATTGTTCATAGATAATCTTGATCATAAACCCACAATTCATCGCTCTCAACAAACACATCGCAAAAAGAAGATTACGTCGAATAGATCTCCACAAGAGAGGGGGAGAACTTTGTATTGAGATCCAAAAAGAGAGAAGAAGCCATCTAGCTAATAACTATGGACCCGAAGGTCTGAGGTAAACTACTCACACTTCATCGGAGAGGCTATTGTGTTGATGTAGAAGCCCTCCATGATGGATGCCCCCTCCGGCAGAGCTCCGGAACAGGCCCCAAGATGGGATCTCATGGATACAAAAAGTTGCGGTGGTGGAATTAGGGTTTTGGCTCTGTGTCTGATCATTTGGGGGTACGTAGGTATATATAGTAGGAAGGAGTACGTCGGTGGAGCAACAGGGGGCCCACGAGGGTGGAGGGCGCGCCTGGGGGGGGGGGGGGGGGGTAGGCGCGCCCCCTACCTCGTGGCCTCCTCCTTTATTTCTTGATGTAGGGTCCAAGTCTCCTAGATCATGTTCGGTGAGAAAATCACGTTCTCGAAGGTTTCATTCCGTTTGGACTCCATTTGATATTCCTTTTCTTTGAAACCCTAAAGTAGGCAAAAAACAGCAATTCTGGGCTGGGCCTCCGGTTAATAGGTTAGTCCCAAAAATAATATAAAAATTGATAATAAAGCCCAATAATGTCTAAAACAGTAGATAATATAGCATGGAGCAATAAAAAATTATAAATACGTTGGAGACGTATCAAGCATCCCCAACCTTAATTCCTGCTCGTTCTCGAGTAGGTAAATGATAATTTTTTTTGATGTGAAGTGCTACTTGGCATAATTTTAATGTAATTCTTCTTAATTTTGGTATGAATATTCAGATCTGAAAGATTCAAGATAAAAGTTCATATTGACATAAAAATAATAATACTTCAAGCATACTAACAAAGCAATCATATCTTCTCAAAATAACATGGCCAAAGAAAGTTATCCCTACAAAATCATATAGTCTGGCTATGCTCTATCTTCACCACACAAAGTATTTAAATCATGCACAACCCCGATGACAAGCCAAGCAATTTTTTCATACTTTTGACATTCTCAAACTTTTTCAATCTTCATGCAATACATGAGCGTGAGCCATGGATATAGGACTATATATGGAATAGAATGGTGGTTGTGGAGAAGATAGTCTCATATCAACTAGGCATATCAATGGGCTATGGAGATGCCAATCAATACATATCAATGTGAGTGAGTAGGGATTGCCATGCAACGGATGCACTAGAGCTATAAGTATATGAAAGCTCAACAAAAGAAACTAAATGGGTGTGCATCCAACTTGCTTGCTCATGAAGACCTAGGGCATTTTGAGGAAGCCCATCATTGGAATATACAAGCCAAGTTCTATAATGAAAAATTCCCACTAGTATATGAAAGTGACGAAATGAGAGACTCTCTATCATGAATATCATGGTGCTACTTTGAAGGACAAGTGTGGTAAAGGAACATTGTCCCTTCTCTCTTTTTCTCTCATTTTTTTATTTGGGCCTTTTCTCCTTTTTTATTTGGCCTCTTTTTTTAATTTATTTTTCGTCCGGAGTCTCATCCCGGCTTGTGGGGGTATCATAGTCTCCATCATCCTTTCCTCACTGGGACAATGCTCTAATAATGATGATCATCACACTTTTATTTTCTTACAACTCAACAATTACAACTCGATACTTAGAACAAAATATGACTCTATATGAATGCCTCCGGCGGTGTACCGGGATATGCAATGAATCAAGAGTGACATGTATGAAAAAATTATGAATGGTGGCTTTGCCACAAATACGATGTCAACTACATGATCATGCTAAGCAATATGACAATGATGGAGTGTGTCATAAAAAATGGAACGGTGGAAAGTTGCATGGCAATATATCTCGGAATGGCTATGGAAATGCCATAATAGGTAGGTATGGTGGCTGTTTTGAGGAAGGTATATGGTGGGTGTATGATACCGGCGAAAGGTGCGCGGTATTAGAGAGGCTAGCAATGGTGGAGGGAAGAAAAGTGCGTATAATCCATGGACTCAACATTAGTCATAAAGAACTCATATACTTATTGCAAAAATCTACAATTTATCAAAGCAAAGTATTACGTGCATGCTCCTAGGGGGATAGATTGGTAGGAAAAGACCATCGCTCGTCCCCGACCGCCACTCATAAGGAAGACAATCAAAAAATAAATCATGCTCGGACTTCATCACATAACGGTTCACCATACGTGCATGCTACAAGAATCACAAACTTTAACACAAGTATTTCTCAAATTCACAACTACTCAACTAGCACAACTTTAATATCACCATCTTCATATCTCAAAACAATTATCAAGCATCAAACTCCTCATAGCATTCAACACACTCATAAGAAAGTTTTTACTATTCTTGAATACCAAGCATATTAGGATTATTTAAGAAAATTATAATGCTATTTAAGACTCTCAAAATAATATAAGTGAAGCATGAGAGATCAATAGTTTCCATAAAAAAATTCCACCACCGTGCTCTAAAAAATATAAGTGAAGTACTAGAGCAAAACTATATAACTCAAATGATATAAGCGAAGCACATAGAGTATTCTAACAAATTCCAAATCATGTATGACTCTCTCAAAAGGTGTGTACAGAAAGGATGATTGTGGTAAACTAAAAAGCAAAGACTCAAATCATACAAGACGCTCCAAGCAAAACACATATCATGTGGTGAATAAAAATGTAGCTCCAAGTAAAGTTACCGATAGAAGTAGACGAAAGAGGGGACGCCTTCCGGGGCATCCCCAAGCTTTGGCTTTTAGGTGTCCTTAGATTATCTTGGGGGTGACATGGGCATCCCCAAGTTTAGGCTCTTGCCACTCCTTCTTCCATAATCCATCGAATCTTTACCCAGAACTTGAAAACTTCACAACACAAAACTTAAAGTAGAAAATCTCGTGAGCTCCGTTAGCGAAAGAAAACAAAAGACTACTTCAAGGTACTGTAATGAACTCATTCTTTATTTATATTGGTGTTAAACCTACTGTATTCCAACTTCTCTATGGTTTATAAACTATTTTACTAGCCATAGATTCATCAAAATAAGCAAACAACACACCAAAAACAGAATCTGTCAAACACAGAACAATCTGTAGTAATATGTAGCTAGCGCAAGATCTGGAACCCCAAAAATCCTATAATAAATTGCTGTACGTGAGGAATTTATCTATTAATCATATGAAAAAAGAATTAACTAAATATCACTTTCCAAATAAAAATGGCAGCAGTTCTCGTGAGCGCTAAAGTTTCTGTTTTTACAGCAAGATATCAAGACTTCCCCAAGTCTTCCCAACGGTTCTACTTGGCACAAACACTAATTAAACACAAAAAACACAACCAAAACAGAGGCTAGATAAATTATTTATTACTAAACAGGAGCAAAAAGCAAGGAATAAAATTAAAATTGGGTTGCCTCCCAACAAGCGCTATCGTTTAACGCCCCTAGCTAGGCATAAAAAGTAAGGATAGATCTAGGTATTGCCATAATAGAAAGATAAATCATTAAAACTCATTTCATATTCTCTATGTTCGGCAGCAAGTTTTATTTGTGGCAAGCAAAAGTAATCAAAAGGGCTAAATTTAATGGGACAAAAGTCCCCAAGATCAACTTTGGGAGGTATAGGTTCCTCCTTTGGCCCTTCGTATTGCACCACCCATTCATCATTATATGCATTCTTTTGACAGAACTTTGTGAGCCTATACTCAAGAGAATATCCTAGTTCATTATTTTGAATGGCCAAATCATCATTAAGTTCAAAAATTCTATCAACTAAAACATTGGTAGGAACCCTTTTTCTAAGATTTTCATTGAAAGCAACATAGTCTAGAGATTGAAAACGCATTATTTCTTCTCGATCAAAAAGGATAGCCTCTATGGGAGGACGGCAAGCGTCCACCCTATAATGCGCAAAGATTTCTTTCGCCTCTTTTATTATGAATCTAAACTCATGAGCCAAAAAGATAGTAGAGGCACGCTTAACAGAATAATGCTCAATATTAGAAAATTCTAGGAAAATCCTTTGCATGCAAGGGTGCATGTGCATGAATTGTCTTTCAAGTTCAACTACAAGCATGGCAATGGCATCCGCAAGACTACTAGTTCTATGAAGGATAGAACTACCCATAGAAGGTAAAGCACCGGCACAAGTAAAGAAATCTTGGATAACTCCTTTTCCAATAATATTACCACTACCAATACGGAATGTTTTTGTATGTAAGACAGGGGGTTCTTCAGCAGGAGCGTCAGAATTTTTCATGATATTATTATTGTCCATATCAACAATAATTTCCCCAATTTCAGACATAACGGCAGAAATTGGCAAATAGAGAAAGAGAGGGAGGATAGAGAGAGAGGGCGAATAAAACGACAAGGGTGAAGTGGGGAGAGGAAAACGAGAGGCAAATGGCAAATAATGTAATGCGGGAGATAAGGGTATGTGATGGGTACTTGGTATGTTGACTTTTGTGTAGACTCCCCAGCAACGGCGCCAGAAATCTTCTTGCTACCTCTTGAGCACTGCGTTGGATTTCCTTGAAGAGGAAAGGATGATGCAGCAAAGTAGCGTAAGTATTTCCCTCAGTTTTTTAGAACCAAGGTATCAATCCAGTAGGAGGCTACGCGCGAGTCCCTCGTACCTGCACAAAACAAATAACCCCTCGCAACCAACGCGATAAGGGGTTGTCAATCCCTTCACGGTCACTTACGAGAGTGAGATCTGATAGAATAATAGTTTTGGTATTTTTGTGATAAAGATGCAAAGCAAAATAAAAGCAAAGTAAAAAGCAAAGGAAATAACTAAGTATTGGAAGATTAATATGATGAACATAGACCACGGGGCCATAGGTTTCACTAGTGGCTTCTCTCAAGAGCATAAGTATTTTACGGTGGGTGAACGAATTACTGTTGAGCAATTGACAGAATTGAGCATAGTTATGAGAATATCTAGGTATAATCATGTATATAGGCATCACGTCCAAGACAAATAGACCGACTCTTGCCTGCATCTACTACTATTACTCCACTCATTGATCGTTATCCAGCATGCATCTAGAGTATTAAGTTCATGAAAACAGAGTAACGCCTTAAGCAAGATGACATGATGTAGAGGGATAAATTCATGCAATATGATAAAAACCCCATCTTGTTATCCTCGATGGCAACAATACAATACGTGCCTTGCTGCCCCTACTGTCACTGGGAAAGGACACCGCAAGATTGAACCCAAAGCTAAGCACTTCTCCCATTGCAAGAAAGGTCAATCTAGTAGGCCAAACCAAACTGATAATTCGAAGAGACTTGCAAAGATAACCAATCATACATAAAAGAATTCAGAGAAGATTCAAATTTTGTTCATAGATAATCTTGATCATAAACCCACAATTCATCGCTCTCAACAAACACATCGCAAAAAGAAGATTACATCGAATAGATCTCCACAAGAGGGGGAGAACTTTGTATTGAGATCCAAAAAGAGAGAAGAAGCCATCTAGCTAATAACTATGGACCCGAAGGTCTGAGGTAAACTACTCACACTTCATCGGAGAGGCTATGGTGTTGATGTAGAAGCCCTCCATGATGGATGCCCCCTCCGGCAGAGCTCCGGAACAGGCCCCAAGATGGGATCTCATGGATACAGAAAGTTGCGGTGGTGGAATTAGGGTTTTAGCTCCGTGTCTGATCGTTTGGGGGTACGTAGGTATATATAGTAGGAAGGAGTACGTCGGTGGAGCAACAGGGGGCTCACGAGGGTGGAGGGCGCGCCTGGGGGGGGGGGGGGGTAGGCGCGCCCCTACCTCGTGGCCTGCTCTTTTGTGTCTTGACGTAGGGTCCAAGTCTCCTGGGTCTTGTTCGTTGAGAAAATCACGTTCCCGAAGGTTTCATTCCGTTTGGACTCCGTTTGATATTCCTTTTCTTCGAAACCCTAAAATAGGCAAAACACAACAATTCTGGGCTGGGCCTCCGGTTAATAGGTTAGTCCCAAAAATAATATAAAAGTGGATAATAAAGCCCAATAATGTCCAAAACATTAGATAATATAGCATGGAGCAATCAAAAATTATAGATATGTTGGAGACATATCAAGGATCTAGCATACATGTGACCTAATCTTGTTGGTTTGAGTGATTTTCTCATGTTTTCCCTCGTGTTCTTCATGCCCCTCGTAGGGATCCGCTCCTTTCGTGAAAGATCGGCCATATAGGGTTCCACCCTACATCACTTTGGGATGCCCCCCGCCTCCGTATATAAAGGGGGAGGAGAGGAGGCCGCCCCCCCTAGGGGCGCGCCAAGTGTGGGGAGTCATACTAGGACTCCCTAGTCCTAGTAGGATTCCCCTCTCCTTTTCCCTTTTCCGGAGTAGAAAAGGGGGAAAGAGAGGAGGAGTAGGAGAGGGAAAGGGGGGCGCCGCCCCCACCCCTTGTCCAATTCGGATTGGCAAGGGTGGGGGGGCGCCACCTCCTGGTTGGCCCTCTTTCTTCTCCACTAAGGCCCATGGTGGCCCATTAACCTCCCGGGGGGTTCTGGTAACCCCCGGTACTCCGAAACTCATCCGAAACAACCCAAACCATTCCGGTGTCCGAATGTAACCTCATAATATATGAATCTTTACCTCTCGACCATTTCGAGACTCCTCGTCATGTCCGTGATCTCACCCGGGACTCCAAACAAACTCCGGTCATCAAATCGCATAACTCATAATACAAATCGTCATCGAGCATTAAGCGTGCGGACCCTACGGGTTTGAGAACTATGTAGACATGACCGAGACACATCTCTGGTCAATAACCAATAGCGGAACCTGGATGCTCATATTGTCTCTTACATATTCTACGAAGATCTTTATTGGTCAAACCGCATAACAATATACGTTGTTCCCTTTGTCATCGGTATGTTAGTTGCTCGAGATTCGATCGTCGGTATCTACATACGTAGTTCAATCTCGTTACCGACAAGTCTCTTTACTCGTTCTGTAATGCATCATCCCGTAACTAACTCATTAGTCACATTGCTTGCAAGGCTCATAGTGATGTGCATTACCGAGAGGGCCCAGAGATACCTCTCCGATACACGGAGTGACAAATCCTAATATTGATCTATGCCAACTCAACAAACACAATCGGAGACACCCGTAGAGCATCTTTATAATCACCCAGTTATGTTGTGACATTTGATAGCACACAAGATGTTCCTCCGGTATTCGGGAGTTGCATAATCTAATAGTCAGAGGAACATGTATAAGTCATGATGAAAGCAATAGCAATAAAACTAAATGATCATTATGCTAAGCTAACGGATGGGTCTTGTCCATCACATCATTCTCTAATGATGTGATCCCGTTTATCAGATGACAACACATGTCTATGGTTAGAAAACTTAACCATCTTTGATTAACGAGCTAGTCAAGTAGAGGCATACTAGGGACACTCTGATTGTCTATGTATTCACACATGTACCAAGTTTCCGGTTAATACAATTCTAACATGAATAATAAACATTTATCATGATATAAGAAAATATAAATAACAACTTTATTATTGCCTCTAGGGCATATTTCCTTCGGCGACACCATCACACGGATAAAAGAAAAAAATGGATTAATCAATAGTTGAACACCGAAGCATCAACCACTTGCATGGTGGTAGGAGCAAGTGGCAGTGTGTCAAGTCCCTAAGTTGCGGTACATATCCTGAAGCCTTGCAGTGCTCCATGGTCGGCAATGCATCATCATATGCACATCTTCGCGATAACCGATAGGTGCACCTCAAATAATATGTTAATGTTTTTACCTGATAAAATAAATAGTGATACAAATTTATTTGCCATGTGCAAATTATACCAACGACTTGTATGAAAAAAAATGTAATGTTTCATTAAGATCACTATCCGACTATTTTGTACAAAAAAAACCAAAATTGGTTTCCCCTATAATACTTGAATGAGCTAGTCTATAGATTTAATCTGAATTCGACATCAGAAGGGCCTCTATTCAATTTTGTGAGCATTACAACACACTATATTCTGACGGCCAAGAAACCATCAAAGTAAACAATTCAAGATTTGCATGGGTACAAACATAGATAAAAATAAACCTCCACATTCGCTATGGTTTAGTTGAACTCTACATACTAAATAGAGACGACCATGGAGAGAAGCATGCTGAAATTAAAACGAGAGGAGGGAACGGCACATATCATCTTTACAAAATCCACATATTAGGAAAATAAAATGTGAGTGATAGAGAGGTAGAGAAGCACCTAATTTCGTTGGTCCTATCTCTTCTTTCTCGGTAATTATAAGGAATATCAGGAAATAATTTGCCGCAGTACTAATGAAAACTACCTGGGTACTATGCAAAGAGACAAAACAAAAAGCATTAATCAATTGCTAGGTGTGCCAACTTGTAGTGTTATCCTTCATATGCTAATCTCATATACCAAAGCATTTTAGTTTGACTTGTTTTAGTTTTGCATAAAACATGCAATTAACACAAGGTTGGCCGATGAATCTCGCTGCAGTAGTCTCATCCATCGCCTTTTTCTTTTTTGGACAACTGTCCACAGCCACAACACTACGAAAAAAACTATCCTTGGGCTCATGAAAATATAGGCAAATACTGAATCTGTTCTACAGTATAAGAGGGTTCAATTATCACCTCAGCTCACCTGGGAAGCAACACTCTGACAACATGTATGCCTTATTCTCCAAATGTACAGATAGGAAAAGGCAAAGTTCAACAAGGCCTTAATAGTATTCATGGACATCACAATTCACTGGTGAGTGCAAAAACTATACAGAAAACAAAAAGGAACAAAACAAAGCCAGGTTTTTACGCCTAAATGGAATTGTCAAATGCAGAAAGAACACGTGTGCATTTTTCTTCAAATGTACAGATAGGAAAAGGGCAGAAGGAATAGACATTCACAATACAGTGACACGCTACCTAGCTCATGGCATGAGCTGAGACAGTCTAGAAATGGTCAAATATATATAGCATAGCTAACAGAGCTCATTCACAACTCTGTTGGTTTGGACACGTCCAAGTTCAAGCATACTGCAAATCCATCAGTGAGAGCTTGAAGCAGAGCAATGAGCCAAACAACACTGTAAGTTTTTTCTCTAAAAAAACTACACTGTAAGTCAAAAACAGTTCAGAGAGACAAATGCTAGCAAGGGATTGCAGAGAATTTTGCCATATGCTCTTTTGTTTGTCAAATAACTTCATTGGCTATTGGCGTGGCTAAACAATACTCTACTATACATTGTGTTCCGTCAGTTAGGAAAAGAAGCATATAATAGCATGGAATTAGAAGTTTTATCATATAATAGCGGTGTTCACATGTTTGAATATAAACCATAGAATCCTCCCCTAAATAAAATTCGAATAATCCATGAAGCGTGTAAAGCTGATAATATTAAACGGACACTCGTTATGCTACTCTTCAAGTTAAGAGGTGGCTTACTTAGGGGTATTGATAGCTGAGCCATGATGATGCAACAATTTGTTAACATTCTGCACTCAAAAGATCATATAATCAATCAACAGAAAGAGAAGGAGCAATCTAACAACCCAACTAACTGAAGAACAAGTGCAAATGTTTATTTTTCATAAAAACAAACATTAATTAGTTCTGATGAACCCAATTATATTGTTACATATATGCATCAATTTTGTTCATACATAACTTCTGGGCGGCATGTATATTTCATTAGAACTCATTAGGCTGTTGATCGTTTGAGAAATGTATCAACTTTGCATGAAGCACGGAAATTGATCTGATGGAAGTCGAGTATGTACTGTGTACACTTTTCATGCATAAAAGGACGCCTTGTCGTCTCTCACAAATAAATAAATAAATGGTGTTATAGAAATTATTAAACCACTGATTTTAAGAAAAGATCCGGTGGATCACCTAGCTAACTGATGATATATTGTTACAAAGATTATCAAACCACTAGCTCCCGAGAAAATATCCACGTGGACCTATAGAGATCAATATCTCTCCAGCTCGGGCTCACAATTTGGGATTTCATATCGTATTTTTCACCACTGTCGATAAAATGAAGAGCATCATGGTCTCCGTCTTCACAAGTATGAATGGACTTGCAGAAAAATCTGCTGATGAAAAGTGCTTTGCTGCCTAGCCCACCTGAAACCGGCACCCAGTGCACTTCATCGTTGACATCCATCTCGTAAACCTCCACCTTGGTAGTGAAGTTGATACTATATTGAGGCCAATGCAATTGTCTCTTCACCATGAGCAGTTTCCCATGTGACTCAATCAGGTATCGAATGACGGTGATGATATCCTTGGGTTCATGTTGAACCTCATCTTCTAACCATGTAGCACCCTCGAGAATCATGCCATCGCCAGTTTTATTCCGAAGTTCATCTAAGGCCCGCTCCTCAGAGTCCTCACTCACTGCCTCGGTATGGTCCTCAAAACTATTTGTGACCTCATCCTTACAGCCCTTATCATTGTTGCTGGAATCAAAGTTATCGTAAACTTCGCGCCACACACTGCGACTTGAATTTCCCGATGGGTGCCTAATGAGGCACTCAGTGCTAGTAATGGTGGGCATGCCATCACTATTAATTTCTATACCGAGAGAAACAAGGTCCTCCGCCTCGGTGATTCCATATAATTTATCGCCAAGAAAAGCAATGTCAACGATGTCCACGAAAGGAGCACTTTGTGGCTCAGGCAACCACACACCTTTCCCTGGACGGATTAAGATGAGGGGGTGATTCCAGTTGTTGGTCATGACAGCGACGATGTCCAAAGGCGTTGATCGCATGAGCACTTTACGGACCTCGAAAAGCTCAGAAACTTGGCCAATGACAGCATCCAACTCGGGAAGCGACACAGTGATGCCAGTGAACGGATTGTGCAAGGAGTAGCTATGCATCTTCTTGGCGTCGATGAAGTCGAGGGCGAGCCAATCGTCGGTAGAGCCAATGCATCTTGTGTTGCTGGGCAATGTGGGAAGCCGGGGCGGCGAGGTGCAAATAGGGTCCGAAGGTTTGTAGAACGAGCCGTCTGACATGACAATCCAGGGAAGTTGCCGTGAAGCCGAAATGTGCCGACGCATAGACAGATGCCACGAACGGCACACCGCACGGAAGCGAGCTCGATCGGCAGAGACCCAATGACGGTCGCGTCGCACCTTCTTGAAGTCAGCGGGTTCAGCGGAGGAACCAAGGAGCCCTTGGACTAGCGACCACGCCGAGGAGAAGAAGCCTCCCCGTGGAGGGGAGGATACGAGGCGGTCGATGATGAGGTCTAGTAGGTCTTGCGGGAGTTCTGACCACGGCGCCGGAGTGGACGTCGCCATAGACAGAAGCGGCTGTGGATCGGGTAGGTTTGTGTTGTGTCAAGCGTGTAGTCGGGGCACCGCGAGTACTACCCTACGTAGGAGTATAAGGATAGATTGGTTCCGAATTTGACGGGAATCCCGCACCGAAACGGGCCCCATCGCGAACGAACACGCCTGAGTTTGAGTCGGACTCCAATTTGCGTGCCGAAACCGAGCACTGCCGCGCCGACCCCATCGACGACAAGGGGAAGCAGCCGCAGGACGAGTACTACCACCTTGCCCCAAGGAGATACGGAGCCGCGCGGCCTTCAAGCTGCAGCAGCTCGACGACTGCTTCCTGTTCCTCCCGGCGGCACACGCCGTGCCCGACCTTTGCGTGGCGCCGGGCGGCTGGGTCCAGGTGGCCGTCGGCTGCGCCCCCGTCGGCGCCTTCATCTTCGGCGTCGACGTCGTGCTCATCCGCCCTGTCCGCGGCGCGCACTCGCTCACGGAGGACATCACCACCAGTCCACCACCAAGTGCCGATCCGCCGTGCGGAAGCTCATGGACTCCAGGGGCGTCGCGCCTTCCACGTCGTTCCCCACGACGGCTCGCCCAACGTCAGCGGCGCGTCGGCACTGGAGGCCACCACGCAGTCCGCGCTCGTCATCGACGCCGTTCACTTGGCCACCGCGTTCAACGCCCAAAAGGGAACTGAGTAGGGCAACTCCTAATTTTATTTAGAGTGAATTCCACTTTTTACTCCTTAGTTATGCATTTTTGACACTAATTACCCTGTCGAATGAAAAATCGTCAAGATTACCCCTTTTAAAAGCTTTGAAACCTTGTTTTTTTATGCGTGTCTATTAGGCAAGGTGTAAGGTGTTGACCAGAGTTTAAAAATATCAAGACGAGGAAGAGGATTTGAACATATAGGTAAGAGAAATCTGAACATGAATATCGATTATGCCCTCAGATCTTTACGCATTTTACCGCGCCACGTCGGCGTAACATGCCGGTACTATCTAACAGAAACAAGCAAAGTGCTAAACTGGGGTAAAACTGTGTTCAAAATCTTCTAAATGAAATATTTGGTAGAAGTTGCACTAAATAGAGTAATATGTGTCACAAATGCAGAATTACAGAGTAAAAAGTGGAATTCACTCTTTTATTTATCATGAAATGATTTTATTATCATTTATCCAAAGTTATGTCATGTGAAGTTTTAGAGTATCTCCAACAGACGCTCAATATTAGCGTCCGTGCTCAAAAATTCACAAGTTTATCGCGCGCGGAGTTGAAAATAGCACTTCAGCGGGCGCTACATAATAGAGCACGCTGTAAAAAGTGTTTAGGGCGCCCGACGAAATTGGATCGTAAACCGTATATTTAGCGCCTGAGCTCCAGCACGCTGAACTTCTCATGCACGTGAAAAGTGTCCCGTGCGCCCGCAGCTGCCGTTGGCCTCCTCGCATGTGCCCGCCGCCGTCCTCCTCACGTGCGCCCGCCGCCGGCCTCCTCACGTGCGCGCGCCAGCCCGCCAGCCGGCCACGGGCGGCGGGGCGCGGTCGCGGCCACGGCCACGATGGCGGCTGGGTAGGGAGGAGCATGGCCACGACCACGGGCAGCGCTGCCACGGCGGGACGGACCACGGCCACGGCCACGACGGCGGCGGGGCGGGGACGAGCATAGCCACGGCCACGGTCGCGGAGGTGGCGGGGCGGGGAGGAGCGCGGCCACGACCACAGCAGGGCGAACTGTGGCCACGGCCACGGGCGGCAGGGTGCCGTCATGGTCACGACGGTGGCGGGGCGCGGAGCAGCGCGGCCATGGCGGCGCGGCCACGACGGGGCGGAGCGCGGCCATGGCGGCGGTCGGCCACGGTGGGGCGGAGCACAGCCACGGCCACGGGCGGCGGGGCATGGCCATGACCATGGCGGCGAGCTAGGTACGGGCGCGCGTGGTTAATTTTGGATGCCTGTTGGAGATGCTACTGTTGCTAGCTGGGCAATACATTTTTGGGCGTCTGCTGGAGATACTTGGTCACCCGATGCACTAAAACGTTATTTTGACACTGTAAAAAAATTTAGTGTGCGGCTTCATAAGGCGTCTGTTGGAGATGCTCTTAGGATACACCGAGAAGCCAATGAACACCAACAGATGATGCTTGGTAGGATACTATCTCTCTCTCTTTTTGGTGTTGGAATTTGGGGTTCTTTATTTAAAGAAATTACACTTGGCACAGTCAATCATTAGGCTACTGATCAGGAAAGGAGGTACATCATCAATTCAAGCATCGGTCACTTACAGCGAACAAGCTTGCTTTGCGTAAAGGTGAGCCGGGAAATCAGAAGATTTAGGAACATGTTGAATAATAAAAGGGCTAAAACTAGAAAATAAATCCCTAATTTGCAAAAATAAAAGGTGCCACAACAAAACGAGAGTTGTGGCGAGTGTTTCAGAGGTCTACTACCTCGAAGCAGTGCATCTTCACGACGACGTTGGTAAGCCCTTTAGGTTTTGCAAAAATAACACCATCACGCAAAGAGAGCACATCGGCAATCAGAGGATCCGTGACACCGTCATGAGGCTTACACCAGTCCCCTAGAAACCTTGTCGACGAATGAGCAACACCAAATGCCCCTTTCTCTAGGATGCTTTCAATACCAACGTCCGTGTTGATTTTCGGGGAAAGGGGGGTGGCTCCACCCGAACCGAGGAAGGGTAAGGGCCTGTTCCATCGAAAGTTCTAGGATGGCAAGGGTCTCACGAAACCATACTCGTTGCCTCTTCTTACTTTTAAATTTTTTCTTGTGTCAACATAGAACAACATGAGTGTTGTGTTAACTTTTGAAATTTTTCTGGGTTTGTTTGGACATTTTTATACATTAACTAAGTTTTCTATGCATTTATGTGCATAATTCAAATTTGAACTACAAACATATGCTCCTGTGCATATAAATGGATTGAAAAATCAAATGTCTGTCCTTGGTTGCATGCTTAGGTCCCTTGCAAGAAATGTGAATGAATCTCAAACACCTTGCCATCGTCGCTCGGCCGCAAGCATTGAAATACATGGTTTTTAAATTCTAGTAAATCCAAAACTCGTTTGAAATTCATGAAATTTGGCATGCTCTCATGGAACGACATCAACATGTCGTGATAAAAAAATTGTCCCATTTGGTGCAGGTTTAGGTATAAGCTTCTCAGAAACCAGAATTTCTCAGAAGCCTCATGGTTCCGGTAGGGAATATATGTGCATCCTTCATGGATGAAACTATATTCGTTGCCTCTTCTTGTTTTCAATTTTTCCTAGTGCCAACATAGAGCAACAAAAGTGTGTTAAAAATTGGAATTTTGGGGTTCGTTTGGAAATTTTTATATATTAACTGAGTTTTCTAGATATTTCATGTGTATAATTTAAATTTTAACTACATGCATAGGCTCCAATGCAGAAAATAGGTTGAAAACTCAAATGTGTGTCCTTGGATGCATGCTTAGGTCCCATGTAAGAAATAAGAATAAATTTCAAACACCATGGCGCCGTTGCTTGCCGGCAAAATAGTGAGATGTTTTATTTTTAAATTCTAGTAAATCTAAAACTCGTTTGAAATTCGTCAAACTTGGCATGCTTCATTTTTTTTGAGTTGCCAAAACACTTTATTCATCTGGTTGAATATGAAGCGGGATACATGAAGGGTCATGGGGGTGAATTAGCCACAGGTGGCGACCCTGGTCAAATATCAAAGAATGTTTGGCAAGATTGTGTGCGTCAATGTTCGATGCTCTACCTTCGAAAGTAAAAACACATGAACTAAAAGAGGATCTTCGCATGGAGATCTCCTTTATGACTGTCATATAAGCTCCACCCTCTCCTCTTTGTATGTCATCAATTACTATTTTGCAGTCACTTGCCACCACAAAATTCTGAAGCGAGAGGTCTTCTGCTAAAGCAAGTGCTTCGCGGCAAGCTAAGGCTTCAACCACTCCAGGATCAGTAATTCCTGAAAATACAAGCGCCGAAGAGCCCAAGTACAAGCCTGTACTATTCCGACATACTGCTGCTGCTGCTGTACCTGTGTCAGATAAGCCTGCATCAACACTGATTTTCATATGTCCGCTCGGCGGGGGCGTCCAAGTCAACCTCGAAGGCGTAGCCACTGATGGCCTTTTCATCGTCCTCTGGTTCAGCTTGCAGATTGTTTCCAGATCAAGCAAGAAGTGTTGAACGAACTTGTGCGTTGCCATCGGACTTTGGTAGACCTCCTCATGGATTGCTTTGCGCCTGGCTGTCCAGATCGCCCACAAGGTGACTGCCATCTCCACAAACTGTGCATGCGAGAGTGATTCTTGAGCCTGAAATAACCAGTGTTTGGCATTTGGTTCACGAATATCTGCCATAACTTCCACTATCTCCTCATCAGCCAAAGACCATACACAACGTGCCATCGAACACTCTGTTAAAGAATGTTGCCAGGAGTCAATGCAACCGCATAGTTGGCAATTCTTGACAATACTCATATGTCTATGCTTTCTCACATCTTCAGTCGGTAAGGGATGCCTTGCGAGTCTCCACAGGAAGGTTTTGATTTTTGACGGGATACTAATATTCCAAAGCGAGCTCCATCCTTTCTCCTCCTGGGACAAATCTGATACTGATGTCCGCCCTCCAAGCAAATCCTCACCTCTTCTCTTTGTTTCTGCTAGCAGTTTATAGGCTGATTTCACTGAAAAGGAGCCTTTTTCTCATACTGCCAAGCCCAGAAGTCTGACATGGGTATGGTGCATAATGGTATGTTCTTGATGGCCTCAACATCAATCGGTAAAAAGTACTGCTATAGAATATCAGCTTTCCACGTTACTATTGTGGGATCAATCAATTCCGCCACCATAGTGGGCGGGTTCGGCGACAAGCAGGAAATCGGCTTCATTGAAGTGTCTCTGGGAATCCAGTTATGTGACCATACCTGCATGGACTTCCCATCTCCTATCCTGCTTATTATGCCTTGAGATAGCACGTCTCTCCCCTCAACCAGTGATCGCCATACCTGCGATGGGTGAGAGCCCACAGCGGCATCCAAGAAGTTAACCTCCGGATAATAAATCGCCTTGAGTAACTTTGCACAAAGAGAGTCAGGCGTAACAAACAAACGCCATGCCTGTCGGGCTAATAATGCAAGGTTGAACAACTCAAGGTCTCTGAATCCAAGTCCTCCGTACTTCTTTGGTTGTGTCATTGTGTGCCAAGAAACCCAGTGGGGCTTATGTTTGCCCTCTTTGCTGCCCCAAAAGAACTGTCGGATGAGTTTGTTTAGGTGTTCGCACAGCCCCCTCGGGAGTTTAAAGCATGACATAGAAAAAACTGGGACCGCCTGCGCTACGGACTTGATCAAAATTTCTTTCCCCGCAGCAGAGATTGCTTTTCAATCCACCCCTTTACCTTGCTCCAAAGCCTGTCCTTTAGGTACTTGAGAGCCCCAGTTTTACTAGATCCAATATCAGATGGCATTCCCAGATACTTTTCGTTAAGAGTTTCAGTTTGTACATTCAGTATACCTTTGACCTCCTGTCTAGTAGATTCTGGACAACATTTACTAAAAAGACCGAGGACTTGCTACTGTTAATCCTTTGGCCTGAAGCTTGACAGTAAGCATTCAGTAAGTTTGACACCTCCCTCGCCCCTGCACCATTTGCCTTGAAAAACTGCATGCTATCATCCGCAAATAAAAGGTGGTTAACCGGGGGCGCCGAAGGAGCCACCTGAATTCCACCAACTTGTGACGACTGATCTCTAGATTTGAGGAGGCCTGAAAGGCCCTCCGCTGCTAACAAGAAAAGGTAGGGTGATATTGGGTCTCCCTGCCGAATACCTCTAGAAGGTTTAAATTCCTCAAGTTTTCTCCCATTGAAAATAACAGAGAAGGAGACTGATTTTACCATGCTCATTACCCTTTGTACCCCATAACTCGGAGAAACCCAGCTTGATCATTATAGCCTCCAAATAATCCCACTCCACTCTGTCATATGCTTTCATCATATCCAATTTCAAGGCACAATTCCTATGCTTTAGAGCTTTATTCCGTTTCATGAAATGGAGACACTCATAGGCCATAATAATGTTATCCGTGATCATTCGCCCTGGCACAAAAGCTGATTGCTCTGGTGAAATAATCTCTGGTAGTATCTCCTTAAGACGGTTAGCAACAACTTTTGAAGCAATTTTGTACAGGACGTTGCATAAACTTATTGGACGGAACTGAGTAAGGGAAGTAGGAGATTTAACCTTCGGTGTGAGAACCAGGTATGTACTGTTGATGCATTCCGCACTTTCCTCACCATGCAGTATGCGTATGACAGCTTTAGTCACTTCATCACCACAAATGTCCCAATGTTTTTGGAAGAAATGGGCCGGAAAGCCGTCTGGACCTGGCGCTTTTGTTGGAAACATATGAAAAAGAGCTGTTTTTACCTCCTCCCCTATGTATGAAGCATTCAAAGAAGCATTCATTGTAGGGGTGACTCTGGTTGAAACCGAGTCCAAAACTTGGTGCATATTGGTAACCCCTTCAGAAGTGTATAGCTCTGTGTAAAACTGAGTTGCCATCTGCTCAAGTTCGTTAATTTCCGTCACAACATCCCCATTACCCTTTGTCAAAGATTTGATAAGGTTCTTTCTTCTCCTCATTGTGGCTCTGATGTGGAAGTACTGGGTGTTCTTGTCACCTTGTGCTAACCAATCAACATGTGATCTCTATTTCCATAAGATTTCTTCCCGGTGATCTCCAGCTCGTGTTTCATCCTTTTAATCTCCCGCCTCACATTACCAAACGTTTGACGATCCCATCTAGACAAGTCACCGGCAAGTTGTTGAAGTTTATCCTTCAATTCACTAACTGTCAGACTATCGTGGTCTTTCTTCCACTCACCGTCCACGAAAGCTTTTAATTCTGGGTGTGTTTCCCACATCAACTCGTACTTAAATTGTTTAGGGCCACCCTTCTTGAGAAGATCATCCGAGAACTTCAGCATAATAGGGGTATGGTCAGAACAAGCTGCTGTCTCATGCACAACCGATGCAGCCGGAAATAATGAGCACCAGTTTGTATCAGCTACCGCCCTATCCAGGCGAACCCTTGTGTAAGTGCCTCCAGATACCCTCTTCTCAAAAGTCCATGGGGAGCCCGTGTGGCCCAGGTCAGTTAGTCCACAAACATCAAGGGCTTCTCTGAAGCCATCAAGCTATGTCTGACTCCGTTGGCCTACTCCCTCATATTCAGAATGGAGCAAAACCTCATTAAAATCGCCCAGCATCACCCATGGTTCTCCTGATAATGCTGCAAGTGAGCGTATTGTATCCCATGTTTTGTGCCTCTCCGAGACCTGTGCTTCACCGTAAATACAGGTTAGCCTCCAGGGTGCCGACCCTAGGTCAGAAATTTTTGCATCAATGTGATACTTCGAATGGCCCAACACCTCAAGTTTTATTTCCTCATTCCAAAAAAGTACAAGACCACCGCTCCGACCGGAGCTACTAACTGCAAAAGATTTATTGTAACCAAAAGAAGAAGCTAGAATCTCAGCACCCGTGTTTTGGATCTGAGTTTCAACTAAACACAACACGACTGGGGTAAATTTGGTCGCCATCTCGCGAACCTCTCGAACTATCGCGGGATTACCCAAACCGCGGCAGTTCCAGCATATTACACTCATTGTACCCGGCGGTCTCCCACACGGGGAGCCGCCAATGTATCATCTATTACAGTTGTCTCCATTGCTTTTTCATCCACAGAAACACTATCATTACCCCGCATCTTCTTCTTGTTTGCGTTTTTCTGCGGCGTGCTTACGAGGTCTGAAGAGCTGCTGCTGCCATAAATTGTTGTACTATATCTGCCACTGCAGGTCCATTTCCCGCCAGTACTATTGCTCCCGCCACCGTTTCCAGATCGATGCCCTCTGCATAATTCGAGACTGAATCAACGGCGCTTCTTTTGCGAAGCAGACCTCCATCTGCAGCCCGGACATCTTGGCTCGGAGGGGCCTCTGTTGCATCCCCACCGTTACGTTCCTTATTCTGGACACCTAGAGACACAGCATTAAAACGCCAGCTTTCAGTGGGTATATTAGCTCCTCTGCCCCTTCCTCGTCCAAAACCATCGTCATCCCCGCGTCCACCCCTACCCAGAGGGTTTTCACTTGAGTCCCTATGGTTGCCAAAGCCACGTCCCCTTGATTTTCCTCTTCCTCTGCTGCGACCTCCATCTGCCAGTATGAAATCCCCCCATTCCAACTTGTCCACATCATGCTCTCCATTGCTGCATTCTTCATACCAAAGTCCCAGTAGACCACAAACTCCATAGAACAACGGTAATTTTTCATATTTTACTTGGTACCACTCTCTCTTCCCATCCTTCGTCATGGATACAAACCGGGTCAACTTTTTGTCCACTTTCATAATCACTTTGACCCTGACAAATTCGCCCACAAAACCAGCAGGTAGTCTCAGTTGAACTTCCTTTACTTCCCCGATTGGCCTGCACATGCCCCTTACGATCTGTTCATGCAAAAAGTTATCAGGGAGTTTGTGCACTTGCGCCCAAACAGTGAGCTTCTCCAGAACAACCGATCTAGGGTTACCGAAGCCGTCATACTCCTCCATCAGCACCGCTTGATTGCGGAAAAACCAAGGCCCCATGACCATAGCCTTATTCCAATCCCCTAGGCATCCAAATTGCGTGGTGAACAGGTTGTCATCCACCCGCCTCCAAATCACCTCCTTCGCCGGGTTCCAAGCAGATCGCATATCTGCATATAGAGCGCTGGGGCTGAATCCTCTGATGGTGTGTACCTTCGCAATCGCTAGCCACTTTGCACGGGCAGGCGGTTCAGCCACCTCTTCCCAGACGAAACCCTCGTCCTCTTCTTCATGCAGATGCAGCTTCTCTAGCAATTGATCAACTGGATCAACCGATCCACTTCCTTCTCCCCTCTCCATCAGATCGCTTAATGGAGCAGACCGGGCGGACACTGGAACCCTACCCCGGCACCGCGCGCCGTGGCGAGCGGAGACAGGTAGGGGATAAAGGTCGACCGGGCAGGAATCACTCTCCGCGCACTTGAATGGCACCCGACATGCTGTGGTATTTTTCGTGTCCAATTTGAGAGAAGACACACTTGAATAACAACCAACAAAGGCATTTTGAAACAAATAGTTGCCACTTTAACATCTAAAACGTTTATATAATTTAAATTGTGTGTGTGTTGTTAACCATTCACGTGACGCCATGCGTCACACTTTTAATGGCTAGAAGGTGTCGTGCAGACAGCTGCTTGAGTAGATGGAAGGCGTGCGAGCGCAGTCCGCTGCACAGGCTGACCAGGAGGCATGCAAGTTGTCCTCCAATGTGCAGGCTCACCGAGAAGCACACGACCTGAACGCTGCGAAGGCTCATTGGGAAGCGAGCCCTTTGACTTCCATGGCCGCCCGCCTTACTCGCGTCCTCTCCATTAATGACGCCCGAGCCGCTGATTAATACAGGCGGCCATACTGTTCGCCTTCCATTCCCCTCCTGAAGACCTCCACCAATGCCATGGTGCAGAAGGATCATCTGCCATTGGTATTCTAGTTTAGTGAAATCGACTCCGAGCCGGACGAGATAGAAAATAAGGAGGAATGGGGCCTCATGGACATGACCCTGAACGAGTTGGCCGCGATGGTTGCTGCCCCCGCGCCCGTCCCAGCTCCCATCCCCATGCTTGTGCTAGCGACCATCCCCGTAGCATTGACGGGCTGGTCGCTGAGCACTATCGCAGAGTTGGAAGCCGCGGGCGTTAGCGAGGTCGTCGCGGACCTGCGTGAGCTTGTGTCGTCGATCCTCGTGCGTTTGCCTGCACCCACCGCGCTAGTGCCCGTGCGCGCCCTCCCTCTGTGTCATGGGATGCCGCCGTCGACCGCCACCTCGCAGTGCCGCGAGTTGCCATCCTCCCACGCCCTGCCCATCGATCGCACGACGACAAGATATTTGATTTCCAAGGGAAGAACATTTTGTGCTGCCTTGAAGACTTCAACAACGGCGTCCAGGAGGACAATAACGGCAACGACGGCTCGGCACGCTGCTTCTACCGCCGCCGGAATTAGTTTTTTGGGTGTTTAATACTTTATCTCGATTGTATGAATATAAAGTCGTAGTGTGACCGAATGAAAGATATGGTTTGAATGAACTTGCGTTTTTCTCTCTGAATGTACATACTTATCAAACCTTTTTTTAAATGTCAATGGTTTTTTAATTTAAAACACTCATCTCAAACGTTTTAGATAGAACACCCGTATGAAAACCGACAACTTCCCTAGTAAGCCAAGGAAAAATGTGCCGAACAGGATCTATGCTGCTCTTCATCGCAAACATTTTAGATAGAACACCCGTATGCAAAGTGAGAGCTATGGTCTTCCCCAGCAAGCAAAGGAAAAATTCGCCGCACAAGATTTGTGCGCCCGGACCGCACGACGTCATCGCAGTCAATGGAAATATAGAGTGCTCCCTCCATACTGACGAGCACACCGCGGCCCTTGTAGCCGAGGTACAGAACGGCGTCATAAATCGAACAACTCACCAGTCATTAGGACCCCTGACACTACCAAGCGAGTCTGATCCGCACTATGTCACGATAGCTCGGCGGATCTAGAGCCTAAATAGCAGTCCAGCCTCCACCGATCGCCCCATAAGATTGTGGCATACGTACCGCGCGTGCATAACTACGCACATAAAATACCTTGGGCAGCGTCGGAGGCATACTACGGAAAAGTTCTATAGCCCCCGGTGGTTAAGGTTTGACCCTATTTGGACCTAAACCTTCTTTCTCTTTTTTATTTTTTTCTTGTACCACAGGTTCATTAAAAACCTACCTACCCTACGGTCGTACAAGGGCTCTTTTCCAGGCTCCCCTTTCTTTACAGATGACCGTCGACTTTTCCTCTCAAAGGATTTTTCACCAAGGAGAAACGGCACATACGTGCGGCAGGGAACCACTGGGATCTTCCATACCACTTCTTTTAGGCCCTGTGTAAAACTTTCCCTTGTGTAAACTCTTGGCATGTAAAATAGCCTTGATATTCATGGCATTATCAATAATAGCACGTCTCGACGTATTAACTAGGATATAAAGGAAACAGTTGATCACCACTTTCATTTGGTACTGATTTATTTTGTCATATGTATTCCCTACTTACTTCAGATTGCCACATGTGCTTTAGTCCAGCCTTAAACACCGGGGCTGTATTCGGCTTCGCATGTTTTCAAGTCCAAACACCTATAGGGTACTCTTCAGCGTCCCGAATATTGCACTATATGCATCGGCTTCAAATCATGTCTTTGGTCGATAGTTGGGTTGCCCGGCTCAAATGCTTACCACCTTACGTTCCGCTTTTTCGGCTAAGGTAGTAAAGGGAGAACTACTGCGATTGTATTTCTGGTTCGTCCGGTCGAAATACCTCAGTAGAGAAAGTCGAAAAATGACTGTCATGATAATGCGAGAGCTGGTTAGCGATTCAGCGACTTAGTCTTATACTACAAACCGTTAGCGATTTATCCTGTGTTATATGAGGGGCTGGTCTTCGCCCGGCCGCGCTGTAAGGGCACCATAATCCGGATTGCCGGACACGCACTAGGGGCTAGTACTTAGCCCCACCGTCAAACTTCTATGGCTAAGTAAAATTGATAAAGCCGCATAGTCTGATTGCCTGGCTCACCTCGCGGACACCTTCTTTACGGACCAAGACGTTGGATAAAGTGTGGTCACGCGAAACGACGAACACGCCCATAGTATCTATGTGGGGGATGAAGCTGACGACTAGTAACTTTTATAAGTAAAACGGCCACCCAGGAGGTAAAAATCGCTTGCAATTAAAAGCGCAACATATAGATATATTACGAGTGCGCGTCCATTACATAGTTTTTACAACCCGAATACAGCTACTGAAATATGACGTCCTTTGAGCATTGTCCCTCTATTATTCTTGCCCCTTCTAGGACGTCAACGAAATATCTCTCCGTCTTCCCATGATCTTTGCCTTCGGGTGGGCTTGCGGTCACCACATCAGTGGCCTTCATCTTTGCCCATTGCATCTTAACACGGGCGAAGACCATCCGGGCACCTTCTATGCAGGCCGAGCACTTCACAACATCAATTCGAGGCAGCGCGTCTACGAGTAGCTTCACCAAACCGAAATAGCTACTAAGAATGGGTTCGGCCGGCCACAGCTAGACTATTAGATCCTTCATGGCCAAACCGTCCACCCTATGCAGCTCCATCAGCTGCTTCAACTGGTCGTTCGGGGGCGTCGGGTGTTCCGGCGCAAGAAACTGCGGCCAGAATAGCTTCTCGGTCGAATTCCCATCCTGAGCTCGAAAGAACCGTGCGGCATCGATGACGCTCCTCGGCAGATCCGCAAACGCGTCTGGAGAACTCCACACTCGAGTGAGAAAAGCATATCTTTGACCTCAAAAAATACTCTGCAAGAGAAAGGCCTTACCAACCGCTATCTGCTTCGCCTGACGGATCTCTTCACGAGCACTCCGGGACTCGACCCGCACCTCTTTAGCCTCCTGGAGGGCTTTGGCAACTTCGGACAATTGGGTCAAAGTCTTCTCCTCCAAATCTTCACATTTATTGATGGCATCCTTCAGCTCCTGCTCGACTTCGGTAACTCGGGCTTCAAGTTGATGGCGGGCGGCCTGCTCGGTCTTCAGTTCAGCAGCCGCTTTGTCAACGGCTGCCTTGTTTGCCTTCGCCTCTTTCTGGGCTTGGGCAAGGGCACCTTTGAGGGTCTCGACCTTGGTTGCACTAACTATGATCATAATCAAAGCATTAAACGAGTTAACCTCCGAACATATATATCACTTTCAAGTATTTTTTTACACATTTACCTTGTGCCTCATCGAACCGCTTGTTAATGTGGTCGATTTCTTCATCGGCCACCCGAAGCTTTTGATTGATTTCGGTCACTTCGGCGGCCTGGGCGGTCGCCGCCAATAGGGAAGCCCGTTACAACAACAAAGTAGTATGTTAAAACTCCCGAATACCATGTGGATCCTCTGTCCGGTTTCTTTCCAACCGGACAGAGCCTCAGGGGCAACTGTCTATATACAGGTATATTCCTCTATATGAAACAAAAATGTTTGGAACATTACGTTGCATACCTCAAAGCCAGTCAGTAGGCCGTTGAAGGCTTCGTTCAGTCTGCTTTTTGCAGACTGAACCTTCTCCACCACTGCACCCATCAAGGTGCGGTGCTCCTCCATGATGGAAGCACGTCGCAGTGCTTCCTCTAGAGCATTTGGCGCCTTCGGATTAGCGGAGGTCACTGGCGGAGCTGATGTTCCTCCCTCCTCTTTTGAAGGGGGCCACTCAATTGATCCCGAAGCCGCATTGGTCTCCGGAATGATGTCCGGCTGGGGCCCAGATTGTTGGGGGTCCCCCGTCGGTTGTCATAGGGGTCACCTCCCCTATGTCCTCGATGACCGAGGTATTAATCTCGGGCGCTTTTTCGACAGCCTCGCCCGCCCCTCCGCGGCTGGGAGAGATCCTTCGGGATAACACCTTGCTACCTCTTGGGCACTGCGTTGGTTTTCCCTTGAAGAGGAAAGGGTGATGCAGTAGAGCAGCGTAAGTATTTCCCTCAGTTTTTGAGAACCAAGGTATCAATCCAGTAGGAGGCCACGCACGAGTCCCTCCCACCTACACAAACAAATAAACTCCTCGCAACCAACGCGATAAAGGGGTTGTCAATCCCTTCACGATCACCTACAAGAGTGAGATCTGATAGATATGATAAGATAATATTTTTGGTATTTTTATGATAAAGAGAAATAAAGATGCAAGTAAAATAAATGGCAAAGGAAATAACTAAGTATAGGAAGATTAATATGATGGAAAATAGACCCGGGGGCCATAGGTTTCACTAGAGGCTTCTCTCGAGAGCATAAGTATTATGGTGGGTGAACAAATTACTGTTGACCAATTTACATAATTGAGCATAGTTATGAGAATATCTAGGTATGATCATGTATATAGGCATCGCGTCCAAGACAAGTAGACCGACTCCTGCCTGCATGTACTACTATTACTCCACACATCGACCGCTATCCAGCATGCATCTAGAGTATTAAGTTCAAGAGAACAGAGTAACGCTTTAAGCAAGAGGACATGATGTAGAGGGATAAACTCATGCAACATGATATAAACCCCATATTGTTATCCTTGATGGCAACAATACAACATGTGCCTTGCTGCCCTTACTGTCACTGGGAAAGGACACCGCAAGATTGAACCCAAAGCTAAGCAATTCTCCCATTGCAAGAAAGATCAATCTAGTAGGCCAAACCAAACTAATAATTCGAAGAGACTTGCAAAGATTACCAATCATACATAAAAGAATTCAGAGAAGATTCAAATATTGTTCATAGATAAACTTGATCCTAAACCCACAATTTATCGGTCTCAACAAACACACCGCAAAAGAAGATTACATTGAATAGATCTCCACAAGAGAGGGGGAGAACTTTGTAGTGAGATCCAAAAAGAGAGAAGAAGCCATCTAGCTAATAACCATGGACCCATAGGTCTAAAGTAAACTACTCACACTTCATCGGAGGGGCTATGGTGTTGATGTAGAAGCCCTCCGTGATCGATACCCCCTCCGGTGGAGCTCCGGAAAAGGCCCCAAGTTGGGATCTCGTGGATACAGAAAGTTACGGTGGTGGAATTAGGGTTTTGGCTCAGTATCTGGTAGTTTGGGGGTATGTAGGTATATATAGGAGGAAGGAGTACGTCGGTGGAGCAACATGGGCCCCACGAGGGTGGAGGGCGCGCCTGGGGGGGGGGGGGTAGGCGCGCCCTCCTACCTCATGCCTTCCTGGTTGATTGCTTCATGTAGGGTCCAAGTCCTCTGGATCATGTTCGTTCCAAAAATCACGTTCCCGAAGGTTTCATTCCGTTTGGACTCCGTTTGATATTCTTTTTCTGCGAAACCCTAAAATAGGCACACAAAAAAGCAATTCTGGGCTGGACCTCCGATTAATAGGTTAGTCCCAAAAATAATATAAAAGTGTATAATAAAGCCCAATAATGTCCAAAACAGGATATAATATAGCATGGAACAATAAAAAATTGTAGATATGTTGGAGACATATCAAGCATCCCCAAGCTTAATTCCTGCTCGTCCTCGAGTAGGTAAATGATAAAAACAGAATTTTTGATGTGGAATGCTACTTGGCATAATTTCAATGTAATTCTCTTAATTGTGGTATGTATATTCAGATCCAAAAGATTCAAGACAAAAGTTCAATATTGACATAGAAATAACAATACTTCAAGCATACTAATTAAGCAATTATGTTTCTTCAAAATAACATGGCCAAAGAAAGTTATCCCTACAAAATCATATTGTCTGGCTATGCTCCATCTTCACCACACAAAGTATTTAAATCATGCACAACCCCGATGACAAGCCAAGCAATTGTTTCATACTTGTGGTCTTCTCAAACTTTTTCAATCTTCACGCAATACATGAGCGTGAGCCATGGACATAGCACTATATGTGGAATAGAATGGTGGCTGTGGACAAGACAAAAAGGGAGAAGATAGTCTCACATCAACTAGGCGTATCAACGGGCTATGGAGATGCCTATTAATAGATATCAATGGGAGTGAGTAGGGATTGCCATGCAACGGATGCACTAGAGCTATAAGTATATGAAAGCTCAAAAAAAGAACTAAGTGGGTGTGCATCCAACTTGCTTGCTGATACATCCATTTTGCATCATGCTTTTATATCGATATTTATTGCATTATGGGCTGTTATTACACATCATGTCACAATACTTATACCTATTCTCTCTTAATTTACAAGGTTTACATAAAGAGGGAGAATGCCGACAGCTAGGATTCTGGGTTGGAAAAGGAGCAAATATTAGAGACCTATTCTGCACAGCTCCAAAAGTCCTAAAACTTCACGGAAGACGTTTTCAGAATATATAAAAAATACTCAGCAGAAGAAGTTCACCAGGGGGCCACACCCTGCCCACGAGGGTGGGGGCACGCCCTACCCCCTGGGCACGCCCCCTACCTCGTGGGCGCCCTGGTGGCCCTCCGGTGGCCATCTTCTGCTATATGAAGTCTTTCTATGAAAAAATAGGAAGCCATCTTCTCGGACGAAACTCCGTCGCCACGAGGCGGAACCTTGGCGGAACCAATTTAGGGCTCCGGCAGAGCTGTTCTGCCGGGGAAACTTCCCTCCAAGAGGGGGAATCATTGCCATCATCATCACCAACACTCCTCTCATCGGGAGAGGGCAATCTCCATCAACATCTTCATCAGCACCACCTCCTCTCAAAACCCTAGTTCATCTCTTGTATCCAATTCTTGTCTCCAAGTCCGAGATTGGTGCTAGTAGGTTGCTAGTAGTGTTAATTACTCCTTGTAGTTGATGCTAGTTGGTTTAATTGGTTGAAGATCATATGCTCAGATCCTATATGCATATTAATACCCCTCTGATTATGAACATGTTTATGCTTTGTGAGTAGTTACGTTTGTTCCTGAGGACATGGGAGAAGTCTTGCTATTAGTAGTCATGTGAATTTGGTATTCGTTCGATATTTTGATGAGATGTATGTTGTCTCTCCTCTAGTGGTGTTATGTGAATGTCGACTACATGACACTTCAGCATTGTTTGGGCCTACAAGAAGGCATTGGGAAGTAATAAGTAGATGATGGGTTGCTAGAGTGACAGAAGCTTAAACCCTAGTCTATGCATTGCTTTGTAAGGGGCTGATTTGGATCCATATGTTTCATGCTATGGTTAGGTTTACCTTAATACTTTTGTTGTAGTTGTGGATGCTTGCAATAGAGGTTAATCATAAGTGGGATGTTTGTCCAAGTAAGGGCAGCACCCAAGCACTGATCCACCCACATACCAAATTATCAAAGTACCGAACGCGAATCATATGAGCGTGAGGGAAACTAGCTTGATGATATTCCCATGTGTTCTCGGGAGAGATTTTCTCTATATAAGAGTTTGTCCAGGATTGTCCTTTGATACAAAAAGGATTGGGCCACCTTGCTACACCTTATTTACTTTTGTTACTGGTTGCTCGTTACAAACTATACTGTCACAAAACTATCTGTTACCACTTATTCCAATACTTGCAGAGAATACCTTGCTGGAAACCGTTTATCATTTCCTTCTGCTCCTCCTTGGGTTCGACACTATTACTTATCAAAACGACTACGATAGATCCCCTATACTTGTGGGTCATCACTTGCTCACGAAGACCTAGGGCATTTTGAGGAAGCCCATCGTTGGAATATACAAGACAAGTTCTATAATGAAAAAATCCCACTAGTACATGAAAGTGATAGCATAGGAGACTCTCTATCATGAAGATCATGGTGCTACTTTGAAGCACAAGTGTGGAAAAAAGAATAGTAGTATTGCCCCTTTTTATTTATTTATTTATTCTTTTTTTGGGCCTTCCCTTTTTTCTGGCCTTTCTTGTTGGGGAACATAGTAATTTCAAAAAATTTCCTACGCACACGCAAGATCATGGTGATGCACAGCAACGAGAGGGGAGAGTGTTGTCTACGTACCCACGCAGACCGACTGCGGAAGCATTGACACAACGTAGAGGGAGTAGTCGTACGTCTTCCCGATCCGGCCGATCCAAGCACCGTTACTCCGGCACCTCCAAGTTCTTAGCACACGTACGGCTTGATGACGCTCCCCGGGCTCCGATCCAGCAAAGCTTCAGGGATGAGTTCCGTCAGCACAATGGCGTGGTGACGATGATGATGTTCTACCGACGCAGGGCTTCGCCTAAGCACTACAACGATATGATCGAGGTGGAATATGGTGGCAGGGGGCACCGCACACGGCTAAGGAACAATCACGTGGATCAACATGTGTGTCTAGAGGTGCCCCCCTGCCCCCGTATATAAAGGAGCAAGGGGAGGAGGCCGGCCGGCCAGGTGTGGCGCGCCAAGGAGGAGTCCTCCTCCTAGTAGGAGTAGGACTCCTACTAGGAGGGGGAAAGAGGTGGAGTGGGAGAAGGAAAGGGGGGGCGCCGCCCCCCCTCTCCTAGTCCAATTCGGACCAGGGAGGAGGTGGCGCGCGGCCAACCTCTTGCAGCCCCTCTCTCTCTCCACTAAGGCCCATATGGCCCAATACTTCTCCCGGTAGGGTTCCGGTAACCCTCCGGCTCTCCGGTTTTCTCCGAAATCACCCGAAACACTTCTGGTGTCCGAATACAACCGTCCAATATATCAATCTTTATGTCTCAACCATTTCGAGACTCCTCGTCATGTCCGTGATCACATCCGGGACTCCGAACTAACTTCGGTACATCAAAATGCATAAACTCATAATAACTATCATCGTACGTTAAGCGTGCGGACCCTACGGTTCGAGAACAATGTAGACATGACTGAGATAGATCTGCGGTCAATAACCAATAGCGGGACCTGGATGCCCATATTGGCTCCTACATATTCTACGAAGATCTTTATCGGTCAGACCGCATAACAACATGCGTTGTTCGCTTTGTCATAGGTATGTTACTTGCCCGAGATTTGATCATCGGTATCCAATACCTAGTTCAATCTCGTTACCGGCAAGTCTCTTTACTCATTCTGTAATACATCATTCCGCAACTAACTCATTAGTTGCAATGCTTGCAAGGCTTATGTGATGTGCATTACCGAGAGGGCCTAGAGATACCTCTCCGACAATCGGAGTGACAAATCCTAATCTCGAAATACGCCAACCCAACATCTACCTTTGGAGACACCTGTAGAGCTCCTTTATAATCACCCAGTTACGTTGTGACGTTTGGTAGCACACAAAGTGTTCCTCCGGTAAACGGGAGTTGCATAATCTCATAGTCATAGGAACATGTATAAGTCATGAAGAAAGCAATAGAAACATACTAAACGATCGGGTGCTAAGCTAATGGAATGGGTCATGTCAATCAGATCATTCTACTAATGATGTGACCTCGTTAATCAAATAACAACACTTTGTTCATGGTTAGGAAACATAACCATCTTTGATTAACGAGCTAGTCAAGTAGAGGCATACTAGTGACACTAAGTTTGTCTATGTATTCACACATGTATTATGATTCCGGTTAATACAATTCTAGCATGAATAATAAACATTTATCATGATATAAGGAAATAAATAATAACTTTATTATTGCCTCTAGAGCATATTTCCTTCAGTCTCCCACTTGCACTAGAGTCAATAATCTAGATTACATAGTAATGATTCTAACACCCATGGAGCCTTGGTGCTGATCATGTTTTGCTCGTGGAAGAGGCTTAGTCAACGGGTCTGCAACATTCAGATCCGTATGTATCTTGCAAATCTCTATGTCTCCCGCCTGGACTAGATCCCGGATGGAATTGAAGCGTCTCTTGATGTGCTTGGTCCTCTTGTGAAATCTGGATTCCTTTGCCAAGGCAATTGCACCAGTATTGTCAGAAAAGATTTTCATTGGACCCGATGCACTAGGTATGACACCGAGATCAGATATGAACTCCTTCATCCAGACTCCTTCATTCGCTGCTTTCGAAGCAACTATGTACTCCTCTTCACATGTAGATCCCGCTACGACGCTTTGTTTAGAACTGCACCAACTGACATCTCCACCGTTTAGTGTAAACACGTATCCGGTTTGCGATTTAGAATCGTCCGGATCAGTGTCAAAGCTTGCATCAACGTAACCGTTTACGGTGAGCTCTTTGTCACCTCCATATATGAGAAACATATCCTTAGTCCTTTTCAGGTATTTCAGGATGTTCTTGACTGCTGTCCAGTGATCCACTCCTGGATTACTTTGGTACCTCCCTGCTAAACTTATAGCAAGGCACACATCAGGTCTGGTACACAACATTGCATACATGATAGAGCCTATGGCTGAAGCATAGGGTGAAGGAAATATGCCCTACAGGCATTAATAAAGTTATTATTTATTTCCTTATATCATGATAAATGTTTATTATTCATGCTAGAATTGTATTAACCGGAAACATAATACATGTGTGAATACATAGACAAACAGAGTGTCACTAGTATGCCTCTACTTGACTAGCTCGTTAATCAAAGATGGTTATGTTTCCTAACCATGGACAAAAGAGTTGTTATTTGATTAACGAGGTCACATCATTAGTTGAATGATCTGATTGATATGACCCATTCCATTAGCTTAGCACACGATCGTTTAGTATGTTGCTATTGCTTTCTTTATGACTCATACATGTTCCTATGACTATGAGATTATGCAACTCCCATTTGCCGGAGGAACACTTTGGGTGCTACCAAACGTCACAACGTAACTGGGTGATTATAAAGGAGCATTACAGGTGTCTCCAAAGGTAGATGTTGGGTTGGCGTATTTCGAGATTAGGATTTGTCACTCCGATTGTCGGAGAGGTATCTCTGGGCCCTCTCGGTAATGCACATCACTTAAGCCTTGCAAGCATTGCAACTAATGAGTTAGTTGTGGGATGATGTATTACAGAACGAGTAAAGAGACTTGCCGGTAACGAGATTGAACTAGGTATTGGATACCGACGATCGAATCTCGGGCAAGTAACATACCGATGACAAAGGGAACAACGTATGTTGTTATGCGGTCTGACCGATAAAGATCTTCGTAGAATATGTAGGAGCCAATATGGGCATCCAGGTCCCGCTATTGGTTATTGACCGGAGACGTGTCTCGGTCATGTCTACATTGTTCTCGAACCGTAGGGTCCGCACGCTTAAGGTTTCGATGACAGTTATATTATGAGTTTATGAGTTTTGATGTACCGAAGGAGTTCGGAGTCCCGGATGAGATCAGGGACATGACGAGGAGTCTCGAAATGGTCGAGACGTAAAGATTGATATATTGGAAGCATATGTTTGGACATCGGAAGTGTTCCGGGTGAAATCGGGATTTTACCGGATTACCGGGAGGGTTACCGGAACCCCCCGGGAGCCAAATGGGCCAACATGGGCCTTAGTGGAAAGGTGAGAGGGCAGCCCACATAGGTCTGCGCCTCCCCCCCTCTCCCTAGTCCTATTAGGACTAGGAGAGGGGCCGGCCACCTCTCTCTTTCACTTCCCACTTGAGGAAACCTAGTTGGACTAGGATTGGAGGGGGGAGTCCTACTCCCGGTAGGAGTAGGACTCCTCCTGCGCCTCCCACCTTGGCCGGCCAGCCCCTCCCCTTGAAACCTTTATATACGGGGGCAGGGGGCACCTCTAGACACACAAGTTGATCCTTGAGATCGTTCCTTAGCCGTGTGCGGTGCCCCCTGCCACCAAATTCCACCTCGATCATATCGTTGCAGTGCTTAGGCGAAGCCCTGCGTCGGTAGTACATCAAGATCGTCACCACGCCGTCGTGCTGACGGAACTCTTCCTCGACGCTTTGCTGGATCGGAGCCCGAGGATCGTCATCGAGCTGAACGTGTGCTAAGAACTCGGAGGTACTAGAGTAACGGTGCTTGGATCGGTCGGATCGGGAAGAAGACATACGACTACTTCCTCTACGTTGTGTGATCGCTTCCGCAGTCGGTCTGCGTTGGTACGTAGACAACACTCTCCCCTCTCGTTGCTATGCATCACCATGATCTTGCGTGTGCGTAGGAAAATTTTCGAAATTACTACGTTCCCCAACAGTGGCATCCGAGCCTAGGTTTTTATGGTTTGATGTTATTTGCACGAGTAGAACACAAGTGAGTTGTGGGCGATACAAGTCATACTGCCTACCAGCATGTCATACTTTGGTTCGGCGGTTGTTGGACGAGACGATCCGGACCAACCTTACGCGTACTCTTACGCGAGACCGGTTCCCTCGACGTGCTTTGCACATAGATGGCTTGCGGAAGACTGTCTCTCCAACTTTAGTTGAACCAAGTGTGGCTACGCCCGGTCCTTGAGAAGGTTAAAACGGAGTCTATTTGACGAACTATCGTTGTGGTTTTGATGCGTAGGTGAGATGAGTTCTTACTTAAGCCCGTAGCAGCCACGTAAAACTTGCAACAACAAAGTAGAGGACGTCTAACTTGTTTTTGCAGGGCATGTTGTGATGTGATATGGTCAAGGCATGATGCTGATTTTATTGTATGAGATGATCATGTTTTGTAACCGAGTTATCGGCAACTGGCAGGAGCCATATGGTTGTCGCTTTATTGTATGCAATGCAATCGCGATGTAATGCTTTACTTTATTACTAAGCGGTAGTGATAGTCGTGGAAGCAAAAGATTGGCGAGACGACAACGATGCTACGATGGAGATCAAGGTGTCGCGCCGGTGACGATGGTGATCATGACGGTGCTTCGGAGATGGAGATCACAAAGCACAAGATGATGATGGCCATATCATATCACTTATATTGATTGCATGTGATGTTTATCTTTTTATGCATCTTATCTTGCTTTGATTGACGGTAGCATTATAAGATGATCTCTCACTAAATTATCAAGAAGTGTTCTCCCTGAGTATGCACCGTTGCAAAAGTTCTTCGTGCTGAGACACCACGTGATGATCGGGTGTGATAGGCTCTACGTTCAAATACAACGGGTGCAAAACAGTTGCACACGCAGAATACTCAGGTTATACTTGACGAGCCAAGCATATACAGATATGGCCTCGGAACACGGAGACCGAAAGGTCGAGCGTGAATCATATAGTAGATATGATCAACATAACGATGTTCACCATTGAAAACTACTCCATCTCACGTGATGATCGGTTATGGTTTAGTTGATTTGGATCACGTGATCACTTAGAGGATTAGAGGGATGTCTATCTAAGTGGGAGTTCTTAAGTAATATGATTAAATTGAACTTAAATTTATCATGAACTTAGTCCTGGTAGTATTTTGCAAATCATGTTGTAGATCAATAGCTCGCGTTGTTGCTTCCCTGTGTTTATTTTGATATGTTCCTAGAGAAAATTGTGTTGAAAGATGTTAGTAGCAATGATGCGGACTGGATCCGTGATCTGAGGTTTATCCTCATTGCTGCACAGAAGAATTATGTCCTTGATGCACCGCTAGGTGACAGACCTATTGCAGGAGCAGATGCAGACGTTATGAACGTTTGGCTAGCTCAATATGATGACTACTTGATAGTTTAGTGCACCATACTTAATGGCTTAGAATCAGGACTTCAAAGACGTTTTGAACGTCATGGACCATATGAGATGTTCCAGGAGTTGAAGTTAATATTTCAAGCAAATACCCGAGTTGAGAGATATGAAGTCTCCAACAAGTTCTATAGCTAAAAGATGGAGGAGAATCACTCAACTAGTGAGCATGTGCTCAGATTGTCTGGGTACTACAATCGCTTGAATCAAGTGGGAGTTAATCTTCCAGATAAGATAGTGATTGATAGAATTCTCTAGTCACCATCACCAAGTTAGTAGAACTTCGTGATGAACTATAATATGCAAGGGATAACGGAAACAACTCCCAAGCTCTTCGTGATGCTGAAATCAACGAAGGTAGAAATCAAGAAAAACATCAAGTGTTGATGGTTGACAAGACCACTAGTTTCAAGAAAAGGGCAAAGAGAAGCAGGGGAACTTCAAGAAGAACGGCAAGCAAGTTGCTGCTCAAGTGAAGAAGCCCAAGTCTGATCCTAAGCCTAAGACTAAGTGCTTCTACTGCAAAGGGACTGGTCACTGGAAGCAGAACTACCCCAAGTGATTGGCGGATAAGAAGGATGGCAAAGTGAACATAAGTAGATTTGATATACATGTTATTGATGTGTACTTTACTGGTGTTTATAGCAAACCCTCAGTATTTGATACTAGTTCAGTTACTAAGATTAGTAACTCGAAACGGGAGTTGCAAAATAAACAGAGACTAGTTAAGGGTGAAGTGACGATGTGTGTTGGAAGTGGTTCCAAGATTGATATGATCATCATCGCACACTCCCTATACTTTCGGGATTAGTGTTGAACCTAAATAAGTGTTATTTGGTGTTTGCGTTGAGCATGAATATGATTTGATCATGTTTATTGTAATACGGTTATTCATTTAAGTAAAAGAATAAATTGTTGTTCTGTTTACATGAATAAAACCTTATATGGTTACACACCCAATGAAAATAGTTCATTGGATCTCGATCTTAGTGATACACATATTCATAATATTGAAACCAAAAGATGCGAAGTTAATAATGATAGTGCAACTTATTTGTGGCACTGCCGTTTAGGTCATATTGGTGTAAAGCGCATGAAGAAACTCCATGCTGATGGGCTTTTGGAATCACTTGATTATGAATCAGTTGATGCTTGCGAACCATGCCTCATGGGCAAGATGACTAAGACTCTGTTCTTCGGAACAATGGAGCGAGCAAAAGATTTGTTGGAAATCATACATACTGATGTATGTGGTCCGATGAATATTGAGGCTCACGACAGGTATCATTATTTTCTGATCTTCACAGATGATTTGAGCAGATATGAGTATATCTACTTAATGAAACATAAGTCTGAAACATTTGAGAAATTCAAAGAATTTCAGAGTGAAGTGAAAAATCATCGTGACAAGAAAATAAAGTTTCTACGATCTGATCGTAGAGACAAATATTTGAGTTACGAGCTTGGTCTTCAATTAAAACAATGTGGAATAGTTTCACAAACTCATGCCACATGGAACACCACAACATAATGGTGTGTCCGAACGTCATAACTGTACTTTATTGGATATAGTGCAATCTATGATGTATCTTACCAATCTACCACTATCGTTTTGGGGTTATGCATTAGAGACAGCTGCATTCACGTTAATAGGGCACCATCTAAATCCGTTGAGACGACACCGTGTGAACTATGGTTTGGCAAGAAACCAAAGTTGTCGTTTCTTAAAGTTTGGGGTTGCGATGCCTATATGAAAAAGTTTCATCCTGATAAGCTCAAAACTCAAATCGGAGAAGTGCATCTTCATAAGATATCCAAAGGAAACTATTGGATACACCTTCTATCACAGATCCGAAGGCAAGACTTTTGTTGCTAAATTCGGAAACTTTCTGGAGAAGGAGTTTCTCTCGAAAGAAGTGAGTGGGAGGAAAGTAGAACTTCACGAGGTAACTGTACCTGCTCCCTTATTGGAAAGTAATACATCACAGAAAAATGTTTCTGTCACACCTACACCAGTTAGGGAGGAAGCTAATGATGATGATCATGAAACTTCAGAACAAGACACTACTGAACCTCGTAGATCAACCAGAGCAAGATCCGCGCCAGAGTGGTATAGTAATCCAGTTCTGGAAATCATGCTACTAGATCATGATGAACCTACGAACTATGAAGAAGCGATGGTGAGCCCAGATTCCGCAAAGTGGCTAGAAGCCATGAAATCTGAGATATGATCCATGTATGTAAACAAAGTATGGACTTTGGTTGACTTGCCCGATGATCGGCAAGCCATAGAAAATAAATGGATCTTCAAGAGGAAGACAGACGCTGATAGTAGTGTTACTATCTACAAAGCTAGAATTGTCGCAAAAAGGTTTTCGACAAGTTCAAAGTGTTGACTACGATGAGAGTTTCTCACTCGTATCTATGCTTAAGTCTGTCCGAATCATGTTAGCAATTGCCGCATTTTATGAAATCTGGCAAATGGATAAACAAAACTGCATTCCTTAATGGATTTGCTAAAGAAGAGTTGTATACGATGCAACTAGAAGGTTTTGTCGATCCTAAAGGTGTTAACTAAATATGCAAGCTCCAGCGATCTATCTGTGGACTGGTGCAAACATCTCAGAGTTGGAATATACACTTTGATGAGTTGATCAAAGCATATAGTTTTATACAGACTTGCGGTGAAGCCTGTATTTACGAGAAAGTGAGTGGGAGCACTACAGCATTTCTGATAAGAATATGTGAATGACATATTGTTGATCGGAAATAATGTAGAATTATTCTGTAAAGCATAAAAGGAGTGTTTGAAAGGAGTTTTTCAAAGAAAGACTTCGGTAAAGCTGCTTACATATTGAACTTCAAAGATCTATAGAGATAGATCAAGACGCTTGATAAGTTTTTCAATAAGTACATACCTTGACAAGATTTTGAAGTAGTTCAAAATGGAACAGTCAAAGAAAAAGTTTCTTGCCTGTGTTACAAGGTGTGAAGTTGAGTAAAGACTCAAAGCCCGACCACGGCAGAAGATAGAAAGAGAATGAAAGTCATTTCCTATGCCTCATTCATAGGTTCTATAAAGTATGCCATGCTGTGTACCAGATGTATTGTATACCCTGCACTGATTTGGCAAGGGAGTACAATAGTGATCTAGGAATAGATCACTGGACAGCGGTCAGAATTATCCTTAGTGAAATAAGGATATGTTTCTCGATTATGGACGTGACAAAAAGGTTCGTCGTAAAGGGTTACGTCGATGCAAGTTTTTGACACTGATCCAGATGAATCTAAAGTCTCAATCTGGATACATATTGAAAGTGGGAGCAATTAGCTAGAGTAGCTCCATGCAGAGCATTATAGACATAGAATTTTGCAAAATACTTATGGATCTGAATGTGACAGACCCGTTGACTAAAATTATCTCACAAGCAAAACATGATCACACCTTAGTACTCTTTGGGTGTTAATCACATAGAGATGTGAACTAGATTACTGACTCTAGTAAACCCTTTGAGTGTTGGTCACATGACGATGTGAACTATGGGTGTTAATCACATGGTGATGTGAACTATTGCTGCTAAATCACATGGCAATGTGAACTAGATTATTGACTCTAGTGCAAGTGGGAGACTGAAGGAAATATGCCCTAGAGGCAATAATAAAGTTATTATTTATTTCCTTATATCATGATAAATGTTTATTATTCATGCTAGAATTGTATTAACCGAAAACATAATACATGTGTGAATACATAGACAAACAGAGTGTCACTAGTATGCCTCTACTTGACTAGCTCGTTAATCAAAGATGGTTATGTTTCCTAACCATGGACAAAAGAGTTGTTATTTGATTAACGAGGTCACATCATTAGTTGAATGATCTGATTGATATGACCCATTCCATTAGCTTAGCACACGATCGTTTAGTATGTTGCTATTGCTTTCTTCGTGACTGATACATGTTCCTATGACTATGAGATTATGCAACTCCCGTTTGCCGGAGGAACACTTTGGGTGCTACCAAACGTCACAACGTAACTGGGTGATTATAAAGGAGCATTACAGGTGTCTCCAAAGGTAGATGTTGGGTTGGCGTATTTCGAGATTAGGATTTGTCACTCCGATTGTCGGAGAGGTATCTCTGGGCCCTCTCGGTAATGCACATCACTTAAGCCTTGCAAGCATTGCAACTAATGAGTTAGTTGTGGGATGATGTATTACAGAACGAGTAAAGAGACTTGCCGGTAACGAGATTGAACTAGGTATTGGATACCGACGATCGAATCTCGGGCAAGTAACATACCGATGATAAAGGGAACAACGTATGTTGTTATGCGGTCTGACCGATAAAGATCTTCGTAGAATATGTAGGAGCCAATATGGGCATCCAGGTCCCTCTATTGGTTATTGACCGGAGACGTGTCTCGGTCATGTCTACATTGTTCTCGAACCGTAGGGTCCGCACGCTTAAGGTTTCGATGACAGTTATATTATGAGTTTATGAGTTTTGATGTACCGAAGGAGTTCGGAGTCCCGGATGAGATCGGGGACATGACGAGGAGTCTCGAAATGGTCGAGACGTAAAGATTGATATATTGGAAGCCTATGTTTGGACATCGGAAGTATTCCGGGTGAAATCGGGATTTTACCGGATTACCGGGAGGGTTACCAGAACCCCCCGGGAGCCAAATGGGCCAACATGGGCCTTAGTGGAAAGGTGAGAGGGCAGCCCACATAGGTCTGCGCCTCCCCCCTCTCCCTAGTCCTATTAGGACTAGGAGAGGGGCCGGCCACCTCTCTCTTTCACTTCCCACTTGAGGAAACCTAGTTGGACTAGGATTGGAGGGGGGAGTCCTACTCCCGGTAGGAGTAGGACTCCTCCTGCGCCTCCCACCTTGGCCGGCCAGCCCCTCCCCTTGAAACCTTTATATACGGGGGCAGGGGGCACCTCTAGACACACAAGTTGATCCTTGAGATCGTTCCTTAGCCGTGTGCGGTGCCCCCTGCCACCAAATTCCACCTCGATCATATCGTTGCAGTGCTTAGGCGAAGCCCTGCGTCGGTAGTACATCAAGATCGTCACCACGCCGTCGTGCTGACGGAACTCTTCCTCGACGCTTTGCTGGATCGGAGCCCGAGGATCGTCATCGAGCTGAACGTGTGCTAAGAACTCGGAGGTACCGGAGTAACGGTGCTTGGATCGGTCGGATCGGGAAGAAGACGTACGACTACTTCCTCTACGTTGTGTGATCGCTTCCGCAGTCGGTCTGCGTTGGTACATAGACAACACTCTCCCCTCTCGTTTCTATGCATCACCATGATCTTGCGTGTGCGTAGGAAAATTTTCGAAATTACTACATTCCCCAACATAGGGAACATCTTTCATTTTCTCTCTATCTTCTGAAGTGGTCGGGCATTGAGTCTGACTCAACTTCACACCTTGCAACACAGGCAAGAACCCTTTCTTTGCTTGATCCATTTTGAACTTCTTCAAAATCTTGTCAAGGTATGTGCTTTGTGAAAGTCCAATTAAGCGTCTTGATCTATCTCTATAGATCTTTATGCCTAATATGTAAGCAGCTTCACCGAGGTATTTCATTGAAAAACTCTTATTCAAGTATCCCTTTATGCTATCTAGAAATTCTATATCATTTCCAATCAGCAATATGTCATCCACATATAATATCAGAAATGCTACAGAGCTCCCACTCACTTTCTTGTAAATACAGGCTTCTCCGAAAGTCTGTATAAAACCAAATGCTTTGATCACACTATCAAAGCGTTTATTCCAACTCCGAGAGGCTTGCACCAGTCCATAAATGGATCTCTGGAGCTTGCATACTTTGTTAGCTCCCTTTGGATCGACAAAACCTTCTGGTTGCATCATATACAATTCTTCTTCCAGAAATCCATTCAGGAATGCAGTTTTGACATCCATCTGCCAAATTTCATAATCATAAAATGCGGCAATTGCTAACATGATTCGGACAGACTTAAGCATCGCTACGGGTGAGAAGGTCTCATCGTAGTCAACCCCTTGAACTTGTCGAAAACCTTTTGCGACAAGTCGAGCTTTGTAGACAGTAACATTACCATCAGCGTCAGTCTTCTTCTTGAAGATCCATTTATTCTCAATTGCTTGCCGATCATCGGGCAAGTCAACCAAAGTCCATACTTTGTTCTCATACATGGATCCCATCTCAGATTTCATGGCTTCAAGCCACTTTGCGGAATCTGGGCTCACCATCGCTTCTTCATAGTTTGTAGGTTCATCATGATCTAGCAGCATGATTTCCAGAACAGGATTACCGTACCACTCTGGTGCGGATCTCATTCTGGTTGATCTACGAGGTTCAGTAGTATCTTGTCCTGAAGTTTCATGATCATCATCATTAGCTTCCTCACTAATTGGTATAGGTGTCGCAGAAACAGTTTTCTGTGATGTACTACTTTCCAATAAGGGAGCAGGTACAGTTACCTCGTCAAGTTCTACTTTCCTCCCACTCACTTCTTTCGAGAGAAACTCCTTCTCTAGAAAGGATCCATTCTTAGCAACGAATGTCTTGCCTTCGGATCTGTGATAGAAGGTGTACCCAACAGTCTCCTTTGGGTATCCTATGAAGACACATTTCTCCGATTTGGGTTCGAGCTTATCAGGTTGAAGCTTTTTCACATAAGCATCGCAGCCCCAAACTTTAAGAAACGACAACTTTAGTTTCTTGCCAAACCATAGTTCATAAGGCGTCGTCTCAACGGATTTTGATGGTGCCCTATTTAACGTGAATGCGGCCGTCTCTAAAGCATAACCCCAAAACGATAGCGGTAAATCAGTAAGAGACATCATAGATTGCACCATATCTAGTAAAGTACGATTACGACGTTCGAACACACCATTACGCTGTGGTGTTCCAGGTGGCGTGAGTTGCGAAACTATTCCACAATTTTTCAAATGTACACCAAACTCGTAACTCAAATATTCTCCTCCATGATCAGATCGTAGAAACTTTATTTTCTTGTTACGATGATTTTCAACTTCACTCTGAAATTCTTTGAACTTTTCAAATGTTTCAGACTTATGTTTCATTAAGTAGATATACCCATATCTGCTTAAGTCATCTGTGAAGGTGAGAAAATAACGATATCCGCCACGAGCCTCAATATTCATCGGACCACATACATTGGTATGTATGATTTCCAACAAATCTGTTGCTCTCTCCATAGTACCGGAGAACGGTGTTTTAGTCATCTTGCCCATGAGGCACGGTTCGCAAGTACCAAGTGATTCATAATCAAGTGGTTCCAAAAGTCCATCAGTATGGAGTTTCTTCATGCGCTTTATACCGATATGACCTAAACGGCAGTGCCACAAATAAGTTGCACTGTCATTATCAACTCTGCATCTTTTGGCTTCAACATTATGAATATGTGTGTTACTACTATCGAGATTCATCAAAAATAGACCACTCCTCAAAGGTGCATGACCATAAAAGATATTACTCATATAAATAGAACAACCATTATTCTTTGATTTAAATGAATAACCGTCTCGCATCAAACAAGATCCAGATATAATGTTCATGCTCAACGCTGGCACCAAATAACAATTATTTAGGTCTAATATTAATCCCGAAGGTAGATGTAGAGGTAGCGTGCCGACCGCGATCACATCGACTTTGGAACCGTTTCCCACGCGCATCGTCACCTCGTCCTTCACCAGTGGTTGCTTAATCCGTAGTCCCTGTTTCGAGTTGCAAATATTAGCAATAGAACCAGTATCAAATACCCAGGTGCTACTGCGAGCTCTAGTAAGGTACACATCAATAACATGTATATCACATATACCTTTGTTCACCTTGCCATCCTTCTTATCCGCCAAATACTTGGGGCAGTTCCGCTTCCAGTGACCAGTCTGCTTGCAGTAGAAGCACTCAGTTTCAGGCTTAGGTCCAGACTTGGGTTTCTTCTCTTGAGCAGCAACTTGCTTGCCATTCTTCTTGAAGTTCCCCTTCTTCTTCCCTTTGCCCTTTTTCTTGAAACTAGTGGTCTTGCTGACCATCAACACTTCATGCTCCTTTTCGATTTCTACCTCCGCAGCTTTCAGCATTGCGAAGAGCTCGGGAATAGTCTTGTTCATCCCTTGCATATTATAGTTCATCACGAAGCTCTTGTAGCTTGGTGGCAGTGGTTGGAGAATTCTGTCAATGACACAATCATCTAGAAGATTAACTCCCAACTGAATCAAGTGATTATTATACCCAGACATTTTGAGTATATGCTCACTGACAGAACTGTTCTCCTCCATCTTGCAGCTATAGAACCTATTGGAGACTTCATATCTCTCAATCCGGGCATTTGCTTGAAATATTAACTTCAACTCCTGGAACATCTCATATGCTCCATGACGTTCAAAACATCGTTGAAGTCCTGATTCTAAGTCGTAAAGCATGGCACACTGAACTATCGAGTAGTCATCAGCTTTGCTCTGCCAGACGTTCATAACATCTGGTGTTGCTCCAGCAGCAGGCCTGGCACCCAGCAGTGCTTCCAGGACGTAATTCTTCTGAGCAACAATGAGGATAATCCTCAAGTTACAGACCCAGTCCGTGTAATTGCTACCATCATCTTTCAACTTCGCTTTCTCAAGGAACGCATTAAAATTCAACGGAACAACAGCACGAGCCATCTATCTACAATCAACATAAACAAGCAAGATACTATCAGGTACTAAGTTCATGATAAGTTTAAGTTCAATTAATCAAATTACTTAAGAACTCCCACTTAGATAGACATCCCTCTAATCCTTTAAGTGATCACGTGATCCAAATCAACTAAACCATAACCGATCATCACGTGAGATGGAGCAGTTTTCAATGGTGAACATCGCTATGTTGATCATATCTACTATATGATTCACGCTCGACCTTTCGGCATCCGTGTTCCGAGGCCATATCTGCATATGCTAGGCTCGTCAAGTTTAACCTGAGTATTCTGCGTGTGCAAAACTGGCTTGCACCCGTTGTAGATGGACGTAGAGCTTATCACACCCGATCATCACGTGGTGTCTGGGCATGACGAACTTTGGCAACGGTGCATACTCAGGGAGAACACTTCTTGATAATTTAGTGAGAGATCATCTTATAATGCTACCGTCAATCAAGGCAAGATAAGATGCATAAAAAGATAAAAATGACATGCAATCAATATAAGTGATATGATATGGCCATCATCATCTTGTGCTTGTGATCTCCATCTCCGAAGCACCGTCATGATCACCATCGTCACCGGCGCGACACCTTGATCTCCATCGTAGCATCATTGTCGTCTCGCCAATCTTATGCTTCCACGACTATCGCTACCGCTTAGTGATAAAGTAAAGCATTACATCGCGATTGCATTGCATACAATAAAGAGACAACCATATGGCTCCTGCCAGTTGCCGATAACTCGGTTACAAAACATGATCATCTCATACAATAAAATTTAGCATCATGTCTTGACCATATCACATCACAACATGCCCTGCAAAAACACGTTAGACGTCCTCTACTTTGTTGTTGCAAGTTTTACGTGGCTGCTACGGGCTTAAGTAAGAACCAATCTCACCTACGCATCAAAACCACAATGATAGTTTGTCAAATAGACTCAGTTTTAACCTTCGCAAGGACCGGGCATAGCCACACTTGGTTCAACTAAAGTTGGAGAAACAGTCACCCGCAAGCCACCTTTGTGCAAAGCACGTCGGGAGAACCGGTCTCGCGTAAGCGTACGCGTAATGTCGGTCCGGGCCGTTTCATCCAACAATACCACCGAACCAAAGTATGACATGCTGGTAGGCAGTATGACTTATATCGCTCACAAGTCACTTGTGTTCTACTCGTGCATATAACATCAAACCATAAAACCTAGGCTCGGATGCCACTGTTGGGGAACACACAAGATCATGGTGATGCACAGCAATGAGAGGGGAGAGTGTTGTCTACGTACCCACGCAGACCGACTGCGGAAGCGTTGACACAACGTAGAGGAAGTAGTCGTACGTCTTCCCGATCTGACCGATCCAAGCACCGTTACTCCGGCACCTCCGAGTTCTTAGCACACGTACAGCTCGATGACGCTCCCCGGGCTCCGATCCAGCAAAGCTTCGGGGATGAGTTCCGTCAGCACAACGGCGTGGTGACGATGATGATGTTCTACCGACGCAGGGCTTCGCCTAAGCACTACAACGATATGATCGAGGTGGAATATGGTGGCAGGGGGCACCGCACACGGCTAAGGAACGATCACGTGGATCAACTTTTGTGTCTAGAGGTGCCCCCTGCCCCCGTATATAAAGGAGCAAGGGGAGGAGGCCGGCCGGCCAGGTGTGGCGCGCCAAGGAGGAGTCCTCCTCCTAGTAGGAGTAGGACTCCTACTAGGAGGGGGAAAGAGGTGGAGTGGGAGAAGGAAAGGGGGGGCGCCACCCTCTCCTAGTCCAATTCGGACCAGGGAGGACGTGGCACGTGGCCCACCTCTTGCAGCCCCTCTCTCTCTCCACTAAGGCCCATATGGCCCAATACTTCTCCCGGTAGGGTTCCGGTAACCCTCCGGCTCTCCGTTTTCTCCGAAATCACCCGAAACACTTCCGGTGTCCGAATACAGCCATCCAATATATCAATCTTTATGTCTCGACCATTTCGAGACTCCTCGTCATGTTCGTGATCACATCCGGGACTCTGAACTAACTTCGGTACATCAAAATGCATAAACTCATAATAACTGTCATCGTAACGTTAAGCGTGCGGACCCTACGGTTCGAGAACAATGTAGACATGACTGAGACAGATCTCCGGTCAATAACCAATAGTGGGACCTGGATGCCCATATTGGCTCCTACATATTCTACGAAGATCTTTATCGGTCAGACCGCATAACAACATACGTTGTTCCCTTTGTCATCGGTATGTTACTTGCCCGAGATTCGATCGTCGGTATCCAATACCTAGTTCAATGTCGTTACCGGCAAGTCTCTTTACTCGTTCTGTAATACATCATTCTGCAACTAACTCATTAGTTGCAATGCTTGCAAGGCTTATGTGATGTGCATTACCGAGAGGGCCCAGAGATACCTCTCCGACAATCGGAGTGACAAATCCTAATCTCGAAATACGCCAACCCAACATCTACCTTTGGAGACACCTATAGAGCTCCTTTATAATCACCCAGTTACGTTGTGACGTTTGGTAGCACACAAAGTGTTCCTCCGGTAAACGGGAGTTGCATAATCTCATAGTCATAGGAACATGTATAAGTCATGAAGAAAGCAATAGCAACATACTAAACGATCGGGTGCTAAGCTAATGGAATGGGTCATGTCAATCAGATCATTCTACTAATGATGTGACCTCGTTAATCAAATAACAACACTTTGTTCATGGTTAGGAAACATAACCATCTTTGATTAACGAGCTAGTCAAGTAGAGGCATACTAGTGACACTAAGTTTGTCTATGTATTCACACATGTATTATGATTCCGGTTAATACAATTCTAGCATGAATAATAAACATTTATGATGATATAAGTAAATAAATAATAACTTTATTATTGCCTCTAGGGCATATTTCCTTCATTTCTCTCTTTTCTTATTGGGACAATACTCTATGAATGATGATCATCACACTTCTATTTATTTATACAGCTCAATGATTACAACACGATACTAGAACAAAGTATGACTCTATATGAATGCCTCCGGCGGTATACCAGGATAGCAATGATGCATGAGTGACTTAGATGAAATAATTATGAACGGTGGCTTTGCCACAACTAAAATTTCAACTACATGATCATGCGAAGCAATATGACAATGATGGAGCATGTCATAGTAAACAAAACGGTGGAAAGTTGCATGGCAATATATCTCAGAATGGCTATGGAAATGCCATGATAGGTAGGTATGGTGGCTGTTTTGAGGAAGGTATATGGTGGGTGTATGATACGGGCTAGCAATGGTGGAAGGGTGAGAGTGCGTATAATCCATGGACTCAACATTAGTCATAATGAACTCACATACTTATTGCAAAAATCTATTAGTTATCGAAGCAAAGTACTATGTGCATGCTCCTAGGGGGATAGATTGGTAGGAAAACACCATCGCTCATCCCCGACCGCCACTCATAAGGAGGACAATCAATAAATACATCATGCTCTGACTTCTTAACATAAAAGTTCACCATACGTGCATGCTACGGGAATCACAAACTTCAACACAAGAATTTCTCAAATTCACAACTAAACAACTAGAACGACTCTAATATCACCATCTCCATAAGATTTTTTTATTAATCTTGAATGCCTAAAATAATTAAAGCAAATTACCATGCTGTTTTGTAGGACTCTCAAAATAATCTAATTGAAGCAGGAGAGAACAAAAGTTTCTATAAAACAAATCCACCATCGTGCTCTAGAAGATATAAGTGAAGCACTAGAGCAAAAACTATACTCCCTCCATTCCTTGATATAAGGTGTATAGATTTTTGAGAAAAAGTCCGAAATATAAGGTATATTGCATTGCACCACTCATTTGGATAATTTTTGTAGGGATTTGATTACATTTCCTTATATCAGGCAAGCTCCTCTATTTCCTCATGTCAATTAGTTAGGTGTAATCTCGCCCAAAACTTGTGAAATTTTCACTCCACGTGCGTTCTTTAATTTCCGTGCCAAAAACTATACACCCTACATCTAGGAACGGAGGGAGTATAACTCAAAAGATATAAGTGAAGCACATAGAGTATTCTAACAATTTCTGAATCATGTGTGTCTCTCTCAAAAAGGTGTGTGCAGCAAGGATGATTGTGGAAAACTAACAAATAAATACTCAAATAATACAAGACGCTCAAGCAAAACACATATCATGTGGTAAATAAAAATATAGCTCGAAGTAAAGTTACCGATAGAAGTAGATGAAAGAGGGGATGCCTTCCGGGGCATCCCCAAGCTTTGGCTTTTAGCTGTCCTTAGATTATCTTGGGGTGCCATGGGCATCCCCAAGCTTAGGCTCTTGCCACTCCTTGTTCCATATGTTGGGGATCGTTGCAGAAATTAAAAATTTTCTACGCATCACCAAGATCAATCTATGGAGTAACTAGCAACGAGAGGGGAGTGCATCTTCATACCCTTGAAGATCGCGAGTCGGAAGCGTTACAAGAACGCAGTTGGAGGAGTCGTACACGTAGCGATTCAGATCACGGCCGAATCCGATCTAAGCACCGAATAACGGTGCCTCCGCATTCAACACACGTGCAGCCCAGTGACGTCTCCCGCGTCTTGATCTAGCAAGGAGGAGGGAGAGGTTGAGGAAGAAGGCTCCAACAGCAGCACGACGGCGTGGTGGTGATGGAGTGGCAGTTCTTCGGCAGGGCTTCACCAAGCTCACGCGGAGGAGGAGAGGTGTTGGGGAGGGAAGGGGCTGCGCCTTGGATGTGGTGCTGCAGCCCGCCCCTCGCCCCTCTATTTATAGGGAGAAGGGGGAAGGGGGGCCGGCCCCTCTAGATGAGATCTAGAGGGGGCGGCGGCCAAGGGGGAGGGGCTTGCCCCCCAAGCAAGGGGGGGTGGGGGCCCCCCCCTTTAGGATTCCCCCAAACCCTAGGTGCGTGGGCCCTAGGGGGGAATGGCGCCCAGCCCAGTAGGGGCTGGTTCCCTTCCACCTACAGCCCATAAGGCCCTCCGGGGCAGGTGGACCCTCCCGGTGGACCCCCAGAACCCCTCCAGTGGTCCCGGTACAATACCGGTATACCCCCGAATATTTCCGGTGACCATATGATGACTTCCCATATATAAATATTCACCTCCGGACTATTTTGGAAATCCTCGTGACGTCCGGGATCTCATCCGGGACTCCGAACAACATTTGGTAATCACATACAAATCTTCCTAATAACCCTACCGTCATCGAACCTGAAGTGTGTAGACCCTATGGGTTCGGGAACCATGCAGACATGACCGAGACAACTCTCTGGCCAATAACCAACAGCGGGATCTAGATACCCATGTTTGCTCCCACATGTTCCACGATGATCTCATCGGATGAACCACGATGTCGAGGATTCAAGCAATCCCGTATACAATCCCCTTTGTCAATCGGTACGTTACTTGCCCGAGATTCGATTGTCGGTATCCCAATACCTCGTTCAATCTCGTTACCGGCAAGTCACTTTACTCATTGCGTAACACATCATCCTGTGACGAACCCTTAGTCACATTGAGCTCATTACGATGATGTCTTACCGAGTGGGCCCAGAGATACCTCTCCGTCATACGCAGTGACAAATCCCAGTCTTGATTCGTGCCAACCCAACAGACACTTTTAGAGATACCCGTAGTGCACCTTTATAGTCACCCAGTTACGTTCTGACATTTGGCACACCCAAAGTATTCCTACAGTATCCGGGAGTTGCACAATCTCATGGTCTAAGGAAAAGATACTTGACATTAGAAAAGCTTTAGCAGACGAACTACACGATCTTGCGCTATGCTTAGGATTGGGTCTTGTCCATCACATCATTCTCCTAATGATGTGATCCCGTTATCAATGACATCCAATGTCCATGGTCAGGAAACCGTAACCTCTATTGATCAACATGCTAGTCAACTAGAGGCTCACTAGGGACATGTTGTGGTCTATGTATTCACACATGTATTACAATTTCCGGATAACACAATTATAGCATGACCAATAGACAATTATAATGAACAAGGAAATATAATAATAACCATTTTATTATTGCATCTAGGGCATATTTCCAACACCGTAATCCATCAAATCTTTTACCGAAAACTTGAAAACTTCACAACACAAAACTTAAAGTAGAAAATCGCATGAGCTCCGTTAGCGAAACAAAACAAAACACCACTTCAAGGTACTATAATGAACTCATTCTTTATTTATATTGGTGTTAAACCTACTGTATTCCAACTTCTCTATGGTTTATAAACTATTTTACTAGCCATAGATTCATTAAAATAAGCGAGCAACACACGAAAAACAGAATCTGTCAAAAACAGAATAGTGTGTAGTAATCTGTAGCTAACGCAAGCTCTGGAACCCCAAAAATTCTAAAATAAATTTCTGGACGTGAGGAATTTATCTATTAATCATCTGCAAAAATAATTAACTAAATATAACTTTCCAAATAAAAATGGCAGCAGTTCTCGTGAGCGCTAAAGTTTCTGTTTTTTACAGCAAGATTAAAAAGACTTTCCCCAAGTCTTCCCAACGGTTCTACTTGGCACAAACACTAATTAAACACAAAAAACACAACCAAAACAGAGGCTAGATAAATTATTAATTACTAAACAGGAGCGGCTAGGTATTTAAACCAAAGGACACACAGTCCCGCACACCCAGTCCTGAACACGCAGCTCAGGACACCCAGTCCTCACCGTTTTCTCCTTGAGCTAAGGTCACACAGACCCCCCCCCCCCAATCACTCTGGTAAGTCTTCAAGGTAGACTCCCAAACCTTCACAGACTTCGTTCACCGGCAATCCACAATTACTCTTGGATGCTCAGAACGCGACGCCTAACCGTCTGGAGGATGCACAGTCCTCAAGTGTAATAAGTCTTCAGATCACTCGGACAAGAAGACTTAAGTGATGCCCAATTACTCTGGCTCTGGGTGGTTAGGGCTTTTCTCCTCACTAAGGATTTTCTCTCAAAGGCTTCGAGGTGGGTTGCTCTCAAACGACAAAAGCCGTGCACTGAAATCTGAGCAGCCAATCGTTTATGGTTGTAGGGGTGGACTATTTATAGCCGCTTGGCAACCCTGACCTGATTTGTCCGAAATGACCCTGGGTCACTAAGGAACTGACACGTGTACTAACGGTCGGATTTCGAACTCTCACGGCAACTTTACTTGGGCTGCAAGTAAAGCTGACTTGTCTGACTCTGGACAAGATTTTCTCTCATTGTCTTCACTCGAAGACATAGGATTTGAATTAGGCATCACTTCAGTCATCCTGACTGGTTCTCTTGGACCCCACTTAACAGTACGGTGGTTCCTATGACACAACATGAATAAAGTAAAACTACGAAGGATCTAAGTCTTCGAGTTCCATAGGCTTCATGGGGAGTCTTCACATGTCATTGTCTTCGACATGAATGTCTTCATGAACCACCATTGTCTTCAATGTCTTCGTACATTTTTGGGGGTCATCTCTGGTAGCTAAACTGAATCAGTGAGGGACTTCTACCTGTGTTATCCTGCAATTCTCACAAACACATTAGTCCCTCAACTAGGTTTGTCGTCAATACTCCAAAACCAACTAGGGGTGGCACTAGATGCACTTACAATCTCCCCCTTTTTGGTGATTGATGACAAACTAGTTGAAGTTTTCAGCGGGGAATATAATTTGTGAAATTGTAAAGGAATTGTCTTCATAAGCTGCAAGGGCTCCCCCTGAAGATGTGCATATAAGTGATTTGCTTCTGGAACGCAAATGCACATAGCAGGTTGTATTTGTGGGAATCCACTTCAACTTATGATGACAATCCATCATGCACGTAAGGATATATGAAGATAATGATATGCATAATGAAAAATGGACGTCTGCAAAATGATAAGAGTGCGGAAATTATCGTCGTACATGCGGAATTTATCTTCGCAAAAACACAGTGGCAAACATAGTAGCAGACGACCATCAAGTTTAAGTGATACAACTCAAAGAACCAAATGTAGCAAAACGAGAGTTGTAAGCACGAAGCAAAATATAATAAAGCACCCGCCCTTTTTATTGACCCGCTTGAAGACTATAAACATCATATGCTTCTCCCCCTTTTGTTAGTGATGACCAAAAAGGTTTGAAGACATGGAGTTTTCTAAGCGTTCCCAGGCGCAGCAGGGTCGGTGGAGGCGTTTGGTGGTGTTGGCGAGCTTGGTGCAGTGACGACGCGCGCTAAAGACATTGGTGGTGATGTAGCGTCGTCTTCTTCCTCAATGATTTTTCCCGTCACGGTGGCAGTAGAGGAAGAGAACTCGGATTCTTCAAGCGACGGAGTCCCACGCAACACAGCTCGTCTGGGGGGTGTGGAGTCAAACTTGAATCTCTCTTTGAAGCCATCCTCTTGCAATTCAGCTTCAGTGCACATCATTGTGAGGCCTTTCCAAGTGCGGCGACAGGTTTCATGTGCGACAAAGGCGTTCTTGGTGGCCAGATTCCTGATGCGATTGACGTCTTGCATGATACTGCGCATCTGCCTCTTGAGCCAGTCGTGATGCCTATCTTGCTTTTGGTGCAGAGCCACAAGAAGTTCACGATCAGTGAGTGTACGAGCACGTTTCTTGGGTCTCTGTGCAGCTTCGCTGTCAGTGGCTTCAGTGGATGCAGGGGCACGTGTGGTGCCAGCCATTGGATAGACTCTGGAAATGGCTTCGACACCTTCATCATGTTGAGTGAAGCTTTGGTGTTTTGCATTCTGAAGACTTAGTGGATGTTTGGCAGGCTCAGGATAAATAGCTTCAGCAGAGGTGTCCACATCAGGTACGAAGATTCTGTGGTTGCGGGCTGAGGGTTGATAGGATATGGCAGAGTGGAGCTTGATGAGTCTCATAACCCATGGAGCATAAATCTTCAGACCAAAGAGATCTGAGCCAGACGCAGCAAGTTGACGTATGAAGAGATCCTGGGCATTGAAGCATTTGCCGTGCAGGATGCAGAAGATGAGAGTCTTCATGGCACCTTCAACCTTGGCATATCGAGAGTGCCCCTTAATGGGCCATAGAGTCCGCCTGATGATGTGATAGATATTTCTAGGCAGGTACTCTAAGTCTTCAACGAAGAACTCCATCGGGTAAGGTGCATCAGAAGGCAATGGCTTCATCATTGAGAGCATCTGACTCATATTTGGCTCAGGTCGCTGAAATATGCTCTCAACTGCTTCAGCATGGAGTTGGCAGCCTTCTTCAAAGAGTTCGCCTGGAGTGGGTAGGCCGGTGAGTTCAATGATATCAAATGCATTGGCTTCATGATGGACGTTGCCGGTCATCCACTCCAGGACCCAAGTCTTCGGATCTCTGTTGTAGCCCTTGATGTGCAATGTGGCATAGAACTGAAGCAGAAGCTCTTCGTTCCAGTGCTCTTCATCCGTGACAAACGGCAGCAGGCCAACTTGCTTGAAGCAGTCCAGGGCTTCTTCCAGACCAGGCAGACCAGCAAAAGCTTCAACTTCAAGGCGCTGATGTGGAAAGATACGGCTCTGGTTGTAGAGGACGCAGGAGTAGTAGCTGCGCTGTGGGTAGCTCCAGAACCTATCTGACACAATCTTTTCCCTTGAGTAGGGGTTCTTGGAGCGGTTGAAGAAGGTGTTATCTGCCCTGAAGCTATTCACATTGAAGGAGCCAGGAGCAGTGGCTGGACCTGGGAACCTTGGCAGTCGTGGGATTGGCTTCTGTACCTGGGGCCTATGCGCAACATGATAGTTGAACTATGGTCCGGCAGCAGACACAGGCACAGAAGGGTCAGAGGCAGTAGCTTCAGTATCTCTTGAAGCTGTTGGTTGGTCGAGCTCCACAAATGCTTCAGTATTATGTGTGGCAGCCGCAGTGGTGTCAGCCTCCTTGAGAACTTCTTCTTGCTGGTGTGGGGGAGATGGAGCTTGAGGTGCTTTATGCTCTTCTGCATGTTCTTCGGCTGATGCAGCCGGAATGTCGTCAGCAGTCTGAGCCCTTGGCCCTTTGCGAAGCCTACGGAATGCAGGCGACGCCGGTGGAGTTGCAGTGGGCTGGGGCTCATCCTCTTCCTCCTGCGGGCGATCTGCCCATGATGCATCTTGGGTGATTGGCGTCAAGGGACGACCAATGCTAATCATTTCGCTCGTTTTGAGCTGAGGAAGGACTGCATCACCTTGCACATTGTCTTGGAGACCAATGTCTTCAGCAGCGTTGGGGTCGGATGCTGGAATGTCTTCAGCATGCGGAGCCTCTGTGAGAGCAGGCTCATGCACGGTCATCTGACGATCTTCATGAGGAAAGCAAACGGAAAGGGGTTCGACTATCAAGGGCTCTGTGGGAGCAGCCCGAGACTTCTTGGTCTTGCGCTTCTTGATGGTGGGGTCTGAAGGAGAGGCTTCAGGGTGTTTCCTCTTCCTTGCTTTAGCTTCGGCTATCCTTGTCTTCTTAAGCTCTGAAGCGGTTGAGCGCTGCTTTGGCTTCGAGCTAGGCTTGGCGGTGGGGAAGACAATTGGAACAGCTTCTTGTTGTGGGGCCTCTTCTTCAGCCACAGTGGGCTTCTTCTTTTTCTTGGCGGCCATCCTGGGGTCGATGCCGGGACGCCCAAGTGCCTTTCGCTTCTCGGCCTCATTGTAGGCCTGCACACAGAGATCAGCCAAATTCTTCATGCGCTCGCGTGAACCCTGAGCCTCTACACGTTTCTGCATAAAGTTTTCCTTCAACTCGTGCAGCATGACTTTGAAGTCTTTGACTTCTTGGACGCTAAGCATGGCCATGTTCTGCTTGAACTGAGCCTTTTCAAAATCTATTTTCTGCTTCAGTTCCACTATGCGCTGGGCAACTGCGAGTTCTGAAGCAATGGCTCCTTGGAAGGCTACGCTGAGGCCAATGGGCACCTGCAGATCATTGAAGCTGATGTTGGGAGTATCAAACCACTCATCAATGAAGTTGTGGATGATTGCTGCATCGAATAGAGGCAGATTGTTGAAGATTTCAGCCTCCTCCTTGCTCTTGATCAGCTGCTCAAGAGCGTCATCGGCAAGATCGTCGTCACTAGACAGATCAATGGCCTCGCAGCGCAGAACGGCAGCGGCAGTGAGTTCTTTGCTAGTGTGTGGCTGTGGCTTCTTGGCTTCTTGAGGCTTAGAGACTCGTGACAATTCTTCAGACTGCACACTTGCTTCAGGAGGTGCAGTGGCCAATGGCTTCGCTCTAGAGATCTTGGGAGAAGCGGTTGGCTTGGAAGCTTTTGGCTTCCTCTTTATCTGCTTCAGCTCCGGGGCAGCAGGAGCATCATCAGACTCAGTGTCTGCTGGAGGGTCGTTCACGGCAGTCCCTTGGACTATAATGTGAGTGATGAGGCCTTCAAGATTGGCAAACGGCCCGATGACATTCGGATTTGCCACGCGTGTGCCATCTGCCCTTGGTTTGGAGGGACCAGGGTTGAAGTCCAACCCAAACTCCTTCTTGTTTTGCTTCGCAGAGTTCTGGGAAAATTGAAAGTTGCGCTTGAACAGAGTGTCATCGCGACACCAGAGAAGGGATGATGGATGTGCATCAGCTGGCTGTTGTCCCCTGACCATGCATGGAAAGAAGCCTTGAGCAATGGCTTCGTCTCTGGTTCGGGGTATGAGATTTTTGTACAAGGCATCTCCCCATGGCCTCTTGAGGGCGTACTTCTCTGCATATTCCTTGGTGACGAAGCGGTAATGGAACCACTGCTCTGCCCAATATCTTCGAATCCATTGGATTCGTGTCTTGCGCTGACCATAGCTTTCTTCAGGATCTGTGTGGTACATTTCTGCCAAATCTTCAGGCAGATCTTTAGATGTGTCACCCCGTCTCTATCTGCCTCCCTTCCTAGATTGTTTTTCGGTTGCCATGAAGCTTAACTTGACAGGCTTCAAGAGATTCAAAGTCTTCAAAGGATTCAAAGGCTTCAAAGGCTTCCTTTTGCTTGACCAACAGGAACTTGCTTCGGCTGAATTGATGTGACGCTGTAGGTACTCTGCAAATGAATGCAGACTATGAGAACCAAAAGATTCTCCCACGGACATGTACCTGTGACAGCATTAAGGTGCGAGGGAAGGGGAAGAGGTCATATGCATTCTCAGAAGATTTTGAAGATAAATCAGTTTAGAAGATATTGACCTCATCATGCGAAGACATTCACTTTATAGAAAAGAAGTTGGTTCCAGATTTGTACGAACCCATAGATCAGTACAAGTGAGGAATCAACTACTTCATGAAGATCAAGTGAGTATACTAGGCAAGTTATGAGATACAGATGAGAGGGATTAAACTTGTGTGAATAGAAACCTCTTTTGGCAGAAAGTGATGGAGCCATAGGATCAAAAGAGGATGTAAAAGGACTTGTTATTTACCGGACTTGGAACTGCTAGACGAGGTGAGAGTTGAGGCCGAGCAGTTCGATCCTCCGTGCCCTAACTTGGCGACGGAAGACACCTAGGGCGACGGCGGAGAGACTGATGTCCGCTGTCGGCGTGAGAACGGCGTCGGAGAGGTCGCGGCAATGAAGCACTTCGTCGCCGGCGTCGTTGAGAGTTAGCGGTGGCGCTAGGGTTTGTGCGAGGGAGGAAGAAGAGATAATGACCGCAGTGAAACGTGTATTTATAGGGATATGGGCGGCACTGTGCTATTACTCAGGTGCCCCTGGCGATTCGCATCTGATCAGTACGTGGCCAGCATGCGGAATTGTGGGGGCAGTTTCACCCCACGCACGCCTGGTTTGTCGGGAGTCGTTCCTACTTCTCTGGAATTCTAGTTGATGAAAAACATTGAAAGCTGTTTTAAAGTTTGTCTCTGTGTCTTCTTCTGACAAGGATGCAGTGAAGACATTCGACAGTTTCAATAGAGTGCATATGACTTGGAGAGATAGAGTTTGAGGTAGGAAGCATGGAGAGGTTAGGGTCCGATCACATTCACTTAGTTCAAAAGATTCAAACAAGAAGACATAGCTATAAGTGAATGCTGTAGAGGACAGAACACCAGTACATATATATACTCAACATAGTGAAGACAATCATGAAGACATGTTGAGATTGAAGCCAAAACAAATGTGAAGACATAACAAATGTAATGCCATGAGTGAAACACTTCAAGCAGAAAATTTTTGGTGGTGGCGCTACCCACCGTATAGGAAGTATTGGACCCAGACACGGCGCACAATCGTGGCGCTCCGAGGTCAAATTCCACGTTAATGTATTCACACTTAGAATGTATGTCTTCATTGATTGAAGATATACGTTACTTTGTGTGTTGCACATCTAAGTCATCATCATGCATAAGTGTTAGGATGTGTGCCTGATCACAGGACATTTGAGGATTCCAAGATATTTAGCTCACACCGTAACTTGCAAAATCTCGTCTCATCCAAGGGCTTGGTGAAGATATCTGCCAATTGCTCTTCAGTGTTGACGTGTATGATATCAATGTCTTCCTTTGCAACATGATCTCTGAGAAAATGATGACGAATTTCAAAGTGCTTTGTCTTCGAGTGCTGAACTAGGTTGTTGGCGATCTTGATGGCGCTTTCGTTGTCGCAGTAAAGTGGCACTTGCTTCAGATGAATGCCATAATCCTTGAGGGTTTGCTTCATCCATAGAAGCTGAGCGCAGCAGGATCCAGCAGCAATGTATTCAGATTCAGCAGTGGAGAGAGATACACAGTTCTGCTTCTTTGAAGACCAACAGACAAGCGATCGGCCCAGAAAGTGACATGTGCCTGATGTGGACTTCCGATCAACCTTGTCACCAGCGTAATCAGCGTCCGAAAATCCAACCAGATCAAACTCTGAGCCCTTTGGATACCATAACCCTAGAGTTGGGGTGTGAGCCAAATATCGAAGAATTCGCTTCACAGCTAAGTGATGCGACTCCTTTGGTGCCGCTTGAAACCGAGCACACATGCAAACACTAAGCATAATATCTTGCCTAGATGCACATAAGTAAAGCAAAGAACCAATCATGGAGCAGTATACCTTTTGATCGAACTCTTTACCATTGTCGTCAGGACCCAGATGATGTTTGGCTGGCATTGGTGTTGTGAAGCCTTTGCAGTCTTGCATACCGAACTTCTTCAGACAGTCTTTGAGATATTTCTCTTGAGATATAAAGATGCCATTGCGTTGTTGCCGTATCTGAAGACCGAGGAAGAATTTCAGCTCCCCCATCATAGACATCTGATATTGCTCTTGCATCATATATCCGAACTCCTCACTGTACTTCTGATTGGTGCAGCCGAAGATAATGTCATCCACGTATATTTGGCACACAAACAGTTCACCATCATATGTCTTTGTGAAGAGAGTGGGATCCAGGGAACCAGGTATGAAGCCTTTGCTCTTCAGGAAGTATTTGAGCGTATCATACCAGGCCCGAGGGGCTTGTTTGAGGCCATATAGTGCCTTTTTGAGCTTGTACACCATGTCAGGATGTTTTGGATCTTCAAACCCAGGTGGTTGTGCAACATACACTTCTTCTTCAATTTTGCCATTGAGGAAGGCACTTTTTACATCCATTTGATACAGGATTATGTTGTGATGATTTGCATAGGCCAGCAGTATACGGATGGCTTCAAGTCTGGCAACAGGAGCAAATGTTTCATTGAAGTCAATGCCTTCCACTTGAGTATATCCTTGAGCAACGAGACGAGCCTTGTTTCTGACGACTTGGCCATGCTCATCTTGCTTGTTGCGGTATATCCATTTGGTGCCTATTATGTTATGCTTCCGTGGATCAGGACGCTTAACCAACTCCCATACATTGTTCAGCTCAAATTGTTGAAGCTCTTCTTGCATAGCTTGAATCCATTCAGGTTCCATAAAGGCTTCATCAATTTTCTTGGGTTCAGTGATTGAAACGAATGCGAAGTGTCCGCAGAAGTTTGTTAGTTGAGTTGCCCTTGAACAAGTCAGTGGACCAGGTGCATTGATGCTATCAATTATCCTGTCAATCTGCACTTCATTGGCAACACGAGGATGTAGGGGTCGAAGACTTTGCTCTTGCTGATCTACGTTGTCATGGGGAGGAATGTCTTCAGGCTGAGCATTGTCTTCATGTGGATCAGGTGCGGAGATGATAAGTTCTTCTTCAGGACGGGCTTCAGTAGGTATAATCTCTCCAGTTCCCATTAGCTTGATTGATTCACTAGCTGGAACTTCATCTAGCACATCTGGTAGGTGCTCTCTTTGTGACCCATTGGTCTCATCAAACCGCACATCCACTGTTTCAACCACTTTGTAGTGAAAGAGATTGAAGACTCTGTAGGAGTGCGAATCCTTTCCATATCCAAGCATGAAGCCCTCATGTGCTTTTGGAGCAAATTTTGAGGTGTGGTGAGGGTCCTTGATCCAGCATCTTGATCCAAATACTCTGAAGTAACTTACATTTGGCTTCTTGCCAGTCAGAAGTTCATAAGATGTTTTGTTCAGCAGCTTGTGAAGATATACACGGTTGATAGTATGGCATGCAGTGTCAATGGCTTTAGTCCAGCATTTTCTTGGTGTCTTGTACTCATCTAACATTGTTCTGGCCATCTCAATGAGTGTTCTGTTCTTGCGTTCGATGATGCCATTCTGTTGTGGCGTGTATGGAGCTGAGAATTCATGAGTGATGCCCAATGTATCAAGATATGTGTCAAGGCCGGTGTTTTTGAATTCTGTGCCATTGTCACTTCTGATGTGCTTTATCTTGGCACCATAATTGTTCATTGCCCGATTTGCGAAGCGTCTGAAGACATCCTGCACTTCAGTCTTGTAAAGGATTATGTGCACCCAAGTATATCTAGAGTAATCATCAACAATGACGAAGCCATAGAGGCAAGCAGTAGTGGAGAAAGTTGAGTAGTGGGTAGGACCAAAGAGATCCATGTGAAGCAGTTCGAAGGGTTGAGTAGTGGTCATGATTGTCTTCGAAGGATGTTTTGCCCTTGTCATCTTCCCAGCTTCACAGGCACCGCATAAGTGATATTTCTTGAACTTGACGCCCTCGATGCCTATGACATGCTTCTTCTTCGCAAGGGTGTGGAGGTTCCTCATGCCAGCATGCCCAAGTCTTCGATGCCAAAGCCAGCATTCTGAAGCCTTTGCGAGAAGACAAACTGCAAGCTGTGGCCCTGCTGAGAAATCTACCACGTACAGATCATCTTTTCGATACCCTTCAAACACTAGGGACTTGTCAGATTCCATTAGTACCAGACAACGATATTTTCCAAAGATTACAATCATGTTTAAATCGCAAAGCATTGAGACAGACATTAAGTTGAAGCCAAGGGATTCAACAAGCATGACTTTATCCATGTGTTGATCCTTTGAGATTGCAACTTTACCTAGACCCAGTACCTTACTTTTACCAGTGTCAGCGAATGTGATGTGGCTCTTGTCAGATGGACGTAAGGTTGAGTCCATAAAGAGACTTCTTTTGCCAGTCATGTGATTTGTACACCCGCTGTCAATAATCCATTCTGAAGAATCTGAAGTCACAGGTGTCGTACCCTACAGTGCAGTTAGGGGGATAGGCTTCACGAAGAGTCTTGTGAAGCAAAAACATTTGACGAACCAGTGGATTATGAAAACTGAGATCCAGGTTAGGACAAGCAGGGAGAGTAGCATGCGATTCAGGTATGAAATACATAGTGATGCCATTCAGGCATTTGATCTTGCGCCCCACAAGTTTTTTTTAAGGTCCCCAGCAATAGCATCAGAAGATTTTGGTTTTGTGCTGGAGACCTTTCCCTGCAAAAGAGAGTTAAGCTTTCTTAACCACCCACATCTTCAAGGGTGGCCTAGAAGCAATAAGTCTAAGTGCAGCATCTGAGAATTTTGGCTTTGGAGCCCTAGCAAACAGTCTAGCAGGTGGGCAATAGTACTCATAAGAATAGGCAGAATAATTTTTGGTCATATGAGAATGACGGTTTGAAGAACCGCTCTCATAAGCCTGAGCATGGTTTCCCTGCAAAACATTTGTGTTAGTGCGACTCGGATGAGCCCTCTGCCTGTATGAAGCCTTTGGACCATATGAAGCCTTTGGTCTCAGGTTTGTCTTCTTCATGTGAGGTGTCATGAGGACATTCACAGGAAGATTCTCAAGACACGTTTTTGGAACCCAGATCTTCTTCATAGGCGGTCCATTCCTGCAGTTAGTACCAATGTACCTGGCAAATACTTCACCATTCTGATTCCTAAACAGTTTATAGTTTGCATCAAAGGATTCATCAATGATAATTGGATTAGCACAAGTGAAGCCAGATAGATTTGATGGATCTGATGAGGATTCCTTTGCAGCAACCCATGTGGTTTTGGGGTACTGCTCAGGTTTCCAGTAAGAGCCATCTGCATTAATTTTCCTCACGAACCCAACACCCTCTTTCCTAGGGTTTCGGTTCAGAATCTGCTTCTTGAGGACATCACATAGTGTCTGATGTCCTTTGAGACTTTTGTACATCCCTGTTTCAAGCAATGTCTTCAACCTAGCATTTTCATCAGCAATAGCAGTGGTATCCTTAGCAGAGGGGTTAGTTACCACTTCAACAGTTGAAGATATTGCAACAGCAGTAGCAGTGGAACATTCAGCAACAGAAATAGCATTATCACGCTCAATGCATTTAAGGCATGGTGGTTCAAATCCTTCCTGAGCAGAACTGATCTGTTCGGCTCGAAGTGACTCGTTTTCCTTTTGAAGATCTTCATGATCCACTCTCAACTTCTCAAGATCTTGCTTCTTTTGAAGATAATCATAGGAAAGCTTTTCATGAGTAGTTGAGAGAGTCTCAAGACGATCTTCGAGTTCCTGATACTTAACATGAAGATTTTTTATGTCTTCAATTAAGGATTCAGAACGAGTCATTTCAGCACCCAATAGATCATCGCTTCTGTCTAACAGTTTTTGAATATGTTCCATGGCCTTTTGTTGTTCAGTTGCAATTTTAGCAAGTGTTTTGTAACTGGGTTTTGAATCACAATCAGAGTCATCGTCACTAGATGTTCGATAGTGAGTAGTGCGTGTGTTTACCTTGGCACCACGTGCCATGAAGCAGTAGGTGGGAGTAGAGTCGTCCTTGTCATTTGCATCGGTGATGGTGATGGAGTCATTGTCTTCAGTGTTGAAGATGGACTTGGCGACATAGGCTGTAGCCAAACTGGCAATGCCTGAATCAGACTCCTCCTCAGACTCCACCTCTGCCTCCTCAGAAGCGGACTCTTCCTCTAAATCCATTTCCTTGCCAACAAACGCACGAGCCTTGCCAGATGAACTCTTCTTGTGTGATGAAGACTTGGACGAAGACTTTGAGTATTTCTTCGTCTTCTTATCGTCAGAGTCATATTCCTTGCTCTTCTTCTTCTTTCTGTTCTCATTGTCCCACTGTGGGCATTCAGAGATGAAGTGTCCAGTTTTCTTGCACTTGTGACAAGTTTTCCTCTTGTAGTCATGCACAGAAGCTTCATCATTCCTTGAGCTTGATCGTGAAGACTTTCTGAAGCCTTTATTCTTGGTGAATTTCTTGAACTTCTTCACTAGCATTGCAAGTTCCCTTCCAATGTCTTCAGGATCATCAGAATTGCTGTCAGATTCTTCTTCAGATGATGACACAGCTTTTGCCTTCAAGGCACGAGTTCGCCCATAGTTTGGACCGTAGATATCTCTTTTCTCAGAAAGCTGAAACTCATGTGTGTTGAGCCTCTCAAGTATGTCAGACGGATCGAGTGTCTTGAAGTCTGGACGTTCTTGAATCATCAGGGCTAGGATGTCAAATGAACTATCAAGTGATCTTAGCAGCGTCTTGACGATTTCATGTTTGGTGATCTTAGTGGCGCCGAGGGCTTGAAGCTCATTTGTGATGTCAGTGAGCCGGTCAAATGTGTGCTGGACATTCTCATTGTCATTTCGCTTGAAGGGGTTGAAGAGATTGCGAAGAACACTGATTCTCTAATCTCTCTGGGTTGAGATGCCTTCATTGACCTTGGAGAGCTAGTCCCAGACTAGCTTGGATGTCTTCAAGGCACTCACACGGCCGTACTGTCCCTTGGTCAGATGACCACAGATAATATTCTTGGCAGTGGAGTCCAGTTGAGTGAACTTCTTGACATCAGCCGCAGTGACACCTTCTCCAGCCTTGGGAACGCCGTTTTCGACGACATACCATAGGTCGACGTCAATGGCTTCAAGATGCATGCGCATCTTATTCTTCCAGTAGGGATATTCAGTTCCATCGAAGACGGGGCACGCAGCGGAGACTTTAATTATCCCTGCAGTCGACATAGCTAAAACTCCAGGTGGTTAAACCGAATCACACAGAACAAGGGAGCACCTTGCTCTGATACCAATTGAAAGTGCGTTATATCGACTAGAGGGGGGGTGAATAGGCGATTTTTATGAAAGTCTTCAAAACGTGGAAGTTATGAAGACAAACAGAGTGAACAAGCCTATCACTATGTAGCGGAAGGTAGATTACACAATGCAAGCCATAGTCAAATATACAATACAGTGAAAGCACAGAGACAAATAGCTTCAGTGTAATGAGGATCAGGTTGGAAGAAGTTATGAAGCCAAACAGATCATACAGTCAGGTTGTGAAGACAGAAGATAAAGCAAGCATGCAATAGCTTCACAATGTGTACTGGTAAGTAAAGGGAGGTGAAGATGAAACCAGTGACACGTTGAAGACAATGATATGTTGGACCAGTTCCAGTTGCTGTGACAACTGTACGTCTGGTTGGAGCGGCTAGGTATTTAAACCAAAGGACACACAGTCCCGGACACCCAGTCCTGAACACGCAGCTCAGGACACCCAGTCCTCACCATTTTCTCCTTGAGCTAAGGTCACACAGACCCCGCCCAATCACTTTGGTATGTCTTCAAGGTAGACTCCCAAACCTTCACATACTTCGTTCACCGGCAATCCACAATTCCTCTTGGATGCTCAGAACGCGACGCCTAACCGTCTGGAGGATGCACAGTCCTCAAGTGTAATAAGTCTTCAGATCACTCAGACAAGAAGACTTAAGTGATGCCCAATTACTCTGGCTCTGGGTGGTTAGGGCTTTTCTCCTCACTAAGGATTTTCTCTCAAAGGCTTCAAGGTGGGTTGCTCTCAAACGACAAAAGCCGTGCACTGAAATCTGAGCAGCCAACCGTTTATGGTTGTAGGGGTGGACTATTTATAGCCGCTTGGCAACCCTGACCTGATTTGTCCGAAATGACCCTGGGTCACTAAGGAACTGACACGTGTACTAACGGTCGGATTTCGGACTCTCACGGCAACTTTACTTGGGCTGCAAGTAAAGCTGACATGTCTGACTCTGGACAAGATTTTCTCTCATTGTCTTCACTCGAAGACATAGGATTTGAATTAGGCATCACTTCAGTCATCCTGACTGGTTCTCTTGGACCCCACTTAATAGTACGGTGGTTCCTATGACACAACATGAATAAAGTAAAACTACGAAGGATCTAAGTCTTCGAGTTCCATAGGCTTCATGGGGAGTCTTCACATGTCATTGTCTTCGACATGAATGTCTTCATGAACCACCATTGTCTTCAATGTCTTCGTACATTTTTGGGGGTCATCTCTGGTAGCTAAACCGAATCAGTGAGGGACTTCTACCTGTGTTATCCTGCAATTCTCACAAACACATTAGTCCCTCAACTAGGTTTGTCGTCAATACTCCAAAACCAACTAGGGGTGGCACTAGATGCACTTACAAGAGGGATAAACTCATGCAATATGATATAAACCCCATATTCTTCTCCTCGATGGCAACAATACAACACGTGCCTTGCTGCCCTTATTGTCACTGGGTAAGGACACCGCAAGATTGAACCCAAAGCTAAGCACTTCTCCCATTGCAAGAAAGATCAATCTAGTAGGCCAAACCGAACAGATAATTCGAAGAGACTTGCAAAGATAACCAATCACACATAAAAGAATTCAGAGAAGATTCAAATATTGTTCATAGATAAACTTGATCATAAACCCACAATTCATCGGTCTCAACAAACACACCGCAAAAAGAAGATTACATCGAATAGATCTCCACAAGAGAGGGGGAGAACTTTGTATTGAGATTCAAAGAGAGAGAAGAAGCCATCTAGCTAATAATTATGGACCCATAGGTCTGAAGTAAACTACTCACACTTCATCGGAGAGGCTATGGTGTTGATGTAGAAGCCCTCCATGATCGAAACCCCCTTCGGCGGAGCTCCGGAAAAGGCCCCAAGATGGGATCTCGTGGATACAGAAGGTTACGGCGGTGGAATTAGGGTTTTGGCTCCGTATCTGGTAGTTTGGGGGTACATAGGTATATATAGGAGGAAGGAGTACGTCGGTGGAGCAACGTGGGCCCCATGAGGGTGGAGGGCGCGCCTGGGGGGTAGGTGCGCCCCCTACCTCGTGCCTTCCTGGTTGATTGCCTAATGTAGGGTCCAAGTCCTCTGGATCATGTTCGTTCCAAAAATCATGTTCCCGAAGGTTTCATTCCATTTGGACTCCGTTTGATATTCTTTTTCTGCGAAACCCTAAAATAGGCAAAAAAACAGCAATTCTGGGCTGGGCCTCCGGTTAATAGGTTAGTCCCAAAAATAATATAGAAGTGTATAATAAAGCCCAATAATGTCCAAAACATGATATAATATAACATGGAACACTAAAAAATTATAGATACGTTAGAGACGTATCAGACCTCGGTGTCATCCATGGTGATAGGCGAGGAGGCTCGTGGCGGCGTCTCGCTCTTTGCCATCTCGGGCGGCAGAGAGTTCCCCTCTGATAAGGAGGGTCCGGAAGCTCACGTGGAGGGCTGAAAAGCACGCAACAAAATGACTTATATAATAGAAAGAGAGAACTGAAGATAAATAGTGAGTATCTAAATACTTACAATTCGGCTAGGGGCTTCGCCCATGGAGGCCTTTTGGGGACCAGTTCGGTATCTGAAAACGAACTGTCCTGAAGGATCACCTTTCACTCTTGGGTGCCTCCCATTTCGGGTCCTCGGAGGCCGCCCTCTTCTTCTTCCTCCCCTTACGAGGGGAGTCGCTTTCTACCTCCACCTCTTCTTCTTCTGCCTCCTCTCCCTCATGGGAGGAGGGGGCTTTGGACATAGCATCCGAAGAACCGTTGTGGCGGGGGCCGCCCTTGGCCTCCTTGCCCTTCTTCTTCTTGGCCTTATTCTCCGGCACTTGATACGGTGCTTGCACCAGCATCTTCGTTAGCTGGGGGGTGGCCGGGTTCTCCAGTAGTGGCGCCAGACAGTTGATCCGCTCCGCCTTCGCCGTCCAGCCCTGTACGGAAAAAGGATAATGTAAATCTTCGTCATCATTCGAAGTGTTAGTCAAATAAAGTCTTCCGAAGGGTTATGCTTACCACCGAGACTGGGTTCTCACTATCGAGTCCGATGTCTTCGGTCTTCGTCGGCCAATTCCTTTGGGCCTTGAAAAGCTGCTTCCATATGTCTTCGTGCGTGGTGCCAAAGAAGCGCTTCAAGGTCCGGGGTTCTTCCGGATTGAACTCCCACATAGGGGAGGCCCAGAGTTGGCAGGGGGAGGACATGGCGGAAGAGGATCACCTGGATCAAGTTTGTGAAATTAGTGTTTTTACCCAACACATTCGAGATGCGCTTTTGCAGCATCAGCACCTCCAGTTGGGACCCCCAATCAAGGCCCTTGGCGGTCCACGAGATGAGCCTCGTAGGGGGTCCGGATCTGAAGTCAGGTGTGGCCTCCCACTTAGCGTCGCGAGGTTCGGTGATGTAGAACCACTCCTGCAGCGACACCTTGATTGTTTCCACAAACGCCCCCTTGGGCCAGACGGCGTTGGGGAGCCTGCTCACCATAGCACCGCCACAATCCGCGTGCTACCCGTCGACCACCTTCGGCTTCAGATTGAAGACCTTGAGCCATAGGCCGAAGTGTGGAGGGATGCAGAGTAGAGCCTCACATACGACGATAAATGCCGATATGTGGAGAAAGGAATTCGGGGCTAGGTCATGGAAATCTAGCCTGTAATAGAACATGAGGCCTCGGACGAAGGGATGAAGGGGAAACCCTAGCCCTCAAAGTAAGTGAGAAATAAATACGACCCTCTCGCGGGGCTCCGGAGTGGGCATGTCCTGATCTTTGGCAGGCAGCCTGTGCGCGATATCCACGGACAGATAGCCCGCGCCCTGGAGCACCTTGATGTCCTTCTCGGTGATGGAGGAGGCCTCCCACTTGCCCTTGGAACCGAATCCAGACATGGTTGGGGAAGTTGTTGGCGATGGGAAAGATTGAGGTTTTGGGCACTGGAGCTTGAAGGTGGGAAGGCAGAAGCTAGAAGAAGGTGTGGGGAAGAAAGAAGGGATTTTTTACCCTCTTATAGGCGGTGAAATACCCCCTCTCAAGCCTTAAAACTTGCCTGTTCCCAAAGAAAATCATGCGAATGGCACAGTTGGATTACCTAAAACTGTATTGATGAGAATCCTGCAATGGGCGGGCACGATCTCTGTTTTGACAAGACGTGCCAATTGGGGGCTATGCCTCAAAATGCAAAACGAGAGCGTGACAACGGTTCGAAATGATAAAGAGCCAAGCGCGTTGTTTCACCAAAAAAGTTGTCAGTAAAAGACACTGTTTCATTTTTGACATCCTGCCTGCATGGCTAAGGATTGTATTAATTATACAGAGCTAGACACAGTTCCTTTGTGCAGGAAGTTGTCCTAAAGTGTTCAGAAGAAGGAACCCGCCTTGCAATGCCGAAGACAATCCGTGTGCCGAACACATCGTCATCGAAGACTGGTTCAGGGGCTACTGAGGGAGTCCTGGATTAGGGGGTCCTCGGGTGTCTGGGCTATTTGATATGGGCCGAACTGATCGGCCGTGAAGATACAAGCAGAAGACTTTTCCCCCATGTCTGGGTAGGAGTCTCGTGTGCGCGGATGGCAAGATTGGTGTCCGGATATGTTATTTCCTTCCCCACTAACCGACTCTGTACAACCCTAGGCCCTTCCGGTGTGTATATAAACCAGAGGGGTTTAGTCCGTAGAGCCATTATGATCTCGTGGTAGATCAACTCTTGTAACCCCTATACTCATCGAATACAATCAAACAGGACATAGGGTTTTACCTCCATTAAGAGGGCCCGAACTTGGGTAAACATTGTGTCCCACTTGTCCCTTGTTATCATCAATCCTCAGACACACAGTTCGGGACCTACTACTCGAGATATGCCGGTTTTGACACCGATAGTTCTCTCGGAATATTCCTCTTGATCATTGTTCCAAAGAAAACCTTCAATTTACCAAAGATCAAGATAGTACAAATAAAACCAGAAATAAAAAATACATACAGGTCCATAGACCATCTAACAACAACTATAAGCACGTGAGCGCGTCTCTCTCTCATCGGAGCCGTGCAAAACTTATTCTAGTAGATAGTCAGAAAATCGTCGTGTTAAGGCCCCATAGGACCAGCGCACCAGAACAACAGCAACCGATGAAGAGATGCGTAGATCGAAAAGATTCAACCTATAGACACACGAACAAATACCGGATCCATGTGGATCCATCGAAGACATATTCCGACCGAATCCTCTGAGATTCGTCGGAGACAAACCTCCACACAATACCTTCAACTATATATTTGAAAAGTTCCGGCCGGCAATATAGAAAGCTTCAACCTGGGAGTGCAAAAAGAAAACTGCAATTGTCGACACAAAAGCTTCAACCACATATTTGAAAAGCTTCAAGTAGAGATCGGCGAGAAAAAAGCTATAGCGGTGAGCCATTGATGCACGCGAGATTTTTCTATGCACCAATGGTGCTACGACGGATGCTGGAACAGGCGCTCCCGCCATTGTTGGAGCCGAGAACCAACAATTTTTTGCTGCGTTTGGAAGATGATTTTGCTGCATAGAAGGGGCGGACCAGCGGGCTGCTGGTCTTGCAACCAGCAAGCAGTGATGAGCCGGCGACGCATCGAGCTCACGCGTCCATGATGAGAGTCGATGGGCTCATCGCCTCCTTTTTTCTTACTGGCCATGCGTGAGACGAAGAATGAATGGCTGCTAGGCGTATCTAGTTCCTTCGCGCCTACCTTAGGTGGCCGGCTAGAATTTGTGCCGGTCGGCCGACGCCTGCAGTGGCCAATTGAAAAACACTACTACCTCTGTCCTGGTTTATTGGTATCACTAGCAAAAGGGTCTGTGTGTTGCAACGGGAGTAAAGAATACCACATGCTCTTAATTTACAAAAAATGGTCTATAATCTGAGTATTTGTAGCTAGGGCCCAAACAAATATGGTCTTTGCCTACAAAAACGCAAGTTCAAGATTCTACCTTTCTTCTATTTAAAAACGGTTTACACGTAGATTTAATACATACAAAGAAACAGGGAAGTGATCTTCAATTTTGTCTCCAATCCTGATTTTGTTGAGATGTTCATCCACAATCCGAATCAGTAATGATATGAAACAAAGATGGATAATGCACTATTGATTGAGATTGCATCCTAGATAGTACTTTTTAAATGGTTAACAGGTAAAATTACATCATATTCAGATTCCATATATTTTTCAATCAAATTCCATATATAATATGTTCAATTTGGAGTTACAATTTAGAAGATATGAGTGTTTTAAAAAACATTTGATATGTACTGCGGGTTTAATGTCAGAAACATTAGGATTTTTTCTATAAAATAGCATGACGGACTAAGAATACCTATTTCTTTTATTAGTAGGTATAGATTTTAGTGCCAACTTTTGATCATAAATTTAATGAATAAAATATTAATGCATGTCATCAAAAATTATATCATTGAAAACTGTATTCAAATATGAATCCAACGATATAATTTTTGTTGACATGCACTAACATTTTTTCAGTTAAATCTTTGGTCAAAGTTTACCATAATTTACATAGGGGACTAATAAACCGGGATGAATGTAGTAGATTGTTTTACACGAAAAAGGAAAGAAAGCGCTTATACAAAAAAGAAAGAGGTTTCGTATAAGCGTCTCCCTTCACTGGGGAATAAAAAGTTGCGGGCGAGTCCTGGACTAAGAGGTCCTCGGGCGTCCGGCCTGTTAGCCATGGGCCGGACTGATGGGGTATGAAGAACACGAAGAACGAAGACTACACCCGTGTCCGGATGGGACTCTCCTTGGCGTGGAAGGCAAGCTTGGCGACCAAATATGTAGGTTCCTTTCTTTGCCGACCTTGTGTAATCCTAGATCCTCTCCATGTCTATATAAACCGGAGGACTTAGTTCCGAGGAGGGAGATATATTCATTACCATAGCCATACAAGCTAGACATCTAGGGTTTAGCCATTACGATCTCGTGGTATATCAACTCTTGTAATACTCATATTCATCAAGATCAATCAAGCAGGACGTAGGGTATTACCTCCATAGAGAGGGCCCGAACCTGGGAGCAGATCGATAGCTACGCCCCTGGCGATCAGGTCAGATTTGGGAGCTTGAACTACGTCGTGGACATTCGTGGAGATTTGATCTTCGCTGGATTCGAGACCGAGGCGATTGCTCTTGGTCACCTCGATGAAGATGACCTAAATCTGTCATCAGACCACATTCGGGAGATAGCTCCTGTAACTGCTCTGGCCTTAGATCCGGAGCATACGACAACATCTAAGGACTGGAGGTTCAACCCCACCATGGAGGCCACAGATTCCCCAGCATTGGAGACGCACATGGACTTAAACTTACACAATATTTGTGTCACCGGAACCCCGGACTCGTCTCTGGGTGTAAGTTCCGAACCATGTGAGTCCACGGATGCCGAACTTGATCGTTTATCGATCTTCGAGTTCAGCGCCGCAGACATCTTCCAGCACGCACCCTTGGGCCATGTGTTAAGCTCATTAAAAAACCTGTCCTTGGCAGGGGACTCACGGCTGAACTACATTCGATTCGAACTAGGGGCTGATGATGGAGAATCTTGCTTCCCACCCGCCACCCACTTCATAGCCACAGCCGAGGATTTAACCGACATGCTCGATTATGACTCCGAAGACATCGACGGTATTGACGACGATGCTGATGAGGAGCAAAATCAAATGCCGCCATTCACTGGACGCTGGACGGCCACCTCTCCATAGGATGTGTACATGGTGGACACATCCAAAACAACCAACGACGATGACAAAGAAAATCTAGTTGAGAATAAACCTCCTGAGACACAGCAAAAATGCCAGCGTCCTCGGCGCCGCTCTAAGTCACGTCGTTCAAAGGATAGTAACATTGGCACCGGGGAAAATAGTACTCTGGACGAACCCGAAGACAATAAAGACCCCGTTGAGGTAACCTCCGAATAGGAGGAACAGGAAAATGGGCAAGTTAGCCCTGATGAACAGGCCATACATGACGATTCGGAGGACGATAATTATCTTCCGCTCTCCAAAGATGAGGTAAGCCCGGCGATGAGGATTTCATCGTGCCCGAGGAACCTCTCGAGCAGGAGCACTTCAAGCGCAGGCTAATAGCCACTGCAAGGAGCCTAAAAAAGAAACAGCAGCAGCTTCAAGCTGACCAAGATCTGCTCAACGACAGATGGACTAATGTCCTATCAGCCGAAGAATACGGCCTCAAGCTCCCAGGCAGGAGTTACCCGAAGCGCAAACTGCTACCCCAGTTTGATGAGGAGGCGCTAGAGCTCATACCTCACTTGCGCAACGCGGCCGACCGACCACAGCACGGTCAGGACAACGCGGCAGGTCGACCACAACTTGGCCGAGATAAAGCGGCAATTCAAGCCAAACAGCAACCCGCCCCACCATCACGTAAAAACAGAAACAACACAGCTCGGGGTGATACATACGTCCTTCGGCAGGACCTGAACAGTAAAGCAGGATATACCAGATCGATCTACAGATCGCGGGAACGTACCGCGACACGCGACGATGGCTATCTATTCGGATGCGACAAACCTAGTCATGCCGGGGCCGAAAACTGCAGGCGGACTCCATCGGAGCTACGTCGCGATACGTCCTGATATAGAGGTGCCCCACACCCTCTTTTCTTCACGGGTGGAGTAATGAGTCACGAGTTCCCAAAAGGGTTTAGACCCGTAAATATTGAATCATACTTCGGAACAACCGATCCCACGGTGTGGATTGAGGATTTCCTTCTCCATATCCACGTGGCCTGCGAAGACGACCTCCATGCCATCAAATACCTCCCGTTAAAACTCAAAGGACCAGCTCGGCACTGGTTAAACAGTCTGCCTGAAAACTCAATTGGCAGCTGGGAGGAGTTGGAAGATGCCTTCCGCGATAACTTTCTAGGTACATATGACCGGCCACCGGATGCTGATGACCTAAGTCACATTGTCCAACAGCCCAGAGAGTCCGCCAAAAAGCTCTGGACTAGGTTTTTAGTTAAAAAGAACCAAATTGTTGACTGTCCGGACGCGGAAGCCCTCGCGGCCTTCAAACACAGCGTCCGGGATGAGTGGCTTGCCCGCCACCTCGGTCAGGAAAAACCAAAGTCTATGTCAGCCCTTACCGCTCTGATGACCCGCTTTTGCACGGGAGAAAACAGCTGGCTCGCCCGTAGAAGCAATAGCGCCAGCGATCTGGGCACCTCCGAAGTGCGGGAAGGTAAGGGAAAGCCACGACGCAATAAAAACAAACGTCACAATAATAATGGGGGCACACAGGACACAGCGGTCAACGCTGGATTCAGCAGCCCCAAACCCGGCCAACGGAAAAAGGCATTTACGACAAACAAAGACGGAGCATCCAATTTAGACAAAATATTGGATAGGCCCTTCCAGATCCATGGCCACCCCAATAAACCAGCTAATCACACCAAAAAAAGTTGTTGGGTCTTCAAACAGGCCGGCAAGTTAAATGCCAAACACAAGGGGAAGAGGCCGCCCGGCGATAGCGGCGACGAACAGGCTCACCAGCCGAACAACGGGGGTTAGAAGCATTTTCCCCCCCGATGCAACAACAGTAAACATGGTATACGTGACACACACCCCTAGAGGTGAGCGCACGGAACACTCCCTCCGTACAGGAGATCATACTATGGCTACCTCAGCCGAACTACATAGCGGCCTTGTCACGCCACATACCATGTCGGCCATCACGCCACCGGTCTCCATTCAACATGACCGATCAATGTCCATATTGGACTAGGAATTCGGCTTCCGCCGTTCGCCTAATATGCCTTCGAAGTGGGTAGCGCGCATATATAATTATGCACTTGAAATACCCTGGGCATCGGATGAAGCACAATGAGGGTAGGCCTGCAAACCCCTATAACCCTACTTTTCTAACTGCCCTTCTCCTTTTTTCCCTCTACAGGTAGCTCAAGGGCCGGTCACCCTAAGGACTCTACCAGATTTCGGGTTCGTACAATCACCCAAGGGTTATTCCTGTCAAGGAATCCCTTAACCGAGGACAGGCGGCGCAGACATGCGACATGAGGTCCAAAATAACTTTTTGTAGACCGCTCTCTCTATTCCGAGCCTGTAAAGTGCCTTTTTCCCCAGCCTTCGAATCCTGGCATGTCAAATAGCCAGAGTCGCGGCTTTGTTATCTATATAATAATTGGCAATCACTCAGCTACTAGTAAAAGTAACCAGTGTCCAATATTGACTTTTTCCTAATCGATCCGAATTTTTGCTCCTGTGGTTGTTTTACACACACACCTCGGCATAACCCGCCAGGGGCTCGGTATGGGAACAAACGAGTTGCTGGCAAGTCTGAAGAACTTTATAGCGTACTTCGGCGTCGCGAGTTTGGCCTTATATGCATTAGCTCCGAATCATGTCTTGGGTCAATAGTTGGGTTGTCCGGCTCTTGTGCTTGCTACCCTACGTTCCGCCCTATCGGCTAGGGATATAAAGGGAGAACTACTGTGATTGTGCTTCCGGTTCATCTGGTCAAGCACCTCAGTAGAGAAAGCCGAAAACTGACTGTCATGATGCGGCGAGAGCTGGTCAACCACTCGACGACTTATTGGAATCTTTAGCGATTCTCTCCGTGTCATACGAAGGATCATTTTCAGATCATTTTTTGCAACGCATCTTATTAAAAATAAGCCGCATTTATACCAGGGGCTATATCGTAGACCCACCATAAAACTCCTATGGCTAAGTGAATGTGTTAACGCCCTATAGTCTGATTGACTGGTTCGCCACATTGTCACCTCCTTCATGGACCAAGACGTTGGGTCAAGAGTGATCAAATGCTTTTCTGAACACCCCCGTACTTCCTACGAGGGGGATGAAGCTGACGACTGGAAAACTTTCAGATTATATAAAAACGGTCGCACAGGAGGAACAAAACCTTTCGAGCAAAACATAAAAATAGAATTAATATAAAATTGTCTTTTACAATTCCCATAGACCTCACTTGAATATTATCTCTTTTGAGCATTAAGCCTCTATGAAGCGGGCAGCCTCTAAGACGTCCTCAAAATAATGCTCCGGTGTGTGATGGTCCGTGCCCTTGGGTGGACTCTTCACTACAACATCAATGGCCTTCATCTTCCCCCAGTATGTCTTGACATGGGCAAAGGCCATCCGTGCACCCTCAATGCACGCCGACCGCTTAACAACGTCAATACGTAGCTCCGCATCAACAAGCCGCCACACCAAGCCGAATTAGCTATTCAGAATAGCTCAGTTGGCCACAGCCAAATTATGACGTTCTTCATGGCAGCGCCGGATATCCTATGAAGCTCGGCCCATCCGGACATCTGTTCATTCAGCAACAGAGGGCGTTTTGATGCACTAAATTGCGACGAGATAAGCTTCTCCGTTGCATACCCCTCTTGCGTTTGGTAAAACTGCGTCGCATTGGAAGAACTCTTTGGCAGGTCCAAAAACGCGTCTGGAGAGCTCCACACTTGGTTAAGCTGAACATAATTCGAATCGCCGAACTTAATCCGTAATAAAAAGGGCTTACCGGCCGCAATCTCCCCAGCTTGCCGGATCTCCTCACGGGCCGCTCTAGATTTGAACCACGCTTCTTTTGCCTCTCGCAAGGCCTTGTCAAGATCAGCCGTTTTGGCCTTATTCGCTTTCTCAAGGAATTCACAACGGCCGGTAGCATTCTTTAGTTCGAGCACATCGCGGATATTTTCCCCGCGTCTTGGTGCCGAGAAGCTCATTCGGCCTTCACTCGGTCGATGCCTTTTCAGCAGCCGCATTACTAAACCAGGCCTGCACCTTAGCCCGGGCCAGCTCCGCCCGAAGATTCTCAACGGCGGCGGCACCGGCTGCAACCATACATATCCCAATATGCAATTTTCAGCGTCATGCTTATATTACAGACATGTGTGTATAAGGACTACTCTGAATACATACCTTGCGACTCATCAAGACGCCTATTGATTAATGCAATGTCATCCCCTGCCACATCAAGCTTCCGCTGCAGCTCAACAATATCCGTAGTCCGGTAGTCCTCAGGGAAGAAACAGCATGTGTTCCAATTAATCAGGTCAGTCCCTGGGCATTTCTTTTGATCCTCTGATTGCCTCCCTCGAGAAGCCAATCAGAGTCTTAGGGGCTACTATCTATACACAGGTGTATTTCATGAATAAAACACAATTGAACATATTACAGTAAAAACCTCGAAACCTCTTAGTAGGCCCACAAAGGCCTCATTCAATCCGCACTTCACAGACATGACCTTTTCAACCACCGTGCCCATCAAGGTACGTTGTTCCTCTTAGATGGACGCCTGCTGCAGCATGTTAGTCAGTATATCCAACGCCTCTGGATCACCGGAGGCTGCCGTAGGAGTACGGACACCCTTTGAAGGGATCCGTTTATTCGTATCTGGCGGTTGACCAGATTGTTCGGGGCCTTCATTACTGGTCCCCGGACCCTGGGCCATCGAAGTATCACCTTCGGGTACTATCTTCATCGTCCCTTGCACCGCCTGTTGGTCGGGGGAGACCCTCCGCGACGACACCTCGAAGTCGTCCGCCCTATGGGGCGGAGATGCCGATGGAGGCGTCTCGATTTCCATCATCTCTGGGAGAAGGTCCCCCGAGGATGAGGATTGTTGAAGAAGACTGCGTGCCGAACTGCAAAAAATATATATTCTAGGCATCACAAGAAAAAGAACGGGACGGGTCTAAAACATCCTGGTTTACTTACGATTTGGCCTCAGGCTTGTCCTCATCATGAGACTGCACGCCGACGTCCTCCAAGCCCGAGCCGCCCGACAGTGGCATCTTGCCTCGCTTAGGAGCCTTTTCCTCCCAATCTTCGGAGGCGACCCTTTTCTTTCCATGGGGGGAAGAGGCGTTGACCTCCCCCTCATTTTTGTCTTCAGGCGATGGGATCTTGATTCCTCCGGATACAATGTCTGATGCACCTTCGGGATGGAGGCCATCTTTGGTCCTCTCCGCCTTGCCCCCCTTCGCAGGCATCTGGTATGGTACCGGGGCCAGCATCCTTGTTAAAACATGATTTGCTGGTGAGGGAGTCCTGGATTAGGGGGTCTCCGGACAGCCGGACTATCTCCATTGGCCGGACTGTTAGACTATGAAGATACAAGATTGAAGACTTTGTCTCGTGTCCGGATAGGACTCTACTTGGCGTGGAAGGCAAGCTAGGCAATAGGGATATGGATATCTCCTCCTTTGTAACGGACCTTGTGTAACCCTAACCCTCTCCGGTGCCTATATAAACCAAAGGGTTTTAGTCCGTAGGACAACAACCATAACATACAATCATACCATAGGATAGCTTCTAGGGTTTAGCCTCTCTGATCTCGTGGTAGATCTACTCTTGTACTACCCATATCATCAATATTAATCAAGCAGGACGTAGGGTTTTACCTCCATCAAGAGGGCCCGAACCTGGGTTAAACATTGTGTCCCTTGCCTCCTGTTACCATCCAGCCTAGACGCACAGTTCGGGACCCCCTACCCGAGATCCGCCAGTTTTGATACCGACATTGGTGCTTTCATTGAGAGTTCCTCTGTGTCATCGCCGTTAGGCTCGATGGCTCCTCCGATCATGAACAACGATGCAGTCCAGGGTGAGACTTTTCTCCCCGGACAGATCTTCGTATTCGGCGGCTTTGCACTGCGAGCTAATTCGCTTGGCCATATGGAGCAGATTGAAAGTTGCGCCCCTGACCATCAGGTCAGATTTGGAAGTTTGAACTACATGGCCGACATCCGCGGAGACTTGATCTTCGATGGATTCGAGCCACAGCCGGGCGCGCTGCACTGTCATGATGGGTATGACCTAGCTCTGCCGCCGAACAGTACCTCAGAGGCCGCGCCCGCATCAGCTCCGATTCTTAGCTCGGAGCCAACTGCGCCAACCGAGGACGGGTGGCTAGACACCGCCTCAGGGGCTGCAGTCTCAACGGCGATCGAGCCGAACACCAGCCTAATCCTGTGTGAAGCCCATGACTCCAAGGTGCCGGACTCTTTTCCGGACTCCGAACCGTCCGCGCCCCTGCCAATCGAATCGGATTAGGCGCCGATCATGGAATTCACCGCCGCGGATATCTTTCAGCACTCGCCCTTCGACGACATTCTGAGTCCACTGAGGTCTCTCTCTTTGTCAGGAGAGCCCCGGTCGGACTATGGCCAAGAGGATTGGGATGCGGACGACGAAGAAATTCGACGCCCACCCACCATCCACTTCGTAGCCACTGTCGATGATTTAACCGACATGCTCGACTTCGCCTCCGAAGACATCGACCCTCTTGCCAAATCTAGGGGTCGGAATAACCTGTCCTTGAGCAGGAAGCCTATGGTGGATCTCCGCGGTCAAGTATCTGGCTGCCCGAAGCTTCGCAATATCCTCCTTTGTAACGGAGGAAGCCACCCATCGGCCTTGAGTGCTGGGTCCTGACATGATGGGGAGGCTTGAAGCAATGAAGTCGGACCTTGGGTGCTAGAACTCGAGGCTGGGAAGGCTGAGGAGAGGTTTGGCATAAAAAAGACGGCCCTTGGTTCCTTTATAAAGGCAACGGGTATTGAACGCCTCCTCTTAAGCCTGAGAACCTGCCTATTCCTAAGGAATCTTTCCCACAAGACGGTTGGATTACCCACGCTCATATTGATGAGAATCCGGCGATAAGGGGACACGATCTCTGCTTCGACAGGACGTGCCAACAAAAACTACGCCCCGAAACGTGGAACGGTGGGATGACAAACGGTTCGAAATAATAACCGGGCAAGCATGACGTCACATTACTAAAGTGGTCAGCAGATTGGATTCGTGAAATATTATACTCTCTATGGCTGTGTGTTGCAGATCTAGACACGTTTGTTTCGTCCGAAGACTATCTTGGAGTTCGGAAGGAGGAACCCGCCTTGCAATGCCGAAGACAGATCTACACGCCGGATACCTTGTCATTGAAGCCAAGTTCAAGGGCTACTGAGGGAGTCCTGGACTAAGGGGTCCTCGGGCGTCTGGCCTGTTAGCCATGGGCCGGACTGATGGGCTGTGAAGAACACGAAGACCAAAGACTGCACCCGTGTCCGAATGGGACTCTCCTTGGCGTGGAAGGCAATCTTGGCGACCAAATATGTAGATTCCTTTCTTTGTAACCGACCTTGTGTAACCCTAAATCCTCCTGGTGTCTATATAAACCGGAGGACTTAGTCCGGAGGAGGGAGATATATTCATTACCATAGCCATACAAGCCAGACCTCTAGGGTTTAGCCATTACGATCTCGTGGTAGATCAACTCTTGTAATACTCATATTAATCAAGATCAATCAAGCAGGACGTAGGGTATTACCTCCATAGAGAGGGCCCGAACCTGGGTAAACATCGTGTCCCCCTACCCAAGATCCGCCGGTTTTGACACCGACACTCATGGCCCAGTTATGCAAAGCCCTCGTGGCCAATTCCTCAAGCTGTCCCAGTTCCTCAAGCTTCAAAACCCTCAGCTCCTCCGGCAAAGTCCTCAGCACATGTGCATATCGCCTTGTGTCAAAGGACCGCGGGACACCTCCGGTTAAGCTACGCAGTTGTCGTCTTCGATCTTCGCTTCGCGTTCGTCATGCATGGTGGTGGTGTGTGTGTGTGGCGGCGGCGGAGTCTGTGTACTAGGTGGTACGTGCACCATAGAAAATGTGGCCTTTGATCCCGCCACGCCCGCCTATGTCGTCTTGCCTTGTCGGCCTCGAGCGACATCAGTGTTGTTGGAGTTGGGTAGCATGCATGCTTGGGCTTGGCTTGGACGTCGTCAATGGCTTTCTAGCTTCAACGGATGTGCGAGGGGTATGCCCCATGCGAGTAGACATTGGAATGAGAAAAAGGGACGGATAGACATGCGACACATGGAGTGCACACATCCGTCGATGACGGTATACACCGCCACCAATAGACACCAGTAGAAAACAGGGCTTTGGTCCAGGCCGGGTCAGCCCATTAGTCCCGGTTCAGTCCAGAACCGGGACCAATGGGGGCATTGGTCCCGGTTCGTGAGCCTAGGGGGCCGGCCGGGCCACGTGGGCCATTGGTCCCGGTTCATCTGGACCTTTTGGTCCCGGTTGGTGGGATGAACCGGGACCAATGGGCCTCGCTCTTGGCCCACCACCATTGGTCCCGGTTGGTGGCTTGAATCGAGACCAAAGGCTCCCCTTTAGTCCCGGTTCATGTCACCAACCGGGACCAATGAGGTGCCTATATATACCCCTCGCTCGCGAGCAGAGCACCCCAGTGCTCTGTTTTTCTCTGGCCGAGAGGGAGAGGGCTTGGTGGTGCTCTATCTCACCTCCTATGCACACAAGGTGTTCGATGGAATGCCCGAGCCACACTACTTAAGCTTTCTCCTCTCCAAGCTCCATTTTCCATAATATTTGTCTAGGTTTAGCGGTCCGTCATGCCCCGTCCCCGTCTTCACCGCCGTCGATCACCCGCACCGAGCTCATCGCCGGCACCACCGTGGTGAGCCTCTTGTTCTTATCTTCTTTCTGACAGGAAAAATATTCTTACTTGTATGTTTACATAGATACTTGTATTATTTTCTTACTTTTATTATTGCATCTTATATAGTGCGATGGTTTTGGTATCTGCCCCCGTCGGCCCTCGTCCTGTCTATGATTCGGATGTGGTATATATTATCTTTATAACTATTGGTTCATTTATTGTTTATGAAAATTATGCCGACCAACGTGACATAGATTTTATTTATGTAGGATGTATGTGAATCGGAAATGCCAACCGACCCTACTGTCGAGAGGTTAAATTTAGTTGAAGAAGAAAACAATTTGTTGAAGGAAAAAATAAAAAAATTGAGGAGGAGAAGATGATATTGGAGTTGCATGTTGCGGATGTCGTCGATGATCACAAGATCAAGATGGATGCAATGCGCTTGAAGATTAGAAAGATTAGAAAATATGTCATTCATACTGAGGCTTGGTCTCATTATGCCGTTGGATCAATTGTTACCTTGGTTGCGATTATGATCGCATTTGTTTTCGCATTGAAAAGTTTTACATAGTTTCAATGTATGGTTTAATTAATTAGATGCTCTGGAGAGCTATATGTCGTTAGATGAGAACTGTGTATGCACTTTGGTTTTAATGTGATGATGAACTTCTATTAATTTGGACACTTAATTATATATAATGCACGCAGATGAACCAGCAATGGATGTACGGTGACAGACACACCTGCGAGTACATTAAGGGCGTGCATGAGTTTCTCGATGCGGCTGAGGCAAACAAGCAGAATGGTTTTATGTGTTGTCCATGCACTGAATGTGGATACGAGGTCTTACTCTAACCGGAAAACCCTTCACACCCACCTACTTTACAAGGGTTTCATGCCACACTATAATGTTTGGATGAGGCACGGAGAAATAGGGGTTATGATGGAAGACGAAGAAGAAGAAGAGTACGATGACAACTATGTGCCCCCCTGAATATGGTGATGCTGCAACGGGGGGAGCTGGTGAAGATCAAGATGAACCAGACGATGTGCCCAATGATGCTGCAACGGGTGAAGCTGCTGAAGATCAAGAGGAACCAGACGATGTGCCCGATGATGATGATCTTCGCCGGCTCATTGTCGATGCAAGGACGCAATGCGAAAGTCAAAAGGAGAAGCTGAAGTTCGATCGCATGTTAGAGGATCACAAAAAAGGTTATACCCCAATTGGGAAGATGGCAACACAAAGCTCGGTACCGTACTGGAATTGCTCCAGTGGAAGCCAGAGAATGCTGTGGCTGACAAAGGATTTGAGAAGCTACTGAAAATATTATGATGTGCATTCCTTAATGCAACCTCTCAGAAGGTGATCGATCCAGAAATCGTACCAAGGCTAAGGAGTGATGTGGCGCAATGTCTTGTCAGTTTCGAGCTCGTGTTCCCACCATCCTTCTTCAATATCATGACGCACGTCCTAGTTCATCTAGTCGACGAGATTGTCATCCTGGGGCCCGTATTTCTACACAATATGTTCCCCTTTGAGAGGTTCATGGGAGTCCTAAACAAATATGTCCGTAACCGCGCTAGGCCAGAAGGAAGCATCTCCATGGGCCATCAAACAGAGGATGTTATCGGGTTTTGTGTTGACTTCATTCCTGGCCTTAAGAAGATAGGTCTCCCTAAATCGCGGTATGAGGGGAGACTGACTGGAAAAGGCACTCTTGGAAGAGACTCAATAATATGCAGGGACGGATATTCTTGGTCTCAAGCACACCACAGAGTTCTACAGAACTCTACCTTGGTGACCCCGTATGTCGATGAACACAAGAACAGTCTGCGCTCCAAACAGAAGTGTGACGACTGGATTACATGTGAACACATCAGGACTTTCAGCAGTTGGTTGGAAACACGTCTCAGAGGTGACAACACTGTTTGTGATGAGTTGTACTTGTTGTCCAAGGGACCATGTTTGACTGTATTGACTTACAAAGGATACGAGATAAATGTGAATACATTTTACACGATCGCCCAAGATCAAAAGAGCACCAACCAAAACAGCGGTGTCCGCTTTGATGCAGCAACCGAGAGCGGAAAGGACACATATTATGGTTACATAGTGGACATATGGGAACTTGACTACGGACCTGGTTTTAAGGTCCCTTTGTTTAAGTGCAAATGGGTCAATCTGTCAGGCGGCGGGATAGAGGTAGACCCACAGTACGGAATGACAACAGTGGATCTGAAAAATCTTGGGTACATTGACGAACCATTTGTCCTAGCCAATGATGTGGCACAGGTAATCTATGTGAAGGACATGTCTACCAAACCGAGAAAAAGAAAAGATAAGGAAGCGAATACATCATACGATGAGCCAAAGCGCCACATAGTTCTTTCAGGAAAAAGGGACATCCTGGGAGTGGACAGAAAGACAGACATGTCTGAAGATTATGAAAAGTTTCATGAAATTCCTCCCTTCAATGTCAAGGCTGACCCAAGCATCCTGATAAACAATGAAGATTATCCATGGTTACGGCGCAATAAGCAAATGACACAAGCGAAGAAAAAGTGAATACTTTCTCCCGCAACTATTATGATGATACCATGCCAACTTTGTAACACACGAACATGCTACCATTGTCCGTTTTGTACATGCACATGCTATGTGGGTGAAATTATGATACCATGCCAACTTTCAACTTTTTCAGAGTTCATTTGAAATGCTTTCATGTCTTATGGTTCGTCCCTCATAATACCATTATTCCAATTTTAACTATTCAAATTTGAAAACTAATGGCACTAACAGAAAGTTTATAATTTTTTCTAAAACTGATGGCACTAACAGAAAGTTTATAATTTTTCTGACCTAAAAGCAAAAAGAATTAAAAAATGCAAAAAACAAAATAAAATAAATAATGCAAAAAACAAAAAAAACTCGAAAAAGTAAAGTTAATCACAAACTTCTGATTCAAAAAATATCAAAGAATTCAAATTTTAACTATTCAAATTTGAAAACTAATGGCACTAACAAAAAGTTTATAATTTTTCTAAAACTAATGGAACTAACAGAAAGTTTATAATTTTGCTCCTCGCCGCTGGCCCACGACCATTAGTCCCGGTTTGTGCCACAAACCGGGACTAAAGGGTTGGTCCTCGTTGCGGGCAGAGTTTAGTCCCACCTCGCCAACCGAAGGGGGCTCATACCGGTTTATAAGCCCTTCCCTCTCTGTCTTATTGAGCTCCTTTCAAAGTGAAAATAGATGCCCTAATAGAGAAAAGTTTAACCTAAATTCATAGTGAATTTCTCTGAAATTCATAGAAATTTAGTATGAATTTAGGTTGAATTTTCCCTATAAGCGCATCTATTCACATTTTTTTAGTAAGTTAATCACAAACCTGTGATTCACACAAATTTCAAAGAATTCAAATTTTAACTATTCAAATTTGTAAACTAATGGCACTAACAGAAAGTTTATAATTTTTCTAAAACTAATGGCACTAACAGAAAGTTCATAATTTTGCCAACCTAAAAGCAAACAGAATTAAAAAATAAAGCAAAAAACAAAAGAAAATAAATAATGCAAAAAACAAAACAAAAAACTTGAAAAAATAGCAACAATAAGTATTTTGTTGTAATTAGAAACAAAATAAAATAAATAAAGCAACAAAGAAAACAAAAAAACAAAAAAAATGTTTTCAAATTTGAAAACTAATGGCACTAAGAGAAAGTTTATAATTTTTCTAAAACTAAAACCAAAAAGAATTAAAAAAATAAAGCAAAAAACAAAAGAAAATAAAATAAAGCACCAAAAAAATGCCACCTACTGCGCCCCCACGGCCTGAATACGACTAGAAACCCATCCAAGGGCCAGGATTCAGGCCCGCATGAGGCCAAGTAGACCCGCAGGCATAGCAGTGACAATTAGGCCCGTAAGCCCGCAATGGAGAGAAGCTCGAGAGGGGTGCAGCAGTGGGGCTTATAAACCACTGGACACCCCTCTCAACTAGCAAGGTGGGACTAAACTTTTGACAAAGCAGCCGCACAAGGCCTTTGGTCCCGGTTGGTGGCACCAACCGGGACTAAAGGGGGGCATTGGTCACGGTTCGTGTCACCAACCGTGATCAATGCCCCCCTTTAGTCCCGGTTGGTGCTACCAACCGGGACCAAAGGTCGCCGCCTTTGGTCCCGGTTGGTGGCACCAACCAGGACTAAAGGGGGGCATTGGTCATGGTTTGTGCCATGAACCATGACCAACGCCTTTGCTATATAACTAGCACTTGTGAAAATTTCCATTCAGTACGTCTTCCCCGCCCGACGCCACCAGGCTGCCCCTCTGCGCCTTGCAGTCGCCGTCGTCGCCCTGCCTCCGACGCCGTCCCGCGCCGCCCAAAAACGCCGTCGCCACCCCGCGCCGCCCTGACTCCGTCGCCGTGCGCCACCCCGCACCGTCGCGGTCACCTCCCCGCGACGCCCCGACGCCGTCGCCGCCCCGCGTCGCCAGCCCGACGCCATCGCTGCCCCGCCTCTGCCTCGTCATCGCCGCCCCGCGCCGCTGTTGCCTCTCGCTTTGGTCAGGGCTGGCACCGCCCCCCTCCTCCCCCTGTTTTTAATTTTTTTGCAAATTCATATAAGTTTTTTCCTGATTATATGTATATGTATAGTATATGTATATGTGTATATGTATGCAAAAGATAGATTAACAGAAAAAATAGTATTTTTTCTGTTCATAGATTTTTTTGGTGATATTGATTATTGTAAATATGCAAATGTTTGCATATTCATATGAACAATGAATTAGGCAAAACCTTTACTTTTTTTCTAAAATTTCTATTTGAACATTATTTTAAAAAAACAAGCAATACTACTTCATGTATTTTTAAGAAGGAAGAAGAAGAAAAAGAATGAGAGGAAAAAGGAAATAAGAAGAGGAAGAAAGGAGAAGAAGAGGGGAGAGGAAGACGAGGAGAAATAAATAAGAAGAAGAAAAAAGAAGAAAAAGAAGAGGAGAAGAAGAAAGGAATAGAGGAGAAGAACACAAAAATAGAATATATATATTCTATTTTGTCTTTTCTCCTCTATTCCTTTCTTCTTCTCCTCTTTTTTTTCTTCTTTTTTTTCTTCGACACATGGGGGGGGGGGTCAAGAACGTCGGACATTCATGAGAGAGGCGAGGAAGAAGGGGAAGAAGAGGGAGAAGAAGAGGAGAGGAAGAAGAGGAAGTCTTCTCATCTATTATTTCTTCTCTTCTTTTTTCTTCTTCTTCCTATATGTATTAGTTTTTTTATTTAGGTTGTTAATTAGTAGATATTAATTTTGTTCATATGTATGAATGCATGTGATATGTATGTATGTATGTATCGGGTATGTCGTTGTCGATATACCCCCTACCCGATAACTTCGACATGAGGGGGTCGAGAGGGGGTCTAGGGTCGCCGAGGGGTCGAGGGTCGTCGAACATGAGAGGAAGAAGAGGATAAAATAAGAAGAGGAAGAAGCAAAAAAGAGGAGAAGAAAGAATAGAGGAGATCTCCTCTATTCTTTCTTCTCCTCTTTTTTTTCTTCTTCTTCCTCTTTATTTTATCGGGAACGAGGGTCGTCGAGCGGTAGAGGAAACCCTAAATAGCAAGTATCGTGGATGTGAGATACATGTGGCCGTCGGTGTCGGACACTACATCCACGTCCCACGAGTGACGTGGGCAACTCCTCTATTCTTTCTTCTCCTCTTTTCTTCTTCTTCTTCCTCTTCTTTTTTTATCCTTGAAGCGTTGTCGAGGCCACCCCGGATCGCACGAGAAGAAGTGAGGAACTACTTTGAAGGGGTGAAAGCAAAGAAACATCCACCTCCGGAGGAGAAGGTAGATCCGGTGAAAGCGAAGCGCACTCTGGCTGCCCTGACAAAACCACCCAAGTCTCCACCGAAAGGAAACTATGAGCGCATTATTGGAAAGGAATTTGCCGAAGCGGAGCGGTCGGGAAGTACTGTCAGTGATCAAAGGCTGAAAGAACGATGAGCTGGGATACAAATTGCCCAGCTCGGCGAACAAGCGAAGCAATCCTGCCCCCCCGCTCAAGGTGCCAAGCGACAACGTCGCTAATGATCCAAGGATGGTGCGCGGTTATAGCAATCTTGGCGATTACCTGCCCGATGATGTACATTATGATTTCATGGAGGTGAAGATACAAAGATACGAGTACGGGAAGCCTCTCGTCAAAGATGAAAGATCTCTATCAACGATGATGCGAAGATTGCATGATTGGTACTTGAAAATCTGCAGAGACTCTGGGGGGAGGAGTACTTTGTATGTGAAAGTTAAAAAGGAGCATGACCTCGTTGGAATTGAACTGTTGCATGTTCCATTTGAGGAGTTCTTTCAGTTTTTCAATCAATTGGCCCTTGATAAAACAATGGTCACCTGCTACTGTTTGTAAGTAGTACTACTTCTGTCATTAAGTCTCTCTATATAGCTCAGCTCTTTCATTGCATGTATTTATAATCATCCTCACTATATTATGCAGATTGAAGATCGCCGAATTGAAGAAAAGACAAGTCGGTGATATTGGGTTCATTAACACATATGTCATAGATGCAACTCAGGTTAAATTTCATGCCGCAGCTACTGTCGGGGGTGTCTGATCCCTCGCACACCTATGGGGATCGGCGGACCGAGCCACTTTTGGTTCGGCAGGGGGCGGTGGATGCACAAAGAGCAGATCGAGGCGAAACACACGAGCGAGACGATCGATTTACCCAGGTTCGGGCCGCACGGATGCGTAAAACCCTACTCCTGCTTTGGTGGTTGTATTGAGTTGTTGCTCGGGAGCGGCGAGTGCTACAGTACACTCAAGCAGCTGGCGAGACCGAGCGTGAGAATGGCTGTCCTCCCCCCTCTCTGTTGCGCATGGGCCTCCTTTTATATGTCTAAGGGGTCACCGACACGTGGCAACAGAGGTGAGGGTAAAAATGTAAAAGGGGTGGTAGTTGGCTCCACCGCCTACATGTCGCATCCTACCTAACTCTGACGGCAGGGGACAAGGGCATTAAATGCCCGTCTGTGTCACCTTGACGGCCCAGAGAGGGACCGCTCGGAACGCCACCGTTTGCCACGATGGTTACTTGTCAGCACTTGCTTGCCACTGCATGCCCCCGGCTACACAGCCTCCCGCCACGTACGCCAGGAATGGTCCCAGGGCGACACGTTGGTGGGTGAGCTGGAGTGCGGGCTGCGGGGTAGTAGCTTGCCGCGGATGTTGCCTTGCCACGTCCGGGAGCTTGCCGCTCACCGGGACTTGTCGGGGCGCGCGGTGCGCCGCAGTGAGTCTCTTGAGATGCTTTGGTTGGTCTTCCCGGCAAGCTCCTCTTGTCGGGGCCTTGTTTCCTTCCCGGCATGCTCCTCTTACCAGGGCCTTGTCTCCTTCCCGGCAAGCTCCTCTTGCCGGGGCCTTGTTTTGCTCTTGGATACTTTGTTCTTGAATGGCTCCTAAAGGAACCACGGAGGGTCTTGGCGGTCGCCCGGCAAGCCTTGCCGCGGGTCGCTGCGACTGCCCATGCACAAGTTCGGGATACTAAGGTACCCCTACTTTAGTACACCGACAGGAGCCCCCGGGCCTGGGCCATACACGGTGCCGAGGACTGTTGGGCCAGCCCCAAAACAGTGCACGGGCACGCGCGGCCTAGGTCACGCCATAACTCACTCCGCATCCACCGCGCTCTCCCCAAACGGCACGCGTCAAACGCGGCATCGTGGGAGAGATCGCGGGCGGTTTTCGAGGTGCCCACTCCCCATGATCACGGGGTGGGGAGAGGCCGCCCCATTCGTCGCCTCGGTTCTGCACGCCTGCCATGCGGTTCCCATGCACTTGGGGTCACGGGCAGCGGAGGCGGGAAACGGGGCCGTCGTGGGTTGAGGCAGCGGGTCGGCCCCAGCTCCCTGCCTTCCCGCGCCTTGATTCGCTGAGCGGGGCGACCGAGCCCCCACCTCGCCCCTTTATAAAGAGCGGGAGGGGAGGACGGGAGCCCGCATCCTCCCATCTTCTCCTTCCTTCAGCTTCTGCTCCCCTTCCTCCCATTCGCCATGGAGAGAGGAAACCCTGGTCCTTTGTCAGTGGCGGCAAGGGTTGCCGCCAGGCAGCGCATCCCTCCCTATCCCGCACCCGTGGTGGCGGAGCCAGCCGTAAGGGGAAGAGGGAGGGGCGAGGTCGTGGACGAGGTCGTGGGCGAGGCCGTGGCGCTCGGGGTAGAGGTGGACGAGGTGGCGCGTCGGCTTCGCCTCCGCCGGCGGCTCCTCTTCCCGCGGTGGCCCATGCCGGGGACGACCCTTGCGAGCTCTTCGTCAGGCTGTGCCGGGCGCCTCGTTGTCGCCTCCGTCTCCCGGATCCGTTTGCGGAAGTGGTGGAGTTGGACCCGCCCGAGACGCTGAGACTGCAGATGAGGGGCTACGGGATCAGCGGCACGCGGGTCCGCGCCGAATTCCCAGCCCCCGGCGTGATGTATCTTGGCCGAGGGTGGAAGACGTTCGCCCGCATCCAGAGCTTGACGCCGGGGCTCACCCTCCACTTTAAGTTGGTGGAGGGCGATCTCCTCTCCGTCAAGGTCTTGGGGTCCTTCGGCGTCCGGGCCCGGTGCTGCGTGGAAAGCTCCTCCGACAGCGAAGGCTCCTCCTCGAGCGAGAGTGACGAGGAGGGGAGCGACAGCGACGACGAGGGGAGCGGGCAGCAGGATGGCGGGTCCGACTAGGTGTCGGGCGCCGCTCCGTGCAGCACCGGCGACCCCGTCATCCGTGTCGCCGGCTCCTTGAACTCCCCGGGGTCGTCTCCTTGGGCGGCTGGCGTAGGGAGGCTGCGGAAGAGGAAGAGGGCTGGCAGCAAGGCCGTCAAGCCGGAGTACGAGGGCGTGGTGCCCTCGACAGCGTGCTGACGTCCTGCCGCCTCGTCTTCGAGCCCCGCTTCCGGCGCTGCCATCACCGTCCAGCCTTGACGGCCCCAGGGGTGTTCTATTGGTGTCTTCTGGCACTCGTAGTTCGCCTAGGTGCTCCTTTTGCCCTTCTCACCTCCTTGACCTATCTCCTGAAGAGAGGGACAAGAAAAGGATTACGGGCATCTTATCTTTTTAATTTGTAAGCCCTCGGGCCGTAGTTGCATTTAAAACTTGTAATCCTCTCTTTCATGTTTCTCATCCTCCATGGACTGTACCTGTGTGGAATGTTTTATGAAAAGGGGATGTTTGCTGGGTCATTTGTCTCGCGGGTAGAACCCACATCAAGGAGCAAATCCTTGGTATCTTACAGATAGACACTCCTTCCCGGCAACAGGCCTTGCCGTCTTCCCGCGTCGCTCGACCTTTCTCACGCTTTTGGCGGAGGCAGGGACGAGGCGGGTGCGGCCCCTCGTTTCCTCCCTTTGCTGCCACGACTACCACCAAAACTTGGCCCTGGGGCCCCAAGGCCTAGAGTTAAGGGAGCATGGTAGTTTCCGGGAAGAAACGAGGTTTCGTATTCCCCAGTCCATAAGAGAATGCATGAAGAGGGATGAAAGACTTATCTGAGATTGCAGCCCTCGGCAACTCTGGCTTGCCGTGGGGTGAATCTTGGTACTTGCAGCCCCCGGCAACACTGGCTTGCCAGGGTCCAGATGCCGGCACGTCCTTCTTCTCCTTTTCGTCCCCATGCGGTCCGACAAGGATATGTGAGACCTGCAAACCAAAGGAAACAAAAGAAAGGCAAAGGGACGCACACTCGACCTCTAAGTTAGGGGTTAGCTGCTGTTAGGCACTATCAACCCTAACCGAGGACTCGACTCGACCTAGCATGCATGCTATAACTCTGGGCGCCAGCGCTTCATTTCTTGTGCTCAGGGTCTGCGCCTGGCTTTGTACAAAGGATTACATGCAACAGCGGCAAGACTTGTACAAAAGGGTGGTTGCCGGACAGGGTCCGACAACCGCGCCTTATGGGTAAAACTTACGAAGAAGCTCGATATTCGAGGAGTTGCTCACTGGTACGCCATCTTCGGTCTCCAGGTGGACAGCGCCAGGCCTGGTGACTCGTTTCACCCGGTAAGGGCCTTCCCACTTTGGCGTCAACTTGTTGGAATTCTTGGCGGACTGAACGCGCCGAAGAACAAGGTCGCCTTCCTCGAGACTTCTGGCGTTAACTTTGCGACTATGATAGCGGCGCAAAGCTTGTTGGTAGCGAGCGGCTCGCACAGCAGCCTGAAGACGATCTTCCTCAAGGAGCGTCGCGTCATCTTGCCGCAGCCACTCTTGCTCAAGCTCATCATAAGCGAGCACTCGAGGTGACCTGTATACGAGTTCCGTGGGGATAACTGCCTCCGCTCCATAGACTAGAGCGAAGGGTGTCTGTCCAGTGGCTCGATTTGGCGTCGTCCTGATCGACCAAAGAACCACTGGCAGCTCCTCGATCCAGTTGCGTCCGCGCTTGTGCAGCCTGTCGAAGGTTCGGGTCTTGAGCCCGCGCAGCACTTCAGCATTTGCCCTCTCTGCTTGGCCGTTGCTTCTCGGGTGAGCGATAGAAGCAAAGCAGACCTTGGCGCCGAGATCGTGGACGTACTGCATGAAGGTGCGGCTCGTACATTGTGTACCGTTGTCGGGGATTATCCTGTTAGGGATTCCAAAATGGCAAACAATCGACCTGAAGAACTTGACTGCGGACTGCGCCGTCACCTTTCTCACTGGTTCCACTTCCGGCCACTTTGTGAACTTGTCGATTGCAACGTACAAGTACTCAAAGCCCCCGACTGCTCGAGGGAAGGGGCCGAGGATGTCGAGCCCCCAGACTGAAAATGGCCAGGATAAAGGGATCGTCTGGAGAGCTTGAGCTGGCTGGTGTATCTGCTTGGAATGGAACTGGCACGCTTCACAATTGGTTACTTGTGCAGTTGCATCCTGGAGGGCTGTCGGCCAGAAGAAGCCTTGCCGGAATGCTTTTCCGACAAGAGCTCTTGCGCCAATGTGGTGACCACATATGCCTCCGTGTATCTCTGCCAACAACTTTTGTCCGTCTTCCCGAGGAATACACTTCAATTTCACACCATTGAGTCTTCTTCTGCACAGTGTGTTGTCGACAAACTGGTACATACTAGACTGCCAGGCTACTCTTTCCGCTTCTTCTGGTTCCTCGGGAAGCTCTCCTGTCTGAAGGAAACGGACAATCTGCTGCGCCCATGTCGGAGCCTGTGGCTCGACAACAAGGACTAAAGGCACATCTGCTGCTGTGGGAACGTCCGCTTCTACGGCAAGAGCCCGTGGCTCTGCCGGAGCTTGACGTTCCCCGACAAGCTTGCCGGAGCAGGGCTTGCCGGGAGTGTCTGCTGCAACGGAACAAACCCTGGGGTTTGCCGGAGTAGACTGCTCCTCAGCACTCTTGGCGTCGATCTTGGGGACCTTCTTGGCGGCGGCTTCGAGGAGCTCTGCCGGAAGATAGTCACCAGAGATCAACTTCCTCTTCTTGCTCTGTCCAGTTGATGGTGTTACGGATGGCTGAGTCAGCTTGAGCACAAAGATCCCTGATTGCACAGGTAACTTAAGTGTTGCGCACTTTGATAGGCCATCGACAATGTCGTTCTCAGTTCTTGGAACATGTTCCATTTGCAGGCCGTCAAAGCGCTCTTCCAGCTTCCTCACTTCATCGACGTAAGCTTCCATCAACGGACTCTGGTAATCCTTGTTCACTTGGCGGACGACAAGCTGCGAGTCACCCCTGACAATGAGCTTCTTAATCCCAAGTTCTGCCGCGATCCTGAGACCGGCAAGCAAGCCTTCATACTCTGCAGTATTGTTTGTCGCTTGCTCCTTGGGAAAGTGCATCTGGACTATGTACTTGAGGTGCTCTCCGGTGGGTGCGACAAGCAGTACACCAGCACCAGCGCCTTGCAGCGAGAAGGCACCATCAAAGTACATGAGCCACTCTTTGCTTGCTTCCTTGGCGGGGATGCTCGTCTCCGGAATTTCTTTGTTTGGAGTTGGCGTCCACTCTGCTATGAACTCTGCCAATGCTCTGCTCTGGATTGTTGATGTGCTCTCAAACTTGAGGTCAAAGCTTGACAGCTCTAGTGCCCACTCGACAATCCTGCCTGTTGCTTCTGGATTTTGCAATATCCTCTTCAGCGAAAAGCGAGTGACAACTGTGATCTCGTGTGCTTGGAAGTAATGGCGCAGCTTTCTCGAGGCCATGAGAAGGCCGAAAAGCAGCTTCTGCACACCAGAGTACCTTGACCTAGCCCCCTGTAAAAGGGAGCTGACAAAGTAAACTGGGCGCTGCACCATTTTCTTCTGTATCTCCTCTTGCATCTGTGCAGACCCTTATTTGTTGGGACCAGAGCTTGCCGGGGAAGCCCCCTGCTTGTCGCTGGACGTGCTTGCCACGGCCGCTGGCTCGTCGTCTGCCTCCCACTCCGCTACTAGCACAGCACTAACCACTTGATTGGTTGCCACTATGTACAGCAGCAACTTCTCTTGTGGTTTAGGTGCGACAAGTGTTGGAGTGGAGGACAGGTATCTCTTCAAGTCTTGCAGCACAGCCTCCGCTTCCGGAGTCCATCTCATTGGACCTGCCCTTTTCAAAATTTTGAAAAATGGCAGGGCGCGCTCAGCAGACCGAGAGATAAACCTGCTGAGAGCAGCTACGCAGCCGGCAAGCTTCCATACGTCCTTGACGCGCTTTGGTGCTTCGATCTTCTCAATGGCCCTGATCTTGTCGGGATTAGCTTCGATTCCCTGCTGAGACACAAAGAACCCGAGAAGTTTGCCGGAAGGGACTCCAAACACACACTTCTCGGGGTTGAGCTTGAGGTTGACCTTGCGCAGATTTGCAAAAGTCTCTTCTAAGTCTTGAATCAGAGTTGCCATGTCTTTGCTTTTGACCACTATATCATCCATGTAAGCTTCTACATTTCTGTGTATCTGTGGCTTCAAAGCAATGTGGACTACTCTGGCAAATGTTGAACCAGCATTCTTTAATCCGAAAGGCATCCGTACGAAACAGTACGTGCCACATGGAGTAATGAATGCGGTTTTCTCCTCATCCTCTTCTGCCATGAAGATCTGATGATATCCTGAATATGCGTCAAGAAATGAAAGCAGATCACATCCGGCAGTGGAGTCAACAATCTGGTCAATGCGCGGCAAGGGAAATGGATCTTTGGGACAAGCTTTATTAACATCAGTGAAGTCAATACAAAGCCTCCACTTCCCGTTTGCCTTGTGCACTACAACCGGATTGGCCAACCACGTTGGATGGAGCACTCCTCAGACAAGGCCTACTGCTTCCAACTTCTTGATCTCTTCTGGTATGAATTCTTGGCGCTCCACCGCCTGTTTTCTGACCTTCTGCTTGACAGGCCGCGCATGAGGACAAACGGCAAGGTGGTGCTCCATTACCTTCCTGGGAACACCGGGGATGTCAGATGGTTGCCATGCAAACACGTCGACATTCGCCCGCAGGAAAGTAACGAGCGCGCTTTCCTATTTAGGGTCAAGAGTGGCACTGATGGTGAAGGTACCACCAGTGTTGTCCTCCTTGGCGGGCACCTTCTTGGTAAGTGGTGGAGCGACCATCGTCTTCTTACTCTTGCCGGTGGAGCTCGATGGTGCATCCTCGACGGCAGCGCAGCACTCCGAAGAGGTGCGCTTGCGGGAGTAGGCATCAGAGCACCCGCCGGATTTGGTCTTCTTCTTGCCGGTGGAGCTCGATGGTGCGTCCTCGACGGCAGCGCAGCACCCCGAAGAGGCGCGATTGCCAGAGTGGGCACCAGAGCTCTTGCCGGACTTGGTCTTCTTCCCCCCGGGAGCTTCAGCGGCAAGTGTCTTGCGGTCTGTCACGGCGGAAGCTTCCCGGTAGATCTTGTCGGTGCAGATAAGGGCGTCCTTCTTGTCGCCAGGGACAGAGATGACGCTTATCGGGCCCGGCATCTTGAGCATGTTGTAGGCATAGTGAGAGGCCGTCATGAACTTGGCGAGTGCGGGACGGCCAAGTATCCCATTGTAAGGCAATGGGAAATCGGCAACGTCGAAGGTGACCCTCTCAGTCCTGAAGTTCATCTTGCTGCCGAATGTCACCGGCAGCGCGACTTTTCCCTTCGGCTTGCTCCTTCCCGGGTTAATTCCTTGGAATGTACTGGTTTCTTCAAGCTCGCTGTCCGGGATCTGGAGTTTCTGGAGCACAGCGGAGGAGATCAGATTCAGGCCGGCCCCGCCGTCAACTAGCATCTTGGTGACCTTGAGGTTGCGGATTGTTGGGGAAACCAACAATGGCAAGCACCCGACCGCAGTTGTGCGATCAGGGTGGTCCTCAATGTCAAAGATGATTGGCGTGCTGGACCACTTCAGAAGCTTGCGTGATTCGACAGGTGGCTCTGCCGCATTAACTTCCCGGAGCCACTATTTGAGTTGGCGGTGGGAAGTATGCAGAGAGGTGCCACCGTCAACACACAAGACTTCTGTAGCCTTCTGAAACTCCTGCTCGCTGTTCTCAACATCATCCATGTCTTCGTCGTCGTCTTCGTCTTCGTCCTTGTCGCGGCCGCGGGGAGGTCTGTCTCCTTGCCGCTGCTTGGCCTTGCCGCGGCTTCCTCCCTGGCCAGCGCGCTTCTTGCCGGCTTCTCCACCGCCTCCTTGGGCTCTCTCCTTGTCGCGCCGCTCGTACAGCTTTTTGTTGCTGGACAAGCTGCTCGACCCTCTTGCAGTTCTGGAGATCATGGCCCTTGGTGTGGTGGATCTTGCAGTACTGCTTGTCGGAGCTACCCTGCTTGTCGGCGGCCGCCACAGCCTGGCAGTTGGTGCACGCGGCAGCCTCCTTGCCGGAGCTGCCAACTTTGGCTTGCTTGGCGGGGCCGTCATCGCCGGACTGCTCAACGACTAGTACCTCTTTGCCGCTCTTCTTCCTATTGCGCCTCCGGTTCGTCCTTGCCGGGGCGGCATCCTTGCTGTCAGATCCGCCTGCCCCAGCATCCTCTCCGGGGAGTTTCCTCCCTTCTTCAGCGCGTGCACACTTGTCGGCCAGGGCGTACAGCTCGCTGACGTCCCTGATCCTGCTCATCGCCATCTCCTCCCGCATCCTGCGATTACGCACGTTCTGATGGAACGCGCTGATAATCGCGGCAGGGTGGATGTCTGGGATGTTGCGTTGCACGCGGCTGAATCTCTGGATATACTTGCGTAGGGGTTCTCCTTCCTTCTGGGCAAGCAGGTGGAGGTCACTCTCTTGGCCATGTGGTTTGTGGCCGCCTGTAAAGGCGCCGACAAACTGATGGCACAAGTCCGCCCAAGAGGATATGGAGTTGTCCGGCAAGTGCATGAGCCAGGATCTGACTTCGGGCTTGAGCACGAGCGAGAAGTAGTTGGCAAGGACCTTGTCGTCTCGCCCCCCGGCAGCTTGCACCGCAATGGTGTAGATGCTGAGGAACTCCGACGGGTGCGACTTGCCGTCGTACTTCTCCGGCACGTCTGGCTTGAAATGCTTCTGGTTGGGCCACTGGACTTGCCGCAGCTCGCGGGTGAACGCAGGACAACCTGCCGCGTACGGCAAGTTACCTGGTTCTCCGGGTGCATGCATGTCAACAGAGGGCCCAGCGCGCAGGTCTGATTGACGTCGCGCTTCCCTTTGGTGCTCGATGCGTGTTCGAGCGTCCTCTTGCTGTCTCTCATGAAGAACTTGGCGTTGATCGCGACGAGCTCGCGGATCTGACGACGCGGTGGAGTAGCTGTCGAGGTGGATCCGGTGAGTCGGCGATCTTGGCCTTCGGGGCGGAGAGTGCACAGTGGTTGCACCCTCGCCGGTCTTGTCGCCACCGGCTCGCGCCTGGCTGACTTGCCGCGGTAGCGATGTGCTCGGCTGCCGTGGGTTGTCACCATTGGCAAAGCCGATGAGGCTCTGAATAGTGGCCCTCCAGTCATCGATCTTCTCTGGCGCTGGAGGGTAGTCTAGGAGTAGCTGGGCACGCGCCAACGCTTCCACCGGAGTGGTGGGCGGCGGCAGCGAATGGTGCGAGGAGCGAGATATGCTCGGACTCCTAACTGCATTAGAAGGAGCAACATCCTGTCCAAGCGACCGCGCCGCGCTCGCGCCAGCATGTTGGCGTGCGTGCTGATCCTGAGCACCCCGGGATCCGCCAGCTTGATCTTGGCCCAACAGACGTATGGTGCCGTGGGTACCATAACGCTGCTGGTCCCGCGTCTGCTGGGATGGGCGCGGTGCGTGTATGGACGCCGAGGTCTTGGAGTGCGCGCGGTCGTTGTGGGAGGCGACCGCGCCGCCGACGTGCGGCGCAGCCTGGTCCTTGGACCTGGCAGCGCCACGAGTCTCCCCGTCGGCGCCCGCTCTTCCGCTGGCGCCTGCTCCACCAGCCGTCCGCTCTGGCGATGGCGGGCTCGGCGCAGACGGAGCAGCTGCCTCCGAAATCTTCTTCTTCGGCGGCATGTTGATGAAGACGATGAAGATTCGGCTCGTGCGAACGCCGGATCAGGTTCGCACCACCTCGACGCACCCCCTACCTGGCGCGCCAAAGATGTCGGGGGTGTCTGATCCCTCGCACACCTATGGGGATCGGCGGACCGAGCCCCTTTTGGTTCGGCAGGGGGCGGTGGATGCACAAAGAGTAGATCGAGGCGAAACACACGAGCGAGACGATCGATTTACCCAGGTTCGGGCCGCACGGATGCGTAAAACCCTACTCCTGCTTTGGTGGTTGTATTGAGTTCTTGCTCGGGAGCGGCGAGTGCTACAGTACACTCAAGCAGCTGGCGAGACCGAGCGTGAGAACGGCCGTCCTCCCCCTCTCTGTTGCGCATGGGCCTCCTTTTATATGTCTAAGGGGTCACCGACACGTGGCAACAGAGGTGAGGGTAAAAATGTAAAAGGGGTGGTAGTTGGCTGCACCGCCTACATGTCGCATCCTACCTAACTCTGACGACAGGGGACAAGGGCATTAAATGCCCGTCTGTGTCACCTTGACGGCCCAGAGAGGGACCGCTGGGAACGCCACCGTTTGCCACGATGGTTACTTGTCAGCACTTGGTTGCCACTGCATGCCCCCGGCTGCACAGCCTCCCGCCACGTACGCCAGGAATGGTCCCAGGGCGACACGTTGGTGGGTGAGCTGGAGCGCGGGCTGCGGGGTAGTAGCTTGCCGCGGCAAGCGCCTTGCCGCGGATGTTGCCTTGCCGCGTCCGGGAGCTTGCCGCTCACCGGGTCTTGTCGGGGCGCGCAGTGCGCCGCAGCGAGTCTCTTGAGATGCTTTGGTTGGTCTTCCCAGCAAGCTCCTCTTGCCGGGGCCTTGTTTCCTTCCCGGCAAGCTCCTCTTGCCGGGGCCTTGTCTCCTTCCCGGCAAGCTCCTCTTGCCGGGGCCTTGTTTTGCTCTTGGATACTTTGTTCTTGAATGGCTCCTAAAGGAACCACGGAGGGTCTTGGCGGTCGCCCGGCAAGCCTTGCCGCGGGTCGCTGCGACTGCCCGTGCACAAGTTCGGGATACTAAGGTACCCCTACTTTAGTACACCGACAGCTACCGAGGCCAACTTGCTACGATCGTTGGTAATAAATGAAAACAAAGATATAATACTCTTTCCTTACAACTTCAAGTGAGTGTTACTGTCTTGTGCGTATTCGGTTTCCCTTATATATTAGTCAAGGTTATAGTAATGTAATTGATGAGTTATGCATGCGTGTGCAGTTACCACTATATTCTCCTAGAGATTAAGCTTGAGAAGGGACTAGTAACCATCTTAGACTCAAGACGAAAAGATCCCCAGGACTATGCGGACATGACTCAAATGCTCGAGAAGTAAGTTAAATCGATCATTATCCACCATATCAGCAACCTTGTTCATTTCCTGATATATCAAGTAATTGTTTTCTTTGTCTGGCAGGGTTTGGAAAAAATTCTCCAAAAAAGCTCCAGGACTCCCAAAGAAGCTTCAATTTAGACACCCGAAAGTAAGTACTATAGTAGCATGTTCCGCGCATCTCCTATTGATTTGACATTCTTGCTTATCAGTTTGATTGACCTCTATTTCTTGTAAAGTAGTTGTGGCAGGAACAAGGGAATGATTTCTGTGGATACTACGTTTGCGAGTCCATCCGCCACACGGCCTGTGAGCGGGGCTACACCGACGAACAATATGAAGTACGTAAATAACAACATTCACAATTTTATTTTATTACCATCATTTGTGTTGAGTTTCATTCATTCATATATATATGTATTGACCCCCTTCTTCAAATTAGATGTTTCGGAAGCGGGATGAACTCCTAGCACCAGCTCGCATGCGAGCAATTCAAGAGGAATTGGCGGCATTCTTTCTTGACCAGGTGATCGCTGAAGACGGAGAATACTATGTGGACCATGAGTCCGTATGATTATATTTGTAAGAGATAATTATTGTATATATGTAGCCGGTAGTGTCAGATAGATATATGAGAACTTGTTGTTCGACCAATCTCTCGGAGAAGGAGAGGTGGTCGATATCACTTCTCTCTGTATGCATATATGTTCATGACGATCTTCTGTTTCCTTCGTTTGCTTACTAGCTAGCTAGCGTGTCTAGTCCTCTCTATACGTATGTATAGTACGTAGCGTCGACCAAGCACGAACATAAGAGAGGACACTTGAGGGAGTCCTGGATTAGGGGGTGTTCGGGTAGCCGGACTGTACCTTCAGCCGGACTCCTGGACTATGAAGATACAAGATTGAAGACTTCGTCCCTTGTCCGGATGGGACTTTCCTTGGCGTGGAAGGCAAGCTTGGTGATGCGGATATTCAAGATCTCCTACCATTGTAACCGACCCTGTGTGGTGTCTATATAAACCAGAGGGTTGTAGTCCGTAGGACATCAACTCCATATACAACAATCATGCCATAGGCTAGCTTCTAGGATTTAGCCTCCTTGATCTCGTGGTAGATCTACTCTTGTACTACCCATATCATCAATATTAATCAAGCAGGAGTAGGGTATTACCTCCATCAAGAGGGCCCGAACCTGGGTAAAAACATCGTGTCCCTTGTCTCCTGTTACCATCCGGCCTTGACGCACAGTTCGGGACCCCCTACCCGAGATCCGCCGGTTTTGACACCGACATTGGTGCTTTCATTGAGAGTTCCTCTGTGCCGTCGCAATCAGGAAGGATGCCTCCTCCCGTCTTTAAAGACGGCGCCGTTGCTAAGGGAGCCTTGGCTTTCGGCCAAACTCTCCGGCTAGGTGGTTTCCTCATGACCTCCTGTTCGGCTGTTGCGCCGATGGTGACCTCTCGGGTCATCAAAAGCAACCTACATGTCAGCTCGGAGCTCGTCGAGTAGCTAGATCCAATGGAGCTCTCTTCCATAAACGAGCTATTGGATCGCATCGCCGCCCTGGGGGTCGCTACGGATTACGGCCAGGTTGGGCTTAAACCCGATCTAAAAGAAATTAACTCTCCCCAACTCACCCACCACGTTGCCGTGGTAGAGGCGCAGTGCGGCGACCCTTCATCTATTTTAAGGACTAGCTACGTCCGAATTCCCGACCCCTCCAAGCCGGATACCCGTGGAGGGGAGGATGTAACTCAAGACCTAAGCTTAGGATCAGGCAACGGGCTAGATTCGTTGGACAACATCCAAGAATCCGAACTTCAGAGTTCAGAAACTCTTCGGCCTCCGAATCTTGGATTGGGTGTGGTTTCAGATTCAACGACACCCGCCCACCCGAACATAAGCGATCTCTCCCAAATCAGGCAGAGGCCCGAGGAAACAGTACATCATTACTGGGCCAGATTCCTCCTGGTTATGAACAGGATAAAGGACTGCCGCGAGGGAGACGCAATCTCAATTTTCTGCAGTAATTGCATGGACGAGGGAATCCTTAACGCCGTAAGTCGTCGTGATATTACACGCTTCACTGACTTGGCGTCCATAGTACAAAAATACTATGCGATGGAAAGCGCCTGGAAAACCGAAATAACATTTTGGGATAATCCGGCCTTGAATAGTAACCCCGTCCGAACTAAGAGGGTGCATCATCATAGGACACCCTGGATAAACACCAAAAAGCCAAAACCCTCTAAAGGGCATGGAACCGTAGTGGAAAGGTGGCTTGATGGACCCTGTAGAATTCACAGTACAGAGGATGCCACACCAACTCACAGCCTTAGAGCATGTTGGATACTCCGGCAGGTGGCCAAAATTGGCGAGGACCTCTTAATTCTGGAGGCCGCAGAAAGCCAGCCCGAGGACACCAGTACCATTCTCACAGTCTTCGAGACTTTCACATCAAACAATACGCGAAAAAGAACACTCCGCAGCCTCGCCGAGGTCTATCAAGTTGCAACAATAAATCCATGGAGCGACACTGCTATTACCTTCAACGCAAGTGATGAACCTAGATTCCGAACAGCCCGAGCACCAGCCGCATTGGTCCTCAGTCCCATAGTGGACGGCTTTCGCCTCACCAAGCTGCTCATGGATGGAGGCAGCGGACTGAACCTCATTTATGAGGAAACCCTTCAAAAATTGAAGTAGACTGGAACCGCATCGAGGAAAGTAGCACAACCTTTAGAGGAATAATCCCCAGTCGGGAAGCGCGCTGCACAGGAAAAATCACACTAAATGTGGTGTTCAGCACGCCGGATAATTACAGGTCCGAAGAAGTCACGTTTCAGGTGGCCCCGTTCAAAAGCGGATATCACACTTTACTAGGGCGGGAAGCATTCACAATCTTCCAAGCAATATCCCATTACGGGTACATGAAGTTTAATATGTCCGGGCCGAACGGAATTATCACTCTAGCTAGTGATCCGGACATAGCACTCCGCGCCGAAAACAAGACGGCCGCATTAGCCCTTGAGGCACTATCCGAAGCCTTAGCGGCCGAGGAACTGACTGCGTTGTGCTCCACGGTTAACAGGGATGATATGATACTCGACAAGAGATCCAAATCCACATCCTTCAAGCCAGCTGACGAAATAGTCAAATTCTGGGTCCATCCAATGGACCCTAATAAAACAGCTTCCATCGGGGCATGACTGAACCCTGATGTAGATGCCGCACTGCGAGAGTTCCTACGAGAGAACTGGGACATTTTCGCCTGGCACCCTTCAGACATGCCAGGGATCCCACGCAGGCTGGCCGAACACAGCTTAAATATCCTAAAAGGATTCAAACCTGTCAAACAAGCCCTTCGGTGTTTTTTCGAACCCAAGAGACGGGCTATGGGAGAGGAGCTAGCCAAGCTATTGGAGGCCGGATTCATTAGAGACATAAAACATCCAGACTGGCTAGCAAACCTGGTGATGATAACAAAGAAGGACAAATCCTGGCGCCTGTGTGTCGATTTTAAAGACCTTAACAAGGCTTGCCCAAAGGATCCCTTCCCCCTCCCCCGTATCGATCAAATTATTGATGCCACCGCAGGACACGATTCGTTGTGTTTCCTTGACGCATACTCCGGTTACCATCAAATCAAGATGGAAGAATCAGACCAAGCCGCAACAGCATTCATCACACCATACGGCCCATTCTGCTTCAACACAATGCCCTTCGGGCTGAAAAACACCGGCGCAATATATCAGCGCATGATCCAGACATGTCTGGCAAACCAGATCGGCAAAACAGTGGAGGCGTATGTGGATGATGTGGTCGTCAAATCAAGACATGTCGAATCTCTAGTAGACGACTTGAGGCTTACATTCGATAACCTCCGAAAATATGACATCAAGCTCAACCCAGAAAAATGCGTCTTCGGCGTTCCAGCCGGAAAGCTCTTGGGCTTCATTGTATCCGGTAGAGGAATTGAAGCAAATCCAGCCAAGATCCGAGCTTTGTCACAATTGGATATCCCAAAGGACCTCAAACAAATACAAAAATTAACCGGATGCGTGGCGGCTTTAAGCCGCTTCATCTCCCGCTTGGGAGAAAAGGCACTACCCCTCTATCGCCTCCTTCGGCGCACCGAACACTTCGAGTGGACGGACGCCGCCACGGTCGGACTTGATGAAATAAAAGCCATATTGGCAACAAACCCAGTCCTGGCCGCGCCGAACACTGGAGAACCAATGTTATTGTACATTGCAGCAACACATCAAGTTGTCAGCGCAGTGCTTGTTGTCGAGCGGGAAACGGATGGACACAAATTCCCCCTTCAAAGGCCGGCCTACTACGTGTCCACTGTCCTCACTCCATGCAAATCACGGTACCCGCACTATCAAAAGATTGCATACGCGGTATTCATGGCATCCCGGAAGCTATGACACTACTTTCAGGAGTGTTCCATAACAGTAGCCTCGGAAGTACCACTCAATGATATTATCAACAACCGCGATGCAATGGCAGCCGGATTGCAAAATGGGCCATCGAGCTTCTCCCATTTGATATAACCTATAAGCCACGGCGAGCTATTAAATCGCAAGTTTTGGCCGACTTCGTCGCAGAATGGACGGAGGCAGAGCTCCCTCAAGAGTACGGCACATATTCAAACTGGATTATGCATTTCGACGGCTCCAAAATGTTGGCCGGACTGGGGGCTGGTATCGTCCTGACGTCCCCCACAGGAGATACAGTCCAATATGTGCTCCAGATCATGTACACGGATTCCAACAATGCAGCCGAATATGAGGCCCTCCTACATGGTCTCCGGATAGCTGTATCCATGGGTATCCAGCGCCTAGAGGTACGCGGGGATTCAAACCTCGCGATATCCCAAATAAATGGAGACTTCGACGCCAAGGACCCAAAAATGGTAGCTTACCGCAACGCCGTCCTAAAAATGTCAGCTCGGTTCGAAGGGCTGGAGTTTCACCATATAGCCCGAGAAAACAATCAAGCAGCGGACATCCTGGCACGCATCGGAGCAAAACGCGATGCAGTCCCCCCCAACATCTTTTTGGAAAGATTGTTCAAGCCATCTGTAGCATGGGAGGGGGAACCCGCAAATAACAGCCCGGACCCAGCCGCACCACTCGACGCCGAACAATCTGACATAATTGGAGGCTCTGCCAATGAAATTGCACCTTCAGCCCACGTAATAATGGCGGTTATCGCCCCGTGGACAGAACCATTCCTAGCCTACCTTACTAGGCAGGAACTCCCGGAGGACCAAAACAAGGCCAGCTGCATAGTGCGGCGATCTAAAGCCTATAGAGTCCATGAGGGAGAGCTTTATAAGAAAAGCACTACCGGAGTCCTTCAAAGGTGCATCTCCGAAGAGGAAGGGCGGAACCTTCTGGCTGAAATTCCTGCCGGACTCGGTGGTCACCATGCCGCTGCTCGGTCCCTTGTTAGCAAGGCTTTCTGTATAGGCTTTTATTGGCCGACGGCCCGGGCAGACGCTCAGGACCTAGTCCAACGATGCGTTGGTTGCCAACTTTTTGCCAACCAAAGCCATATGCCACCCACCGCACTCCAAACTATACCCATCACCTGGCCTTTTGCGGTCTGGGGGCTTGACATGGTCGGACCCCTTAAAGGTGGGACCCATAGGAAAAAATACTTACTGGTCATGGTGGATAAGTTCACCAAATGGATAGAAGCCAAGCCTGTTAAAACGGCCGAATCCGGACCTGTGATAGACTTCATATCCGGGGTTGTACACCGTTATGGCATCCCCCACAGCATCATAACCGATAATGGTAAAACTCTGGTGCAAAAACATGGGCATCAAGCTCGATTATGCTTCCGTCTATCACCCACAAACCAACGGCCAGGTCGAACGTGCAAATGGTCTTATTATGAGCGGCATTAAACCCAGACTGGTGCGGTCCCTCAAGGAATCTAACACACACTGGGTAGAGGAGCTCGACTCCGTGCTATGGGGGCTGCGGACCACGCCAAATCGCACCACCGGATACACACCATTTTTTATGGTGTACGGCGCAGAGGCAGTTCTGCCCTGCGACATAATTCATGACTCACCTAGAGTGCGCATGTACGAAGAAAGAGAAGCCGAGCTCGATCGGCAGGACAACTTGGACGTCTTGGAGGAGGAGCGTGACGTGGCAAAAGCCCGTTCCGCATTTTATCAACAGCAGGCCCGAAGATATCAAAGCAGAGAAGTACGGGCCAAAAATTACAATGTTGGCGAACTAGTTCTACGCCTGCCGGATAAGAAAAAGGAAAAACTCAAGCCCAAGTGGGAAGGTCCATTCATAATCGACCAAGTCCTGACTGGTGGGGCGTACCGCCTAAGAGATGCGTCGGATAACCGACTCGAGCCGAACCCGTGGAACGCCATCCGTCTCCGAAGATTCTATGCCTAGCACCGGACTCTGTGTTCGTCTCCTTCCTCTGTCCATTTTTTGCATTTTTCTGTCTTACATTTCTCCCCTTCCCCTCTTTTCTTTTATAGCCCTTAAAGGCTCATCTAGTGACGCGCCACTCGCGCTCATTAAACCCGGGGGCTTCTTTAACAGAAGCTTATTTATACGGGCTTCACGCCCAACACATGCGTCAAACTTCCGCATGTACCTTTTTCTTCACCATTATATGCATCGATATGACTTAAGTTTTGGCCAAGCTGGGTTGCCTGGCTCCTGTGCTTACCCCTACGTTCCCGATTGTTCGGCTAGGCGGTACAGGGAGCACCTCTGCGATTGTTACTGCCGGGTCAGCCGGATGTGTACCTCAGACTGGGTGAAGCCAAAAGCTAGCATTCTTAAGGGAATATTCGGTCGGTGAAACAAAAGATGATCTTTTTACTCATTTTATGCGCCCCCAGATGCTTTTTTCTGTGTCTTTTCACGCAGTCCGGACATGCACTTTAGGGCATGCCTCCCATCGTAAGGAACCCCTAATGGAACTATTCTCTCTGGAAGATGTTTCTTACTAACCATGTAATATAACATAACTAGTTGGGCACTTGTCTGATAAAGCACTAATGACCCCTACGCCTGGTCTCCACGCATACCCCGGTTCTTATATAACCGATATGGCATTCAGACACACTCCGGACCGTCAGGTCCCGAGGTTGAAGCGAAAAGGTCGGCAATGACAAACGATCTACAATCCGGCTAGAAGGCATTACACATGTCAATTCAAAATTACATAGTCATTCTGACTGATTGTATTCCTCTTCTATACTATCTAACAGGCTGTCTAATTTATAGTCCTGCTGGGAATACTTCGCAGCCAACTCTACTTTGTCGTATACTAAGCTTACAGGGATCTCCTTCTCGTCAGGCCCCACTGGTCCGACCTCGGCCATGTGGTTTGGGTCAGACTTCGTAAAACGGGTCTTCACCATAGCCCAGGCCTCCCTAGCGCCTTGTCGGCAGGCCGATATCTTCCACAACCGGAAGCGCCGCGGAGCTCCCTTCAGCTTCTCCGCAAGCTCTCCAAGGCCCTCGGGCATGGAGTGGGCAGGCCATAAGGCTTGGGCAACGCCTCGCATCGCCTGCCGAATTCGCTTGTGCAGTTGCAAGAGTTTGGGAAGAAGTTCACCCGTAGAACCGGGCATCTCCTTTGCAGGACGACCTGTGAGCATACCTACAGACATTACTCTGTTAGTCGACTTCCTCGCTGAACTCTTTTTTCAAAGTTCGCTCAAGCACTTACTAAATATGCCGCGTCAAAGCCGCTGATTCTCCTTCGTGGAGTCCGACAGCTGGCCACGAACATCTTTAAGTTCGACGTCCAGCTTGGTGTTGGCATCCTGAAGATCATTCTTCTCTCGCCTCACCTTTGTCAACGTACTCTCACCGGCCTTTAGCTGGCGTAAGAGTTGTAGCTTTTCCGGATCGAGTCCGGCGCCATCTGCAATATGATTTGTCAGATTTGCACCCACACCGCACAATACTAATCTTTCGAAGTGTATCTTACCTGAGGGGGCCTCTTTGGGCTCCCCTGCTGCGGCTAGTGTGGCCTCTAGTTGGGCCTTGCACTTTTCCAGCTCCTAGGACAGTACGGTATTCTTCTCTGTAAGAACCTGCATATTAAATGATCCTTAAATCAGTTGCTCTAACTGTTTCAAGTCTCGGGGGCTACTGGTATATATATATTTGACCAAAAATTTCTTACCCATATGTATTTTACATACTGCTCCGTGGCTCTGGCTAAACCATTTTGAGCGGCACGGAGGTACGCATCTCCCGAATTAAAGGCATCTAAAGCCTCTTGAGAGAAACAAGCGTCGCGTAGAACTGTCCGGCGACGCCTGTGGTTCATGGCACTCTCCACTTCAGAATTTGTGGCAGACAGCCTGTCCGCATCCTCTGTCGGAGGAGCGTCCGGTGCCCGCCTTGTGCTCGCCTCCGCTTCCTGGCCAGACGTTGGAGCCTGGCTGGTGGAGGCGCGATTGGCAACCTCTCCGGATGTAGTCCGGCGAGGTCTCTTCGTTCTGAAGATAGCACGAACGTTAATATGCCCTGACAGAATAACACCAGGGAAACAGAGGGTGCGCTATACCTTTGCGCCGGCATCTCAGTCCAGGCAACATTCCTTTTTGCCCCACGGGGCCCTGCGGCCCCTCGTTGGCTAGCCGTCGCAGGTTCGGCCTCCCGCCTCGAAAATCTCCCCTGCAAAACACGGTTGTCGTCAGAAACACCGGAATACGTGAGAATGGAATATCTCTCAAGGGAATGAGGCTCCGGTTTCTGTCACCTGAGAGGCCGGGATTAACCCTGGGTAATCAGCCGTAATGGCTACCAAGGTATTGTCCTTGCTTAGCTGATGGAACACCCCGTCGATAAGCTCCACCGATATGTCCGGATCCTCTTCGGAGTCCGGATCGAGGGACCGTTCTTTGTCCTCGGGCTGTGGAGGGCGGCTGTTTATATCCTTTACCTCCTGTCGCAGTTCCTGCATTGAAGTCGTTAGACTACATATCTAGTCGTGGGAGTATAAAACAAACGGGCAAGCGCAATTGTTCGCTTACCCAACTTGGAGGATCGTACATAGTAAATCCGGCCCGCGGGTTGACGCGGAGGAATTCCTCCTTTTCTCCCTTGTACAAAGAGGATAAGATCTTTAGTAGGGCGGCGGTTGAGGCCGGCCCCTTACGACCGTAACGGGTGGCGTCATCCTTCCCGTTGAAATCCCACATGGGGTGGCCTCTAAATGGAAGCGGCTGCACCCCCCGCATAATGCATGCGGCCATGACTCCAATCATGGTTAGTCCCGAATGAGCCAACAGTCTTATCCGGCCCATCAGGTAAAGGACATCTCTGTCGCTTTCTCTCTGAGAGCTCCGCGGACGCCAGCTCAAGCGTTTCTTCAATGGAGCACTGTTGAACTCAGGGAGACCGACCCGGATAGGGTCCGGTAGCGGGACGTCATCTATGTAAAACCATTCCGAAGGCCAGTCCTCGGACGCCTTCTTTGGGGTTCCGGATAGGTATCCGGTCCCGGCGATGCGCCATACTTCGGCTCCGCCCACTTGGTATATAAACCCCTCTTGAGAACGGGGCACCAGGCAGAATAACCTCTTCCACAGCGCGAAATGAGCCTCAACGCCTAAAAATAGCTTGCAAAGGGCGACGAAACCCGCAATATGTAATACGGAGGCGGGTGTGAGATTGTGTAGCTGGAGGCCGTAGAACTCCAGAAGCCCGCGGAGAAATGGATGAATTGGAAATCCCAGTCCCCTTATTAGATAGGGGACGAGGCACACCCGCTCTCCTTTAGAAGGATTGGGGGTGCTCTCCGCTTGTTTTCCGCCATTGTAGGTGGTGAGACCGGCTCGGACCGGGACCATGTATGCCTGAGGGAGAAATCCCTTGGCCTGAAGCGACACTAACTCGCTATGCGGGATGGTGCAACTCTCCCAGTCCCCGGGTTTGGGACCGGAGGGGCGAGGGGAGGAGCTGTGACGGCTGGTCATGTTGGAATGGACCTTTGCTGGAAGCGCTTTGATGATAACTCGCGGAGAGGAGAAGATGTGGTTTGGACCTAAATCCCCATCCCGTTAAATAGGCGGCTCGTTTATATGGCTAGGGGTGTGGATGTAAAAACGCCCCGGCTTTTCGCATTCGTTTGACACGTGAAAGACGGCCATTATTGGGCGTGGAAGCCGAGGAGCGCTACATTACAATATCGGACATTATTCCTACAGGTACACAGGATTTGGAGAAGAACCCACCTTGCAATGCCGAACAATCTGCGCGCCGGACTCGTCGTCATTGAAGCCTGGTTCGGGGGCTACTAAGGAGTCCTGGATTAGGGGGTGTTCGGGTAGCCGGACTGTACCTTCAGACGGACTCCTGGACTATGAAGATACAAGATTGAAGACTTTGTCCCGTGTCCGGATGGGACTTTCCTTGGCGTGGAAGGCAAGCTTGGCGATGCGGATATTCAAGATCTCCTACCATTGTAACCGACTCTGTGTAACCCTAACCCTATCCGGTGTCTATATAAACCAGAGGGTTGTAGTCCGTAGGACATCAACTCCATATACAACAATCATGCCATAGGCTAGCTTCTAGGGTTTAGCCTCCTTGATCTCGTGGTAGATCTACTCTTGTACTACCCATATCATCAATATTAATCAAGCAGGAGTAGGATATTACCTCCATCGAGAGGGCCCTAACCTGGGTAAAAACATCGTGTCCCTTGTCTCTTGTTACCATCCGGCCTTGACGCACAGTTCAGGACCCTCTACCCGAGATCCGCTGGTTTTGACACTGACCACACTTCTCTCTATTAATTATAGCTAGCTAACACAATATATGAAATACCTAAATTAACCCCTCAAAACCCGAACCCCCCCCTTTAAAAAAAAAATAAAAACCCCAGCCACAGAAATGCTGATGCGTGGATGCCTATTGGTCCCGGTTGGTGCCACCAACCGGGACCAAAGGGTCTCCTGCCTGGGCTCCACGCACAGGCCACGTGGAGGCCCATCAGTCCCGATTCTTGATTGAACCGGGACTAAAGGGACAGGGCATTAGTACCAACCCTTTAGTCCCGGTTCAGGAACCGGGACAAAAGGCCCTTACGAACCGGGACAACAGGCCCTTTTTCTACCAGTGAGAGGAGCAAGTCGTCACCTTACACCGCTCGGCACGGCCGGCGATGGCACGAGCCACACGCCAATGGGCGTGCGTCGCCGACACGGAGTGTCGACGGTGATGTCGAGTCTGCCTCCACGACGGATGCATCCGGACCGGGAGCCGCTAGACATGAGCGGACCCCGGCACGTGTGGCACGTGTTTGTGCTGAAGAAGAGGAAGGCCGCGAGATACGCCTAAGCGTGTCCTGGCTCCAATCGGACGATGTCTCCGCCGCCATAGTTATGACGAGTCATCGTGACTCATCGAGTGTCGTGTCTCAGCAATCGTTACGACGAGTGACTCGTCGAGCGCCGCACCACCGCCAGCGCGCCGAACGGACTATGTCACCGAGTCCCAGCCAGCCCATTGCGGCTCCATGGACCGGCAAGACAGCAGCGAGAGATACCTCGCGGTGCAACGGAGCCTCGCCCAGGCACCACCGGTACTTTAGGTAGAAAAGATGGTGCACTAGATGGTGCTGAGTCGAACGATGCGTGTCGGCAAGTCCTGACCAGCCCATGGCGCCTCCATGGACCGGTGAGACAGGAGCGAGTAAGGCTTCCTGATGCGGCAGAGCCTTGCCTAGGCGCTGCCGATGTTGTAGGTAGAAGGAGGGCGCACTAGAGTGCGCCGAGTCCCGACACGATGTTGTTGCCGGCGGACTGGACAGCGGGGGGTGCGCCAGGGACCGCGCGTGGTCAACGGCCCCCGTACGTCATCGTCGCGAGCGGCGGGCACGCCATTGGCCGCGCACTCGCGGCGGTCTCGGCTCGTTGTCGCCGATGAAGAGTGCACCGAAGGCTCACAGCCCCAGCACGTCGTCGTCGTGAGTGGCGGGCACGCCAGAGGGCAACCCCAACGCGTCATCACCATTGGTGAGTCCGGCACGATGGTGTTGTTGACGGACTAGGCGGTGCGGGGTGCACCGGGGACCGTGCATGGACGGTAGCCCCGGTACGTCGTCGTCTTGCGTGAAGGATGCGCCGGGGTCGCGCATGGGCGGCAACCCCGGTAGTTGTCGTCTTGCGCGTGGAATGCGCCGAGGGCACCCAGCCCCGGCATGTCATCGTCGTGAGTGGCGGGCGTGCTGGAGGCCGCGCAAACACGACGGTCCCAGCTCGTCGTTAGTCGATGGAGAGTGTGCCGGGGATCGCATAGGCGGCAGCCCCAAGGCCGCGTCGTCGTCCTCAATGAGATGAGACGAAGCCGACGGCCCACCTCGACTCCAGCCGTCCGGACGCAACTTCGATCACCGCCAACGAGAGAGATGCAGAGAGAAGGAAGAGATGGGACGGAAGGGAGAGATTAGTTACGGTCCTCACCTTGGGAGAAGACGATCGGCATGCTCGCCTCGTCGCTGGTGCACACGTTCCTCGCGTACGTACGTCGCCGGCTGGACTGCCTTCCTCCCGGCCGTCCGCACCAGAGGACAGCCGAGCTTGCTCGTCGGTTGCCCGCCGGATCGATCTGATTGATCTGCTGGCTGTGTTGCGTGATGGGTGGGTCTGCTCTGTGCCTTGTGCGTGCGTGAGTTCTCCCTTTGGCCGTGCGTGCCCAGGTATAGGCGGATGGAGATGGTTGGGCACTGGGCCGTTGCCGTTCCGATTTTCTTGGACTTGATGAGAATCATTGTGCGTTTATCTCCTTCAGTGTTCTTAAGACTAGTCACAATGGAAAGTAACATAGAGTAGTAGTATGCATATGTTATTAGTCTATATTACTATCTTCATAGTGGATAGTAATATATATGTTGTGTCATGCATCACTTTATTTATTATATTATAAACTCATATTTTCTTGATATGTGTGATATTACAATAACTAGCTATGTTACCACACGTCTTTCTTTCTTCATTAATTACATGTCATATCATCTATTTTGTTTACATAAATATGATGTTACCATCTATGTTACTTTCATTGTGGATAGTCTAATGCACATGCTTGCGGATAAAGGAACAATTACTTGATACGTACTCCCTCCGTCCGAAAATACTTGTCCTCCAAATGGTTATATCTGGACTTATTTTAGTTATAGATACATCCATTTTATCCATTTCGAGAACAAGTATTTCCGGACGGAGGGAGTACCTAACTGCGTGGCTGCACGCGGGCCTGGAGTGCTTCCGCTCGATGCATGATCTTCGTGGTATTTGAGTACGTATAAACACGGACTGGCCAGTATTCTGTTACTTTAGATATACGTACGTACCAGCGAGGCGGACACGTATTCTGGTATGCGTACGATACAATGGGACACGTTCGTATTAGCATTACGTGCGAGCCCGGCCAGTACGTGGGTCTTTTCATGCATGTAATGCTAGGGTAATCACCCGATCAACCGGTGCGCTCGTGTACAATCAATGGGCACTTGAACTGCTCCATGTACGTACCCCCTTCTCAATCTTGCATGGCCATGCAGTGCAGTTACACCCACGTAATACCCCGTGACCAGAAATTTTTATGTTCCCCGAAAACCTAGGCGGCTCTCGTTAGGCGACTAGGGTTTCGAGGGGAAATGACGGCGCGCGGCCGATCTCGATCGACGCGGCGCACCAGGGCGGCGTCAGGATGTCTCACTCCGGTTCCGGCAAAGGGAAGGAAGGATCTCTCTCGCCGCGCGCGGTGAGGGCCAGACTTGAGGAGGCAATGGGCAAGCTAGATCTGACTGAAGAAGAAGCTACGCCATTGGTGATGGACGACGTCGACGAGGAAGAACCGACGAAGTGGTCGCTGGCGGGCAAGGTGCTCCACCGCCACACCCTCCATATTCAGACGATCTCCAATGCCCTCCGCCCTGCTTGGGGAAACCCTAAGGGTTTGAGTTTCAATTCTGTCGGAGAGAACACCTTTGTGGCGGATTTCCCCACAAAGCGCGACCGCGATCGCGTCTGGGAGGGCAGCCCGTGGCACATCAGCAAGCATGCGGTCATCCTCTCGGAATTTTCGGAGTGCATGCAATCATCTGAACTACAGTTCAATGAGCTGCAGATTTGGGCTAGGGTTCCTAACCTGCCGTTCAATCTGCGCAATGAGAAACGGGGTCAGGCAGTGGCCAGGCAAATTGATCTTAATGCCACACACGTGCAGTTTGATCCCGTTGGTGGTTTTTTGAGGGCGAGAGTAACTATTGATGTCAGAAAGCCTCTGAGAAGGTGGATCCTCATTGATTCTGCGGCTCGCGGTAGCCGTGACTGGTATGATATCCAATATGAACAAGTCCCAAACTTTTGCTTCTCGTGTGGCCGCCTTGGCCATCCGGACTTGGTTTGTCCGACGCCCGGTACTAGGGATGAGAAGGGCGATCTCCCCTTTTCAACCAACCTCCGCGCGCCGGAGGAGAAGAAGAAGGCTTCCTCTGGTGAGAACTCCGGGACGAACCAGCAACGTGCAAAAACAGCTAAGAGTGCAACCCCTGAGACTAATTCAACCAGAGACGGCGATCCCGAGGTCAACTCTCCTAGGAAAAGGAACACGATTGGAAACAAGAGGAAAGTTGGGGCCCCAAAGAAAGTTTACAGACCTTTAGCTTTGCCTGCTCCGGCTACATCTGAACAAGAGCAAGAAAACAACATGGTCACCATCCTGGCGAGTTCAGTACAGCCGGCTGGGGAGGGAACATCAGTGGACACGGAAGAGGAACGTGCACCAAAGAAGAAGAGAGACACACCCACCACTTCTGACAATTCGGCAGGAGCTGCTATGCAGCCCTGCCAGGAGTCATGAACTGTCTAAGCTGGAACTGCCGGGGGCTTGGGAACCCCGAGGCAGTTCGCGAGCTTCGCAACATCGCGAGGCAAGAAGGGCCCGCCCTGGTTTTCGTTATGGAGACAAAAATCAGAGGCAAGAGAGTTGAGGATCTGCGGCATACTCTGGGGTTTGCAGGCAGTTTTGGAGTGGACAACGATGGTCTGAGCGGAGGCATAGGACTGTTCTGGTCCAACGACGTGAAAGTGGAACTGAAAAACTACAGCAAGAATCATATCGATGTGCTGGTGCGGGAGGATGTAGGCAGTTCGGTCGGCTGGCGTTTTACAGGGTTCTATGGAGCGCCCAAGGCAGCAGACCGTCACCATAGTTGGCGCTTTATGCGCACTCTGCATGCTATACCTCACGACGCATGGCTCTGTGTTGGTGACTTCAATGAAACCCTCTATCCCCATGAACACTTCAGTATGTCAGCCCGGCCTGAGTGGCAGATGAGGAATTTTCGCGAAGTGACCGACGAATGTGCTCTCCAGGACCTAGGTTGGTCAGGTGTTCCATACACGTGGGACAATCATCAATCCGGAGATGCAAATGTCAAGGCTAGGCTCGACAGGGCCTTCGCCAACGAAGAGTTCAGACTGAAGTTTGAACACACACGAGTACGGCATGTGTGTGCGGTGGAGTCGGATCATTGCTTTGTTGTGACAGAACTCAGGCACCACGCATTTCCACATCGCTCGTTGAAGAAAAAACAATTCCGGTATGAGAACATTTGGTAGTCACACCAGGATTACGAGCATCTCATAGCGACATCTTGGCGCAGTTATGATCGCAACCCTGGTATGCAAGGAATCATGGACTCCCTTGGGGAGCTTCAACAGCAACTCGAGCCTTGGGAGCCCGAGAGTTTGGTAGCCTGTCAAAATCGGTACGTAACCTGCAAACACGACTCGACCGGCTACGACGTCATTCAGTTGGCCGCGGCCCAACAGAAGAGGAGAAATGAATTGTGGTTCAGTTAAGAGATACGCTCCGCCTCCAAGAGATTTGGCTTCGGCAACGATCGCGAGTTCCATGGTTGCGTGAGGGAGATCGCAACACGGCCTACTTCCAGGCACAAGCAAGGCAGCGGCAGCGCACTAATAGAATAGTTTCTCTTACGAGAGCAGATGGATCTGTTTGTGCTACGGATACAGAAGTGAAAGAGGAAATTTTAGCCTTTTATCAGGCTCTTTACTCATCGCAAGGCGTCAACGATGCCAATGCGCTATTATCACATGTTCCCACCCGGGTTACACCGAGCATGAACGATCTTCTTTGCAAGCCATTCGAACCACCCGAAGTGCGCCAGGCTTTGTTCCAAATGTCCCCATCCAAGGTGCCAGGAGTAGACGGTTTCACGACGGGCTTTTTCCAACGCCATTGGGAGCTTCTTGGAGAAGACGTAACCAAGGCGGTGCTGGATTTTCATAATGGTGGTGAACTACCCACGGGCATAAATGATACATCGATCACTTTGATCCCAAAGGTACGTCACCCCCAAAATATTTCACAGTATCGTCCCATCGCACTTTGCCCCGTTTTATACAAAGTGGCTGTCAAGGTGATTGCCAACCGCCTGCGCATGTGCATGGATGATATTATTAGTGAAGAACAAAGTGCCTTCGTCCCCGGTCGTTTGATTACTGACAATGTCCTGGTGGCCTTTGAAAGTGTTGATACGATGAAGAGGTGAAAGAAAGGGAAAAATTTCACATGTGTAGTCAAACTTTGACATGATGAAAGCCTATGATAGGGTGGAATGGCATTTCTTGGAGCTAATCCTATTGAAACTGGGGTTCAGGGTCAATCTGGTGAGGTTGATCATGAAGTGTGTCACTTCCGTTCGCTTTGCAGTCCGGGTGAACGGAGAGCTGCTACCATATTTTTCTCCATCCAGAGGACTTCGGCAAGGATGTCCAATATCTCCATATTTGTTTCTCCTTTGTGCCGAGGGCTTCTTGTCTCTCTTGAAGAACTATGGCAACTATGTTGACAGAGGTATTCGAGTAAACTTCAGGGCCCCATGGGTGAACCATCTTTTGTTCGCCGACGATAGCCTTATTTTCATCAAGGCGAACACGGAGAGTGCAATAAGACTTAATCAGATCCTGCAGATCTATGGTGATGCCTCCGGACAATGCGTTAATAGAAGCAAGAGTGCCATTTATTTCAGTCCGAACACTCCTACAGATCTCAGGCAAACTTTGAAGCAACTGCTAGGTGTCCAAGTGGAAGCGTTTTTAGAGCGATACCTTGGCCTACCTACTGCCGTTGGCAAGATCAATAGTGGAACGTTTGAACATTTGGGCGACCGAGCTAGGGGGAAAATGCAAGGCTGGTATGAGCGTTTGTTTGCATGCGCTGGCCGGGAAGCACTAATCAAGTCTATTGTTCAGGCGATTCCCACATTCAGCATGAGCTGTTTCCTTCTGACAAAGAAGGTGTGCAAAGGCCTCACGTCCAACATGGCGAAGTTCTAGTGGGGAAGCTCCCTAGATAAGCGATCCTTGCACTGGATTGCTTGGGACGAGCTGGCCACGCCGAAGTGCAAGGGCGTAATGGGTTTCCGCGATCTCCGTATATTTAACTTGGCTTTACTAGGGAAACATGGTTGGCGTTTCATGATGAATCCGAACTCTCTATGTGCCAAGGTGATGAAAGGAAGATATTTCCCAGACACAGATTTCCTACATGCCCCGGTCCCCAAGTCCTCATCTGCCACTTGGCGGGCAATAGTGGCGGGCCGTGAAGCATTGCAGGCTGGTCTGGTGAAACGAGTAGGTGATGGATCGTCCATAGCAATATGGGAGGATAAATTGATTCCTTCCACCATTAAGATGTCCCCTTTGTTCCGCCCATCTAACACCATGGTGGAAACCGTGAGTGAACTCATAGACCCACTGAACTGGACATGGCAGACAGAGCAGGTTCGGGAGATCTTCATCACGCCGGATGCAGCAGCCATTTTGAACATTCCGTTGCGGCACGGCGGGGGCGAAGATACCTATGCATGGGCCTTTGAGAAGTCAGGCATTTACTCTGTTAAATCGGCATATCGTGCTCTCGTGAATCAAAAAGAGCGGCAGGCTCTAGATGAGGGGCAAGTTACCGGCACTTCAGTGGATCAACAACATGTGTGGAATGCCATTTGGAAACTCAAAGTAGTCCCAAAAGTCAAGGTGTTTTGGTGGCGTGTGATGAGAGGAATTTTACCGGATGAGTGCACTCTCAAACGCCGCCATATGACGCAGATTAGCACCTGCAAGGTTTGTTTGGCAAGAGAAGAAGATCTGGAGCATGCACTTATGCTTTGTTCACATGCTCGCCGGTTCTGGGACGAAACCCGGCTGCTCTTCGACATCAACTTGCCAAGGCTGCACCCACACACATGGCGCAAGGACATTTTATGTGATCAACGCTTTTCTGAGAAGGAAAGAGCGATCCTAGTCACGGTGATGTGGGCAATATGGACATCCCAAAATCGGCTCACGCACGAACGGGGTGGAATTGATCCTGTCTTTTCTGTAAGACGGATACGCGAGGATCTAGCTCTACTGGAGCTACCAAAGCAGCAAGTATCTATGCTGCCAGGTTTTGGATGGCGGCCGCCCGACGCTGGATTTATGAAAATCAACACCGACGCTGCTACACATCTCGATGATGGCAACGCAGGGGCGGGCGGCGTCGCCCATTCAGCATCGGGCTTCAAGGGTGCATGGTGCAAGCCGATCCCGGGTGAAAGATCGTGGATGTCGCCTAGAGGGGGGGGTGAATAGGCGTTTTAAAATAATTACGGTTTAGGCTTGAACAAATGCGGAATAAACCTAGCGGTTAATTTGTCAAGCACAAAACCTAAAACAACTAGGCTCACCTATGTGCACCAACAACTTATGCTAAGCAAGATACGCAACTATGTGATAGCAAGATATATGACAAGAAACAATATGGCTATCACAAAGTAAAGTGCATAAGTAAAGGGGCTCGGGTAAGAGATAACCGAGGCACACGGAGACGATGATGTATCCCGAAGTTCACACCCTTGCGGATGCTAATCTCTGTTTGGAGCGGTGTGGAGGCACAATGCTCCCCAAGAAGCCACTAGGGCCACCGTAATCTCCTCACGCCCTCGCACAATGCAAGATGCCGTGATTCCACTAAGGGACCCTTGAGGGCGGTCACCGAACCCGTACAAATGGCAACCCTTGGGGGCGGTCACCGAACCCGTACACTTTGGCAACCCTTGGGGGCGGTCACCGGTACCCGTCAAATTGCTCGAGGCGATCTCCACAACCTAATTGGAGACCCCGACGCTTGCCCGGAGCTTTGCACCACAATGATTGAGCTCCGAACACCAACAACCGTCTAGGGCGCCCAAGCACCCAAGAGGAACAAGCTCAAGGGTACCAAGCACCCAAGAGTAATAAGCTTCTCAACTTGTAACTTCCACGTATCACGTGGAGAACTCAAACCGATGCACCAAATGCAATGGCAAGGGCACACGGAGTGCCCAAGTCCTTCTCTCTCAAATCCCACCGAAGCAACTAATGCTAGGGAGGAAAATGAGAGGAAGAACAAGAAAGAGAACACCAAGAACTCCAAGATCTAGATCCAAGGGGTTCCCCTCACATAGAGGAGAAAGTGATTGGTGGAAATGTGGATCTAGATCTCCTCTCTCTTTTCCCTCAAAACTAGCAAGAATCCATGGAGGGATTGAGAGTTAGCAAGCTCGAAGAAGGTCAACAATGGGGGAAGAACACGAGCTCAAAAGATTAGGTTCAATGGGAAGAAGACCCCCTTTTATAGGAGGGGGAAAAATCCAACCGTTATCCCCCACACAGCCCCGCAGAGAGCGGTACTACCGCTGAGGTAGAGCGGTACTGCCGCCCTCAAGAGGTACTACCGCTCCCCCTCAGCGGTACTACCGCGCCAGAAGAGAAGGGCTGGGGCAGGGGCCCAGGGCGGTACTACCGCGGAGGTAGAGCGGTACTACCGCTCTCAAGCAGTACTACCGCCACTACTGCCGCAGCAAGTACCGCAAAACCCGACACGAGAAAATGCACGCAAGAATCGAAGCGGAAGGAGCACCATGCCACCACGGTACTGCGGCTGAGCCCAGCAAGCGGTACTACCGCTCCGAGGAGCGGTACTACCGCTACAGACGCAGTGACGGGACGGTAGTAGCACGGAACCGCAGAGGTACTGCCGCTGAGGCCACCCAGCGGTACTACCGCTCCGGGGAGCGGTACTACCGCTCCAGGGAGCGGTACTACCGCTTAGGGAGTCTCAGCCGCACTACCGCTGTGGACCGCGGTACTACCGCTGGGTCCAGGAGAAAAACCATACTCCAGAAAACCAGAACTGCCATAACTTCTGCATATGAGCTCCGAATTGAGCAAACTCAAGCTTGTTGAAAACAAGACGACGCTGGTTATAGTAAGAAGAGGCAGGGGAGGTATGCCAACAAATAGAGGAGTGAAACCTCCAACCGAGAAGAACCGGCAAAACCTCCAACATCGAAAACATCATAGAAGATGCATGCGAACTCCGTTTTCGATGAACTCAAGCTTGTCATCAAGATGACCATAAGCTCTAAGACTCACAAAGAGAACCAAACAAGAACGAAGAAAGATGATGCAAGGATGCAAAGGTTTGAGCTCTCAACGAACGATACGATCAAGCTACTCATCGAGGGCCCCCCTTGATAGTACGGCAATCGATCCGATAACCCGGTCTCCCAACTACCATCATGAGACCGGTAAAATAGAAAACCTATCAAGGGCAAACCTTTGCCTTGCACATGGTCCACTTGAGCTAGGTGATGACGATCTTGATTCCCTCAAGTTGGACCACCTTTCTTGATTGGGTTGACTCGATGAAGACTAGTTGATTGCTCCCCCATACTCCACTATGGGTGAGCCACTCTTCCACACATCTTCACAAGTCCATTGTCACCACAAAGGACAGCAAGCTTCAAGCATTTGATCTCTTCGTGATACTCCACTTGAACTTGCACACCGCAACCTAACCCCACAAAGAACTCTCACGAAGACCATGGGTTAGTACACAAAGCGTAATTGACAATTCTTACCATACCATGGGGTCACTTGATCCCCCTCGGTACATCTTCTGCGCTTTGTGAGTTGATCAACTTGATTCACTCTTGACTTAGTCTTGATCAACCTTGAACCTTTCCAATTCTCTTCATTTGGATGATGTCTTGAAGGTAGACATGAATGATCACACAATCTTCTTCTTCAAGACATGCTTGCAATAAGCTCAACTCTCACATGACCAATCTTTGGATAATTCCTTGAATAACACCTTGGTCGATACAAACTCTCCTTGAAATCAACACATGTACTCCAAGAAAAGCATATGGACAAAACCTTCAAATATAACTCAAGGCAACCATTAGTCCATAAAGATTGTCATCAATTACCAAAACCAAACATGGGGCACCGCATGCTCTTTCACCGGGGGTGACAGATCCTCTCATAGCGGAGGCTCTAGCGCTCAAGGAAGGAGTATTACTTGCAACACTACGAGGCTACACGCATGTGATCATGGAGACCGACTGTCTAGAGGCAGTAAACCTCTGGAACTCTCGCTACACCAATCGCTCGGTTATAGCACCTATCCTAGATGAAATAGGAGAGCTAGCTTTTAGTTTTACTTCCTTTACTGTTCAACATGTAATGAGATCAGCGAACAGTCCAGCACATTTGTGTGCAAAGCGTGCTTGTACGCTTTCAGTGACTGAGAGCTGGCTAGACTCTACCCCACCGTTCCTGATCAGCAGCCTTCTGGCTGACTGCTCAGCGAGCACGTTTGTTGAATAAAGCTCTCTAAGGTTTCCCTGCAAAAAAAAAAGTTACACCCACGTACACATTGAGCTATCTTTTTTCTAGGAAAGGCTATCATAGCTAACTTTATTGATTAATGTATAAAGATACATCATCTACGAGCTTACTCATTAGACAATTTGAAGGCTCATGCGCCGCTTGATTTGCTGATCGAAACAATGTTTAAAGTTGGCCTTCCCAATCAAGGTAGAGATGTCCACACATTCCGCGAATATCGCTGCCACCGCATCCCACCAAGTACTCTGGCCGGTGCAGCAGTTGATCACCGTTAGAGAGTCGGATTCCGCTTCAACTTGCTGCAATCCTAGGCTATTTGCCAAGTTCAGTCCGTCTCTCATCGCCATTGCCTCTGATGTCATTGCGTCCGCTGCATATGGGATAAACTTACATTGAGTTGCAAGGAAAATACTTCGTTCATCTCTAATAATTGCTGCCATTGCTCCAACTCCTTCCTCCGCAAAAAAGGTTGCGTCCACATTAAGTTTGATGAACTTTGGGTCTCGCTTCAACCATCTTTCCTCTTCTTTCACAACTATCTTCTCCATGGCTCGTTGATAGTTGCTTGTAATTGCCAAGACCGACAAAGGCCTTCTTACCACCGACAGGCAACTCTCATTATGTGTTATCAGGTGGCGTGTCCACTAGAGGTACCAATATCCCACCACTACGACATGTTTAATCTCCAATGTCGACATTAGAGGTAGTGATGTTTGATCAATAGACAAGATATACTCCATAATAACCGACCCAGATTTATCAACATTTGTTGCGGTGTTGATGAAATCTGTCAATCCAAGTCAGCTCCACATACCTCTTGAGTGAATACACGTGAAGAATAGATGGCGAATATCTTCAGAGCTCTGGTGGCAAATTGGGCACCCTCGAGTTGCCCCAACATATCTATTAGCGAGTATACCTTTTAGGGGCATAATTCCGTGCAGTAAACGCCAGCAAAATATACGGTTAATCAATTAACCGGCCATTCGCCTATTAAAATTTCTGTTAGCCAACAGTTTTCAATGTTACATGCGTGCACGTGTATGACACGCATGCAATATCCGTGGGCACTTCTTGCTCCACATAAAATATTGGTACAAAATGTTTCGTACTATTAATAGACAAATTCTCATCGAACATAGATCGTGAAATAACATACCCCATGGATGAGGGGCGGAGCCAAGAATCAAATGTGAAGGAGGCCAAATGAACTTGTGCACGGGGCAAGTTATAACAATACAGACATATGTATTTTTTTCTAAAATCTGAGGGATTAACAGCATAACAAGCACACGTTGCGCGCACACACTCACATGCTTAGAAATATGGGATTATGGAACTTCAAAAAGGAAATCATGGGATTATGGTGAAGCCATGGCTCCAGCCAATCCCCTACCTGGTCCACTGCCATGGATCACGTACGTAACTAATGATATATTTGTTACAAAAATATCAAACCACTAGCTCATCACTAAAGATCCACATAGACCTATAGTAGCTAATGTCCCTCTAGGTGGGGCTCATAGTTTGGGATTTCAAATTGTACTTTTCACCCGTGTCGATAAAATGAATATCCTCGCGGTCACCGTCTTCACATGTATAGATGGATTTGCAAAAGAATTTGCTGATGAAAAGCGTTTGGTTACCCAGCCCACCTGAAACTAGCACCCAGTGCGCGCCTTCATTGACACATGTCTCATAAACCTCCACCTTACTAGTGAAGTTAATACTATATGAAGGCCAATGCAGTTGTCATCTCACCATGAGCAGCTTCCCACATGACTCGACCAAGTGCCACATGAGGGTGATGAAATCCTTAGGTTCGTATGGCACATCATCGTCCTCCCAACATACTACGCCTTCAAGAATCATGTCATCACCGGTTTTCTTTTCTGAAGTTCTTCTAAGGCGGCCTCCTCGGAATTTTGCTCGCTCGGCGCCTCAGTGCGGCCCTCATAATTATTTGCGGCCACGTCCTTACCGCCCTCATCATTGTTGTTGTCGTCAACATCGCGCCACACATCGAAATCGTAATTGCCAGATGGGTGCTTCATGAGGCGCTCGATACTAGTAACAGTGGGTATGCCATCGCTATCAAAATTTATATCGAGAGAGACTAGATCCTTGGCCCGAGTGATTCCATATAGTTTGTCTCCAAGAAAAGCAATGTCGACGATGTAGATGAAAGGGGGCGCTTTGTGGCTCAGGCAGCCACACACCCTTCCCTGGTCGGACTAAGATAAGGGGATGATTCCAATTATTGGTCATGACAGCGATGATGTCAGAAGGCGTTGACCTTAGGAGCACTTTACGAACCTTGAAAATCTCGGAAACATCGCCGATGATAGCATCCAGCTCGGGGAGCGACACGGTGGTGCCAGTGAACGGATTGTGCAATGAGTAGCTATGCATCTTGTCGTCGTCGATGAGGTCGAGGGCGAACCAATCGTCGCAGGAGGCAATGCATGTTGTGTTGCTGGGCAAGGTGGGGAGCCGGGGAGGCGAGGTGCCAACAGGATCCGAAGGTGTGAAGAACGAGCCATCTGACATGACAATCCAGGGTACCTGCCGTGAGGCCGCAATGTGTCGGCGCATAGCTCGATGCCACGAAGGACACCCCATGCGGAAGCGAGCGCGGTCGAAAGAGACCCAATGCCGGTCACGCCGCACCTTCTTGAAGCCAAAGCCAGCGATGAAATCAAGAAACCGTCGGACTCGTGGCCGTTCTCTGAAGCGAGCACCGAAACCCAGGTGCCGCCGGAGTCGTGACCACACCGAGGCGCGGCGCGGTGAGGAAACCAGTCGGTTGATGACCAGGCCTAGCACGTCCGGCGGGAGTTCTGACCACGACGCCGGAGTCGACGTCGCCATAGATAGAAGCGGATGTGGATCGATCGGGTGGGTTTGCGTCAACCGTCTGGTGTAGTCGGGGCACCGCGAGTACTGCCCTACGTGCTGCCTGTTACGGGAGTCTTCAAGTCTTCCTTTCCCCATCATCGGCCGGCGGAATATGAGTCCCACCGGAACGGTGTGCCCTCCGTGGGAAGGAGAGGATAAGGGCGGCGGAGGCCCGCCTCGCTGCCGACATGGCGGCGGAGGTGGCAGCTGACGCAGTAACGCGAGCGGGCGCAGAGGAGGAAATCATCCATGCCTAAAGAAGCGGCAGCGGAGGAACACGCGCGCCCTCACCTCAAGAGTAGAATCGTGCGGTGCATGCAATGGCCAGACTGTCACCCAAGGAGGAGAAGGACGATAGCTACGAGTCGGATAGCTCCGGCGATGAGCAGACCCGGCTCGATCCCTACTGTGTCTTCGACCGGTACTTCCGCGACAAGGACGGCAAGGGCGCCGGGAAGGGCAAGGGAAGCCGTAGATGATCTTCTCCACAATAGCCAAACATGTCAAATTTTGATAGTCCGATGGCATGTTAATGATGTAGTAGCCGGATGATGCGTGTATTGCATCGTTACGTAGTTGCATGAGTTTGTATAGATTTAAGGTATGGTAATTGAGGTGTCTAGTTATGAGAAGAAAAATTTAAAGCTTGACCAGTCAGTGTCCACTAACACGCCCGGACGAGTCATTGGAGGGATCGGATTTGCCAAGTTCGCCGACATCCGCCATCCGGCCGAGCTAGAGGCAAAGGTCGACCAAGTTGAGCCCCCCTGAGGTACAGGAAAACGGAGCACTCGGCTTCCAGCTACCGGACACTTCGGCCATGGCAAGACCGATCCTGACGGAGCAGGAGCTCCTCACCGGCATCAGCTTCGCGTCGGACGGCTTGGGTACAACGTGCTCACGCCTGACCAGCCATCCTGACCAATGGGGTCTTTGCGCGCCGCCAGCGTCGACGTAGCCATGGCCCATGCATAGGTCGTCGCCTTTAGCTCGACGCCACACCTTTGCGCTGACTTCCTTCCTTCCGCGGGAATCGGAGATGTGTGACGGGCTTCGATACAGAGCACGCAGCGAGGTCTCCGTATGCGATGCCATTTTTTTTTGCAAAGACAACCTTCTATTTATCAAGGATCAAGATAGTACAAGAACATCAGAAATAAAAAATACATACAGGTCTGTAGACCATCTAACAATAACAATAAGCATCGGAGCGAGCCGAAGGCGCGCCGCTGTCATCGTCCCTCTCTCATCAGAGCCATACAAACCTTATTGTAATAGACAGTCGGGGAATCGTCGTGTTAAGGCCCCATAAGACCAGCGCGCCAGAACAATAGAGGCGATGAAGAAACTGGTAGATCGGAAAGGTCCAGCCTATATACACACGAACGAAGACTGGATCCATGTGGACCCGTCGAAGACAAACGCATCGAATCCCATGAGATCCGCCAAAGACAAACCTCCACACAATATCTTCAACTATATATTTGAAAAGTTCCGACCGATGATATAGAAAGCTTCAATCGGGGAGTGCAAAACAAAACAAAAAGCTGCAATTATTGACTCAAAAGCTTCATCCACATATTTGAAAAGCTTCAACTAGAGACGGGCAAGAAAAAAGCTGCAGCGGCGAGTCATCGATGCAGACGACAATTTTTCTATGCATCAATGGTGCTACGGCGGATGCTGGAACAGGCGCTCCCGTCATTGCTGGAACCGACGGCCGCCAATTTTTTGCTGCGTTTGGAAGACAATTTTGCTGCATAGGAGGGGCAGACCAGTGGGCTCTGGTCTTGCAACCAGCGAGCGGCGACGAGCCGGCGCTGCTTCCAGGTCGCGCGTCCATGGCGAGAGTCGATGGGCTGGTCGTCTCTTTTTTTCTTATTGGGCGTGCGCGAGACGAAGAATGAATGGCTGCTAGGCGTATCTTATTCGTTTGCGTCTACCTTAGGCGGCCGTCGAAATTTGTGCCGGTCGGCCGGCGCCTGTAGTGGCCAATTTGAAAACACTAGATCGTAAAATACCATACCCCGTGGATGAGTGGCGGAGCCAAGAATCAAATGTGAAGGAGGCCAAATTCAACTTGTGATAACACGGCACAAGTTATACTAATACAGACATATTTTTTCTTCTAAAATCTGAGGGATCAACAGCATAAAACAAGCGCATGTCGCGTGCACACACTCACACGCATAGAAATTTGGGATTATTATGGAACTTCAAAAAAAAAAGGGACTATGAGGAAGCCATAGCTCCAGCCAATCCCCTGCCCTCCTCCACGCAATGGATCGCCTACGTAACTAATGATAATATTGTTAGAAAAAATATCAAACCACTAGCTCCTCACGAAAGATCCACATAGAACTATGGTAGCTAATGTCCCTCCAGGTGGGGCTCATAGTTTGGGATTTCAAATTGTACTTTTCACCCGTGTCAATAAAATGAAGATCCTCGTGGTCACCGTCTTCACATGTATAGATGGATTTACAAAAGAATTTGCTGATGAAAAGCGTTTGGTTGCCCAGTCCACCTGAAACTAGCACCCAGTGTGCGTCTTCATTGACACCTGTCTCATAAACCTCCACCTTGCTAGTGAAGTTGATACTATATGCAGGCCAATGCAGTTGGCGTCTCACCATGAGCAGCTTCCCACATGACTCGACCAAGTGCCACATGACGGTGATGAGATCCTTAGGTTCGTATGGCACATCGTCGTCCTCCCAACATACTACGCCTTCAAGAATCATGTCATCGCCGGTTTTCCTCCGAAGTTCTTCTAAGGCGGCCTCCTCGGAATTTTGCTCGCGCGGCGCCTCAGTGTGGCCCTCATAATTATTCGCGGCCTCGTCCTTACCGCCCTCATCATTGTTGTTGTCGTCAACATCGCGCCACACATCGAAATCGTAATTGCCAGGTGGGTGTTTGATGAGGCGCTCGATACTAGTAACAGTGGGTATGCCATCACCATCAAAATTTATATCGAGAGAGACTAGATCCTCGGCCCGAGTGATTCCATATAGTTTATCTCCAAGAAAAGCAATGTCGACGATGTAGAGGAAGGGGGCGCTTTGTTGCTCAGGCAGCCACACACCCTTCCCTGGTTGGATTAAGATAAGGGGATGATTCCAATTATTGGTCATGACAGCAATGATGTCAGAAGGCGTTGACCGCAGGAGCACTTTACGAACCTTGAAAATCTCGGAAACATTGCCGATGATAGCATCCAGCTCGGGGAGTGACACGGTGGTGCCAGTGAACGGATTGTGCAAGGAGTAGCTATGCATCTTGTCGTCATCGGTGTGGTCGAGGGCGAGCCAATCATTGCAGGAGGCAATGCGTGTTGTGTTGCTGGGCAAGGTGGGGAGCCGGGGAGGTGAGGTGCCAACAGGATCCGAAGGTGTGAAGAACGAGCCATCTGACATGACAATCCAGGGTACCTGCCATGAAGCCGCAATGTGTCGGCGCATAGCTCGATGCCACGAACGACACACCATGCGGAAGCGAGCGCGGTCGAAAGAGACCCAATGCCGGTCACGCCGCACCTTCTAGAAGCCAAAGCCAGCGATGAAATCAAGAAACCGTCGGACTCGCGGCCATTCATTGAAGCAAGCGCGGAAACCCAGGAGCCCGCGGAGTCGTGACCACACCGAGGCGCGGCGCGGTGAGGAAACCAGTCGGTTGATGACCAGGCCTAGCACGTCCGGCGGGAGTTCTGACCACGTCGCCATAGATAGAAGAAGCAGATGTGGATCGGTCGGGTGGGTTTGTGTTAACCGTCTGGTGTAGTCAGGGCACCGCGAGTACTACCCTACGTGCTGCCTAGCTACGTATATAAGGAAGGATAGGTTAATTCCGATTTTGACGGGAGTCCCGCACCCAAACGGACGCCAACACGAACGCACATTCCTGAGTTTGAGCCGAATTCCAATTAGCGTGCTGGCTCGCGCTACACGTGGCGTCTCGGACTTGGTAAACTTTCACCAAAGTTTATATTGTTTTCTATGACTTGGTAAACTGAAGTCAAACTTCGTAAACCCAATCAAACTCTCTCCATTTTCGTTTAGTCCGCGTATTAACTTTAATCAAAGTCAAACTTTATAAACTTTGATAAAGTTTGTAGACAAGAATATTATCATATCCAATAATAAATTAATATCATTTGATTATTTTTTGAATGTACTTTCATATCATATAGATTTGTTATGATAAATCTTTATATTGTTTTCTATGAACTTGGTCAAAGTTTACGAAGTTTAATTTCAGTTAACTCTAATATACAAAGTAAATAAAAATGAATGGAGTACTACTTGACACTAAGAATGCAAAGAAGAGGACTCGTGGTTGGTACGCACCTGGGGTCACGGTACCGGAGAAAGTTGTTCTGGCATCAAATTGCATATGGTCCGAGGTGCATAAACCCCGGGAATTCCTTGGTTCATCCACTAAGATTTCATTTGATAATCCTGCATCTCTGCCTATCAAGAACCTGTCACGCCCCCCCCCCCCCTCTCCTGCTGCACCTACAGGCAAGACGGCGGACAGCAAGGCGCCTCTGGTGCGACTACGGGAGGAGAACAATAAGGGCCCACATGCAAGGGATGAAGACTAGTCTTCAGTTAGGTGAGTGTGTATGTCCGGTGGGCCCCAGGACAATCAGGGTTATATGTGTGCGTGAGGCCAGAGGCCGGGGGCAGCTTGTATTCTGAAATTCAGTTTAACTCTGTACTCTCTCTCTCTTGCTGAACAAGTCCCTCACCTGTCCTTCGTCTACCTCGATCCCCTTTCTCCTCCCCGATCTCCCTCTACCTCTTCTGGTCCGATCCGGCAAGGGTCGTGACAACTTGGTATCAGAGACTCGTACGATCCGCCACCGCGCCTCACTCCCTCGATCTGGCCGTAAAATCCACCGCCAAAGGTGTTGGGTTGCTCCGGCGATCCAACGCAAAATCCTGAGCGGGGTAGGCTTGATTTGGGGCGGCCACGACGGCGCCGTTGTGTGACGGGCTTCGATACAGAGCACGCAGCGAGGTCTCCGTATGCGATGCCATTTTTTTTTTTGCAAAGACAACCTTCTATTTATCAAGGGTCCGCACGCTTAACGTTTCGATGATAGTTATATTATGAGTTTATATGTTTTGATGTACTGAAGGTTGTTCGGAGTTCCGGATGTGATCACGGACATGACGAGGAGTCTCGAAATGGTCGAGACATGAAGATTTATATATTGGAAGCCAATGTTTGGATATCGGAAGTGTTCCGGGTGAAATCGGGATTTTACTGGAGTACCGGGAGGTTACCGAAACCCCCCGGGAGCTTGATGGGCCATAGTGGGCCTTGTGGAGAAGAGGAAAGGCGGCTAGGGCAGGGCCGTGCGCCCCTCCCCCCCCCCCTAGTCCAAATAGGACAAGGAGAAGGGGGCGGCGCCCCCCCCCCTTCCTTTCTCTCTCCCTCCTCTTTCCTCCTCCACTCCTAGTGGTAGGAGTAGGACTCCTCCTGGCGCGCCCCTGTAGGCCGGCCGCACCTCCCCCCTTGCTCCTTTATATACGGGGGCAGGGGGCACCCTAGAGACACAACAATTGATCGTTTGATCTTTTATTCGTGTGTTGTGCCCCCCTCCACCATAGTCCACCTCGATAATACTGTAGCGGTGCTTAGGCGAAGCCCTGCGTTGGTAGAAGATCATCATCGTCACCATGCCGTCGTGCTAACGAAACTCTCCCTCAACACTCGGCTGGATCAGAGTTCGAGGGACGTCATCGGGCTGAACGTGTGCTGAACTCGGAGGTGCCGTGCGTTCGGTACTTGATCGGTCGGATCGTGAAGACGTACGACTACATCAACCGCGTTGTGCTAACGCTTCTGCTTTCGGTCTATGAGGGTACGTGGACAACACTCTCCCCTCTCGTTGCTATGCATCACCATGATCTTGCTTGTGCGTAGGAATTTTTTTGAAATTACTACGTTCCCCAACAATGAGGTCCGCACAGGAGTGCGCCAGCACGCGCCGACAAGCGTTTCCTGAGCAGCATCACTTGCCCGGATTCAGGAGGAAGAATCTGAACATTGCAAGCCACGGGGTCGTCCACCAGTATATACTCGCGCCATCCCTCCGTCAGCGGTGCCTGCAATGGCTCCTGGACCAGTACAACCTCGCATTGATGGTGCTAAGCGTGGCCCGGATGATTTTGGCCGTGAACGGCAACTGGGGGAATTTAGGCGAGCCAATGGCCTATGTTTTAAGTGCGGAGACAAATAGTCCCGCGAGCACAAGTGTAACAAGGTGGATCAGCTTCTGACCATTGAGGTTGGAGATCATGGTGAGCTTCTATCGGATGACGCCATACGTGCTCTTGAGCTGCTGGATGAGAATGCAGAAGAAGAAGCAATTTGCTGTCAAATTTCCGTGCATGCCATAGCAGGAATAGAGTCATCAGGTACAATGAGGTTAAGAGCATTAGTTGGCAATCAGGTCATGTTGTTGCTGGTGGATTCAGGTAGTACCCACACGTTCGTCAATTCAGTGTTTGCAGAGCATGCGGGCTTCACAATTCAGGACGTCGATTACGTCACAGTGAGGGTAGCAAACGGAGAAACCCTGCAGTCCAAGCAACAAGTATCTCAATTACAGTGGTGGTGTCAGGGGCACACTTTTAGCACTGATATGCGGTTGCTTGAGCTCGGCGTTTATGATGCAGTTTTGGGAGTCGATTGGCTCGCCCAGTTCAGTCCAATGAACTGCCATTGGGGACTCAAGACAATGGAATTCAGACACGCTCATATGAACATCAAGCTGCAAGGTGTGTTTACTCCGACAGAGCCGACATTGACAGAGATACGTGCCGATCAGTTGACTAAGTGGATTCAAGGAAATGAAGTGTGGGCATTGGCAGTATTGCATCCTGAGCACACACCATCATTATCTGATGATCACATACCCCCACAGTTGCAAGCTCTCTTGGATGAATATGCTGACATTTTTCAGGAAACATTACCACCCCACTGTGAGTTTGATCATGCTATTCATCTCGAGCCCGGCTCCTCTCCACCCAATGTCCGGCCGTACCGTTACTCGCCACTCCAGAAGGACGAAATTAAGCGTCAGGTTGCAAAGATGTTGAAAGCTGGCCTCATCACTACGAGCATTAGTCCCTTTGCTGCACCTGTCTTGCTAGTGAAGAAGAAAGATGGTACTTGGTGTTTCTGTATTGATTATCACCAGCTCAATGACATTACCATCAAGAACAAGTTCCCACTGCCTGTCATTGATGAGCTTCTTGACGAACTGGCTGGTGCAAAGTATTTCTCCAAAATTGATTTGCGGGCAGGCTACCATCAAATACGAATGCGCCGAGAAGATGAACCAAAAACGGCATTCAAAACCTACCATGGTCACTTCCAATTTCATGTGATGCCCTTCGGGGTGACAAATGGCCCACCCACTTTCCAGTGCTTGATGGATTCTGTCCTTGCACCAGGCACATGCAAGTATGTCGTCGTTTTCCTGGATGACATCTTGACTTACAGTCCATCATTTGATGAGCATATACTGCACCTATGACAAGTGTTTGCTCTGTTGCGTCAGCATCAACTCTATGCTAAGTTATCCAAGTGATCATTCGCTCAGACAGCAATCAGTTATTTGGGTCATGTAATATGCATAGAGGGGGTGGCCACAAAAACAGATAAGACTAATTCTATTCAACACTGGCCACAACCGTCTTCCCCGATGGAATTAAGGGCGTTTCTGGGCCTCATTGGTTACTACTGTAAATTTGTCAGGAACTACAACATTATCAAAAAACCACTGATCTCTCTTGAGCAAGAAGGGTTTTGTTTGGACTGATGCAGCAACAACAGCTTTTCCGAAACTAAAACAGGCCATGTTAACAACACCAGTGCTCGCCCTGCCTGATTTTTCCTTGCCATTTACTGTGGAAACGGATGCATGCGACACCGGGATTGGAGCACTATTATCTCAACAGGGCCACCCGATCGCTTTCCTCAGTCGCGCGCTCGGTGTCAACAATCTGAAACTCTCTGTTTACGAGAAGGAATTCCTTGCAGTAATGCTAGCCATTGATCGCTGGCGCCCCTACCTACAGCGAGGCCCGTTCACTATTCTGATGGATCACAAAAGTCTCTGCACGCTCGGGGAACAACAGTTTGGCTCGGAAGTTCAGCGCAAGGCCATGGCCAAGTTGGGAGGTCTCCAGTTTAAATTGAAATACAGACAAAGCATTGACAACAGCGCAGCTGATTCCTTGTCCCGTGTCGGCCATTTGTTCACGGACATAGCATCATCCACTTGTCAACCTTGCTGGATACAAGAGGTGCGTAATTCCGATCAAACTGACGCCAAAGCAACCGAGTTACTCCAAGCATTGATTGTTCGTAGTCCGGATAATCATGGTCATGAACTGGATAGGGGTATGATCAAGTACAAAGGCCGTTTATGGATTGGTGACAATGATGCACTACAAACAAAATTAATCAGTGAGTTGCACTCAGCAGCAGTGGGAGGCCACTCAGGGATCCGGCCCACTTAGCTCAGATTGAAGAATCTGTTTTATTGGCCTGGGATGAAACTGCAGGTGGAAGAATTTGTGAAGCAGTATGCGGTCTGTCAACACGCGAAACATGAGCACACGCATCACTCGGGCACTCTGCAACCTTTACCAATAACTGCTCGTGCTTGGGGTGACGTCACAATGGATTTCATCGAAGGTCTGCCGCGGTCAGAGGGCGCAAATGTTATCCTCGTGGTGGTGGATCATTTGACTAAATATGGACATTTCATGGCGCTGCATCACCCTTTCACAGCTCCGCAGGTGGCTCGAGTTTTCCTCGACAACGTCGTCAAGCTGCACGGGGTGCCACACTCAATCGTCTCTGACCATGACAAGATTTTCATGAGCGCTTTTTGGAGGGAATTGTTCACGCTCGTTGGCACCAAGCTGCTCTACACCATGGCCTATCACCCTCAAACGGATGGGCAGAGTGAGCGTGTCAACCAGTGCCTAGAGCATTACTTACGTTGCGCCGTCCATGATATGCCGTGCCGCTGGAAGCGCTGGCTACCCATGGTGGAATTCTGGTACAATTCTAGCCATCACAGTGCTCTTCGGTGCACGCCATTCAAGGCCCCCTATGGTGTGGAACCCAATTTTGGAGCTCTCATGAATCTGTTCACCGTCAAGACACCGAAATCCATCCTGGAACTGGCCGCCGAGCATCAACAATTTACTGACATGTTGAAAGCACACCTCCTGCGTGCCCAACAATGGATGAAGCATCACACGGACCGCAAACGCACAGAAACAGAATTCACCATGGGGGAGCAAGTCCTTTTGAAATTGCAGCCGTATGTGCAATCCCCCGTCGTCAGCTGGCCATGCCCCAAACTTGCTTACAAGTTCTTTGGCCCCTACAAGATCATCATTCGGGTGGGACTGACATCCTACAAGCTCGAATTACCACCGGAAAGCAAAATTCACCCTGTTTTCCATGTGTCACGGCTCAAGCCACTCACGGCGGACTACTCTCCAGTCTTTAATCAGCTACCGGCTCCACCTGATCTAACAATTGGAGACTTGGTGCCACAAGCCATCTTGGAGCGCCGTCTGGTCAAGAAGGGAAACACGGTGATTCCACAGGTCCTGGTTCACTGGCACACCTTGTCGCCGGCGAGCGCAACATGGGAGAACTACAATGTCCTGCAGCAGCGTTCCCTCGACATGGATCTTGTCGTGGGAGCTCCTTTCCAAAGAGGGGCAAATGTCACGCCCCCCTCTCCTGCTGCACCTACTGGCAAGATGGCGGACAGCAAGGCACCTCTGGTGTGACTATGGGAGGAGAACAACAAGGTCCCACGTGCAGAGAATGAAGACTAGTCTTCAGTTAGGTGAGTGTGTATGTCCGGTGGGCCCCACTATCAGGGTTATATGTGTGCGTGAGGCCAGAGGCCGGGGGCAGCTTGTATTCTGAAATTCAGTTTAACTCTGTACTCTCTCTCTTGCTGAACAAGTCCCTCACCTGTCCTTCGTCTACCTCGATCCCCTTTCTCCTCCCCGATCTCCCTCTACCTCTTCTGGTCCGAGCCGACGAGGGTCGTGACAGAACCATGAAACTCACGACAGATGAGGTCAAATACCTCTGCCAGGATTTATAGGTGCTGGATAAAAATAGGTCCAAACATATCTTGAAGAGGCACACACGCATAAGGAAAGCCCTGCCGCCATCTTCGCAAGTTACACCAGACCAAAGGCTGATGGTGCTGACACCAAGGTCAAAGATTTTTTTTCTTTTTAGAAAAGGAGAACGCCCCCGGCCTCTGCATCTCGACGATGCATTTAACTACTTTATTAATTATTCACACAAGACTTTACAAAGTAATACAATAGTAAGACTAAAGCCGCCGTCTAGGCAACATCTATCGCTACTCCTATCTAGTTGATGAAGGGATGCTGATAGTCTGGGCCTAATACCAAAAAGACCTCGCAGCCAAACCTAACATCTACTCTAAACCTTCTCCACGACGATGCCTTCAAGAAGGGAACGACGCCGTAGAGCGCCACCACCACCGGCTTTGGCATCTAGCCAAGAGCAGGTTTTCACACAGATTTGTTCGAAAAACTCCATCCAGCTTCTTGTGCACGGACCGCCGCCTTCTCTGTCGGAGACTAGACCAAAAGGTGAAGGAAATATGCCCTAGAGGCAATAATAAAGTTTTTATTTATTTCCTTATTTCATGATAAATGTTTATTATTCATGCTAGAATTGTATTAACCGGAAACTTAGTACATGTGTGGATACATAGAGAAACAGAGTGTCACTAGTATGCCTCTACTTGACTAGCTCGTTGAATCAAAGATGGTTGAGTTTCCTAGCCATAGACATGAGTTGTCATTTGATTAACGGGATCACATCATTAGAGAACTATGGCATTGACATGACCCATTCCGTTAGCTTAGCATTCGATCGTTTAGTATACTGCTATTGCTTTCTTCATGACTTATACATGTTCCTAGGACTATGAGATTATGTAACTCTCGATTACCGGAGGAACACTTACTGTGCTACCAAACGTCACAACGTAACTGGGTGATTATAAAGGTTCTCTACAGGTTTCTCCGGTGGTACTTGTTGAGTTGGCATAGATCGAGATTAGGATTTGTCACTCCGATTGTCGGAGAGGTATCAATGGGCCCTCTTGGTAATGCACGTCACTATAAGCCTTGCAAGCAATGTGACTAATGAGTTAGTTACGGGATGATGCATTAAAGAACGAGTAAAGAGACTTGCCGGTAACGAGATTGAGCTAGGTATTGAGATACCGACGATTGAATCTCGGTTAAGTAACATACCGATGACAAAAGGAACAATGTATGTTGTTATGCGGTTTGACCGATAAAGATCTTCGTAGAATATGTAGGAACCAATATGAGCATCCAGGTTCCGCTATTGGTTATTGACCGGAGACATGTCTTGGTCATGTCTACATAGTTCTCGAACCCGTAGGGTCCGCACGCTTAAAGTTCTGTGACGATTGGTATTATGAGTTTATGTGTTTTGATGTACCGAAGGTAGTTCAGAGTCCCAGATGTGATCACGGACATGACGATGAGTCTCAAAATGGTCGAGACATAAAGATTGATATATTGGAAGCCTATATTTGGACATCGGAAGAGTTCCGGGTGAAATAGGGATTTTATCGGAGTGCCGGAGGGGTTACCGGAACGCCCCGGGGGTTAATGGCCCTTGTTGGGCCCTAGTGGAGAGAGAGAGTGGCCGGCCAGGGCAGGCCGCGTGCCCCCTCCCCCTCTGGTCCGAATTGGACTAGGAAGGGGGGCGGCCCCCTTTCCTTCTCCCTCTCTCCCTTCCTTTCCCCCTCCTAGTAGGAGTAGGAAAAGGGGAGTCCTACTCCTACTAGGAGGAGGACTCCTCCTCCTGGCGCGCCCTACAGGGCCGGCCGGCCTCCCCCTTGCTCCTTTAGGGTGCAGGGGGCACCCTAGAGCACACAAGTTGATCATTGATCTCTCTTAGCCGTGTGCGGTGCCCCCTTCCACCATAATCCACCTCGGTCATATCGTAGCGGTGCTTAGGCGAAGCCCTGCGTCGGTAACTTCATCAACATCGTCATCACGCCGTCGTGCTGATGAAACTCTCCCTCAAGCTCTACTGGATCGTGAGTTCGCGGGACGTCACCGAGCTGAACGTGTGCTAAACACGGGGTGCCGTACGTTCGGTACTGAGGATCGGTCGATCGTGACGATGTACGACTACATCAACCGCGTTGTCGTAACGCTTCCGCTTTCGGTCTACGAGGGTACGTGGACACACTCTGCCCTCTCGTTGCTATGCATCACCATGATCTTGCGTGTGAGTAGGAAAATTTTGAAATTACTACATTCCCCAACAGTGGCATCTGAGCCAGGTTTATGCGTAGATGTTATATGCACGAGTAGAACACAAGTGAGTTGTGGGCGATACAAGTCATACTGCTTACCAGCATGTCATACTTTGGTTCGGCGGTATTGTTGGATGAAGCGGCCCGGACCGATATTACGCGTACGCTTACGCGAGACTGGTGCTACCGACGTGCTTTGCACACAGGTGGCTGGCGGGTGTCAATTTCTCCAACTTTAGTTGAACCGAGTGTGAGTACGCCCAGTCCTTGAGAAGGTTAAAACAGCACTAACTTGACGAAATATCGTTGTGGTTTTGATGCGTAGGTAATAACGGTTCTTGCTCAGCCTGTAGCAGCCACGTAAAACTTGAACCAACAAAGTAGAGGACGCCTAACTTGTTTTTGCAGGGCATGTTGTGATGTGATATGGTCAAGACATGATGCTATATTTTATTGTATGAGATGATCATGTTTTGTAACAGAGTTATTGGCAACTAGCAGGAGCCATATGGTTGTCGCTTTATTGTATGCAATGCAATCACGCTGTAATTGCTTTACTTTATCACTAAGCTGTAGCGATAGTCGTAGAAGCAATAGTTGGCGACACGACAATGATGCTACGATGGAGATCAAGGTGTCGCGCCGGTGACGATGGTGATCATGACGGTGCTTTGGAGATGGAGATCAAAGGCACAAGATGATGATGGTCATATCATATCACTTATATTGATTGCATGTGATGTTTATCCTTTATGCATTTTATTCCGCTTTGATTGACAGTAGCATTATAAGATGATCTCTCACTAAAAATTTCAAGGTACAAGTGTTCTCGCTGAGTATGCACCATTGCCAAAGTTCGTCGTGCCGAGACACCACATGATGATCGGGTGTGATAAGCTCAATGTCCTTATACAACGGGTGCAAGCCAGTTTTGCACACGCAGAATACTCGAGTTAAACTTGACGAGCCTAGCATATGCAGATATGGCCTCGAAACACTGAGACTGAAAGGTTGAGCGTGAATCATATAGTAGATATGATCAACACTATGATGTTCACCATTGAAAACTACTCCATCTCACGTGATGATCGGACATGGTTTAGTTGATATGGATCACGTGATCACTTAGATGATTAGAGGGATGTCTATCTAAGTGGGAGTTCTTAAGTAATATGATTAATTGAACTTTAATTTATCATGAACTTAGTCCTGATAGTATTAGCATACCTATGTTGTAGATCAATAGCTCGCGTTTAGCTCCCCTATTCTATTTTTGATATGTTCCTAGAGAAAACTAAGTTGAAAGATGTTGGTAGCAATGATGCAGATTGGATCCGTGATCTGAGGATTATCCGCATTGCTGCACAGAAGAATTATGTCCTTGATGCACCGCTAGGTGACAGACCTATTGCAGGAGCAGATGCAGACGTTATGAACGCTTGACAAAGCTCGGTATGGTAACTACTTGATAGTTTAGTGCACCATGCTTTACGACATAGAACTGGGACTTCAAAAATGTTTTGAACGCCACAGAGTATATAAGATGTTCCAAGAGGTGAAATTGGTATTTCATACTCATGTCCGTGTCGAAAGGTATGAGACCTTTGACAAGTACTTTGCCTACAAGATGGAGGAGAATTGCTCAGGTAGTGAGCATGTGCTCAGAATGTCTGAGTACTACAATCACTTGAATCAAGTGGGAGTTAATCTTCTAGATAAGATAGTGATTGACAGAGTTCTCTAGTCACTATCACCAACTTACTTGAACCTCGTGATGAACTATGATATGCAAGGGATAACAGAAACGATTCCCAAGCTTTTCGTGATGCTGAAATCGATGAATGTAGAAATCAAGAAAAGCATCAAGTGTTGATGGTTGACAAGACCACTAGTTTCAAGAAAAGGGCAAAGGGAAGAAAGGGAACTTCAAGAAGAACGGCAAGCAAGTTGCTGCTCAAGAGAAGAAGCCCAAGTCTAGACCTAAGCCTGAGACAAAGTGCTTCTACTGCAAAAGGACTGGTCACTGTAAGCAGAACTACCCCAAGTATTTGGCGGATAAGAAGGATGGCAAAGTGAACAAAAGTATATTGGATATACATGTTATTGATGTGTACTTTACTAGTGTTTATAGCAACCCCTCGGTATTTGATACTAGTTCAGTTGCTAAGAGTTGGAACTCAAAATAGGAGTTGCAAAATAAACAGAGACTAGTTAAGGGCGAGGTGATGATGTGTGTTGGAAGTGGTTCCAAGATTGATAAGATCACCATCACACACTCCCTTTACCTTCGGGATTAGTGTTGAACCAAAATGTTATTTGTTGTTTGCGTTGAGCATGAATATGATTGGATCATGTTTATTGCAATACGGTTATCCATTTAAATCAAAGAATAATTGTTGTTCTATTTACATGAATAAAACCTTCTACGGTCATACACTCAATATAAGAGGTTTATTGAATCTCGATCGTAGTGATACACATATTCATAATATTGAAGCCAAAAGATGCAAAGTTAATAATGATAGTGCAACTTATTTGTGGCACTGACGTTTAGGTCATATTCGTGTAAAGCGCATGAAGAAACTCCATGCTGATGGGCTTCTGGAATCACTTGATTATGAATCACTTGATGCTTGCGAACCATGCCTGATGGGCAAGATGACTAAAACTCCGTTCTCCGGAACAATGGAGCGAGCAACTAACTTACTGTAAATAATACATATTGATGTATACGGTCCGATGAGTGTTGAGGCTCGTGGCGGGTATCGTTATTTTCTGACCTTCACAGATGATTTGAGCAGATATGGGGATATCTACTTGATGAAACATAAGTTTGAAACATTTGAAAAGTTCATATAATTTCAGAGTGAAGTGGAAAATCATCGTAACAAGAAAATAAAGTTTCTAAGATCTGATCGTGGAGGACAATATTTGAGTTACAAGTTTGGTCTTCATTTGAAACAATGCGGAATAATTTTGCAACTCACGCCACCTAGGACACCACAACGTAATGGTGTGTCCGAACATCGTAACCGTACTTTATTAAATATGGTGCAATCTATGATCTCTCTTACCGATTTACCGCTATCGTTTTGGGGTTATGCATTAGAGACAGCTGCGTTCACGTTAAAAAGGGCACCATATAAATCCGTTGAGACAACACCGTATGAACTGTGGTTTGGCAAGAAACCTAAGCTATCATTTCTTAAAGTTTGGGGTTGCGATGCTTATGTGAAAAAGTTTCATCTTGATAAGTTCAAACCCAAGTCGGAGAAGTGCGTCTTCATAGGATACCCAAAAGTGACTGTTGGGTACACCTTATATCACAGATCCGAAGGCAAGATATTCGTTGCTAAGAATGGATCCTTTCTAGAGAAGGAGTTTCTCTCGAAAGAAGTGAGTGGTAGGAAAGTAGAACTTGATGAGGTAACTATACCTGCTCCCTTATTGGAAAGTAGTTCATCACAGAAATCTGTTCTTGTGACTCCTACACCAATTAGTGAGGAAGTTAATGATGATGATCATGAAAACTTCAGATCAAGTTACTACCGAACCTTGTAGGTCAGCCAGAGTAAGGTCTGCACCAGAGTGGTACGGTAATCCTGTTCTGGAGGTCATGTTACTTGACCATGATGAACCTACGAACTATGAGGAAGCGATGATGAGCCCAGATTCCGCAAAATGGCTTGAGGCTATGAAATCTGAGATGGGATCCATGTATGAGAACAAAGTGTGGACTTTAATTGACCTACCCGATGATCGTCGAGCCATTGAGATTAAATGGATCTTCAAGAGGAAGATGGACGCTGATAGTAGTATTACTATCTGCAATGCTAGAATTGTTGCAAAAGGTTTTCGACAAGTTCAAGGTGTTGACTACGATCATGCTGAAAGTCTATCCGAATCATGTTAGCAATTTCTGCATTTTATGAAATTTGGCAAATGGATGTCAAAACTGCATTCCTTAATGGATTTCTTAAAGACGAGTTGTATATGATGCAACCAGAAGGTTTTGTTAATCCAAAAGATGCTAACAAAGTGTGTAAGCACCAGTGGTCCATTTATGGACTGGTGCAAGCATCTCGGAGTTGGAATATACGCTTTGATAAGTTGATCAAAGCATATAGTTTTATACAGACTTGCGGTGAAGCCTGTATTTACAAGAAAGTGAGTGGGAGCACTACAGCATTTCTGATAAGTATATGTGAATGACATATTGTTGGTCGGAAATAATGTAGAGTTATTCTGGAAAGCATAAATAAGTGTTTGAAAGGAGTTTAAAGAAAGACCTCGGTGAAGCTGCTTACATGTTGAGCATCAAGATCTATAGAGATAGATCAAGACGCTTGATAAGTTTTTTCAATGAGTACATACCTTGACAAGATTTTGAAGTAGTTCAAAAAGGAACTATCAAAGAAAGAGTTCTTGCCTATGTTACAAGGTGTGAAATTGAGTAAGACTCAAAGCCCGACCACGGCAGAAGATAGAAAGAGAATGAAAGTCATTCCCCATGCCTCAGCCATAGGTTCTGTAAAGTATGCCATGATGTGTACCAGATCTATTATATCCCCTACACTGATTTTGGAAAGGGGGTACAATAGTGATCTAGGAGTAGATCACTAAACAGCGGTCAAAATTATCCTTAGTGGAATAAGGATATGTTTCTCGATTATGGAGGTGACAAAAGGTTCGTCGTAAAGGGTTACGTCGATGCAAGTTTTGGCACTGATCCAGATGGCTCTAAGTCTTAATCTGGATACAGATTGAAAGTGGGAGCAATTAGCTAAAATAGCTCCGTGCAGAGCATTGTAGACATAGAAATTTGCAAAATACATACGGATCTGAATTTGGCAGACCCGTTGACTAAACTTCTATCACAAGCAAAACATGATCACACCTTAGTACTCTTTGGGTGTTAATCACATCGCGATGTGAACTAGATTATTGACTCTAGTAACCCTTTGGGTATTTGTCACATGGCGATGTGAACTATAAAGTGTTAAATCACATGACGATGTGAACTGTTGGTGTTAAATCACATGGCGATGTGAACTAGATTATTGAGTCTAGTGCAAGTGGGAGACTAAAGGAAATATGCCCTAGAGGCAATAATAAAGTTATTATTTATTTCCTTACTTCATGATAAATGTTTATTATTCATGCTAGAATTGTATTAACCGGAAACTTAGTACATGTGTGGATACATAGACAAACAGAGTGTCACTAGTATGCCTCTACTTGAGCTCATTGAATCAAAGATGGTTGAGTTTCCTAGCCATAGACATGAGTTGCCATTTGATTAACGGGATCACATCATTAGAGAATGATGTGATTGACTTGACCCATTCCGTTAGCTTAGCATTCGATCGTTTAGTATATTGCTATTGCTTTCTTCATGACTTATACATGTTCCTTTGACTATGAGATTATGCAACTCCCGATTACCAGAGGAACACTTTGTGTGCTACCAAACGTCACAACTTAACTGGGTGATTATAAAGGTGCTCTATAGGTGTCTCCGATGGTACTTGTTGAGTTGGCATAGATTGAGATTAGGATTTGTCACTCCGATTGTCGAAGAGGTATCTGTGGGCCCTCTCGGTAATGCACATTACTATAAGCCTTGCAAGCAATGTGACTAATGAGTTAGTTACGGGATGATGCATTACGAAACGAGTAAAGAGACTTGCTAGTAACAAGATTGAGCTAGGTATTGAGATACCGATGATCGAATCTCGGGCAAGTAACATACCGATGACAAAGGGAACAACGTATGTTGTTATGCGATTTGACCGATAAAGATCTTCATAGAATATGTAGGAACCAATATGAGCATCCAGGTTCCGCTATTCGTTATTGACCGGAGACATGTCTCGTTCATGTCTACATAGTTCTCGAACCTGTAGGATCCGCATGCTTAAAGTTCTGTGATGATCGGTATTATGAGTTTATGTGTTTTGATGTACCGAAGGTAGTTCGGAGTTTCGGATGTGATCACGGACATGACGAGTATTCTCGAAATGGTCGAGACATAAAGATTGATATATTGGAAGCCTATATTTGGACATCGGAAGAGTTCTGGGTGAAATAGGGATTTTACCGGAGTGCCGGAGGGGTTACTGGAACCCCCCGGGGGTTAATGGGCCTTGTTGGGCCCTAGTGGAGAGAGAGAGACGGGCCGGCCAGGGCAGGCCGCGTGCCCCCTCCCCCTCTGGTCTGAACTGGACTAGGAAGGCGGGGCGCCCCCATTTCCTTCTCCCTCTCCCCCTTCCTTTCCCTCTCCTAGTAGGATCAGGAAAAGGGGAGTCCTACTCCTACAAGGAGGAGGACTCCTCCTCCTGGAACGCCCTACAGGGCCAGCCGGCCGCCCCCCTTGCTCCTTTATATACTGGGGTAGGGAGGCACCCTAGAACACACAAGTTGATCATTGATCTCTCTTATCCGTGTGCGGTGCCCCCTCCACCATAATCCACCTCGGTGATATCGTAGCGGTGCTTAGGCGAAGCCCTGCGTCGGTAACGTCATCAACATCATCATCACGCTGTTGTGCTGATGAAACTCTCCCTCGAGCTCTACTGGATAGTGAGTTCGCGGGACGTCACCGAGCTAAACGTGTGCTGAACACGGAGGTGCCGTACGTTGGTACTAAGGATCGTCGATCGTGAAGACGTACGACTACGTCAACCGCGTTGTCATAACGCTTCCGCTTTCGGTCTACGAGGGTACGTAGACACACTCTCCCCTCTCGTTGCTATGCATCACCATGATCTTGTGTGTGTGTGTAGGAAAATTTTGAAATTACTACGTTCCCCAACAAAAGGATCCAGCCGCCGCTGTTAGATCCATGCAGCCAGCACTAGGAGATGACGACGGTCTCCCTGTACCAGAGCTAGCACGAACTGGAGTAGATGTTGGGGAACACAGTATTTCAAAAAAATTCCTATGATCACGCAAGATCTATCTAGGAGATGCATTGCAACGAGAGGGGAGAGTGTGTCCACGTACCCTCGTAAACCGAAAGAGGAAGCATTTAGTAACGCGGTTGATGTAGTGGAACGTCTTCACGATCCAGCCGATCCAAGTACCGAACGTATAGAACCTCCGTGTTCAGCACATGTTCAGCATGATGACGTCCCTTGAGCTCTTGATCCAGTTCAGGACGAGGGAGAGTTCCGTCAGCACGATGGCGTGGCGACGATGATGATGAATTTACCGTCGCAGGGCTTCGCCTAAGCACTACGACGATATGACCGAGGTGTTAAACTGTGCAGGGGGGCACCTGTTGGGGAACGTAGCAGAAATTCAAAATTTTCCTACGTGTCACCAAGATCTATCTATGGAGAAACCAGCAATGAGGGGAAGGAGAGTGCATCTACATACCCTTGTAGATCGCTAAGCGGAAGCGTTCAAGTGAACGGGGTTGATGGAGTCGTACTCGTCGTGATCCAAATCACCGAATATCCTAGTGCCGAACGGACGGCACCTCCGTGTTCAACACACGTACAGCCCGGTGACGTCTCCCATGCCTTGATCCAGCAAGGAGAGAGGGAGAGGTTGAGGAAGACTCCATCCAGCAGCAGCACGACGGCGTGGTGGTGGTGGAGGAGCGTGGTACTCCAGCAGGGCTTCGCCAAGCACCGCAAGAGACGAGGAGGAGAGAGGTAGGGCTGCGCCAGGGAGAGATCAAATCGCATGTGTTGGGCAGCCCAAAACCCCACTATTTATAGGAGGAGGGGAGGAGGGTGCGCCCCCTCTAGGGTTCCCACCCCTAGGGGGAGGCAACCCTAGATGGGAAAAAGGGGGGCGGCCAAGAGGGGGAGAGGGAGGCGCGCCCTAGGGTGGGCCTTAGGCCCATCTATGCCTAGGGTTTCCCCCTTCTCCTCCTAGCTGCGCCCTGGGCCTTGTGGGAGGCGCACCAGCCCACTCAGGGGCTGGTCCCTTACCACTCTTAGCCCATGCAAGCCTCCGGGGCTGGTGGCCCCACTTGGTGGACCCCGGGACCCTCCCGGTGGTCCCGGTACATTACCAATAAAACCCAAAACTTTTCCGATGACCAAAACAGGACTTCCCATATATAAATCTTTACCTCCGGACCATTCCAGAACTCCTCCTGACATCCGGGATCTCATCCGGGACTCCGAACAACATTCGGTAACCACATACAAACTTCCTTTATAACCCTAGCGTCACCGAACCTTAAGTGTGTAGACCCTACGGGTTCGGGAACCATGCAGACATGACCGAGACGTTCTCCGGTCAATAACCAACAGCGGGATCTGGATACCCATGTTGGCTCCCAAATGCTCCACGATGATCTCATCGGATGAACCACGATGTCAAGGACTTAATCAATCCCGTATACAATTCCCTTTGTCTATCGGTACGATACTTTCCCGAGATTCGATCGTCGGTATCCCGATACCTTGTTCAATCTCGTTACCGGCAAGACTCTTTACTCGTTCCGTAACACATCATCCCGTGATCAACTCCTTGATCACATTGTGCACATTATGATGATGTCCTACCGAGTGGGCCCAGAGATACCTCTCCGTTTACACGGAGTGACAAATCCCAGTCTCGATTCGTGCCAACCCAACAGACACTTTCGGAGATACCTGTAGTGTACCTTTATAGCCACCCAGTTACGTTGTGATGTTTGGCACACCCAAAGCACTCCTACGGTATCCGGGAGTTGCACAATCTCATGGTCTAAGGAAATGATACTTGACATTAGAAAAGCTTTAGCATACGAACTACACGATCTTTGTGCTAGGCTTAGGATTGGGTCTTGTCCATCACATCATTCTCCTAATGATGTGATCCCGTTATCAATGACATCCAATGTCCATGGTCAGGAAACCGTAACCATCTATTGATCAACGAGCTAGTCAACTAGAGGCTTACTAGGGACATGGTCTTGTCTATGCATCCACACATGTATCTGAGTTTCCTATCAATACAATTCTAGCATGGATAATAAACGATTATCAAGAACAAGGAAATATAATAATAATCAATTTATTATTGCCTCTAGGGCATATTTCCAACAGTCTCCCACTTGCACTAGAGTCAATAATCCAGTTCACATCGATATGTGATTAACACTCAAGGTCACATCCCCATGTGACTAACACCCAAAGAGTTTTGGGTTTGATCATCTTATGCTTGTGAGAGAGGTTTCAGTCAATGGGTATGAAACATTCAGATCCGTATGTACTTCGCAAATTTCTATGTCATCTTCTAGATGCAGCTACCACGTTCTATTTGGAGCTATTCCAAATAACTGTTCTACTATACGAATCCAGTTCACTACTCAGAATAATCTGGATTAGTGTCAAAGTTTGCATCGGCGTAACCCTTTATGACGAACTCTTTCACCACCTCCATAATTGAGAAAATTCCTTAGTCCAGTAGTTACTAAGGATAACTTTGACCGCTGTCCTGTGATCCATTCTTGGATCACTCTTGTACCCCTTGACTGACTCATGGCAAGGCACACTTCAGGTGCGGTACACAGCATAGCATGCTGTATAGAGCCTATGACAAAAGCATAAGGGACGTCCTTTGTCCTTCCTCTTTCTTCTGCCGTGGTCGAGCTTTAAGTCTTAACTTCATACCTTACAACTCAGGCAAGAACTCCTTCTTTGACGGATCCATCTTGAACACCTTCAAGATCATGTCAAGGTATGTGCTCATTTGAAAGTACCATTAAGTGTTTTGATCTATCCTTATAGATTTTGATGCTCAATGTTCAAGTAGCTTAATCCAGGCTTTCCATTGAAAAACACTTTCCAAATAACCCTATATGCTTTCCAGAAATTCTACGTCATTTCTGATCAACAACATATATTCATCAGAAATTCAATAGTGCTCCCACTCACTTCTTTGGAAATACAAGTTTCTCATAAACTTTGTATACACCCAAAATCTTTGATCATCTCATCAAAGCATACATTCCAACTCCGAGATGCTTACTCCAGTCCTTAGAAGGATTGCTGGAGCTTTGCATACTTGTTAGCATCTTTCAGGATTGACAAAACCTTCTGGTTGTATCACATACAACCTTTCCTGAAGAAAAACATCGAGGAAACAATGTTTTGATATCCTATCTGCAAGATTTCATAAATAATGCAGTAATCGCTAATATAGTTCCAACAGACTCTTAGCATCGCTATGAGTGAGAAAGTCTCATCGTAGTCAAATCCTTGAACTTGTCGGAAAACATCTTAACGACAAGTTGAGCTTTCTTAATGGTGATACTTACCATCATTGTCCGTCTTCCTTTTAAAATCCATATGTACCTAACATCCTTACGACCATCAAGTAGTTCTTCCAAAGTCTACACTTTGTTTTCATATATGGATCCTCTCTCAGATTATATGGCCTCGAGCCATTTTGGAATCCAGGCCCACCATCGCTTCTCCATAGCTCATAGGTTCATTGTTGTCTAGCAACATGACTTCCAAGACAGGATTACGTACCACTCTGAAGTACTACACATCCTTGTCATCCTACGAGGTTTGGTAGTGACTTGATCTGAAGTTTCATGATCACTATCATAAGCTTCCACTTCAATTGGGGTAGGTGCCACAGGAACAACTTCCTGTGCCCTGCCACACACTAGTTGAAGAGACAGTTCAATAACCTCATCAAGTCTCCACCATCCTCCCACTCAATTCTTTCGAGAGAAACATTTCCTCGAGAAAGGACCCGATTCCAGAAACAATCCCTTATTGCTTTCGGATCTGAGACAGGAGGTATACCCAACTATTTTGGGTGTCCTATGAAGATGCATTTATCCGCTTTGGGTTCGAGCTTATCAGCCTGAAACTTTTTTTCATAAGTGTCGCAGCCCCAAACTTTTTTAAGAAATGACAGCTTAGGTTTCTCTAAACCATAGTTCATACGGTGTCATCTCATCGGAATTACGTGGTGCCCTATTTAAAGTGAATGTGGTTGTCTCTAATACCTAACCCATAAACTATCATGGTAATTCGATAAGAGACATCATGGTATGCATCATATCCAATAGGGTGCAGTTATGATGTTCAGACACACCATCACACCATGGTGTTCCTGGCTGTATTGGTTGTGAAGCAATTTCCACAATGTCTTAATTCTGTGCCAAACTCGTAATTCAGATATCCATCTCTACGATCATATCATAGACATTATATCCTCTTGTCACGACGATGTTCAACTTCACTCTGAAATTACTTGAACCTTTCAATAATTCAGACTCGTGATTCATCAAGTAAATGTACTCAACATCTACTCAAATCATCTGTGAAGTGAGAACACAACGATATCCACTACACGCCTCAGCACTCATTGGACTGCACACATCAAAATGTATTACTTCCAACAAGTTAATTTCTAGTTCCATTTTACTGAAAATGAGGCTTTCAGTCATCTTGCCCATGTGGTATGATTTGCATGTCTCAAGTGATTCAAAATCAAGTGAGTCCAAATGATCCATCTTGTATAGAGTTTCTTCATGCATATGTACCAATAGACATGGTTCGCATGTCTCAAACTTTTCAAAAATGAGTGAGTCCAAAGATCCATCAACATGGAGCTTCTTCATGCGTTTTATACCGATATGACTTAAGTGGCAGTGCCACAAGTAGGTGGTACTATCATTACTATCTTATATCTTTTGGCATGAACATGTGTATCACTACGATCGAGATTCCATAAACCATTCATTTTAGGTGTAAGACCATTGAAGGTATTATTCAAATAAACAGAGTAACCATTATTCTCCTTAAATGAATAATCGTATCGCGATAGACATAATCCAATCATGTCTATGCTCAACGCAAACACCAATCTCGATGGTAGAGGGAGCGTGTGATGCTTGATCACATCAAGCTTCGAAAAACTTCCAACACATATCGCCAGCTCACCTTTAGCTAGTCTCCATTTACTTCGCAGCCTTTTATTTCGAGTTTACTAACATTTAGCAACTGAACCGGTATCTAACACCATGGTGCTACTAGGAGTACTAGTAAGGTACACATTAACACAATGTATATCCAATATACTTCTATCGACCTTGCCAGCCTTCTCATCTACCAAGTATCTAGGGTAATTCTGCTCCAGTGGCTGTTCCCCTTATTACAGAAGCACTTAGTCTCGGGTTTGGGTTCAACCTTGTGTTTCTTCACTAGAGCAGCAGTTGATTTGCCGTTTCATGAAGTATCCCTTCTTGCCCTTGCCCTTCTTGAAACTAGTGGTTTCACCAACCATCAACAATTGATGCTCCTTCTTGATTTCTACTTTTGTGGTGTCAAACGTCGCAAATATCTCAAGGATCATCATATATGTCCCTGATATATTATAGTTCATCACGAAGCTCTAGCAGCTTGGTGGTAATGACTTCGGAGAACTATCATTATTTCATCTGGAAGATCAACTCCCACTTGATTCAAGCGATTGTTGTATTCAGACAATCTAAGCACAAGCTCAACAATTGAGCTTTTCTCCCTTAGTTTGCAGGCTAAGAAAATCATCGGAGGTCTTATACCTCTTGACGTGGGCACGAGCCTGAAATCCCAATTTCAGCCCTCGAAACATCTCATATGTTCCGCGACGTTTCAAAATCGTCTATGGTGCCTCAACTCTAAACCGTTTAACTGAACTATCACGTAGTTACCAAAACGTGTATGTTAGATGTTCGCAACACCCACAGACGATGTTCGAGGTTCAGCACACTGAGCGGTGCATTAAGGACATAAGCCTTCTACGAAGCAACGAGGACAGTCTTCAGTTTACGGACCTAGTCCGCATAATTGCTACTATCAACTTTCAACTAAATTTTCTCTAGGATCGTATCTAAATAGTAAAACGCGAGCTACGACATAATTTGCAAAATCCTTTTGACTATGTTCAGGATAAACAAGTTCATCTTATGAACTCCCACTCAGATAGACATCCCTCTAGTCATCTAAGTGATTACATGATCCGAGTCAACTAGGCCATGTTCGATCATCATGTGAGACGGACTAGTCAACATCGGTGAACATCTTCATGTTGATCGTATCTTCTATACGACTCATGCTCGACCTTTCGGTCTCTTGTGTTCCGAGTCCATGTCTATACATGCTAGGCTCGTCAAGTCAACCTAAGTGTTTTGCGTGTGTAAATCTGGCTTACACCCGTTGTATGTGAACGTAAGAATCTATCACACCCGATCATCACATGGTGCTTCGAAACGACGAACTGTCGCAACGGTGCACAGTTAGGGGGAACATTTTCTTGAAATTTTAATGAGGGGTCATCTTATTTACTACCGTCATTCTAAGCAAATAAGATGTATAAACATGATAAACATCACATGCAATCAAATAGTGACATGGTATGGCCATCGTCACTTTGCTCCTTTTGATCTCCATCTTCGGGGCTCCATGATCATCATCGTCACCGGCATGACACCATGATCTCCATCACCATGATCTCCATCATCGTGTCTTCATGAAGTTGTCTCGCCAACTATTACTTCTACTACTACAGCTAAGGGTTAGCAATAAAGTAAAGTAATTACATGGCGTTGTTCAATGACACGCAGGTCATACAATAAATAAAGACAACTCCTATGGCTCCTGCCGGTTGTCATACTCATCGACATGCAGTCGTGATTCCTATTACAAGAACATGATAAATCTCATACATCACATATCATTCATCACATTTTTCTTGGCCATATCACATCACATAGCATACCCTGCAAAAACAAGTTAGACGTCCTCTAATTGTTGTTTGCATGTTTTACGTGGCTGCTATGGGTTTCTAGCAAGAACGTTTCTTACCTACGCAAAAACCACAACGTGATATGCCAATTGCTATTTACCCTTCATAAGGACCCTTTTGATCAAATCCGATCCGACTAAAGTGGGAGAGATAGACACCCGCTAGCCACCTTATGCAACTAGTGGATGTCAGTCGGTGGAACCAGTCTCACGTAAGAGTACGTGTAAGGTCGGTCCGGGCTGCTTCATCCCACAATGCCGCCGAATCAAGATTGGACTAGTAACGGTAAGCATATTGAACAAAATCAACGCCCACAACTACTTTGTGTTCTACTCGTGCATAGAATCTACGCAATAAACCTGGCTCATGATGCCACTATTGGGGAACGTAGCAGAAATTCAAAATTTTCCTACGTGTCACCAAGATCTATCTATGGAGAAACCATCAACGAGGGGAAGGAGAGTGCATCTACATACCCTTGTAGATCGCTAAGCGGAAGCGTTCAAGTGAACGGGGTTGACGGACTCGTACTCATCGTGATCCAAATCACCGAAGATCCTAGTGCCGAGCGGACAGCACCTCCGTGTTCAACACACGTACAGCCCGGTGGAGGAGCGTGGTACTCCCATGCCTTGATCCAGCAAGGAGAGAGGGAGAGGTTGAGGAAGACTCCATCCAGCAGCAGCACGACGGCGTGGTGGTGGTGGAGGAGCGTGGTACTCCAGCAGGGGTTCGCCAAGCACCGCAAGAGACGAGGAGGAGAGAGGTAGGGCTGCGCCAGGGAGAGATCAAATCGCATGTGTTGGGCAGCCCAAAACCCCACTATTTATAGGAGGAGGGGAGGAGGGTGCGCCCCCTCTAGGGTTCCCACCCCTAGGGGGCGGCAGCCATAGATGGGAAAAAGGGGGGCGGCCAATAGGGGGAGAGGGGGCGCGCCCTAGGGTGTGTTAGGGAACGTAGTAATTTCAAAACATTTCCTACACACACGCAAGATCATGGTGATGCATAGCAACGAGAGGGGAGAGTGTTGTCTATGTACCCTCGTAGACCGTTCGCTGAAGCGTTATATCAACGCGGTTGATGTAGTCGTACGTCTTTACGTCCGACCAATCCAAGTACCGAAAGCACGACACCTCCGAGTTCTGCACACGTTCGGCTCGGTGACGTCCTCGCCTTCTCGATCCAACAAGAGGGGCAAAGTAGTAGATGAGTTCCGGTAGCACGACGGCGTGGTGACATTGTTGGTGAAGAACAATCTCCGCAGGGCTTCGCCTAAGCACTACGAAAACTATGACGGAGGATAAACTAGAGGGAACGGGGTTGCCGGCACACGGCTTGGTGTTTCTTGATGTGTCTTTGGTGCTAGCCCTGCCCCTCTATTTATATGTTGAGCCCTAGGGTCGAAACTTGGAGTAAAAGCCTCCACAAAGTCGGTTTCACCCGAAACGCAAGAGTCCTTCTCGGACTCCAGGGCCAGACGCCAGGGACCCTGGCGTCTGGCCCCTGGACTCCGCAAAACTTCCTTTTGCGCTTTCCAAAAACCTTGTGGGCTTTCCCCTTTAGCCCAAATAAAGTGTTCTCGTACCCAAACATTTCGGGAAACATCCGGAACCCCTTCCGGTGATTTCCGGAACCCTTCCGGTGACCAAACACTATTATCCCATATATCAAACTTTGTCTCCGGACCATTCCGGAGTTCCTCGTCATGTCCGTGATCTCATCCCGGACTCCGAACAACATTCGGTCACCAACATACATAACTCACATAGTACTATATCATCAACGAATGTTAAGCGTGCGGACCCTACGGGTTCGAGAACTATGTAGACATGACCGAGACACCTCTCTGGTCAATAACCAATAGCGGGACCTGGATGCCCATATTGGCTCCTACATATTCTACGAAGATCTTTATCGGTCAGACCGCATAACAACATACGTTGTTCCCTTTGTCATCGGTATGTTACTTGCCCGAGATTCGATCGTCGGTATCTCAATACCTAGTTCAATCTCGTTACCGGCAAGTCTCTTTACTCGTTCCATAATACATCATCTCGCAACTAACTCATTAGCTGCAATGCTTCAAGGCTTAAGTGATGTGCATTACCGAGAGGGCCCAGAGATACCTCTCCGACGATCGGAGTGACAAATCCTAATCTCAAAATACGTCAACCCAACATGTACCTTTGGAGACACCTGTAGAGCACCTTTATAATCACCCATTTACATTGTGATGTTTGGTAGCACACAAAGTGTTCCTCCGGCGAACGGGAGTTGCATAATCTCATAGTCATAGGAACATGTATAAGTCATGAAGAAAGCAATAGCAACATACTAAACGATCGGGTGCTAAGCTAATGGAATGGGTCATGTCAATCAGATCATTCACCTAATGATGTGATCGCGTTAATCAAATAACAACTCTTTGCTCATGGTTAGGAAACATAACCATCTTTGATTAACGAGCTAGTCAAGTAGAGGCATACTAGTGACACTCTGTTTGTCTATGTATTCACACATGTATTATGTTTCCGGTTAATACAATTCTAGCATGAATAATAAACATTTATCATGAAATAAGGAAATAAATAATAACTTTATTATTGCCTCTAGGGCATATTTCCTTCAGTCTCCCACTTGCACTAGAGTCAATAATCTAGTTCACATCGCTATGTGATTAACACCAATAGTTCACATCTTTATGTGATTGGTTCACATCTCCATGTGACTAACACCCAAAGGGTTTACTAGATTCAATAATCTAGTTCACATTGCTATGTGATTAACACCCAAAGAGTGATCATGTTTTGCTTGTGAGAGAAATTTAGTCAACGGGCCTGCCAAATTCAAATCCGTATGTATTTTGCAAAATTCTATGTCTACAATGCTCTGCACGGAGCTACTCTAGCTAATTGCTCCCACTTTCAATATGTATCCAGATTGAGACTTAGAATCATCTGGATCAGTGTCAAAAACTTGCATCGACGTAACCCTTTACGATGAACCTTTTTGTCACGTCCATAATCGAGAAACATATCCTTATTTCACTAAGGATAATTCTGACCGCTGTCCAGTGATCTACTCCTAGATCACTATTGTACTCCCTTGCCAAATCAGTGCAGGGTATACAATAGATCTGGTACACAGCATGACATACTTTATAGAACCTATGGCCAAGGCATAGGGAATGACTTTCATTCTCTTTCTATCTTCTGCCGTGATCGGGCGTTGAGTCTTACTCAACTTCACACCTTGTAATACAGGCAAGAACTCTTTCTTTGACTGCTCCATTTTGAACTACTTCAAACTCTTGTCAAGGTATGTACTCATTGAAAAAACTTATCAAGCGTCTTGATCTATCTCTATAGATTTTGAAGATCAATATGTAAGCAGCTTCACCGAAGTCTTTCTTTGAAAAACTCCTTTCAAACACTCCTTTATGCGTTACAGAATAATTCTACATTATTTCTGGTCAACAACATGTCATTCACATATACTTATCAGAAATGCTGTAGTGCTCCCACTCACTTTCTTGTAAATACAGGCTTCACTGCAAGTCTGTATAAAACTATATGCTTTGATCAACTCATCAAAGCGTATATTCCAACTCCGAGATGCTTGCACCAGTCCACAGATGGATCGCTCGAGCTTGCACATTTTGTTAGCACCTTTCGGATTGACAAAACCTTCTAGTTGCATCATATACAACTCTTCTTTAATAAATCCATTAAAGAATGCAGTTTTGTTTATCCATTTGCCAGATTTCATAAAATGCGGAAATTACTAACATGATTAGGACAAACTCAAGCATAGATACGAGTGAGAAGCTCTCATCGTAGTCAACACCTTGAACTTGTCGAAAACCTTTTGTGACAATTCTACCTTTGTAGATAGTAATACTACTATCAGCGTCCGTTCCTCTTGAAGATCCATTTATTCTCAATTGCTTGCCGATCATCAGGCAAGTCAACCAAAGTCCAAACTTTGTTCTCATACATGGATCATATCTCAGATTTCATGGCCTCAAACCATTTCGCAGAATCTGGGCTCATCATCGCTTCCTCAAAGTTCGTAGGTTCGTCATGGTCAAGTAACATGACCTCCAGAACAGGATTATCGTACCACTCTGGTGCGGATCTCACTCTGGTTTACCTACGAGATTCGGTAGTAACTTGATCTGAGGTTACATGATCATCATCATTAGCTTCCTCACTAATTGGTGTAGTAGTCACAAGAACAGATTTTTGTGATGAACTACTTTCCAATAAGGGAGAAGGTACAATTACCTTATCAAGTTTTCTACTTTCCTCCCACTCACTTCTTTCGAGAGAAACTCCTTCTCTGGAAAGGATCCATTCTTAGCAACGAATGTCTTGCCTTCGGATTTGTGATAGAAGGAGTACCCAACAGTTTCCTTTGGGTATCCTAAGAAGACATATTTCTCCGATTTGGTTTTGAGCTTTATCAGGATGAAACCTTTTCATATAAGCATCACAATCCCAAACTTTAGGAAACGACAACTTTGGTTTCTTTTCAAACCACAGTTCAGATTGTGTCGTCTCAACGGACTTAGATGGTGCCCTTTTAAACGTGAATGCAGCTGTCTTTAATGCATAACCCCAAAACGATAGTGGTAAATCAGTAAGAAACATCATAGGTCGCACCATATCTAATAAAGTACGGTTATGACGTTCGGACACACCATTACATTGTGGTGTTCCAGGTGGCGTGAGTAGTGAAACTATTTCACATTGTTTTTAACTAAAGACCAAACTCGTAACTCAAATATTTGTCTCCACGATCAGATCGTAGAAACTTTATTTTCTTGTCACGATGATTTTCCACTTCACTCTGAAATTCTTTGAACTTTTCAAATGTTTCAGACTTATGTTTCATCAAGTAGATATACCCATATCTGCTCAAATCATCTGTGAAGTTTAGAAAATAATGATACTTTCCATGAGCCTTAACACTCATTGGACCGCATACATCAGTATGTATTATTTCCAATAAGTCAGTTGCTCGCTCCAGAGAATGGAGTCTTAGTCATCTTGCCCATGAGGCATGGTTTGCAAACATCAACTGATTCATAATCAAGTGATTCTAAAAGCCCATCAGCATGGAGTTTTTTCATGAGCTTTACACCAATATGACCTAAACGGTAGTGCCACAAATAAGTTGCACTATCATTATTAACTTTGCATCTTTTGGTTTCAATATTATGATTATGTGTATCACTACAATCGAGATCCAATGAACTATTTTCATTGGGTGTGTAACCATATAAGGTTTTATTCATGTAAACAGAACAACAATTTATTCTCTTACTTAAATGAATAACCGTATTACAATAAACATGATCAAATCATATTCATGCTCAACGCAAACACCAAATAACACTTATTTAGGTTCAACACTAATCCCGAAAGTATAGGGAGTGTGCGATGATGATCATATCAATTTTTGGAACCACTTCCAACACACATCGTTACTTCACCCTTAACTAGTCTCTGTTTATTCTGCAACTCCCATTTCGAGTTACTAATCTTAGCAACTGAACTAGTATCAAATACTGAGGGGTTGCTATAAACACTAGTAAAGTACACATCAATAACATGTATATCAAATATCCTTATATTCACTTTGCCATCCTTTTTATCCGCCAATCACTTGGGGTAGTTCTGCTTCCAGTGACCAGTCCCTTTGTAGTAGAAGCACTTAGTCTCAGGCTTAGGATCAGACTTGGGCTTCTTCACTTGAGCAGCAACTTGCTTGCTGTTCTTTTTGAAGTCCCCCTTCTTCCCTCTGCCCTTTTCTTGAAACTAGTGGTCTTGTCTACCATCAACACTTGATGTTTTTCTTGATTTCTACCTTCGTTGATTTCAGCATCACGACGAGCTTGGGAATTGTTTCCGTTACCCCTTGCATATTATAGTTCATCACAAAGTTCTACTAACTTGGTGATGGTGACTAGAGAATTCAGTCAATCACTATCTTATCTCGAAGATTAACTTCCACTTGATTCAAGCGATTGTAGTACCCAGACAATCTGAGCACATGCTCACTAGTTGAGCGATTCTCGTCCATCTTTTAGCTATAGAACTTCTTGGAGACTTCATATCTCTCAACTCGGGTATTTGCTCTAAATATTAACTTCAACTCCTGGAACATCTCATATGGTCCATGACGTTCAAAACGTCTTTGAAGTCCCGATTCTAAGCCATTAAGCATGGTGCACTAAACTATCAAGTAGTCATCATATTGAGCTAGCCAAATGTTCAAAACGTCTGCATCTGCTCCTGCAATAGGTCTGTCACCTAGCGGTGCATCAAGGACATAATTTTTCTGTGCAGCAATGAGGATAAATCTCAGATCACGGATCCAATCCGCATCATTGCTACTAACATCTTTCAACACAATTTTCTCTAGGAACATATCAAAATAAACACAGGGAAGCAACAACGTGAGCTATTGATCTACAACATAATTTGCAAAATACTACCAGGACTAAGTTCGTGATAAATTTAAGTTCAATTTAATCATATTACTTAAGAACTCCCACTTAGATAGACATCCCTCTAATCCTCTAAGTGATCACGTGATCCAAATCAACTAAACCATGTCCGATCATCACGTGAGATGGAGTAGTTTTATTGGTGAACATCACTATGTTGATCATATCTACTCTATGATTCACGCTCGACCTTTCGGTCTCCGTGTTCCGAGGCCATATCTGTATATGCTTGGCTCGTCAAGTATAACCTGAGTATTCCGCGTGTGCAACTGTTTTGCACCCGTTGTATTTGAACGTAGAGCCTATCACACCCGATCATCACGTGGTGTCTCAGTGATGAAGCTATGTACCTAGGGTAGGGGCATGGACCCGTCCTAAAAAGCCCTACCCAAGGACATCCCTAGAATGAGTCACCTCTCAAACAATTGGAAGGCATCCCACTCGACGGGTTCAAGACACTCGACCAAAGAACAACCACTCGACCATGAAGCCAACCACTCGACTGTCAGAAGACCTAAAGTCACTCCGTAGGCAAACGGTCGGCTATTAAGTAGTCTTTATGGCTATTATGACACTTTATTAGGGGCGTTATCAGTAACGCCCAACCTTAAATGTACTTAAAACCCTGCATTACTGAGGACAGGAGGGGGCCGGCGAACTCTATATAAGCCACCCCCCTCCTCAGTATGAGGGGTTCGCACCCTTGTTATCTACACACGCATAATCCAATCGACCGCCTCCGGGCACCGAGACGTAGGGCTGTTACTTCCTCCGAGAAGGGCCTGAACTCGTAAACCTTGCGTGCTTACAACTTCCCAATAGCTAAGGTCTAGCCTCTCCATATACACCCCCCTACCTCACTGTCAGACTTAGAACCACGACAGTTGGCGCCCACTGTGGGGCATTAGTCTTAGCGCCTAATTGGAGAAGTTGCGATTTTTCCGACCCATTTGATCATGGTTTCCTGCGGAGTTTTGGTAGAGGGCCGCGAGATCCGTCTCGGCGCGCTCACCTTCATCGCCGACGACTCCGCCTGGCTCTAGGAGGCGCCGCTCGACATCGACGCGCTCCCCATCCGCGGTGCGACGCACTTCCGCGCGTGCATTCGTGGCGTCCTCCTGCGGCAGCCGTCGACCCAATATCGGTCGGCCCTCGTGTCGTCTCCCCGCCCTGTCTCCCACTAGCGCAAGCGCTCAGGTCGGTCGAGACTCCAGCGGTGGGTGAGGCACGTCGTGGCCCGCCAGTTGGCGGCCCCACAAGTCGCGGCAATCGAGCCCGACGAATCCCTCTGCGGCATGTTCGACCTGTCGACTGGCTCCGCGGAGACCGCATCCGAGTGCGATAGCAGCGACCCTTTAGCTGAGGTTCTGGCGGTCGAGGGGACACACAGTCCTCCCGGATTCCATCGCGCTGATGGTGGTGCGGAGAGGGGCGATCCGTCGCATCCCCACGACGAGTACCTCCCTGAGCCTCTCACGTCATTGCAGCGAGAGGAGCTTCGCCGCCGGAACATGGACGCGCTCCACACTCCTATTGTTGGAGAAACCCCCGAGGCCCGGGCCTTGGAGGATGCGCGCTTGGCCAACCTGGCCGAGCGCACTCAACTGGAAAATCTACAGCGAATGCTCGATGAGCAAGCGCGTCAGCGGGCTCCCGAGTCCAGTCAACGAGAGCAGGCTCCTGAATCCAGTCGACGTCAGCTCTTCCCGCCGCCGCAGGTATACCGAACTCCAGTTCAGAATTTGGCCGCCGTGGCCCGCATAGCGGAGTCAATTCAGCCTTCCCAGTTGGAGGCTGGCAGGGGTTTGTTACAGATCAGAGCATTGCTCCGAGCGGCAGGAAATCAGAATTCCGCCGTCTCTCAGTCGCGGAATAGGATCCACTGTCGATCCATTGCAACAGAAACAGTCCAGTCGGCTCACAGCCCGAGATTGCCCCTGAGGCGTGAGGGACGTGGGGATCGGCACGATCAGTACAGGAGAAATGAGCAGTATGATCACCGACCCGACCGTGATGATCGACGTCCAGTGCCATCCCCTCCCCCGAGGAGTGGGTCATATGCACCTCGACATCGAGATGATAGGCGCCCCCATAATGTTGGGTAGAGGATTCCAGTCGACCCCAGGGACCCGGGCTTTGACGCGAGATCCATCCTCGTTCAAGGTTTGGTGGACAGGAACAGGGCTCATCGAGAGGGCCACAACAGAGATGCGCCCACCGGCAGCAGGGCACATGCTTCGGGGCCAGAATGTTTCAGTCAAGCCATCAGGGTCGCGGTGATTCCTCCCAACTTCAGGCTGGCGACTGGAGTCAGCAAGTTCACCGGTGAATCCAAGCCCGACACATGGCTCGAAGATTACCGAGTGGCTGTGTAGATTGGCGGTGGCAACGATGAGGTGGCCATGAAGCATTTGCCTCTCATGTTGGAAGGCTCAGCCAGAGCATGGCTGAATCAGTTGGCACCCAGCAGCATTTACACTTGGGAGGACCTCGCCCGAGTGTTTATCACAACCTTTGAAGGAACATGCAAGCGCCCCGCAGGCCTTACAGAGTTACGGTCTTGCGTACAGAAGCCAAATGAAACACTGAGGGAATACATCCAGAGGTGGATCACACTGCACCACTCGGTCGAGAACGTGCCAGACCATCAGGCAGTTTGCGCTTTCAAGGAAGGCGTCAAATACAGAGAGTTGAATCTGAAGTTTGGTCGAACTGGAGAGATGTCTCTGAATCGGATGATGGAGATTGCCACCAAGTACGCTAATGGTGAAGACGAAGACCGACGCCGAAGTGGCAAACTCAAATCAGTCGCCCAAGAAACTGGAGGAAACTCCAGTCGAAAGCAGAAGCGGAAGGCCGAGCCAGCCGCCCATGGGGAGGCCCTGGCCGTGGCCCAGGGAAACTTCAAGGGGAAACCCAAGGGCACATCGAAGCCCAAGAAAGTTAAGGATCAGGATGGGAATGATGTTTTGGACCTGCCATGTCACATCCACACCAAGAAAGATGAAGAGGGTAATTTTATTTTCCCAAAGCATACCACTCGACAGTGTCGGCTCCTGTTCCAGCAGTTTCAGGGCAAGCAGCCCAAGGATAAGGAAAAGAAGCAAGACAGAGTTGAGGACAAGGATGATAGTGACGATGGATACCCCCAAGTCAATTCCACCTTGATGATTTTTGCTGATGTCGAAAGCAAAAGTCGACTGAAAGTCATTAACCATGAGGTAAACATGGTTGCTCCGGCAACACCAAGTTACCTGAAGTGGTCTCAGACCGCCATCACATTCGACCAGTCTGATCACCCGACGCACATTGCCACCCCAGGGAGGCAAGCTTTGGTGGTCGACCCAGTTGTCGAAGGCACTCGATTGACCAAAGTCCTGATGGATGGCGGCAGTGGCCTGAACATATTGTATGTTGAAACTTTGAAAGGAATGGGCATTCCGATGTCCAGACTTAGCACCAGTAACATGAGCTTCCACGGAGTCATTCCTGGGAAGAAAGCCGAGTCACTCGGCCAGATTGCTCTTGATGTCGTTTTTGGTGATTCAAAGAATTACCGCAAGAAAAAGTTGACATTTGAGGTTGTGGACTTCCAGAGTGCTTATCACGCCAGTTTGGGCAGGCCAGCTTATGCACGCTTCATGGCTCGACCATGTTACGTGTATCTTAAATTGAAGATGCCTGGCCCCAAGGTTGTGATCACTGTTACGGGCAACCGAAAGAAAGCAGAAGAGTGTTTTCAGAAGGGATCAAAGATCGCTGATGCTCAGATGGCAGTGGTCGAGCTAAAAGAGTACCAAAAGACTGCCGATCCGAGTGAATTGCTGCGAGCTAAGAAGCCTGCCTCCGAGTCAGCTTTTCAGTCGGCTGGTGAAACAAAGACAGTCCACATTCACCCGACCGACCCCGACGCTGCTCCGACTCACATCTCGACGACGCTCAACTCCAAATAGGAAGAAGCGCTCATCCAGCTCCTCCATGAGAACTGGGACATCTTCGCATGGAAACCCTCTGACATGCCTGGAGTTCCCAGGGGGCTGGCTGAGCACCGTCTGCGAGTCGACCCAAAATTCAAGCCCGTGAAGGAACACCTTCAACGGTCCGCCATCCAGAAGAAGCAAGCCATTGGCGAGGAGGTGGCTCGGCTCTTGGCAGTTGAGTTCATCCGAGAGATTTACCACTCCGAGTGGCTCGCCAATGTCGTCATGGTCCCCAAAAAGGACAAGTCACTCCGCATGTGCATTGATTTCAAACATATCAATCGGGCCTGCCCGAAAGATCATTTTCCTCTCCCTCGCATCGACCAAATAGTCGACTCAACTGCGCGGTGCGAGAGATTGTCTTTTCTAGATGCCTATTCCGGGTACCATCCGATCCGTCTGTATGGGCCCGACGAGATAAAAACAGCTTTCATCACTCCATTCGGATGCTTCTGTTACGTCACCATGCCGTTCGGCCTCAAGAACGCCGGAGCCACATTCATGAGAATGATTCAGAAGTGTTTACTCACTCAAATCAGTCGGAATGTGGAGGCATACATGGATGATATTGTGGTCAAGTCCCGGAAAGGTTCCGACCTACGGGCTGACCTTGCTGAAACCTTTGCCAACCTCAGGAGGTACGATATCAAGCTCAATCCATCAAAGTGCACTTTCGGGGTTCCAGGTGGAAAGTTACTCGGTTTTCTCATTTCCGAACGGGGGATCGACGCAAATCCCGAAAAAATTGGCACCATACTCCGGATGAAGCGTCCTGTACGCGTGCACGATGTCCAAAAGCTTACAGGCTGCTTGGCCGCTTTAAGTCGATTTATTTCTCAGCTCGGTGAAAAGGCGTTGCCTCTTTACTGACTGATGAAGAAGCCTGACAAGTTCGAGTGGACTCCAGAAGCTGATGCAGCATTTGCAGAGCTCAAAGCTCTGCTCTCCACCCAGCCGGTGCTTGCTGCCCCAATCAGCAAAGAGCCTCTGCTGCTTTACATTGCAGCCACAGGACAAGTTGTCAGTACAGTACTTACGGTCGAGCGGGAAGAACAAGGAAAGGCCTTCAAAGTTCAACGCCCAGTATATTATGTGTCTGAAGTTTTGACCCCTTCAAAACAAAGATACCCTCACTACCAGAAGCTTGTATATGGGATTTATATGACCACGAAGAAAGTTGCACATTACTTCTCTGACCACTCCATTACAGTCGTCAGCGACCCCCCACTATCAGAGATCCTGCATAACAGAGACGCAACTGGTCGAGTGGCCAAATGGGCGATTGAACTCCTTCCCTTAGATATCAAGTTTGAAGCAAAGAAGGCTATCAAGTCCCAAGCAATCGCGGATTTCATCGCCGAGTGGATTGAACAGCAACTTCCGACTCAAGTTCACTCGGAGCACTGGACCATGTTCTTCGATGGATCCAAGATGCTGAATGGTTCGGGTGCGGGAGTAGTCCTAGTCTCCCCCCGAGGAGATAAGCTCAGATATGTTCTCCAGATTCACTTTGATTCTTCCAATAACGAAGCAGAATATGAAGCACTTTTGTATGGGTTGCGCATGGCCATTTCACTCGGCGTCCATCGCCTCATGGTCTATGGCGACTCGGATTTGGTGGTTAATCAAGTGATGAAGGAGTGGGACGTCAGGAGTCCAGCAATGACTGGGTATTGCAATGCAGTGCGAAAGCTAGAAAAGAAATTCGAGGGGTTAGAGCTTCATCACATCCCCCGACTGAAAAATCAGGCAGCTGACGATTTGGCAAAGATAGGCTCCAAGAGAGAAGCCATTCCCAGCAACATGTTCTTGGAACACTTTCACTCGCCGTCAGTCCAAGAGGATCCTTTCACAGAAGAAGCTCCGCAGCCGAAAAGTGCCACAGATCCGACTGAAGTTGAAGTACCTGCAGTGGTCGACCTAATCATGGAAGTCTTGGCAATCACCCCTGACTGGACAATACTGTACATCGCGTATATCCTAAGGAAAGAACTCCCGGAAGACGAGGAGGAGGCTCGACAGATCGTCCACCGATCCAAGGCCTTCACAGTCATAAGGGGACAGCTGTATAGAGAGAGCGCGACTGGAGTCGGTCAGAAATGCATAACACCAGAAGAGGGTCAGATAATCCTTAATGATATCCACTCGGGGACCTGTGGTCACCACGCGTCCTCTCGGACTATTGTGGCTAAAGCATACCGAGCTGGATTTTACTGGCCAAGAGCAAATGAGATGGCAAAAGAGATAGTCGAGAAGTGTGAAGGGTGCCAGTTCTACTCCAACATGTCACACAGGCCTGCATCAGCCCTGAAGACCATCCCACTCGTCTGGCCCTTTGCCGTCTGGGGATTGGACATGGTTGGTCCACTAAGAACGGGCAGGAGTGGATTCACTCATGTGCTTGTAGCAGTCGACAAATTTACCAAATGGATCGAAGCTAAGCCCATCAAGAATCTCGATGCTTGCACTGCTATCAGTTTCGTCAGAGGATTAACATTCAGATATGGAGTCCTGCATAGCATCATCACTGATAACGGGTCAAACTTTGATTCGGACAAGTTCAGAGCTTTTTGCGCCTCTCAAGGCACACGAGTCGACTACGCATCGGTCGCCCATCCCCAGTCGAATGGACAAGCTGAGAGAGCAAATGGTCTGATTCTCAAAGGACTAAAGCCTCGATTGATGCGCGATCTCAAGCACGCGGCAGGCGCTTGGGTCGACGAGCTTCCGTTAGTTCTGTGGGGATTAAGGACCACCCCTAACCGGTCGACTGGAAGAACTCCATTCTTTCTGGTTTATGGAGCCGAAGCAGTCCTGCCGAGTGATCTTCTTCATAATGCACCCCAAGTTGAACTTTACACCGAAGATGAAGCAGAACAGGCCCGGCAAGACGCAGTCGACCTCTTAGAAGAAGAAAGGGAGATGGCCATGATCAGATCGACCATTTATCAGCAAGACTTGCGCCGTTTTCACGCCCAGAATGTGAAAAGTTGAGCCTTCCAAGAAGGAGATCTGGTCCTCCGAGTGGATCAACAGAAGCCACACAAGCTTGCTCCTACTTGGGAAGGCCCCTTCATAGTCACCAGAGTCCTCCACAATGGAGCGTACCACCTCTACAATGTTGATCGCCAGATCGACGAGCCACGAGCTTGGAACGCGGAACTGCTCCGCCCCTTTTACACCTGAGTTCTCCCTTAGATGAGATGTAATAAGAAAAAATAATTTCTACAGTTCATTTTTATCAAAGACAAGAGTGTTCCAATAATTGTTGTCACTTTGTTTGCATACAAAACCCCCCAGTGGGTGACTTGGCTGCGAATCCGTTTCGCCTAAGTTTGAAAAAATCCTACCGAGTGGAGAGCAAACCTCCCACTCGAGGGCTTAGCTGCAGTCCAGTACTCGCCTAAGTTCTCCCACTCGGAAGCTTAGCTGCAGTAAAGCACTCGCCTAAGTTTGAAAAAATCCTACCGAGTGGAGAGAAATCCTCCCACTCGGGGGCTTAGCTGCAGTCCAGTACTCGCCTAAGTTCTCTCACTTGGAAGCTTAGCTGCAGTCAAGCACTCGCCTAAGTTTGAAAAAATCCTACCGAGTGGAGAGCAAACCTCCCACTCGGGGGCTTAGCTGCAGTCCAGTACTCGCCTAAGTTCTCCCACTCGGAAGCTTAGCTACAGTCGAGCACTCGCCTAAGTTTGAAAAAATCCTACCGAGTGGAGAGCAAACCTCCCACTCGAGGGCTTAGCTGCAGTCCAGTACTCGCCTAAGTTCTCCCACGCGGAAGCTTAGCTGCAGTCGAGCACTCGCCTAAGTTTGAAAAAATCCTACCGAGCGGAGAGCAAACCTCCCACTCGGGGGCTTAGCTGCAGTCCAGTACTCGCCTAAGTTCTCCCACACAGAAGCTTAGTTGCAGTCGAGCACTCGCCTAAGTTTGAAAAAATCCTACCAAGTGGAGAGTAATCCTCCCACTCGGGGGCTTAGCTGCAGTCCAGTACTCGCCTAAGTTCTCCCACGGGGAAGCTTAGCTGCAGTCGAGCACTCGCCTAAGTTTGAAAAAATCCTATCGAGTGGAGAGAAAACCTCCCACTCGGGGGCTTAGCTGCAGTCTAGTACTCACCTAAGTTCTTCCACTCGGAAGCTTAGCTGCAGTCAAGCACTCGCCTAAGTTTGAAAAAATCCTACCGAGTGGAGAGCAAACCTCCCACTCGGGGGGCTTAGCTACAGTCCAGTACTCACCTAAGTTCTCCCACGCGGAAGCTTAGCTGCAGTCGAGCACTCGCCTAAGTTTGAAGAAATCCTATCGAGTGGAGAGCAAACCTCCCACTCGGGGGCTTAGCTGCAGTCCAGTACTCGCCTAAGTTCTCCCACTCGGAAGCTTAGCTGCAGCCGAGCACTCGCCTAAGTGTTTAAGAAATCCTACCAAGTGGAGAGCAAACCTCACACTCGGGGACTTAGCTGCAGTCTAGCACTCGTCTAAATGCAAGACCAAAGTTTCACACGACAGATCAAAACCGCGAAGATATTCAGCAAGAAATCAAGTTCGGATAAAGCCTAAAAGGTCCCAGACCTCAAATCAAATTACTCGAGACCTCAGCTCGGCAGAGTTTAAATGGTTACAAGTCCACTCGGCATTCCGAGGCAAATTTAAGGAGAAGCATAAAAGTTTTTCATTCCTCAGGTGGAGGACTGGCAGGGGCAACGAACTCATCCAAGTCGATTCCGTCTGCAATACGGGTGGCAGCAGCAATAAAGGTCTCCATGAAGTCTTGGAAGCTGTGCCTCTTGGTATTGGCGACTTGGATGGCGGCCAGCTTCTTTTCTCGCGCCTCCTTGCAATGGACGCGGACTAGAGACAGAGCCACATCAGCGCCGCACCGAGCAGAAGAATTCTTCCACTCCTGCACTCGGTCAGGGATTCCATCAAGTCGAGTCATCAGAGACTCGAGATCGTTCTGGAGCGTAGACTCTGGCCAAAGTGTCGGGTCGATCTGCGACATGGCAACCTTCAGCCGAGCCAAGTAATCCACGACGCCGTCAATACAAGATTCCAGTCGGAGCAGATTCATGGCAGCGTCGTCATTCACCGGAGAGTTGATTGGGTCCAAACCCGTTTCAATCCGCCCAGTCTCCTCCTCAAAGTTCTGGCAAAACTCTGCATACACGATCCAAGGATAAGTCAATTTTCATAGACTGAGTCGACACAGAAAGAAAAACCAGTCGGAATTGAATGTGCACCTTCAAGCTTGACGTACAACTTATTGGCAAGGCTCCTCAGGTAGCTCTCCAGGTCGTCCCTCCTGCGAGCGACGCCTTCCATCTGCTCGCTCAGGGAGAGGTTCTCCTTCTTCCAACGTGTGCACTCCCTGTTGGCTTCATTCACAGCGGTCTTCAGCCTGGTATTCTCATCTTCTATTTGGCTGACCGAAGCCAGCTTCTGTTCAGCCAGAGCAATCTTGTCGTCAGCCTCCTTGTGGGCAGCAGCCAAGTCCCGATCCTTCTTCGCCAGGGCCTCGCTCAGTTCTCCTGCAAAAGAAACGATGATTGGCTCGGAAACAGCAGAAGGATACTCAAGCCTAAAAACAAAACCAGTCGACAAAGTCGTCTTACCAGCAACGCCGTCTCTGACCTTCTGCAGCTCTGTTCTGGCCAGCTCCAGATCAAGGGTCAGTTGAATCCGCTGCTTCTCCAACTCAGTATAGCAAGATGCAAGTTCGCAGGATTTCTGCAAAAGGAAAAATCTGTCGACGGACAAGTTGCTTCCGAGTAACTGAGAGAAAAAGATAACGTTTCTAAGACTACGGCCGAATCAAAAACATTCGACAGTAGTCTCAGGGACTACACCCAGTGGGTGCACTCAGCGTGCCCCCACTGGTTAAAAAAAGCGAAAAGTCGACTGTCCGCAGTCGACCGGATACAGCTCCATTCGACGTGACCTGACCAGACCAAGAAAATAAATACAGATACAGAAACACAATGTAAAGACTACAGTCGACTGCCAGCAGTCCACTGTAGTCTCGGGGACTACACCTAGTGGGTGCACTCAGCGTGCCCCCACTAGTCCAAGAAGGAAACACACCCAGTGGGTGTACAGATACAAAGATCTTCAAAAAAGGGGGAAAAGACTCTTCAAACAATCAAGTGTCAAGTCGACTGACCTGGACGTTGCTCTGAAGCGCCGAACTCGCGTCATAGGCTGCCTGGCTGGCCTGCCGAGCCATCTTCACCTGCTCCATCATGACCCCCGGTTGGCGTATAGCCTCCTTTGCAACAGCCACTTCGTCCTCAGGGACAGGATACGCGGCAAAAAGCGAGGATGGATCTGCAGTCGACGCCGAAGGCCGCGCACTCGACAAAGGGTTGGCAAAAGACACAGAAGCCCAAGGGGCGTCGCCACCATCTCGAGCCACGGTCTCAGCCGCCGGAGTAGGCTGGTGAGTCCTGTCAGCCGACGACCTCTTGTTCCTCCTCATCCTCAGTGATTCGTTGTCGTCGTCATCCGGGAGGTCGATAACATGAGGAGGAGCTGCAAGGGAAACATTCAATCGACCGGAACTGCAAGAAAGGACCAGTCGACTCAAAAACAGAACGTCAGTAATCATACCAGGGTTGGAGGTAACAGCGTCCCCCATCTCTTGGTCGGCGTCCTTGGCAGAGACCTCAGAGGTAGCAGCGCTTCAAATCTCAAAAAGTCAGCCTGTTGGCTCGATGAATCGACCAAGGATCCGTTCGCAATCGACAAAGGAAAACAAGCTTTATTACCCGGAAATGGTAGGGACGGCTATCTTCATCTTGGGCAGAGCCTTGGGCGGCTTGGACAGCGTCGTGCGTGGTTGCTTGGAGACCTTCCCAGTCGGTGTTGGAGAAGAAGTCCGAGGGCGTTTTGACGACGGCCCAACGGAGGCAGTCGCCTTGCCACGTTCCTGCGCCGGGTCGTGCGCGAGCTTGGATCGCCTCTCCGGGCGGGGGGGGGGGGGGGTTCGACCTCCTCCTCCTCCTCTTCGCTGGAGAAGATGTCATCGCCTCCCTCTCCTTCACCATCAGACTCGCACTCGCCTTGGTCATCTCTGCTCTTGCCTCCGCTCCCTTCCCCTTCCTCAGTCGACCCCTGTGCCCGTTGGGCATCGAGTACATCTCAGTGGTTGCCTGGAAAGCAGCAGACAAAACGAAAGTCAATCGACCTACCCAAAAGAAGACCAACGAAGAAAACGAAGATTTCAGTCGGGAGCATAGAGACACACCTGGTCAACCTCGTACGAATTGTCGAGTGGAATGACCCTCCTGGCTCCTCGGGGGTTGTCTTTGTTCCCCGTGATGCTCGACAACCACCCCTCCAACATCTCGTCGGTGACCTCCTCCGGGTGGATCCGAGTGGTGTCCTCGAGGCCAGAGTACAGCCACATCGGGTGGTCACGACCCTAGAGCGGTTGGATTCGCCTCTTGAGGAAGACTTCCAGCAGATCCATTCCCGTCACACCCTCACGGACAAGTTCAACCACTCGACCCGCCAGCACCTTGACCTGGGCTTTTTCTTCCGGCGTCACCTTCAGAGAAGCAGGTTTTTTGGCTCGGTCGAGAGAGAAAGGTGGGAGACCAGTCGACTGCCCTGGAGTCACCTGGTCCTGGCAGTAGAACCAAGTTGCCTGCCAACCTCGGACCGACTCCAGGAAAGTGATGGATGGGAAACAGCTCTTCCCCCTCGTTTGGATCGCCAAGCCCCCACACAACTGGATCACTTGCGTCTTCTCATCACTCGACTTGGCCTTCTTGACCAACTGAGAGCGACAAGTAAAAATGTGCTTGAAAAGCCCCCGGTGTGGGCGGCAACCCAGGAACGCCTCACACATAGAAATGAAAGCAGCGAGGTAGACAATGGAGTTTGGGGTAAAGTGATGGAGCTGCGCTCCAAAGAAGTTCAAGAAGTTTCGGAAGAAAGGATGGGGCGGCAGAGAAAACCCACGGTCGATGTGAGTGGCCAGGAGCACACACTCACCGTCGCGAGGTTGAGGTTCGATCTCTCCCCCCGGAAGACGAGCGGCTTTGTGGGGAATGGCTCCCCCCTCGACCATGTCGTCGAGATCCTCCTGCCGGAGCACCGATGGCATCCAGTCGCCCTGGATCCAACCTTTGGGCAGGGCCGTCCTGGAGGAAGATCCGCCGCGCGCAGACTTCTTCCCCTTCCCCGCCGTCGCCGCCTTCTTCGCGCGCTCTAGAGCGGTCGTCTTGCCCTTCACCATTGTCGCCAGCGAGATCTCGAACAGGTTTGCGGTGGTTGGGCGAGAGCGAAGGCAGCGGAAGAGGTTACGAAGAAAGAGAGGAGGAAGGAGAAGAGAAGAGCACGCGCACTGTTGGGGGACTCCAAGTCGGCAACTTATAAGGGACCGCTTCTGAGTGGCTGACCGGTAGGCCCAGGCTATCCAGTCAAATCCCGCGGCAGGCGCGCGCGCAGTACATGGCGAAAAAGGCGACGCGGAGATCGAGGAGCCTTCGTATTGTCACTTCCGATTATTGCGGCCGCCCCCATTCCGCGCGCTTCCCAAAAAATCCGAATCTCGTGATATCCGCTGGCTGCAGAACAACTTGTCAAAACAGAAAACCCCGCGCGCACCGGCGCTCGGTACATCACAGGTAAAGAAATCCACTCGACGAAAGGCCTGGAATGGATCAAGGCGACTGAAAGAGGTTGATGACGTCATCCGTGACAGTCGACCCAGAACGAGGCACTCATATAACCCGAAGAATCAGTCGGAAAGGTCACCAGCCCCTTTTCTCACTCTAGCCTCGATCCATTCGGGGGCTAATGATGAAGCTATGTACCTAGGTTAGGGGCACGGACCCGTCCTAAAAAGCCCTACCCAAGGACATCCCTAGAATGAGTCACCTCTCAAACAACTGGAAGGCATCCCACTCGACGGGTTTAAGACACTCGACCAAAGAACAACCACTCGACCATGAAGCCAACCACTCGACTGTCAGAAGACCTAAAGTCACTCCACAGGCAAACGGTCGGCTATTAAGTAGTCTTTATGGCTATTATGACACTTTATTAGGGGCGTTATCAGTAACGCCCAACCTTAAATGTACTTAAAACCCTGCATTACTGAGGGCAGGAGGGGGCCGGCGAACTCTATATAAGTCACCCCCCTCCTCGGTATGAGGGGTTCGCACCCTTGTTATCTACACACGCATAATCCAATCGACCGCCTCCGGGCACCGAGACGTAGGGCTGTTACTTCCTCTGAGAAGGGCCTGAACTCGTAAACCTTGCGTGCTTACAACTTCCCAAAAGCTAAGGTCTAGCCTCTCCATATACACCCCCCTACCTCACTGTCAGACTTAGAACCACGACACTCAGCACGAAAAACTTTCGCAACGGTGCATACTCAGGGAGAAAACTTCTTGATAATTTAGTGAGATATCATCTTACAATGCTACCGCCAATCAAAGCAAGATAAGATGCATAAAAGATAAACATCACATGCAATCAATATAAAGTATATGATATGGCCATCATCATCTTGTGCATGTGATCTCCATCTCCGAAGCACTCTCATGATCACCATTGTCACCGGCGCGACACCTTGATATCCATCGTAGCATCCTTGTCGTCTCGCCAATCGTATGCTTCCATGACTATCGCTACCGCTTAGTGATAAAGTAAAGCATTACAGCGCGATTGCATTGCATACAATAAAGCGACAACCATATGGCTCCTGCGAGTTGCCGATAACTCGGTTACAAAACATGATCATCTCATACAATAAAATTTAGCATCATGTCTTGACCATATCACATCACAACATGCCCTGCAAAAACAAGTTAGACGTCCTCTACTTTGTTTGTTGCAAGTTTTACGTGGCTGCTACGGGCTTAAGCAAGAACCAATCTTACCTACGCATCAAAACCACAACGATAGTTTGTCAAGTTGATGCCATTTTAACCTTCGCAAGGACCGGGCGTAGCCACACTCGGTTCAACTAAAGTTGGAGAAACTGTCACCCGCAAGCCACCTATGTGCAAAGCACGTCGGGAGAACCGGTCTCGCGTAAGCGTACGCGTAATGTCGGTCCGGGCCGCTTCGTCCAACAATACCGCCGAACCAAAGTATGACATGCTGGTAGGCAGTATGACTTATATCGCCCACAACTCACTTGTGTTCTACTCGTGCACATAACATCAAACCAAAAAACCTAGGCTCGGATGCCACTGTTAGGGAATCTAGTAATTTCAAAAAAATTCCTACGCACATGCAAGATCATGGTGATGCATAGCAACGAGAGGGAAGAGTGTTGTCTACGTACCCTCGTAGACCGTTCGCGGGAGCGTTATATCAACGCGGTTGATGTAGCCATACGTCTTTACGTCCGACCGATCCAAGTACTGAAAGGACGGCACCTCCGAGCTCTGCACATGTTCGGCTCGGTGACGTCCTCGCCTTCTCGATCCAGCAAGAGGGGCGAAGTAGTAGATGAGTTCCGGCAGCACGACAGCGTGGTGACGGTGTTGGTGAAGAACAATCTCCGCAGGGCTTCGCCTAAGCACTACGAAAACTATGACGGAGGATAAACTAGAGGGGACGGGGTTGCCGGCACACGGCTTGGTGTTTCTTGATGTGTCTTTGGTGCTAGCCCTGCCCCTCTATTTATATGTTGAGCCCTCGGGTCGAAACTTGGAGTAAAATCCTCCACAAAGTCGGTTTCACCCGAAAGGCAAGAGTCCTTCTCGGACTCCAGGGCCAGACGCCAGGGTTCGCGGCGTCTGGACCCAGACGCCAGGGACCCTGGCGTCTGGCCCCTGGACTCTGCAAAACTTCCTTTTGCGCTTTCCAAAAACCTTGTGGGCTTTCCCCTTTGGCCCAAATAAAGTGTTCTCGTACCCAAACATTTTGGGAAACATCCGAAACCCCTTCCGGTGATTTCCGGAACCCTTCCAGTGACCAATACCTATTATCACATATATCAAACTTTGTCTCCGGACCATTCCGGAGTTACTCGTCATGTCCGTGATCTCATCCCAGACTCCGAACAACATTCGGTCACCAACATACATAACTCACATAGTACTATATCATCAACGAACGTTAAGCGTGCGGACCCTACGGGTTCGAGAACTATGTAGACATGACCGAGACACCTCTCTGGTCAATAACCAATAGCGGGACCTGGATGCCCATATTGGCTCCTACATATTCTACGAAGATCTTTATCGGTCAGACCGCATAACAACATACGTTGTTCCCTTTGTCATCGGTATGTTACTTGCCCGAGATTCGATCGTCGGTATCTCAATACCTAGTTCAATCTCATTACCGGCAAGTCTCTTTACTCGTTCCGTAATACATCATCTCGCAACTAACTCATTAGCTGCAATGCTTGCAAGGCTTAAGTGATGTGCATTACTGAGAGGGCCCAGAGATACCTCTCCGACGATCGGAGTGACAAATCCTAATCTCGAAATACGTCAACCCAACATGTACCTTTGGAGACACCTGTAGAGCACCTTTATAATCACCCATTTACGTTGTGACGTTTGGTAGCACACAAAGTGTTCCTCCGGCAAACGGGAGTTTCATAATCTCATAGTCATAGGAACATTTATAAGTCATGAAGAAAGCAATAGCAACATACTAAACGATCGGGTGCTAAGCTAATGGAATGGGTCATGTCAATCAGATCATTCACCTAATGATGTGATCCCATTAATCAAATAACAACTCTTTGTTCATGGTTAGGAAACATAACCATGTTTGATTAACAAGCTAGTCAAGTAGAGGCATACTAGTGACACTCTGTTTGTCTATGTATTCACACATGTATTATGTTTCCGGTTAATACAATTCTAGCATGAATAATAAACATTTATCATGAAATAAGGAAATAAATAATAACTTTATTATTGCCTCTAGGGCATATTTCCTTCAGGGTGGGCCTTAGGCCCATCTGTGCCTAGGGTTTCCCCCTTCTCCTCCCAGCTGCGCCCTGGGCCTTGTGGGAGGCGCACCAGCCCACTCAGGGGCTGGTCCCTTACCACTCTTAGCCCATGCAAGCCTCCGGGGCTGGTGGCCCCACTTGGTGGAACCCGGGACCCTCCCGATGGTCCCGTTCGTTACCGATAAAACCCGAAACTTTTCCAGTGACCAAAACAGGACTTCCCATATATAAATCTTTACCTCCAGACCATTCCGGAACTCCTCGTGACGTCCGGGATCTCATCCGGGACTCCGAACAACATTCGGTAAACACATACAAACTTCCTTTATAACCCTAGCGTCATTGAACCTTAAGTGTGTAGACCCTACGGGTTTGGGAACCATGCAGACATGACCGAGACGTTCTCCGGTCAATAACCAACAGCGGGATCTGGATACCCATGTTGGCTCCCACATGCTCCACGATGATCTCATCGGATGAACCACGATGTCAAGGACTTAATCAATCCCGTATCCAATTCCCTTTGTCTATCAGTACGATACTTGCCCGAGATTCGATCGTCGGTATCCCGATACCTTGTTCAATCTCGTTACCGGCAAGTCTCTTTACTCGTTCCATAACACATCATCCCGTGATCAACTCCTTGATCACATTGTGCACATAATGATGATGTCCTTCCGAGTGGGCCCAAAGATACCTCTTCGTTTACACGGAGTGACAAATCCCAGTCTCGATTCGTGCCAACCCAACAGACACTTTCGGAGATACCTGTAGTGTACCTTTATAGCCACCCAGTTACGTTGTGACGTTTGGCACACCCAAAGCACTCCTACGGTATCCGGGAGTTGCACAATCTCATGGTCTAAGGAAATGATACTTGACATTAGAAAAGCTTTAGCATACGAACTACACGATCTTTATGCTAGGCTTAGGATTGGGTCTTGTCCATCACATCATTCTCCTAATGATGTGATCCCGTTATCAATGACATACAATGTCCATGGTCAGGAAACCGTAACCATCTATTGGTCAACGAGCTAGTCAACTAGAGGCTTACTAGGGACATGGTCTTGTCTATGCATCCACACATGTATCTGAGTTTCCTATCAATACAATTCTAGCATGGATAATAAATGATTATCATGAACAAGGAAATATAATAATAATCAATTTATTATTGCCTCTAGGGCATATTTCCAATAGCACCGCACACGGCTAACAGATTGTTTGTTGTGCTTTGGATGCCCCCGTGCCCCCGTATATAAAGGAGGGAGGAGGAGGAGGCCGACCCCCTAGGGACGCGCCAAGTGTGGGGAGTCCTACTAGGACTCCCATGTCCTAGTAGGATTCCCCTTTCTTTTTCCTTTTTCCGGAGTAGCAAAGGGGGAAAGAGAGAAGGAGTAGGAGAGGGAAGGGGGGCCATTTCCTTCTCGCTCCCCCTTCCTTTCCTCCTACTAGTAGGAGTAGGAAAAGGCTAGTCCTACTCCTACTAGGAGGAGGACTCCTCCTCCTGGCGCGCCCTACAGGGCCAGTCGGCCACCCCCCTTGCTCCTTTATATACGGGGGCAGGGGGCACACTAGAACACACAAGTTGATCATTGACCTCTCTTAGCCATGTGCGGTGCCCCCCTCCACCATAATCCACCTCGTTCATATCGTAGCGGTGCTTAAGTGAAGCCCTGCGTTGGTACCAATATATGAATCATTACCTCTCAACCATTTCGAGACTCCTCGTCATGTCCGTGATCTCATCCGGGACTCCGAACAAACTTCGGTCATGAAATCACATAACTCATAATACAAATCATCATCGAACATTAAGCGTGCGGACCCTATGGGTTCGAGAACTATGTAGAGATGACCGAGCCACATCTCCGGTCAATAACCAATAGCGGAACCTGGATGCTCATATTGGCTCCTACATATTCTATGAAGATTGAGGGAGTCCTGGATTAGGGGGTGTCCGGATAGCCGGACTATACCTTCAGCCGGACTCCTGGACTATGAAGATACAAGATTGAAGACTCCGTCCCATGTCCGGATGGGACTTTCCTTGGCGTGGAAGGCAAGCTTGGTGATGCGGATATTCAGATCTCCTACCATTGTAACTGACTTTGTGTAACCCTAACCCTCTCCGGTGTCTATATAAACCGGAGGGTTTTAGTCCGTAGGACGAACTTCAACATACAACAATCATACCATAGGCTAGCTTCTAGGGTTTAGCCTCCTTGATCTCGTGGTAGATCTACTCTTATACCACCCATATCATCAATATTAATCAAGCAGGACATAGGGTTTTACCTCCATCAAGAGGGCCCGAACATGGGTAAAACAATGTGTCCCTTGTCTCCTGTTACCATCCGCCTAGACGCACAGTTCGGGACCCCCTACCCGAGATCCGCCGGTTTTGACACCGACATTGGTGCTTTCATTGAGAGTTCCTCTGTGCCGTCGCAATCAGGACGGATGCCTCTTCCCGTCTTTAAAGACGGTGCCGTTATCAAGGGAGCCTTGGCTGTCGGCCAAACTCTCCGGCTAGGTGGTTTTCTTATGACCGCATGTTCGGCTGTTGCACCGACGGTGACCTCTCGGGTCATCGAAAGCAATCTTCACGTCAGCTCGGAACTCGTCGAGCAGTTGGATCCAATGGAGCTCTCTTCTGTAAACGAGCTCTTGGATCGCATCGCCGCCCTGGGGGTCACTACGGATTATGACCAGGTTGGGCTTAAAGCCGATCTAAGATAGATTAATTCTCCCCAAGTCACCCATCATGTTGCCGTGGTAGAGGCGCAGTGCGGCGACCCCTCATCTATCTTAAGGACTAGCTACGTCCGGATTCCCGATCCCTCCCAGCCGGATACCCGCGGAGGGGAGGATGTAACTCAAGACCTGAACTTAGAATCAGGCAACGGGCTAGATTCATTGGACAACATCCCAGAATCCAAACTTCAGAGTTCGGAAACTCCTTGGCCTCTGAGTCTCAGATTGGGTGAGGTATCGGATTTAATTCCACCCACCCACCCGAACATAAGCGATCTATCCCAAATCAGGCAAAAGCCCGAAGAAACAGTACATCATTACTGGGCGAGGTTCCTCCTGGTTATGAACAGGATAAAGGACTGCCACGAGGAAGACGCAATCTCAATCTTCTGCAATAATTGCACGGACAAGGGAATCCTCAACGCCACAGGTCGTCGTGATATTACACGCTTCGCTGACTTGGCGTCCATGGTACAAAAGTACTGTGCGATGGAAAGCGCCTGGAAAACTGAAATAAAATTTTGGGACAATCCGGCCCTGAATAGAAACCTCGTCCGAAATAAAAGGGTGCATCATCGTCAGACACCCGGGTTAAAAACCAAAAAAACAAAACCCTCTACAGGGCATGGAACCGTACTGGAGGGATGGCTTAATGGACCCTATAAAATTCATAGTACAAAGGACGCCACACCAACTCCCAGCCTTAGAGCATGTTGGATACTCCGGCAGGTGGCCAAAATGGGCGAAGATCTCCTAATTCCGGAGGCCGCAGAAAGCCACCTCAGGGACTCTAGTACAGTCTTAACAGTCTTCGAGACTTTCGCATCAAATAATATGCGAAAAAGAACACTCCGCAGCCTCGCCGAAGTCTATCAAGTAGCAACAATAAACCCTTGGAGTGACACGGCTATTACTTTTAATGCCAGTGATGAACCTAAACTCCGAATAGCTCGAACACCAGCCGCATTGGTCCTCGGTCCAATAGTGGATGGCTTTCGCCTCACCAAGGTACTCATGGACGGAGACAGCGGATTGAACCTCATTTATGAGGAAACCCTTCAAAAATGGAAATAGACTGGAACCGCATCGAGTGAAGCAGCACAACCTTCAGAGGAATAATCCCCAGTCGGGAAGCGCGCTGTACAGGAAAAATCACACTAGATGTGGTGTTCGGTACATCGGATAATTATAGGTCCAAAGAGGTCACGTTCCAAGTGGCCCCATTCAGTAGCGGATACCACGCTCTGCTAGGGCGGGAAGCATTTAGAATCTTCCAAGCAATACCCCATTACGGGTACATGAAGCTCAAGATGCCCGGGCCGAACGGAATCATCACTCTCGCTAGTGATCCGGACATAGCACTCCGCGCCGAAAACAAAACAGCTGCATTGGCCCTCGAGGCACTATCCGAAGCCCTAGCGGCTGAGGAACTGACTACGCTGCGCTCCATGGTAAACAGGGACGATGTGATACTCGACAAAAGATCCAAGTCCACCTCCTTTAAACCAACGGACGAAATAGTCAAATTCCAGGTCCATCCAACGAACCCCAATAAAACAGCTTCCATCGGGGCACAATTAAACCCTGATGTAGACGCCGCACTGCGAGAATTCCTACATGAAAATTGGGATATCTTCTCCTGGCACCCTTCAGACATGCCAGGAATCCCACGCAGGCTGGCCGAACACAGCTTAAATATCCTAAAAGGATTCAAACCGGTCAAACAAGCCCTTCGGTGTTTCTCTGAACCCAAGAGACAGGCCATGGGAGAGGAGCTAGCCAAGCTACTGGAGGCCAGATTCATCAGAGATATAAAACATCCGGACTGGCTAGCAAACCTGGTGATGGTACCAAAGAAGGAAAAATCCTGGCGCGTGTGCGTAGATTTCAAGGACCTTAACAAGGCTTGCCCAAAGGATCCCTTCCCCCTCCCCCGCATCGATCAAATTATCGACGCCACTGCAGGACACGATTCGTTGTGTTTCCCCGACGCATACTCCGGCTACCATCAAATCAAGATGGCAGAGTCAGACCAAGCCGCAACGGCATTCATCACACCATACGGCCCATTCTGCTTCAACACAATGCCCTTCAGGCTCAAAAACACCGGCGCAACATATCAACGCATGATTCAGACATGTCTGGCAAACCAGACCAGCAAAACAGTGGAGGCATACGTGGATGATGTGGTCGTAAAAACAAGACATGTCGAATCTCTAGTAGACGACTTGATGCTTACATTCGATAACCTCCGAACATACGACATCAAGTTCAACCAGGAAAATGCGTTTTCGGTGTTCCAGCTGGAAAGCTCTTGGGCTTCATCGTATCCGGCAGAGGAATTGAAGCAAATCTAGCCAAGATCCGAGCTTTGTCGCAATTGGATATCCCAAAGGACCTCAAACAAATACAAAAATTAACCGGATGCGTGGCGGCTCTAAGCCGCTTCATCTCCCGCTTGGGAGAAAAGGCACTACCCCTTTATCGCCTCCTTCGGCGCACCGAACACTTCGAGTGGACGGATGCCTCCACGGCTGGACTCAACGAAATAAAAGCCATATTGGCAAACCACCCAAAAATCGGCGAACCAATGCTATTGTACATTGCTGTAACCCACCAGGTTGTCAGTGCAGTGCTCGTCGTCGAGCGAGAAACGGACGGACACAAATTCCCCCTTCAAAAGCCGGTCTATTACGTGCCCACTGTCCTCACTCGATGCAAATCACGGTACCCGCATTATCAAAAGATTGCATAAGCGGTATTCATGGCATCCCGGAAGCTACGACACTACTTTCAAGAGTGTTCTATAACAGTAGCATCGGAAGTACCACTTAACGACATTATAAACAACCGCGATGCAACTGGCCGGATTGCAAAATGGGCCATCGAGCTCCTCCCGTTTGACATAACTTATAAGCCACGGCGAGCTATCAAGTCGCAAGTTTTGGCCGACTTCGTCGCAGAATGGACGGAGGCCGAACTCCCTAAAGAGTACGGCACATATTCAAACTGGATCATGCATTTCGACGGCTCTAAAATGTTGGCCGGTCTGGGGATTGGCGTCGTTTTGACGTCCCCCACGGGAGACACAGTTCAATACGTACTCCAGATTATGTACACAGACTCCAACAATGCAGCCGAATATGAGGCCCTTTTACACGGTCTCCGGATGGTAGTATCCATGGGCATTCAACGCCTAGAGGTGCGAGGGGATTCGAACCTTGCAATATCCCAAATAAATGGAGACTTCGATGCCAAGGATCCAAAAATGGCAGCTTATCGCAATGCCATCCTAAAAATGTCAGCTCCGTTCGAAGGGCTCGAATTTCATCATATAGCCCGGGAGAACAATCAGGCGGCAGACGTCCTGGCACGCATCGGTGCAAAACGCGACGCAGTCCCCCCCAACATCTTCTTGGAACGGCTGTTCAAGCCATCCGTAGTATGGGAAGGGGAATCCAGCAATAACATTCCGGACTCAACCGCACTGCCCGATGACGAACAATCTGACACAATCGGAGGCTCCCCCAATGAAGTCACACCTTCAGCCCACGTAATAATGGCCGTCATCGCCCAGTGGACAGAGCCATTCCTAGCCTACCTTACTAGGCAGGAGCTCCCAGAGGACCAAAATGAGGCACGCTGCATAGTGCGGCGATCTAAGGCCTATAAAGTCCATGAGGGAGAACTTTATAAGAAAAGCACTACCGGAGTCCTTCAAAGGTGCATCTCCGAAGAGGAAGGGCGGAACTTGCTGGCTGAAATTCACACCGGACTCGGTGGTCATCACGCTGCAGCTCGGTCCCTTGTTAGCAAGGCTTTCCGTACAGGCTTTTATTGGCCAACGGCCCGGGCAGACGCTCAGGACTTAGTCCAACGATGCGTCGGTTGCCAGCTTTTTGCAAACCAAAGCCATATGCCACCCACCGCCCTCCAAACTATCCCCATAACATGGCCCTTTGCGGTCTGGGGGCTTGACATGGTGGGACCCCTTAAAGGTGGAACCCACAAGAAAAAATACTTACTCGTCATGGTGGATAAATTCACCAAATGGATAGAAGCCAAGCCTGTTAAGACAGCCGAATCCGGACCGGTGATAGACTTCATATCCGGGGTCGTACACCGTTACGGTGTCCCCCACAGCATCATCACCGATAATGGCACAAACTTTACGGCCAACGAGGTAAAACTCTGGTGCAAAAACATGGGCATCAAGCTCGATTATACATCCGTCTATCACCCACAAACTAACGGCCAGGTCGAATGTGCAAATGGTCTTATTATGAGTGGCATCAAACCTAGACTAGTGCGGTCCCTCAAGGAATCCAACACACACTGGGTAGAGGAGCTCGACTCCGTACTCTGGGGGCTGCGGACCACGCCGAATCGCACCACCAGATACACACCATTCTTCATGGTGTACGGCGCAGAGGCTGTTTTGCCTTGCGACATAATTCATGACTCACCTCGAGTGCGCATGTACGAAGAAAGAGAAGCCGAACTCGATCGGCAGAATAGTTTGGACACCTTGGAGGAGGAGTGCGACGTGGCAATGGCCCGTTCCGCATTCTATCAACAGCAGGCTCAAAGATATCAAAGCAGAGAAGTATGGGCCAAAAATTAAAATGTTGGCGAACTAGTTCTACGCCTGCCGGACAAGAAAAAGGACAAACTGAAGCCCAAGTGGGAAGGTCCCTTCATAATCGACCAAGTCCTGACTGGTGGAGCGTACCGCCTGCGAGACGCATCGGATAACCGACTCGAGCCGAACCCATGGAACGCAGCCCGTCTCCGAAGATTCTATGCCTAGCGTCGGACTCTGTGTTCGTCTCCTTCCTCTGTCCATTTTTTTACATTTTCTGTCTTATATTTCTCTCCTTCCCCCCTTTTTTCTCTCTTATAGCCCTTCAAGGCTCATCAAGTGCCGCGCTACCCGCGCTCACTATACCTGGGGCTTCTTTAAACAGAAGCTTATTTATATGGGCTTCACGCCCAACACATGTGTCAAACTTCCGCATGTACCTTTTCTTCACCATTATATGCATCGATATGACTTAAGTTTTGGCCAAGCTGGGTTGCCTGGCTCCTGTGCTTACCCCTACGTTCCCGATTGTTTGGCTAGGTGGTAAAGGGAGCACCTCTGCGATTGTTACTGCCGGGTCAGCCGGATGTGTACCTCAGACTGGGTGAAGCCAAAAGCTAGCGTTCTTAAGGGAATATTCGGTCGGTGAACTAAAGATGACTCTTTTTACTTATTTATCTGCCCCCAGATGCTTTTTCTGCATTCGCAGTCCGGACATGCACTTTAGGGCATGCCTCCCAGAGAAAGGAACCCCTAACGGAACTATTCTCTCTGGAAGATGTTTCTTACTAACCATGTAATATAACATAACTAGTTGGGCACTTGTCTGATAAAGCACTAATGACCCCTACGCCTAGTCTCCATGCATACCCCGGTTCTTATATAACCGCTTGGGTATTCGGACACACTCCGAACCATCAGGTCCCGAGGTCGAAGCGAAAGGGTCGGCAACGAAAAACGATCTACAATCCGGCTAGAAGGCATTACACATGTCAATTAAAATTACATAGTCACTCTGACTGATTGTATTCCTCTTCAATACCATCTAACAGGCTGTCAAATTTATAGTCCTGCTAGGAATACTTTGTGGCCAATTCTACTTGGCCGTATACTAAGCTTACAGGGATCTCCTTCCCATCGGGCCCTACAGGTCCGACCTCGGCCATGTGGTTTGGGTCAGCCTTTGTGTACTGCGTCTTCACCATGGCCCAGGCCTCCCTAGCGCCTTGACGGCAGGCCAATATCTTCCACAACCGGAAGCGCCGCCGCGCTCCCTTCAACTTCTCTACAAGCCCTCCAAGGCCCTCGAGCATGGGGAGGGATGGCCATAAGGCTTGGGCAACGCCTTGCATCGCCTGCCGAACTCGCTCGTGCAGTTGCAAGAGCCCGGGAAGAAGGTCACCCGTTGAACCGGGCATCTCCTCTGCAGGATGACCTGTTAGCATACCTACAGACATAACTCTGTTAGTCGACTTCCTCACTGAACTCCCTTTTCAAAGTTCGTTTAAGAACTTACTATATATGCCGCGTCGAAGCCGCTGATTCTCCTTAGTGGAGTCCGACAGCTGGGCACGAACATATTTCAGTTCAACGCCCAGCTTGGTGTTGGCATCCTGGAGATCATTCTTCTCCCGCCTCACCTTTGTCAGCACGCTCTCACCAGCCTTTAGCTTGTGTAGGAGTTGTTGCTTTTCCGGATCTAATCCGGCGCCATCTGCAATTTCATTTGTCAGATTTGCACACACGCCGCACTTCACACAATAACTATCTTTTTGAAGCATATATTACCAGAGGGGGTCTCCTTGGGCTCCCCTGTCGCGGCCAGTGCGGCCTCAAGTTGGGCTTTGCACTCTTCTAGCTCCTGGGACAGTTGGGTATTCTTCTCTGAAAGAACCTGCATATTACATGATCCTTAAATCAGTTATTCTAATTGTTTCAAGTCTCGGGGGCTACTGATATATATAACCATCAAATTTTCTCACCCGTATGTCTTTCACATACTGCTCCGTGGCTCTGGCTAGACCATTTTGAGCGGCACGGAGGTACGCGTCTCCCGAATTGAAGGCATCCAATGCCTCTGGGGAGAAACAAGCGTCGCGAAGAACTGTCCGGCGACGCCTATGGTTCATGGCACTCTCCACCTCGGAATTGGTGGCAGACAGCCTGTCCGCATCCTCTGTTGGAGGAGCGTCCGATGCGCGCCTCGTGTTCGCCTTTGGACCAGGCTTTGGAGCCTGGCTGGTGGAGGCGTGATTGGTAGCCTCTCCGGATATAGTCCGGCGAGGTCTCTTTGTCCTAAAGAGAGCACGGGTGTTAATATACCTTGAAGGGATAACACCAGGGGATGAGATGGCGCGTTATACCTTTGCGCTGGCGTCTCAGTCCGGACCGCACTTCTTTTCAGCCCCTGGGGCCTTGCGGCCCCTCGTTGGCTAGTCGTCGCAGGCCCGGCCTCCCGCCTCAAGGACCTCCTCTGCAAAATGTGGATGTTATACGGTAATCGAAAACACGTGAGGACGGGCCCCTTTTCGAAGTGCTGGGATTTCGGTCTCAGTTGCCTGGGAGGCTGGGAGTAGCCCTGGGTAATCGGCCATAATGGCCACCAAGGTGTTGTCCTTGCTCAATTGATGAAACACCCCATCAATTAGCTCCACAGATAAGTCCGGATCCTCTTGGGAGGCCGGGTCGAGGGACCATCCCGGATCCTCGGGTTGTGGAAGGGGGTTGTTTATTTCTTTAACAGCCTGGCGCAGCTCCTGCGTTTAAATCGCTAGACTATATATTTGACAATGGGAATACAAAACGGATGGATAACTAAAGTGTCCACTTACCCAGCCTGGAGGATTATACATTGTAAATCCACCCTGAGGGTTGACGCGGAGAAATTCCTCCTCTTCTCCCTTGTACAAAGCGGATAAGATCTTTATTAGAGCGGCGGCTGAGTCCTGCCCCTTACGGCCGTGAAGGGTGGCGTCGTCCTCCCCGTTGAAGTCCCACATAGGGTGGCCTCTATATTGAAGCGGCTGCACCCCCGCATAATGCATGCGGCCATGACTCCGATCATGGTTAGTCCGGAATGAGCTAATAACCTTATCTGGCCCATCAGGTAAAGGACGTCCTTGTCACTTTCCTTCTGAGGGCTCCGTGGACGCCAGCTTAGGCGCTTCTTCAGGGGAGCATTGTCGAACTCAGGGAGGCCGATCCGAACAGGATCCGGCAACGGGATGTCCTCTATATAAAACCATTCCGAAGGCCAATTCTCGGACGCCTTCTTTGGGGTTCCGGATAAATATCCGGTCCCGGCGATGCGCCACACTTCGGCTCCGCCCACCTGATATATCGACCCCTCCTGAGAACGGGGTACCAGGCAGAATAGCCTCTTCCACAGCGCGAAATGAGCCTCAACACCCAAAAACAGCTCGCAAAGGGCTACGAAGCCCGCGATATGCAATATGGAGGCAGGCGTGAGATTGTGCAGCTGGAGACCATAGAACTCCAGGAGCCCCCGGAGAAACGGATGAATTGGAAATCCAAGCCCTCTTATTAAATAAGGGACGAGGCATACCCGCTCTTCTTTGGAGGGATTGGGGGCCCTCTCCACTTGCTCTTCGCCATTATAGGTGGCAAGTCCGGCTCGAACCGGGTTCATATAGGCCGGGGGGAGAAATCCCTTGGTCTGGAGCATCACTAGCTCGCTATGCGGGATGGAGCATCTCTCCCAATCTCCAGGCTTAGGACTGGAAGGGCGAGAGGAGGAGTCGCGACGGCTGGCCATGGTGGAATAGGCCTTTGTCGGATGCGCTCTGATGAGTACTCGCAGAGGGGAGAAGGTGTGGTTTGGATCTAAATCCTCATCCCTTTAAATAGGCGGCTCATTTACGCGGCTAGGGGTGTGAATGTAAAAACACCCAGACTTTTCGTATTCGTTTGGCACGTGGAAGGCGGCCATTATTGGGCGTAGAAGCCAAGGAGCGCTACATTTACAAGAAACCGCACATTATTCAACAGGTACACGGAATTTGGAAGAGAACCCGCCTTGCAATGCCGAACACAATTTGCGCGCCGGACTCGTCCTCATTGTAGCCTGGTTCGGGGGCTACTGAGGGAGTCCTGGATTAGGGGGTGTCCGGATAGCCGGACTATACCTTCAGCCGGACTCCTGGACTATGAAGACACGAGATTGAAGTCATCGTCCCGTGTCCGGATGGGACTTTCCTTGGCGTGGAAGGCAAGCTTGGCGATGCGGATATTCAGATCTCCTACCATTGTAACCGACTTTGTGTAACCCTAACCCTCTCCGGTGTCTATATAAACCGGAGGGTTTTAGTCCGTAGGACGAACTTCAACATACAACAATCATACCATAGGCTAGCTTCTAGGGTTAGCCTCCTTGATCTCGTGGTAGATCTATTCTTGTACCACCCATATTATCAATATTAATCAAGCAGGACGTAGGGTTTTACCACCATCAAGAGGGCCCGAACCTGGGTAAAACATTGTGTCCCTTGTCTCCTGTTACCATCCGCCTAGACGCACAGTTCGGGACCCCCTACCCGAGATCCGCCGGTTTTGACACCGACAAAGATCCTTATCGGTCGGTCAAACCGCATAACAACATACGTTATTCCCTTTGTCATCGGTATGTTACTTGCCCGAGATTCGATCATCTATATCATCATACCTAGTTCAATCTTGTTTCCGGAAAGTCTCTTTACTCGTTCCGTAATGCATCATCCCGCTACTAACTCCTTAGTCACATTGCTTGAAAGGCTTATAGTGATGTGCATTACCGAGAGGGCCCAGAGATACCTCTCCGAAACACATAGTGACAAATCCTAATCTTGATCTATGCCAACTCAACAAACACCTTCGGAGACACCTATAGAGCATCTTTATAATCACCCAGTTACATTGTGACGTTTGATAGCACAAAAAGTGTTCCTCCGGTATTCGGAAGTTGCATAATCTCATAGTAAGAGGAATATGTATAAGTCATGAAGAAAGCAATAGCAATAAAACTAAACGATCATTATGCTAAGCTAGCGGATGGGTCTTGTCCATCACATCATTCTCTAATGATGTGATCCGTTCATCAAATGACAACACATGTCTATGGTTAGGACACTTGACCATCTTTGATTAACGAGCTAGTCAAGTAGAGGCATACTAGGGACACTATGTTTGTCTATGTATTCACACATGTACTATGTTTTCGGTTAATACAATTCTAGCATGACTAATAAACATTTATCATGATATAAGGAAATGTAAATAACAACTTTATTATTGCCTCTAGGGCATATTTCCTTCAGTCTCCCACTTGCACTAGAGTCAATAATAGAGATTACATAGTAATGATTCTAACACCCATGGAGTCTTGGTGTTGATCATGTTTTGCTCGTGGAAGAGGCTTAGTCAACGGGTCTGCTACATTCAGATCCGTATGTATTTTGCAAATCTCTATGTCTCCCTCCTAGACTTGATCGCGGATGGAATTGAAGTGTCTCTTGATGTGTTTGGTTCTCTTGTGAAATCTGGATTCCTTCGCCAAGGCTATTGCTCCAGTATTCTCACAAAATATTTTTATTGTACCTGATGCACTAGGTATTAAACCTAGATCGGATATGAACCCTTTCATCCAGACTCCTTCATTTGCTGCTTCCGAAGCAGCTATGTACTCCACTTCACACGTAGATCCCGTCAGGATGCTCTGTTTGGAACTGCACCAACTGACAGCTCCACCATTCAATATAAATATGTATCCGGTTTGTGACTTAGAGTCATCTGGATCAGTGTCAAAGCTTGCATCGATGTAACCATTTACGACGAGCTCTTTGTCACCTCCATAAACGATAAACATTTCCTTAGTCCTTTTCAGGTATTTCAGGATGTTCTTGACCGCTGTCCAGTGATCCACTCCTGGATTACTTTGGTACCTCCCTGTTAAACTAATAGCAAGGCACACATCAGGTCTAGTACACAGCATTGCATACATGATAGAACCTATGGGTGAGGCATAGGGAATGACTTTCATTTTCTCTCTATTTTCTGCAGTGGTCGGGCATTGAGTCCGACTCAGCTTCACACCTTGTAACACAGGCAGGAACCCTTTCTTTGACTGATCCATTTTGAACTTCTTCAAAACTTTATCAAGGTATGTGCTTTGTGAAAGTCCAATTAAGCGTCTTGATCTATCTCTATAGATCTTGATGCCCAATATATAAGCAACTTCACCGAAGTCTTTCATTGAAAAATTCTTATTCAAGTATCCTTTTATGATATCCAGAAATTCTGTATTATTTCCAATCAACAATATGTCATCCACATATAATACTAGAAATTCTACAGAGCTCCCACTCACTTTCTTGTAAATACAAACTTCTACAAAAGTCTTTATAAAACCATATGCTTTGATCACACTATCAAAGCGTATATTCCAACTCCGAGAGGCTTGCACCAGTCCATAAATGGATCGCTGGAGCTTGCACACTTCGTTAGCTCCTTTAGGATCGACAAAACCTTCTGGTTGCATCATATACAACTCTTCTTTAAGATATCCATTAAGGAATGCATTTTTCACATCCATTTGCCAAATTTCATAATCATAAAATGCAGCAATTGCTAACATGATTCAGACAGACTTAAGCATCGCTAAGGGTGAGAAGGTCTCATCGTAGTCAACTCCTTGAACTTGTCAAAAACCTTTCGTAACAAGTCGAGCTTTGTAAACAGTAACATTACCGTCAGCGTTAGTCTTCTTCTTGAAGATCCATTTATTCTCTATGGCTTGCCGATCATCGCGCAAGTCAACCAAAGTCCATACTTTCTTCTCATACATGGATTCCATCTCAGATTTCATGGCCTCAGGCCATTTCGCGGAATCTGGGCTCATCGCTTCCTCATAGTTCGTAGGTTCATCATGGTCAAGTAACATGACCTCTAGAACAGGATTACCATACCACTCTGGTGCGGACCATACCTTGATTGACCTACGAGGTTCAGTAGTAACTTGATCTGAAGTTTCATGATCACCATCATTAGCTTCCTCATTGATTGGTGTAGGAATCACCGGAACTGATTTCTATGATGTACTACTTTCCAATTCGGGATAAGGTACAATTACTTCATCAAGTTCTACTTTCCTCTCACTCACTTCTTTCGAGAGAAACTCCTTCTCTAGAAAGGATCCATTCTTAGCAACAAGTATCTTGCCTTCGGATCTGTGATAGAAGGTGTACCCAACAGTCTCCTTTGGGTATCCTATGAAGACACATTTCTCTGATTTGGGTTCGAGCTTATCAGGTTGAAGTTTTCACATAAGCATCGCAGCCCCAAACTTTAAGAAACGACATCTTAGGTTTCTTGCCAAACCACAGTTCCTATGGTGTCGTCTCAACGGATTTAGATGGTGCCCTATTTAACATGAATGCAATCGTCTCTAAAGCATAACCCCAAAACGATAGTGGTAAATCGGTAAGAGACATCATAGATCGCACCATATCTAATAAAGTAGGTTATGACGTTCGGACACACCATTACGCTGTGGTGTTCCGGGTGGCGTGAGTTGCGAAACTATTCCACATTGTTTCAAATGAAGACCAAACTCATAACTCAAATATTCACCTCCACGATCAGATCGTAGAAATTTTATTTTCTTGTTACGATGATTTTCCACTTCACTCTGAAATTCTTTGAACTTTTCAAATGTTTCAGACTTATGTATCATTAAGTAGATATATCCATATCTGCTCAAATCATCTGTGAAGCTCAGAAAATAACGATACCGCCGCGAGCCTCAACACTCATTGGATCGCATACATCAGTATGTATTATTTACAATAAGTCAGTTGCTCGCTCCATTGTTCCGGAGAATGGAGTCTTAGTCATCTTGCCCATGAGGCATGGTTCGCAAGCATCAAGTGATTCCAAAAGCCCATCAGCATGTAGTTTTTTCATGCGCTTTACACCAATATGACCTAAACGGTAGTGCCACAAATAAGTTGCACTATCATCATTAAACTTGCATCTTTTGGCTTCAATATTATGAATATGTGTATCACTACAATCGAGATTCAACAAAAATAGACCACTCATCAAGGGTGCATGACCATAAAAGATATTACTCATATAAATAGAACAACCATTATTCTCAGATTTAAATGAATAACCGTCTCGCATCAAACAAGATCTAGATATAATGTTCATGCTCAACGCTGGCACCAAATAACAATTATTCAGGTCTAAAACTAATCCCGATGGTAGATGTAGAGGTAGCATACCGACGGCGATCACATCGACTTTGGAACCATTTCCCATGCGCATCGTCACCTCGTCCTTAGCCAATCTTCGTTCAATCCGTAGCCCCTGTTTCGAGTTGCAAATATGAGCAACAGAACTAGTATCAAATACCCTGGCGCTACTACGAGCATTAGTAAGGTACACAACAATAACATGTATATCAAATATACCTTTCACTTTGACATCCTTCTTATTCGCCAAATACTTGGGGCAGTTCCGCTTCCAGTGACCGGTCACTTTGAAGTAGAAGCACTCAATTTCAGGCTTAGGTCCATACTTGGGCTTCTTCACTTGAGCAGCAACTTGCTTGTCTTTCTTCTTGAAGTTCCCCTTCTTCCCTTTGCCCTTTTTCTTGAAACTAGTGGTCTTGTTAACCATCAACACTTGATGTTCCTTCTTGATTTCTACATCTGCAGCCTTTAGCATCGCGAAGAGCTCGGGAATTTTCTTATCCATCCCTTGCATATTATAGTTCATCACGAAGCTTTTGTAGCTTGGTGACAGTGATCGAAGAACTCTGTCAATGACACTATCATCAGGAAGATTAACTCCCAATTGAGTCAAGTGGTTGTGGTATCCAGACATTCTGAGTATATGTTCACTGACAGAACTATTCTCCTCCATCTTGCAGCTATAGAACTTATTGGAGACTTCATATCTGTCAATTCGGGCATTAGCTTGAAATATTAACTTCAACACCTGGAACATCTCATATGCTCCATGACGTTCAAAATGTCTTTGAAGTCCCGATTCTAAGCCATAAAGCATATCACGCTGAACTATCGAGTAGTCATCGGCTTTGCTCTGCCAGACGTTCATAACGTCCAGAGTTGCTCCTGCAGCGGGTCTTGCACCTAGCGGTGCTTCCAGGATGTAATTCTTTTGTGCAGCAGTGAGGATAATCCTCAAGTTACGGACCCAGTCCGTGTAGTTGCTACCATCATCTTTCAACTTAGCTTTCTCTAGGAACGCATTAAAATTCAAAGGAACGGTAGCACGGACCATTGATCTACAACAACCTAGACATGCAAAAACTATCAGGTACTAAGTTCATGATAAATTAAAGTTCAATTAATCATATTATTTAAGAACTCCCACTTACATAGACATCCCTCTAATCATCTAAATGATCACGTGATCCAAATCAACTAAACCATGTCCGATCATCACATTAGACGGAGTAGTTTTCAATGGTGAACATCACTATCTTGATCATATCTACTATATGATTCATGTTTGACCTTTCGGTCTCAGTGTTCCGAGGCCATATCTGCATATGCTAGGCTCATCAAGTTTAACCAGAGTATTCTACACGTGCAAAACTGGCATGCACCCGTTGTATGTGAACATAGAGCTTATCACACCCGATCATCATGTGGTGTGTCGGCACGACGAACTATAGCAACTGTGCATACTCAGGGAGAACACTTATACCTTGAAATTTAGTGAGGGGTCATCTTATAATGCTACCGCCGTACTAATCAAAATAAGATGCATAAAAGATAAACATCATATGCAATCAAAATATGTGACATGATATAGCCATCATCATCTTGTGCCTTTGATCTCCATCTCCAAAGCACCGTCATGATCTCCATCGTCACCGGCTTGACACCTTGATCTCCATCGTAGCATCGTTGTCGTCTCGCCAACTATTGCTTCTATGACCATCGCTACCGATTAGTGATAAAGTAAAGCAATTACATGGCGATTGCATTTCATACAATAAAGCGACAACCATAAGGCTCCTGCCAGTTGCCGATAACGGTTACAAAACATGATCATCTCATACAACAATTTATATCTCATCACGTCTTGACAATATCACATCACAACATGCCCTGCAAAAACTAGTTAGATGTCCTCTACTTTGTTGTTGCAAGTTTTACGTGGCTGCTACGGGCTTCTAGCAAGAACCATTCTTACCTATGCATCAAAACCACAACGATTTTTTATCAAGTGTGTTGTTTTAACCTTCAACAAGGACCGGCCATAGTCAAACTCGATTCAAATAAAGTTGGAGAAACTCACACCCGCTAGCCACATGTGTGTGAAGCACGTCGGTAGAACCAGTCTCATGAACGCGGTCATGTAGTGTCGGTCCGGGCCACTTCATCCAACAATACCGCCGAATCAAAGTAAGACGTTGGTGGTAATAAATATGACTATCATCGCCCATAACTCTTTGTGTTCTACTCGTGCATATAACATCTACGCATAGACATCGTTCAGATGCCAGGAATGCAGTATTTCAAAAAAATTCTTACGATCACGCAAGATCTATCTAGGAGATGCATAGCAACGATAGGGGAGAGTGTGTCCACGTACCCTCGTAGACCAAAAACGGAAGCGTTTAGTAACGCAGTTGATGTAGTCGAACGTCTTCACGATCCAACCGATCCAAGTACCGAACGTACGGCACCTCCGTGTTTAGCACACGTTCAGCATGATGACATACATCGAGATCTTGATCCAGTTGAGGACGAGGGAGAGTTCCGTCAGCAAGACGACTGATACATCTCCAACGTATCTATAATTTTTTATTGTTCCATGCTATATTATATTCTGTTTTGGACATTAATGGGCTTTATTATACACTTTTTATTATTTTGGGGACTAACCTATTAACCGGAGGCCCAGCCCAGAATTGCTGTTTTTTTGCCTATTCCAGAGTTTCGTAGAAAAAGAATATCAAACGGAGTCCAAACGGAATGAAACCTTCGGGAACATGATTTTCGGAACGAACGTGATCCAGAGGACTTGGACTCTATGTCAAGACATCAACCAGGAAGGCACGAGGTAGGGGGGCGCGCCTACCCCCATGGGCGCGCCCTCCACCCTCGTGGGCCCCATGTTGCTCCACCGACGTACTTCTTCCTCCTATATATACCTAGGTACCCCCAAACAATCAGATACGGAGCCAAAAACCTAATTCCACCGCCGCAACCTTCTGTACCCATGAGATCCCATCTTGGGGCATTTTCTAGAGCTCCGCCGGAGGGGGCATCGATCACGGAGGGCTTCTACATCAACACCATAGCCTCTTCGATGATGTGTGAATAGTTTACCTCAGACCTTCGGGTCCATAGTTACTAGCTAGATGGCTTCTTCTCTCTTTTTGGATCTCAATACAAAGTTTTCCACGATTCTCGTGGAGATCTATTCGATGTAATCTTCTTTTGCGGTGTGTTTTTTGAGACTGATGAATTGTGGGTTTATGATCAAGTTTATCTATGAACAATATTTGAATCTTCTCTGAATTCTTTTATGTATGATTGGTTACCTTTGCAAGTCTCTTCGAATTATCAGTTTGGTTTGGCCTACTAGATTGATCTTCTTGCTGCTTAGCTTTGGGTTCAATCTTGCGGTGTCCTTTCCCAGTGACAGTAGGGGCAGCAAGGCACGTATTGTATTGTTGCCATCGAGGATAACAAGATGGGGTTTATATCATATTGCATGAGTTTATCCCTCTACATCATGTCATCTTACTTAAAGCATTACTCTATTCTTTGAACTTAATACTCTAGATGCATGCTGGATAGTGGTCGATGTGTGGAGTAATAGTAGTAGATGCAGGCAGGAGTCGGTCTACTTGTCTCGGACGTGATGCCTATATACATGATAATACCTAGATATTCTCACAACTATGCTCAATTCTATCAATTGCTCAACAGTAATTTGTTCACCCATCGTAATACTTACGCTCTCGAGAGAAGCCACTAGTGAAACCTATGGCCCCCGGGTCTATCTTCCATCATATTAATCTTCCAACACTTAGTTATTTTTATTGCCTTCTATTTTACGTTGCATCTTTATCATAAAAATACCAAAAATATTATCTTATCATATCTATCAGATCTCACTGTCGTAAGTGACCGTGAAGGGATTGACAACCCCTTTATTGCATTGGTTGCGAGGATTTTTTTTTGTTTGTGTAGGTGCAAGGGACTCGTGCGTGGCCTCCTATTGGATTGATACCTTGGTTCTCAAAAACTGATAGAAATACTTACGCTACTTTGCTGCATCACCCTTTCCTCTTCACGGGAAAACCAATTCAGTGCTAAAGAGGTAGCAACGGCGTGGCGACGGTGATGATGAAGTTACCGGTGCAGGGCTTCGCCTAAGCACTATGACGATATGACCGAGGTGTTAAACTGTGGAGGGGGGCACCGCACACGGCTAAGAGATTGTCTGTTGTGCTTTGGGGTGCCCCCTGCCCCGTATATAAAGGAGGGAGGACGAGGCCGCCCCCCTAGAGGCGCGCCAAGTGTGGGGAGTCCTACTAGGACTCCCAAGTCCTAGTAGGATTCCTCTTTCTTTTTTCTTTTTTCAAAGTAGCAAAGGGGGAAAGAGAGAAGGAGTAGGAGAGGGAAAGGGGGGGGCGCTGCCCTCACCCCTTGTCCAATTCGGATTGGCAAGGGGTGGGGGCGCCACCTCCTATGGCCGGCCCTCTCTCCTCCACTAAGGCCCATGTTGGCCCATTACCTTCCTGGAGGGTTCCGATAACCTCCCGGTACTCCGAAACTTCCCGAAACCATTCTGGTGTCCGAATGTAACCTTCCAATATATGAATCTTTATCTATCGACCATTTCGAGACTCCTTGTCATGTGCGTGATCTCATCCGGGACTCTGAACAAACTTCAGTCATCAAATCACATAACTCATAATACAAATCGTCATCGAACGTTAAGCGTGCGGACCCTACAGGTTTGACAACTATGTAGACATGACCGAGACACATCTCCGGTCAATAATCAATAGCGGAACCTGGATGCTCATATTGGCTCCTACACATTCTATGAAGATCTTTATCGGTCGGTCAAACCGCATAACAACATACGTTATTCCCTTTGTCATCGGTATGTTACTTGCCCGAGATTCGATCGTCGGTATCATCATACCTAGTTCAATCTCGTTACCGGCAAGTCTCTTTACTCGTTCCGTAATGCATCATCCCGCAACTAACTCATTAGTCACATTGCTTGCAAGGCTTATAGTGATGTTCATTATTGAGAGGGCCCAGAGATACCTCTCCGAAACACGGAGTGACAAATCCATCTTGATCTATGCCAACTCAACAAACACCTTTAGAGACACCTGTAGAGGATCTTTATAATCAACCAATTACGTTGTGACGTTTGATAGCACTCAAAATGTTCCTCCGGTATTTGGGAGTTGCATAATCTCATAGTCAGAGGAATATGTATAAGTCATGAAGAAAGTAATAGCAATAAAACTAAACGATCATTATGCTAAGCTAACGGATGGGTCTTGTCTATCACATCATTCTCTAATGATGTGATCACGTTCATCAAATGACAACACATGTTTATGGTTAGGAAATTTAACCATCTTTGATTAACGAGCTAGTCAAGTAAAGGCATACTAGGAACACTATGTTTGTCTACGTATTCACACATGTACTAAGTTTTCGGTTAATACAATTCTAGCATGAATAATAAACATTTATCATGATATAAGGAAATATAAATAAAAATTTATTATTACCTCTAGGGCATATTACCTTCAGTAGATCGAGTCGGGGACGATGATACCCCTGGAGCTCCGGCAGACCAGCGAGCCGCCAGCACCACCGTGTCCAGATCGCCGGCCACGCCGGGCCGCCGCCATCGCCCGCGCCGTCCGGTAGTCACCAGATCCGGGATGGGCACCAGTCGGACCAACGAGTGCGCCGCCACCCAGCCATGGGATCGCCGCCCCGGCCACCGGCGCCCCCTGTGCAGCCGGGCGATTCCCATCAGCACTACCACAGGTGCCGCCGCACCGCGCCGCTGTGGCCCGAAGTGGGGGACGCACCTCCGTGGATCTGGGCGCCCGTGCCACCCATGGATCCGAGGGAGAGGGAAGAGGCCCTCCGCCACCGCGTCGCACGCACGGGCTTGGCCCAGCGCCGACCACCTGCGGCGGCGGAGGGGAGGACGAGGCATGAGAGGAGTCGCTGGCGGCGGCGGTTGGATCCCCCCGAGTAGCCTGCGAGAGGGGCGACGCGAGGGACACCAAGGTCAAAGATGATGTTCAACTTTTACAGGAAATGGAAGAAATGGATTCTTTCTGATGAAGAACACCAACCGGAGGAGATGATTGATGAAGCTTATGAGCGGTATGTGACAAAAAAGGATGAAGAAATAAAACAAGAACACAAACGTGCCAAGCGAATCGATCCTGATGCTGATGCAGGTTTGTTTAGAGGTAGGTGAAGATGATGGTAGCAACGTTGGCATCGATCAAGGTTCTGACAAAGATCAAGGCAAGAGACCAACCCCCTTTTATCTTGTCTAGATATAGAGAAGCCAGCGGAAGAGCAAGATGTAAGAGCAGTGGTTCAGTCAGGATATGTTCATATAAGCAGGAAGAAGGGGAAGGGTGGCAAAGGAGACGCCAAAGTGGGAAAGGGATGAAGGGTTCCGCGGGCGAGAAGAAATGAGGCATTCGAGGGAAAGCTGAGAAGTTCAGCAGCAGAGTTAGTTTAGCAAGGCATAGACCATTGAGTCAAGTTAGTATAGCAAGGCATGAATGAGTAACTAGGCATTATGTGAGATCCGAGCATTTATGTGCTCAAAACAGATAACAATTCCGATGTAGTCTACTAAACCATGTGGACAATCAAGGCATTTGTCTAAGAGAACATTTTCTCCATCAGTTCCTTTCCTCATTTTTTCCACTGCTTTTCATATAATTGTGTCACTGGCATAATGAGGAAGACAATTGGTGTCCGATCTAGTTGATGACAAATTGCTCCTACTCATTCTGAATGTCAAATTGGCAGCGTATTTTTTTTTTGAAAGATTCATCTTACAGCAGTGTTCTCCTTGTTACATAATCTACATGATATAGACAGTAGTAGGTTTGCTGTTTGTGAGATTCCCACATGATCTTATCAAATTTGGCATTACATTGAAATATGATGAACAGATGAAGAGCAATTGGTCCGTGTTTCTGATAATCATGTAATGATTTCCAATGAAACACTCAACACTTCTGATTCAAAAAGCACATGATTGACGTGTGTGGATCGATGGACGTGTGTGGCCGCTGGATCGTAGTCAAAACAACTCGCCCCAAGTGCCACAACCGACGGTGACGACAGGTAGTACACCATTGAGATCATTGATGCACCATACTTGTGAGATAGTTGGATGGAATCGCTAGAATCAACGGTGTTGCACTGTCTCAAGAGAACTCACGAACCAGTATACCGATAGGAATTGTTCTCGACGTGAGCATGTCCGGGCCTACGCTAATATTAAAACAAGTAAACAACAAACACAAAAGGACGCAATAAAAGGGTAGAAGCTTGGACGTATTGATGCAAACTATGTTGACTGAAGAAACAAATATGGAAATGGCTACATATAAGTCGCCTGACTTTTATATTTGGGTCAATGGACCGTTTCAGACCGTTGGATGAAGATCCTATGGTGCCTAACCCTTCTTCTTCCTCACCTCTTCCTCGGCAAACCGCCGCACGGGCCGCTGGCCCCCACCACCCACGGTTGGTGGCGCTCCCGTGACCGCCTCGCCGCCCTGCCCTCCCCTGAACCACCACCCGCCACCGGTCTTCCGCCGCCCTGGCCATCCCTCTAGCCCCCCCCCCCCCCCCTCCGCATCGAGTTTTTTCTCTGACGAAGTCCCACCAGCGCCGTCCACCCTGAACACTAAGATAGATAATAGGGTGATGATGGTGAGCCCCTTCCTTCTCTTTCCTCCCCTCCGGCCTTCCTCAGGCGAATTTCTTCAGAGATATATACTGCTTAGGAAGCATGGATATATGGAAAGATCAATTTTATGACATGCTTTATGATGTTTAGGGGTGAATCGTAAATTAGGTATAACTGGGTAAATAGTCTGAAACACGGGATGCTATCAGATATAATGGCAAAAAGATGAATATGAATTAATAAAATAGAAGTACATCATGCAAACAGGGCATTACAATTAGTACCTAATTTCGCAAAATAGATATGCCCCATAGGTAATGTGAAAAAATTGACTGGAATCTTGAGCAACATATATGATAAATGTAGGAAGTACGAGGGCATTGTTTAAATAACAATGACAATGAAAATGAGAAGAAGATAGTCTCTATGGTGGCAAATAATTTAGACCAAAGAAGCACATAGTATACCTCATAAGCATGAAAATTGTGTTATCTCAACATTACTAATCTTAATTGGAAGCACACAAATTTGAAATGGAAATTCACAACTATGGCCGCCAACATGTGGGTGCATATTTGTATGATCTACATACTAATTACATCGGAATTCATTGATGATTTTGAAACATTATTATTGTTCGGTGGAAGCATCAAATTTTGAAATATGAAACAAACTTTTTTTGCCACCAACTCAGGATACATATTTTTGGAATCTCTGTATACAGGAAGCAGTGAAAGAACACTTTCTGAACATTCACCATATTCATTGGAAGCACAGAAGAGTGACACCTCTGAAATAGTTCGAGGACCTAGGATTCACTTCACTCATATGAAACCACTAGGCACGATTAATGTGCATATAGCTATGGGTGATTGAATTATGTAATAACTTCATCAACAGATGAATGACCTGACATATGAATTATAGGCGGGTAATGAACGTAAATTACAATCAATAATCGGTTGCTGGCTGAATTACAAACAATATTGCATTGCAAATTAATGGGCTCATAGCGCAGTGGTGGTGGCGTTGTGTTTTCGCCTATCCGACCTGAGTTTCAACCCCTCTTAGGTCCAATTATGTGTCTCACATTCTTTCTTTAAATAATGCCGTGGGGTTCCTCCGCCGTTGGTCTAATTTGGAGGATGGTGTGCCCGGGCTGCTTGAGGAAGGAGGAGCGCGCGGGGGAGGGGGGAGCTGGCTGTGCTCTAAACGAAGAGAGGAGAGAAGGAGGAGCAAGGGCGGAGCCGGGTGGAAAGAGGATCCATTGAGGCAAGGCGAGCGAGTTGGGTGCGCTCGAGGTGGAGGAAGAGCTCCACACGTACGTACGGACGTTGCGGGAGTCAGCTCCCTGCTGATTGATTTCTTTATTATTTCCTTATTTCCAAAAGAAGGACGACTCTGGAGCGTTGGGTTTCAATTAGATCGACCATGTTCTACTGGTCTGATGTTGGAGTATTATCAGACTATAGATAGAAAGTGTTTTCTTAGTTTATACTCCCCCTGTTTCAAAATAAGTGTCATGGTTTTAGTTTAATTTTGAACTAAAATCATGGCACTTACTCAACAGGCTTACAATCTGAGTTCATAAAGGCAGTTAATTATTTTTCTAAATATAGTTTATGAGGAGACACCTCCTCCTATTCTCATTAGCATGTTAAACACAAAAGTGAGCAATACCATTTGCCTCTCTACCAATATAAGAGAAACTAAAACACCCAAAAAACCCAGCAGAGCTCTTTCAGAAATTAAAACTCATTAGGTTGTTGATCGTTTGAAAAATGCATCAACTCGACATGAAGCATGGAAATTGATCCGATGGAGTCGAGTATGTACCCTGTACACTTTTCATGCATAATAAAAGCATGCCTTGTCGCCTTTCTCATAAATAAATAAATAGTGTTACAGAAATTATTAAACCACTGATTTTCAAGCAAAGATTATCAAACCACTAGCTCCGGAGAAAATATCCACATGGAACTATGGAGATCAATGTTTCTCCAGCTCGGGCTCACAATTTGGGATTCATATCGTATTTTTCACCACTATCGATAAAATGAAGAGCATCACGGTACCCGTCTTCACAGGTATGAATGGACTTGCAGAAGAATCTGCTGATGAAAAGTGCTTTGCCGCCTAGCCCACCTGAAACCGGCACCCGGTGTACATCATCGTTGACATCCATCTCATAAACCTCCACCTTGCTAGTGAAGTTGATACTATATGGAGGCCAATGCAATTGTCTCTTCACCATGAGCAGTTTCCCATGTGACTCAATCAGGTATCGAATGACGGTGATGATATCCTTGGGTTCATATGGAACCTCATCATCTAACCAACATGTAGCGCCCTCGAGAATCATGCCATCGCCAGTTTTCTTCCGAAGTTCATCTAAGGTGCGCTCCTCAGAATCCTCGCTCACTGCCTCGGTATGGTCCTCAAAACTATTTGTGACATCATTCTTACGGCCCTTATCATTTTTCCCACTGCTTTTCATATAATTGTGACACTGGCATAATTAGGAATACAATTGGCCGATCTATTTGATGACAAATTGCTCCTACTCATTCTGAATGTCAAATCGGCAGCATATATGTTTTTTTTGAAAGATTCATCTTACAACAGTGTTCTCCCTGTTACATAATCTACATGATATAGACAGTAGAAGGTTTGCTGTTTGTGAGATTCCCTCATGATTTTATCAAATTTGGCATTAGATAAAATATGATGAATAGATGAAGAGCAATTGGTCCGTGTTTCTGATAATCATGTAATGATTTCCAATGAAACACTCAACACTTCTGATTCAAAAAGCACATGATTGACGTGTGTGGCCGCTGGATCGTAGTCAAAACAACTCGCCCCAAGTGCCGCAACCGACCACGACGGCAAGTAGTACACCATTGAGATCAATGATGCGCCATACTAACGAGATAGTTCGATGGAATCGCTAGAATGAACGGTGCTGCACTCGTCTCAAGAGAACTCGGGAACCAGTATACCGATAGGAATTGTTCTCGACGTTACCATGTCCGGGTCTACTATAAAAATAAAATTCCTAGGAAATTAAAACAACAAACACAAAATGACACAATAAAAGGGTAGAAGCATGGATCTATTGATGCAAACTATGTTGATAGAAGAAACAAATATGGAAATAGTGGAAATGGCTACATATAAGTCGCCTGACTTTTATATTTGGGTCAGTGGACCGTTTCAGACTATTGGATGAAGATCCTACGGCGCCTAACCCTTCTTCTTCCTCACCTCTTCCTCGACAGACCGCCGGATGGGCCGCTGGCCCCACCACCCACGGCCAGCGGCGCTCCCGCGGCCGCCTCGCCGCCCTGCCCTCCCCTGAACCACCACCCACCGCCGGTCTTCCGCCACCCCGGCCATCCCTCTAGCCCCCTCCACGTCGAGTTTTTTCTCCAATGAAGCCCCACCACCGCCGTCCACCCTGAACCCTAAGATAGATAATAGGGTGATGACGGTGAGCCCCTTCCTTCTCTTTCCTCCCCTCCGGCCTTCCTCAGGTGAATTTCTTTGGTAATCTCAAAATCGGCTGACCCATTAGCTAAAGTCAGTCGATTGACTTTTAGCTAATGTGAACATATATATACTGCTTAGGAAGCATGGATATATAGAAGGATCAATTTTATGACATGATTTATGATGTTTAGGGGTGAATTGCAAATTTAGGATAACTGGGTAAATAGTTTGAAACACGGGATGCTGTCAAATATAATGGCAAAAGATGAATATGAATTAACAAAATAGAAGTACATCATGCAAGCAGGGCATTACAATAAGTACCTAATTTTGCAAAATAGATGTGCCCCATAGGTAATGTGAAAAAATTGACTGGAATCTTGAGCAACATATATGATAAATGTAGGAAGTACGAGGGCATTGTTTAAATTACAGTGACAATGAAAATGAAAAGAAGAAAGTCTCTATGGTGGCAAATAATTTAGACCGAAGAAGCATATAGCATACCTTAGAAGCATGAAAATTGTGTTATCTCAACATTACTAATCTTAACTGGAAGCACACAAATTTGAAATGGAAATTCACAATATGGCCGCCAACATGTGGCTGCATATTTGTGTGATCTACATACTAATTACATCAAAATTCATTGATGATTTTGAAACATTATTATTGTTAGGTGGAAGCATCAAATTTTTAAATATGAAACAAACTTTTTTTGCCACCAACTCAGGATACATATTTTTTAAATCTCTGTATACAGGAAGCAGTGAAAGAACACTTTCTGAACATTCACCATATTCATTGGAAGAACAGAAGAGTGACACCTCTAAAATAGTTCGAGGACCTAGGATTCACTTCACTCATATGAAACCACTAGGCACGATTGATATGCATATAGCTATGGGTGATTGAATTATGTAATAACTTCATAACAGATGAATGACCTGACATATGAATTCTAGGCGGGTAATGAATGTTAATTACAATCAATAATTGGTTGCTGGATGAATTAGAAACAATATTGCATTGCAAAAATAACGGGCTCATAGCGCAGTGGTGGTGGCGCTGTGTTTTCGCCTATCCGACCTGAGTTTCAACCCCTCTTAGGTCCAATTATGTGTCTCACATTCTTTCTTTAAATAATGTCGTGGGGTTCCTCCACCATTGATCTAATTTGGAGGATGGGGTGCCCGGGCTGCTTGAGGAAGAAGGAGCGCACGGGGGGAGGGGGGTTGGCCGGTGAGCTGGCTGTGCTCTAGACGAAGAGAGGAGAGAAGGAGGAGCAAGGGCGGAGCCGGGTGGAAAGAGGATCCATTGAGGCAAGGCGAGCGAGCTGGGTGCGCTCGAGGTGGAGGAAGAGCTCCACACGTACGTATGGAGTTGCGGGAGTCAGCTCCCTGCTAATTGATTTCTTTATTATTTCCTTATTTCCAAAAGAAGGACGACTCTGGAGCGTTGGGTTTCAATTAGATCGACCATGTTCTACTGGTCTGATGTTGGAGTATTATCAGACTATAAATAGAAAGTGTTTTCTTAGTTTATACTCCCCCGTTTCAAAATAAGTATTGTGGTTTTAGTTTAATTTTGAACTAAAATCATGGCACTTACTCAACGGGCTTACAATCTGAGTTCATAAAGCCAGTTAATTATTTTTCTAAATATAGTTTATGAGGAGACACCTCCTCCTATTCTCATTAGCATGTTAAACACAAAAGTGAGCAATACCATTTGCCTCTCTACCAATATAAGAGAAATTAAAACACCCAAAAAACCCAGCGAGCTCTTTCAGAAATTAAAACTCATTAGGTTGTTGATCGTTTGAAAAATACATCAACTCGACATGAAGCATGGAAATTGATCCGATGGAGTCGAGTATGTACCGTGTACACTTTTCATGCATAATAAAAGCATGCCTTGTGGCCTTTCTCACAAATAAATAAATAGTTTTACAGAAATTACTAAACCACTGATTTTCAAGCAAAGATTATCAAACCACTAGCTCCGGAGAAAATATCTACATGGACCTATGGAGATCAATGTTTCTCCAGCTCGGGCTCACAATTTAGGATTTCATATCGTATTTTTCACCACTATCGATAAAATGAAGAGCATCATGGTACCTATCTTCACAGGTATGAATGGACTTGCGGAAGAATCTGCTGATGAAAATGAAGGAAATATGCCCTAGAGGCAATAATAAAGTTATTATTTATTTCCTTATATCATGATAAATGTTTATTATTCATGCTAGAATTGTATTAACCGGAAACATAATACATGTGTGAATACATAGACAAACAGAGTGTCACTAGTGCCTCTACTTGACTAGCTCTCGTTAATCAAAGATGGTTATGTTTCCTAACCATGGACAAAGAGTTGTTATTTGATTAACAGGATCACATCATTAGGTGAATGATCTGATTGACATGACCCGTTCCATTAGCTTAGCACCCGATCATTTAGTATGTTGCTATTGCTTTCTTCATGACTTATACATGTTCCTATGACTATGAGATTATGTAACTCCCGTGTGCCGGAGGAACACTTTGTGTGCTACCAAACGTCACAACGTAACTGGGTGATTATAAAGGTGCTCTACAGGTGTCTCCAAAGGTACATGTTGGGTTGACGTATCTCGATGCGGCTATAGCTCCCACGTGTCGAGGCACGACTTAGAGACATAACCGCATTGAAAGCAATGTCGCAAATTAGGCAATCATCACAACATCCCGTGTAATATATATATTAAAAGGGGAGATACAATAGTTGGCTTACACTCGCCACGTCACATCAAAGTACATAAATAACATACATCATCCAAACACTCATGGCCCGACTACGGCGCCAAAATAAAAGACAACCCAACAAGCGACATAGGTCCCGATCACCCCAACAGGGCACCACTACTGATCATCAGGAAAAGACACATAGTAACGCTGAGAATCCTCGTCGTACTCCCACTTGAGCTCAAGCGCGCCATCCGGAGCTGTATCATCTGTCCCTGCATCTGGTGTAATAGTAATCTATGAGCCACAAGGACTCAGCAATCTCGCACCCTCGCGATCAAGACTATTTAAGCTTAATAGGTAGGATGGGGGTAAATGTAAGTGGAGCTGCAGCAAGCGACTAGCATATATGGTGGCTAACTTATTCGCAAAAGAGAGCGAGAAGAGGAGGCAAAGCACGAGCGAGAAACTAGAGAGCAACCTGCGCAAACATTACTCGAACACCGTGTCCACTTCCCGGACTCTGCCGAGAAGAGTCCATCACGGTAACACACTCGGTTGATTCATTTTAATTAACTAAGGTTCAAGTTATCTACAATCGGACATTAACAAATTCCCATCTGCCCATAACCGCGGGCATGGCTTTCGAAAGATCAATCCCTGCAGGGGGGTCCCAACTTAGCCCATAACAAGCTCTCACGGTCAACGAAGGAATAGACCTCCACCCAAGACACACCGATCAGACTCGGTATCTCGGTACAACAAGACGATTCGACAGGTTCAAACAAGTCCAGCAACACCGCCCGAATGTGCCGACAAATCCCAATAGGAGCTGCACATATCTCGTTCTCAGGGCACACACAGATGAGACATCCTACGAGTAAAACCAACCCTCAAGTTGCCCCGAGGTGGCCCCGCAGTCTACTCGGTCGGACCAACACTCAGAGGAGCACTGGCCCGGGGGGGTTAAAATAAGATGACCCTCAGGCTCCGGAAACCTAAGGGAAAAAGAGGCTAGGTGGCAAATGGTAAAACCAATGTTGGGCATTGCTGGAAAAGCTTTAATCAAGGCGAACTATCAAGGGGTTCCCATAATAGCCCAACCGCGTAAGGGACGCAAAAATCCGGAAACATAACACCGATATGACGGAAACTGGGGCGGCAAGAGTGCAACAAAACACTAGGCGAGAGGCCGAGCCTTCCACCCTTTACCAAGTATATAGATGCATTAAGATAACATGGCAATATAATGATATCCCAACAGGTAAATAAATGTTCCAACAAGGAACGGCTCCAATCTTCACCTGCAACTAACAACGCTATAAGAGGGGCTGAGCAAAGCGGTAACATAGCCAATCAACGGTTTGCTAGGACAATGGTGGGTTAGAGGTTGAACATGGCAATTTGGGACGCTGACAAGCAAGTGGTAGGCATCATAGCATTGGCATAGCAAAAGAGCGAGCAAACTAGCATAGCAAAGATAGTAGTGATTTCGAGGGTATGATCATCTTGCCTGCACAGTTGTCAGAGTTGACTGGATCCTCAAAAGCAAAGACAATTAAATCCTCAGACGAATGAGTCAGTTGAATCCGTCTGGCTGCACAATCGAGCTGAGCCTTGTGCTTAGAGAGCCAATCCATCCCGAGAATAAGATCGATATCCGAATTACCAAGAACCACCAAAGAAGAGAGAAACTTGTAATCGCCCAACGTGATAGAGATATCGGGAGCAACCAAACTTGAAGTCAAAAGCTTGCCGGGAGAAACAACTTGCATGGCTTTGGGCATAATCTCAGTATCAACATTGTTCTTCGATGCAAACGGGCATGACAAGAAAGAATGCGACGCGCCAGTATCAAAAAGTACTTTTGCGGGAACATCATTAACAGGAAGGTTACCCATGATGACATCTGACGAATCCTCTGCCTGAGCTGTGTTCATCAAGTTGACCTTGGCGGACTTGGGGTTATGCTTGACCACTGCTGTACTTGCCGATCTTACGGGAGGAGGAGGAGGAAGATGCCTCTGGTTGAAACACTTGTTGGCGTAGTGACCCTTCTGTTGGCACTTGTTGCACGTGACCTCTGAAAGCGGACGGTAGTACGGAGCACTCGATCTTGCAGGTTGAGACGAAGACTTGTTCTGGAAGCCAGGGTTGGGTGGGTGGGAAGAACCACTGCCACCTTTGCTCTTCTGCTGATACGGCTGATGGAACGGAGGAGGAGGAAGCCAATACTTCTGCTGCTTGGCCACTTGAGTAGAGGAAGAAGGCGTAGTGTCTCTGACTCACTTCCTGGAAGCATCACACCTCAACTGAGCGGCCTCTTGCTTCAGTGCCATGTTGTAGAACTCATCGTACCTCAACGGCTCAAAGAGGACAAGAGCGAGATGAATTTCTTCACGGAGACCACCCCTGAACTGGTATATCATGCTCTTCTCATCAGGAACATCCTTCTTGGCAAAGCGAGCAAGCTTCTGGAACAACTTGTTGTAGTCATAGACAGACAAAGAGCCTTGCTTCAGATTGCGGAATTCCTCGCGTTTGCTTTCAGTCACACTCTGAGGGATGTGATGAGCTCGGAAATCTCGACGAAAATCATCCCAAGTGATCAAACGTCCACCTCTGGAATCCTTGTACTGCAGGAACCACTCTGCAGCCTGATCTTTGAGTTGGAAGGAAGCGAACTTGACGAAATCTTCAGGCTTGACGTTGCTGCATTCAAAATGCTTGCCCAGGTCCACTAGCCAATCGTCAGCATCGGTTGCCTCAACACAATTGCTGAACGTCTTTGGACCATTTGCAAGGAACTGGTTCAGTGTAGCAAAATGGTTCTGATTGTTGCCTTGATTCCCTTGACTGCCTTGATTTCGCTCTTGGAGGATTTGCATGATCAACTGTGTGTTTGCATTGGTTGCGGCCATCACAGCTTGCCAAGCCTCCGGAGGAGGTGGAGGTGGTGGCGGATCAGGATTCGGAGTCGTGCGCGTTGGAGGAGCCATCCTGAAGAGGTTGACCACCATTAGCACATAGATAGACAAATATTGAAGCTGAATCCAACTGAATGAAAATTGCAACATAAAGTCTTCACATCCGAACAAAATGAATGAATGCACTTCTCTTGAAGTGGTCACATATCCCTAAATTGCGAAGCCACGAAGAATTAGGTAGAAGAGGTAAATCAACAAGGGATGGAATCAACATATGACTTCGAAGCAACTCGAATACCACAACTCAAAATAAAACCAAGGATTGGCTTGCGAAATAAGCCGGAACAAACATATGATAGAGATTTCGTTCGAAGTTTTCGTGGTGGGACCTACACGGGCTCGATCGTACAGCACCATCATGTACAAGGCAGTGCACATGACATACGAAGCGTCCCCGAGTCAGCATGGCCAAGGACTCTTTAAGACACAACGAGACCACTGTAAAATCGACCGTGAATAGGCAAACCACTAGACATCGAACCCCAATTTCATATCATACATCTGTCGGAAAAGATATCCTAAGAGCTACTTGAATTCCCACCTATGAAACTCCTGAAACTTTCCGGTTATGCAATCAGGTGTTGGGGATACAGGGGAAGCATAATATCTCACCCAAACTAGCAATACCTACATCCAGCTGTATCCATCCTTCAACACATAACCAAGAAACCTTCGGAAATCATCTACCTCAACCTTCGAAAAGCATCCGTTATACAAGTTATGGCGATACTCCCGAACTCCCGCCCCAGTACTGGGTGGCGTCGAGGTTATCTCACCAACGAACTGCATAAAAGAGATTTTCGATGTCGGCGAACATATCTCAAGTATTCCAGAATTGCAACGATCAAATTATGATGACAACACCTCAGAGCTCAACTCCCCGGGACACTTCCACTAAACCCCTGACAGGAGGCACCAAGACAGTATTCTCATCATAAGCCATCGGAACAAATCCAAGATACTCGCGTGATCCTAAAAAAAATTTGTGAAATTTGAGAAGAGATGAGTCAAAACTCTATGTCACGATGCCTTACCAGAGCGATGAGGAGACTGGGAAGTAAAAAAGAATTCCTAAGCTCTCCGATATATAATTCCTAAATGACTCAAAACATTTTTTTCTAGACACAACTCGGCTGCTAAAAACGATCAATCGGTGGGGGCTCCTAAGGTCGGGGAAGGCTCTGATTACCAACTTGTAACGCCCTCGGTGCAGCTATAGCTCCCACGTGTCGAGGCACGACTTAGAGACATAACCGCATTAAAAGCAATGTCGCAAGTTAGGCAATCATCACAACATCCCATTTAATATATATATTAAAAGGGGAGATACAATAGTTGGCTTACACTCGCCACGTCACATCAAATTACATAAATAACATACATCATCCAAACACTCATGGCCCGACTATGGCGCCAAAATAAAAGACAACCCAACAAGCGACATAGGTCCCGATCACCCCAACAGGGCACCACTACTGATCATCAGGAAAAGACACATAGTAACGCTGAGAATCCTCGTCGTACTCCCACTTGAGCTCAAGCGCGCCATCCGGAGCTGTATCATCTGTCCCTGCATCTGGTGTAATAGTAATCTGTGAGCCACAGGGACTCAGCAATCTCGCACCCTCGTGATCAAGGCTATTTAAGCTTAATAGGTAGGATGGGGGTAAATGTAAGTGGAGCTGCAGCAAGCGACTAGCATATATGGTGGCTAACTTATTCGCAAAAGAGAGCGAGAAGAGGAGGCAAAGCACGAGCGAGAAACTAGAGAGCAACCTGCGCAAACATTACTCCAACACCGTGTCCACTTCCCGGACTCTGCCGAGAAGAGGCCATCACGGTAACACACTCGGTTGATTCATTTTAATTAATTAAGGTTCAAGTTATCTACAACCGGACATTAACAAATTCCCATCTGCCCATAACCGCGGGCACGGCTTTCGAAAGATCAATCCCTGCAGGGGGTCCCAACTTAGCCCATAACAAGCTCTCACGGTCAACGAAGGAATAGACCTCCACCCAAGACACACCGATCAGACTCGGTATCTCGGTACAACAAGACGATTCGACAGATTAAAACAAGTCCAGCAACACCGCCCGAATGTGCTGACAAATCCCGATGGGAGCTGCACATATCTCGTTCTCAGGGCACACTCAAATGAGACATCCTACGAGTAAAACCAACCCTCAAGTTGCCCCGAGGTGGCCCCGCAGTCTACTCGGTCGGACCAACACTCAAAGGAGCACTGGCCCGGGGGGGTTAAAATAAGATGCCCCTCAGGCTCCGGAAACCCAAGGGAAAAAGAGGCTAGGTGGAAAATGGTAAAACCAATGATGGGCATTGCTGGAAAAGCTTTAATCAAGGCGAACTATCAAGGGGTTCCCATAATAGCCCAACCGCGTAAGGGACGCAAAAATCCGGGAACATAACACCGATATGACGGAAACTAGGGCGGCAAGAGTGGAACAAAACACTAGGCGAGAGGCCGAGCCTTCCACCCTTTACCAAGTATATAGATGCATTAAGATAACATGGCAATATAATGATATCCCAACAGGTAAATAAATGTTCCAACAAGGAACGGCTCCAATCTTCACCTGCAACTAACAACGCTATAAGAGGGGCTGAGCAAAGCGGTAACATAGCCAATCAACGGTTTGCTAGGGCAATGGTGGGTTAGAGGTTGAACATGGCAATTTGGGAGGCTGACAAGCAAGTGGTAGGCATCGTAGCATTGGCATAGCAAAAGAGCGAGCAAACTAGCATAGCAAAGATAGTAGTGATTTCGAGGGTATGATCATCTTGCCTGCACAGTTGTCAGAGTTGACTGGATCCTCAAAAGCAAACTCAACGGGCTCCTCGTTAGCGAACTCGTCTCCCGGCTCTACCCAAACAACACAAACAAGCAACAAGAATACAATCAACCATGTGCAAAGTCCAACAATAAGATGCAATGATGGTATGCTATGCGGGATGCGATGCGGGATGCAAAATGCAAGACGTGACAGGAAATGCATGAAAATGGCCTCAACTTGGAAAACCAAGTGTGCCACTGGATAGAGGGGATGAAATCGCTTGAAAACGATATAAAGATCATTGGAATCGGAGTTACGGTTTGGAAATGGCAAGCGTTTTAAGAATGACACCGGTTTGCGATTTACAGCAAGTAGGCATCAAAATGCAACGAAATGAACATGCTACATGTTGGGGAACGTAGTAATTTCAAAAAATTTCCTACGCAGACGCAAGATCATGGTGATGCATAGCAACAAAAGGGAAAGAGTTGTCTACGTACCAACGCAGACCGACTGTGGAAGCGATCACACAATGTAGAGGAAGTAGTCGTACGTCTTCCCGATCCGACCGATCCAAGCACCGTTACTCCGGCACCTCCGAGTTCTTAGCACACGTTCAGCTCGATGACGATCCTCGGGCTCCGATCTAGCAAAGCGTCGAGGAAGAGTTCCGTCAGCACGACGGCGTGGTGACGATCTTGATGTACTACCGACGCAGGGCTTCGCCTAAGCACTACAACGGTATGATCGAGGTGGAATTTGGTGGCAGGGGGCACCGCACACGGCTAAGGAACGATCTCAAGGATCAACTTGTGTGTCTATGGGGTGCCCCCTGCCCCTGTATATAAAGGATGGAGAAGGAGGAGGCCGGCCAAGGCAATGGTGCGGCCAGGATAGGGAGTCCTACTAGGACTCCAAGTCCTAGTAGGAGTCCACCAAAAGGGGAGAAAGGGATAAGGAATAGGAGGAGAAGGAGAGGTGGCCGGCCCCCTTTTCCCTAGTCCAATTCGGACCAAAGGGGAGGGGGGCGCAGCAGCCTTTTCCTCTTCCCACTAAAGTCCATCAAGGCCCATTACCTCTCCCGTAACTACCCGCTACTCCGAAAAATACCCGAATCACTCGGAACCTTTCCGATGTCCGAATATAGTCGTCCAATATATCGATCTTTACGTCATGACCATTTCGAGACTCCTCGTCATGTCCCCAATCTCATCCGGGACTCCGAACTCCTTCGGTACATCAAAACTCATAAACTCATAATATAACTGTCATCGAAACCATAAGCGTGCGGACCCTATGGTTCGAGAACAATGTAGACATAACCGAGACACGTCTCCGGTCAATAACCAATAGCGGGACCTGGATGCCCATATTGGCTCCTACATATTCTACGAAGATCGTTATCGGTCAGACCGCATAACAACATACGTTGTTCCCTTTGTCATCGGTATGTTACTTGCCCGAGATTCGATCGTCGGTATCCAATACCTAGTTCAATCTCGTTACCGGCAAGTCTTTTTACTCGTTCTGTAATACATCATCCCACAACTAACTCATTAGTTGCAATGCTTGCAAGGCTTAAGTGATGTGCATTACCGAGAGGGCCCAGAGATACCTCTCCGACAATCGGAGTGACAAATCCTAATCTCGAAATACGCCAACCCAACATCTACCTTTGGAGACACCTGTAATGCTCCTTTATAATCACCCAGTTACGTTGTGACATTTGGTAGCACCCAAAGTGTTCCTCCGGCAAACGGGAGTTGCATAATCTCATAGTCATAGGAACATGTATAAGTCATGAAGAAAGCAATAGCAACATACTAAACGATCGTGTGCTAAGCTAATGGAATGGGTCATGTCAATCAGATCATTCAACTAATGATGTGACCTCATTAATCAAATAACAACTCTTTTGTCGATGGTTAGGAAACATAACCATCTTTGATTAACGAGCTAGTCAAGTAGAGGCATACTAGTGACACTCTGTTTGTCTATGTATTCACACATGTATTATGTTTCCGGTTAATACAATTCTAGCATGAATAATAAACATTTATCATGATATAAGGAAATAAACAATAACTTTATTATTGCCTCTAGGGCATATTTCCTTCACTACAGCCACCAAACATGACAAAAAAATACATGGAAGGGATGCCCACAAGATGCTTAACAAAACACTAGCACTGAACCACGGCCAAATTCATCCATTATGAGGTTCAAACAAGCATGGCAAAAACGCAAATGCAAAACAGATTTCAGACTTAGTGAAATTAACACTAGTCTGGAATTTCAGATCATGAAGCTCTCTTCGGAGCAGCAAAACAACATGATACATGACCTGATTATGAAAAGTAAGAACATGGCATGGAGCTACTCAACAAGCTTATCAAAAGTCCCAAAGTGACCTGGGGCCAAAAGGGATCACAAAATATACTAACAAGCACACGAACATAGCTCACGCACAATCAGTTTTCAGACTTAGTGAAAATTGAGACATGCTGAAATTTAACTCACGAAGGCATGTAAACGAGCTCGATGCACTCACTACGGTGCAAGTCATGGCAAGGCAAGCATATATCCATAAAGAAGGCACAAAATTCTAGCTAGACATGGCAAGAAGAATGGCATAGCATGCACGGATCAATAACAATAACATCGGCAAAATCGCAAACAAGTTGACGATCTGCCCAGATTTACCACGAAGCAAAAGTAGAGCTCGATTGACTCAAGCTAGAGTACTCCACATGTGCAAACAAAGACATGGATGGATAGAGCATAACATGAATAACAAAAGTCCCTTACTGATCATCCTCAAAAGAGGCACGGATCACTAGGAAACAAGTTGAACATATGGTATCATGAACTAAATAATCCCAGACTTAGTGAAATCCACTAAGTCCCTGAAAACAGATCTACCAAGTGCCTCACTTTGCAAGCTTGCACAAGTCACCACACACATCCTAAAAATGCATGGGTTGCACCTCTGGAAAGAAGACAAAATGCTTAACAAATCATATGAAGGACTCACAGGCATAGCATGCACACAATGATCATGGCAAAAATGACAAAAGTCTAAGATGAACTAGCAGATCTGACAATTATCTCGCGAAGCCTCCTTCTAGCAGCATTTCAGGCATCAAGATGAACTCCAATGAAAATGATGCAATGGAATGAAATGATGTACCCGTCGAGATGAACATTTTGATATACTATATGTCCAAAACAGAGCTACGGATGCGGCCATATCACTGGTCAAAGTATGCACAAAAATTAAGGGGGAGAGGGAAGAAAGTCAACCGTTAGGGTTTATTTTGAATCCGGATCTCAGATCTGAGATGCACGCGGAACGAGGATCGTCGGAGAGCTTGCCGGTGATGGGGACATTCGCCGGAGTTGGAAGAAGAGGAGGCCGGCGAGGAGGTGAGGTCGGCGCGGTGGTCCGGCACCCGAGGACGGCGCGGTCGTCGGGGCGGAGCGGAGGATGGAGAAGGGCGGCGGGGCGCGGTTGCCGGCCGGCGGAGAGATGGCCGCGGCAGCGCAGTGGTGGTGCGTGGCGGCGCCGCCACCTGAGGCGAAGAAGACGGCGCCGACGGGATCCGGGAGGCGCGGGGCGGCTCGGGCTCGCGGGGGCCCTCCCGCGGGCCGAGCGGGCCGGCGAAGTGGGGCTCCACGATGGCTGACGTGGCGGCGGCGGGCTGGATCCGGACATTGTCCGGCCTGTGCGGACACGTCCGGCGGCGGTTGGACTGTTTTTTTTTTAGCTAGGGTTTCGGGGGAAGGGAGAGATCCGAATTTGGAGGGGGCTATTTATAGGCATAGAGGGAGCTAGGAGAGTCCAATTGAGGTGCGGTTTTCGCCCACGCGATCATGATCGAACGCTCTAGGACATGGAGCAGAGTTTGGTGGGTTTTGGGCCAAATTGGAGAGGTGTTGGGCTGCAACACACACGAGGCCTTTTTGATCCCTCGGTTAACCGTTGGAGTATCAAACGAAGTCCAAATGATACGAAACTTGACAGGCGGTCTACCGGTAGTAAAATAAGGCCGCATGGCAAGTCTCGGTCCAATCCAGAAATGTTTAAACCCCACACACGAAAGAAAGCTAGAAATGTCCACCGGAGGAGAACGAAGCGCCGGAGTGCAAAACGGACAACGGGGAAAATGCTCGAATGCATGAGATGAACATGTATGCAAATGCAATGCACGCGATGACATGATATGAGATGCATGAAAACGAAAACAACACACGGAGACAAAGAACCGAACCCAAGAAATAAATATAACTTAACGCCGGAAACGGCAAGAGTTGGAGTACAAATTGGGAAAGTTATATCTGGGGCGTTACAGCCCCCTGCCACCATAGTCCTCGATAATATTGTAGTGGTGATTAGGCGAACCCCTGCGACAGTAGTACATCAAGATCGTCACCACGCCGTCGTGCTGACGGAACTCTTCCCCGACACTTTGCTGGATCGGAGTCCGGGGATCGTCATCGAGCTGAACGTGTGCTAGAACTCGGAGGTGTCGTAGTTTCGGTGCTTGATCGGTCGGGCCATGGAGACGTACGACTACATCAACCAAACGCTTCCGTTGTCGATCTACAAGGGTACGTAGATCACACTCTCCCCTCTCGTTGCTATGCATCACCATGATCTTGCGTGTGCGTAGGAAAAAAATTTAAATTACTACGTTCCCCGGCAGTGGCATCCGAGCCTAGGTTTTTATGGTTTGATGTTATATGCATGAGTAGAACACAAGTGAGTTGTGGGCGATATAAGTCATACTGCTTACCAGCATGTCATACTTTGGTTCGGCGGTATTGTTGGATGAAGCGTCCCGGACCGACATTACGCGTACGCTTACGCGAGACTGGTTCTACCGCCGTGCTTTGCACACAGGTGGCTGGCGGGTGTCAGTTTCTCCAACTTTAGTTGAACCGAGTGTGTCTATGCCCGGTCCTTGCGAAGGTTAAAACAACACCAACTTGACAAACTATCGTTGTGGTTTTGATGCGTAGGTAAGATTGGTTCTTGCTTAAGCCCGTAGCAGCCACGTAAAACTTGCAACAACAAAGTAGAGGACGTCTAACTTGTTTTTGCAGGGCATGTTGTGATGTGATATGGTCAAGACATGATACTACATTTTATTGTATGAGATGATCATGTTTTGTAACCGAGTTATCGGCAACTGGCAGGAGCCATATGGTTGTCGCTTTATTGTATGCAATGCAATCGCGCTATAATGCTTTACTTTATCACTAAGCGGTAGCGATAGTTGTGGAAGCATAAGATTGGCGAGACGACAACGATGCTATGATGGAGATCAAGGTGTCGCGCCGGTGACGATGGTGATCATGACGGTGCCTCAGAGATGGAGATCACAGGCACAAGATGATGATGGCCATATCATATCACTTATATTGATTGCATGTGATGTTTATCTTTTATGCATCTTATCTTGCTTTGATTAATGGTAGCATTATAAGATGATCTCTCACTAAATTATCAAGATAAAAGTGTTCTCCCTGAGTATGCACCGTTGCCAAAGTTCGTCGTGCCCAGACACCACGTGATGATCGGGTGTGATAAGCTCTACGTCCATCTACAACGGGTGCAAGCCAGTTTTGCACACGCAGAATACTCAGGTTAAACTTGATGAGCCTAGCATATGCAGATATGGCCTCGGAACACTGAGATCGAAAGATCGAGCGTGAATCATATAGTAGATATGATCAACATAGCGATGTTCACCATTGAAAACTACTCCATTTCACGTGATGATCGGTTATGGTTTAGTTGATTTGGATCACGTGATCACTTAGAGGATTAGAGGGATGTCTATCTAAGTGGGAGTTCTTAAGTAATATGATTAATTGAACTTAAATTTATCATGAACTTAGTCCTGGTAGTATTTTGCAAATCATGTTGTAGATCAATAGCTCACGTTGTTGCTTCCCTGTGTTTATTTTGATATGTTCCTAGAGAAAATTGTGTTGAAAGATGTTAGTAGCAATGATGCGGATTGGATCCGTGATCTGAGGTTTATCCTCATTGCTGCACAGAAGAATTATGTCCTTGATGCACCGCTAGGTGACAGACCTATTGCAGGAGCAGATGCAGACGTTATGAATGTTTGGCTAGCTCAATATGATGACTACTTGATAGTTTAGTGCACCATGCTTAATGGCTTAGAATCGGGATTTTAAAGACTTTTTGAACGTAATGGAGCATATGAGATGATCCAGGAGTTGAAGTTAATATTTCAAGCAAATACCCGAGTTGAGAGATATGAAGTCTCCAATAAGTTCTATAGCTAAAAGATGGAGGAGAATCACTCAACTAGTGAGCATGTGCTCAGATTGTCTGGGTACTACAATCACTTGAATCAAGTGGGAGTTAATCTTCTAGATAAAATAGTGATTGACAGAATTCTCTAGTCACCATCACCAAGTTAGTAGAACTTCGTGATGAACTATAATATGCAAGGGATAACGGAAACAATTCCCAAGCTCTTCGTGATGCTGAAATCGACGAAGGTAGAAATCAAGAAAAACATCAAGTGTTGATGGTTAACAAGACCACTAGTTTCAAGAAAAGGGCAAAGGGAAGAAGGGGAACTTCAAGAAGAACAGCAAGCAAGTTGCTGCTCAAGTGAAGAAGCCCAAGTCTGGTCCTAAGCCTGAGACTAAGTGCTTCTACTGCAAAGGGACTGGTCACTAGAAGCAGAACTGCCCCAAGTATTTGGCGGATAAGAAGGATGGCAAAGTGAACAAAATTATATTTGATATACATGTTATTGTTGTGTACTTTACTAGTGTTTATAGCAACCCCTCAGTATTTGATACTGGATCAGGTGCTAAGAGTAGTAACTCGAAACAGGAGTTGCAGAATAAACAGAGACTAGTTAAGGGTGAAGTGACGATGTGTGTTGGAAGTAGTTCCAAGATTGATATGATCATCATTGCACACTCCCCTATACTTTCGGGATTAGTGTTGAACCTAAATAAGTGTTATTTGGTTTTTGCGTTGAGCATGAATATGATTTGATCATGTTTATTGCAATACGGTTATGCATTAAAGTCAAAGAATAATTGTTGCTCTGTTTACATGAATAAAACCTTCGATGGTCATACACCCAATGAAACAAGTTCGTTGGATCTCGATCGTAGTGATACACATATTCATAATATTGAAACCAAAAGATGCAAAGTTAATAATGATATTGCAACTTATTTGTGGCACTGCCGTTTAAGTCATATTGGTGTAAAGCGCATGAAGAAACTCCATGCTAATGGGCTTTTGGAATCACTTGATGCTTGTGAACCATGCCTTATGGGCAAGATGACTTAAACACCGTTCTCCGGAACAATGAAGCAAGCAACAGATTTGTTGGAAATCATGCATACTGATGTATGTGGTCCGATGAATATTAAGGCTTGCAGCAGGTATCATTATTTTCTCAACTTCACAGATGATTTGAGCAGATATGGGGATATCTACTTGATGAAACATAAGTCTGAAACATTTGAACAGTTTAAAGAATTTCAGAGTGAAGTGGAAAATCATCGTGACAAGAAAATAAAAGTTTCTACGATATGATCGCAGAGGTAAAATATTTGAGTTACGAGTTTGTCGTTCAATTAAAACAATGTGAAATAGTTTCACTACTCACGCCACCTGGAACACCATAGTGTAATGGTGTGTCCGAACGTCATAACCGTACTTTATTAGATATAGTGCGATCTATGATGTCTCTTACCGATCTACCACTATCGTTTTGGGGTTATGCATTAGAGACAGCTGCATTCACGTTAAATAGGGCACCATCTCAATCCGTTGAGACGACACCGTGTGAACTATGGTTTGGCAAGAAACCTAAGCTGTCATTTCTTAAAGTTTGGAGTTGCAATGCTTATGTGAAAAAGTTTCATCTCGATAAGCTGAAACTCAAATCGGAGAAATATGTCTTCATAGGATACCCAAAGGAGACAGTTGGGTACACCTTCTATCACAGATCCAAAGGCAAGACATTCGTTGCTGAGAATGGATACTTTCTAGAGAAGGAGTTTCTCTCGAAAGAAGTGAGTGGGAGGAAAGTAGAACTTGACGAGGTAACTGTACTTGCTCCCTTGTTGAAGAGTAATACATCACAGAAACCTGTTTCTGTGACACCTACACCAATAAGTGAGGAAGCTAATGATAATGATCATGAAACTTCAGAACAAGATACTACTGAACCTCGTAGATCAACCAGAGTGAGATCTACACCAGAGTGGTATGGCAATCCTGTTCTGGAAGTCATGCTACTAGATCATGATGAACCTACGAACTATGAAGAAGCGATGGTGAGCCCAGATTCCGCAAAATGGCTTGAGGCCATGAAATCTGAGATGAGATCCATGTATGAGAACAAAGTATGGACTTTGATTGACTTGCCCAATGATCGGCGAGCCATTGAGATTAAATGGATCTTCAAGAGGAAGATGGACGCTGATGGTAGTGTTACTATCTACAAAGCTAGAATTATCGCAAAAGGTTTTCGACAAGTTCAAGGTGTGTTGACTACGATGAGAGTTTCTCACTTGTATCTATGCTTAAGTCTGTCCGAATCATGTTAGCAATTGCCGCATTTTATGAAATCTGGCAAATGGATAAACAAAACTGCATTCCTTAATGGATTTATTAAAGAAGAGTTGTATGTGATGCAACAAGATGGTTTTGTCAATCCTAAAGGTGCTAACAAAATATGCAAGCTCCAGTGATCCATTTATGGACTGGTGCAAGCATCTCGGAGTTGGAATATACGCTTTGATAAGATGATCAAAGCATATAGTTTTATACAGACTTGCGGTGAAGCCTGTATTTATAAGAAAGTGAGTGGGAGCACTACAGCATTTCTGATAAGTATATGTGTATGACATATTGTTGATCGGAAATAATGTAGGATTATTTTGCAAAGCATAAAGGAGTATTTGAAAGGAGTTTTTCAAAGAAAGACCTTGGTAAAGCTGCTTACATATTGAGTATCAAGATCTATAGAGATAGATCAAGACGCTTGATAAAGTTTTTCAAGGAGTACATACCTTGACAAGATTTTGAAGTAGTTCAAAATGGAACAGTCAAAGAAAGAGTTCTTGCCTGTGTTACAAGGTGTAAAATTGCGTAAGACTCAAAGCCCGACCACGGCAGAAGATAGAAAGAGAATGAAAGTCATTCCCTATGCCTCAGCCATAGGCTCTATAAAGTATGCCATGCTATGTACCAGATCTATTGTATACCCTACACTATGTTAAGCAAGGGAGTACAGTAGTGATCTAGGAGTAGATCAATGGACAGCGGTCAAAATTATCCTTACTGGAATAAGGATATGTTTCTCGGTTATGGAGGTGACAAAAGGTTCGTCGTAAAGAGTTACGTCGATGCAAGTTTTGACACAGATCTGGATGACTCTAAGTCTCGATCTAGATACATATTGAAAGTGGGAGCAATTAGCTAGAGTAGCTTCATGCAGAGCATTATAGACATAGAAAATTGCAAAATACATAACGGATCTGAATGTGAAAGACCCGTTGACTAAGATTCTCTCACAAGCAAAACATGATCACACCTTAGTAATCTTTGAGTGTTAATCACATAGCGATGTGAACTAGATTACTGAATCTAGTAAACCCTTTGGATGTTGGTCACATGGCGATGTGAACTATGGGTGTTAATCACATGATGATGTGAACTATTGATGTTAATCACATGGTGATGTGATCTAGATTATTGACTCTAGTGCAAGTGGGAGACTGAAGGAAATATGCCCTAGAGGCAATAATAAAGTTATTATTTATTTCCTTATATCATGATAAATGTTTATTATTCATGCTAGAATTGTATTAACCGGAAACATAATACATGTGTGAATACATAGACAAACAGAGTGTCACTAGTATGCCTCTACTTGACTAGCTCATTAATCAAAGATGGTTATGTTTCCTAACCATGGACAAAGAGTTGTTATTTTATTAACGGGATCACATCATTAGGTGAATGATCTGATTGACATGACCCATTCCATTAGCTTAGCACCCGATCGTTTAGTATGTTGCTATTGCTTTCTTCATGACTTATACATGTTCCTATGACTATGAGATTATGTAACTCCCGTGTGCCGGAGGAACACTTTGTGTGCTACCAAACGTCACAATGTAACTAGGTGATTATAAAGGTGCTCTACAGGTGTCTCCAAAGGTACATGTTGGGTTGACGTATTTCGAGATTAGGATTTGTCACTCCGATCGTCGGAGAGGTATCTCTGGGCCCTCTCGGTAATGCACATCACTTAAGCCTTGCAAGCAATGCAACTAATGAGTTAGTTGCGAGATGATGTATTACGGAACGAGTAAAGAGACTTGCCAGTAACGAGATTGAACTAGGTATTGGATACCGACGATCGAATCTCGGGCAAGTAACATACCGATGACAAAGGGAACAACGTATGTTGTTATGCGGTCTGACCGATAAAGATCTTCGTAGAATATGTAGGAGCCAATATGGGCATCCAGGTCCCGCTATTGGTTATTGACCGGAAACATGTCTCGGTCATGTCTACATTGTTCTCGAACCCGAAGGGTCCGCACGCTTAAGGTTTCGATGACAGTTATATTATGAGTTTATGAGTTTTGATGTACCGAAGGAGTTCGGAGTCCCGGATGAGATCGAGGACATGACGAGGAGTCTCGAAATGGTCGAGAGGTAAAAATCGATATATTGGACGACCATATTCAGACATCGGAAAGGTTCCGAGTGATTCGAGTATTTTTCGGAGTACCGGAGAGTTACGGGAATTCGCCGGGAGAAGTATTGGGCCTTATTGGGCCATACGGGAAAGAGAGAGGGGCTGCCTAGGGCAGCCCCCCCCCCCCCCCCAAGGCCTAGTCCAAATTGGACTAGGGGGAGGGGCTGCGCCCCTTCCTTGTTTCCTACTCCTACTACATGGAAGGACTCCTAGTTGGACTAGGAAAGGGGGAATGGGAGTAGGACTCCCCTAGGGTGCGCCATAAAGAGGGCCGGCCCTCCCCTCCTCCACTCCTTTATATACGGGGGCAGGGGGCACCCCATACACACACAAGTTGATCCACGTGATCATATTCTTAGCCGTGTGCGGCGCCCCCTGCCACCATAGTCCTCGATAATATTGTAGCGGTGCTTAGGCGAAGCCCTGCGACAGTAGTACATCAAGATCGTCACCACGCCATCGTGCTGACGGAGCTCTTCCCCGACACTTTGCTGGATCGGAGTCCGGGGATCGTCATCGAGTTGAACATGCGCTAGAACTCGGAGGTGCCGTAGTTTCGGTGCTTGATCGGTCGGGCCGTGGAGACGTACGACTACATCAACCAAACGCTTCCGTTGTCGATCTACAAGGTACGTAGATCACACTCTCCCCTCTCGTTGCTATGCATCACCATGATCTTGCGTGTGCGTAGGAAATTTTTTGAAATTACTACGTTCCCCAACAGAAAAGTGCTTTGCCGCCTAGCCCACCTGAAACCGGCACCTAGTGTACATCATCGTTGACATCCATCTCATAAACCTCCACCTTGCTAGTGAAGTTGATACTATATGGAGGCCAATGCAATTGTCTCTTCACCATGAGCAGTTTCCCATGTGACTCAATCAGGTATCGAATGACGGTGATGATATCCTTGGGTTCATATGGAACCTCATCATCTAACCAACATGTAGCGCCCTCGAGAATCATGCCATCGCCAGTTTTCTTCCGAAGTTCATCTAAGGTGCGCTCCTTAGAATCCTCGCTCACTGCCTCGGTATGGTCCTCAAAACTATTTGTGACATCATTCTTACGGCCCTTATCATTTTTCCCACTGCTTTTCATATAATTGTGTCACTGGCATAATGAGGAAGACAATTGGCCGATCTATTTGATGACAAATTGCTCCTACTCATTCTGAATGTCAAATCGGCAGCATATATGTCTTTTTTGTGAAAGATTCATCTTACAACAGTGTTCTCCTTGTTACATAATCTACATGATATAGACAGTAGTAGGTTTGCTGTTTGTGAGATTCCCTCATGATTTTATCAAATTTGTCTAGATAAAATATGATGAATAGATGAAGAGCAATTGGTCCGTGTTTCTGATAATCATGTAATGATTTCCAATGAAACACTCAACACTTCTGATTCGAAAAGCACATGATTGACGTGTGTGGCCGCTGGATCATAGTCAAAACAACTCGCCCCAAATGCCGCAACCGACCACGACGGCAGGTAGTACACCATTGAGATCAATGATGCGCCATACTAACGAGTTAGTTGGATGGAATCGCTAGAATCAATGGTGCTGCACTTGTCTCAAGATAACTCGGGAACCAGTATACCGATAGGAATTGTTCTCGACGTTACCATGTCCGGGTCTGTTATAAAAATACAATTCCTAGGAAATTAAAACAACAAACACAAAATGATGCAATAAAAGGGTAGAAGCATGGATCTATTGATGCAAACTATGTTGACAGAAGAAACAAATATGGAAATGGTGGAAATGGCTACATATAAGTTGTTGGGGAACGTAGTAATTTCAAAAAAATTCCTACGCACACGCAAGATCATGGTGATGCATAGCAACGAGAGGGGAGAGTCTTGTCCACGTACCAACGCAGACCGACTGCGGAAGCGATCACACAACGTAGAGGAAGTAGTCGTACGTCTTCCCGATCCGACCGATCCAAGCACCGTTACTCCGGCACCTCCGAGTTCTTAGCACACGTTCAGCTCGATGACGATCCCCGGGCTCCGATCCAGCAAAGCGTCAAGGAAGAGTTCCGTCAGCACGATGGCGTGGTGACCATCTTGATGTACTACCGATGCAGGGCTTCGCCTAAGCACTACAACGGTATGATCGAGGTGGAATTTGGTGGCAGGGGGCACCGCACACGGCTAAGGAACGATCTCAAGGATCAACTTGTGTGTCTTGGGGTGTCCCCTGCCCCCGTATATAAAGGATGAAGGGGGGAGGCTGGCCGGCCAAAGGAGGGAGGCGCAGGAGGAGTCCTACTCCTACCGGGAGTAGGACTCCCCCCCCCCCCCAATCCTATTACAACTAGGAATCCTTGGGAAAAAGAGAGAGGGAAAGAGAGAGAGGTGGCCGGCCACCTCTCCTAGTCCTAATAGGACTAGGGGAGGGGGGAGGCGCGCAGCCCTCCTTGGCAGCCCCTTTCACCTTTCCACAATGGCCCATGTAGGCCCATTTGGCTCTCGGGGGGTTCCGGTAACCCTCCCGGTAATCCGGTAAAATCCCGATTTCACCCGGAACACTTCCGATGTCCAAACATAGGCTTCCAATATATCAATCTTTACGTCTCGACCATTTCGAGACTCCTCGTCATGTTCGTGATCACATCCGGGACTCCGAACAACCTTCGGTACATCAAAATGCATAAACTCATAATAACTGTCATCGTAACGTTAAGCGTGCGGACCCTATGGTTCGAGAACATTGTAGACATGACCGAGACACGTCTCCGGTCAATAACCAATAGCGGGACCTGGATGCCCATATTGGCTCCTACATATTCTACGAAGATCTTTATCGGTCAGACCGCATAACAACATACGTTGTTCCCTTTGTCATCGGTATGTTACTTGCCCGAGATTCGATCGTCGGTATCCGATACCTAGTTCAATCTCGTTACCGGCAAGTCTCTTTACTCGTTCCGTAATACATCATCCCGCAACTAACTCATTAGTTGCAATGCTTGCAAGGCTTAAGTGATGTGCATTATCGAGAGGGCCCAGAGATACCTCTCCGACAATCGGAGTGACAAATCCTAATCTCGAAATACGCCAACCCAACATCTACCTTTGGAGCCACCTGTAGTACTCCTTTATAATCACCCAGTTACGTTGTGATGTTTGGTAGTACCCAAAGTGTTCCTCCGGCAAACGGGAGTTGCATAATCTCATAGTCATAGGAACATGTATAAGTCATGAAGAAAAGCAATAGCAACATACTAAACGATCGGGTGCTAAGCTAATGGAATGGGTCATGTCAATCAGATCATTCAACTAATGATGTGACCTCGTTAATCAAATAACAACTCTTTGTTCATGGTTAGGAAACATAACCATCTTTGATTAACGAGCTAGTCAAGTAGAGGCATACTAGTGACACTCTGTTGGTCTGTGTATTCACACATGTATTATGTTTCCGGTTAATACAATTCTAGCATGAATAATAAACATTTATCATGATATAAGGAAATAAATAATAACTTTATTATTGCCTCTAGGGCATATTTCCTTCAGTCTCCCACTTGCACTAGAGTCAATAATCTAGATTACACAGTAATGATTCTAAGACCCATGGAGCCTTGGTGCTGATCATGTTTTGCTCGTGGAAGAGGCTTAGTCAACGGGTCTGCAACATTCAGATCCGTATGTATCTTGCAAATCTCTATGTCTCCCACCTGGACTAGATCCCGGATGGAATTGAAGCGTCTCTTGATGTGTTTGGTCCTTTTGTGAAATCTGGATTCCTTTGCCAAAGCAATTGCACCAGTATTGTCACAAAAGATTTCATTGGACCCGATGCACTAGGTATGACACCTAGATCGGATATGAACTCCTTCATCCAGACTCCTTCGTTCGCTGCTTCCGAAGCAGCTATGTATTCCGCTTCACATGTAGATCCCGCTACGACGCTTTGTTTAGAACTGCACCAACTGACAGCTCCACCGTTTAAAGTAAACACGTATCCGGTTTGCGATTTAGAATCGTCCGGATCAGTGTCAAAGCTTGCATCAACGTAACCTCTTACGGTGAGCTCTTTGTCACCTCCATATACGAGAAACATATCCTTAGTCCTTTTCAGGTATTTCAGGATGTTCTTGACCGCTGTCCAGTGATCCACTCCTGGATTACTTTGGTACCTCCCTGCTATACTTATAGCAAGGCACACATCAGGTCTGGTACACAGCATTGCATACATGATAGAGCCTATGGCTGAAGCATAGGGAACATCTTTCATTTTCTCTCTATCTTCTGCAGTGGTCGGGCATTGAGTCCGACTCAACTTCACACCTTGTAACACAGGCAAGAACCCTTTCTTTGCTTGATCCATTTTGAACTTCTTCAAAATCTTGTCAAGGTATGTGCTTTGTGAAAGTCCAATTAAGCGTCTTGATCTATCTCTATAGATCTTTATGCCTAATATGTAAGCAGCTTCACCGAGGTCTTTCATTGAAAAACTTTTATTCAAGTATCCCTTTATGCTATCCAGAAATTCTATATCATTTCCAATCAGTAATATGTCATCCACATATAATATCAGAAATGCTACAGAGCTCCCACTCACTTTCTTGTAAATACAGGCTTCTCCAAAAGTCTGTATAAAATCAAATGCTTTGATCACACTATCAAAGCGTTTATTCCAACTCCGAGATGCTTGCACCAGTCCATAAATGGATCGCTGGAGTTTGCACACTTTGTTAGCTCCCTTTGGATCGACAAAACCTTCCGGTTGCATCATATACAACTCTTCTTCCAGAAATCCATTCAGGAATGCAGTTTTTACATCCATTTGCCAAATTTCATAATCATAAAATGCGGCAATTGCTAACATGATTCTGACAGACTTAAGCATCGCTACGGGTGAGAAAGTCTCATCATAGTCAACTCCTTGAACTTGTCGAAAACCTTTTGCGACAAGTCGAGCTTTGTAGACAGTAACATTACCATCAGCGTCAGTCTTCTTCTTAAAGACCCATTTATTCTCAATTGCTTGCCGATTATCGGGCAAGTCAACCAAAGTCCATACTTTGTTCTCATACATGGATCCCATCTCAGATTTCATGGCTTCAAGCCACTTTGCGGAATCTGGGCTCACCATCGCTTCTTCATAGTTCGTAGGTTCATCATGATCTAGTAGCATGACCTCCAGAACAGGATTACCGTACCACTCTGGTGCGGATCTTACTCTGGTTGATCTATGAGGTCCAGTAGTATCTTGATCTAAAGTTTCATGATCATCATCATTAACTTCCTCTCTTATTGGTGTAGGTCTCACAGAAATAGTTTTCTGTGATGTACTATTTCCCAATAACGGAGTAGGTACAGTTACCTCGTCAAGTTCTACTTTCCTCCCACTCACTTCTTTCGAGAGAAACTCCTTCTCAAGAAAGTTTCCGAATTTAGCAACAAAAGTCTTGCCTTCAGATCTGTGATAGAAGGTGTATCCAATAGTTTCCTTTGGATATCCTATGAAGACACATTTCTCCGATTTGGGCTCGAGCTTATCAGGTTGAAGCTTTTTCACATAAGCATCGCAGCCCCAAACTTTAAGAAATGACAAATTTGGTTTCTTGCCAAACCACAGTTCATAAGGCGTCGTCTCAACGGATTTTGATGGTGCCCTATTTAACATGAATGCGGCCGTCTCTAAAGCATAACCCCAAAACGATAGCGGTAAATCAGTAAGAGACATCATAGATCGCACCATATCTAGTAAAGTACGATTACGACGTTCGGACACCCCATTACGCTGTGGTGTTCCGGGTGGCGTGAGTTGCGAAACTATTCCACAATTTTTCAAATGTACACCAAACTCGTAACTCAAATATTCTCCTCCACGATCAGATCATAGAAACCTTATTTTCTTGTTACGATGATTTTCAACTTCACTCTGAAATTCTTTGAACTTTTCAAACGTTTCAGATTTGTGTTTCATTAAGTAGATATACCCATATCTACTTAAATCGTCTGTGAAAGTGAGAAAATAACGATATCCGCCACGAGCCTCAATATTCATCGGACCACATACATCGGTATGTATGATTTCCAACAAATCTGTTGCTCTCTCCATAGTACCGGAGAACGGTGTTTTAGTCATCTTGCCCATGAGGCACGGTTCGCAAATACCAAGTGATTCATAATCAAGTGGTTCCAAAAGCCCATCAGTATGGAGTTTCTTCATGCGCTTTACACCGATATGACCTAAACGGCAGTGCCACAAATAAGTTGCACTATCATTATCAACTCTGCATCTTTTGGCTTCAACATTATGAATATGTGTATCACTACTATCGAGATTCATCAAAAATAGACCACTTTTCAAAGGTGCATGACCATAAAAGATATTACTCATATAAATAGAACAACCATTATTCTCTGATTTAAATGAATAACCGTCTCGCATCAAACAAGATCCAGATATAATGTTCATTCTCAACGCTGGCACCAAATAACAATTATTTAGGTCTAATATTAATCCCGAAGGTAGATGTAGAGGTAGCGTGCCGACCGCGATCACATCGACTTTGGAACCGTTTCCCACGCGCATCGTCACCTCGTCCTTTGCTAGTGTCCGCTTATTCTGTAGTCCCTGTTTCGAGTTGCAAATATTAGCAACAGAACCAGTATCAAATACCCAGGTGCTACTGCGAGCATTAGTAAGGTACACATCAATAACATGTATATCACATATACCTTTGTTCACCTTGCCATCCTTCTTATCCGCCAAATACTTGGGGCAGTTCCGCTTCCAGTGACCAGTCTGCTTGCAGTAGAAGCACTCAGTTTCAGGCTTAGGTCCAGACTTGGGTTTCTTCTCTTGAGCAGCAACTTGCTTGCCGTTCTTCTTGAAGTTCCCCTTCTTCTTCCCTTTGCCCTTTTTCTTGAAACTAGTGGTTCTGTTAACCATCAACACTTGATGCTCCTTCTTGATTTCTACCTCCGCAGCTTTTAGCATTGCGAAGAGCTCGGGAATAGTCTTGTTCATCCCTTGCATATTATAGTTCATCACAAAGCTCTTGTAGCTTGGTGGCAGTGATTGGAGAATTCTGTCAATGACGCAATCATCCGGAAGTGTAACTCCCAATTGAATCAAGTGATTATTATACCCAGACATTTTGAGTATATGCTCACTGACAGAACTGTTCTCCTCCATCTTGCAGCTATAGAACTTATTGGAGACTTCATATCTCTCAATCCGGGCATTTGCTTGAAATATTAACTTCAACTCCTGGAACATCTCATATGCTCCATGACGTTCAAAACGTCGTTGAAGTCCCGGTTCTAAGCCGTAAAGCATGGCACACTGAACTATTGAGTAGTCATTAGCTTTGCTCTGCCAGACGTTCATAACTTCTGGTGTTGCTCTAGCAGCAGGCCTGGCACTCAGCGGTGCTTCCAGGACGTAATTCTTCTGTGCAGCAATGAGGATAATCCTCAAGTTACGGACCCAGTCCGTGTAATTGCTACCATCATCTTTCAACTTTGCTTTCTCAAGGAACGCATTAAAATTCAACGGAACAACAGCACGAGCCATCTATCTACAATCAACATAAACAAGCAAGATATTATCAGGTACTAAGTTCATGATAAATTTAAGTTCAGTTAATCAAATTTACTTAAGAACTCCCACTTAGATAGACATCCCTCTAATCCTCTAAGTGATCACGTGATCCAAATCAACTAAACCATAACCGATCATCACGTGAGATGGAGTAGTTTTCAATGGTGAACATCATTATGTTGATCATATCTACTATATGATTCACGCTCGACCTTTCGGTCTCCGTGTTCCGAGGCCATATCTGTATATGCTTGGCTCGTCAAGTATAACCTGAGTATTCCGCGTGTGCAACTGTTTTGCACCCATTGTATTTGAACGTAGAGCCTATCACACCCGATCATCACGTGGTGTCTCAGCACGAAGAACTTTTGCAACGGTGCATACTCAGGGAGAACACTTCTTGATAATTTAGTGAGAGATCATCTTATAATGCTACCGTCAATCAAAGCAAGATAAGATGCATAAAAAAGATAAACATCACATGCAATCAATATAAGTGATATGATATGGCCATCATCATCTTGTGCTTTGTGATCTCCATCTCCGAAGCACCGTCATGATCACCATCGTCACCCGCGCGACACCTTGATCTCCATCGTAGCATCGTTGTCGTCTCGCCAATCTTATGCTTCCACGACTATCACTACCGCTTAGTAATAAAGTAAAGCATTACATCGCGATTGCATTGCATACAATAAAGCGACAACCATATGGCTCCTGCCAGTTGCCGATAACTCGGTTACAAAACATGATCATCTCTTACAATAAAATCAGCATCATGCCTTGACCATATCACATCACAACATGCCCTGCAAAAACAAGTTAGACGTCCTCTACTTTGTTGTTGCAAGTTTTACGTGGCTGCTACGGGCTTAAGTAAGAACTCATCTCACCTACGCATCAAAACCACAACGATAGTTCGTCAAATAGACTCCGTTTTAACCTTCTCAAGGACCGGGCGTAGCCACACTTGGTTCAACTAAAGTTGGAGAGACAGTCTTCCGCAAGCCATCTATGTGCAAAGCACGTCGAGGGAACCGGTCTCGCGTAAGAGTACGCGTAAGGTTGGTCCGGATCGTCTCGTCCAACAATACCGCCGAACCAAAGTATGACATGCTGGTAGGCAGTATGACTTGTATCGCCCACAACTCACTTGTGTTCTACTCATGCAAATAACATCAAACCATAAAAACCTAGGCTCGGATGCCACTGTTGGGGAACGTAGTAATTTCAAAAAATTTCCTACGCACACGCAAGATCATGGTGATGCATAGCAACGAGAGGGGAGAGTGTTGTCCATGTACCAACGCAGACCGACTGCGGAAGCGATCACACAACGTAGAGGAAGTAGTCGTACGTCTTCCCGATCCGACCGATCCAAGCACCGTTACTCCGGCACCTCCGAGTTCTTAGCACACGTTCAGCTCGATGACGATCCCCGGGCTCCGATCCAGCAAAGCGTCGAGGAAGAGTTCCGTCAGCATGACGGCGTGGTGACGATCTTGATGTACTACCGACGCAGGGCTTCGCCTAAGCACTACAACGGTATGATCGAGGTGGAATTTGGTGGCAGGGGGCACCGCACACGGCTAAGGAACGATCTCAAGGATCAACTTGTGTGTCTTGGGGTGTCCCCTGCCCCCGTATATAAAGGATGAAGGGGGGAGGCTGGCCGGCCAAAGGAGGGAGGCGCAGGAGGAGTCCTACTCCTACCGGGAGTAGGACTCCCCCCCCCAATCCTATTCCAACTAGGAATCCTTGGGAAAAAGAGAGAGGGAAAGAGGGAGAGGTGGCCGGCCACCTCTCCTAGTCCTAATAGGACTAGGGGAGGGGGAGGCGCGCAGCCCTCCTTGGCAGCCCCTTTCACCTTTCCACAATGGCCCACGTAGGCCCATTTGGCTCCCGGGGGGTTCCGGTAACCCTCCCGGTAATCCGGTAAAATCCCGATTTCACCCGGAACACTTCCGATGTCCAAACATAGGCTTACAATATATCAATCTTTACATCTCGACCATTTCGAGACTCCTCGTCATGTCCGTGATCACATCCGGGACTCCGAACAACCTTCGGTACATCAAAATGCATAAACTCATAATAACTGTCATCGTAACGTTAAGCGTGCGGACCCTACGGTTCGAGAACATTGTAGACATGACCGAGACACGTCTCCGGTCAATAACCAATAGCGGGACCTGGATGCCCATATTGGCTCCTACATATTCTACGAAGATCTTTATCGGTCAGACCGCATAACAACATACGTTGTTCCCTTTGTCATCGGTATGTTACTTGCCCGAGATTCGATCAACGGTATCCGATACCTAGTTCAATCTCGTTACCGGCAAGTCTCTTTACTCGTTCCGTAATACATCATCCCGCAACTAACTCATTAGTTGCAATGCTTGCAAGGCTTAAGTGATGTGCATTACCGAGAGGGCCCAGAGATACCTCTCCGACAATCGGAGTGACAAATCCTAATCTCGAAATACGCCAACCCAACATCTACCTTTGGAGCCACCTGTAGTACTCCTTTATAATCACCCAGTTACGTTGTGACGTTTGGTAGTACCCAAAGTGTTCCTTCGGCAAACGGGAGTTGCATAATCTCATAGTCATAGGAACATGTATAAGTCATGAAGAAAAGCAATAGCAACATACTAAACGATCGGGTGCTAAGCTAATGGAATGGGTCATGTCAATCAGATCATTCAACTAATGATGTGACCTCGTTAATCAAATAACAACTCTTTGTTCATGGTTAGGAAACATAACCATCTTTGATTAACGAGCTAGTCAAGTAGAGGCATACTAGTGACACTCTGTTGGTCTATGTATTCACACATGTATTATGTTTCCGGTTAATACAATTCTAGCATGAATAATAAACATTTATCATGATATAAGGAAATAAATAATAACTTTATTATTGCCTCTAGGGCATATTTCCTTCATAAGTCGCCTGACTTTTATATTTGGGTCAGTGGACCGTTTCAGACCGTTGGATGAAGATCCTACGGCGCCTAACCCTTCTTCTTCCTCACCTCTTCCTCGACAGACCGCCGCATGGGCCGCTGCCCCCCACCACCCACGGCCAGCGGCGCTCCCGCGACCGCCTCACCGCCCTGCCCTCCCCTGAACCACCACCCACCGCCGGTCTTCCGCCACCCCGGCCATCCCTCTAGCCCACCTCCACGTTGAGTTTTTTCTCCGACGAAGCCCCACCACCGTCGTCCACCCTGAACCCTAAGATAGATAATAGGGTGATGACGGTGAGCCTCTTCCTTCTCTTTCCTCCCCTCCGGCCTTCCTCGGGCGAATTTCTTTGGTAATCTCAAAATCGACTGACCCATTAGCTAAAGTCAGTCGATTGATGTTTAGCTAATGTGAACATATATATACTGCTTAGGAAGCATGGATATATGGAAGAATCAATTTTATGACATGCTTTATGATGTTTAGGGGTGAACTGAAAATTAAGGATAACTGGGTAAATAGTCTGAAACACGGGATGCTGTCAAATATAATGGCAAAAGATGAATATGAATTAACAGAATAGAAGTACATCATGCAAGCAGGGCATTACAATTAGTACCTAATTTCGCAAAATAGATGTGCCCCATAGGTAATGTGAAAAAATTGACTGGAATCTTGAGCAACATATATGATAAATGTAGGAAGTACGAGGGCATTGTTTAAATTAAAGTGACAATGAAAATGAAAAGAAGAAAGTCTCTATGGTGGCAAATAATTTAGACCGAGGAAGCATATAGCATACCTCAGAAGCATGAAAATTGTGTTATCTCAACATTACTAATCTTAACTGGAAGCACACAAATTTGAAATGGAAATTCACAATATGGCCGCCAACATGTGGCTGCATATTTGTGTGATCTACATACTAATTACATCGAAATTCATTGATGATTTTGAAACATTATTATTGTTAGGTGGAAGCATCAAATTTTTAAATATGAAACAAACTTTTTTTGCCACCAACTCAGGATACATATTTTTTAAATCTCTGTATACAGGAAGCAGTGAAAGAACACTTTCTGAACATTCACCATATTCATTGGAAGACCAGAAGAGTGACACCTCTAAAATAGTTCGAGGACCTAGGGTTCACTTCACTCATATGAAACCACTAGGCACGATTGATATGCATATAGCTATGGGTGATTCAATTATGTAATAACTTCATAACAGATGAATGACCTGACATATGAATTCTAGGCGGGTAATGAACGTTAATTACAATCAATAATTGGTTGCTGGATGAATTAGAAACAATATTGCATTGCAAAAATAACTGGCTCATAGCGCAGTGGTGGTGGCGTTGTGTTTTCGCCTATCCGACCTGAGTTTCAACCCCTCTTAGGTCCAATTATGTGTCTCACATTCTTTCTTTAAATAATGCCGTGGGGTTCCTCTACCGTTGGTCTAATTTGGAAGATGGGGTGCCCGGGCTGCTTGAGGAAGGAGGAGCGCGCGGGGGGAGGGGGGCTGGCCGGTGAGCTGGCTGTGCTCTAGACGAAGAGAGGAGAGAAGGAGGAGCAAGGGCAGAGCCGGGTTGAAAGAAGATCCATTGAGGCAAGGCGAGCGAGCTGGGTGCGCTCGAGGTGGAGGAAGAGCTCCACACGTACGTACGGACGTTGCGGGAGTCAGCTCCCTGCTAATTCATTTCTTTATTATTTCCTTATTTCCAAAAGAAGGACGACTCTCGAGCGTTGGGTTTCAATTAGATCGATCATGTTCTACTGGTCTGATGTTGGAGTATTATCAGACTATAGATAGAAAATGTTTTCTTAGTTTATACTCCCCCCATTCCAAAATAAGTGTCGTGGTTTTAGTTTAATTTTGAACTAAAATCATGCCACTTACTCAACGGGCTTGCAATCTGACTTCATAAAGGCAGTTAATTATTTTTCTAAATATAGTTTATGAGGAGACACCTCGTCCTATTCTCATTAGCATGTTAAACACAAAATGAGCAATACCATTTGCCTCTCTACCAAAATAAGAGAAATTAAAATACCCAAAAAACCCAGCGAGCTCTTTCAGAAATTAAAACTCATTAGGTTGTTGATCGTTTGAAAAATGCATCAACTCGACATGAAGCTTCAAACGCATCAACTCGACATGAAGCATGGAAACACACTGCGACTTGAATTTCCCGGTGGGTGCCTAATGAGGCACTCAATGCTAGTAACGGTGGGTATGCCATCACTACAAAATTCTATACCGAGAGAAACAAGGTCCTCCGCCTCAGTGATTCCATATAATTTATCTCGAAGAAAAGCAATGTCAATGATGTCGACGAAAGGAGAACTTTGTGGCTCAGGAAACCACGCACCTTTCCCTGGACGAATTAAGATGAGGGGGCCGGTGATTCCAGTTATTGGTCATGACAGCAACGATGTCAGAAGGCGTTGACCGCATGAGCACTTTACGGACCTTGAAAAGCTCGGAAACATCGCCAATGACAGCATCCAACTCAGGAAGCGACACGGTGATGCCAATGAACGGATTGTGCAACGAGTAGCTATGCATCTTCTTAGCGTCGGTGAAGTCGAGGGCGAGCCAATTGTCAGTGGAGGCAATGCATGTTGTGTTGTCGGGCAAGGTGGGGAGACGGGGAGGCGAGGTGCAAATAGCGTCCGAAGGTGTGAAGAACGAGCCATCCGACATGACAATCCAAGGTATCTGCCGTGAAATCAGCACGTGCCGGCGGATAGCTAGACGCCATGAACGACACACCGCACCAAAGCGAGCGTGGTCGATCGAGGCCCAGTGTCGGTCACGGCACACCTTTCCGAATCCAGCGAAGAAGCCAACAAGCTGTCTGACTCGCGACCACGCCGAGGAGAAGAAGCCTCTCCGTGGAGGGGAGGACACCAGGTGGTCGATGACGAGGTCTAGTACGTTGTGCGGGAGTTCTGACCACGGCGCCGGAGTCGACGTTGCCATAGATAGAAGCGGCTGTGGATCGGGTGGGTTTGTGTCAACTGTGTAGCCAGGGCACCGCGAGTACTACCCTCCCCTACGTATATAAGGATAGGTTGGTTCCGAATTTGACGGGTAGTCCCGCACCCAAACGGACGCCAACACGAACGAACGTTCCCGAGTTTGAGTCGGACTCCAATCAGCGTGTCGGAACCGAGTACTGTTTCACCGACCCGCGAGCGCAATCAAACACGATCGGTCATCTCGTCGTCGTCGTTGACCCGTGCAGGACGAGTACTACCACCTCGCCAAGGGGCAGGGGTACCGGAGCCGGGCGGCTTTCAAGCTGCAGCAGCTTGACGATCGCTTCCGGTTCCTCCTGGCGGCGCACGCCGTGCTCGACCTTTGGGCGGTGCCAGGCAGTTGGGTCCAGGTGGCCGTCGGCCGCGCCCCCGTCGGCACCTTCATCTTCGGCGTCGACGTCGTGCCCATCCGCCCGGTCCACAGCGCGCACTCGCTCCCGGAGGACATCACCACCACCGAGTGCCGCTCCGCCGTGCGGCGGCTCATGGACTCCAGGGGAGTCGCCGCCTTCCACGTCGTTCCCCACGACGGCTCGCCCAACGTCGGCGGCGCGTGGGCACAGGATGCCACCATGCAATCCGCGCTCGTCATCGACGCCGTTCGCTTGGCCACCGCGTTCCTCGCGCCCAAGGGAACTGAGTAGGGCAACTCCTAATTTTATTTACCATGAAATGATTTTATTATCATTATCCAAAGTTAGGGCATCTCCAGCGCCGACCCTCGAACCACTGCAACTGTCCGGACAACATGGTCCGAAATGTGTGTTGCCATCTAACCCGGACGGCCGGACCTATATCGGTCCACTGACCGGTCCAGACGCAATTTTTTCCACAAAACTGACACAAAGTGGGGGCTTTGCGGGTATCCGGCCGCTGGTAACGTCTATTTCTGACCGCCCTAGCTCACTGAAAAACCCACCTGCATCTTCTGCGTTTTCCATACAACGTCCACGCCTCTTGCCGCACCGCATTCATGCCGGCAAAGAGCATGCAGCGGCCGACATTGATGCCAAGCGACGCGACCGGACGTGAAGGCAGCGTTGACGGACACGACCTCTCGGACGTCGTCGCTTCAATGCGGACTTTGTGTCCCGAGAAACCAACTCCGGCCGTTGCGTCGCATTGAAGGGGGTTGACCGGCCCTTGCATGGCCTGCTCGTAGCTATTTAAGCCTTGCGCCGGTGATGCACATCATCACATCATCCTCTCCTTCTCCTCTCTGAGCCCCTCCTCATCCTCTTCGAGCCCCTCCAACTCCAGCGGCAATGCCGAATTTGTGGTTCTCCGCACTGGTAGACGGAGGTGGTGGCGCTGACAGTTCATCGAGGCGGATCTTGGTGCCGCTTCCCTTGCTCTCCGGACCCCTCGTCATCCACGGCGGCCGGCTCCTCCCACAAGAAGGAGATCGTCATCTCCTCCGCCGATGAGGAGGACCAGAAGCAACAACATCAGGAGGAGTTGTGGCCGCGCCTCTTCGCGGTGGCGGCTCTGACGGATGAAGAGTTCGTCCATCAGATGGAGTGAGCCACCGTCGCCAGCGCAGGTCAAGGAGAAGTTACCATCCCCGCCGTGCTACCGCGCCAAGCGGGAACCGTCGTCCCCACTCCAGTGGGAGAAGGAGGACCCTCCCCCCTCCTGGCACAACCACGACGACGTCCAGATTGGACGCCGCGTCAATGATGAGCCGGCGAGCCAATCTCGCCCCCGCGCAACCGTGGCTTCCAGATCGGACACCGCATCAAGGACGAGTCCGTGTTGCCACCAGCACACAGCCAGCACGCCAGCATTGACAGGCCCGCCACATCCGCCCTCTCCCGTCAAGGAGGAGCTGCTGCCCGCGATCACGAAGGCGCGTGGCCGCATGCTCCACTACCCCGAAGGCGGCGGTGTCGGCGGTCCCTCATGCTCGAGGGCCATCGTTTCCGAGGAGGTGCGAACGGCGAGGCAGAAGGCGTGGTACGACCGGCGCAACACCGCCTGCCGCTTTGCGTTCTCAAAGTCTGACGCGGCGCTGGAATGGGTCCGCAACAACCCAGACCTCGCCGCGGTGTGGGCCCTTGACCGCTCCGTCACCACCGCGGAGACGGCCGCCAGGCGGCGTCGCCACCTTGACGGCGAGCTAGCCAAGATCGGCGAGGAGTGGTCGCTTAGCAACTACTCCGCCGGCGCCGGCGGCATTGGCTACAATGACCTTTCGCACCATGCAGCAGGAGGTGGAGTGGCTCCTTCGTGGGCGGCAGGCACCTGCCGGAGAAGGTTGCCGCGGCCCTCCGGCGCCCTTCTGCCGCTGGATGGGCGACGATGAGGACAGCACAGGCAGCGACGGCGGTGCGGCAGGGCAGGGCAGTCGCACGTACGAGGTGATTGTCCGGTATAGGGTGTAGTTTTTTCTCTAGTCTTTATTTAAACAATCAAAATATCAATCTTGTATGTAAATTATGTCCGAACTTTTATGAAATCCGCCAAATTTGCATGAATTTCGTCCGGTCTTATGAAACCCTATTTGAGTTGGTATGCGGATAGCATTGGATTACCATCTCCTGCATCGTTGTCCACGGACTCCCCCCCCCCCCCCCCCCCCCCCCTCCCCCACCAGCGGACGGATGCACGGGGTCAGCATTGGCGATGCCCTTATGTCATGTGAAGCTTTAGGATACACTGACTTGACTCACTCTCAACCAATGAAGTCAATGGACACCGAAGCTTGGTAGGATATTATCATCTTTTCTTCAGGAACGGCAGGAGCTCTGTGGTGCAATATATTAGAGTGAAAGATAGTTTATGCATAAAACCAAGACAAGGCAGGAGCCAACACATCTTGGCTAGGAATGGTTGTTGTAACTCTTTATGTAAAATTTAGCTCCATGTTCCTCCAGAGTGTATACGCTCGGATGTAACTGCCGAGGGGGCTGCGAACTCTAAATAAATTAGCAACATTTCCCTTAAAACAGATGACGAGGTAGGGAAAGTCGGATGGGTCGTCGATGTCGAAGTTGTAGTGCCCAAGGACCAGGTTCCAAATACCATGAGAGAAAGGGTATGTGACGCGAATATGTTAACCCGTCCAAAAGTGTGTCGGGACAGCAAGCGTGACTAGTTAGGGCATTTATAATGGACGGGCGCTTAGAAAATAAATAAAAAATTAAGGAAGAAGCATCGATGGAGGAGTCTGTTGGGGCAACACACGGGTGCCTATTTGAGCGCTACCGTGATTGGTTGAGGATCTGTTGCTCTTCATTTCCCTGTTAAATGTCATTTATGTTGCATAGCATGACGGTTGTTTCTTTAGTTATTTGCAGTCAAATAAATCGTGGTTAGATCACTTTAATATTCTACATAAACTTTATGTGTTTCGAAAAAAACCATGCAGTTTTGTACTCCCTCCGTCCGGAAATACTTGTCCTAGAAATGAATAAAATGAATGTATCTATAATTAAAATAAGTCTAGATACAACCATTTATAGGACAAGTATTTTTGAGTATATGTTTTTTTTGTGCCAATAGTCCGGTGCATCTTCTGGTCTGTAGGTGTCTGAAGAAATGCTTATCACTTATGGAGCAGATCAACACCCACACGACCAAATAAACCAAAGCGACGGTATGCAAATGTGGTGGCCTATATTGATTCTTAACACAACATTTACTTGCATTGTGACAGTAACTACCTTGCTCTCTTTTTTTGGCGACAGACACTATCTTGCATTGAGACGGTCACTACCTTGCTTCCAGCAGCAGGTTTAGCCTAGCCTTACTATGCACTAGAACATGAAGGCACGCGTTGCTGCGCCCGTCCATCTTGAAAAAGAATCAAGATGGTTGAAACACATGATTCTGTTTTAACATTTCAAATTAGTAAGGTTGAATTAAACATTTTCAGTGTAAAAACTTATCTGAATGGTTATGCTAAACCATATCTTTCACATGAAATTCGATGGACAATAAGTCAGGAGCTGAATAAACAGAGTAATAGCAATTGTAACATTTTTGTTTTTACTCTCGATGACAGTCACAAATATTAATGATTAAATTACATGTCAAGCACCTTGTGCAAAGCACAAACTAACACTGACGACTTGCTGTGGTGATGAAATTCAATCTTATTCAGGCCAAAAACAACTACATCCTTCCAGGTAGTTTTGTCTGAAACCATGGTTTTAAATAGCCGGAAGGCCAAAAATAACCATCTGTATACTTCACATCCATCACACATGATCCTACATGCCTTGATCACAGTATGTGAAATATGAACATACTTCTTAGCTAGACTATGTTGTTTGAAACCTTGGATGGAAGACGCACAATTACATTAATAGCAACGCATAAGAAAGGAGTCGAGAGAAATCAAACATATTAATATACTCCTGTTTTCCTTGTAAGATGCATATTATGTCTCTCCATGACAGCATGTTTGCCAGCAGTAGAGGGAGGATATGTATTGCTAGATATTAAGAAAACATGGGCTAATAAAGTCTTGTAAAAATATAACCCTTCGAATCTAAAAAATAAACAAATATAAGACACTGTGCTACTGTCATAAAGATTGGCTAGAGAGAGAAGCAAGCAATAGATCAACACTTATTATGAACAGTGTGTGCATATTTTTATTGGACTACAAAATAGAACTGTATCCTTCAAGTAAGAATTCCTTCTCTTGAAGATAATAACCATATACTTGATGAGGGACTTGAATATTTCCTTTTTACGATGAATATGATTTAGGAAGACCTGAAATTTCGTCTCCATAATAAAACATACTATATAGGAGCATCTTGTTTATATAGTTTTCTGTTGAGAACAATTAAATGTTTACCATTTCTTGCTTCTCGTTAAAAGGAGACTAAAGCGATAGGCATAGATATCTTACAAATACATCCTACCTGCAGGCTATAAAGGGAACATTCGTGTCTGCCAAAAGAGCATGTTGAAGAATGCTGAGAGTTCATGGGATATGCAATAAGTAGTTCAATACTCAATACAGTAGGGATATGTAGGAAACAAATGAAGATGACTGTGTTACCTTGCTGGTAGCAACATAATAGTTGTGCTCCTGAAAATAGAAATGGTAATCCGCTAAATTAATTTATTAAACACATAACCATAGATTACACACATTATAGGAAAGACATGTTTTTTACCTAAGTACCCTTGGCCATGTCGCATTGAAAAGAAAAGCAAAAACATTGCATGAGAGAACTAAAATATGCTTCGGTGTTGTGTCTGCCACTCTGCCAAACACTCACGGTGCAAGTGTTGATAGTATATATCCCTATGCTTTTTCCAGCTACTCTGATTACTCCTGATGAGACAAGCACGTACCATGGCCATGTTGCAAAAAAAGGAAAAGAAAGCTAGTATCTTGGAGCATTATCATCTACTATCTCCTATTCTTATGCATTGATAGTTGGAGATTAAAGAGCAACGCTAGCAAACCTCATATCTTGCCGGACGCCTGACATGCCGTGTCATGACCATGGATCCAGATTTGTTCCATGCATAATTCATCTTCATCCTGGCACAACTTACCAATACTTGCATTCTTCCCTTCTTCTTTGCCCCTTAGCTTTGATATTCTCTTTCCTAATAACAATAATATAAAGATTCCATGGTTTTGATCCTGTGATTTTCTTAAATATAAAGATACTTATGTGCCAAAAGATTGCACGTGGTGAATATGCACGTATCGTACATTTCTAGAAAGCTAGGTACATGAGAAAATTAATCATGCATCACTAAGCAGGTGAATAAAATTCCCGAGAGAATTGAGCATAATCATCAGATAAATACGTTCAATGGGTATTGTCGATCAGGTTACTTACAGGTTCTGCAGAAGCGGTAGAGAGAGAGCTTCTTCATCAAACGTGCTAGGTTTGGTGCGGGCATGAAGGGAAAGGAGTTGAGAAGTTGAGACTGCGCCTCAACGGAGGCCACCTCCGAATCTCGATCCCGCTGCACAGCCGGCGAAATGGTAGGAGAAGATGGCTATGGCAGTTGATGCATGCAGATCGCAGCGCCATCTTCCATGGATCCAGAGTGACAGACGTTTCTCCTCTTGCGTTCTTGTGCCGCCACCGCATCCTTCCCCCCTCTTGCGATTCGTGCTGCTGCCACATCGTACAGGATGCAGCCACGAACAGAGAGCATCGAAGGTGGGCTACAGGAAAGGCATGGTCGTGGCAGTGGTGATGGGGAAGGAGCAGCTAGCAGAAGGTCATGGCGGAGGCGACGACGAAGGCGACACCTAGGGTTCGATCGGTGCCGAAGGAGATTACAGAAAAAGGAGTACGCAATAGTATGTGGGGATTTTAGGTGGCCTGCTGGACTGGACTTGGGCCTTGGCCCGCTTATGGACAAAAATCGTAGCTTGTTCTGCGGAGCAGCGGCCCGCTAAACGGTGAGTGGAAGCGCGTGAGGGACCTGGGACGACCAGAGCTGATCTGGATCGTATGTTGGAATAATCGGATGGCTGAGAGTCTCAGAGCTCTGTGGAGGCTTCTAGCTAGCTACATCTTACTGTTTAGTAATTTGAGAATGGTTCTGACAGTGCGACAGATGCCAAGACATTTAATTAAGAGCAATCCAACAAAGATGCAGTCAGTTTGAGCACCTTACTACTGATTTTCATCATCGTAATCTACTACTATAAGAGCATCTCCGGCCGTTGACCCCCCCCCAGGGGCGCCTAAAATCGCCGCCTGGGGGTGAGCCGGCGCAAAAAATTGGCCTGGGGACGAGTTGGTCCCCGGCCGCCCGCCCCAGGACCGCCCCTGGCGCGTTCAAAAAAGACAAAAATATAGCGAAGTTTGGCATATATTACATAATAGTCGCAGATTTTTATTACATAATATGTCTAATTAAAAAAATTGGCTGAACACGGAATAGTGGCCGCCATCGTCCCCGCCGTCGTCGTCGTCGGGCTTCTCCTCCTTGACGCGGCCGTCCCTGGTGGACCCCTGACCGGCGTCGCCAACGCGGGCTGGTGGCGGCGGCGCGTCGTCGTCGCTATCCTCGATGACGATGACGCCTCCTTCGTCGCGGCCCTAGCGGCGCTGCGCGAATCGCTGCAGGGCGGCGCACTGGCGCTCCCTCGCCATCTTCAGGGAGTCCACGCGCACCCATTCCAGGGCCGCGTCGTCGTCAGGCTCGACGTCGCCGCCGTGCTCCGTCTTCACCGCGGGGAGGAGGCCCGGCTCCGTCTTCACCCCCGCGAGCCACGGCTCCGTTTTGGGCTTAACGAAGCGCGGAGGAGGAGCTGACGAGGAGGCGCGCCGGCCGCCCTCATTGATGACGATACCGGCGCTGCGAGTGCGCGGCCGAGCAGCATCTCCGCCGCGGGCTCGGCCTTGACGCCGAGCAGCGTCGGAGAGACGGAGGAGTGCGAAGAAGAGTGTGATGAGGAGGAAGAAGAGGAGGCGCCGAACCTCCTGGGCAACCATTGCCCGTCGCGTCGGCGGTGAGCCGTGGCCGTGGCGGCCGCCCTCGCCGGGGGGTACGCCAACGGCGGGTTGTTGCCACCCTCGAGTGTGCGGCCGGGGACGCCCCACCACAGGCAGCGCCCCTCGATGCTCTTCATGCCGCCGACCACCCATTGGTGGACGCCAGCCGTTGCTGCTGACGGCGTTGGAAGTACGCCGCCCAAGCCGTGTGGTTGTCGGCGACGTACTGGGGGAGGGAGAGCTGGGCATTGGTGCGGGAGGCGTGCACGACCTCGACCTCGTCGGCGAAGTACCCGGGTTTGGCCACGGCGTCGGGCAACGGGGAATGAGCACTCCCCGCTTGCTGAGCTTTCAGCCCTTTGGCCCGGCCTGGAACAGGAGCCAAGACTCCTGTTCGCGGAGCGAGCGGCGGCCGAAGCCGTTGGCCGCCGCCTCATCTCCGGGGAAACGCTCAGCCATCGGGAGAGGGAGGAATAGGGAGGGCTCGACGGCTGTAACGCCCCAGATATTACTTTCCCAATTTGTACTCCAACTCTTGTCATTTCCGGCATTAAGTTATATTTATTCCTCGGGTTCGGGCCTTTGTCTCCGTGTGTTGATTTCGTTTTCATGCATCTCATATCATGTCATCACGTGCATTGCTTTTACATACATGTTCATCTCATGCATTCGAGCATTTCCCCGTTGTCCGTTTTGCATTCTGACGCTTCGTTCTCCTCCGGTGGCCATTTCTAGCTTTCTTTCATGTGTGGGGATTAAACATTTCCGGATTGGACCGAGACTTGCCATGTGGCCTTGGTTAACTACTGGTAGACCGCCTGTCAAGTTTCGTACCATTTGGACTTCGTTTGATACTCCAACGGTTAACCGAGGGACCGAAAAGGCCTCGTGTGTGTTGCAGCCCAACACCCCTCCAATTTGGCCCAAAACCCACCAAACTCTGCTCCATGTCCTAGAGCGTTCGATCATGATTGCGTGGCCGAAAACCGCACCTCATTTGGACTCTCCTAGCTCCCTCTATGCCTATATATACACCCCCCCATTCCAAATCTCGGTTCTTCTCCCCCTAACCCTAAAAAAACCATCTCCCTGCCAGATCCGCCGCCGACGGACATGTCCGGACCCTAGCCGGACACGTCCGCCGCGCCCCCCTCGTCCACTCAGATGCCGCCATGTGTCCCTCGCGGGGACCGCTTCGCCGCCAGCGCCACCGGCCCGCCCGGGCCCAAGCCGGGCCCCCCTCACCGCGCAGCCGGGCCGCCCCCGCGCCCGACACCGCCGCCGTCTCCTTCGCCTCAGGGCACGCAGCCGCCGCCCTCCGCCGTGGATCTCCGCCCCGGCCGCCGCATCCGTCGCCGGCGGGACGACCGCACCTCGCCGCGCCCTCCTTCCGGCCCCGCCGTGCCGGCCGGCCGCCGCCACCGCAGCTCCGGCGAGCTCCGCCGCCCGCCTCCACGCCCCGGCCTCGTCCCCAACTCCGGCCGGCCCAACGCCGGCGTCCTCTCCGTCGTCGTCGAACCTCGTCGGCCGTGCAGATCTCAGATCTGGGAAAAAACCCTAGATCCGGTTGACTTCTCCCTCTTCCCCTTAATCTTTTATGCAATCTTTGACTGCTCATATCTCCGCATCCGTAGCTCCGTTTTGGACATATGATATATCAGAATCTTCGTCTCTACAAGTACATCATTTCATTCCATTGCATCATTTGCATTTGAGTTCATCTTGATGCCCAAAATGCTGTTAGAAAGAGGCATCGTGAGTTAAATTGCAGATCCGTTAGCTCATCATAGACTTTTGTCATTTTTGCCATGATTATTGTGTGCATGATATGCCTGTGAGTCTTTGGGATGAATTGTTAAGCATTTTGTCTTCTTTCCAGAGGTGCCACCCATGCATTTTTAGGATGTGTGTGGTGACTTATGCAAGCTTGCAAAGAGGGGCACCTGAGTAATCTGTTTTTAGGGACTTAGTGATTTTCACTAAGTCTAGGTTATTTTAGTTCATGATGCCATATGTTCAGCTTGTTTCCTAGTGATCCGTGCCTCTTTTGAGGATGATCAGTAAGGGAGTTTTGATATTTATGTTATGCTCTATCCATCCATGTCTTTACTTGCTATGTTGGAGCAACCTAGGTTGAGTCAATCGAGCTCAACTTTTGCATCGTTGTGTATTTGGGCAGATCGTCAACTCTTTTGCGATTTTGCCGATGCTATTGCTAGTGATCCGTGCATGCTATGCCATTGTTCTTGCCATGTCTAGCTAGAATTTTGTGCCTTCTTTATGGATATATGATTGCCTTGCCATGACTTGCACCATAGTGAGTGCATCGAGCTCGTTTACATGCCTCCGTGAGTTATAATTTCAGCATGTGTCAGTTTTGACTAAGTCTGAAAACTGATTGTGTTTCATCTATGTTCGTGTGCTCGTTGGAGTATTTTGTGAACCCTTTTGGCCCCAGGTCACTTTGGGTGTTTTGTTAAGCTTGTTGAGTAGCTCCATGACATGTTCTTACTTGTCATGTTCAGGTTGTGTTTCATGTTGTTTTGCTGCTCCGAAGAGAGCATCATGGTCTGAAATTTCAGACTAGTGTTAATTTCACTAAGTCTGAAATCTATTTTGCATATTCAGTTTTGCCATGCTTGTTTGAACCTCTTAATGGATGAATTTGGCTATGGCTGAGTCCTAGTGTTTTGTTAAAAATCTTGTGTACATCCCTGCCATGTATTTTGTTTTCATGTTTGGTGGCTGTAGCATGTTCATTTTGATGCATTTAGGAGCCTACTTGCTGTAAATCGCAGATCGGTTCGTTTCGTAAAACGCTTGCCATTTCCAAACCGTAGCTCCGATTCCTATGATCTTTATATCGTTTTCAGGTGATTTCATCCCCTCTATCCAGTGGCACACTTGGTTTTCCAAGTTGAGGCCAGGTTCATGCATTTCCTGTCACGTCTTGCATTTTGCATCCCGCATCGCATCCCGCATAGCATACCATCTTTGCAAATTATTGGTTGCCCTTTCACGTGGTTGATTGTATCCTTGTTGCTTGTTTGTGTTGTTGGGTAGAGCCGCGAGACGAGTTCGCTAACGAGGAGCCCGTTGAGTTTGCTTTTGAGGATCCAGTCAACTCTGACAACTGTGCAGGCAAGATGATCATACCCTCGAAATCACTACTATCTTTGCTATGCTAGTTTGCTCGCTCTTTTGCTATGCCAATGCTACGACGCCTACCACTTGCTTGTCAGCCTCCCAATTGCCATGATTGAGCCTCTAACCCACCTTTGTCCTAGCAAACAGTTGATTGGCTATATTACCGCTTTGCTCAGCCCCTTCTTATAGCGTTGCTAGTTGCAGGTGAAGATTGGAGCCGTTCCTTGTTGGAACATTTATTTACTTGTTGGGATACCATTATATTGCCATATTATCTTAATGCATCTATATACTTGGTAAAGGGTGGAAGGCTCGGCCTCTCGTCTAGTATTTTGCTCCACTCTTGCCTCCCTAGTTTCCGTCATATCGGTGTTATGTTCCCGGATTGTTGCGTCCCTTACGCGGTTGGGCTATAATGGGAACCCCTTGATAGTTCGCCTTGATTAAAGCTTTTCCAGCAATGCCCAACATTGGTTTTACCATTTGCCACCTACCCCCTTTTTCCCTTGGGTTTCCGGAGCCCGAGGGTCATCTTTATTTTAGCCCCCACGGGCCAGTGCTCCTCTGAGTGTTGGTCCGACCGAGTAGACTGCGGGGCCACCTCGGGGCAACTTGAGGGTTGGTTTTACTCGTAGGATGTCTCATCTGAGTGTGCCCTGAGAACGAGATATGTGCAGCTCCTATCGGGATTTGTCGGCACATTCGGGCGGTGTTGCTGGACTTGTTTTAACCTGTCGAATCGTCTTGTTGTACCGAGATACCGAGTCTGATCGGTGTCTTGGGTGGAGGTCTATTCCTTCGTTGACCATGAGAGCTTGTTATGGGCTAAGTTGGGACCCCCTGCAGGGATTGATCTTTCGAAAGCCGTGCCCGCGGTTATGGGAAGATGGGAATTTGTTAATGTCCGGTTGTAGATAACTTGAACCTTAACTAATTAAAATGAATCCACTGAGTGTGTTGCCGTGATAGCCTCTTCTCGGCGGAGTCCGGGAAGCGGACACGGTGTTGGAGTTATGTTTGCGCAGGTTGCTCCCTAGTTCCTCGCTCGTGCTTTGCCTCCTCTTCTCGCTCTCTTTTGCGAATAAGTTAGCCACCATATATGCTAGTCGCTTGCTGCAGCTCCACTTATATTACCCCTTTTCCTACCTATTAAGCTTAAATAGTCTTGATCGCGAGGGTGCGAGATTGCTGAGTCCCTGTGGCTCACAGATTACTATTACACCAGATGCAGGGACATATGATACAGCTCCAGATGGCGCGCTCGAGCTCAAGTGGGAGTACGACGAGGACTCTCAGCATTACTATGTGTCTTTTCCTGATGATCAGTAGTGGTGCCCAGTCGGGGTTAGATTCAGGGCCTTGTCGCATGTTGGGGGTCTTTTCTATTTTGGCGCCGTAGTCGGGCCATGAGTGATTTGTATGATGGATGTTATTTATGTACTTTGATGTGACGTGGCGAGTGTAAGCCAACTATGTTCTTCCCCTTTATATTATTTATGTACATGGGATATGTGATGATTTCTCGACTTGCGACATTGCTTTCAATGCGGCTATGCCTCTAAGTCATGCCTCGACACGTGGGAGATATAGCCGCATCGAGGGCGTTACAAGTTGGTAATCAGAGCGTTCCCCGACCTTAGGAGCCCCCATTGCTTGATCGTTTTTAGCAGCCGAGTTGTGTCTAGAAAAATGTTTTGAGTCCTTTAGGAATTATATATCGGAGAGCTTAGGAATTTTTTTTACTTTCCAGTCTCCTCATCGCTCTGGTAAGGCATCCTGACGTAGAGTTTTGACCCTTCTCTTCTCAAATTTCACTAAAAAAAATTTAGGATCACGCGAGTATCTTGGATTTGTTCCGATGACTTATGATGAGAATACTGTCTTGGTGCCTCCTGTCAGGGGTTTAGTGGAAGTGTCCCGGGGAGTTGAGCTCTGAGGTGTTGTCATCATAATTTTATCGTTGCAATTCTGGTATACTTGAGATATGTTCGCGACATCGAAAATCTCATTTATGCAGTTCGTTGGTGAGATAACCTCGACGCCACCCAGTACTGGGGCGGGAGTTCGGGAGTATCGCCATAACTTGTATAACGGATGCTTTTCGAAGGTTGAGGTAGATGGTTTCTGAAGGTTTCTTGGTTATGTGTTGAAGGATGGATACAGCTGGATGTAGGATTTGCTAGTTTGGGTAAGATATTATGCTTCCCCTGTATCCCCAACACCTGATTACATAACCGGAAAATTTCGGGAGTTTCATAGGTGGGAATTGAAGTAGCTCTTAGGATATCTTTCCGACAGATGTATGATATGAAATTGGGGTTCGATGTCTAGTGGTTCGCCTATTCACGGTCGATTTTACAGTGGTCTCGTTGTGTCTTAAAGAGTCCTTGGCTATGCTGACTCGGGGACGCTTCGTATGTCATGTGCACTGCCTTGTACATGATGGTGATGTACGATCGAGCCCGTGTAGGTCCCACCACGAAAACTTCGGACGAAATTTCTATCATATGTTTGTTCCGGCTTATTCCGCAAGCCAACCCTTGGTTTTATTGTGAGTTGTGGTATTCGAGTTGCTTCGAAGACATATGTTGATTCCATCCCTCGTTGATGTACCTCTTCTACCCGATTCTTCGTGGCTTCGCAATTTAGGAATATGTGACCACTTCAAGAGAAGTGCATTCGTTCATTTTGTTCGGATGTGAAGGCTTTATGTTGCAATTTTCATTCCGTTGGTTTCAGCTTCATTTATCTGTCCATGTGCTAACGGTGGTCAACCTCTTCAGGATGGCTCCCACTAAGAGCACCAGTCAGAACCAGAATCAAGATCCGCCACCACCTCCGCCTCCTCCGGAAGCATGGCAAGCTGTGATGGCCGCTACTAATGCAAATACACAGTTGATCATGCAAATCCTCCAAAAACGCAATCAAGGCAGTCAAGGGAATCAAGGCAACAATCAGAACCATTTTGCTACTCTGAACCAGTTCCTCGCTAATGGTCCAAAGACGTTCAGCAATTGTGTTAAGGCTACCGATGCTGACGATTGGCTAGTGGATCTGGGCAAGCATTTTGAATGCAGCAACGTCAGGCCTGAAGATTTCGTCAAGTTCGCTTCTTTCCAGCTCAAAGATCAGGCCGCAGAGTGGTTCCAGCAGTACAAGGATTCCAGAGGTGGACGTTTGATCACTTGGGATGATTTCCGTCGTGATTTCCGAGCTCATCACATCCCTCAGAGTGTGACTGAAAGCAAACGTGAGGAATTCCACAATCTGAAGCAAGGCTCTTTGTCTGTCTATGACTACAACAAGTTGTTCCAGAAGCTCGCCCGTTTTGCCAAGCAGGATGTTCCTGATGAGAAGAGCATGATCTATCAGTTCAGGGGTGGTCTCCGTGAAGAAATTCAGCTCGCTCTTGTCCTCTTTGAGCCGCTGAGGTACGATGAGTTCTACAACATGGCACTGAAGCAAGAGGCTGCTCAGTTGAGGTGTGATGCTTCCAGGAAGCGAGTCAGAGACACTACGCCTTCTTCCTCTACTCAAGTGGCCAAGCAGCAGAAGTATTGGCTTCCTCCTCCTCCGTTCCGTCAGCCGTATCAGCAGAAGAGCAAAGGTGGCAGTGGTTCTTCCCACCCACCCAACCCAGGCTTTCAGAACAAGACTTCGTCTCAAGCTCCAAGATCGAGTGCTCCGTACCACCGTCCGCTCTCAGAGGTCACGTGCAACAAGTGCCAACAGAAGGGTCACTACGCCAACAAGTGTTTCAACCAGAGGCATCTTCCTCCTCCTCCTCCTGTCAGATCGGCAAGTACAGCTATGGTCAAGCATAACCCCAAGTCCGCCAAGGTCAACTTGATGAACGCAGCTCAGGCAGAGGATTCGTCAGATGTGATCATGGGTAACCTTCCTGTTAACGATGTTCCCGCAAGAGTTCTTTTTGATACTGGTGCATCGCATTCTTTCTTGTCATGCCCGTTTGCATCGAAGCACAATGTTGATACTGAGATTATGCCCAAAGCCATGCAAGTTGTTTCTCCCGGCAAGCTTCTGACTTCAAGTTTGGTTGCTCCCGATATCTCTATCACGTTGTGCGATTACAAGTTTCTCTCTTCTCTGGTGGTTCTTGGTAATTCGGATATTGATCTTATTCTTGGGATGGACTGGCTCTCTAAGCACAAGGCTCACCTCGATTGTGCAGCCAGGCAGATTCAACTGACTCATTCGTCTGAGGATGTAATTGTCTTTGCTGCTCGGGATAATACCATCCGGTTTTTTCTCTCAAAGAGAAGGGTGAATTGGATGCTATTTCGCAGATCCCAGTTGTTTGTGAGTATCAAGACGTCTTCCCAGAAGAACTCCCAGGGATGCCTCCGCACCGGCCGGTTGAATTTGTTATTGAACTTGAGCCCGGTACGGAACCTGTGTGCAAACGTCCTTACAAGCTCGGCCCCGAAGAGTTGAAGGAGTTGAAGAAATAACTCGATGTTCAAGAAAGAATGGGACTCATTCGGCCTAGTACTTCTCCGTGGGGTTGTGGTGTTCTTTTTGTGAAGAAGAAGGATGGAACGGACCGACTTTGTGTTGATTATCGTCCATTGAACAAGAAGACCATCAAGAACAAATACCCACTTCCCAACATCAATGAGCTGTTCGAACAACTCAAGGGTGCCCAAGTATTCTCCAAGCTTGATCTCCGTATGGGTTATCATCAGATTCGTATTCGTGAGCAAGATATTCCAAAGACGGCGTTCAGAACAAGCTATGGGTCATATGAATACACTGTCATGTATTTTGGCCTCGCCAACGCTCCTCCGACGTTCTCTCGCATGATGAACTTCATCTTCAACCCCTACACCAATGACTTCGTTTTGGTCTATCTCGACGACATTTTGGTTTTCTCGAAGAACAAGGAAGATCATGCCAAGCACTTGCGTTTGGTTCTTGACAAGCTCAGAGAACATCAGTTCTATGCCAAGTTCTCCAAGTGTGAATTTTGGCTCGATGAGGTTCTTTATCTTGGTCATATCATCTCTGCCAAGGGCATTTCCGTGGATCCTGAGAAGGTGTCTGCAATTGTTAATTGGGAACCTCCTCAGAACGTGAAGCAACTCCGTAGCTTCCTCGGTCTTGCAAGCTACTGTCGAAGATTCGTTGAAAACTTTTCCAAGATCGCGAAGCCTCTCTCAAATCTTCTTCAGAAGCACGTCAAGTACGTTTGGTCTCCGGAGTGTGATATTGCTTTCAAGACTTTGAAAGAGAAGTTGATCACTGCTCCAGTTCTAACTCCGCCTGATGAAACCAAGCCGTACGAGGTCTTTTGTGATGCCTCTCTCCAAGGTCTCGGTGCTGTACTGATGCAAGAGAAGAAAGTTGTTGCTTATACCTCTCGCCAGTTGAAGCCTAATGAGAAGAACTACCCCACTCATGATCTCGAGTTGGCGGCAGTTGTGCATGCATTGTTGACTTGGAGACATCTTCTATTGGGAAGGAAAGTGGACATTTTCACTGATCACAAGAGTCTCAAGTACATCTTCACCCAGCCTAATCTCAACCTCAGGCAGACTCGATGGGTCGAAATGATTCAAGAGTACAATCCGAGTATCGAGTATACTCCAGGCAAGGCCAATGTGATTGCTGACGCTTTGAGCAGAAAAGCATATTGCAACAGTCTGATTCTCAAGCCTTATCAACCCGAGCTTTGTGAAGCTTTCCGCAAACTTAATTTGCAAATTGTTCCTCAAGGTTTCCTCGCCAACCTTCAAGTTTCTCCTACCTTGGAAGACCAGATTCGCCAAGCCCAGCTTCTTGATGCTATGGTGAAAAAGGTGAAGATTGGTATTGCAAAGAGTCAGTCCAAGTACAAGTGCTACCGACTTGATGACAAGGACACTCTCTTCTTCGAGGATCGAATTGTTGTGCCCAAAGGTGAACTTCGTAAAGTGATCATGAATGAGGCTCACAACTCTCTCCTGTCCATCCACCCTGGTAGCACGAAGATGTATCAGGATCTGAAGAAAACTTATTGGTGGACTCGAATGAAGCGCGAGATCGCTCAATTCGTGAATGAATGTGATGTCTGCAGAAGAGTGAAGGCAGAACACCAAAGGCCAGCAGGTCTCCTCCAACCTCTTGCCATTCTAGAATGGAAGTTTGACCACATTGAAATGGACTTCGTGACTGGGTTTCCAAAGTCCAAGCGTGGCAATGATGCTATATTCGTTGTCATCGACAAGCTCACCAAAGTGGCTCACTTTCTGCCTATCAAAGAGTCAATCACTGCAGCTCAATTGGCGAAACTCTATACCTCTCGAATTGTCTCTCTGCACGGTATTCCTCAAGTGATATCTTCAGACCGTGGCAGTATCTTTACCTTCAAGTTTTGGGATTCTTTTCAGAAGGCCATGGGCACCAACATCCGCTTCAGCACTGCTTTCCATCCTCAAGCAAGCGGTCAAGTCGAGCGTGTCAACCAGATTCTTGAAGATATGCTCAGGGCTTGTGTTATCTCCTTCGGCATGAAGTGGGAGGATTGTCTTCCTTATGCTGAATTCTCATACAACAACAGTTTTCAAGCAAGTTCGGGCAAGGCCCCATTTGAAATTCTGTATGGTAGGAAGTGTCGTACACCTCTCAACTGGTCTGAAACCGGTGAACGTCAGCTGCTGGGTAATGACTTAATCATAGAGGCAGAAGAAATGTGCAAGGTCATTCGTGATAACCTCAAAGCAGCCCAATCCCGCCAGAAGAGCTACTATGATAGTAAGCACCGTGATTTGGCTTTCGAGATCGGAGATCATGTTTACCTCCGCGTCTCTCCTATGAAAGGGACTCGTCGATTCGGTATCAAAGGGAAGCTTGCCCCCAGATACGTCGGACCTTTCAAGATTGTCAGCAAGAGAGGCGACCTCGCCTATCAACTCGAGCTTCCTTCAAACTTTGCTAATGTTCATGATGTGTTCCATGTCTCCCAACTCCGAAAGTGCTTCAAGATGCCTGAACGCACCGTCAACTTCGAGGACATTGAGCTCCAAGAAGATCTCTCCTATCGTGAGCACCCAGTTGCAATCCTTGAAGCGACTGAACGCAGAACTCGCAACAAGTCAATCAAATTTCTCAAAGTCAAGTGGTCACACCATTCCGACCGTAAAGCTACCTGGGAACGCGAGGATCACCTCCGTTCTGAGTACCCGGAGTTCTTTCAGTCCTAGATCTCGGGACAAGATCTTTTCGTAGTGGTGGAGTGTTGTAACGCCCCAGATATTACTTTCCCAATTTGTACTCCAACTCTTGCCGTTTCCGGCATTAAGTTATATTTATTCCTCGGGTTCGGGTCTTTGTCTCCGTGTGTTGTTTTCGTTTTCATGCATCTCATATCATGTCATCACGTGCATTGATTTTGCATACATGTTCATCTCATGCATTCGAGCATTTTCCCCGTTGTCCGTTTTGCATTCCGGCGCTTCGTTCTCCTCTGGTGGTCATTTCTAGCTTTCTTTCGTGTGTGGGGATTAAACATTTCCGGATTGGAACGAGACTTGCCATGCGGCCTTGGTTAACTACTGGTAGACCGCCTGTCAAGTTTCGTACCATTTGGACTTCGTTTGATACTCCAACGGTTAACCGAGGGACCGAAAAGGCCTCGTGTGTGTTGCAGCCCAACACCCCTCCAATTTGGCCCAAAACCCACCAAACTCTGCTCCATGTCCTAGAGCGTTCGATCATGATTGCGTGGCCGAAAACCGCACCTCATTTGGACTCTCCTAGCTCCCTCTATGCCTATATATACACCCCCCATTCCAAATCTCGGTTCTTCTCCCCCTAACCCGAAAAAAAACCATCTCCCTGCCAGATCCGCCGCCGACGGACATGTCCGGACCCTATCCAGACACGTCCGCCGCGCCCCCCTCGTCCACTCAGACGCCGCCATGTGTCCCCCGCGGGGACCGCTTCGCCGCCAGCGCCACCGGCCCGCCCGGGCCCAAGCCGGGCCCCCCTCACCGCGCAGCCGGGCCGCCCCCGCGCCCGACACCGCCGCCGTCTCCTTCGCCTCAGGGCACGCAGCCGCCGCCCTCCGCCGCGGATCTCCGCCCCGGCCGCCACATCCGTCGCCGGCGGGACGACCGCACCTCGCCGCGCCCTCCTTCCGGCCCCGCCGTGCCGGCCGGCCGCCGCCACCGCAGCTCCGGCGAGCTCCGCCGCCCGCCTCCACGCCCCGGCCTCGTCCCCAACTCCGGCCGACCCAACGCCGGTGTCCTCTCCGTCGTCGTCGAACCTCGTCGGCCGTGCAGATCTCAGATCTGGGAAAAAACCCTAGATCCGGTTGACTTCTCCCTCTTCCCCTTAATCTTTTATGCAATCTTTGACTGCTCATATCTCCGCATCCGTAGCTCCGTTTTGGACATATGATATATCAGAATCTTCGTCTCTACGAGTACATCATTTCATTCCATTGCATCATTTGCATTTGAGTTCATCTTGATGCCCAAAATGCTGTTAGAAAGAGGCATCGTGAGTTAAATTGCAGATCCGTTAGCTCATCATAGACTTTTGTCATTTTTGCCATGATTATTGTGTGCATGATATGCCTGTGAGTCTTTGGGATGAATTGTTAAGCATTTTGTCTTCTTTCCAGAGGTGCCACCCATGCATTTTTAGGATGTGTGTGGTGACTTATGCAAGCTTGCAAAGAGGGGCACCTGAGTAATCTGTTTTTAGGGACTTAGTGATTTTCACTAAGTCTAGGTTATTTTAGTTCATGATGCCATATGTTCAGCTTGTTTCCTAGTGATCCGTGCCTCTTTTGAGGATGATCAGTAAGGGAGTTTTGATATTTATGTTATGCTCTATCCATCCATGTCTTTACTTGCTATGTTGGAGCAACCTAGGTTGAGTCAATCGAGCTCAACTTTTGCATCGTTGTGTATTTGGGCAGATCGTCAACTCTTTTGCGATTTTGCCGATGCTATTGCTAGTGATCCGTGCATGCTATGCCATTGTTCTTGCCATGTCTAGCTAGAATTTTGTGCCTTCTTTATGGATATATGATTGCCTTGCCATGACTTGCACCATAGTGAGTGCATCGAGCTCGTTTACATGCCTCCGTGAGTTATAATTTCAGCATGTGTCAGTTTTGACTAAGTCTGAAAACTGATTGTGTTTCATCTATGTTCGTGTGCTCGTTGGAGTATTTTGTGAACCCTTTTGGCCCCAGGTCACTTTGGGTGTTTTGTTAAGCTTGTTGAGTAGCTCCATGACATGTTCTTACTTGTCATGTTCAGGTTGTGTTTCATGTTGTTTTGCTGCTTCGAAGAGAGCATCGTGGTCTGAAATTTCAGACTAGTGTTAATTTCACTAAGTCTGAAATCTATTTTGCATATTCAGTTTTGCCATGCTTGTTTGAACCTCTTAATGGATGAATTTGGCTATGGCTGAGTCCTAGTGTTTTGTTAAGCATCTTGTGTACATCCCTGCCATGTATTTTGTTTTCATGTTTGGTGGCTGTAGCATGTTCATTTCGATGCATTTAGGAGCCTACTTGCTGTAAATCGCAGATCGGTTCGTTTCGTAAAACGCTTGCCATTTCCAAACCGTAGCTCCGATTCCTATGATCTTTATATCGTTTTCAGGTGATTTCATCCCCTCTATCCAGTGGCACACTTGGTTTTCCAAGTTGAGGCCAGGTTCATGCATTTCCTGTCACGTCTTGCATTTTGCATCCCGCATCGCATCCCGCATAGCATACCATCTTTGCATATTATTTGTTGCCCTTGCATGTGGTTGATTGTATCCTTGTTGCTTGTTTGTGTTGTTGGGTAGAGCCGCGAGACGAGTTCGCTAACGAGGAGCCCGTTGAGTTTGCTTTTGAGGATCCAGTCAACTCTGACAACTGTGCAGGCAAGATGATCATACCCTCGAAATCACTACTATCTTTGCTATGCTAGTTTGCTCACTCTTTTGCTATGCCAATGCTACGACGCCTACCACTTGCTTGTCAGCCTCCCAATTGCCATGATTGAGCCTCTAACCCACCTTTGTCCTAGCAAACCGTTGATTGGCTATGTTACCGCTTTGCTCAGCCCCTTCTTATAGCGTTGCTAGTTGTAGGTGAAGATTGGAGCCGTTCCTTGTTGGAACATTTATTTACTTGTTGGGATACCATTATATTGCCATGTTATCTTAATGAATCTATATACTTGGTAAAGGGTGGAAGGCTCGGCCTCTCGTCTAGTGTTTTGTTCCACTCTTGCCTCCCTAGTTTCCGTCATATCGGTGTTATGTTCCCGGATTGTTGTGTCCCTTACACGGTTGGGCTATAATGGGAACCCCTTGATAGTTCGCCTTGATTAAAGCTTTTCCAGGAATGCCCAACATTGGTTTTACCATTTTCCACCTACCCCCTTTTTCCCTTGGGTTTCCGGAGCCCGAGGGTCATCTTTATTTTAGCCCCCACGGGCCAGTGCTCCTCTGAGTGTTGGTCCGACCGAGTAGACTGCGGGGCCACCTCGGGGCAACTTGAGAGTTGGTTTTACTCGTAGGATGTCTCATCTGAGTGTGCCCTGAGAACGAGATATGTGCAGCTCCTATCGGGATTTGTCGGCACATTCGGGCGGTGTTGCTGGACTTGTTTTAACCTGTCGAATCGTCTTGTTGTACCGAGATACCGAGTCTGATCGGTGTCTTGGGTGGAGGTCTATTCCATCGTTGACTGTGAGAGCTTGTTATGGGCTAAGTTGGGACCCCCCTGCAGGGATTGATCTTTCGAAAGCCGTGCCCGCGGTTATGGGCAGATGGGAATTTGTTAATGTCCGGTTATAGATAACTTGAACCTTAACTAATTAAAATGAATCAACTGAGTGTGTTGCCGTGATGGCCTCTTCTCGATGGAGTCCGGGAAGCGGACGCGGTGTTGGAGTTATGTTTGCGCAGGTTTCTCTCTAGTTCCTCGCTCGTGCTTTGCCTCCTCTTCTCGCTCTCTTTTGCGAATAAGTTAGCCACCATATATGCTAGTCGCTTGCTGCAGCTCCACTTACATTACCCCTTTTCCTACCTATTAAGCTTAAATAGTCTTGATCGCGAGGGTGCGAGATTGCTGAGTCCCTGTGGCTCACAGATTACCATTACACCAGATGCAGGGATAGATGATACAGCTCCAGATGGCGCGCTCGAGCTCAAGTGGGAGTACGACGAGGACTCTCAGCGTTACTATGTGTCTTTTCCTGATGATCAGTAGTGGTGCCCAGTCGGGGTTAGATTTAGGGCCTTGTCGCATGTTGGGGGTCTTTTCTATTTTGGCGCCGTAGTCGGGCCATGAGTGATTTGTATGATGGATGTTATTTATGTACTTTGATGTGACGTGGCGAGTGTAAGCCAACTATGTTCTTCCGCTTTATATTATTTATGTATATGGGATATGTGATGATTTCCCGACTTGCGACATTGCTTTCAATGCGGCTATGCCTTTAAGTCGTGCCTCGACACGTGGGAGATATAGCCGCATCAAGGACGTTACAAGGCAGCGCTCGGGAGAGGGAGGGCTCGGCAGCGGCTCTCGGGAGAGGCAGAGCTCGGTGGCTAGGGCTAGAGCTGGTGTGGCCAGAGGCGAGGGAGGCCGCCGGCTTTATATAGCCGCGCTGCGCCCGTGTGTACGCGTGGGAGGGAGGGGCAACGTCGGCGCGCCGTCCCGTGACACGCCGCTTGTGAGGAATCAATGGTAAGGCTGACCGGCGGTAGCCTTGTCATTGATTCCCCGCGGGAAACCGAGGCGTTGGGGGAAGACGACGCGCGATGTCGCTGACGCGGCGGGCCGTGGCTCTTTCGCATCAAAACCGCTCGCCCCGGCGTCCCCAAGTGCCCTCCCAGCGCGCCGGCTTCGGCCTGGGTCCGCCGGCGCTAATTTCGGCCCAAGCCAGCGAAAATCGGGCTCCTGGGGCCGATTTTTCTGCGCCGGCACGAAAAAATCGCCTGAGAAGGCCTTTCTGGAGACGCGGCTGGAGATGCTCTAATGATGTTATTGTGCCGCCAGCCTTGCTACCATACTTGGTGGGTTGCATATGTCAGATAAGGGGTGAAAAACAGAGCAAGTATTGTGTTGCATGAACCCACCTTTTGCTAATTCTTAGTTGGCTGTGATTTTCTACTAATTTTCGGTTCACTCAGAATTGCGGAAACTGGTAGCTGAGAATTTGCAAAAATATTGTCTTTTGCTAATTCATAACGATGACTAAAGGTCTGGTAGGATGGACTCAAGTCGAAAGCAAGCCACGTATATGTCCTGTTCTGTAATGCGATAAATTCACATACAACGGTTCAATTTCTAGGAAACTAAAGGAAGAATTCGAACCTTACAAAGCTACTATCCCCATCTCAAAATATAAAATGTTTTTTAGCCTCGTGAAGTGGTCCTTTCTGCAGTACTAGGTCAGTAGAGAATGCCTTTTTGTTAGACTTCTTTCAATACAAAAGTGCTTAGACGAAGTGCTAAGTGCATTAAATACCTTAGCAACTCATCTTCTCAATGCATACTTCCTTCATCTGTGAATAAGTGTACTTCTAGCTTTTGTCCTAGGTCAAAGTTTTAGAAGTTTGACCAACTTTATAGGAAAAAGTACTAGCATTTATAACACTAAATTAATATCACTAGATCTATTTTGAAATGTACTTTCATAATATATTAATTTGATGTCGTATATGTTATTACTCTTTTATATATAGTTGGTCAAAATTACAAAACTTTGACTTAAGACAAAAGCTAGAAATACACTTATTCGCGGACGGAGGGAGTAGGTGCTTAAGTTGTTGCTAAGCATACTTTATTTAATGAGTTAGCACCTAAAGTCTTTCATGCATTGGTAAAGTTGTTTCATTTAAGGGGTTTGCCTAGGTTCACGCGCTTGACATTTGTTCTTCCTGGGATCACCAAAGTGCTCTCTCCCCTCATTAAATGTTGTGCCATGTTATTTTTTTGCTTATGTGGCATGCTTAGCACCTGTCCACCATGAAACACTGGGAAGGGCATTATATACTCCCTTCGTCTCAAAATAAGTGTCGAAGGGATTATCATACTAAAATCATAACGGACGTGTGAACCTTTCTCACACAAATTAAAATTTGAACTTACACCCAAACAAAACTTGATCTTATACCTTATACCGTTACATAGTAAATTATTAAAACACTGATTTGGAGAAAATATGTTTTTAGTCACCGTTCTAACTAATCATATATTGTTACAAAGATATTAAACCACTACCTCGGGAGAAAATATCCACGTTGACCCATGATAGTCAATCTCCTTCCAGGTGGGGCTCAGACTTTGGGATTTCATATCATATTTCTCACCCGTGTCAATAAAATGAAGAGCATCTTGGTCCACGTCTTCACGAATAGAAATGGACTTGCAGAAGAATCTGCTGATGAAAAGCGCTTGACTGCCTAGTCCACCTAAAATCGGCACCCAGTGTGCGCCTCCATTGACATCCGCCTCGTAAACCTCCACCTTGCGGGTGAAGTTGATACTATAAGAAGGTCAATGCAATTGTCGCTTCACCATTAGCAGTTTCCAACGTGACTTAACCAAGTGCCGATTGAGAGTGACGATATCCTTAGGTTCATATGGCACCTCATCGTCTAACCAACATGTTGCGCCTTCAAGAATCATGCCATCGCCGGTTTTCTTCTGAAGTTCATCTAAGGCGTGCTCCTCGGGGTCTTCATTGCTTGGTACCTCGATATGGCCTTCATCAATATCCATGATCTTGTCCTTATTGCCCACATCGTTGATTTGAGACTCAAAGTCATCATCATCATCACTCCACACGCCGAAATGATAATAACCCGGTGGGTGTCTAATGAGGCGTTCGATGCTAGTAACGGCGGGTATACCATCGCTATCAAAATCTATACCGAAGGCGACAAGGTCCTCCGCCTCCGTGATTCCATATAATTTATCTCCAAGAAAAGCAATGTCAACAATGTAGATGAAGGGGGCAGTTTGTGGCTCAGGCAACCACACACCCTTCCCCGTCTGGATTAAGATGAGAGGGTGATTGCAGTTATTGGTCATGACAGTGATGATATCAGAAGGTGTTGACCGTAGAAGCACTTTACGGATCATGGAAAGTTCGGAAACATCGCCGATGATAGCATCCAACTCGGGGAGCGGCATGGTGGTGCCAGTAAACGGATTGTGCAAGGAGTAGTTGTGCATTTTCTTGGCGTCGGTGAAGTCCAAGGCAAGCCAATCGTCAGTGGAGCCAATGCATGTTGTGTTGCCGGGCAAGGTGGGGAGCCGGGGCGGCGAGGTGCAAACAGCTCCGAAGGTGTGTAGAACGAGCCGTCTGACATGACAATCCAGGGTAGCTGCCGTGAAGCCGAAAGGTGCCGGCGCATAGCCAGATGCCACGAACGGCACACCGCACGTAAGCGAGCTAGATCAGCAAAGACCCAACGAACGACGGTAGCTTCGCACCTTGTTGAAGTCAGCGGAGAAACCAAGGAGCCGTCGGACTAGCGACCACGCCGAGGAGAAGAAGCCTCTCCGTGGAGGGGAGGACACCAGGCGGTCGATGACGAGGTCTAGTACGTCGTGCGGGAGTTCTGACCACGGCGCCGGAATCGGCGACACCGTAGCAGCCATAATTGAGGATTTGGTGAAGGAAATATGCCCTAGAGGCAATAATAAAGTTATTATTTATTTCCTTATATCATTATAAATGTTTATTATTTATGCTAGATTTGTATTGACCGGAAACATAATACATGTGTGAATACATAGACAAACTTAGTGTCACTAGTATGCCTCTAATTGACTAGCTCGTTAATCAAAGATGGTTATGTTTCCTAACCATGAACAAGGTCTTGTTATTTGATTAACGAGGTCACATCATTAGTTGAATGATCTGATTGACATGACCCATTTCATTAGCTTAGCACCCGATCGTTTAGTATGTTGCTATTGCTTTCTTCATGACTTATACATGTTCCTATGACTATGAGATTATACAACTCCCGTTTACCGGAGGAACACTTTGCGTGCTACCAAACGTCACAACGTAACTGGGTAATTATAAAGGAGCTCTACAGGTGTCTCCAAAGGTAGATGTTGGGTTGGCGTATTTCGAGATTAGGATTTGTCACTCCGATTGTCGGAGAGGTATCTCTGGGCCCTCTCGGAAATGCACATCACATAAGCCTTGCAAGCATTGCGACTAATGAGTTAGTTGCGAGATGATGTATTACGGAACGAGTAAAGAGACTTGCCGGTAACGAGATTGAACTAGGTATTGGATACCGACGATTGAATCTCGGGCAAGTAACATACCGATGACAAAGGGAACAACGTATGTTGTTATGCGGTCTGACCGATAAAGATCTTCGTAGAATATGTAGGAGCCAATATGGGCATCCAGGTCCCGCTATTGGTTATTGACCGGAGATGTGTCTCGGTCATGTCTACATTGTTCTCAAACCGTAGGGTCCGCACGCTTAACATTACGATGACAGTTATTATGAGTTTATGCATTTTGATGTACCGAAGTTAGTTCGGAGTCCCGGATGTGATCACGGACATGACGAGGAGTCTCTAAATGGTCGAGACATAAAGATTGATATATTGGAAGCCTATATTTGGATATCGGAAGTGTTCCGGGTGAAATCGGGATTTTGCCGGAGTACCGGGAGGTTACCGGAACCCCCCGGGAGCCATATGGGCCTTAATGGGCTTTAGTGGAAAGGAGAAAGGGGTAGCCCAAGGTGGCCGCACACCTCCCCCCTCCCCTAGTCCTATTAGGACTAGGAGAGGTGGCCGGCCCCCCTCTCTCTCTTTCCCCCTCGGGGAATCCTAGTCCAACTAGGATTGGGGGGAGTCCTACTCCCGGTACGAGGACTCCTCCTGGCCGGCGGCCCCTCCCCCTTGGCTCCTTTATATACGGAGGCAGGGGCACCTCTAGACACACAAGTTGATCATTGAGATCGTTCCTTAGCCGTGTACGGTGCCCCCTGCCACTATATTCCACCTCGATCATATCGTTGTAGTGCTTAGGCGAAGCCCTGCGTCGGTAGAACATCAAGATCGTCACCACGCCGTCGTGCTGACGGAACTCCTCCCCGACACTTTGCTGGATCGGAGCCCGGGGATCGTCATCGAGCTGTACGTGTGCTAAGAACTCGGAGATGCCGGAGTAACGGTGCTTGGATCGGTCGGATCGGGAAGACGTACGACTACTTCCTCTACGTTGTGAAACGCTTCCGCAGTCGATCTACAAGGGTACGTAGATCACACTCTCCCCTCTCGTTGCTGTGCATCACCATGATCTTGCGTGTGCGTAGGAAATTTTATGAAATTACTACGTTCCCAAACAGTGGTATCAGAGCCTAGGTTTTATGGTTTGATGTTATTTGCACGAGTAGAACACAAGTGAATTGTGGGCGATATAAGTCATACTGCCTACCAGCATGTCATACTTTGGTTCGGCGGTATTGTTGGACAAGACGACCCAGACCAACATTACGCGTACGCTTACGCGAGACCGGTTCCCCCGACGTGCTTTGCACACAGGTGACTTGCGGGCGACTGTCTCTCCAACTTTAGTTGAACCGAGTGTGGCTATGCCCGGTCCTTGCGAAGGTTAAAACGGAGTCTATTTGACAAACTATCGTTGTGGTTTTGATGCGTAGGTGAGATTGGTTCTTGCTTAAGCCCGTAGCAGCCACGTAAAACTTGCAACAACAAAGTAGAGGACGTATAACTTATTTTTGCAGGGCATGTTGTGATGTGATATGGTCAAGACATGATGCTAAATTTTATTGTATGAGATGATCATGTTTTGTAACCGAGTTATCGGCAACTGGCAGGAGCCATATGGTTGTCGCTTTATTGTATGCAATGCAATCGCGATGTAATGCTTTACTTTATCACTAAGCGGCAGTGATAGTCGTGGAAGCATAAGATTGGCGAGACGACAACGATGCCACGATGGAGATCAAGGTGTCGCGCCGGTTTCGATGGTGATCATGACGGTGCTTCGGAGATGGAGATCACAGGCACAAGATGATGATGGCCATATCATATCACTTATATTGATTGCATGTGATGTTTATCTTTTATGCATCTTATCTTGCTTTGATTGACGGTAGCATTATAAGATGATCTCTCACTAAATTATCAAGAAGTGTTCTCCCTGAGTCTGCATCGTTGCGAAAGTTCTTCGTGCTGAGACACCACGTGATGATCGGGTGTGATAGGCTCTACGTTCAAATACAACGGGTGCAAAACAGTTGCACACGCAGAATACTCAGGTTATACTTGACGAGCCAAGCATATACAGATATGGCCTCGGAACACGGAGACCGAAAGGTCGAGCGTGAATCATATAGTAGATATGATCAACATAGTGATGTTCACCATTGAAACTACTCCATCTCACGTGATGATCGGGCATGGTTTAGTTGATTTGGATCACGTGATCACTTAGAGGATTAGAGGGATGTCTATCTAAGTGGTAGTTCTTAAGTAATATGATTAATTGAACTTAAATTTATCATGAACTTAGTCCTGGTAGTATTTTGTAAATCATGTTGTAGATCAATAGCTCGCGTTGTTGCTTCCCTGTGTTTATTTTGATATGTTCCTAGAGAAAATTATACTGAAAGATGTTAGTAGCAATGATGCGGATTGGATCCGTGATCTGAGGTTTATCCTCATTGCTGCACAGAAGAATTATGTCCTTGATGCACCGCTAGGTGACAGACCTATTGCAGGAGCAGATGCAGACATTATGAATGTTTGGCTAGCTCAATATGATGACTACTTGATAGTTTAGTGCACCATGCTTAATGGCTTAGAATCGGGACTTCAAATACGTTTTGAACGTCATGGACCATATGAGATGTTCCAAGAGTTGAAGATAATATTTCAAGCAAATACCCGAGTTGAGAGATATGAAGTCTCCAACAAGTTCTATAGCTAAAAGATGGAGGAGAATCGCTCAACTAGTGAGCATGTGCTCAGATTGTCTGCGTACTACAATCGCTTGAATAAAGTGGGAGTTAATCCAGATAAGATAGTGATTGACAGAATTCTCTAGTCACCATGACCAAGTTAGTAGAACTTCGTGATGAACTATAGTATGCAAGGGATGACGAAAACGACTCCCGAGCTTTTCATGATGATGAAATCGATGAAGGTAGAAATCAAGAAAAACATCAAGTGTTGATGGTAGACAAGACCACTAGTTTTAAGAAAAGGGCAGAGGGAAGAAGGGGAACTTCAAAAAGAACAGAAAGCAAGTTGCTGCTCAAGTGAAGAAGCCCAAGTCTGGACCTAAGCCTGAGACTGAGTGCTTCTACTGCAAAGGGACTGGTCACTGGAAGCGGAACTACCCCAAGTGATTGGCAGATAAGAAGGATGGCAAAGTGAACATAAGTATATTTGATATACATGTTATTGATGTGTACTTTACTAGTGTTTATAGCAACCCCTCAGTATTTGATACTAGTTCAGTTGCTAAGATTAGTAACTCGAAACGGGAGTTGCAGAATAAACAGAGACTAGTTAAGGGTGAAGTGACGATGTGTGTTGGAAGTGGTTCCAAGATTGATATGATCATCATCGCACACTCCCTATAAATTCGGGATTAGTGTTGAACCTAAATAAGTGTTATTTGGTGTTTACGTTGAGCATGAATATGATTTGATCATGTTTATTGTAATACGGTTGTCGGGGTAAATAGCTATGGGTAGCCCAGCCGGCTTCCCCTGGCCCCTCAGAAAAAATTATGAGCCCATCCGGCTCATAAGAAGACTCAAGACTTGGGCCGCCTCCCCCCAGCCGGCTACCTTCCTGGCCGGCTTCGGGGGCGGCCTGCCTTTTCACCCTCCTGGAGAAGGCCGCGGAGGGCCGGCTACGGCAAGGCCGGCTACGGCAGGGCCGGCTACTGCTAAGCCGGCTCCCATAAAGCAGTCAATGACGTACCCGCAATGTACGTGTCCACTCCGCAATGATGAAGTGGGGCGTGGCTACAGTCGAGCCTGCCACCCCCAAAACCCGGAGCACGCCTGGTACAGCGCGTCGTGCGGGCAGCTGCGGCCCGCCCGGCGCGGCACTGTAGCCACGGCGGCTCTGACACCGTCCACGACGGGTCACCAGCGTGGCCCCCGAGGCGGTGGGCCCCTTCGGGCAGAGAGATGCCGAAGGCGGCCGCACCTCCTCTCAAGCCGGCAAGACGGAGGGCCGGCTTCACGTAGCCGACCTGCCGTCCTCCTCGAAGGAGACGCCCATTAAGGAGACAAGATGCGGCGGGGCTATAGTAAGCGCCCGCCAGGGCGGCGTTACTGTAGCCACGCTTACCCCGACCAAGCCTGCGTCAACGACACGAAGTAACAGTAACCAGCTGCCGACCAGGCCCTGGCTAGTGGGGTCGGCCTGTCGACCCAGGGGTCGGCAGCCGGCGGGACCCACCAGCCGGCGGGCCTCAGAAGCCGGCGGAGAAGCCGGCGAGCGTAGTCACAGACAGCTGGGCCCCGCGCCCAGTCGGATTACCATTATACCCCCGGGGGGTAGGCCTATATAAACCCCCCGGTGCACCCATGCAAAGGGTTGGACTCCCATTTCTAGACCTAGACACATACAAGGAGAGGAAGCAGGCTGAGCTGAGCCCTTCTTCCTCCTTCCACCCAAAACAGCTCAAGGAGCATTGTAGCTACTTGTACACATAGTAACCATGCGGAGACCCCGCAGAGCAGCAGTAGGGGTATTATCTCCCCGGAGAGCCCTGAAGCTGGGTAAGATTCGCCAGCGTGCATGTCTTCACCTCATCCCGCTTCCAGGCACCGGCGACGTTCTATTGGCCCCCGCAATGATAAGCCACCCGTTGGCATATGTCGCTCCTACCACCCGACATTTGGCGCCCACCGTGGGGCCGGGTGCACCGTCGTCCGGAGACCTGTTCTGGACGGGAACCCTTTTCCTTCCTCGCGAGCGTAGCCAGCCTGGCTCGCCCGATGGCGCTTGCCGCGACGCGCTGCCTGGCGTCGCCAACGTCTGCGCGGCTAGCGGCCTCGCCAACCTCTTCGACAAGGCCCGCATCTCCGACGAGCTTGCCCCCGATGCGGGCACAGATCACCTCGCCAACCTCCTCAGCCAGCTCCACGTCTCCAGCGAGCCCGCTACGGATTTGGAGTCGGTTGGCTCCACCGACCCGATGCCCGTCGACTCCGACGCGGCATCCTACAATACCTTCCCCACCAATGTCACGGTCTACAACGACCCACTCCCTCCGGCTGGCGATCGCGATTCTAACGCCCCCGAGGTGATGGTTATCGGCCTCGACGGCCCGACTGACGAGGGCGCCCGCGACACCCCGCGCGCGGCTGCCCAAGACTTGTCCGCCCCCCTTCTGGCTGACGCCAGCGACGAAGTTCTGGAGGCACGCCGCCTCGCCCTCCTCGCGGAGGGCCGGCGGCTGGCCTCCGTAAGACGCCTCACCGAGGCCTACCAGCGCGAAGCTGACCGCGCCGCCTTCGGCACGCCGGCTCCGGCTGGCCCTAGCCGGGCTGGCGTTGTCAGGCAACGCGGCGCCGTCATCGCCGACACGCTTGGAGTGGATCGCCCGGTCTACGCCACCCCGCTCGAGAACCTGCGCGCCGCCCAGGCGGCCGTAGACGAGCTGGACGGCTTGGAAGCCGAAGACCTCCCCCACATGACGCGGCGCATCCAGCAACTAATCGATGCGGCCACACGACGGCACGAAGCCGACACCTGCGCGGGGAGCCCTCCCCCGCGTCGCGAACACGGCGCGACTTCCCAGTCGCCGACTACCAGCAACACCCGCGCGCGGCGCGAGAAAGAGTCGGCTTCCAGCCGAAGCCGGACCCAAATCTCCATCGAGCGAGACGCGGACGGCCGCCCCCAAGCCATGGAATGGCGGGGCACCCCGCCTCCGCCTCGAGCTCGCGGAGAGAGATATCCTACCCCGCCTCCAGTGGCTCACCCGACTCTCAGCGGCCTGCTTGGTCGCCGCGAGGGAGTCGGCGAAAACGACGCCCGCCATCGGATCGACCGCCTGGCCCGATCCCTGGCGCTAGAAGAAGAAGACGATGTCGGCCCGCCTTGCTTTGGCCCCCGCATCCGCGACGAGCCCTTCCCCAAAGGGTTCTCACTCCCAAGAGACACACTCAAGTACAACGGCTCGGTGAAGCCGGAAGACTGGCTGACCGACTACTCCACAGCCGTCAGCATCGCCAATGGCAACCGGCGCATTGCCGTAAAGTACGTGCCCCTCATGCTGCAAGGCACGGCACGGACTTGGCTTAACAGCCTCAAGCCCCTCAGCATCAACAGCTGGGTGGATTTCACTGAGGCCTTCGTTCGCAACTTCACCAGCACCTACAAGCGGGCTCCCAAGCCCAGATAGCTCTCCCTGTGCGTACAGGGCCCAGCCGAGTCCACTCGCGACTACCTCACGCGTTGGGCCGAGCTCCGCAATTCCTGCGAGGGGGTGCACGAGGTGCAAGCCATCGAATACTTCACTGCCGGGTGCCGAGAGGGCACCCTCCTCAAGCACAAGCTTCTCTGCGATGAGCCGACTACCCTCGACGAGCTCCTGAACATCGCCGACAAGTACGCCACCGCCGACTCCTCAATGAAGACCGAGCTCCGGGTGGACGCATCCAGAAAAGTGCTCAATCCGGCGCCCCGAGCGCCGGCTGGAGACGGCGGCCGACGCCAACACCAGAATGATCAAAAGCGCAAGGGCCCTGCGCCGCCCCCCGCCAGCCGGTAGGTGGCCACGGTCGAAGACGCGCCGCCTGAAGGGCGGCCTGCACCCAAGAAGCCCAAGGGCGGCCGGCCGGCTTGGCAGCCGGCCTTCTCCTACGAGCAAACCCTTGATGCCCCGTGCAAGTTCCACAGCGGCGCGAAGCCGTCCAACCACACGACCCGCAAATGCAACTGGCTCGCCCGAATCTCAAAGGGCGAAGGGCTCACGCCGACTCCGCCTGCCGGCCCGCCGCCGCCGGCTCCGCCGCCCAAAGCCGCCCGGCCCGCGGTCGACGCCGTGCAGGACGAGTTCCCCGATGAGCAAGCATCTTATGTTGTCTTCACGAGCCAGCCCGAAGACCGGCGCAGCAAGCGGCGAGAGCAACAAGAAGTCAATATGGCCGCCACCAGCCCAGCTGGCCACATGCACTGGTCGGAGAAACCCATCAGTTGGAGCCGGGCCGACCACCCAGAGGTGATGCCATCCCCCGGCTCCTACGCATTGGTCCTGGAGGCCACCCTTGCAACGGATACGCGCGCCGCACGCTTCTCCCGCATGCTGATCGACGGCGGAAGCAGCATCAACATCCTGTACCGCGACACCATGGAGAAGCTGGGCGTCAAGGCAAAGCAGCTTGCGCCGACTCGAACGGTGTTCCACGGCATCGTACCCGGTCTGTCCTGTGCCCCCATCGGCAAGATCAAGATCGATGTACTCTTTGGGGGCAAGGACCATTTCCGCCGGGAAGCAATCTGGTTCGAGGTGGTGGACCTGGAGAGCCCTTACCATGCCTTGCTTGGCCGACCCGCCTTGGCCAAGTTCATGGCGGTCCCCCACTATGCTTACCTCAAGATGAAGATACCGAGCTCCAAGGGTGTCATCACCATCGCCGGCGACTACAAGAAATCCGCCGACTGCGCCGCGACCAGCAGCCGGCTGGCCGAATCCCTCGTGATCGCTGCAGAGAAGACGCTGGACTGGGTCGTGGCCCTGGCCAGCAAGCAGCTAAACCAACCCGCCGACTCCAAGGAGTATGATGCCCAAGGATCTTTCCAGCCGGCCAAGGAGACCAAGAAGATACAGCTCGACCCCGAGCACCCCGAGAGGTTTGCCGTCATTGGGGCGAGCCTGGATAGCAAATAGGAAGGCGAGCTCGTCGATTTCCTCCGTGAGAATTGGGATATCTTTGCATGGTCCCCCAAGGACATGCCGGGTGTTCCGAAGGATTTCGCCGAGCACAAATTGCACGTGCGGGAGGATGCTAAACCCGTCAAGCAGCCCCTCCGCCGACTGTCAGAAGAGAAGAGAAGGATCGTAGGGGAGGAGATAGCCCGGCTTCTCGCAGCCGGCTTCATCATGGAAGTTTTCTTCCCCGAGTGGCTCGCGAACCCGGTTCTCGTGCTGAAAAAGAATAACAAGTGGCGCATGTGTATAGATTACACAAGCCTCAACAAAGCCTGCCCAAAAGATCCCTTTGCTCTGCCCGGGATTGATCAAGTGATAGACTCCACAGCCGGATGCGAGCTGTTGAGCTTTTTGGATGCCTACTCGGGATACCACCAGATCAAGCTGAACCCGGATGACCAACTGAAGACCGCCTTCATCACGCCGTTTGGAGCCTTCTGCTACCTGACTATGACGTTCGGCTTGAGGAATGCCGGCGCCACTTTTCAGCGTTGCATGCAGAAGTGCCTCCTCACACAGCTCGGCAAGAACGCCCACGTTTACGTGGATGATGTCGTGGTGAAGACGGAGAAGCGTGGCACTCTGCTGGAAGACTTGAAGGAGACATTCGAGAACCTGCGCCGGTTCCGGATCAAGCTCAACCCGGAGAAATGCGTGTTCGGAGTGCCAGCCGGCCAGCTCCTAGGCTTTCTGGTCTCCGAACGCGGCATAGAGTGCAAGCCTGTGAAGATCAAGGCCATCGAGAGGATGGCGGTCCCAACCAAGCTCAGAGAGATCCAGAAGTTCACCGGGTGCCTGGCCTCTCTGAACCGCTTCATCAGCCGGCTTGGAGAAAAAGCTCTCCCCCTCTACCGCCTCATGAAGAAGAGCACTCACTTTGAGTGGAATGACTAGGCCGACCAAGCTTTCCACGAACTGAAGAAAATGCTGTCCACGCCGCCTGTCTTGGCGGCACCGACTGAGAAGGAGCCCATGCTCCTATATATTGCCGCCACTAGCTGGGTGGTCAGCACCGTCATTGTGGTCGAGCGCCCCGAAGAAGGCCGAGCCCAGCCGGTCCAGAGGCCGGTTTATTACCTGAGCGAGGTGTTGTCCGCCTCAAAGCAAAATTACCCGCACTATCAGAAGATGTGCTATGGTGTGTACTTCGCCGCCAAGAAGCTGAAGTCGTACTTTCAAGAGCATCCCATCACGGTCGTATGCACTGCCCCGCTAGCCGAGATCATAGGCAGCCAGGATGCATCCGGCCGGGTGGCTAAATGGGCCATCGAGCTGGCCCCCTGCACGATCTTCTACCAACCCCGCACCACCATCAAGACACAAGCGCTGGCCGACTTCCTCGTCGACTGGGCCGAGACCCAGTACTTACCACCAGCGCCCAAATCCACCCATTGGCGCATGCACTTTGACGGATCAAAGATGCGCACCGGCCTGGGAGCCGGCGTCGTCCTTACCTCTCCAAAGGGCGACAAGCTCAGATACACGCTGCAGATCCACTTCGCCGCCTCCAACAACGTAGCCGAGTACGAAGTGCTCATACACGGGTTCCGGCTTGCCAAGGAACTTGGCATTCGCCGGATCCTGTGCTATGGCGACTCGGATTTGGTGGTGCAGCAGTCTTCTGGCGTCTGGGACGCCAAGGACGCGAACATGGCGAGCTACCGCTTCCTAGTGCAGCAAATCAGCGGATACTTTGACGGGTGTGAATTCCTTCATGTACCGCGAGCCGACAACGAGCCAGCAGATGCTCTGGCCCGAATAGGCTCCATGCGGCAAGCAATACCAGCTGGCGTCGCCCTACAGCGCCTCCTCAAGCCATCAATCAAGCCGTCTCCGGAATCCGACTCCATCTTCGTGCCGCCTAACCCCGAGGAGGCTGGGTCCGGCTCGAAGAATCAAGCAGCCGGCCCGGGGACTTCAATATTTGGCTCGGGGACTGCAGTACCCGGCTCCGGGACTGCCGCACCCGGCCCGGGGACTGCGGTAGCCGGCCCGGGGACTTTTTCAGCACAGCAAGCGGCGGCCGACTCCAGTACTGCATTACCCAGCCCGCCCACCCTGGTGGCTGTGGCCACATTGGTGGCAGAGGAAGTTGCCGCCCCATCATGGGCCCAAACCATCCGCAACTTTTTGGTGAACCATGACCTGCCGGCTGACAAAAACGAAGCAAGACAAGTCCAGCGCCGGGCTGGAGCATACACAATCGTCAACAGAGAGCTTGTCAAGCGCAGCGCCACCGGAGTCTTGCAGCGATGCGTCGAGCAGGAGAAAGGCATCGCGATCCTCAGGGATATACACCAAGGAGAGTGCGGCCACCACGCCGCATCAAGATCACTTGTCGCCAAAGCCTTCCGCCACGGTTTCTTTTGGCCGACTGCTTTGGACGACGCCAAAGAGCTAGTCAAACACTGCAAAGGCTGCCAGCTTTTTAGCTCGCAGCAACACATGCCGGCTTCAGCACTCAAGACCATTCCCATCACCTGGCCCTTCGCCGTCTAGGGCTTGGATATGGTGGGCCCATTCAAGACGGTGCGCAGCGGCATGACACATTTGCTCGTCGCCGTCGACAAATTCACCAAGTGGATCGAGGCGAAGCCGATCAAGAAGCTGAATGGGCCGACTGCAGTAACTTTCATTGCAGATATAACAACCCGGTACGGCGTACCGCACAGCATCATCACCGACAACGGCACGAACTTTGCCAAAGGTGCCTTGGCACGGTTCTGCGCTGCGCAAGGTATCCGGCTGGACCTTGCGTCAGTCGCCCACCCGCAGTCAAACGGCCAAGTGGAGCGAGCAAATGGCCTCATTTTGTCCGGCATCAAGCCTCGACTGGTCGTACCTCTGGAGCGTTCAGCCGGCTGCTGGCTCGATGAGCTGCCGGCTGTCCTATGGAGTCTGCGCACTACTCCCAACAGATCAACCGGCTTCACTCCCTTCTTCCTTGTATATGGTGCCGAGGCGGTCATCCCAACAGATATCGAGTTCGACTCGCCTCGGGTAACCATGTACACGGAAGCGGAAGCCAAAGAAGCACGAGAAGATGGCGTCGACCTGCTGGAAGAGGCCCGGCTGTTAGCCCTCAGCCGGTCTGCCATCTACCAGCAGGGTTTGCGCCGCTACCATAGCCGGAGGGTCCGACCAAGATCCTTCCAGGAGGGCGACCTTGTGCTCTGGCTGATCCAGCGAACAGCCGGCCAGCACAAGCTCGCAGCCCCCTGGGAAGGCCCCTTCATCATCGGCAGAGCCTTGGGCAACAACGCCTACTACCTCATCGACGCGCAGAAGCCGAAGGCAAACAAGAGAGACGACTCCGGCAAGGAGTCGGAGCGACCATGGAATGCAAATCTCCTTCGGAAGTTTTACAGTTAAAATGCAGTATGTGTTATGCCCACTTTTGTATTAAGTACGAAACAGTAGGCTCCCCGAGAAAGACTCGGGGACTGCCACCCTTTATTTTATGAATGAAAGTTATCATGCGTATGATATTACCTATTCATTTATTTTGTCCAGTACCGGGTCCGACGAGTCGGCCCGGGGACTGGCCGACTAGAGTTATATTAGGAGCCCTACCCGCAGTCAGACAAGTAATGTGCCGACACCCAGGCTTGGCTCTCGCCGAAATCGCAGCTCGAAGAACCGACTGCCCGGCTGGCAAGAGCCACAAGCCGGAAAGGGTGCGCACATGAAAAACGGCTAGGGACCAAACAGGCTCGCATATATAACAAAAGCCGGCTGACTGCCTCCCGCCGACCGACTATCAGAGTAGTCGGCCGGCCGGCTTACATTCAGTCTGCTTCAAATCCAAGAAAGCTCAAGTACTTGCCTTCCCAAGGATGGAAGGCGGCAAAGGAAAGAGCCTAAGGACAAACAAGTACACTTGAATGAACGCCAACACATGCATATATTAATATTTACACAAAAGGCCTCCAGAGAGGTCGACATCCAACATTGTTCGATACACCCCCAGTGGGTGGAATTGCAGAAACTTAAAATTGTCCGAAAAGGTAAAACAGGGACAAAAGGAACGGCAGATCAAGCCGGCGGGGCCGCAGACGAGCCGGGCTAGGCGGTGGGAGCAGTTGCGCCGGCTGGAGGAGCGGCCGGCTGGCCAACCTCGGCTTGATCGTCATCTCTGGCAGAGGGCGCGCTCCCGCGTGGCTCGTTGCTGGAGGCATGGTCGGCTGGGGGACGGTCGGCCGTCTCACCAGTTGGCTCGACGTCTTCGCCCTCCTCCTCCTCGTCGTCCTTGCCCTCATCGCTGGAGGCGATCTCTTCGGCCGAGTCCTCGCTGTCCGCCGGGTTTAGCCCGAACCATTCCTCCGGCTGGGCGGCGCCATCGTCGTTGAGCTCCGGCGCGAAGACGCTGGTGTCGGTGCACTCGGCGATCGTCGAGGCGCGTTGCGCGATCGCCGGCCGCACCTCCTCCAGCTCCGCGTCGGCTTCCGACCGCCACGTCCGCAGCTGGTCCAGGCTTAGCCCTGGGTACCATGCGCGGACGAACTCCAGCGCGCGCCCGGCTCCAAGACGGGCCGCGGACGCCTTCCAGGCCTCGAAACGGCCGACTGCGACTTCGAGCCAGTCGGCCGTCTGGCTTGGGGTGCGGGGAATTGTCTGGCCGGGCCAGAGCGCGGCCAGCATCGTCGCCTCGGCACGTTGGAGCCGGCGGAGCAGCCAGTGGGCCGGCTGCAGCCGCGCCTAGACGGCGATGAGCTCCTCCGACAACGTCCGATTCGCGTCCGGCGGAATCACAACCCCGGCCTGATGGCGCTCCTCGCGGTAGGCTTCGATGGCTTGGGCGGCGAGGACGGATTGACCGGGAAAGTACTCTGCGCAAGATAGCAAACACATGTCAAAACAAAGCCGCAGGCGCCCGGCGGATGGAAGAAGAGCAAAAAGGACGGCCTACCATCGATAAGATCCTCGATCCGGCCGAAGCCTTCTTCCAGCGCCTGGCGCGTCTCGGCCTAGCTCGCCTCCCTGGCCTCGGACTCCGCCTTTAGGGTAAACTCGCCATCCTGCGCCTTTTGCAGGGCCGCCTTGTGGCTCTCCTCTTGGTCGGCCAGTTTCGTCGCCAGGCGGTCGCGCTCTTGAACCAAGTCAGCATACTCGGCGTCCTTGGCGCGAAGAGCGGCCTGCACCTTGCCGAGTTCCCTCCGCAGGTCGGCGTTGGCCTCTGCACGAGCAAAAGAGAAAGAGAAAAGTCAGCAAAGGAAAAGTCGTCGAGTAAGATCCGACCCGACTGCGCTGCAGTCGGCCCGGATCTCGGGGACTACACCCAGTGGGTGCGCTATCACGCCCCCACGAGAAATAAATAAGGACAAAACACTTACGCCGGCTGCTGGCGAGGTCTTCGGTCCTCCGGCTCAGCTCCCGAGCCTGGGAGTTGAAGGCGGCAGCACGAGAATTATGATAATCCTAAGAGATCAGGAAAAACAGTCAAAGATAGTCGTCGAGTAAGATCCGACCCGACTGCGTTGCAGTCGGCCCGGATCTCGGGGACTACACCCAGTGGGTGCGCTAGCGCGCCCCCACGGAAAAAATTCAAAGGACCAGAACGGTCAATGAGTGAAGACTTACCCGGATTGCAGACCGCGTCGACAGAAACTCCTGAGTAAATTGCCTCAGGAGGCCGGCCTGTGCCTGCAGCCGGCTCCGAACCTCTTGAGCCGCGATGTTCAGCTCGCCGCTCCCTCCGCTAGGAGTCCATCCGGACGTGGCAGAGCTGGCCGCCTCCAAGGCGTCTGCCGTCTGCTCAGCCCCCGCGGCTTGGCGCGTGTCCGGCGGGGCCGTGCCCCCTCCGGCATGCCGGCCCGCCGCCAGCTCGATCTCAAGGCCGGCTCCGGCCTCGGGCGCGGCCCGGGCCGGCTCCTCCGACACCGCCGACGATTGGCCGCCTTCGCCTGCTCCGGCTGGCGCTGCCGGTGATGTCCTCTCGACGGAAATCTCGAGGACTTCGTCCCTCTGCACCGGCGGCTGCTCGGGGATAATCTCCTCCGCCGTGGGCAGAGGGATGTCCGGATCCAAAGTTTGGAGGGGGATGGCGAGTAGCAGAGGCTGGCTACGCGCGCCTTCTGCCTCCGTCTCCGCGGCCGCCCGCTCCGACGGAGTCTCGGTCGCCGCGCTCGCTCGCCCCGGCGCCGTCTGGGCGGCCCCCCGCTCCGCCGCCTCCCGCTCGGTCGCCTCCCTCTCTCGACGCGCCTCGCGAGCGTTGCGCTCCGTGGCTGCGTCAAGTTTGGCGGGGGGTCCATTCGGCGGGACCCTGAGGATCTGGCACTCGGCCCAACCACGGAGCCGGCTGGGCCTCGCTCGAGGGAGAGCGGCGCCCTGCTCAGAAAATCAGAGAAGCACTCAAGCAAAGGAAGACTTCAGAATAACAAGCACGTAGGCGGCTACTAGACTTACGCGGAAACTGAGGGGGGCTTCTTCACCGCCTTCCGGAAGCGGGCCGCCTTCGCCGCCGCCTCCTCGCGCTTCGTGGCCGCGGCGGAGGCCTTCGGCTTCTTCGGCCGGCTTCCGAAGAGCGGGAACGCGGCCCGGCGTTTCCCCTTTCCACCACCGGCAGTCGGCGCGGCAGACGAGCCCGCGCCGCGGCGGTCGGTTGCCGGCTGGTGGCGCGGGATTTCTTCGGCTTCGAAATCATCCGGCCAGTCGTCGAAACTGGCCGAGAGCCCCGTGCCGCCGAGCTCGACGGCGTCCCCCGTGGGGGCATCCTCCATGGCGACTGCGGAAAGATTCGGGTCGTCGAGGTCGTCCACCGTGCGGTCCGGGGCATACTCGCGATCGACTCCGGCCGCCCCGGCTGGCGGCGGGAGGAGAGGATTCTGATGAAGAGAAAAAAGAGAAAAGCCGCCTGGTCAGAAGCCGGCTGACTCAAGCCGGCAGACGACGAGAAGAAAGACTTACCACAGGCGGAGGATGGGCGCGGGAGTACGGCGCCTTGCCGAATTGCCACTTGTCGGTGAGCTTCAGGTTGGCGATGTAGTTCACCATCAGAGCCACCTCGGCATGGGGCATCTCCCATGTGCTCAGCCGGCAAGGGTCGAACCGGCCACTCATCTGGCACATCATGTGCGGCCGGCTTTGGAGGGGCAGAATCCGGCGCTCGACGAAGGCGGCTACCAGGTCGGATCCGCGCAGGCCTTCCGACTGGATCATCGCCCGAAGCCGGGCGATGGAGGCATTCCCAGCCGGAGACAAGGACTTCGACCTGTAGCCCCAGGACCGCCGCCTCCCAACCGGCGGGCCGGCTACGTAAGCCGGCAGATTGACGTAATCGCCGTGCGGGGCGATGTTCTTGACGTAGAAGTAGGATTTCTGCCAAAGCTTGATAGACTGGATCAGAGGAATGTGGGGGAAGGGGTTGTCGTCGCTTGCCCTCTTCATTGCGATGAAGGCGCCGCAGGGAGCCGGCACGCCGGCGGAGATGGTGCCGAGCTTGTTCTGGAACAGCTCCGCCCAGAGCTCCAGCGTCGGCAGCACCCCCAAGAATCCTTCGCAGAGCGAGACGAAGGCCGAGAGCTGCAGCACTGCTTTGGGCGTGACGTGGTGTGGTTGGAGGTTGTAGAATTCGAGGAAAGAGCGCATGAAGCTGCTCGCCGGGAAGCCGAAGCCACGGAGGAAGTGCGTTGCAGAAGACGACGCGCTCGCCTTCCTCCGGCGCCGGCGAGACCTCCTTCGTGGGCGCCAGACGCACCTGCACGAGGTTGGAGGCGGGCAGGCGCCGGGTCTGGCGGAGGAATTCAATATGGTCCTCGTGGACATTGGACCCGTCCCACGAGCTCGACAGAGCCAGAGACATGGTGGCGTGGGTGGGCTGCGGCGCGAAACTGCGTCGGGCGCGAGGAAGAAGAAGAAGAAGAGGAGCAGGAGGGACGGGGAGCGGGGGAGCGAACGGGCCTGTGCCTCTCCCCCTTCCCCCCTACTTGTAGGCGCGTGCGCCAGAGCCGAGGAGGCGCGGCGTGGGGGGTCGTGGGGATCAATCGTGCCCATCTCCCCCGCGCCCGCGTTAATCGCGCGCCTTGATGACGCGAAGTAACGGCCGCGGGGAGGCGAGCAGTCCCCTCGGGCCACAGAAGATCTGCGCCCGGGCCGAGGCCAGGGCGTGGCGGGCCCGGGCCTGCGGCGGCGTCCCGTCGCGCGCGTGCGACGGCAGGACTTCCCCGCCACGTGGCTCGCCGTGGGGCCCGCGGCCGGCCCGCGGGTCAACCACTGCCACCCTGATAAACAAAAAGTGCTCCGGAGTCGGCTGCAACGACGAGGTCGGCCCCTCAGAGTATGAAGCCGGCCAAGCTTCCCGTCCTTCCGTCCGCCGTGAAGCTCGCCCGCCTTTTCACCCTGGCCCCTCAGAAAAAATTATGAGCCCATCCGGCTCATAAGAAGACTCAAGACTTGGGCCGCCTCCCCCCAGCCGGCTACCTTCCTGGCCGGCTTTGGGGGCGGCCCGCCTTTTCACCCTCCTGGAGAAGGCCGCGGAGGGCCGGCTACGGCAAGGCCGGCTACGGCAGGGCCGGCTACGGCAGGGCCGGCTACAGCAAGGCCGGCTACAGCTAAGCCGGCTCCCATAAAGCAGTCAACGCCGTACCCGCAATGTACGCGTCCACTCCGCAATGATGAAGCGGGGCGTGGCTACAGTCGAGCCTGCCACCCCCAAAACCCGGAGCACGCCTGGTACAGCGCGTCGTGCGGGCAGCTGCGGCCCGCCCGGTGCGGCACTGTAGCCACGGCGGCTCTGACACCGTCCACGACGGGTCACCAGCGTGGCCCCCGAGGCGGTGGGCCCCTTCGGGCAGAGAGATGCCGAAGGCGGCCGCACCTCCTCTCAAGCCGGCAAGACAGAGGGCCGGCTTCACGCAGCCGGCCTGCCGTCCTCCTCGAAGGAGACGCCCATTAAGGAGACAAGATGCGGCGGGGCTATAGTAAGCACCCGCCAGGGCGGCGTTACTGTAGCCACGCTTACCCCGACCAAGCCTGCGTCAACGACACGAAGTAACAGTAACCAGCTGCCGACCAGGCCCTGGCTAGTGGGGTCGGCCTGTCGACCCAGGGGTCGGCAGCCGGCGGGCCCCAGAAGCCGGCGGAGAAGCCGGCGAGCGTAGTCATAGACATCTGGGCCCCGCGCCCAGTCGGATTACCATTATACCCCCGGGGGTAGGCCTATATAAACCCCCCGGTGCACCCATGCAAAGGGTTGGACTCCCATTTCTAGACCTAGACACATACAAGGAGAGGAAGCAGGCTGAGCTGAGCCCTTCTTCCTCCTTCCACCCAAAACAGCTCAAGGAGCATTGTAGCTACTTGTACACATAGTAACCATGCGGAGACCCCGCAGAGCAGCAGTAGGGGTATTATCTCCCCGGAGAGCCCTGAAGCTGGGTAAGATTCGCCGGCGTGCATGTCTTCGCCTCATCCCGCTTCCAGGCACCGGCGACGTTCTATTGGCCCCCGCAATGATAAGCCACCCGTTGGCATATGTCGCTCCTACCACCTGACAACGGTTATTCATTTAAGTAAGAGAATAAATTGTTGTTCTGTTTACATGAATAAAACCTTATATGGTTACACACCCAATGAAAATAGTTCGTTGGATCTTGATCGTAGTGATACACATAATCATAATATTGAAACCAAAAGATGCAAAGTTAATAATGATAGTGCAACTTATTTGTAGCACTGCCGTTTAGGTCATATTGGTGTAAAGCGCGTGAAGAAACTCCATGCTGATGGGCTTTTGGAATCACTTGATTATGAATCAGTTGATGCTTGTGAACCATGCCTCATGGGCAAGATGACTAAGACTCTGTTCTTCGGAACAATGGAGTGAGCAACAGATTTGTTGGAAATCATACATACTGATGTATGTGGTCCGATGAATATTGAGGCTCGCGATAGGTATCATTATTTTCTGATCTTCATAGATGATTTGAGCAGATATAAGTATATCTACTTGATGAACATAAGTCTGAAACATTTGAAAAGTTCAAAGAATTTCAGAGTGAAGTGGAGAATCATCGTAACAAGAAAATAAGGCTTCTACGATCTGATCGCAGGAGACAAATATTTGAGTTACGAGTTTGGTCTTCAATTAAAACAATGTGGAATAGTTTCACAAATTCGTGCTACCCGGAACACCACAGCATAATGGTGTGTCCGAACGTCATAGTCGTACTTTATTAGATATAGTGCAAATCTATGATGTTTCTTACCGATTTACCACTATCGTTTTTGAGGTTATGCATTAAAGACAACTGCATTCACGTTAAAAAAAGGGGGCACCATCTAAGTCCGTTGAGACGACACAATCTGAACTATGGTTTAGCAAGAAACCAAAGTTGTCGTTTCTTAAAGTTTGGGGTTGTGATGCTTATGTGAAAAAGTTTCATCCTGATAAGCTCAAAACCAAATCGGAGAAATATGTCTTCATAGGATACCCAAAAGGAGACTGTTGGGTACACCTTCTATCACAGATCCTAAGGCAAGACATTCGTTGCTTATAATGGATCCTTTCTAGAGAAGGAGTTTCTCTCGAAAGAAGTGAGTGGGAGGAAAGTAGAACTTGATAAGGTAATTGTACCTTCTCCCTTATTGGAAAGTAGTTCATCACAGAAATCTGTTCCTGTGACTACTACACCAATTAGTGAGGAAGCTAATGATGATGATCATAAAACTTCAGATCAAGTTACTACCGAATCTCGTAGGTAAATCAGAGTGAGATCTGCACCAGAGTGGTACAATAATCCTGTTCTGGAAGTCATGTTACTAGACCATGACAAATTTGCGAACTATGAGGAAGCGATGATGAGCCCAGATTCCACAAAATGGCTTGAGGCCATGAAATCTGAGATGGGATTCATGTATGAAAACAAAGTATGGACTTTGGTTGACTTGCCCGATGATCGGCAAGCCATAGAAAATAAATGGATCTTCAAGAGGAAGACGGACGTTGATAGTAGTGTTACTATCTACAAAGCTAGAATTGTCGCAAAAGGTTTTCGACAAGTTCAAAGTGTTGACTACGATGAGAGTTTCTCACTCGTATCTATGCTTAAGTCTGTCCTTAATGGATTTCTTAAAGAAGAAGTTCTATATGATGCAACCAGTAGGTTTTGTCAATCCTAAAGGTGCTAACAAAATATGAAAGCTCCAGCGATTCATCTATGGACTGGTGCAAGCATCTCAGAGTTGGAATACACGCTTTGATAAGTTGATCAAAGCATATAGTTTTATACAGACTTGCGGTGAAGCCTGTATTTACAAGAAAGTGAGTGGGAGCATTACAGCATTTCTGATAAAGTATATGTGAATGACATATTGTTGATCGGAAATAATGTAGAATTATTCTGTAAAGCATAAAGGAGTGTTTGAAAGGAGTTTTTCAAAGAAAGACTTCGGTGAAGCTGCTTACATATTGAGCATCAAGATCTATAGAGATAGATCAAGATGCTTGATAAATTTTTTCAATAAATACATACCTTGACAAGATTTTGAAGTAGTTCAAAATGGAGCAGTCAAAGAAAGAGTTCTTGCCTGTATTACAAGGTGTGAAGTTGAGTAAAACTCAAAGCCCGACCACGGCAGAAGATAGAAAGAGAATGAAAGTCATTCCCTATGCCTTGGCCATAGGTTCTATAAAGTATGTCATGCTGTATACCAGATCTATTGTATACCCTGCACTGATTTGGCAAGGGAGTACAATAGTGATCTAGGAGTAGATCACTGGACAGCAGTCAGAATTATTCTTAGTGAAATAAGGATATGTTTCTCGATTATGGACGTGACAAAAGGTTCGTCGTAAAGGGTTACGCCGATGCAAGTTTTGACACTAATCTAGATGACTCTAAGTCTCGGTCTAGATACATATTGAAAGTGGGAGCAATTAGCTAGAGTAGCTCCATGCAGAGCATTGTTGACATAGAAATTTGCAAAATACATGTGGATCTGAATGTGGCAGACCCGTTGACTAAGATTCTCTCACAAGCAAAACATGATCACACCTTAGTACTCTTTGGGTGTTAATCACATAGCGATGTGAACTAGATTACTGAATACAGTAAACCCTTTGGGTGTTGGTCACATGGCGATGTGAACTATGGGTGTTAATCACATGGTGATGTGAACTATTGCTGTTAAATTACATGACGATGTGAACTAGATTATTGACTCTAGTGCAAGTGGGAGACTGAAGGAAATATGCCCTAGAGGCAATAATAAAGTTATTATTTATTTCCTTATATCATGATAAATGTTTATTATTCATGCTAGATTTGTATTAACCGGAAACATAATACATGTGTGAATACATAGACAAACTTAGTGTCACTAGTATGCCTCTACTTGACTAGCTCGTTAATCAAAGATGGTTATGTTTCCTAACCATGAACAAGGTGTTGTTATTTGATTAACGAGGTCACATCATTAGTTGAATGATCTGATTGACATGACCCATTTCATTAGCTTAGCACCCGATCGTTTAGTATGTTGCTATTGCTTTCTTCATGACTTATACATGTTCCTATTACTATGAGATTATGCAACTCCCGTTTACCGGAGGAACACTTTGTGTGCTACCAAACATCACAACGTAACTGGGTAATTATAAAGGAGCTCTACAGGTATCTCCAAAGGTAGATGTTGGGTTGGCGTATTTCGAGATTAGCATTTGTCACTCCGATTGTCGGAGAGGTATCTCTGGGCCCTCTCGGTAATGCACATCACATAAGCCTTGCAAGCATTGCGAATAATGAGTTAGTTGCAAGATGATGTATTACGGAACGAGTAAAGAGACTTGCCGGTAACGAGATTGAACTAGGTATTGGATACCGACGATCGAATCTCGGGCAAGTAACATACCGATGACAAAGGGAACAACGTATGTTGTTATGCGGTCTGACCGATAAAGATCTTCGTAGAATATGTAGGAGCCAATATGGGCATCCAGGTCCCGCTATTGGTTATTGACCGGAGATGTGTCTCAGTCATGTCTACATTATTCTCGAACCGTAGGGTCCGCACGCTTAACGTTACGATGACAGTTATTATGAGTTTATGCATTTTGATGTACCGAAGTTAGTTCGGAGTCCCGGATGTGATCACGGACATGACGAGGAGTCTCTAAATGGTCGAGACATAAAGATTGATATATTGGAAGCCTATATTTGGATATCGGAAGTGTTCCGGGTGAAATCGGGATTTTGCCGGAGTACCGGGAGGTTACCGGAACCCCCCGGGAGCCATATGGGCCTTAATGGGCTTTAGTGGAAAGGAGAAAGGGGCAGCCCAAGGTGGCCGCGCACCTCCTGTTGGGGAACGTAGTAATTTCGAAAATTTTCCTACGCACACACAAGATCATGGTGATGCACAGCAACGAGAGGGGAGAGTGTTGTCTACGTACCAACACAGACCGACTGCGGAAGCGATCACACAACGTAGAGGAAGTAGTCGTACGTCTTCTTCCCGATCCGACCGATCCAAGCACCGTTACTCCGGCACCTCCGAGTTCTTAGCACACATTCAGCTCGATGACGATCCCCGGGCTCCGATCCAGCAAAGCTTCGGGGAGGAGTTCCGTCAGCACGACGGCGTGGTGACGATCTTGATGTACTACCGACGCAGGGCTTCGCCTAAGCACTACAACGGTACGATCGAGGTGGAATTTGGTGGCAGGGGGCACCGCACACGGCTAAGGAGCGATCTCAAGGATCAAGTTGTGTGTCTTGGGGTGCCCCCTGCCCCCGTATATAAAGGTTGGAGGAGGGGAGCCGGCCGGCCAAGGGAGGGGAGGCGCAGGGGAGTCCTACTCCCACCGGGAGTAGGACTCCTCCCCCCAATCCTAATCCAATTAGGACTCCCGGGGGGGAAAAGAGAGAGAAGGGGGGCCGGCCCCTTATCCTATTCCTAATAGGACTTGGGGAAGGGGGGCGCCGGCCAGCTTGGGCCTTTTCCCTTTTTCTCTTTTTTCCACTAAGGCCCAACAGGCCCATTAGTCTCCCGGGGGGTTCCGGTAACCCTCCCGGTATTCCGGTAAAATCCCGATTTCACCTGGAACACTTCCGATGTCCAAACATAGGCTTCCAATATATCAATCTTTACGTCTCGACCATTTCGAGACTCCTCGTCATGTCCGTGATCTCATCCGGGACTCCGAACAACCTTCGGTACATCAAAATGCATAAACTCATAATAACTGTCATCGTAACGTTAAGCGTGCGGACCCTACGGTTCGAGAACAATGTAGACATGACCGAGACAAGTCTCCGGTCAATAACCAATAGCGGGACCTGGATGCCCATATTGGCTCCTACATATTCTACGAAGATCTTTATCGGTCAGACCGCATAACAACATACGTTGTTCCCTTTGTCATCGGTATGTTACTTGCCCGAGATTCGATCGTCGGTATCCAATACCTAGTTCAATCTGGTTACTGGCAAGTCTCTTTACTCGTTCCGTAATACATCATCTCACAACTAACTTATTAGTTGCAGTGCTTGCAAGGCTTATGTGATGTGCATTACCGAGAGGGCCCAGAGATACCTCTCCGACGATCGGAGTGACAAACCCTAATCTCGAAATACGCCAACCCAACATCTACCATTGGAGACACCTGTAGTACTCCTTTATAATCACCCAGTTACGTTGTGACGTTTGGTAGTACCCAAAGTGTTCCTCCGGTAAACGGGAGTTGCATAATCTCATAGTTATAGGAACATGTATAAGTCATGAAGAAAGCAATAGCAACATACTAAACGATCGGGTGCTATGCTAATGGAATGGGTCATGTCAATCAGATCATTCTACTAATGATGTGACCTCGTTAATCAAATAACAACTCCTTGTTCATGGTTAGGAAACATAACCATCTTTGATTAACGAGCTAGTCAAGTAGAGGCATACTAGTGACACTCTGTTGGTCTATGTATTCACACATGTATTATGTTTCCGGTTAATACAATTCTAGCATGAATAATAAACATTTATCATGATATAAGGAAATAAATAATAACTTTATTATTGCCTCTAGGGCATATTTCCTTCAGTCTCCCACTTGCACTAGAGTCAATAATCTAGATTACACAGTAATGATTCTAACACCCATGGAGCCTTGGTGCTGATCATGTTTTGCTCGTGGAAGAGGCTTAGTCAACGGGTCTGCAACATTCAGATCTGTATGTATCTTGCAAATCTCTATGTCTCCCACCTGGACTAGATCCCGGATGGAGTTGAAGCGTCTCTTGATGTGTTTGGTTCTTTTGTGAAATCTGGATTCCTTTGCCAAGGCAATTGCACCAGTATTGTCACAGAAGATTTTCATTGGACCCGATGCACTAGGTATGACACCTAGATCGGATATGAACTCCTTCATCCAGACTCCTTCGTTCGCTGCTTCAGAAGCAGCTATGTACTCCGCTTCACATGTAGATCCCGCTACGATGCTTTGTTTAGAACTGCACCAACTGACAGCTCCACCGTTTAAAATAAACACGTATCCGGTTTGCGATTTAGAATCGGCCGGATCAATGTCAAAGCTTGCATCAACGTAACCTCTTACGGTGAGCTCTTTGTCACCTCCATATACGAGAAACATATCCTTAGTCCTTTTCAGGTATTTCAGGATGTTCTTGACCGCTGTCCAGTGATCCATTTCAGGATTACTTTGGTACCTCCCTGCTAAGCTTATAGCAAGGCACACATCAGGTCTGGTACACAGCATTGCATACATGATAGAGCCTATGGCTGAAGCATAGGGAACATCTTTCATTTTCTCTCTATCTTCTGCAGTGGTCGGGCATTGAGTTTGACTCAACTTCACACCTTGTAACACAGGCAAGAACCCTTTCTTTGCTTGATCCATTTTGAACTTCTTCAAAATCTTGTCAAGGTATGTGCTTTGTGAAAGTCCAATTAAGCGTTTTGATCTATCTCTATAGATCTTTATGCCTAATATGTAAGCAGCTTCCCCGAGGTCTTTTATCGAAAAACTTTTATTCAAGTATCCCTTTATGCTATCCAGAAATTCTATATCATTTCCAATCAGCAATATGTCATCCACATATAATATCAGAAATGCTACAGAGCTCCCACTCACTTTCTTGTAAATACAGGCTTCTCCAAAAGTCTGTATAAAGCCAAATGCTTTGATCACACTATCAAAGCGTTTATTCCAACTCCGAGATGCTTGCACCAGTCCATAAATGGATCGCTGGAGTTTGCATACTTTGTTAGCTCCTTTTGGATCGACAAAACCTTCTGGTTGTATCATATACAACTCTTCTTCCAGAAATCCATTCAGGAATGCAGTTTTGACATCCATCTGCCATATTTCATAATCATAAAATGCGGCAATTGCTAACATAATTCTGACGGACTTAAGCATCGCTACGGGTGAGAAAGTCTCATCGTAGTCAACCCCTTGAACTTGTCGAAAACCTTTTGCGACAAGTCGAGCTTTATAGACAGTAACATTACCGTCAGCGTCAGTCTTTTTCTTGAAGATCCATTTATTCTCAATTGCTTGCCGATCATCGGGCAAGTCAACCAAAGTCCATACTTTGTTCTCATACATGGATCCCATCTCAGATTTCATGGCCTCAAGCCACTTTGCGGAATCTGGGCTCACCATCGCTTCTTCATAGTTCGTAGGTTCATCATGATCTAGTAGCATGACTTCCAGAACTGGATTACCGTACCACTCTGGTGCGGATCTCACTCTGGTTGATCTACGTGTTTCAGTAGAATCTTGCCCTGAAGTTTCATGATCATCATCATTAGCTTCCTCACTGATTGGTATAGGTGTCGCAGAAACAGTTTTCTGTGATGTACTATTTTCCAATAAGGGAGCAGGTACAGTTACCTCGTCAAGTTCTACTTTCCTCCCACTCACTTCTTTCGAGAGAAACTCCTTCTCTAGAAATGATCCATTCTTAGCAACGAATGTCTTGCCTTCGGATCTGTGATAGAAGGTATACCCAACAGTTTCCTTTGGGTATCCTATGAAGACACATTTCTCCGCTTTGGGTTCGAGCTTATCAGGTTGAAGCTTTTTCACATAAGCATCGCAGCCCCAAACTTTAAGAAACGACAACTTTGGTTTCTTGCCAAACCATAGTTCATAAGGCGTCGTCTCAACGGATTTTGATGGTGCCCTATTTAACGTGAATGCGGCCGTCTCTAAAGCATAACCCCAAAACGATAGCGGTAAATCAGTAAGAGACATCATGGATCGCACCATATCTAGTAAAGTGCGATTACGACGTTCGGACACACCATTACGCTGTGGTGTTCCGGGTGGCGTGAGTTGCGAAACTATTCCACAATTTTTCAAATGTACACCAAACTCGTAACTCAAATATTCTCCTCCACGATCAGATCGTAGAAATTTTATTTTCTTGTTACGATGATTTTCAACTTCACTCTGAAATTCCTTGAACTTTTCAAATGTTTCAGACTTATGTTTCATTAAGTAGATATACCCATATCTGCTTAAATCATCTGTGAAGGTGAGAAAATAACGATATCCACCACGAGCCTCAATATTCATCGGACCACATACATCGGTATGTATGATTTCCAACAAATCTGTTGCTCTCTCCATAGTACCGGAGAACGGTGTTTTAGTCATCTTGCCTATGAGGCACGGTTCGCAAGTACCAAGTGATTCATAATCAAGTGGTTCCAAAAGCCCATCAGTATGGAGTTTCTTCATGCGCTTTACACCGATATGACCTAAACGGCAGTGCCACAAATAAGTTGCACTATCATTATTAACTTTGCATCTTTTGGCTTCTACATTATGAATATGTGTATCACTATCTTCGAGATTCAACAAGAATAGACCACTCTTCAAAAGTGCATGACCATAAAAGATATTATTCATATAAATAGAACAACCATTATTCTCTGATTTAAATGAATAACCGTCTCGCATTAAACAAGATCCAGATATAATGTTCATGCTCAACGCTGGCACCAAATAACAATTATTTAGGTCTAATATTAATCCCGAAGGTAGATGTAGAGGTAGCGTGCCGACCGCGATCACATCGACTTTGGAACCGTTTCCCACGCGCATCGTCACCTCGTCCTTTGCTAGTGTCCGCTTATTCCGTAGTCCCTGTTTCGAGTTGCAAATATTAGCAACAGAACCAGTATCAAATACCCAGGTGCTACTGCGAGCTCTAGTAAGGTACACATCAATAACATGTATATCACATATACCTTTGCTCACTTTGCCATCCTTCTTATCCGCCAAATACTTGGGGCAGTTCCGCTTCCAGTGACCAGTCTGCTTGCAGTAGAAGCACTCAGTTTCAGGCTTAGGTCCAGACTTAGGTTTCTTCTCCTGAGCAGCAACTTGCTTGCTGTTCTTCTTGAAGTTTCCCTTCTTCTTCCCTTTGCCCTTTTTCTTGAAACTAGTGGTTTTGCTAACCATCAACACTTGATGTTCCTTCTTGATTTCTACCTCCGCAGCTTTCAGCATTGCGAAGAGCTCGGGAATAGTCTTGTTCATCCCTTGCATATTATAGTTCATCACGAAGCTCTTGTAGCTTGGTGGCAGTGATTGGAGAATTCTGTCAATGACGCAGTCATCTGGAAGATTAACTCCCATCTGAATCAAGTGATTATTATACCCAGACATCTTGAGTATATGCTCACTGACAGAACTGTTCTCCTCCATCTTACAGCTATAGAACTTATTGGAGACTTCATATCTCTCAATTCGGGCATTTGCTTGAAATTAACTTCAACTCCTGGAACATCTCATATGCTCCATGACGTTCAAAACGTCGTTGAAGTCCCGATTCTAAGCCGTAAAGCATGGCACACTGAACTATCGAGTAGTCATCAGCTTTGCTCTGCCAGACGTTCATAACATCTGGTGTTGCTCCAGCAGCAGGCCTGTCACCCAGCGGTGCTTCCAGGACGTAATTCTTCTGTGCAGCAATGAGGATAATCCTCAGGTTACGGACCCAGTCCGTGTAATTGCTACCATCATCTTTCAACTTTGCTTTCTCAAGGAACGCATTAAAATTCAACGGAACAATAGCACGAGCCATCTATCTACAAGCAACATAAACAAGCAAGATACTATCAGGTACTAAGTTCATGATAAGTTTAAGTTCAGTTAATCAAATTACTTAGGAACTCCCACTTAGATAGACATCCCTCTAATCCTCTAAGTGATCACGTGATCCAAATCAACTAAACCATAACCGATCATCACGTGAGATGGAGTAGTTTTCAATGGTGAACATCGTCATGTTGATCATATCTACTATATGATTCACGCTCGACCTTTCGGTCTCTGTGTTCCGAGGCCATATCTGCATATGCTAGGCTCGTCAAGTTTAACCTGAGTATTCTGCGTGTGCAAAACTGGCTTGCACCCGTTGTAGATGGACGTAGAGCTTATCACACCCGATCATCACGTGGTGTCTGGGCACGACGAACTTTGGCAACGGTGCATACTCAGGGGGAACACTTCTTGATAATTAGTGAGAGATCATCTTATAATGCTACCGTCAATCAAAGCAAGATAAGATGCATAAAAGGATAAACATCACATGCAATCAATATAAGTGATATGATATGGCCATCATCATCTTGTGCTTGTGATCTCCATCTCCGAAGCACCGTCATGATCACCATCGTCACCGGCGCGTCACCTTGATCTCCATCGTAGCAACGTTGTCGTCTCGCCAATCTTATGCTTCCACGACTATCACTACCGCTTAGTAATAAAGTAAAGCATTACATCGCGATTGCATTGCATACAATAAAGCGACAACCATATGGCTCCTGCCAGTTGCCGATAACTTAGTTACAAAACATGATCATCTCATACAATAAAATCAGCATCATGCCTTGACCATATCACATCACAACATACCCTGCAAAAACAAGTTAGACGTCCTCTACTTTGTTGTTGCAAGTTTTACGTGGCTGCTACGGGCTTAAGTAAGAACTCATCTCACCTACGCATCAAAACCACAACGATAGTTCGTCAAATAGACTCCGTTTTAACCTTCTCAAGGACCGGGCGTAGTCACACTTGGTTCAACTAAAGTTGGAGAGACAGTCTTCCGCAAGCCATCTATGTGCAAAGCACGTCGAGGGAACCGGTCTCGCGTAAGAGTACGCGTAAGGTTGGTCCGGATCGTCTCAACCAACAATACCGCCGAACCAAAGTATGACATGCTGGTAGGCAGTATGACTTGTATCGCCCACAACTCACTTGTGTTCTACTCGTGCATATAACATCAAACCATAAAACCTAGGCTCGGATGCCACTGTTGGGGAACGTAGTAATTTCGAAAATTTTCCTACGCACACGCAAGATCATGGTGATGCACAGCAACGAGAGGGGAGAGTGTTGTCTACGTACCAACGCAGACCGACTGCGGAAGCGATCACACAACGTAGAGGAAGTAGTCGTACGTCTTCTTCCCGATCCGACCGATCCAAGCACCGTTACTCCGGCACCTCCGAGTTCTTAGCACACGTTCAGCTCGATGACGATCCCCGGGCTCCGATCCAGCAAAGCTTCGGGGAGGAGTTCCGTCAGCACGACGGCGTGGTGACGATCTTGATGTACTACCGACGCAGGGCTTCGCCTAAGCACTACAATGGTACGATCGAGGTGGAATTTGGTGGCAGAGGGCACCGCACACGGCTAAGGAGCGATCTCAAGGATCAAGTTATGTGTCTTGGGGTGCCCCCTGCCCCCGTATATAAAGGTTGGAGGAGGGGAGCCGGCCGGCCAAGGGAGGGGAGGCGCAGGGGAGTCCTACTCCCATCGGGAGTAGGACTCCTCCCCCCAATCCTAATCCAATTAGGACTCCCGGGGGGGAAAAGAGAGAGAAGGGGGGCCGGCCCCTTATCCTATTCCTAATAGGACTTGGGGAAGGGGGGCGCCGGCCAGCTTGGGCCTTTTCCCTTTTTCTCTTTTTCCACTAAGGCCCAATAGGCCCATTAGTCTCCCGGGGGGTTCCGGTAACCCTCCCGGTATTCCGGTAAAATCCCGATTTCACCTGGAACACTTCCGATGTCCAAACATAGGCTTCCAATATATCAATCTTTACGTCTCGACCATTTCGAGACTCCTCGTCATGTCCGTGATCTCATCCGGGACTCCGAACAACCTTCGGTACATCAAAATGCATAAACTCATAATAACTGTCATCGTAACGTTAAGCGTGCGGACCCTACGGTTCGAGAACAATGTAGACATGACCGAGACACGTCTCCGGTCAATAACCAATAGCGGGACCTGGATGCCCATATTGGCTCCTACATATTCTACGAAGATCTTTATCGGTCAGACCGCATAACAACATACGTTGTTCCCTTTGTCATCGGTATGTTACTTGCCCGAGATTCGATCGTCGGTATCCAATACCTAGTTCAATCTGGTTACTGGCAAGTCTCTTTACTCGTTCCGTAATACATCATCTCACAACTAACTTATTAGTTGCAGTGCTTGCAAGGCTTATGTGATGTGCATTACCGAGAGGGCCCAGAGATACCTCTCCGACGATCGGAGTGACAAACCCTAATCTCGAAATACGCCAACCCAACATCTACCATTGGAGACACCTGTGGTACTCCTTTATAATCACCCAGTTACGTTGTGACGTTTGGTAGTACCCAAAGTGTTCCTCCGGTAAACGGGAGTTGCATAATCTCATAGTTATAGGAACATGTATAAGTCATGAAGAAAGCAATAGCAACATACTAAACGATCGGGTGCTATGCTAATGGAATGGGTCATGTCAATCAGATCATTCTACTAATGATGTGACCTCGTTAATCAAATAACAACTCCTTGTTCATGGTTAGGAAACATAACCATCTTTGATTAACGAGCTAGTCAAGTAGAGGCATACTAGTGACACTCTGTTGGTCTATGTATTCACACATGTATTATGTTTCCGGTTAATACAATTCTAGCATGAATAATAAACATTTATCATGATATAAGGAAATAAATAATAACTTTATTATTGCCTCTAGGGCATATTTCCTTCACCTCCCCCCTCCCCTAGTCCTATTAGGACTAGGAGAGGTGGCCGGCCCCCCTCTCTCTCTTTCCCCCTCGGGGAATCCTAGTCCAACTAGGATTGGGGGGGAGTCCTACTCCCGGTAGGAGGACTCCTCCTGGCCGGCGGCCCCTCCCCCTTGGCTCCTTTATATACGGAGGCAGGGGCACCTCTAGACACACAAGTTGATCATTGAGATCGTTCCTTAGCCGTGTGCGGTGCCCCCTGCCACCATATTCCACCTCGATCATATCGTTGTAGTGCTTAGGCGAAGCCCTGCGTCGGTAGAACATCAAGATCGTCACCACGCCGTCGTGCTGACGGAACTCCTCCCCGACACTTTGCTAGATCGGAGCCCGGGGATCGTCATCGAGCTGTACGTGTGCTAAGAACTCGGAGATACCGGAGTAACGGTGCTTGGATCGGTCGGATCGGGAAGACGTATGACTACTTCCTCTACGTTGTGTCAACGCTTTCGCAGTCGATCTACAAGAGTACGTAGATCACACTCTCCCCTCTCGTTGCTGTGCATCACCATGATCTTGCGTGTGCGTAGGAAAATTTTTAAAATTACTACGTTCCCCAACATTTGGAAGGCTCGTAAGACTGCTCACAATAGGTAGTAACTTAGACTAATAACATGCATATGTTACTAGTCTATGTTACTACCTTCATGGTGGATAGTAACATATGAGTGGTATAATGAAAGAGTTTATTTATTAGTATATAGACTCATTATCCCTTAAAATGTGTGATGTTATAGTAACTAGCTAAGTTACCACAAACCCCTCTCTCCTCATTAATTAGCTGCCACATAAATAATCTTATATTAAAATGTGTGATGTTACTAGTTAAGTTCCCAGTGTGACTACCCTAAAAAAAAGTTCCTAGTGTGACTAGTCTAACCTTGACACGCCGCACATATATAACAGCTCACTCCGAATTTGGAAGGCCGGTCCTGCATGAACGTGACTCGGACGGACTCCAGTGCGCGAGCTTTTTAATTCCGTGTGTCTCACTGGGCCGACACGATGAGCCTAGCATAGCAAAATCGGCCAGGCCCATGTAATATCACGCCCTTTTTCTTTTTTGATTGATAAAAGTATCAGAAGGAATCGAACTCGGCGGCGGCGGCGGCGGCGATGGGCAAGGCGAAGGGGAAGCAGCGGCAGGACGAGTACTACCACCTCGCCAAGGAGCAGGGCTACCGGAGCCGGGCGGCCTTCAAGCTGCAGCAGCTCGACGACCGCTTCCGGTTCCTCCCGGCGGCGCGCGCCGTGCTCGACCTCTGCGCGGCGCCGGGGGGCTGGATGCAGGTGGCCGTCGCCCGCGCCCCCGTCGGCGCCTTCGTCGTCGGCGTCGACCTCGTGCCCATCCGCCCCATCCGCGGCGCGCACTCCCTCACGGAGGACATCACCACCACCAAGTGCCGCTCCGCCGTGCGGAGGCTCATGGACTCCAAGGGGGTCGCCGCCTTCGACGTCGTCCTCCATGACGGCTCGCCCAACGTCGGCGGCGCGTGGGCGCAGGAGGCCACCGCGCAGTCCGCGCTCGTCATCGACGCCGTTCGCCTGGCCACCGTGTTCCTCGCCCCCAAGGGCACCTTCATCACCAAGGTCTTCAGGTCTCAGGATTACAGTGCTATCATGTTCTGCCTGAAGCAGCTGTTTGATAAGGTCGAGGTGACTAAACCTAGAGCGAGTCGCGGCACATCCGCTGAAATTTACATCATCTGCCTGAAGTACAAAGCCCCCGCAAAGATTCAACCAGAGCTTCTGGATATCAAGCACCTGTTCAATGTGGATCCAGAGAAGAGCATGCCTACGGATGTACTTGATCCTAAGAATGCAAAGAAGAGAACTCGTGGCGGGTATGCGCCTGGAGTCACGGTACTGGAGAAAGTCGGTCTGGCATCAGATTTTATATGGTCCGAAGTGCAGAAACCCCGGGATTTTCTGGGTTCTTTTACTAAGATTTCATTTGATGATCCTGCATCTCTGCCTATCAAGAACCATGAGCTCACCACAGATGAGGTAAAATACCTTTGTGAGGATTTGCAGGTGTTGGACAAAAATAGCTTCAAGCATATCTTGAAGTGGCGCGCACGCATAAGGAAGACCCTGCCACCATCTTCGCAAGTTAAACCAAAGGCTGATGGTGCTGCGACGGACACTAAGGTCAAAGATGATGTTCAGCTTTTACAGGAAATGGAAGAAATGGATCCGGATGAAGAACACCAACTGGAGGAGATGCTCGATGAAGCTTATGAGCGTTATGTGACAAAAAAGGTTGGGGAAGTAAAACACACAAACGTGTGAAGCAAATTAATCCTGATGCTGATGCTGATTTGTTAGAGGGAGGTGAAGATGATGGTGGCAACGTTGGCATCTTCGATCAAGGTTCTGACAAAGATCAAGATCAAGAGACCAAACCCCTTTTATTATGTCTAGATACAGAGAAGCCAGCGGAAGAGCAGGATGTTAAAGCAGTGGTTCAGTCAGGATATGTTCATAGAAGCAGGAAGAAGGGGAAGGGTGGCAAAGGAGGCGCCAAAGGGGGGAAAGGGATGAAGGGTTCTGCTGGCCAGAAGAAATGAGGCATGTGAGGGAAAGCTGGGAAGTTCAGCAGCAGAGTTAGTTTAGAAAGGCATTGAGTCAAGTTAGTTTTGCAAGGCATGGATGGGTAACTAAGGCATTATGTGTGATCAGAGCATTTATGTGCTTTTTGGTACTTCTCTGTCATGTTGACAACAGATGATTAGCCGCTGTAATCCATTTTATTAAACCATGTGAACAACTGAAGCATTTGTCCGAGAGAACATTTGCTCCATCAGTTTCTTTGCTCCTTTTTTTCCCACTGCTTTTCGTATAATTGTGTCACTGGCATAATGATGAAGACAGTTGGTGTCCAATCTATTTGATGATAAATTGCTCCTACTGATTCTGAATGTCAAATCGGCAGCATATATGCTTTTTTTTGTATTAGAAAGATTCATCTTACAACAGTGTTCTTCGTGTTACCTTACCTACATGATGCAGACACTAGCTTTGCTGTTTGTTATATTCTCTCATCATTTTAACAAATTTATCATTAGTTTGGAATATGATGAAGAACAATTGGTCCGTCTTTATTATAATCACGTGATGATTTCCAATGAAACACTCATTGCTTCTGATCCTAAAAGCACAGGATTGAATTACTGTCCATTCTGTTTATTGTAATCAGGTTTTGCTGTTATGTTCATTATGTGCACACTACATTTCTGTGTACTGATGAGCTGTATGTATACTTAATTGTATTTGCACTTGATTTATACTGCTTTAGGCCTAGTTGCATGTATGAGATGAGCATTAGTTCTGAAAGCAGCTGTACTAGTTTATATCAGGCACATGTCCTTTCTTTTTAGATGGAATGGATCACTCGTCATGTCTGAAAAAATCTAGTTTAGTTTTTATTCTGTCGTTAGGTCGACTATAGCTTGTATTCATGCATCTTTGACTGTGCCATATACTCAAATGACATTGTGAACGGTGTGCTTCATGCAACTTCACATTGCATGATACATCTAAAACCCAATGTGGTTGACCATATTGTGGAGTATCCAGTGATTTTGTTTGGTGCTTTTGACATCTGAACTTTCTTGTGTACTTTACTGAGCTAACCTGAAACTAATCCCACAGGTCCGTTGTTTGCATGCATTGCCCTGAGCAGATAACCAGTTGTCATCAATTTATTCTAATTTTTCACCTGAACCTATGAGTCATTCTTCTTTCTTGCCAAGTGATATATCTTTTCAGTCCTTATCGTTTAATATTTGATATTTTAATTATGGGGTCCTGCTATGGCATGAAATCTCCGAGGCCTGATTATCCTTATGACAGCCATAGGCATGTTTCTAAGGACCTAACAAGTTTGTACCAGAGGTTTTCTGAGTATTTTTTGAGCATTTGGTGAACTCGTTTCTGCAGTTCTTTTTTAGCTATCGTAGTGTCATCTGAACCTGTATACTGCTCACGCAAACCCTATTTTAACATTATTTTTACTGCAAATGCTATATAGGTGAACGTTCCAAAGACCAAGCATATATACTGCAACTGCAAGAACAAGGAGTGCAGCAAGCACACCCTTCACAAGATCACTGAGTACAAGAAGGGTAAGACAGCCTGTCTGCCCAGGGAAAGTTTCGTTTATGACAGAAAAGTGTCCTGTATTCCACAGTACATCGTTGGGTGTGATGATCTATTGATCTGCCAACATGATATATACTGTAGTTCAGTATTTTTCTGATTTTCCTATCAGTTCATTGTCATGATGCCATGTACTTATAGTGTCTGTTGATGTAAACGTCTGGTATAAAGATTAGAGCCAGATGTGCAACGCTAATGTTTTGACATTTTCAGGCGAAAACCGCCAGGAATATTGTGCTGAAGCTGCAGTGCCAGAGCTGCAAGCACTGCTCCCAGCGCAGCATCAAGATCTGTTCCTTTTCTCTTGAACTAAAGATTTATTTTCCTTCTGTGTTGCACTCTCAACCTTTTGTCTTGAACAATAACGCAGGCATTAATTTTGAGGTCGGTGGAGGCAAGAATGGCAAGGGGAACATCTCTCTTTGAAATTGCTTTCAACTGTCTATAGTCGTTGCGGTCAAGAACTCCTGCTAAATTTTGAATAATTCTCTACTGTTGACCCTTTTCTATATGTTACTATGAGCTATTTCAGAATACGCACCATCTTTAATTTCTTTGTCCCCTTCTGCTCAATGGAACGATGATTCTGTCATTTTTCTCTCACAGGCACATTCATTGTGCGTTGTGATCCCCAAGCCGGCATGTCGATGAGTCGATCTCCTTGAGCTTCCAAGACGCAGCAGGGTACTCCATGCCACTGGTGTTTCATTGTATGTTGTATCTAAGCATGGCTGTGTATTTCGCAGGGACACCATCTGCCAAGTGCAGACAAGACAGAGGCTTGATCGTTGGGATGAGAGTAATACTACCTAATGGTAGTTGACCATATACATATCCCTTTCAGCCCTTGGAGAAATGAGTCAGTCAGGACTCATGGGTTATATTTTTTCATTATTTTGTGCAAGCTAATAATGAGTTAGAATCTGCGCTATCAACTTAAGCAGTGTAAAGCAATGGGCATCTGGACTGAACACCTGAAACCAATCCTCTTGTTTTTCTTGTTCAGGATTTCTGGTGAATTATAAAAATAGCAACACTGCAGTTTCGAAAAAGGTATTTGGCGAATGGTAAGGAAATAAGGCTTACAGCCGAACGGCCTGATGGCGGTTTGAACCGTAACCATTTCACCTATGTTCGACTCCTGTGTAGATTATAAACCAAATCTACTGTTTCACCTGTCACCTCTCTTATGCCAGCAGTATATAAAACATTATTTGTACCTATCAAAAAATTACCGGTCAAACCTGATGAATCGGCGAACCCAGCAGCCTAGTTGTTTCATTCACTGGTCTAGTTATAAAACTATGCTGCAGCAACGTCAGATTAAAACCATGTCGACACAAGTTGGGCAGAGTTGTCGTGGATGGATCCGTGCTCCAGCAACGTTAGATTAAAATCACCGTTCTTGTTGCATATGTATGTTTCTCGCAGTGAAAATTGTTCTGGCTGTTGCAGATACAGAGAAGGACGAGACGATGCTATAGCCTTTTGCACGTCATCTCATATCAGTCGGGATGACATACATCTACAGGGAAGCAGTAGGAACCCATCATTTTCATTCCTCTGGTCTTTCCATGTTTCAAATTTCCGAGAAACAAATCGTCGTGAAAAGAAACAGTTTTAAACTTGCGCTGGCGCCATCTTTGTTCCCCTCCGTTGAAAATGGCCTCATGATTACATCACTTTCTCTTCCCTCGCAGGGACAATCGTGTGTGCGATCCCGAAGCCGCCACATCATCCTGATAATACAAGACCCAATCATCAAACGACAGCGAAATCGATCCCATCCGTCCGTGGCCGCTCCGCGAAGCCAGGTGTGTGTTAAACACATAATATATTATGCACCCGGCGCACCAGGTTGTTAGGATAGATAGATAGAGACAGGTGGTTTCTTTCCTTTCTCTCCAAGTTCTATCCCTTCCTTGAATATCTCCCTGTCTCATGTAATCTCAACAATGTATGCGCCATGGTTGGGAGGTGCGCCCCACTCTATATAACACGAACCCGTCGGCCTCAACAGGCTAAGACGTTTCCAGCTATCGCACATGGTAGTCAGAGCCATCCTTTTTCCATCTAAGCTCCATACGAACTCCATCTAGCCCTAGCCATGTCTTCCTCCTCCGGCGCCTCCCAAACCAGCCTCAATGGCCAGGTTACTGAGAAGCTGACGCGCACAAACTATGTGCTATGGCGCACGCAAGTTATTCCCCAGTTGCGTGGCGCCGGTGTCTTCGGCTATGTCGATGGCACTCAGCCGGAGCCGGCGAAACTCCTCGTCACCACCAAGGACGGCAAGAAGACTTCATCGCCCAACCCCCTCCACCCGATCTGGGTCAGGGAGGATCAACAGGTCCTTGGATACCTGCTGAATAATCTGACGCGAGAGGTGCTGCTCACGGTGACCACGGTCACCACCGTGGACGCGCTCTGGACGACGCTCGCCGGCATGTTCTCCTCGCAGTCTGCCAGCCGCATCAACAACATCCGAACTTCCCTCATCAACGCGCAGAAGGGGAACCTCTCCGTCGCCTCCTACTTCGCCGCCATGCGCGGCTACGCCGATGAACTGGCCGCCGCGGGCAAGGCGATCCCCGATGACGAGCTGGCCTCCTACATCATCCACGGGCTCGACGCCGACTATCAGCCGCTGGTCTCTGCCCTAGACGCTCGCGTCAACCAGGTATCCCTTGATGAGCTCTTTGCTATGCTATCCAACTTCGATCAGCGCATGGCTCACTTTCAAGGATCCGGCGACGGCGGCTTCAAATCTTCTGCCAACGTGGCCACTCGCGGGTGAGGAGGCGGCTCCCGATCGCGTGGGCCATCGCGCAACAAGGGCAGGTCTGGTGGCGGCAACCGTGGTGCCCCTCCATCTCCATCTGGTGGTCGCGGTCGCCGTGGACGCGGTGCTGGCGGCAGCGGCAGGAACCGCCCGGATGCTCCCCGGTGCCAGATCTGCGGCAAGGTCGGGCACACAGCCAAGGACTGCTGGTACCGGTATGAAGAGGACGAATACGACTCACAAGATGAAGAGAAAGTTGCTGCAGCTGCTGACGGATCCTATGGCGTTGACACAAACTGGTACGTCGATAGCGGTGCAACAAACCACATCACCAACGAGCTCGAGAAAGTTACCATGAAGGAGAAGTACCGCGGCAAGGATCAAATCCACAATGCCAGCGGAGAAGGTATGAGTATAAGTCACTTTGGTCACTCAATATTTCGTACCCCTAATCGCAACATTCATCTTCGCAAAATTTTGCATGTTCCTAGCGCCAACAAAAGTCTTCTTTCTGTCCATAGAATTGCCATTGACAATAATGTCTTTCTTGAATTTCACCCTTACTTCTTTTTGATCAAGGATCAGGCAACGAAGACAATTCTCTATCGCGGTAGATGTGTTGGTGGCCTCTACCCGTTGATTCCGGAGTTTAGAAGACACAATAAACAAGCTTGTGGTGCTCTCAAGCTTTCCTCCACACGATGGCATGATCGTTTAGGACATGCTTCTTTTTCTTTAGTTGAAAGGTTGCTTAAGAAAAATAAGCTCCCGTTTGTTGGTGAGCGTCATAATGAAACAATTTGTGATTCATGTCAGAGAGCTAAAAGTCATCAGTTGCCTTACCCCATTTCTACAAGTGTCTCTACCAAACCACTACAGTTAATTTTTTCTGATGTTTGGGGTCCTGCCCCCACTTCTGTTGGTCGACACGATTATTATGTTAGCTTCATTGATGACTTTAGCAAGTTTTCTTGGATCTATCTCTTAAAGAAACGATCTGACGTGTTCCAAGTTTTCAAAAACTTTCAAGCTCTCGTTGAACGAAAATTTGATCGCAAAATCATTGTTGTCCAATCCGACTGGGGAGGGGAGTACGAAAAATTGAACTCCTTCTTCCAGACACGCGGAATATCACACCACATCTCATGCCCTCATGCTCATCAGCAAAACAGGTCAGCCGGACGAAAGCATAGGCACATCGTTGAAGTTGGCCTTGCTCTTTTGGCAGCTGCCTCCATGCCTCTTAAATTTTGGGATGAGGCTTTTCTCACTGCCGTGCATATCATAAACATGTTTCCGAGTCGTGTCATCAACCATGAAACTCCGGTAGAATGGCTTCTCCACACTAAACCAGACTACAAGTCTCTTCGTGTCTTTGGGTGTGCGTGTTGGCCCAACCTACGTCCCTACAATAATCGCAAGCTCATGTTCCGATCAAAACAGTGTGTCTTCATTGGCTATAGTGCTCAGCACAAAGGGGTCAAGTGTCTTGATGTCTCCACGGGCCGTGTATACATATCCCGTGATGTAGTCTTTGATGAAACAAAGTTCCCTTTCGCTGATCTTCACCCTAACGCCGGTGCTCATCTCCGCGAAGAAATTCTTCTCCTACCACCTCATCTCACTAGTTTTGATCAAAGGGGACGAAATGTTGATGATCATTTGCTGACTAACTCACCGAATGGCATGCATGAGCGCTGTGTTGATGAAACAGGAGAAAGCTGTGAAGAAAATGACGCAAGCGGTGCAAAAATTGGGTTATATCCCATGTGTCCCGTGGCAGGCGACAGATCCGCCTCGGGATCGCCAGCGGCGCAGGCGACAGGATCCTCCTCGGGATCAGCCGCCGCAGAAGGGCCAGGCACAGGCGCACGCGCCTCTGCGCTGGATTCACGCCGCGACGACCCCGCGCCAGACACGCGGCCTCCTCCGACCGGCGCGCGCTACGGTGCCCAACCGGTCACGTACAAGCGGCGAGACGCGGCACGCGCCAGGGAGGGCGCGGACCCAGCGGATCTCCCCACGAGCGGTGGGCCGACTGGCGCTGTGGCAGAAGATCGGGCCTCGGGATCCTCTGTGCTCCGCCAGGACGTGGTGCTTCAGCAGTCTGCCACAGAAGATCCGGCCAGCACTGCGCCTGCTGGAGCTGCTGACGCGACAGGATCCGCCTCGGGATCAGTTGCCACTGCAGCTGGTGATTCTGTACTTCCTGGATCCTCTGCGGCCATGGACGCTGCTGCTCCACCATCGCGACGCACGCGGTTGCAACAAGGGATTACTCAACTAGTAAATTATAAACATATAACTAAATATGGTTTGGTCTGTTCTACAGGAGAATCAGATGAGCCAAAAACTCTTGATGCAGCGCTTCATGATGATAAGTGGAAGAAGGCAATGCATGAAGAATACATGGCACTAAAGAAAAACAAAACATGCCACTTGGTTCCTCCACAACAAGGTACAAATTTAATTGATTGTAAGTGGGTTTTCAGAATTAAGAGGAGATCTGATGGAACCATTGATCGCTATAAGGCCAGGCTTGTTGCAAAAGGCTTCAAACAGCGATATGGAATAGACTATGAGGATACATTTAGTCCTGTGGTAAAAGCTGCAACTATTCGTCTTGTTTTGTCCATTGCTGTTTTCAGAGGGTGGAGTCTCAGGCAGCTTGATGTTCAGAACGCGTTTCTTCATGGTGTTCTGGAAGAGGATGTGTACATGAAGCAACCTCCTAGGTTTGAAAGTAAGAATGCTCTCTCTTACGTGTGCAAGCTTGACAAAGCTCTATATGGATTAAAGCAAGCTCCAAGGGCATGGTACTCCCGTCTCTGTCACAAGATGCAAAAACTTGGATTTGTTCCCTCTAAATCAGACACATCATTGTTTATTTACAACAGATCCAATACATGCATATTTGTCCTCATCTATGTTGATGATATTATTGTGACCAGCTCCTCTGATGAAGCAATCAGAGGTCTCTTAAAAGACTTGAGTGTAGATTTTGCATTAAAGGATCTTGGAGATTTGCATTTCTTCCTTGGGATTGAGGTAAAGAAGCATCAGAATGGACTTCATCTCTCTCAAACAAAGTATGCAGCTGATCTAGTTAAAAGGGCAGGATTGCAAGGCTGTAAACCCTCATTTACTCCACTATCCAGCTCAGAAAGATTGTCTCTCGGAGAAGGTAAACTTTTGAGTCAGGAAGATAGCACAAAATACAGAAGCCTTGTAGGAGCTCTTCAGTATCTAACTCTTATTAGGCCAGATCTATCCTTTGCTGTTAACAAAGTTTGCCAGTTCTTGCATGCACCTACTGATGTTCACCTGACAGCTGCCAAGCGCATAGTCAGATATGTCAAAAATACTCTAAACATAGGCCTAAATTTCAGCAAGTCATCGTCTACACTTGTCAGTGCTTTTTCTGATTCTGACTGGGCAGGATGCCTAGATGACAGGCGCTCAACAGGTGGTTTTGCTGTCTTTTTTGGACCTAATTTAATATCATGGTGTGCACGAAAACAAGCTACTGTATCCAGGTCAAGTACTGAGACAGAGTATAAAGCATTAGCAAATGCTACAGCTGAAATTATATGGGTGCAGTCTATGTTGAAAGAGCTTGGAGTGAAAAGTAAGCAAGCTCCATGTCTATGGTGTGACAATCTTGGTGCCACTTATCTGTCTGCCAATCCTGTGTTCCATGCAAGAACAAAACACATCGAGATAGATTTTCACTTTGTCAGAGAGAGAGAGTTGCTCAAAGGCAACTTGACATCAGATTTGTGCATTCCAAGGATCAGCTTGCAGATGGATTTACCAAGCCCTTGCCCACAGGGAGTTTTGAAGACTTCAAATATAATTTCAACTTAATGCAGTTGTGATTAAGGGAGGGTGTTAAACACATAATATATTGTGCACCCGGCGCACCAGGTTGTTAGGATAGATAGATAGAGATAGTTGGTTTCTTTCCTTTCTCTCCAAGTTCTATCCCTTCCTTGAACATCTCCCTATCTCATGTAATCTCAACAATGTATGTGCTATGGTTGGGAGGTGCGCCCCACTCTATATAACACGAACCCGTCGGCCTCAATAGGCTAAAACGTTTCCAGCTATCGCACAGTGTGATCATGGATGGACCATCCCACATCCACGTGACCCCCGCCTACGTCCATCTGCTTCCTTCTCATCCACCAGCTCGCCCCCTCACCTCCGGCTCCAACCATTTGTTTCGCTTTCGCACCAAGGAGAAAAGCCTCAAAATCTATCTCCCGTCTGGCAGCCCTGCTGCCTGCTGATTTCTACGTAACTACTACTGTAATTACACAGCTTTGCCTGCCCGAGTTCTTATCCCGCTTTGAAATTTGTGATTCTGTTTTATTTCGCTGGTCGAGCTGCGTGAGTTTCAGTCGCTGTGCTCCTTCTTGACTTGCCTGTGAGATCTCCGATTCGAGGCATCTTTTCATTTCGGTTCAGTTGATGTGTTCTTTCTTGGTGGTTTGATCGATTTCGGCGTGCCGATGATGATGCAAAAGCATCGGTGAATTCTGGATGAGTGTGCCCGCGCACGACCAGTGTGCGGCTCTGGTGATATCCACAGCGTAATACTCTGAGGCACGCATGTCGAAGGCATGGACTCATTTTTTTGGGGGGGTTATATTTTGACTATCTTTGTGCAGCCCCCCAAGAAAAATTCCTTCTTCAAGCAAGCTGATGAGTTAGAAAATTTGCCCTATCAAGTGAACCAGTGGGCATCTAGTCTAGACTCTGAGGCCGGGAAATCAATCACCTCTGTTTTATTCTTCAGTCAGGATTTCTGGTGAATTTTCATGTCGTCCACAGTGATTACACACCGTTAATTCTCTGTACCAAAACAACGGTTTGTCACATTTGATGTTATCTTTTTCGAGGAATAATTCTTGTTTCTCAGAGGTGTTCAACATTGCTCTTTATTTTTATAGCTACCAATAGCATGCTACACATGAGACCAGGTGCGACCAAGCATATCTTGGTGCAGATTCATCTTCGTATATATACAACATGCCTTCACACAAGGGAGAACATGGCCCTATTTCCTACAGAAATACCATGAACCATCAGAAACGCCGAGCCGCTAAAGTTATCTCTTGATCCGTTTCGAATCGGTCTTGGCTAGAGCATTGTACATGTCGTTCTTCCTCTTCGTGTTTTCATTCGCCTGTTGTTCCAATGCTTCCCTCACAAAGAACTTCAGCCTCCAGAGGGTCGTCTCGCTCTGCACCCGTGCACACATGACGCATGGTTGGTTAATACGATAACCAATGTTTGATACTTGGAGGAGCAGTGCTAGGGGGTTGGTTAGCACAAAGAAACTTTACCTGAGCATCCATGTCAAGGTCCACTTCTTCTGCTGTAGTTTGGAAGCTAGGATTGTCTTGCGCGACCAACTCTAGCGCCTTGTTAAGATCTTCTGGAGACAATTGGCAAAGACCTGCGCCGAGTTTTCTCTTCTCGTCCGTGGTCATTTTCCTGCAATATCAAGAGCTTAGCAAATGTATGACCTTTTTAGGGTCAGCGCGCACCCCGCAAAAAAATACTTAGCAAACAGTCAAATCGATGTGCATGACATGAACAACTAACACAAACCTGCATCTCTGAACCACCATTTTCTGGAGCTCCTCCAGCTGCTTGTTAATCTCATTCAGCTGCAAGACAAGAAAGAAAAGGTGCTGAATATCTAACCAAACAAGCTAACACACAAGGGGTTGCAGCAGTATGCAATTGGCTTGTGAATATGCAAGGCGTATACTCCCTCTGTCCCAAAAATAAGTGTCTCGACTTTGTACTAACTTTAGGACAAACTTGTACTAAGCTTGAGACACTTATTTTGGGATGGAGGGAGTATTAGACAAGGATGCAGAGGCATGTTCAGATTGGCCACACCTCTTAGTCAAGAAAGGATTTCTTATTGGTACATCAACAGACAAAAGCTAAAAAATAACAGAAACATATTGATAAAAAAATCTGGGACCTGTTTTTCTGAACAATCTATACTAAACAGGAGCCAGTCAGTATATAGTGCTTCAATCAATACATACACAATAAAGAGATAACAGTACATGAGAGGGCCAACCTCATTACCAGTATCTTCAGCTAATTTTGCAATGGCAGCTTCTGGAGAAATGTTTTTGGTTGGAGCATCATTTGGTTCCTCCTGTTCCCTTTCCTGAAAGAATAGGACCCAACTCACTGTTGTCAAATGCTAAATGGCACATATCCATATCAGAACAAAAATGGTAATATATGTGACTACAAATATCCACCTCATTCTCAACTTTAGGGAGAAGGCGAAGCCATTTCTCCTCAAATCTCTCGAGTAGGAACTTGGCCATTATGTGAACAGGGTGACCTACAGCATTGTACTTCATTGCATTGGTAAAAACTAATCTAACATCAGAATATATTTCTCGGACACTGTTATATGTGGTACTTTCCTTCCCTTCCATTTTGTTTCGGATGGTCGAGAAATCCATAGGTTTTGTTATAATCTGCAAAAAGTAGAAACCAAATATATGAATCACCACAACCAAGATCCAGGTAAAGAAACCAACGAAGCAACTCCATCTTATTGATATGCCAAATATAGAGAAACATATTTGCTAACAACTCAGGGGCTCCATCAAGTCGAAGTACACTAAAGAAGGTAAATAACAAGTCTCAAACCAATTAATAGTTACATAAGAAACAGATAGCCTAATATGCCAGATTTTCCTTCTATAGATTAGGGGTGATTACAGTATTTGGAGTTCCAAGCAATGGTTTTCAATTTCATGCACGGAAGAAGGCAAAAAATAGCGATAAAACAAATAGATTTACAGTATTTGGATTTCAAAGCATATACAGGATTATGTTTTTCCATTGAGATAGAAAATAGTCTAATAAAATGCAACAACATGTCAACTGAAAGTATGTTGGAGACAGAAAAGCACAAATCCTGCAGCAACTCAGGAGTATGGTGATATCAATAAAACCTGCTTTCTTTTTTCAGATCATGATTGCTTGCCAACATCAGGTAACACAAAAATATAATAAAAACTGATTTACATTTAGACCAAAATGTACTGGCAATATTACCTGGTGATAGTCATCAAGTTGAAGACCTACGACATCTACCGGTTGCAAAAACGGCTGTGCCCATTCATGAGATGTAATCTGGAAGAAAATGAATATAGCAGAGAAGATCAAGTGCCAAAATTTGTAAAGATCAACAGAAATCTTTTCATCGGGAAAAGAGATCACACATTTTGTGATTTTAACTGCAGTAGCTCAATACAAATTTGAAGGTGCCCAAGAACCATTAACTTTGTATTGAGTATTAGGCCGTAGAAAACTAGATTAAAAAAGGTTGTCCACATATAGTGGTCGAATCAATCTCAAATACACTACCAATAAAAAGCTGCTTTTAAAATTCATCACAAGGAATTGTTTACGTTCAGATGATCTCATTTGGCACAAGCTCGAGACCAATTTTCTAGTCTTATTTCATGCACTACGCTATAAGACCAGAAATAGATAATGGAGTACCAATAACAGCCAAAAAGAACTAGATTGTATGCTTTATCCCTGTTCATGGAAGCAAACACAGATTTAGGAGTGTTCAAAACTTGAGATAGAAAACTTGATTTTCCAGCAGAAATCTCTCTTGCTGGAAAGAGAGAACGGAGGCAGTATGTGCTGGCAATATCTACAAGCATCTAGGTCGCCATATTTATCAATAAGATATGTGAGATAGAAAAAAGCACTGCAAATTGTTCTAAATTAACCTGCGAATTACAAACTTAGCACCAAGCCGACTTTGTAGAACATGCTCCAGGATGCAAGAATATAACATGACTAAGCCAGCAAACACGACTACACAAGCAACAGCATAAATTGACATAACGAATCATGGGATAAAGCATAGCAGAAGAAAGATCATCACCTGGCGAATGATACCGGCAAACTGGCGCATGAGGTCGGGCATCCCATTGCGGTGGCTGTCCCTGGTACCGTTTGCCGCGTACCTGCCGCCAGCCTTGCGCCCTCCACTGCTGTGCTTCTTGTTATTGTAGAACCCTACCACCTCGTTCACCCTCTTCTCCAGCTGCAACACACATACCACACTAACCAGAGTCAGTTCTGCAGATCACTGCCGAGGCGAGACAGAGTTTAATACCGAGGTTAGGAGGGCAGGGGTTACCACGTCGGTCTTGGAGAGGAGGTCATCGACCTGGCGCCGGAACGAGTCCACCTCCGACACATGAGACCCATCCGCGGCGGCGGTCGGCTCCATCGGCGCCGGAAGGGGCCACGCTCCCTCCACCGCCGCCCCTCGCACCACGGACATCTAGGGTTGCGCGAGCGACACGGGAGCGTCTGTACCTTCACTCTTGATCCCCTACCATCTGCAAAATCAACACAAGCATCATATCATATAGCAGCAGCAAAGGAGAAAATCAGTCAGTAGGAGCATCACATACACCCGCATCGGCTCTCCCCCTCTCTAATTTTTCTGGCAATTCAGCAGCACCAGCAGCCAAACCCTAACTCAATAGCAGGTAGAATCAGCAGTGGCCCCAATCGCAAATCAGAAGCTCGCCCACCGAGAGCTCCTCGTATCTATCTTCCCCCCGCTCCAACCCCACCGAGGCCCTCCCAACAGCAGAGCGGCCATGCCAGATCCGGCCAGATGGCGCGTGGCGGCGGTGGATCCTCGACCACGTCGTCCCCCAACCTCTCTCTCTCTCCCTCTACATATATATCTCGGGATAAAATCGAGAGGGTCTGCCTTACCTCTGGTGCCGGCACGTGATGACGAGTTGGCGGCGGAAGGTGGCGCGGCGCGAGGAGGTAGGCTTCGGCGGCGGCAGTTGCGCTTCGGAGGATGCGGGGCGACAGACCACGGGATGGACGAAAGCGTTTGTTTTTTTTCCTGGCTCGCGGTTTTTTAGGGCTTTTTGCCTCGCGGCCGAGGCCTTTGAGTGGGCTCGCGCACTCACGCTCGAGGCGGCCTGGCCGGCTGGTTCCGTTACGCGGCCCATCTAGGCTAGCTCCCTTTAATTAAGCTCGCCCTGATCTTCTAAAAAAAGGATATTACTATTACACTAAATTAATAGTACCACATCGGCACCTGAGCACAGCGTAGACCGGCATATAGACGCACCACCTGCCCTTCGCACCCGCCGAGCGTGGTGGCGCACGCTTGTCACTCCAGCCGCGGAGGGCTAAAGGGGGCTTGTGGCATGGGTGTCGTTTCGTGGGCTTATTTATACGAAGAAAGAGGGAATAAGACAGGCAGGAATTGGACACCGCAAGCATATACCTATACCATGGCGTTCCCTGTGCACGAGCAGGCGCGCGTCTCCGGGCCGACAGGCCTGGACGGGCATTTGTGCTGCGGGGTTCACGCCCCGGCCATAGCCCTGGGGGACTGGCCCACTTAACTCAGACTGCCCACCCATGCCAACTCCTTTTGGTCCTCTCGGATCTTCAACACATCTATCTTCTTCGTCGACGTCTAATGATTGTCATAGTTTATGAGAATAAATTTTCAAGATATAGTGATTCGACGCCCTACATTTTTAGGAAATCATTCCCGGTCCAAGTACGTTCACCGATCAAGGTTTTTCGTCTTTTCAGATGGGCGACTCAAGGCAAAAATCATTATTGGTAATGTTCATGCGGGTGCAAGAGTGACAACATCGTTACTCCAGTTCAATTGTCGCCTCTTTACCAAAGTATTTGAAGTATTTCTTGGGGCAGAGATTTGATGCCGTGAAGAAGGTGTTTTCAAAAGATTTCATTGTAATTTTTAGGCATAGGAGTTACTTTGTATTTTTTTATCTTAAGTCAAATCAGTGCACATGTAATTGTTATGAGTATGAATAAAGTTATAGGTATTTCTAAAAAAAGGAATTGCGTACTAGTTTTTCATTTCATTTTTACAGGAATTTGAATCCACTATATGCGAAAACTTGTGTAGCCCGGGCTTTTTTGCGCCAATTTTGCATCGAGGCCGGTCGTTATGTGTCCTCATTATGTTGCGGTTGGAAAGAAATATACTGCTATCATTGATACCTCAATGTTTACTTTTTTGTGTGAAACCATTTTCCTGCAGAAATATTTTAGTTTGTTTGTCAACTGGTGATAGGCCGTAGCCCCATTGGACTGGCCCACTTAACTCAGACTGCCCACCCATGTCAACTCCTTTTTTTCACCTTGGATCTTTAGATAAATTTTTTAAGATACACTGATTCGACGGCAGATATACCCATGTCAACTCCAGTTCAATTTTAGCCTCTTTACCAAAGTCTTTGAAGTATTTCTTCCGGCAGATTTAATACCGCGAAGAAAGTGTTTTCAAGAGATTCCATTTTAATCCTTAGTCATAGGAGTACTTTGTATTTTCTTTTTGATCTTAAGTCAAATCAGGGTACATGTAATTGTTATGAGTATGAATAAAGTTACATGTGTTTCTCAAAAAAAGAAGTGTGTACTAGTTTTTCATTTCCTTTTTACAGGAATTTGAATTCACTATATGCAAAAACTTGTGTAGCCCGGGCATTTTTGCGCCAATTTTGCATCGAGTTTCGAGAAACCGGTGGTTATGTGTCCTCACTATGCTGCGGTTGTGAAAGAAATATACTGTTTTCATTGATACCTCAATGTTTACTTCTTTGTGTGAAACCATTTTCCTGCAGCGATATTTTCATTTTTTATCGACTGGTGATACCACTGCAGTGATAATTATATTTCCAATTTTGTGTTTTGAGAATGATCATGTTTCCATTGAGAAACAGTATAAACGAGGCTAGTTAAGAGCCTTCACAGCGATTTGAGTGTCTCAGCCGTCGGATCGCTCGAACATACGCTCCAGATCAATTCTGGTCATCCCTGATCGCTAACGCGTTGCACGCCCCGTCTCGCGGGCCACTGCTCCGCAGAGCTAGCTGGGTTTTCTCTCGGTAATCGGGCCGCGTAAGCCCCACAACTTTTTATTTCAATGGTAACAGCCCAGGTCGTACGCCGCGTTCCAGCATCACCCTCCCCAAATGAGAACAATTTCTCTGTTCCTTCCGCGCCGCTGCTCCTTCCTCCTCGATGCGCCGGCGTTCCACCGTCGGCGAGCTGCTGCTACGACTGCCTCCGCACTGGTGCCGTTCACCCCCTCCCCCCCTACTCTTCATCTGCAATCTCTTCTTCACTTTTTCTCAATTTCGTGCCCTGCAACATTCGTCCATGGCGACTGCGGCGGCCGTACGCGCCGTCGGCGTCCATCGCTGGCTGCCCTCCTCCTGCACCCTTTCTCCATGCCTTGCAACTGTACCGCATGTCCCTTCCCATCCCGTAACCGAAGCTGAAACTGCGGCGTTAAAGGTCCACTGTCTACCTCCTGTGATAATGGTGATGATGGTAATTAGTTTCAGGGGTGATGATGGTGATTAATTTGCCCTCGTGCGTTACCCCAATATCCCATTCTCCTTCATACGTATATTATTCCTTGCGCCATCTCTTCATTCCTACCTTCAGTGTCTCTCTCAGCCATTCCTATTGCCTAGGTTTGTTCTTGCCGACTATCCGTCTTCCTCCCTCTAATTTTCCTTCATGTCTTCGTATCTATGGAAGTGACTTCCTATTTCTTCCTTGCAGTTTTGCAATCCTCGTTCCTTGTGATTTGCGTGTTGAAATTGCTTGAGGGTGTGTGCGTTACACCCAATTACAACCATGGCTTCTGGACATGTATCATGCTCACAAATATTCTTACATACGGTTGTCTTTTGATCATCTAATATGTTTTCTTGATTACTGTGATTTTAGTTGTTAGATAGGAATTTGTTTGATTTTCATTCCAACCGGCCACATCCATTTTGTTTGCTTCCTTTCCTTTTCTTTGTTTCAGATTTCATACAATCTGTCTATGACACGTACTGGACCTAAGTAGAGTAAAAATGCCTACATGTTTTGATTACAAGCACATGGAAGCGATGCGTGCCAGTTACATTGCCCTAGCGGACCAAGTGGAGTCCTGCCGCAATGTAGGCAGACAAGGATTAATGAACCGGTTACTATATACAAAAACAAATAGTGTTAATTCACCTCTACTTGTGCTACTTTACGAGATTTCTGTTTCCTTGATAATTGTTTTCTATACTGCCATACAAACCAGGAGATGAATTCTTCCCTCACTACTTTGTGTGACACACAAGGGAAAAGCCTGCATCAAATAAAGGGACCAATTTAAAATGGTTCGGCAAAGGGTCACCATCTGATCCCAATGGACAACCCCATTCATCGATACTCTTGAAGGTTTCACTAGATTATTGACCTCTACACAAATATTCTGCAACCTGTTTTCCCCGTTTAAATCTGACTTTGCACTCTTGCTGGGAATTTCAGCTACTTACTGTGGTCGATCAAATCTTGGTTCACCGATGTTTTAGATGCCGACACTGTGATGCAGCTTTCTGGTGGGAAGAATAAGCGGACAGGTAGGCTCATTAATTCCTCCAACAGGCCAGGAGCCTAAATTTGCCCTATTGTATATCCATGATCACGAGACTGACAAAGAAATTGAAAATAGAATATGTGCTTTGTGTAATGATAACAGTTTAGAATTGCTAGGGACCGAATAAAGGACTAACCTGACCAGTGCATAGCCATTAGAATATTGGGTCCACAATCAGATGCAGATGTCCAATACAATTTACCTACGTCTGACGACATTGCTTTGCTAATTGTTGGTGTTTTTCGCAACTGATACATTCAAGAGAGATATATCATGCATGACAAGCAACGTGGCTTGCACTACATCTCCAACTTAAATCATTCCCTTATGCCCTTACAGTATTCAATATTATTCCACATGGTGATCCTGAATTTCATCTGGCATTCAATACACTGATGCTCACCTATTACCTCCCAAGGCTCACAAAATAATTAAAATGCTAGATTATTACGCATATTGCTGCCATTACAGACCTGGCCAATACAACCCATACACATGATGTGGTAGGGCTACATCCCAGCTACTGGTTCATTGTTACACATGCTTAGAACAGAACCGCTTGAAAGATCGTGGATGTCGCCTAGAGGGGGGGTGAATAGGCGTTTTAAAATAATTACGGTTTAGGCTTGAACAAATGCGGAATAAACCTAGCGGTTAATTTGTCAAGCACAAAACCTAAAACAACTAGGCTCACCTACTTGCACCAACAACTTATGCTAAGCAAGATAAGCAACTTAGTGATAGCAAGATATATGACAAGAAACAATATGGCTATCACAAAGTAAAGTGCATAAGTAAAGGGCTCGGGTAAGAGATAACCGAGGCACGAGGAGACGATGATGTATCCCGAAGTTCACACCCTTGCGGATGCTAATCTCCGTTTGGAGCGGTGTGGAGGCACAATGCTCCCCAAGAAGCCACTAGGGCCACCGTAATCTCCTCACGCCCTCGCACAATGCAAGATGCCGTGATTCCACTAAGGGACCCTTGAGGGCGGTCACCGAACCCGTACAAATGGCAACCCTTGGGGGCGGGTCACCGAAACCGTACACTTTGGCAACCCTTGGGGGCGGTCACCGAACCCGTACACTTTGGCAACCCTTGGGGGCGGTCACCGAACCCGTCAAATTGCTCGGGGCGATCTCCACAACCTAATTGGAGACCCCGACGCTTGCCCGGAGCTTTGCACCACAATGATTGAGCTCCGAACACCAACAACCGTCTAGGGCGCCCAAGCACCCAAGAGGAACAAGCTCAAGGGTACCAAGCACCCAAGAGTAATAAGCTTCTCAACTTGTAACTTCCACGTATCACGTGGAGAACTCAAACCGATGCACCAAATGCAATGGCAAGGGCACACGGAGTGCCCAAGTCCTTCTCTCTCAAATCCCACCGAAGCAACTAATGCTAGGGAGGAAAATGAGAGGAAGAACAAGAAGGAGAACACCAAGAACTCCAAGATCTAGATCCAAGGGGTTCCCCTCACATAGAGGAGGAAGTGATTGGTGGAAATGTGGATCTAGATCTCCTCTCTCTTTTCCCTCAAAAACTAGCAAGAATCCATGGAGGGATTGAGAGTTAGCAAGCTCGAAGAAGGTCAACAATGGGGGAAGAACACGAGCTCAAAGGATTGGGTTCAATGGGGAAGAAGACCCCCTTTTATAGGAGGGGGAAAATCCAACCGTTATCCCCCACACAGCCCCGCAGAGAGCGGTACTACCGCTGAGGTAGAGCGGTACTGCCGCCCTCAAGCGGTACTACCGCTCCCCCTCCGCGGTACTACCGCGCCAGAAGAGATGGGCTGGGGCAGGGGCCCAGGGCGGTACTACCGCGGAGGTAGAGCGGTACTACCGCTCTCAAGCAGTACTACCGCCACTACTGCCGCAGCTAGTACCGCAAAACCCGACACGAGAAAATGCGCGCAAGAATCGAAGCGGAAGGAGCACCATGCCACCACGGTACTGCGGCTGAGCCCAGCAAGCGGTACTATCGCTCCGAGGAGCGGTACTACCGCTACAGACGCAGTGACAGGACGGTAGTAGCACGGAACCGTAGAGGTACTGCCGCTGAGGCCACCCAGCGAGCGGTACTACCGCTCCGGGAACGGTACTACCGCTTAGGGAGTCTCAGCCGCACTACCGCTGTGGACCGCGGTACTATCGCTGGGTCCAGGAGAAAAACCATATTCCAGAAAACCAGAACTGCCATAACTTCTGCAAATGAGCTCCGAATTGAGCAAACTCAAGTTTGTTGAAAACAAGACGACGAGTAGCATCAAAACAACGACTGGTTATAGTAAGAAGAGGCAGGGGAGGTATGCCAACAAATAGAGGAGTGAAACCTCCAACCGAGAAGAACCGGCAAAACCTCCAACATCGAAAACATCATAGAAGATGCATGCGAACTCCGTTTTCGATGAACTCAAGCTTGTCATCAAGATGACCATAAGCTCTAAGACTCACAAAGAGAACCAAACAAGAACCAAGAAAGATGATGCAAGGGTGCAAAGGTTTGAGCTCTCAACGAACGATACGATCAAGCTACTCATCGAGGGCCCCCCTTGATAGTACGGCAATCGATCCTATAACCCGGTCTCCCAACTACCATCATGAGACCGGTAAAATAGAAAACTTATCAAGGGCAAACCTTTGCCTTGCACATGGTCCACTTGAGCTAGGTGATGACGATCTTGATTCCCTCAAGTTGGACCACCTTTCTTGATTGGGTTGACTCGATGAAGACTAGTTGATTGCTCCCCCATACTCCACTATGGGTGAGCCACTCTTCCGCACATCTTCACAAGTCCATTGTCACCACAAAGGACGGCAAGCTTCAAGCATTTGATCTCTTCGTGATACTCCACTTGAGCTTGCACACCGCAACCTAACCCCACAAAGAACTCTCACGAAGACCATGGGTTAGTACACAAAGCGTAATTGACAATTCTTACCATACCATGGGGTCACTTGATCCCTCTCGGTACATCTTCTGCGCTTTGTGAGTTGATCAACTTGATTCACTCTTGACTTAGTCTTGATCAACCTTGAACCTTTCCAATTCTCTTCATTTGGATGATGTCTTGAAGGTAGACATGAATGATCTATCTTCTTCTTCAAGACATGCTTGCAATAAGCTCAACTCTCACATGACCAATCTTTGGATAATTCCTTGAATAACACCTTGGTCGACACAAACTCTCCTTGAAATCAACACATGTACTCCAAGAAAAGCATATGGACAAAACCTTCAAATATAACTCAAGGCAACCATTAGTCCATAGAGATTGTCATCAATTACCAAAACCAAACATGGGGGCACCGCATGTTCTTTCACCGCTGTTTATGTTCGAAAATAAATGGAGTTCAGATCTGGCTTGACATTGACAAAACGAAGCAAGATGAACTAACTAATGATATTAAAAGAGGTCAAGTTTTTGGACATGATGCAGGATTTTGTTTTCTCTACAGAATTGTTTCTAAATCACATATAATCTTTGTTCATCAACACCTTCGTGGCTTCAACTTGCTGATTTCTCAGATTTTCAAGCACAAGGATTTCACTTTTTCAATTCCTCCGTCGTATCATCAGTCTCAAACCTATATGATTCAGTGAGTTTTCCCTATCATGGCTATAGATGCATCTTCCTCAGCATCCACATCAGTGTTCAACAGCCTGGTCAAGTCTACCTGACATATTTTCTTTGTGCTAATAACAACGACTTTCATGCAACTATACTCGGCTCTTCTTCCATCAATCTTCTTAAGAATTTCATCTAAAATTACCTTCGGAGAGACGCAAAAAAATCCCCAAGTTATATGTATATTCGGGCTAACCCGTACACATAATTGTGAAAGGAAATCACCAAGACAGTTACAAATAATTTAATCATGTGAAATATATTGCCTCTTGCCACCGCAGCCATGGATCCATCTTGCTTCGTCTAACACTAACCCACACGCAGCTTACAGCAGGTCATTATAAAAAGCAAACCAAGACACAGTTTTATAGTATTAATTAAGTGCAAAGTAAAATGGTAACTGAATCATTAACTTCCTACTACCCACTCAACTAGCATTACAATTCGGACAAATACAAATAATAAATTACAAACTTGTGCATTCATCTTTAATTAAAGGAAAAGACTGTCATTCCTACCCATATCCTGAACATATCATGAAGCAATGTTATATGAAAGAACCAGTACCTGCATGCGGCGCTGGAGCTTTGTCGGGGCTGTGCGGGGTGCTCCCCGACCAATCCATGGCTTGGTGCAGCCACCAGCGGCCGGAACGCCAAATCCGGCAGCCGCGACAAACAGCCACCGATCTGCAACTTTCCGGCCAGCCGAGGTAGGAGGATGGAGGACAATCTCGGTCGTGTGGCGGCCTGCCGGCTTGATCCCGACGGCTGGTATGGCCGGAATCATAGGCAACGGCCCGGCGGCGGTGGGTGGGGAAAAGCGCAGGCTAACCCCCCCCCCCCCCCCCCCCCCCACACACACACACAACCGCTACCGCTATATACAAGGCGCTGACGAGGCGAGGGGGAGAACCCGTGTTTTCGCGGGTTGGGTGGGAATTTTGTCAGGCCCCGCAAAAAAATATACGGGTCCGACACGTTTGCGGGGTCTCATCAGGCAACATTTTTCACGTGGACCCGTATTTTGTCGGTTACTTTACGGGTCGGGGTATTGTGCGGGGTCTGCTAGAGGTGCTCTAGGTTCTAAATAGCTCTTTGCTACTGATTTTTTTTGTCTGTCCAGCCTGTTGGCAAGTCAGTAGTACTTGTGTTGTCATTAAACAGAGGATATATACATATAGGTGCTACTCTGGCAAGTTTATTACTCCTTCTGAAAAGAAATATAAAAATATTTAGATTAGTATTTTAGTGTTTTAAATGCACTAATATTTCTTTACGGAGGGCTGATTACTTGACGTCAAGCTGCCCAGTGGTTAGCCATTGCCTTATCCAACATCCCAACTTGCAACCAATTTATGCCAATGGAACGAATCATCGAAAGAGTTCAGATTTGGACGAGTCTTGTGGAGTTGGCAAAAAGGCCATACCTCTACTGCATCTCCATCCCATCAAACGATCTCCCCAATCACACTCATGCCAACGCAATTATATCTATCTGAGCTGAAAGAAGTTCGGTGCTCCATGAAATATACAAGCTCAAAGTTAGATATCAACGATGGACACACTGTAGCTGCCTCGTGATCAAAATTCAGGCCCGCTTTGCATGTATGTGCCCATTTTTTGAGAGGACGTTCAAATCCCTTTCCTATAGAAAGATTAGAGCATCAACATCCGGACCCCTATTCCCTCTCTAAATGTTTGGGCCTTCCGCCTGATCAGTGCCCGGTAAAAAAGAGTTGACCCACTAGACCCCTCATTGACCGACACTCTTCAAACCTAGACTATATATGAGGGTAATATGAGGGGTTGCGGGTGTGCCCCGGGCAACGCTCCACCGTCAGCTACAGCCCACCAGTGACCCTACTTGCGACCACTATTCCTTTGTCCCATCCCCTTCGTTTCATTCCCAAGATGGTGACGGATGCACACGGACGGACAGGTGCTCGTGTGTAGGAGCCCGCACCCTGCATACGAGGTCGGAGCTAGACATGTTGCTTGGCCTCGCTCTCGCGACTAACCATTGTGCCACCGAAGGCTTTGCCCACAGAGATTGTGGCTATGGCCGACCCTCGCTCCCCTGCGACCAGCCCTTGTTCCGATCTTGAAGCGATGCTCCAATCACCATCTTGATGGCAAATTTCCGATAATCGTCCAGCCATTACTCAATGCCATGTCGGAATGACGCTAGCAAAAGGATGGGACATCTTCCCACCAAACATTAACGACACTACCGTCGGGAGGCCACCCATGATGCGGTGTGGATCTAGCCGTTGTCACTCCACACAAGTGTGGAAGGACCTGCAACATCCACCACAACCCCGAGGTCGCTGCCCCTGAGACAATTCAAGCTTGGTGCACGCCGTCGCTTGCCACGACCGGGGTCGACACCGAATTGACCAACGTCGATACCTCTACGCCACTGGCAAGAGGGGACCACCATCGCCGTGGGCGTTGCCCTTACATCTGACCCGCCGAAGCCCAAAGGGCCACATGAGCAAGAAGGTGCTCTTCTCCATGAGCACACATTCTACCTCCTCCAGTTGGACTGGATCCTTCGCCGTTAGTCGCCTCAGCCCGTCCAGATCAGAGGCAACAGACGAAGGATACTCCTCGTGATACCCGGCGCCATCCCCGATGCAGCCAGCCGCACTCCTCAATGGGATGCGTTCTAGCCCGAGGTGCCCTGGGCATCGCATCAATATAGGGTGGAGGTGTCTCCTAGCTTGCTGCACACATGGCCCTGAGCCCCGTCGACACTCCTCCAGGCACGACCCTTCACGACGCCCTACTAAATCGCAGGTAACTGGCAGCATGACGATGAACCACTTGCGAGGACACCACCAGAACCGGCACACTTCCACGGATGCAACGAACGACGGATGTTGCGCGGGCACTTGCGAGGTTCTGTTTCAGCACATGGCGACCCACGGCCAACAACGCCCTTCGGCGAGGACATACGCCGCCGCAGGTGATTTGGTGGTCTATCAGAATAATTGCTTGGCATGGATACATGATATTTTGTGAACAGGCGTGTGTAGGTAAATTTTATATATGCATAGCTAAATTGGTGTCTATTCACATTTTAGTATTAGATACATCCGTATCTAGATAAATCGAAGACAAGAATTTTGGGACGGAGGGAGTATTATTCTTAGCCATCGCCCCCTCCCTCTGAAGTTTCTAGAATCCGGTTTTCTGAAGCTTCTAGAATCTTTCGGCCCATTTGGGAAGCTTGAAGCTTCCAACCATTTTCCCTTTCCCTTTTTCCTGGTTTTCTGTTAGGTTTTTTTTCTTTTGTCTTTTTTGTGAATTTTCTCAAATGTGTGATATTTTTCATATCCATTACTTTTTCAAATGATAAAAGTTTTTTCGATTTCACACACTTCTTAAAAATACTATGAACTCCAAAAAAAATTATGATGTTTTTTAATTGTTGTGAACTTTTTCAATTTCATGAACCTTTTTCAAATTCGCAAAAAAATTATTGAATTTTCTGAACATTTTCTGAATTTACAAAAAAATTGTTCTTGTTCTTTTCAAAAGTCAACGGTCAACCGGTTTAACCAAGTGTGATGAGCCAGCCCATAGTGCGCGCGCGAGCGCCAGTTGGGGTTAGCCGATGCCTAAGGCGCTGAATAGTTTTTTTTAGGGTTCAACCAAATTTTGTTCATCAAAAACTACAGTGAGTGGGATACAATTCGGATCATGGGGTTGGCCATACCAAACATGACGTCCCTGACCGAGATTAAGAATGGATTTGGCTAAACTATGTGCTTCATGGCTCACAGCACGACTTTCATAAGTAAAAGATGTCGCTTGAATCTTGATTTCAGTGATGATGGCTCCGTAGGCTCCTCTTGCCCCCTTGTTGATGTCTCCAATTGCTTGTTTCGAGTCAGACGAGATGACAAACTGTTGTATATGCAAGTCTGCTGCTAGTGCAAGGGCCTCCCTACATGCGATTACCTCCAAAGTCATTGGACCGCAGAGACCATCAATAGCTCTTTTTTTTTAGAAGAGACCATCAATAGCTTTTTTTTGAGACAATTCCGCGAAGCTTTATTAGTTCGTCACAACGTTTACAGGGACGGATAAAAGATTTCCCGGATGGCCTAACCAAACATGGCGGCCACCTCCCAGGGTGAGTGCATGCTTCGCTAAATTATGAGCCTCAACATTGGAGCTCCTACTTTCATAGACTATATTACAAGAAATGAAAGAACTAGACATATCTCTAATCTCCTGAATTATTGCACCATAACAAGCCAAGTTACGCTTCTGGATGTCGTCCACCACTACTTTGCAATCGGAAGCCACCTGTATTTTCTGAGTATATAGATCGTTGGCCAGAGCCAAAGCCTCCTGTATAGCAAGGGCTTCAAGTGTGGGTGGATCAGATATGAACTTGAAGACTAGTGCAGAGGCACCCAGGAAAGTACCTCCCTCATCTCTGGCAATGACACCAATAGATCCAACACCATGCCTTGAAACACCGGCGTCGGCGTTGAACTTGGAAAAACCTGCAGCCGGTGGAATCCAAAGTGACCCGCGCTGTGGAGCGATGCGAGCAACAGCAGGTGAGGGTTTTGCTAATATCTGTTGAAGCTCCATGATGTAAGAGTTGATGAAACCATGAACTGTCGCTGGTGCTTGGAAGATGTTTTCATGAATGGCCTTCCTTCGCGCTCCCCAGATTGCCCATAGAGTTACTACTACTCGCACGAAATCATCTTGGGACATAATGTTATGTAAGGCAAAGATCCAGTCCTTTGCACTATCTTCCATGAGCTCACTAAGTTGCTCCAGTATATGATCCGACGCTAGAGCCCATACACTGCCTGCCATAGGGCAGGAAAGTAGAGCATGTCTCCAAGTATCCCGAGCGCCGCAAAGAGCACAAGTCTCATCTGTAGCCATGTTACGGTGGTGCAGCAGAACCTTACATGGGATCGATTGTCTTGCTAGTCTCCAAATAAAAACCCGCAGTTTTGATGGAACTTTGATATGCCAGATAGAGGACCACTGATTATTCTCGAACTGGTTCACTGATGTGCTCGCTTCCTCTTCAATCCAGCCCTCCCTACTAAGCTTTGTGCGTAAGATCATTCGGTAGGAAGATCGCACTGTGAAAATTCCCTTGCTCTCCTCATGCCATGCCCAGAAATCGGGAATTGTGCGTGTCCACAATGGTATTTTAAGAATCTCTTCTGCATCAAAGTGAGTAAACACCGCCCTGACCAGATTCTCATTCCAGGATGCATTCGTGTTGTTTATAAGCTGAGCAACCATAAGCGGAGGGTTAGGGACCAGAGAGGTTATTGAACATTTAAAGTGAGCTCGAGGAATCTAGTTCTGTGTCCAAATCGCCGTACTCGTCCCATCCCCGATCCTCCGGATTAGTCCTTCAGCCATAATGTCTCGGCTGTCCACAATCGCACGCCAAATCTGAGAAGGATGAGATCCCAACTCTGCCTCCAGCAAGCTACAACTTGGAAAATAAATTGCCTTTAACATCCTAGCGCTCAATGAGGTATCATTTGTAAGAATGCGCCAAGCTTGTCTTGCAAGGAGCGCTAAATTGAAAATTTCCAAATCCTTGAATCCCAAGCCTCCAAGGTGTTTTGGCCGTGTCATGATATCTCATTACACCCAGCATGGCTTCCTTTTTCCTTGCTTGGATCCCCACCAGAACTGCCTAATTATCGAGGTAATGCTCTCACACAAACCTCTAGGGAGCCTAAAACATGACATGGAGAAGACAGGTATAGCTTGTGCCACTGATTTGATCAAAATCTCCTTCCCTGCTGCCGATAAAAGTTTTTCCATCCACCCTTTGATCTTCTCCCACATCCGATCACGAAGGTATTTGAAGGTCCCATTCTTAGAATGACCGACATCATTGGGCATCCCCAGATATCGTTCACTGAGAGTTTCATTATGAACTTGTAAAGAGTTCTTCACATCTTCTCTAACCTGACCAGGGCATCCTTTGCTGAAAAAAATTGAGGATTTATCATGATTAACTCTCTGTCCCGAAGCGCTGCAATACTTGTCCAATAGGTTTGACACCGCAACTGCTCCCTCCACACTGGCCTTGAAAAGCAACAGGCTGTCATCTGCAAATAGAAGGTGATTAATAGTAGGCGCCGAAGGAGCCACTTTAATACCTGATAAGGTTGATGACTGAGAACTGGATTTCAGGAGGCACGAAAGGCCCTCTGCTGCAATCAAGAACAGGTAAGGGGATATTGGGTCTCCCTGTCGGATCCCTCTCGAAGGATTAAACGATTCGAGCCTCTCACCATTAAACATCACCGAGAAAGAAACTGAAGTAATCATGCCCATAACTATATCAATCCACTGCCGAGAGAAACCAAGCTTAGCCATTATAGCTCTAAGATAGGACCACTCTAGCCTATCATAGGCTTTCATCATATCAAGCTTCAGAGCACATGAACTGTTACCTCTTGAGTTGGATCGTTTCATAAAATGCAGACATTCATAAGAGGCTATGATATTATCCGTGATCAGTCTGCCCGGAACAAAGGCCGATTGCTCCTCCAAGATGATTTCAGGTAAGATAACTTTCAACCTATTCGCCACCACTTTGGGCGCGATTTTATATAACACGTTGCACAGACTGATCGGCCTATACTGAGACAGATTTGTGGGATTAGTTACCTTTGGGATGAGGACAAGAATAGTCTTGTTTATGCATTGTGCACTCTCCTCCCCTCTGACAATCCGCAGAACTATCTGTGTTACTTCCTCTCCGCAAATATCCCAGTGACACTGATAAAAATGAGCCGGAAAACCGTCCGGACCCGGTGCCTTTGTTGGAAACATCTGGAACAAAGCAGTTTTTTACTTCCTCTCGGGTATATGGCGCACAAAGAGAAGCATTCATTTCCTCTGTAACCTTTCGCGGTACATGATCAAGGACCTCATCCATATTTCCCTCGGACTCATAAAGATTCTGATAAAAAGCATTAACCATGGCCTTCAACTCTCTTGGATCATTTATTTCGGCACCCAACGAGTTCTGGAGAGCTTTAATCATGTTCTTTTTTCTCCTAAGAGAAGCCCGGAGGTGAATTTTTTTTGTGTTTTTATCTCCCTGTGAGAGCCATTCCAACCTAGACCTCTACCGCCACATGATCTCCTCCCGATGATACATTTCTATTAACTTTTCGTTGATTTTCAGCTCGACATGTGATGGGGCAGTTCGCATTGGATCACTCGCCGTGGACAAGGGCTTTTTTGCTCCATCGGCTCGCGGCTGTGTCATACGAGTGGGCTCTTGGGCCGCGCGCACCTATGGTGGCCTGGTTGGCCAGTTCCATGACGCAGCCCATCTAGGCTAAAGCTCTCGCGCTGCAAGCTGAGGAAATTACCGCTAATTAATAGTACCGCATCGGTAGGCGAGCACGGCATATGCCGGCATATAAACCTGCACCCGTCCGTCGCACCCGCCGAGCGTGGTGGCGCACGCTTGTCACTCCGGCCTCGGAGGGCTAAAGGGGGCTTGTGTCATGGGTGTCGTTTCGTAACAAGGCGATAGCGTGTCTGCTACGCTCATGATAATGTCTGAATCTTTCCAAAGAAAGGTTCCTGCGGGGAGCCATCTCCGGGCCAAAATGCCTGGACGGGGAGTAAATTGCATAAAACCACCACTTTGAGGGCTAGGTTTGCGAAAAACACTAGGATACAGAAACGTTGCAGAAAGCACCACGTCTAGTGTAATTCTTTTGCAAAAATCACTGATCGGCGGATCGGGCCGTGTTAAGTGAGTTTATGACAGCTGGGGCCCGTTTTTCGCCTACGTGGCACTCCAGGCCGTCCCGACAGCCGACAGACGGTGTGAGACGGCGCCGTTCGGTCCTACCAGTCAAAAGCCCCAACCGTTACTCCACTCTGCTCGCTCGCTCTCTTCTCGCTCTCGCTCTCGCTCTGTTCTTGGTCGCCGCACCTGTCGCTGCCGCGCCGCGCCGCCGCCGCAGCGCCATGGTGTCGTGGAGTGATGGGTCGGATAGCAGCGAGCACACCAGGCAGTACATGAGCTCAGATTCCGACGACGGCACCATTAAGGTCAGTTCTCAGATTTAGGGTTAGGGTTTGATATTTGGGGATTTCTGGAATGTGCTTCTTTTCAATGATTGGACCAAATCTCTGTCATTCCTTTGCACTCCAGGTTCCTGCTAGCACCGAAGACTCAGATTTCGAGGGCCCTGAGACAGATATGTATGTTTTGTGCCATGGACACGGGAAGGCAGTAGAAAGGCGTGTTGCTTTCAAAGGGATTCACACTGGCAGGAGGTTTCTTTGTTGTGCAGAGAAGGTATGGTTCCAGCTGAACTAATTGGAAGTTGTGGATTTACCAAACAGATATGTCATTTGTTTACCATGGATATGTACTGTGGAAGCAGTCATTGTATCATATTGGACAGTGGATGCAGTCATTGTTTACTGTGGAAGCAGGCATTGTATTATACTGTGAAGTTTGGACAGTGGATTCATTAATTGTTTACTCTGCTAGCATTGTTTAGTCTGGTTCTGGCAACATTGTTTAGTTAGGTCAATTTGTTAACTCTGTCAGGTTAGCGTATTTTAAGAGAGTAGATGCATGGGTTGGCAGACCAGCATTTTTTAGTTTGGATCTGGCGATATTGTTTAGTTAGGTCATTTTTTAACTCTGTCATGTTAGCTTATTTTAGGACAGAATATTCATGGGTTAGCACACCAACATTGTTTACTTAGTAGTTGTTTACTTTAGAGCATGATCTGAATTTTAGTATAAAGTAATATAGCCTATCATTGTAAGCAAGTCACTGTTATGTAATTCATTTTGTTAATACTCTTTTTCAAGGAAGGTAAAAACTGTAGACTAGTAGAATGGATTGATCCATCTTGGCCCACTACCCTTGAGAATGCACTGTCCAAGTTGTGGGCTATGTATGAACAGAGTAAGATGGACAGGAATGAGGAATGTCTGATGCACTTATGGATGCCCAGGAGCAGAGGGCAGTGATAGAAAGGAAAGATGCTGAAACAACCAAGTTGCGGGAGAAGTATGACACTTTGAAGAACATAGCAGCTGCTCAAGGTACTGTCATTAGGAACATTAAGTTGAAGCTAGCTGAAGAGAAGAAGAATTTGCAGATCCACATTGATGAGCTCAAGAAGACAGTTGAAGAGAGCAATGTGAAGCTGGAGGGGATCAAGGCCATCATAAATGGATAAGCAGTGCAAGAGAAGAATGGGCAATATCATTAGGCATTTGCTGACCTTTTGCAGGGTGTGGTTTGGCATTTGTTGTAATGATAGTAGTTTAAATTCTATTAACTATGAGTACTCCTGAACTATGGATATGTAATCTTAAGAAAGATGTTTGCATTTGAACTAGTGCTGAATGTGGTGCTATTTGAACTAGTGCTGAATGTCAAACTATGATTATGTATGGATTTGAACTAGTGCTGAATTTGGTGGTATTTAGAGCTGGTTAATGTTATCTTAAGTAATCTGTTTGCAAATGATGATTTTTGCTTTAGTATGTTCCTGTTCAACTGATGATTCTGAGTTAAGTAGGGTCAATTAGGGTTGTTTTTGGCTTTTTATCGACGCCGAGGCATCAACTAGGTCAAGTTAGGGTTTTTGGGTTGTTATAGACGCTGAGGCATCAAGTAGGCCAAGTTAGGGTTTTTGGGGTTTTATCGACGCCGAGGCATCAAGTGGACCAAGATAGGGTTTTGGGGTTTTTATCGATGCCGAGGCATCAAGTAGGCCAAGATAGGGTTTTTGGGTTTTTATCGACGCCGAGGCATCAAGTAGGCCAAGTTAGGGTTTTGGGGTTTTTATCGACGCCGAGGCATCAAGTAGGCCAAGTTAGGGTTTTGGGGTTTTTATCGACGTCGAGGCATCAAGTGGACCAAGATGGGTTTTTTGGGTTTTTATCGATGCCGAGGCATCAAGTAGGCCAAGTTAGGGTTTTTGGGTTTTTATCGACGCCGAGGCATCAAGTAGGCCAAGTTAGGGTTTTTGGGTTTTTATCGACGCCGAGGCATCAAGTGGACCAAGATAGGGTTTTGGGGTTTTTATCGACGCCGAGGCATCAAGTAGGCCAAGTTAGGGTTTTTGGGTTTTTATCGACGCCGAGGCATCAAGTGGACCAAGATAGGGTTTTGGGGTTTTTATCGACGCCGAGGCATCAAGTAGGCCAAGATAGGGTTTTTGGGTTTTTATCGACGCCGAGGCATCAAGTAGGCCAAGTTAGGGTTTTGGGGTTTTTATCGACGCCGAGGCATCAAGTGGACCAAGATAGGGTTTTGGGGTTTTTATCGACGCCGAGGCATCAAGTAGGCCAAGTTAGGGTTTTGGGCTTTTTGTCGACGTCGAGGCATCAAGTAGGCATCAAGTGATGGGTTTTTGGCTTTTAGTCGACGTCGAGGCATCAAGTGATGGGTTTTTGGATTTTAGTCGACGTCGAGGCATCAAGTAGGCATCAAGTAGGGGGGTTTTGGCTTTTTGTCGACGTCGAGGCATCAAGTAGGCATCAAGAATATCACAGCATCAGCAGTACTACTAGAATGCCATAGTTTGACACAAATTGATCATAACAGTTGAGCATCACAGGACTACTAGAATTCCAAAGTTTGCTACAACATCAACACAACCAAATCACCATCAACACTGGAGTACCATAACTGGAGTAGCACAACTTCAACAACATAGTTTCACAACACAACCAAAATGCCATAGTTTGATAAAACATCAACACAACCAAATCATCACCATTTTGCACCAGAGGCAGTCAAGTAATCCTTCATTCTGTTGCTGGGCTTCCTGACTCTCTGGGAACCATCACTTGGTCTTGGAGGCATGAAAGCTAACCTTGGTCCCTTTGCAGTAGCTGATGAAGATCTGGTTGCTGGTGCCTTACCCTTGGGAGCAGCTGGTGCCTTACTCTTGGGAGCAGATGATGAAGATTTACTGGCTGCTGCCTTACCCTTGGGAGCAGCTGGAGCAGCTGGCTGCCTCCTAGCTGGAGCAGCAGCAGATGTTGCCCTCCTTGCTGGAGCTGGACTGGCAGCAGCAGAGGCTGCAGTCCTTGCCGGTGCTGGACTGGCAGCAGCAGAGGCTGCAGTCCTTGCCGGTGCTGGTGTGCTTCTACTATCAGGTGGGTAAGAGCTGGTGCTTGGCTGCAATGAAACAAGTAGTTTAATATTAGTAAGCAACAAAGTAACAACAAATTTAGTCTTTCTCATAGCAGAGTGGTTACCTGATGTTTGTTCTTTCTCATAGCAAGTGCAGGCTTTAGAGCATCATGGCAATTGGTGTACCTATGGCCCACCTTTTTACAGTTGGAGCAGGTAATTGAGGCCATTCTTGAAGTGTCTTTGGGAGCTGGCTTCTCAAATTGGCCCTTTCTCCTCTTAGTCTGTGCTCTGCCCTTGTGTTCTTTGAAAACAGGAGCCTCAATGTCCAAACTATCTGTCCTTGGCCACATGTCAGGGCTAGGTACAGGATATATTATAGGACTGTAAGCTGCCAGGTACATAGGTTTTTTGAAGAAATCATGAACAAAGTCCTCTGGCTGAAGCTTAGCCTTGTGTATAGTAGAAACAACATGATTGCAAGGAACTGCTGTCATATCCCACTTCTTACAACCACAAGTCCTTTGTGCTAGGTTGACAGCATATGTTCTCTCCTCACTAGTAACTTGGAAAAGGTTGGGGCCAGCCATCAATGATTGGCAGTTTCTAGACCACTTCTTTGCTTCCTCCAATTTCTCTGCATATGTTGGACAAATCTCCCATCTGACAGTCTGAGTCTTTGTTCTATTTGTATTAAACTTGACCATTAATTTTGTTCTAATTCCATCAACCATGGTCCTTATTGGCTTGGCCCTGACATCTAGAACCCACTTGTTGAAAACCTCACTTAAGTTGTTAACTACTAAGTCTGTTTTGCAATTTGTGTCCATGGCATGTCTGGCCCAAGTGTGCTTTGGGATTTTACTAAGCCAAGCCCATGCCGCCTCACACTCTCTCTTCAACTCATCCATTGCAACATTATAACCATGTTCAGTGTATGAGTAACTTGCTTCATCCATGTATTTCTTCAATTCTGGCCCTCTAAACCCAGCATTTTGAAAGTTCTGGTAAATGTGTCTGAGGCAAAACCTTTGTGGACAATTGGGAAAGACTCTGTTTATGGCTTTAAGCAGGCCCTGTGTGAATTTAAGTAAAGCTAACTTAGTGTAGTCACCTAAATGATTGTCTAACTACTAGAAAGAACTAAATGATTGTGTACAGAAAGTAGCTACACCTAAATGCAAGTAACTACTAGAAAGAACTAAATGAAAGCTAGCACAAGTGGATTTCATTACCTTCTGCCTATCAGAAATTATTGTGTAGTTGCCAAACTTCCCAGATTGGCCACCTAGTGCTACCTTCAGCTGATACAGAAACCAAGTCCAGGAATCTGTGTCCTCCTTATCAACAATTCCAAAAGCAACGGGAAATATATTATTGTTCCCATCTCTTCCAGTAGCAGCAAGGATCTGTTGACCAGTAGTGAGCTTTATGAAGCATCCATCCAGACCTATAACAAGTAAACACATTAGGCAAACTATTTGAAAACACACATTATTCAAACAGACATTAGATACCAAGGAATTACCTATGAATGGTCTGCAGCCACTCAAAAACCCTTCTTTGCATCCATTTAGGCAATAGAATAATCTATGGAACCTAGGGTTTGTGCTTGGATGCTCCCTCAAATGTCTTGTTGTCACTATACACCTTGAACCTGGATTAGTATCTAGCACAGCCTGCAAATAATCCCTAATCCTGGTGTACTGGGCCTTCTGATCTCCTAACACAACATTCTTTGCTGCCTTCTTAGCCCTGTATGCCATGTGGGTTGATATTTCCACTCCATACTTGCTCTTTGCAGTGTTAATTATAGTAGTGATTGTTGTGCATGGGTCATTTCTGATTGCTTCCTCACAAAACTTTGCAACCCACTTAGCAGTAACTTTTGTGTTCTCTGACACAGAAGGACAAGTGTGCACCACATACTGCTTCCTTATGGTAAAAGTCTTCTCATTTGCAATCTGAGAAGCTGCTATATAAAAAGGGCATGTCTCATCTATGCATTGTGCTATAACCTTGTCACTGCAATTTCTATGATACTCATAGTTCCTGTTTTGTGCAATGTGCATTGTTTGAAGTGCATTCCTGAACTGGTACACATCAATGAAGCAAAGATGCTTCACAAATTGCTCAGCTGGGTGAGCTCTATTCTCATCATACCATAACCTTTTCTTCATCTTCTTAGCTCTACTTTTCCTGCCATTGGGCAAAACATATGCCAATGCCTCTGCACCATCATCATCTTCCACACCCAAATCCATTGGTTTCTTGTCTTCATCAGAAGATGGTATCCAGTCCTCCTCAAACAACTCCTCTACACTTGCATGTGATCTGCTTGTTGGGCCTTTTCTGTGTTTCTTCTCCTTTTTCTTCTTCTGTCCATCTTCCCCTACCTGCTCCAGATTACTCTCTTCCTCTTCCTCCACAATACTCTCTTCATCCTCTTCCTCCTCTTCTTCACTTTCAGGCTCATATAGTGCATCCTCCTCCTCTGTCTCATACATTTCCTCAACATCTGTGTCCCCTTCAAAATGAAGGAGTGGATCTTCCCTCTGTCTTTTCATCTCCTCAAGCCTAGCAAGGATATCACCATATTCTTCCAAATCATCATCATCACTGTCCTCCTCATTATCCATCACTGCGGCTTTTCTCTTCAAAGAAGTCTCCTTCTCTTTATTTTTCTTATTCTTCCTAAACATTTGAATTTCCTTCCTCCTTGCCTCCTCCATAACCTTTTCAATTTCCATTTGCTCCTCTGAATTATTTATAGGATTTTCTTCCACTTGTACATAACCTAAAGCAAGTTGCTCCTCCAAATTGTTTGTGCTATGCTGTGTTTGAAACTGTATGGGCATTGGCTCCAGTTCTGCTGCTTCTGAACTTGCTGCTGCTACATGCACATTTCCTGCACTGAACAACACTCCTCCTTCATCTACCTGATATAGTTTGGGCTCTCCAATCTCTTCTAGAGGGATTTGATGCTCAATAACATTGGAGCTGCTGTTTATAGTTGCAGCATTGAGAGAACTGGCCCTAACAACTGTCACATTCAATATCTTTTGATTTTTCAATGCTATGTTGTCTAGAATTTCCTCAAGCTTGTCATCATCATCTATTTCTTCCATTCCTTCTATACCTAGCCCAGGATCCCTGACATAGTACATGTAATCTTTAAATCCATAACCTTCTGTTTCTATCAGTGCTACTAGGTTGTAAAATGTTATGTCTGACATCATCATAGATCTCTCAATATTGTCTCTGTCATGGAAATGCATCCTCAATTCCCAAACCTCATCATCCAGACTGCAAATAATATAAAATACATAGCAGTATAAGTGCTTAATTATAACTGAATAACACTAATGAAACAACTCATGTCAGTGCACTAATACAATCCTTTGTCACTTATAAAATCAACTAAATCAGCTTATTTGTCAACTAATCTAAAAATGTCAACCCTAGGGCACAGGACAAACAAATCACAGAATCTGAACTAATCTAAATTATGTCAACACTAGAGCACATGACAACAAATCCACAACATCTACTCTACTCCATCTGATAGGATAGAGCAATATGGAACCTAACCCTAGAGTACACTAGCAACGCAATTGAATGGGAGTACTAATTGAATGGAGAACGGGAAGGGGAAGAGCAAAGAAAAGTGGATCTCACTATACGCCGCCGTAGGATGACCCGATGTGTTGGCTTTCCGTCGGATTGGCCTTCACCGCCGCGGCGAATGCTCTCGCCGCCCGGTATTCCATCGAATATTGCGGGTCCTCCTCCTCTGATTCCTCCATCGGCTTGCTAGGGTTCGAGCTCCCGCAAAGCTCACTTGGATCCACTGCGGGTCCTCCTCCGCTGGCGGGCGGAGCGCCGCCACCAGCAACTCCACCTTTCACCAGGCTACGCATCTCTGCAGTGCGAGGGGCAAGGGGGCGATGGCGGTCGGAGCGAGGGCGAGGGGCAGCGGCGGCGGGAGCGAGGGGGAGGGGGCGACGGCTTCGGGAGCGAGGGGGAGGGGGAAGAAGAATGGGAAAACAGAGACGGATGCGGGATTGACTAAAGACGAGACCGAACGGCGCCGTCTAACGCCGTCTGTCGGCTGTCGGGACGGCCTGGAGTGCCACGTAGGCGAAAAACGGGCCCCAACTGTCATAAACTCACTTAACACGGCCCGATCCGCCGATCAGTGATTTTTGCAAAAGAATTACACTAGACGTGGTGCTTTCTGCAACGATTCTGTATCCTAGTGTTTTTCGCAAAACTAGCCTTCAATGTGGTGGTTTTATGCAATTTACTCCCTAGACGGGCATTGCGCCGCGGGGTTACGCCCCCGGCCGTAGCCCTCGTCCGGTCGGACAAATTGCCACACACCCATGCCAACTCCTTTTTTTCACACCTCTGTTAATTAGTTTTTGTAAGGATTGGCAAGGGAGCATCTCTCTTCTGAATTGCTTCACCTGTCTCTAGTCGTTGTGGCGAAGAACCATATCCCTGCTAAATTCTGAGTAGCTAGCCGTCAAGTCAGATGAAAAGTATTACTGTTGTCATTGAAAAGAGGATATATAAGTGCCAATCTGAACAGTGTGTTACAGTAGTTAGTTACTTCACCTAAGGTGCTCAGTGCTTAGCCAACTGCCTTATCCAACATCTCCACTTGCAAACAACTTATGTCAAAGCAAGGAATTATCTCGAGAGTTCAGACTTGGACAAGGCTCGGTGTAGTCGGCCAAAAGGCCATACTAGTACGTAGGACCTCTACTGCATTTCCATCCCATCAGGTGATATCTCCAATCACACTGATGGCAACACACTTTATATCTATCACAGCTGAAAAGAAGTTTGGTACTCCATGAAATACACCACACCAAAAGAGGCCCCGTCTCTTCAGTTGGTCAACCTCTTCCCGGATTAAACTACTCCCAAGCCCCAAGTTAAATGTCAACGATATATGTTAGCTGCCTCGAGATCAAAGCTCGGCCGTTCAGCCCCTTTTCTTTGTACCTGCCCATTTTTTTAGAGGACATTGACACCCTTTTCCTATAGAAAGAAGATTAGTTTCGTAGAAAGAAAGATTAGTTTGCACGTTGACCTTGTTGCCTGGAACAGAGAGCAAAGCGCCGTCGGACCTTTTCTTCCAACTGCGCATAATTTGCAAGCAACAGGGGTTTGACATCCCCCTCCAAGACTTACTACTGTTCAGGGTTTCAGACCACTTCCGAAAATGATCAGAGTCTACGTTTGTACTGTTAAGAGCACGGAACAATTCTTCTTCTGAAGGTTCGATGTATGTGGCTCCAAATGAGTCAGCTGAATGTTCTGTGCACGCACCCAGGCAAGGGTCGCTGGATCTTGAACCCAACGCAGTGTCACCTCGAGTAAAAGTTGGCTTGGTTGAATCCTCTCCACCTTCCACAGTCAAATATTCTTGGAAAATATAAGGAAAAGGTATATTTCCCTGATTTTTTTTCAAATTGATGCTTTTTTTAATCCATTTTTTTCAAATTCATGAACTTTTCTCTAAAATGCATTAATGTATTCACAATTTCATGAACTTTATCTCAGTTTTTGTGATCTATTTTCAAATTAGCGAACATTTTCAGATTCAGAAACTTTTTATTTCATTTATTTTCAAATTCACAAAGTTTTCTTAAAAAAATTGTGAGCTTTAATTAAATTCGAGAAGTTTTTTCAGATTTATAAACCTTTTTCTATTTGTTGTTATTTTATTATTGCATGAACTTTTCAAATTTGTGAACTTTTTATTTTTCATATTTTTAAAGTGTTGTGAACTTTTCTGAAAAGTCAATGGTCAAGGTGGACTTTGGTCAATGGTCAACAGGGCCGGTCAACGAGGAACCGACCAACACGAGTGAACCCGGGAAAAAAAACCAAGCGAATCAGGAACCGACCAACGCGGCCGGTCAACGAGGAACCGACTGTGAACTTTTTATTTTTCATATTTTTAAAGTGTTATGAACTTTTCTGAAAAGTCAATGGTCAAGGTGGACTTTGGTCAATGGTCAACAGCTGCCGGTCAACGAGGAACCGACCAACGCGAGTGAACCCGGGAAAAAAAACCAAGCGAATCAGGACCTTTTTTTTAGCGAGCGAGTTCTCCTAAAAGCATTTGCAAGATCTTATTGGGTCGGCCCATTAACCGGCGCAGAAGGCGCTGATTAGGAGCACTTAGTACGTGTAGGCTCGCTTTAGGAACAGACCACTGCTATGTGGCTCGGTACATGTGTCGACCCTGCCGGGAGCGTTATGCGATGCAACCTGTGGTATATAAGAGGTTCGGCGCCAGGGCTATGTATCGCCCTATCGGGCCAGTCAAAAACTGTACCAAGTGCAAGTTTTGTTTGTACTATGATTTTCCCTTGAGTTTTCTTTGATTTTCTCTGTTTTTTGTTTTCCCCTTTTTTGTTTCCTTCTTTGGTTTTCATCTTCTTCTTTTTGTTTCCTTCTTCGGTTTCATGGTTATACTGACCGGATCCCAGCCATCATCTGGGTTTTCACCCTGAATAACTAGTGTGAGCATATCCGAGCAATCCCTTCAATAAGGTAGTGACACAAAAACATTGTCATTGTCAGATAAAACCAACTTAGGTTAAACATAGTGTTTTCACCTCGGAGCTCGAGACTTGGTACTCTAGAAGCACCACCAGATCAAAGTTGATAATGTTTTGTCAGCACCACTTTTCTACGATCCCAGCAGCTACATGTGGCAAATTCCATGGTTGTCCCTACACAATCATACCCTCTGTGTGAAGCCATTGTTCATAGATTGCATCTTATCATCGATGGCAAGCTGGACGAAGTGAGAACCACCAAAACCAACAAAGGAGCCTTTCGGTTGCATCCCGCAACATCGCCACTATGAGTCTTTGGCATCGGACATCGGATCTGATGAGACGAACCTTAGGAAGACCTTTCGGCGGCCACCGCAATTTGCGACAAGGGCGGCATCGCAGGCCGGAGTGGCCATCACAAGAACCATCACAATCATCTAAGCACAAACACCGCAGATTGCCACCACGCTAAAGAAAGCCCTGCCCAGGCCACAACAGGTATGTCGGGATTAAGTTAAGCTATCGTGAAGGCTAACTTGTATGAATCTCTAGGTGTCCGGAAGTGGACACAGTGAAGGTACTCCAAAAAACGTTTTGCTTTTAAAAAAGATGTTTGCATCGAAAAAATGTTCATATGTTTGAAAAAAATCATATTTTCAAAATAATGTTCAGGATTTCGAAAAATGTTAATGTTACAAAAATAGTTCATGATTTCATAAAATGTTCAAGATTTTAAAAAATATTCATATTTATTGAAAAAATTATCAAGTAATATTTAGATTTTAAAGAATTGTTGTATTAAAAAACGAAAGATAAAGTACACGAACTACTGCAGCAGCGACAACTACAATAAATGGTTCGCACACGAGCGTACTACTAAAGTAGCTACAATATGTACCTTTGATCCTATTTGGCGCCTTATGCGCCACTTCTAGTACGATTCGCAAACCACTTCGATCGCTTCATTCAACTAGTAAATGCGCACGTGCAATGCAAGTTAATATTTAGGTAATATATTAATTACACGTGGGTATTATATATGCTATTATTTATGTGTTAATTCTGTGATTAGTGCAATATTTGGTATGATATTAAGTGCACGTTAAACACGTTAAATGCTCATCATTGGAGTAATTTAGACCGTTAGATTGACTTAGTTTGATGGCTGAGATCAGTTGAATCTGCCCTTTTGAATCTTTTTATAATGATATAGATATAGATAAAAGGCCGACCCATCAAGAGTATCGTGATTTGGTCGGGTGCTCCTCTTGCTGATTCTAGGAAGCTCTAAACCCTGTTTTTGGATGCTTCTCGAAGCTTCCAGTCCATTTTTTTTCCTTTTCTACTGTTTTACATGATTTTGTTATTTTTTTTGTTTTTGTACTCCTTTTCCTGCTTTATTTTTTATTTTATTTCTCACTTTCTTTCTTTTACAATGTATTCACCTTTTTTATAGTACATGATTTTTCTCGAATTCATGCACTTTTCGTCAAATTCGTGAACTTTTTTTAAAATTTTGTGAATTTGTTTCCTTAAATTCTTGAATTTTTTTTCATTTCAAATTGATATTTTTTGTATCCCTGATTTTTTTCTGAAATTCAGGAAGTATCTAGTGGGCGACTATCGGGCCAGCCAAACACTGTACCAAGCGCAAGTTCTGTTTGTAGCACAATTTTCCCTCTGGTTTTCTTTGTTTTTCTCTGCTATTTTGTATTTCCTTCTTGTTTTGTTTCTGTTTCTTTGGTTTTCATCTTTTTTTTCGTTCTTCAGTTTTATCGGTTATACTCACCGTATCCAGCCATCATCTAGATTTTCACCTTGAAGAACTAGTCTGAGCATATTCAAGTAATCCCTTCAATACGATAATGACATAAAACATTGTCATTGCCATGTAAAAACAACTTAGGTTAGACAAAGGTTTTCGCCTCGGAGCTCGAGACTTGTTACTCTAGAAACACCACCAAATCGAAGTCAATAATATGTTGTCGGCACAACTTTTTCACGATCCAACCAAAAACATGTGTTGAATTCCAGTATCGTCGCCGCACAACCTTACCCGTTGCGTCAAGCCATCGTACATAGACTGCATCTCATCGTCAAAGGCAAATTGGACGAAGTGAGAACGAAAAAACCGACAAAGGAGCCTTTCGGTTGCATCCCGCAACATCGCCACTATAAGCCTCTGGCAGCAGACACCAGATCTGACGAGAGGAACATTATAAAGACCCGGCGGCGGGCGGCGGCTGAACGCACCACTTTACCGCTGGAGGTCTCCATAGAGGTAACCTCGAGTTAGTCGCTCTTCATTTTTTCCGGCTCGTGGGACATACAACTGGGCTCTTGGGCCACGCGTGCATATAGTCGAGGCCGACATGGCTGGATGGTTTCATTCACAAGCACGTGCTCCGGGGATATAATGGATAGAATCCGTTAACAGACAAATATGATCGTGGTTGGTAATTTGATCTGGACTCTATCCCGGAAATTAGTGAGAAAAAACTAGGAATTTGGTTAACTCTTTGAAAAGACAGTATTAGAAGATCCCTACCTCCTAGCCTCAGATATGCAAATTGTGAGCGGCATCATGGATAAGCGTAGAGAAATAGGGAGTAGACCACAAAACCTAAATTTCTAACACGAGGTTCTTCTGATCAAGAGCTATCTCCTGCTCAATTTCGAGTAGATCTCGGCTGCTGGTTTTTCTGTCTGTCCTGCTAGCCGGCAAGTCAGATGAGAAGTGCTATCTGAAACGAAAAAGTACTGCTACTTTTGTCATCAAGAAACAGAGGCAAGTAGTACTACTAATCTGGCAAGTATGTTACTAGTTGATTACTTCACGTTAAGACTTAAGATGGGCGAATGGTTAGCCAACTGCCTTATCCAACATCCCAACTTGCAAACAGCTTATGCCAACGGAAGGAATCGTCTCAGAGTTCGGATTTGGACGAGCCCCGGTGGAGTCAGCCAAAAGGCCATACTTCCACTCCATTTCCATCACATCAGATGATCTCTCCAAATCACACTGATGCCAAGTTGCCAACACAATCATATATCTGTCCTAAAAGTAGTTCGGTACTCCCTCCTGACATATATGCTACTCCTAAAAATGCCCCGTCTCTTCAGTTGGTCAATCTCTTCTCAGATTAAACTACTCCCCAAGCTTGAAGTTTAATGTCAACGATGTACGCCGCCTCGAGATCAAAGTTCAGGCCCCCTTTTTTCTGTACCTGCTCCATTTCTTAGAGGACGTTGACTCCCTCTCCTATAGAAAGAAAGATTGGTTTGCACGTTGACTATGTTGGCTGGAACACAAAGCAAAGCACGCGCACACCTTTTCTTTCGACGGCGCATAATTTGCAAGCAACAGGGGTTTGACATCCCTCCTAGGCTTACTGTTTAGACCACTTCTGAAAATAATCAGAGTCTACGTCCCGTACTGTTCAAGTTGCTGTATGTTGCACCCAACGCAATGTCTCTTCAAGTAAAAGTGGGCCGCTTCATGTAACTTAAACTTATCCCTTTTTAGCACGGACGGCTCATACAAATCGAGTTCATGTCTGTCGCTCTCATATCTGCCGCTCTCATATCTGCTGAAGATCGTCTGGATCTCAGATCACACCGGGATCACCGTTGGCCGCTCGTCAACTGCACCAGTTCAGTTCGTGCAACCTCGCCCGCACACCGACTTTCAACAAGGTCAAAGGGCCGACAACTGCTACAGCTAGAGTTGGGACCTTTTCTAGTGAAAAATATCTTTTGGCTTGACCGCAACACTAGGGTATCTTTAACGCTGACTTTCGAACCGCCTATGTTCGCACCATACTGTCCGAACCCCGTAAACTATTGAGAGAGTCCTGGATTAGGGGGTGTCCGGATGGCCGGACTATATACTTTCAGCCGGACTCCTGGACTATGAAAATACAAGATTGAAGACTTCGTCCCGTATCCGGAAGGGACTTTCCTTGGCGTGGAAGGCGAGCTTGCCGATACGGATATATAGATCTCCTACCATTGTAACCGACTTTGTGTAACCCTAACCTTCTCCGATGTCTATATAAACCGAAGGGTTTTAGTCCGTAGGACAACATAAAAAACAACAATCATACCATAGGCTAGCTTCTAGGGTTTAGCCTCTCCGATCTCGTGGTAGATCTACTCTTATACTACCCATATCATCAATATTAATCAAGCAGGACGTAGGGTTTTACCTCCATCGAGAGGGCCCGAACCTGGGTAAAACTTCGTGTTCCTTGCCTCCTGTTACCATCCGGCTTAGACACACAGTTCGGGACCCCCTACCCGAGATCCGCCGGTTTTGACACCGACATTGGTGCTTTCATTGAGAGTTTCTCTATGTCGTCGCCGTCAGGCTTGATGGCTCCTACTATCATCGATAGTGATGCGGTCCAGGGTGAAACTTATCTCCCCGAACAGATCTCTTTCTTCGACGGCTTTACACTGCGGGCCAATTCACTTGGCCATCTGGAGCAGATCGAAAGCTATGCCCCTGGCCGTCAGGTCAGATTTGGAAGTTTAAACTATACGGCTGACATCCGCGGGGACTTGATCTTCGACGGATTCGAGCCACTGCCGAGCACGCCGCACTGTCACGACGAGCATGATCTAGCTCTGCCGCCGAACAGTGCCCTGGAGGCCGCACCCGCATCGGCTTCGACCCTTAATTGGGAGCCGACTGCGCCGATCGAGGATCGGTGGTTGGACACCGCCTCGGGGGCTGCGATCCCAACGACGATCGAGCCAAACACCAGCCCCAGACTCCGCGAGACTCGTGACTCCAAGGAGCCGGACTCCTCCCCAGACTCCGAACCCTCCGCGCCCCTGCGATCGAATCCGATTGGGCGCCGATCATGGAGTTTACCGCCACGGACGTCTTTCAACACTCACCTTTCGGCGATATTCTGAAGACACTAAAGTCTCTCTCTTTATCAGGAGAGCTCTGGCCGGACTACGGTCAGCAAGGTTGGGATACGGACGATGAAGAAATTCAAAGCCCACCCACCACCCACTTTGTAGCCACTGTCGACGATTTAACCGATATGCTTGACTTCGACTCTGAAAACATCGATGGTATGGACGACGATGCAGGAGGCGAAGAAGAACCACCACCCACCTCACCATATGACGTATACATGGTGGACGCACCAAAAGATGACGACGAGGAGCGGAAGGATGCACCGAAGGCTTATTCCCTCGAGAAGCAGTCAAGGCGGCGACGCAAGCGCCGCCTCAAATCCCGCCTCGACAGAAATAATGATCACACAGACCCAGCGCTGGAGCAGGGCGAACCGCTGCCGGACAACGGCAATCCGGATAATCAAACCGAACAAACAAATTCTATAAAGGATAATAGTCCGGACGACATAACGCCAGACGGGCACCCGGAGCAGCAGAATGCCCGTAATAGGCTTGTTGCCACTGCGAGAAGTCTTAAAAAGCAGAAGCAAAGGCTCAAGGCTGCGCAAGACACACTCCAAATCAGATGGAGTAAAATACTCAACACAGCAGCGAGGTACGACGACAATCGCTCCTCCAAGAGCTACCCAAAGCGGAAGCTGCTACCTGAATTCGATGAGGAGACCTCAGACCCCCCCACAACCAAATGTCAAAGCAGCCACCTGGCCGGATAGACGACCCCTCTACCAACACAGAGCGGCATACAACGCCACTCACAATACAACACGCGACCCATGCGAGGGCTCGCACCCAAAGGACGGCGCAACAAGATCCATCTATGGACCATGCAAGCGCGCCCCAGCATACAATGCAACGCAACAAACATCCGAACAACGCACTACACCCAGCTACAGGGGTGCCGCACACCCCCTATGTTTCACCGATGAGGTGCTGGACCATGAATTTCCAGAGAGATTCAAACCCGTAAACATGGAGGCATACGACGGAACAACAGACCCTGGGGTCTGGATTGAGGACTACATCCTTCATATCCATATGGCTCGAGGAGATGATCTCCACACCATTAAGTACTTACCCCTCAAGCTCAAAGGACCAGCTCGTCATTGGCTTAAAGGCCTCCCTGAAAGCTCCATTAGAAGTTGGGAAGAGCTCGAAGACGCCTTTCGGGCAAATTTTCAAGGGACTTATGTCCGACCTTTGGATGCGGACGATTTGAGTCATATAACTCAACAGCCCGGAGAGTCATCCCGAAAGCTTTGGAACAGGTATCTTACTAAAAACAACCAGATTGTCGACTGTCTAGACGCCGAAGCCTTGGCAGCTTTTAAGCATAGCGTCCGTGACGAATGGCTCGCCAGACACCTCGGCCAAAATAAGCCGAGAACGATGGCCGCATTAACAAGCCTCATGATCCGCTTTTGCGCGGGTGAGGACAGCCGGCTAGCCAGATGCAGCACCAGCGACCCCAGTACATCTGAAGTTAGAGATGGAAACGGGAAATCACGGCGCAACAGCAATAACAAATGCCGGAATAAAGAAGACAACACGAAGGGCACGGCAGTAAACGCCGGATTCAAAAGCTCTCGGCCAGGTCAGCAAAAGCCGCCCTCTAAAGGCATCAGGGATGAATTGTCCAGCCTCAACAAAATTCTAGACCAAGTATGTCAGATCCATAGTACCCCTGGTAAACCGGCTAATCATACCCACAGAGAATGTTGGGTCTTCAAGCAGTCCGGCAAGCTCAACGCCATACACAAGGGGGAGGATACACCAAGTGAAGACGAGGACGAGCCTCCCAAGCAAGACATTGGGGAACACAAGAAATTTCCACCAGAAGTCAAAACAGTAAACGTGTTACACGTGATCAAGGGAAAAACAATGCGGCACTCCCAGGAAAATATACCCAAGTGCCTGTCACCGCGAAGTCCTGCCACTGGTCGTCTCAACCGATCACTTTCGACCATCGCGATTACTCAGCAAGTATCCGACACGCAGGATGGGCTGCCCTGGTATTAGATCCAGTAATTGGCGGATATCACTTCACACGAGTCTTGATGGACGGTGGCAGCAGTCTAAACCTAATATATCAGGATACAATCCGCGGGATGGGGTTAGACCCAACAAAAATTCGCCATAGCAATACTACCTTTAAAGGAGTAACGCCAGGCCCAGGGGCTCGTTGTACGGGCTCCCTCCTACTACAAGTTATATTCGGCTCCCCCGATAACTTCCGTCGTGAGCATTTAACCTTCCACATCGCTCCGTTCCTAAGTGGCTATCAAGCACTGCTCGGACGCGAAGCTTTCGCTCGCTTTAATGCAATACCACACTACGCCTCCCTCACACTCAAGATGCCTGGTCCACGTGGCATCATTTCAGTGTAAGGAAATATCAAGCGATCTCTGCGCGCCGAAGAGAGCGCGGCTGCCTTGGCAGCCGCACACTAAAGGCGCCCGGACCAGTGAAAGCATCCAATAGGTCGTCAAGACCTCAGACACAACTATTCAAGTCCGGCGCCGCTATTATACCGAATAAATGGTCACACCCCTATTCGTCAATGTAAGGGGCTCAACGCGCGCAGACAAGTGGCAATTTCTTCTCATCTTGAATTATACATGGTTTCTTTAAAAACTATCCTTTTTGCACGACAAATTTTTCACCTAAATTCCTCTTTTTTACAGACGATCATCGTGCTACACCCGTCCAGGATACGGCACAACGGAGACACGGGCGCAGACGTGCAGCAGGGACCCGCCCCTAGGATTCTTTTTAGATTAAGACCCTGCGTAAACCTTTTTTACTGTCTCTTGCTGATACATATCCACCGTTGAGAAGGATGCTGACGTCTTGGCATGTGGCCACGCCAGAACAATGCACGTACCTGGACACAAGGGGCTTCTTACAAAGGCCATTATTTAGGCCCGGCTTATACCACAAAGACCGAATACCTTAGGGAGTGTTCGGCGTCGCGAGTTTGGCCCTATATGCATCAACTCTGAATCATTGTCTTTGGTCAAATGTTAGGTTTGCCCGGCTCCTGTGTTTTGGTGTCTTACATTCCGCTTTACCGGCTAAGGTAGCACCAGGAGAACTACTGCGACTGTGCCCTGGTTCATCCCGACGAGCACCTCAGTAGAGAAAGCCGAAAACTGACTATCATGATATAGCATGAGACTGGTCAACCACTCGATGACCTGTTGGAATGTTAGAATTCCTCCGCCTTAACGAAGGGCCGTTTTCCGGCCAGGCATGTACGCACCCCGGGATCGGGAGAGTGCGGAGCCACCAGGGGCTATCTAGTAGCCCCACTGTCAAACTCCTATGGCTAAGTGAAAGTGTTAAAGCATTATAGTCCGGTTGCCTCGCTCGCTCCGCTATCACCTCCTTAATAGGACCAAGACGTTGGGTTAAGTGTGAACGCGTGTTTTTTGCGAGCACCTCCACATTATATGCGTGGGGGTCGAAGCCGACGGCTGCAATCTTTCAGGTTATACACATGTATACATAAACGGCCGCCCAGGAGGCATCATATTACTTTCAGGCAAAAGTATAAAATAGCCTTATAAAATTTATAAAAGCATTTCGCTTACAATGAGATTACATATCACTCAAACATAATATTTTTTGAGCACTGGGTCTCTATCAAACGAGCACCCTCAAGAACTTCTTCAAAGTAGTGCTCAGCAGCCTTTCGACCTATGGCCGAATCCCGCGCTGCAACAGTGGTAGCATCCATCTCCGCCCAGTATGCTTTAACACGGGCAAAGGCCATCCGTGAGCCCTCTATGCACGCCGACCTATTCACCGCATTAATGCGCGGCACCACGTCAAGGAGCTGCTGCACCAAGCTGAAATAGTTGTTCGGTTTTGGCCTTTCCGGCTATAGCTGATCCACAACAAACCTCATGGCAAGTCCGGACAACCTATTCAGTTCGGCCCATTCGGCTAATTGGTCAGTCAATGAAAGCGGACGCTCGGGAGAATGGAATTGTGTCCAAAACAGCTGGTCCACTTCACGGTCCGTCTGACCCTGGAAGTACTTGGCCGCATCGGCAGCGCTCGCCGCCAAATCCATATACACATCCTCCGAACTCCACAGCCGATCCAGAGAGGCATACCATGGATCTCCGAACTTCCTCCGCAACATAAAGGATTTCCCAGCTACAATATCCCCGGCTTCCCGCAGCTCCTCCTTCTTCGCCCTCATAGTAGAGTGGATGTCTTTTCTCGTTGCAGCAGCCTTCTCAAGGTCCGATGCCTTCGCTAGGTTTTCCTTTTCAAGAACCCGTCAACGGTCGGTGGCGGCTTTTAATTTTATGGCCACCTTGGCCATCTTATCTCGGCTCTCACCATGCGCGGCCTTCTCGGTTTTCAACTCTTCGGCCGCCTTCCAAGCAGCCGCATTACTAAACCTCGCTTGTTCCTTGGCTCGGGCAAGTTCTGCCCGCAAGGCTTCAACAGTGGCAGCTCCATCTGCAGTCACAACATATTAAAGATACTGGCATCATGCTGCTCTTACTATGTGGCGTTTACCAGATAATTACACTTATCCTTTGCCTCGTCAAGCCTTTGGTTAACAAGCTCGATGTCGGCGTCTGCCGCATCCAACTGTCGTTTTAAATGGGCAAACTCACTAGTCCGGCTAGCCACCGGAGCTTCCATCACCTGCACATAGAGGCAGTATGGCTATTACCTGGGAATATGATCCTCTGTTTGTCGTCGTTTCCGATGACAACCAGAGTCTCAAGGGCTACTATCTACGCAGGGCACACCTAGCATGTGCAGGACTATCATACATTATTTCACGTACCTCAAAGCCTGTCAGTAGACTCATAAAAGCTTCATGCAATGCGCTTTCGGCGGATGAGATTCTCTCCATCACCGTATTCATCAGCACACGGTGTTCATCTGAGATGGCCGCTCGCCCCACCAACTCCCTCAGAACATCCATTCGCACACCAGACGATGCCGGACTCTTTTTTCCGCTCTCTTCGGGAGCCGACACTGGGAGCTTCGGGGGTCAATGGGATTATCTTCTGGCCTCATCGGACCCAGAGAGGCCCTCCGCGATGACACTTCGGCGTCACCCGCTTCCGGAGAAGAGGAGTCCGAAGGAGGCGTTTCGCTCTCCATCATCTCTGGAAGAAGATCCCCCAAAGATGAGCTCATTTGAGAGGGGCGAAGGCTCGAACTGCAAAAATAAATGCGGTGGTTATTTTCTCAAAAGAAAAAGAGGGCATACCTGTACTATTAAAGTATTTCGGGTCACTTACGACTCGCTGGAGAATTGATCCCCCCGCGGACTTTGTGCGGCAAAAGCACCCCCCAAGTTGGACCCTCTGTGGGAGACTTCTTCTCCCGTTTGGAAGCTTCGGCTTTCGAATCCTCGGGCGCAGTCCTTTTCCTCCTCCGGTCGTCTTCCTTCATGGAGACGCTCGCTCCCTCGGTTAGAGTGGGCAGCGTTGGGGGCCCGCGTCCGCCCGTATTATCCTCCCCAGTATCTTCCTTTAAGGGCTCCGGGCAAGGTGCGACCTGGAGCATCTTTTCCAATACCGGATTCTCCAAACCCTCAGGGAGGGGGGCCGAACACGGAATCAACTTCGCCTTTGTCAGCCAGTCCTGGTCAAAAAGCGAACTCTCAGAAATAACTTCGTAACAAGTGAGAGATAGTATGTTCGGCCAGAAGATTCCTTACCTGTTCGGCGGCGCGGTTACTGCTCAGGCCCACGTCCTCGGTGATTTCCGGACACTCTACCTAAGGTCCAAAGAATGACTTGTACATCTCCTCGTGCGTCAGACCGAGGAAATGTTGAATGACACGCGGCCCCTTGGGATTGAACTCCCACAAGCGAAGGGGCCGGCGTTTGCAAGGCTGGACTTGACGAACCAGCATAACTTGTATTACCGCAACCAAACTAAAATCTCCATTGAAGAGATCTCGAATGCGGCTTTGCAGTATAGGCACGTCCTTGGCTGGACCCCAGCTCAGACCTCTGCTGATCCATGACATCAGTTGTGGTGGAGGGCCCGAGCAGAAAACCGGGGCACCCGTCCACTTGGCACTTCTAGGAGCCGTGATGTAGAACCACTCCTGTTGCGACAATTCAGACACCTCTGGAATGGAACCTTTGGGCCATGGAGCTCCCATCATCTTGCATATTGAGGCACCTCCACATGTTGCATGTTGCCCCTTGATCATCTTCGGCTTTACTTCAAAGGTCTTGAGCCACAGGCCAAAGTGAGGGGTAACCCGGAGGAAGGCCTCACACACGACAATAAATGTCGTGATATGAAGAAAGGAGTCCGGAGCTAGATCATGGAAATCTAGCCCGTAATAAAACATCAAACCCCTGACGAAAGGATCCAGAGCAAGGCCTAGACCTCGGAGGAAGTGGGAGATGAACACGACATTCTCGTTGGGTTCGGGGGAGGGGACGGCCTGCCCTCGGGCGGGCAGCCGATGCACAACCTCGGCGGTCAGATATCTGGCCTCCCTCAACTTTTTGATGTCTTCTTCCGTGACGGAGGAAGGCACCCATCGGCCTTGAAGGCTAGATCCGGACATGATTGAAGGTTCGGAGCACCTGACCTGAACCTTGGGTGTTTGAGCTTAAGGTGGGGGAAGGATTCCATTGAGCACGGGAGGGAAAAAAGTAAGAGCCTTGTCCCTTTATAAAGAGGGTGAATATCAAGCGTCCTCTCCGTGGCCGTTTGGACTTGCCTATAGTCTAGGAGTCCTAGAAGCGGTTGAGTTACCCACGCCCGTATTGATGAGAATCCCGGAATAAGGGGACACGATCTCTGCTTTAACAAGACGTGGCAAGGAAGCCGCCTCGCATGACTCGCTGAGGTGGGATAATAAAACGATTCGAATAAAGGCTTGGCCATGGTGCGATGTCGCACTACAGAATACGTCAGCGGATTAGATCTGTGTAAATATTATTCTCTCTATGGCCATATGTGGAAACTTATTTTGCAGAGCCGAACACTATCTTTGCGTTCAAAATCTTCTATGAAGTACTTGGAGGAGGAACCCGCCTTGCAATGCCGAAGACAATCTGCGCGCCGGACTCGTCGTCATTGAAGCCTGGTTCAGGGGCTATTGAGGGAGTGCTGGATTAGGGGGTGTCCGGATGGCCGGACTCCTGGACTATGAAGATACAAGATTGAAGACTTCGTCCCGTGTCCGGAAGGGACTTTCCTTGGCATGGAAGGCAAGCTTGGCGATACGGATATATAGATCTCCTACCATTGTAACCGACTTTGTGTAACCCTAACCCTCTCCGGTGTCTATATAAACCGGAGGGTTTTAGTCCGTAGGACAACATAAAAAACAACAATCATACCATAGGCTAGCTTCTAGGGTTTAGCCTCTCCGATCTCGTGGTAGATCTACTCTTGTACTACCCATATCATCAATATTAATCAAGCAGGACGTAGGGTTTTACCTCCATCGAGAGGGCCCGAACCTGGGTAAAACTTCGTGTCCCTTGCCTCCTGTTACCATCCGGCCTAGACGCATAGTTCGGGACCCCCTACCCGAGATCCGCCGGTTTTGACACCGACAACCATCCAATGCGAGACTGTATCGGTCCACCGTGCAGTTCAAACCACGTTTTTCCCGCAAAATGGGACCAAATGCGGGGGGCATTGCGGGAGTCCAGACACGAGCCACATCGATCTCTTACACCCACGGTCCACCAAAAGCGAAGACGGAATCTGCGCTTTTGTAGCATCCGCACTGTTTCCGTGGCAAAATCCCGCACTTTCTTCTTCCATCCCACCGCTCTCCAAGCAATTCCCGCCCTTTTCCCCACTTTCTTCTCCGCACCCGCTGACGACACATCGATCCGAACGAGGATGTGCCAAAGATGGAGGTGGTGGTGGAAGTGGAGGAATATCGCACCATCACCCTCGCCCGGAAGATCAATGTACTCGGCAATCACTATTAGAGAATCTATTATTAACGACCACATATCCCATTGTTAAAAACCTTTTTCCTAGTAGTGAATGCGAGGCCGCATCAAAGTGAATGCAACAAAGGAGGAGAAGCTCAAGAAGGGGAAAGCCGACGACAGGCATGCAGATGACATCTGTGGCAGTGGGCGTGCTGGTCACGGACATGGTGGAGGTCGCGCCCCAGGTTGTGGAGCGCTGATGCTGATGCTCGCTATCCACATGCCGCCATGGCTGGAGCATTACAAGGCTTCGTACTGCTACATCGCCAAGCAGCTCGGTCGACAGTCCACATCAATCGCCACCAGGCAAGTGCCTTACATCGTTGACATGAACCAGGCGCCGCCACTCTTCTCGGAGTCTTCTTCGCCCCAACTCGTCCATGCACGGATGACGGGCGAGGGCACATGGGTGCCTATACGCTATTCGCTGCTATGCCTAATCAGGCGAGCAGGTTTACAACGACGCGGACATGGTGATCATGGATATCATCCACGACGGAGGCGGAGGATGAGGTGCTTATGAGGACGGGCAGGTGGAAGACTCGGATCTCACCCATTTTGGCAGCTACACCCACAAGCAGCAAGGGTACACCCAGATCGGACGCAGCATACCTACACCCAAAGACCCATACCGGTACACAACGGCAGGATTGGGCTACCGGACAAGCGGACAAGGATGTTGAAGGAAACATGCCCTAGAGGCAATACTAAAGTTATTATTTATTTCCTTATATCATGATAAATGTTTATTATTCATGCTAGAATTGTATTAACCGGAAACATAATACATGTGTGAATACATAGACCAACAGAGTGTCACTAGTATGCCTCTACTTGACTAGCTCGTTAATCAAAGATGGTTATGTTTCCTAACCATGAACAAAGAGTTGTTATTTGATTAACGAGGTCACATCATTAGTTGAATGATCTGATTGACATGACCCATTCCATTAGCTTAGCACCCGATCGTTTAGTATGTTGCTATTGCTTTCTTCATGACTTATACATGTTCCTATAACTATGAGATTATGCAACTCCCATTTACCGGAGGAACACTTTGGGTACTACCAAACGTCACAACGTAACTGGGTGATTATAAAGGAGTACTACAGGTGTCTCCAATGGTAGATGTTGGGTTGGCGTATTTCGAGATTAGGGTTTGTCACTCCGAGTGTCGGAGAGGTATCTCTGGGCCCTCTCGGTAATGCACATCACATAAGCCTTGCAAGCACTGCAACTAATATGTTAGTTGTGAGATGATGTATTACGGAACGAGTAAAGAGACTTGCCGGTAACAAGATTGAACTAGGTATTGGATACCGACGATCGAATCTCGGGCAAGTAACATACCGATGACAAAGGGAACAACGTATGTTGTTATGCGGTCTGACCGATAAAGATCTTCGTAGAATATGTAGGAGCCAATATGGGCATCCAGGTCCCGCTATTGGTTATTGACCGGAGACGTGGCTCGGTCATGTCTACATTGTTCTCGAACCGTAGGGTCCGCATGCTTAACGTTACGATGACAGTTATTACGAGTTTATGCATTTTGATGTACCGAAGGTTGTTCGGAGTCCCGGATGTGATCACGGACATGACGAGGAGTCTCGAAATGGTCGAGACATAAAGATTGATATATTGGAAGCCTATATTTGGACATCGGAATTGTTCCGGGTGAAATCGGCATTTTACCGGAGTACCGGGGGGGTTACCGGAACCCCCCGGGGGTTATTGGGCCAACATGGGCCTTAAGGGAGAAGAGGAGAGGAGGCAAGAGGTGGCCGCGCGCCCCTCCCCTACCTAGTCCGAATAGGACAAGGGAAAGGGGGCCGGCGCCCCCCCTTTCCTTCCTCTCTTCCTCCTATTCTCCCCCTTCTCTCCTAGTCCAACTAGGAGTCCTACTCCCGGTGGGAGTAGGACTCCCCTTGGCGCGCCACACCTTGGCCGGCCGCCTCCTCCCCTTGCTCCTTTATATACGGGGGCAGGGGGCACCCCATAGACACACAAGTTAATCATTGTTGATCGTTCCTTAGCCGTGTGCGGTGCCCCCTGCCACCAAATTCCACCTCGGTCATATCGTTGTAGAGCTTGGGCGAAGCCCTGCGTCGGTAGTACATCAAGATCGTCATCACGCCGTCGTGCTGACAAGACTCTTCCTCGACGCTTTGCTGGATCGGAGCCCGAGGATCGTCATCGAGCTGAACGTGTGCTAAGAACTCGGAGGTGCCGGAGTAACGGTGCTTGGATCGGTCGGATCGGGAAGAAGACGTACGACTACTTCCTCTACGTTGTGTGATCGCTTCCGCAGTCGGTCTGCGTTGGTACGTAGACAACACTCTCCCCTCCCGTTGCTGTGCATCACCATGATCTTGCGTGTGCGTAGGAAAATTTTCGAAATTACTACGTTCCCCAACAGTGGCATCCGAGCCTAGGTTTTATGGTTTGATGTTATTTGCACGAGTAGAACACAAGTGAGTTGTGGGCGATACAAGTCGTACTGCCTACCAGCATGTCATACTTTGGTTCGGCGGTATTGTTGGACGAGACGATCCGGACCAACCTTACGCGTACTCTTACGCGAGACCGGTTCCCTCGACGTGCTTTGCACATAGATGGCTTGCGGAAGACTGTCTCTCCAACTTTAGTTGAACCAAGTGTGGCTACGCACGGTCCTTGAGAAGGTTAAAATGGAGTCTATTTGACGAACTATCGTTGTGGTTTTGATGCGTAGGTGAGATGAGTTCTTACTTAAGCCCGTAGCAGCCACGTAAAACTTGCAACAACAAAGTAGAGGACGTCTAACTTGTTTTTGCAGGGCATGTTGTGATGTGATATGGTCAAGGCATGATGCTGATTTTATTGTATGAGACGATCATGTTTTGTAACCGAGTTATCGGCAACTGGCAGGAGCCATATGGTTGTCGCTTTATTGTATGCAATGCAATCGCGATGTAATGCTTTACTTTATTACTAAGCGGTAGTGATAGTCGTGGAAGCATAAGATTGGCGAGACGACAACGATGCTACGATGGAGATCAAGGTGTCGCGCCGGTGACGATGGTGATCATGACGATGCTTCGGAGATGGAGATCACAAGCACAAGATGATGATGGCCATATCATATCACTTATATTGATTGCATGTGATGTTTATCTTTTATGCATCTTATCTTGCTTTGATTGACGTTAGCATTATAAGATGATCTCTCACTAAATTATCAAGAAGTGTTCTCCCTGAGTATTCACCGTTGCCAAAGTTCGTCGTGCCCAGACACCACGTGATGATCAGGTGTGATAAGCTCTACGTCCAAATACAACGGGTGCAAAACAGTTGCACACGCAGAATACTCAGGTTATACTTGACGAGCCAAGCATATACAGATATGGCCTCGGAACACAGAGACCGAAAGGTCGAGCGTGAATCATATAGTAGATATGATCAACATAACGATGTTCACCATTGAAAACTACTCCATCTCATGTGATGATCGGTTATGGTTTAGTTGATTTGGATCATGTAATCACTTAGAGGATTAGAGGGATGTCTATCTAAGTGGGAGTTCTTAAGTAATTTGATTAACTGAACTTAAACTTATCATGAACTTAGTACCTGATAGTATCTTGCTTGTTTATGTTGATTGTAGATAGATGGCTCGTGCTGTTGTTCTGTTGAATTTTAATGCGTTCCTTGAGAAAGCAAAGTTGAAAGATGATGGTAGCAATTACACGGACTGGGTCCGTAACCTGAGGATTATCCTCATTGCTGCACAGAAGAATTACGTCCTGGAAGCACCGCTGGGTGCAGGCCTGCTGCTGGAGCTACGCCAGATGTTATGAACGTCTGGCAGAGCAAAGCTGATGACTACTCGATAGTTCAGTGTGCCATGCTTTACGGCTTAGAATCGGGACTTCAACGACGTTTTGAACGTCATGGAGCATATGAGATGTTCCAGGAGTTGAAGTTAATATTTCAAGCAAATGCCCGAATTGAGAGATATGAAGTCTCCAATAAGTTCTATAGCTGCAAGATGGAGGAGAACAGTTCTATCAGTGAGCATATACTCAAAATGTCTGGGTATAATAATCACTTGATTCAGATGGGAGTTAATCTTCCAGATGATTGCGTCATTGACAGAATTCTCCAATCACTGCCACCAAGCTACAAGAGCTTCGTGATGAACTATAATATGCAAGGGATGAACAAGACTATTCCCGAGCTCTTCGCAATGCTGAAAGCTGCGGAGGTAGAAATCAAGAAGGAGCATCAAGTGTTGATGGTCAACAAGACCACTAGTTTCAAGAAAAAGGGCAAAGGGAAGAAGAAGGGGAACTTCAAGAAGAACAGCAAGCAAGTTGCTGCTCAGGAGAAGAAACCCAAGTCTGGACCTAAGCCTGAAACTGAGTGCTTCTACTGCAAGCAGACTGGTCACTAGAAGCGGAACTGCCCCAAGTATTTGGCGGATAAGAAGGATGGCAAGGTGAACAAAGATATATGTGATATACATGTTATTGATGTGTACCTTACTAGAGCTCGCAGTAGCACCTGGGTATTTGATACTGGTTCTGTTGCTAATATTTGCAACTCGAAACAGGGACTACGGAATAAGCGGACGCTAGCAAAGGACGAGGTGACGATGCGCGTGGGAAACGGTTCCAAAGTCGATGTGATCGCGGTCGGCACGCTACCTCTACATCTACCTTCGGGATTAATATTAGACCTAAATAATTGTTATTTGGTGCCAGCGTTGAGCATGAACATTATATCTGGATCTTGTTTAATGCGAGACGGTTATTCATTTAAATCAGAGAATAATGGTTGTTCTATTTATATGAGTAATATCTTTTATGGTCATGCACCTTTGAAGAGTGGTCTATTCTTGTTGAATCTCGATAGTAGTGATACACATATTCATAACGTAGAAGCCAAAAGATGCAGAGTTGATAATGATAGTGCAACTTATTTGTGGCACTGCCGTTTAGGTCATATCGGTGTAAAGCGCATGAAGAAACTCCATACTGACGGGCTTTTGGAACCACTTGATTATGAATCACTTGGTACTTGCGAACTGTGCCTCATAGGCAAGATGACTAAGACACCGTTCTCCGGTACTATGGAGAGAGCAACAGATTTATTGGAAACCATACATACCGATGTATGTGGTCCGATGAATATTGAGGCTCGTGGCGGATATCGTTATTTTCTCACCTTCACAGATGATTTAAGCAGATATGGGTATATTTACTTAATGAAACATAAGTCTGAAACATTTGAAAAGTTCAAGGAATTTCAGAGTGAAGTTGAAAATCATCGTAACAAGAAAATAAAGTTTCTACGATCTGATCGTGGAGGAGAATATTTGAGTTACGAGTTTGGTGTACATTTGAAAAACTGTGGAATAGTTTCGCAACTCACGCCACCCGGAACACCACAGCGTAATGGTGTGTCCGAACGTCGTAATCGTACTTTACTAGATATGGTGCGATCTATGATGTCTCTTACTGATTTACCGCTATCGTTTTGGGGTTATGCTTTAGAGACGGCCGCATTCACGTTAAATAGGGCACCATCAAAATCCGTTGAGACGACGCCTTATGAACTATGGTTTGGCAAGAAACCAAAGTTGTCGTTTCTTAAAGTTTGGGGCTGCGATGCTTATGTGAAAAAGCTTCAACCTGATAAGCTCGAACCCAAATCGGAGAAATGTGTCTTCATAGGATATCCAAAGGAAACTATTGGATACACCTTCTATCACAGATCCGAAGGCAAGACTTTTGTTGCTAAATTCGGAAACTTTCTAGAGAAGGAGTTTCTCTCGAAAGAAGTGAGTGGGAGGAAAGTAGAACTTGACGAGGTAACTGTACCTACTCCCTTATTGGAAAATAGTACATCACAGAAAACTGTTTCTGCGACACCTATACCAATTAGTGAGGACGCTAATGATGATGATCATGAAACTTCAGAACAAGATACTACTGAACCACGTAGATCAACCAGAGTAAGATCCGCACCAGAGTGGTACGGTAATCCAGTTCTGGAAGTCATGCTACTAGATCATGATGAACCTACGAACTATGAAGAAGCGATGGTGAGCCCAGATTCCGCAAAATGGCTTGAGGCCATGAAATCTGAGATGGGATCCATGTATGAGAACAAAGTATGGACTTTGGTTGACTTGCCCGATGATCGGCAAGCAATTGAGAATAAATGGATCTTCAAGAAAAAGACTGACGCTGACGGTAATGTTACTGTCTATAAAGCTCGACTTGTCGCAAAAGGTTTTCGACAAGTTCAAGGGGTTGACTACGATAAGACCTTCTTCACCCGTAGCGATGCTTAAATCCGTCAGAATCATGTTAGCAATTGCCGCATTTTATGATTATGAAATATGGCAGATGGATGTCAAAACTGCATTTCTGAATGGATTTCTGGAAGAAGAGTTGTATATGATGCAACCAGAAGGTTTTGTCGATCCAAAGGGAGCTAACAAAGAATGCAAACTCCAGCGATCCATTTATGGACTGGTGCAAGCATCTCGGAGTTGGAATAAACGCTTTGATAGTGTAATCAAAGCATTTGGCTTTATACAAACTTTTGGAGAAGCCTATATTTACAAGAAAGTGAGTGGGAGCTCTGTAGCATTTCTGATATTATATGTGGATGACATATTGCTGATTGGAAAAGATATAGAATTTCTGGATAGCATAAAGGGATACTTGAATAAAAGTTTTTCGATGAAAGACCTCGGGGAAGCTGCTTACATATTAGGCATAAAGATCTATAGAGATAGATCAAGACGCTTAATTGGACTTTCACAAAGCACATACCTTGACAAGATTTTGAAGAAGTTCAAAATGGATCAAGCAAAGAAAGGGTTCTTGCCTGTGTTACAAGGTGTGAAGTTGAGTCAGACTCAATGCCCGACCACTGCAGAAGATAGAGAGAAAATGAAAGATGTTCCCTATGCTTCAGCCATAGGCTCTATCATGTATGCAATGCTGTGCACCAGACCTGATGTGTGCCTTGCTATAAGTTTAGCAGGGAGGTACCAAAGTAATCCAGGAGTGGATCACTGGACAGCGGTCAAGAACATCCTGAAATACCTGAAAAGGACTAGGGATATGTTTCTCGTATATGGAGGTGACAAAGAGCTCACCGTAAGAGGTTACGTTGATGCAAGCTTTGACACTGATCCGGACGATTCTAAATCGCAAACCGGATACGTGTTTACTTTAAACGGTGGAGCTGTCAGTTGGTGCAGTTCTAAACAAAGCGTCGTAGCGGGATCTACATGTGAAGCGGAGTACATAGCTGCTTCGGAAGCAGCAAACGAAGGAGTCTGGATGAAGGAGTTCATATCCGATCTAGGTGTCATACCTAGTGCATCGGGTCCAATGAAAATCTTTTGTGACAATACTGGTGCAATTGCTTTGGCAAAGGAATCCAGATTTCACAAAAGGACCAAACACATCAAGAGACGCTTCAACTCCATCCGGGATTTAGTCCAGGTGGGAGACATAGAGATTTGCAAGATACATACGGATCTGAATGTTGCAGACCCGTTGACTAAGCCTCTTCCACGAGCAAAACATGATCAGCACCAAGGCTCCATGGGTGTTAGAATCATTACTGTGTAATCTAGATTATTCACTCTAGTGCAAGTGGGAGACTGAAGGAAATATGCCCTAGAGGCAATAATAAAGTTATTATTTATTTCCTTATATCATGATAAATGTTTATTATTCATGCTAGAATTGTATTAACCGGAAACATAATACATGTGTGAATACATAGACCAACAGAGTGTCACTAGTATGCCTCTACTTGACTAGCTCATTAATCAAAGATGGTTATGTTTCCTAACCATGAACAAAGAGTTGTTATTTGATTAACGAGGTCACATCATTAGTTGAATGATCTGATTGACATGACCCATTCCATTAGCTTAGCACCCGATCGTTTAGTATGTTGCTATTGCTTTCTTCATGACTTATACATGTTCCTATAACTATGAGATTATGCAACTCCCGTTTACCGGAGGAACACTTTGGGTACTACCAAACGTCACAACATAACTGGGTGATTATAAAGGAGTACTACAAGTGTCTCCAATGGTAGATGTTGGGTTGGCGTATTTCGAGATTAGGGTTTGTCACTCCGAGTGTCGGAGAGGTATCTCTGGGCCCTCTCGGTAATGCACATCACATAAGCCTTGCAAGCACTGCAACTAATATGTTAGTTGTGAGATGATGTATTACGGAACGAGTAAAGAGACTTGCCGGTAACGAGATTGAACTAGGTATTGGATACCGACGATCGAATCTCGGGCAAGTAACATACCGATGACAAAGGAAACAACGTATGTTGTTATGCGGTCTGACCGATAAAGATCTTCGTAGAATATGTAGGAGCCAATATGGGCATCCAGGTCCCGCTATTGGTTATTGACCGGAGACGTGTCTCGGTCATGTCTACATTGTTCTCGAACCGTAGGGTCCGCACGCTTAACGTTACGATGATAGTTATTATAAGTTTATGCATTTTGATGTACCGAAGGTTGTTCGGAGTCCCGGATGTGATCACGGACATGACGAGGAGTCTCGAAATGGTCGAGACATAAAGATTGATATATTGGAAGCCTATATTTGGACATCGGAATTGTTCCGGATGAAATCGGCATTTTACCGGAGTACCGGGGGGGTTACCGGAACCCCCCGGGGGTTATTGGGCCAACATGGGCCTTAAGGGAGAAGAGGAGAGGAGGCAAGAGGTGGCCGCGCGCCCCTCCCCTTCCTAGTCCGAATAGGACAAGGGAAAGGGGGCCGGCGCCCCCCCCTTTCCTTCCTCTCTTCCTCCTATTCTCCCCCTTCTCTCCTAGTCCAACTAGGAGTCCTACTCCCGGTGGGAGTAGGACTCCCCTTGGCGCGCCACACCTTGGCCGGCCGCCTCCTCCCCTTGCTCCTTCATATATGGGGGCAGGGGGCACCCCATAGACACACAAGTTGATCATTGTTGATCGTTCCTTAGCCGTGTGCGGTGCCCCCTGCCACCAAATTCCACCTCGGTCATATCGTTGTAGAGCTTAGGCGAAGCCCTGCGTCGGTAGTACATCAAGATCGTCATCACGCCGTCGTGCTGACAAGACTCTTCCTCGATGCTTTGCTGGATCAGAGCCCGACGATCGTCATCGAGCTGAACGTGTGCTAAGAACTCGGAGGTGCCGGAGTAACGGTGCTTGGATCGGTCGGATCGGGAAGAAGACGTACGACTACTTCCTCTACGTTGTGTGATCGCTTCCGCAGTCGGTCTGCGTTGGTACGTAGACAACACTCTCCCCTCTCGTTGCTGTGCATCACCATGATCTTGCGTGTGCGTAGGAAAATTTTCGAAATTACTACGTTCCCCAACAGATGTGGGGGGGAGGGGTGGGGAGGAGGACAATGAACCAGATAAGAAGAAGGATGGAGAAGAAATCTTCAACATGTGGGATGATAAACTGTTGTGTGATGCCTGATTGGCTACTAGTTTCAATCCAATCTGTGACACGGAGGAGAAGGGCTTAAATTTTTTGGGTCAACATTCGCACATGGTTTCAAGAACACAAGCATTTCATGGCCTATTCCGATGCGCTGATATGCGACGGAGAACTAATCATTAATAAATGAAACGTCAAGTTAAATAGTGTTACTACTACAACTTAGCGGGCCGGCGGCACTTGGAGTACTACTGAATTAATTAGTGATAAGTTACCTGTGCAATCTTTACTCTCTCCTTCCATTTATATAGGGCCTAATGTGTTTTTCGAAACCGCCTTTAACTATTGATAAGACTAATAATACATGAGATGTATAATGTGAAAATTATATCATTGAAATATCCTTTCACATACAAATTTAACGGTATGCTTTGTGTAACTTACATGTCATATATTATTGTTATAACACTTGGTCAAAGTTAGACTCAAAAAACGATTAGGCTCTATATAGATAAAAGGAGGGAGTAGCTTTTTTTGCGCGGAATATACTATCATTACAAGTTGACGCTGGGACTAAGTTAAATTACAGTATCCCTCAAAAAGAAAGTTAAACTACAGTGAAGTAGCACCGCGCCAGAGGCAACAAATTGCTTCTGCGGCCACGCATGAGTGCATGATGAGAGAGTTTTTTCAGGCTCGCGACCGAGGCATACGATACGACTACGAGTGGGCTCTTCGGGCCCCGTGCGCTGATGGTCGAGACAGACGGCCTGGCTGGGCTGGCTGGTTCCATTATGTAGCCCCTTTGGACAAAGTTAAGATGTAAATAATTCTTTTAAAAATAGAACTAACTAATAGTACCACATTGGTAGCTGAGCCCGGCGTACACCGGCATATAAACGTGCACCCGTCCAGTGCACCCGCCGAGCGTGGTGGCGCATGCTTGTGACTCCAGCCTAGGAGGGCAAAAGGGGCTGGCATGGATGTAGTTTCTGTCGGCTGCAACAACAGCCTTGATGTCCCCAAAAAATTTATTGCTGTTCTTCTGGGAATAGAGTGAGAAACAGTAGATGATGGCTAGGTCACAAGAGAGGGAATGAGTGAACTGAACTAGGTCGGGCTCACATAGGTGTGTTCCTATTTCACGGGATCTCCGATCACATACGTTGGTTTACCCCCATGTTATTTACGTGGGTCTCATACCCATCTCCCTCGATGCATTTTCTATCACACTCCGTGATAGCCCTTTCGTAAAAAGGTCTGCCAGATTCTTAGCCGTCTGGATGCAATCCAACGCTATTACTCCAGAGTTTCTTGATTTTCTGACAGATTTCAATCTTCTTCTTATGTGCTTTGTGGATTTCATGTTGTACTTTGAACTCTTAAACTTGGCAACCACTGTTTGATTGTCACAGTTCATAAGGACAGCCGGCACTGGTTTATCAACCACGGGCAAATCCATCAAAAGCTCTCGAAGCCATTCTGCTTCGACGCATGATGTGTCTAATGCTGTGAGTTCTGCTTCCATAGTCAATCTGGTTAAGATCGTCTGCTTGCAAGACTTCCAGGAAACAGCACCACCACCAAGTGTGAAGACATTTTCACTTGTGGCTTTCATCTCATCAGCATCAGATATCCAATTCGAATCACTATACCCCTCAAGTACCGTCGGGTACCCAGAATAGTGAATTCCATAGTTCGCAGTACCTTGCAGATAACGCATCACTCGCTCAACAGTATGCCGGTGAACATCTCCCGGATTGGAAACAAACCGGCTCAGTTTGCACACAGCAAATGAGATGTCAGGACGAGTAGAACATGCTAGGTACATCAGTGAACCAACCACTTGAGAATATCTCAATTGATCTACAGTTGTGCCTTCGAACTTTCGAATCCGCACGCTAGGATCATATGGTGTTGCAGAAGGTTTGCAGTCCGAATATCCAAAACGGCTCAAAATCTTCTCAACATAATGGGATTGCAAAAAGTGTAATTCCACCCTTAGAATTTCTTAGTAGCTTGATGTTCAAGATAACATCAGCCACACCCAGGCCTTTCATCTCAAAGTTTGAGATAGAAAAGACTTGACCTCCTCAATGACCTTGAGGTGGGTCCCAAATATCAGTATGTCATCGACATACAGACACAGTATAACTCCTTCGCCCCCACCATAGCGATAATATACACATTTGTCAGCTTCGTTCACAACAAAGCCAGCAGATGTCAGAGTAGTGTTGAACTTCTCATGCCATTGCTTAGGCACTTGTTTCAGGCCATACAAAGATTTCACTAGCTTACACACATTTTCTTTCTTACCGTTTACTACAAAGCCATCCGGTTGTTGCATGTAAATTTCCTCGTCTAGCTCTCCGTTAAGGAAAGCCGTCTTAACGCCCATCTGAAGAACGAGAAGACCATGCGAGGCAGCCAAAGCGAGTAAAACTCGAATGGTTGTTAGTCTAGCCACATGTGAATAAGTGTTAAAGAAATCATCTTCTTCTTTCTGGGTATACCCCTTGGCCACAAGCCTAGCCTTGTACTTCTCAACAGTACCATCGGGCCTAAGCTTCCTTTTGAACACCCAGTTACATCCTAATGGTCGACAACCATAAGGACGACCAGCGATCTCCCATGTCCTGTTAGCCAAGATGGAATCCATCTCACTACGGACCACATCCTTCCAGTAGTCAGCATCCGGAGATGCATAAGTTTCTGAAATGGAGGTGGGAGTATGATCATCCACGAGGTACACGAGGAAATCATCACCAAAGGAATTTGCAGTCCTCTGTGTCTTGCTCCTAACAGGAGCTTCCTCATCATCCTCCGTGGAACTCTTATCACTTTTATGTTCATAATATTCCATCGGAATAGCAGGTTTAGGAGTCTCATCAGATTCCAGTCTAGAATTGCTTTGCATATCTCTCATGGGGAAAATATCCTCAAAGAATGTAGCATCCCTAGACTCTATAATTGTACCAACCTTCTGGTCAGGTACCTCAGATTTCACCACTAGAAATGTATAGCCAACGCTATGCTTGGCATAGCCAAGAAAAACACAGTCCATGGTCTTTGGTCTCAACTTGTGCTTTTTGATTAGCGGCACGTTGACTTTCGCCAAACAGCCCCAAGTGCGCAAGTAAGAGAGTGTAGTTCTTATCTTTTCCCATTGCTCATAGGGAGTAGTCTCATTATCCTTTGTGGGAACTTTATTCAGGACATGACAAGATATCAATACAGCCTCCCCCACCATGCCTTGGATAAACCCGATGTATCTAACATGGCGTTAACCAAATCAGTTAGAGTACGGTTTTTCCCTTCGGCAACCCCGTTTGACTGGGGTGAGTAGGGAGGCGTCCTCTCATGAATATTACCATGTTCCGCACAGAATAAATCAAACTCATTAGAAAAGTACTCTCCACCACAATCAGACCGGACTCGTTTTATTTTCTTCTCAAGTTGGTTCTCAACTTCAGCCTTACAGACTTTAAAGTAGTGTAGAGCCTCATCCTTAGTATTTAACAAATACACATAGCAGAATCTAGTGGAATCATCAATCAGAGTCATGAAGTATTTCTTTCCACCTTTAGTCAACACACCATTCATCTCACAGAGATCTGAATGTATGAGCTTTAGAGGTGCCAGGTGTCTCTCCTTCGCAGGCTTCTGAGGCTTACGAGGTTGCTTAGCTTGCACACACGCATGGCACTTAGAGCTTTTGGCTAAAGTGAAACTCGGGGTTAAATCCATCTTGGCTAGTGTGACGCCCGGATAATTAAGCTACAGTAATCCCACGTTAACGATGCCACGTCACCTCGGTTATTGTTGCTAATCTCGCATTAGTTCGGAACCGATATAAATTCAAAATTTAAAATGAGGGAAACAATAAAAGTTTTCCATAGTCAAAACTAAAATGTTGTAAAGGTGTTAAATAAATCATGGATAATAGTGGTGGAGAAACCTAAATTTAATAAAATGTTTAAGTGTTCAAAATAATTAAAACATAGGTTTCAATATTAAAATAAATACCTTTTGAATTTTATAAATTATTAAAGTATTTTAATTTGGGTTGAGAATTAATGTGGCAGTAGTGTATTTAAAAGTATTGACTTAGGTGCTAGTGATGATTTTCTTTTATATAAAACTAAAATAAAGAAAACTAAAAGTAAAACAGTAAAAAAAACAAAACAAAACAAACAAAAGGAGAACAACCCCCCCCCTCCCCACATGGGCCAACCAGCCCAGCCGGCCAACCCAACTGGCCCAGGCCGGCCCACCCCTGGCCTACACATGCCCCCACCCCCAGGAACCCTAAACGCACACCCCACTCCTCCCACGATTCCTCCCCTCGCCTCTGCACCCGCCCCCAATCCAGATCGGGGCAGCGCCCCTGCGCTCGCCGCCGCTCGCCTTGCGCCCGCCCGATGCCGCCCGTCGTCGCCCGGAGCCCGCGCCGCTGCCTGGACCTCGCCGCCTCGACCCCCGACACCACCGTCGCCTTCCACCTAGCCGGCGCCGTCGTCCCCGACTCCGCCACAACCCCCGCTGCCACGTCCCTACGCCTCGCAGTGAGGCCCCGACCTCCACTCTTTCCCCTCCATCGCCGGCGCCGTCCGCGCGCACGCACACGCGCTCACCGCCGAGCCCCGCCCGTTGCCTGCAGCCACTCCCTCCCCTGACCAGCGCTCGACGCGACTGGGTCGTGCCCTGGCCATGCTTGGCCCCTGCGCGCACGCGCTCGCCGCCCACGCGTGTCTGCGTGCCCGTCTCGCTCCTGCGCCCCCCTACTCCGCGCTCGCCTGCGGCTCACCCCGCCCCTTGCGTACCTCACGCCCGCACCGCCGTTGCCGCAGCGATCGGCCACCCTGCGCGCGGCCCCGCCTCGCCGGCGCCGCAGCTATCTCGTTCGCCCCGGCCTTCCTCACATGCGCACGCCCGCAGCTGCGCGGCTCTGCCGCCGCCACCGCCCTCGCCCGCCGCTCCCCTTCCGTCGGCGACCGCCCGATCTCGACGGCCTCGTCCGCCACGGCCCCCTGGGCATGTGCCGAATCGGGCCGCGCCTGAAAACGTCGCCCGCACCCGCTATGGCCCCTCTGGGCCACAAACACGTGGGGCCCGCCCCTGCGAGACGAATTAAAAAAATAATTAAGTAAATAAATAAATAAGATATTAATTAATTAATTAACTTACTTAATCTTGATTAGATTAACCTAATTAATTAATTAACCTAACTAATCTGTTAATTAAACTAACTATTTTAGTTAATTAGTTAACAGAGTATGACAGTGGGGCCCACCCCCTAATTAATACTCATTAGGTTAATGAAAATGTTTAATTAAAATGTGTCACTAACCTGTGGGACCCATTGGTCAGGTTGCCCAGTCAACCCCTGTTGACTGCTGACGTCAGCATGACATCATGCTGATGTCATAAATCCAAATTTCGAATTAAATTAAATTCCAAAAATTAATAAAATCTTTAGAAAATCATATCTTTTAATCCGTAACTTGGATTAAATTATTTTCAACATGAAAGTTGCTCAGAACGACGAGACGAATCCGGATACGCGGCCCGTTCGTCCGCCACGCATCCCTAGCATAGCGAACACGCAACTTTCCCCCTCAGGCTCCTTTGTCCGAAAACGCGAAACACCGGGAATACTTACCCGGATGTTTCCCCCTTCACCGGTACCACCTCGTACCACGTTAGGGCACACCTAGCATCACGCTTTGTCATGTCATGCATCGTCATGCAATTGTTTGCAATATATTTATTGTTTCTTCCCCCTCTTCTCTCGCTAGACACCGAGACCGACGCCGCTGCTACCCAGTACGACTACGGAGTTGACGACCCCTCTCTCTTGCCAGAGCAACCAGGCAAGCCCCCCCCCCCTTGATCACCAGATATCGGCTACTCTCCTCTATACTGCTTGCATTAGAGTAGTGTAGCATGTTACTGCTTTCCGTTAATCCTATCCTAATGCATAGCCTGTCATTGTTGCTACAACTGTTGATACCTTACCTGCAATCCTAAATGCTTAGTGTAAGAAGCTAGTTTATCATTAGTGGCCATACATTCTTGTCCGTCTGCCATGCTATACTATCGGGCCGTGATCACTCGGGAGTTGATCACGGGTATATACCTATACTTTATACATGATACATGTGATGACTAAAGTCGGGTTGGCTCGAGGAGTACCCGCGAGTGATTCACGGATTGGGGGCTGAAAGGACCTTTGTCCCGACGGCCCTCTGGGTGGATCTTTGTGGCGGAGCGACAGGGCAGGTTGAGACCACCTAGGAGAGAGGTGGGCCTGGCCCTGGTCGGCGTTCGCGGTTATTTCAAAATAACATGTTTAACAAGATCTTGGTATTCGATGTGAGTCTGGCTACTGGCCTATACGCACTAACCATCTACGCGGGGACAGTTATGGGCACTCGATGTCGTGGTATCAGCCGAAGCCTTCATGACGTCAGCAACTGAGCGGCGCGCCGGATTGGACTGGAACGCCTGCTAGGCTAGGTCTGCTTCCGGCCGCCCACGCAACGTGCAGGTGTGCTAAGGGCGATAGGCCCAGACCCCTCGGCGCTTAGGTTTAGACCGGCGTGCTGACCTCTCTGTTGGTCTACGTGGGGCTGCAACGTGTTGATCTTCTGAGGCCGGGCATGACCCAGGAAAGTTGTGTCCGGCCAAATGGGATCGAGCGTGTTGGGTTATGTGGTGCACCCCTGCAGGGAAGTTAAACTATTCGAATAGCCGTGATCTCCGGTAACAGGACGACTTGGAGTTGTACCTTGACCTTATGACAACTAGAACCGTATACTTAATAAAACACACCCTTCCAAGTGCCAGATACAACCGGTGGTCGCTCTCTAACAGGGCGACGAGGGGAGGATCATCGGTTAGGATTATGCTACACGATGCTACTTGGTGAACTCGCCATCTACTCTCTTCTTCTGCTGCAAGATGGAGGTTACCAGAAGCGTAGTCTTCGAAAGGACTAGCTATCCCCCCCATATTCCGGCATTCTGCAGTTCAGTCCACATATGATACCCTTATTCCATTTGATACCAATGCATACATATGTAGTGTAGCTCCTTGCTTGCGAGTACTTTGGATGAGTACTCACGGTTTCTTTGCTCCCTCTTTTCCCCTTTCTATACCCGATTTCTGCGACCAGACGATGGAGCCCAGGAGCCAGACGCCACCGTCGATGACGACTACTACTACTCGGGAGGTGCCTACTACTACGTGCAGCCCGCTGACGATGACCAGGAGTAGTTTAGGAGGATCCCAGGCAGGAGGCATGCGCCACTTTCTGTCTGTATCCCATTTTGTGCTAGCTTTCTTAAGGCAAACTTATTTAACTTATGTCTGTACTCAAATATTGTTGCTTCCGCTGACTCGTCTATGATCGAGCTCTTGTATTCGAGCCCTCGAGACCCCTGGCTTGTAATATGATGCTTGTATGACTTATTTTTATTTGTAGAGTTGTGTTGTGATATCTTCCCGTGAGTTCCTGATCTTTATCATACACGTTTGCGTGTATGATTAGTGTACGATTGAATCGGGGGCGTCACAAGTTGGTATCAGAGCCGACTGCCTGTAGGAATCCCCCTTCCAACTCCTTGGCCGAAGTCGAGTCTAGATGTTGCAAAACTTTTACTAACATGGCTATGTGGCTTAAGGGCCCTCGTCGCCATTGGGTGGTATTAGGATCTTTTATTGCTCGACCTATACTCTGCAACTCTGATCTCTCTTATTTTCGGGCTAAATGAATCTTGCTAAATCTAACATTAGGTTCTCGTTATCACTTTCACCCGGAGAGCCCCTTATTACTAATGATCGTCTGCTGCGCGTGAAGACCCTGAAGATACTCTCCGCTGTTAACCCGAGAACTTGCGTTCATCGCGTTTGCAATTCCCCTTCGACAGTCAACCCTTATGGATAACTACTTGCAGTTGTTATTCTTACATTCATCCCCAGTTGGTCTTGTTATTACAAGATACCCCGAAATACTCGTCGTTGTTTCGATAATCCTTTGAGCTTACTGCCTTGCAGTTCCTTACCACCTGAATACCCCTACGGATAATTTCTCGCACTTATCGAGTACCCGCTCATCCCCAGTTTGATTCATGTATTTCACAAAAGTCTTCGAGATACCATTCGATCTTCTGAAAATCCCGAGCAGCTTATTCCTATTGAAATTCTTGCTTGCTTGCATTATGGTTAATCCCATAAGTCTCGTAGTCTTATTGGCATCCCTTGTCATTATAATTTTGAGTCTGTTGACTCAATATGTTTGCGAATACACGCAATCGTCATTGATCCTTATAAATTACCTTTCCGGCTGAGCTGCCATTCTTTTAACTGGAATTGGTTCTCGACCAATCCAATTGCCATTGATTGTTCCCTAAGGCTATTCAACATATCCATCCCTAATCAGAGCATTGCTTCTGGTCCCTTGATTTGGAAATCATAATTCCTTTGCATTTGAGATTTGAGTTAGTCAGTTGTTTCTATAATCTGATCTCCTTGCAATCTTCTTCCTCTAGTGAGTACCGATGCTCACGTCAGATCCCTTGTGGACCACCAGATCCTTTGTTGGATTTTATCCGACAACGTCCTTCATATTCAATAAGCATGTGAGCCATTCCTCGGATACATAATGCCTTTGGTAAATTGTATCCTTTGCTTGTCAACCATGCTCTGTTTTCGAGTTGCTGGTTTTTACGATTGAAGCTTGTGGTATATGTTTCCACGATACCCTGACGGGTTGAACCTATGCCTTTCTTAACCTGTGTGGACCCGGAAGTTTTCACGGGTCATACTCCTCTAGTAAATCACCAGGTAGGTTTTGACACTGAAAGCATTTGTATCTAGAGAAGTGAATGAAAGGTTATGCATTGAAGAAGTGGGAGTCGACCTTGAACTTTGTGTTCATGCCCATGGACACGATGTAGATCTTATCATTAAAGCTTCTCTTAAATTAAATTTTTCCCTTGGTATAAGTTCTTATATCTGGGATCCGGCCTTTTGCAATCATGGTTTCGACCATATGTTCTTCTTTGACCCCATTTCACGGGCAAGTTTAAGCACTTGTCTTTTGTGGATCAATACACCAATCCAACCTTTACTTTGATCTTTCGTCGAGTATTACACTTTGGCATCTCGAGAATATCATGGAACCGCATAACTTCTGATGAGTTCTTCATCAAGTGCTACATTCCATTGATTCCAATTTTTCACGGGCTCTGAGTTATTAAACACTTAAAGACATCGATAACTGACTCAAGTCCGCACCGTGATTAATCAACTCTTGAGGTGATAAACTCGATCACGTCATTCCTAGCCTGCTTGGCTATACCTTTGTCATGCCGATTTTAACTGTGCTACCTGGTCCTTCCCGGAGCAAAAATTTCGAGGCAAGCTAATCTTACGTCAATCTTCCTTGTCATAACAATTGTCCTTGAATGACAAGCTTGATTTCAAGTTTGTGTCGTACCTATGGTTTCAATAACTTCTCGCGTCATCATTCCGTTGGCTTGATGTCATCGTCGATCGGTTACATCTTCTTGAAACCTCTCGACAAATGTGTCGTGATCATCATCAACATTTTGACCCCTTCCAGGATATCAATTGAATTCATGATGAGAAGTACCATCCTTACCCTCGATGATTTGTGTTATCATCAACCACTTATTGTCTTCCGTTCAACCCAAACTTGTTCGTGTTTCTAGCAACCCTATTGCTTTCAAGTTAGAGGCCGATAATTCATTCTTAGGCTATTGGTTGTTGAATCACCTTTCTAACATTGATCATGCTACCTAAGACCATATTTTGGGTGCACTTTTCAACCAACGCTTAATTGTGTATGTTTTCCTTGAGCATACATCCTTATATCATTTGATCCGACAAATGTTATCTCCTTGTTCACATAAGTGTGGAAATCCATCTTTTGAAAATCTCAATGAATTGTCGCTGAGTTCATCAGCCACCTCTTCATCCTCTCCTTGGTTTTAATGATGAACTCTTGTTTCGGAACTCGCTTCCATAGTTCAATCCCCGAGAATCTTACAATGTAATCTCGACAATTTGTGTTGCACCTTTCTTCTTAGGCATCTTGAGTCTGAGTTGTCCTGACACCAATCAGATTTGAAACTTGTCAGATATGATGGTTGGGACATATTTCCAAGAGTTATAACATTGATCTTTTATGACCCGGTAAGGTGATGTCATGCCCAGCACACCTGGCCGGAGGACCAATTGTTACAGTTCCCTTTTTAGCAAGCTTAGCGATTCTTCCCTGAGGAAATCATAAGACTTATTCTATAAGTTGTTCCTGATGAATCCTTTGTGCATCCAAAGTCTGACCTTTGCTTGAATACCACGCCAACGCTATCTCAAAGCATGTATGTGGTACTCCAATTTTCCACAAAGAACATTTGAAGCCCAATGCTAAGTGTTTCTCGCTCAATTATCCAAACACCATTGTATGGGTAATGTCATGAAATTTCTCTCACCTTACCCAAAGAGTTTTCTACATTATATCCTTTCATGGATATCATGCCTTGCTTGTCCTTGGGAAGGATATACCCTTCAAATGTGTGTTTAGACACATTTTCCTTTCCATTGTTCTATTTAAAACCTTCTTGTAATCTATATTATATAAGCAGTCACCTCGTAGTACCACTCCGTCAGAAAGACCCTATTACTTTTGTTGATGACATTCTGGTAACCACCGATGGACGAGAACTTTGCCTACTGGTCACCCTCGTTCAACGAGCAGGAAAATGGTTGTCTTCGTCCCTCGCCCTTGGTACCGATGTTGTTGCCGACATAACCGACAGACTATCCTCTGACATGCCTTGCTTTCATGATCGTGCAAGACGTCACCGCCCTTCCCGCTTTTAACCCACATGGTGGGCCCATAACCCACAGTTCCACAGGATCGAAACCCGACTCTCCTGTGGAACCCTGTTTCTAAAGTTATTCCTCACGCTTGGCTTCGTGTGAAATTCACGAGCCACCTTCCCTGTGATCATCAATTCTGGTATTAAACACAATAATTATTTCCGTTGCTTTGAACCCCTTTCACGCCCCGTTTCAAGCATCGAACGATTGTCTATCTGCTTCAAACTTCTTATGGTACCTTCTTACTTTGCTCTCGATGTGTTTCATTTGTTCAACTCGAGAGATACTCTTATGATCATTCTTGGGATACCCCCCTCCCCAAATGATTTTCCCTTATAAGATTCAATGGTTGTAAAGTTGCCCCTTACCTATTTGTAAGTACGATGGAGTTCCCAAAGAAAGGACGAATACTTCATCATGATGACCTGAAACAGCGAAATGAAGACATCAATGTAATGGATCAACCTCTTCGAGAAGGACAACCAAGACCAAGAACACTCCCTAGAATTTCGTAACCCGAACCTTCCCCCCTTTACTTCCCTCTTAAATCTCAGGACGAGATTTCTTGAAGTGGAGGAGAATTGTGACGCCGGGATAATTAAGCTACAGTAATCCCACGTTAACGATGCCACGTCACCTCGGTTATTGTTGCTAATCTCGCATTAGTTCGGAACCGATTCAAATTCAAAATTTAAAATGAGGGAAACAATAAAAGTTTTCCATAGTCAAAACTAAAATGTTGTAAAGGTGTTAAATAAATCATGGATAACAGTGGTGGAGAAACCTAAATTTAATAAAATGTTTAAGTGCTCAAAATAATTAAAACATAGGTTTAAATATTAAAATAAATACCTTTTGAATTTTATAAATTATTAAAGTATTTTAATTTGGGTTGAGAATTAATGTGGCAGTAGTATATTTAAAAGTATTAACTTAGGTGCTAGTGATGATTTTCTTTTATATAAAACTAAAATAAAGAAAACTAAAAGTAAAACAGTAAAAAAACAAAACAAAACAAACAAAAGGAGAACAACCCCCCCTCCCCACATGGGCCAACCGACCCAGTCGGCCAACCCAACTGGCCTAGGCCGGCCCACCCCTGGCCTACACATGCCCCCACCCCAGGAACCCTAACCGCACACCCCACTCCCCCCACGATTCCTCCCCTCGCCTCTGCACCCGCCCCCGATCCAGATCAGGGCAGCGCCCCTGCGCTCGCCGCCGCTCGCCTTGCGCCCGCCCGATGCCGCCCGTCATCGCCCGGAGCCCGCGCCGCCGCCTGGACCTCGCTGCCTCGACCCCCGACGCCACTATCGCCTTCCACCTCGGCGGCGCCGTCGTCCCCGACTCCGCCTCAACCCCCGCTGCCACGTCCCTACGCCTCGCAGTGAGGCCCCGACCTCCATTCTTTCCTCTCCATCGTCGGCGCCGTCCGCGCGCACGCACGCGCGCTCACCGCCGAGCCCCGCCCGCTGCCTACAGCCACTACCTCCCCTGACCAGCGCTCGACGCGACCGGGTCGTGCCCTGGCCATGCTTGGCCCCTGCGCGCACGCACTCGCCGCCCGCGCGTGTCTGCGCGCCCGCCTCGCTCCCGCGTCCCCCTGCTCCGCGCTCACCTGCGGCTCGCCCCTCCCCTTGCGCACCGCACGCCCGGACCGACGTCGCCGCAGCCATCGGCCACCCTGCGCGCGGCCCCGCCTCGCCGGCGCCGCAGCTACCTCGTTCGCCCCGGCCTTCCTCACACGCGCGCGCCCGCAGCTGCGCGGCTCTACCGCAGCCACCGCCCTCGCCCGCCGCTCCCCTTCCCTCGGCGACCGCCCGACCTCGACGGCCTTATCCAGCACGGCCCCCTGGGCGTGTGCCCAATCGGGCCGCGCCCGAAAACGTCGCCCGCACCCGCTATGGCCCCTCTGGGCCACAGAAACGTGGGGCCCGCCCCTGTGAGACGAATTAAAAAAAGAATTAAGTAAATAAATAAATAAGATATTAATTAATTAATTAATTAACTTACTTAATCTTGATTAGATTAACCTAATTAATTAATTAACCTAACTAATATGTTAATTAAACGGACTATTTTAGTTAATTAGTTAACAGAGTATGACAGTGGGGCCCACCCCCTAATTAATACTAATTAGGTTAATTAAAATGTTTAATTAAAATGTGTCACTAACCAGTGGGACCCACTGGTCAGGTTGCCCAATCAACCCCTGTTGACTGCTGACGTCAGCATGACATCTTGCTGATGTCATAAATCCAAATTTCGAATTAAATAAAATAATTAATTAAATTCCAAAAATTAATAAAATCTTTAGAAAATCATATCTTTTAATTCGTAAGTCGGATTAAATTATTTTCAACATGAAAGTTGCTCAGAACGACGAGACGAATCCGGATATGCAGCCCGTTCGTCCGCCACGCATCCCTGGCATAGCGAACACGCAACTTTCCCCCTCCGGCTCCTTTGTCCAAAAACGCCAAACACCGGGAATACTTACCCGGATGTTTCCCCCTTCACCGGTACCACCTCGTACCGTGTTAGGGCACACCTAGCATCACGCTTTGTCATGTCATGCATCGTCGTGCAATTGTTTGCAATATATTATTGTTTTTTCCCCCTCTTCTCTCGCTAGACATTGAGACCGACGCCGCTACTACCCAGTACGACTACGGAGTTGACGACCCCTCTCTCTTGCCAGAGCAACCAGGCAATCCCCCCCCCCCTTGATCACCAGATATCGCCTACTCTCCTCTATACTGCTTGCATTAGAGTAGTGTAGCATGTTACTGCTTTCCGTTAATCCTATCCTGATGCATAGCCTGTCATTGTTGCTACAACTGTTGATAGCTTACCTGCAATCCTAAATGCTTAGTATAGGAAGCTAGTTTATCATCAGTGGCCACACATTCTTGTCAGTCTGCCATACTATACTACCGGGCCGTGATCACTTGGGAGTTGATCACGGGTATATACCTATACTTAATACATGATACATGTGATGACTAAAGTCGGGTTGGCTTGAGGAGTACCCGCGAGTGATTCACGGATAGGGGGCTGAAAGGACCTTTGTCCCGACGGCCCTTTGGGTGGATCTTTGTGGCGGAGCGACAGGGCAGGTTGACACCACCTAGGAGAGAGGTGGGTCTGGCCCTGGTCGGCGTTCGCGGTTATTTCAAAATAACACGTTTAACGAGATCTTGGTATTTGATCTGAGTCTGGCTACTGGCCTATACGCACTAACCATCTACGCGGGGACAGTTATGGGCACTCGACATCGTGGTATCAGCCGAAGCCTTCATGACGTCAGCAACTGAGCGACGCGCGCCAGATTGGACTGGAACGCCTGCTAGGCTAGGTCTGCTGCCGGCCACCCACACAACATGCAGGTGTGCTAAGGGCGATGGGCCCAGACCCCTGGGCGCTTAGGTTTAGACCGGCGTGCTGACCTCTCTGTTGGTCTAGGTGGGGCTGCGACGTGTTGATCTTCCGAGGCCGGGCATGACCTAGGAAAGTGTGTCCGGCCAAATGGGATCGAGCGTGTTGAGTTATGTGGTGCACCCCTTCAGGGAAGTTAAACTATTCAAATAGCCGTGATCTTTGGTAATAGGACGACTTGGAGTTGTACCTTGACCTTATGACAACTAGAACTGGATACTTAATAAAACACACCCTTCCAAGTGCCAGATACAACCGGTGGTCGCTCTCTCATAGGGCGACGAGGGGAGGATCATTGGTTAGGATTATGCTACACGATGCTACTTGGTGAACTCATCATCTACTCTCTTCTTCTGTTGCAAGATGGAGGTTACCAGAAGCGTAGTCTTCGAAAGGACTAGCTATCCCCCCTTATTCCGGCATTCTGCAGTTCAGTCCACATATGATACCCTTATTCCATTTGATACCAATGCATACATATGTAGTGTAGCTCCTTGCTTGCGAGTACTTTGGATGAGTACTCACGGTTTCTTTGCTCCCTCTTTTTCCCCTTTCTATACCCGATTGCTGCGACCAGACGATGGAGCCCAGGAGCCACACGCCACCGTCGATGACGACTACTACTACTCGGGAGGTGCCTACTACTACGTGCAGCCCGCTGACGATGACCAGGAGTAATTTAGGAGGATCCCAGGCAGGAGGCCTGCGCCTCTTTCGATCTGTATCCCGGTTTGTGCTAGCCATCTTAAGGCAAACTTATTTAACTTATGTCTGTACTCAGATATTGTTGCTTCCGCTCACTCGTCTATGATCGAGCTCTTGTATTCGAGCCCTCGAGGCCCCTGGCTTGTAATATGATGCTTGTATGACTTATTTTTATTTGTAGAGTTGTGTTGTGATATCTTCCCGTGAGTCCCTGATCTTGATCGTACATGTTTGCGTGTATGATTAGTGTACGATTGAATCGGGGGCGTCACAGCTAGCTGCGTCATACAACCGAAATTTATGTGACAAAGACGTGAGTGCCAAACCTCAGATTCGTTCACATTAGAATGAATTTGGTTCACGACTTTGTTACAGAAATCCTCCAGGGAAAGGCGGAACAAACCACCACAATCATATCCTTTTCCAACAAATAGTCCATACCGAGATACGACTACTTTGTTAGACTCAAATACTAACTTAAACCCTTCTTTACATAGAAGGGAGCCACTAATGAGATTCTTCTTTATGGCGGGGACATACTGCACGTGCTTCAGTTGCACGATCTTTCCCGAAGTAAACTTCAAATCTACCTTGCCAACACCATGAACAGAAGCATGCGAGCCATTCCCCCATCAGGACGGAACAATCTCGTGCGATCTGGTAGGAAGAAAACAAAGACACACCAGCACACACATGAATATTGGCCCCAGTGTCAATCCACCAATCGGTGGACTGACAAAATGAAAGTATGGTAAACAAATTACCATACCCAGATGCCGCATCATTGTTGCTCAGTGTGACATTCACAGACTTGGAGTCTTGTGCTGGCTTCTTGTACTTGTTTGGCCACTTGTTTGCCCAATGTTCATCTGAACCACAAGTAAAGTAGCCATCTCTCTTTTTGTCTTTCTTCTTACCCTTCTTCTTAAAGGCAGTATTCTGCTGGACAGAGTTCTTTCCCTTAACTTGGAAGTTCTTCTGCACCATATTGGCGCTAGAAGAACCCTCTGCCCATTTCACGTGTGAGTCCTTTGCTCTCGAGTTCTGCTCAACACTGAGATGACCAATGACATCCTCAACAGAGAATTCACGTCTCAAGTGCTTGAGAGAAGTAGCAAAGTTCCTCCAACTAGGAGGGAGTTTTGCAATAATGCAACCCGCGACAAACTTGTCCGGTAACTCACACTTCAGGAGCTCCAGCTCCTTAGCAATGCACTGTATCTCATGAGCCTGGTCCAATACAGAACGATTATCAACCATCCTGTAATCATGGAACTGCTCCATGGCATACAGGTCACTGCTAGCATCAGTTGCACCGAATTTGTCTTCGAGCGCATCCCACAAGTTTTTGGCAACGCCCATATGAATATAGGCGTCAACCAACTTGTCTCCAATCACACTCAGAACTGCTCCCAGAAAGATTGTGGTTGCCTCCCTAAATGCCTTCTCCTGTTCGGGAGCAATCGTTTTTGTGAGGGACACACCACCAACCCAGAACACGTTCATCGCTGTGAGCCACAAGGTGGTCCTAGTCTGCCAACGCTTAAAATGCGTCCCGCTAAAATTTTCCGGTTTCAGAGTAGCAGCAAAGCCTTGAATCGGAAAGTGCCTAAAATAAGGTTTTTGGATTGTTGGAAATATTAACACTTTTCCGATTAGACTTATCCACAAGTAAACAGTAAGCATGGCATAAAAGGTATGCATCTCATAGCAATACCTAAGCATACTAGCACATACAGAACATAGAATCGAACCTTCTATGAGTAGCACATATACGGCTAGCATAAGTACTAGTAAACGAGGGATGAACAGATCATACCCTCCGATGCCAGGCCAACGCGGCGGCTGCATCAGCAGCCTCGGCGTCGTCGTCCATGGCGCTGATGCAGAGGAAGTAGTGGAAGCAGAGGCGAACAGAGTTGGGGACGGATCGGGAGCAGTCGCGTCAAGACGCTCCCCAAAAACCTTATTGCCGTTCTCCCGGGCAGGATCTCGAACGACAGGGTTCCGGAGGCACCTGCTCTCCCGACCAGCCATGCACACAGTCGTCGGGATGGGATTGCCGTAGGCAGCACAAAGTAAGGAACAGTAGATGACGGCTAGGTCACGCGAGAGGGAGTGAGTGAACCGAACTTGGTTACTTCACTGGCCAGAGCCTTCTTATATAGTTCGTAAGGAAAAAAGTCGTGGGCCTTGCCGAGGCCCACGACTGAGTCGGCCCACTCCCGGGAAGGGAGTCGTTGTTCCCGGCAAGGGTCGCACTCCCGGCAATGGAGTCGACGAATACGCGGGTCCCGGCAAGGGTCACACCCCCGGCAAGGGAGTCGACGAATCCCGGCAACGCAAGTCATCGCATAGTCCAACGTCTTGGACAGTGGCCCACATGTTAGCGACTCGTTAATTAATTCCTAGTTAATTAGTTCATTCCTGAGCGGCAAAAATAAGCTTTGTCTCAGCTCATTCCTGCAACCCACAGCGCGCGCGTGTCGTGACGAGGCGAGGCGTGGCGAGGCGGGCGGCGGAGGAGGAGGAGCGCGCGCGTACCACTCCTCTTCCCAAACTCCCAATGGCAAGTGGTAGAGCAGCCCTTATAAAGGGGTCTCAACTCTCCTCAACTAGCAAGGTGGGACTAAACTTCCCACCACCTGCATCTCACACATGGGCCTCAAGATTAACCAAGGATTAGTGTCTTATATGGGCCTAAGCCCATTCTGTTGGGGAACGTAGCAGAATTTTTAAAATTTTCTACGCATCACCAAGATCAATCTACGGAGTCATCTAGCAACGAGGGAGAGGAGTGCATCCACATACCCTTGTAGATCGCGAGCGGAAGTGTTCAAGAGAACGGGGTTGATGGAGTCGTACTCGTCGTGATCCAAATCACCGATGACCAAGCGTCGAACGGACGGCACCTCCGCGTTCAACACACGTACGGTTGGGAAGACGTCTCCTCCTTCTTGATCCAGCAAGGGAAGGAGAGGTTGATGGAGATCCAGCAGCACGACAGCGTGGTGGTGGAAGCAGCGGTGGTCTCGGCAGGGCTTCGCCAAGCTCCAACGAGAGAGAGAGAGAGAGAGAGAGAGGTGTTACGAGGGGAGAGGGAGGCGCCAGGGAGTTGGGTGCGGTTGCCCTCCCTCCCCCCCCACTATATATAGGGCCCCTAGGGGAGCGCCGTCCCTAGGAGATCCAATCTCCAAGGGGGGGCGGCGGCCAAGGGGGACTTGCCCCCCAAGTCAGGTGGGGCGCCCCCCACCCCTAGGGTTTCCCACCGTAGGCGCAGGGGGAGGCCCATGGGGGCGCACCAGCCCACCAGGGGCTGGTTCCCCTTCCACTTCAGCCCATGGGGCCCTCCGGGATAGGTGGCCCCACCCGGTGGACCCCCGGGACCCTTCCGGTGGTCCCGGTACAATACCGATTACCCCCGAAACTTTCTCGATGGCCGAAACTGGACTTCCTATATATAAATCTTCACCTTCGGACCATTCCGGAACTCCTCGTGACATCCGGGATCTCATCTGAGACTCCAAACAACTTTCGGGTTACCGCATACTAATATCTCTACAACCCCAGCGTCATCGCACCTTAAGTGTGTAGACCCTAGAGTTCGGGAGACACGCAGACATGACCGAGACGACTCTCCGGTCAATAACCAACAGCTGGATTTGGATACCCATGTTGGCTCCCACATGTTCCACGATGATCTCATCGGATGAACCACGATGTCGAGGATTCAATCAATCCCGTATTCAAATTCCCTTTGTCAATCGGTATGTTACTTGCCCGAGATTCGATCGTCGGTATCCCAATACCTCGTTCAATCTCGTTACCGGCACGTCACTTTACTCGTACCGTAATGCATGATCCCATGACCAAACACTTGGTCACATTGAGCTCATTATGATGATGCATTACCGAGTGGGCCCAGAGATACCTCTCCGTCATACGGAGTGACAAATCCCAGTCTCGATCCGTGTCAACCCAACAGATACTTTCGGGGATACCTGTAGTATACCTTTATAGTCACCCAGTTACGTTGTGACGTTTGGTACACCCAAAGCACTCCTACGGCATCCGGGAGTTACACGATCTCATGGTCTAAGGAAATGATACTTGACATTGGAAAAGCTCTAGCAAACGAACTACACGATCTTGTGCTATGCTTAGGATTGGGTCTTGTCCATCACATCATTCTCCTAATGATGTGATCCCGTTATCAATGACATCCAATGTCCATAGTCAGGAAACCATGACTAGCTGTTGATCAACGAGCTAGTCAACTAGAGGCTCACTAGGGACATGTTATGGTTTATGTATTCACACATGTATTATGATTTCCGGATAACACAATTATAGCATGAATAATAGACAATAACATGAAGAAGGAAATATAATAATCATTTTATTATTGCCTCTAGGGCATATTTCTAACACATTCATAATCCAACAATCCCCCACCAGATCTCGAGGCACATAAGTTTGTAAAGTATTCCAAACAATGTTTGATATACCAGAATTTTCAGTGGAGACTGTTAAGTTGAACTTCCACCTAGAGCAATAGGATTAGACTTCTTCACAACTAAACAATGGACTATGCCTTGAATTGTTAGTTTGGCGTGCATAAGTTTCGCCTATTGTCAGCTGATACATGGCTGCCAAAGGCTAAACCCCATGGGTGGAGCTTATTAGTCATACTCCGTACCTTCTCATGAGCTTAATAGAGATTACCCAATCTCATAGACTGTGACCAACAGTCGGGCTCACATAGGTGTGTTCCTCCAAAGAATGCTCTGTAGGTTAGCATCTTGCTTACACAAGCTTTGGAACACATTAAGACAAAAATCAGCCTACCTTACAGAATTGAGAGTATTGTGCATCTCCAACGGAGTGGGTTAATTAAGGATACTCTCCTCAGTTGACCGCTGGATTGTTTTCTCAGGTCCTAATTCACGGGATCTCCGATCACATAGGTTGGGTTACCCCCATGGCAACTTACGTAGGTCTCATACCCATCTTCCTCGATGCATTTTCTATCACAATCCGTGATAGCCCTTTCGTAAAAGGGTCTGCCAAATTCTTAGCCGTCTGGATGTAATCCAACGCTATTACTCCGGAGTTTCTTGATTTTCTAACAGATTTCAATCTTCTTCTTATGTGCTTTGTGGATTTCATGTTGTCCTTTGAACTCTTAGCCTTGGCAATCACTGTTTGATTGTCACAGTTCATAAGGACAGCCGGCACTGGTTTATCAACCACTGGCAAATCCATCAAAAGCTCTCGAAGCCATTCTGCTTCGACGCATGATGTGTCTAATGCTGTGAGTTCTGCTTCCATAGTCGATCTGGTTAAGATCGTCTACTTGCAAGACTTCCAGGAAATAGCACCACCACCAAGTGTGAAGACATGTCCACTTGTGGCTTTCATCTCATCAGCATCAGATATCCAATTCGAATCACTATACCCCTCAAGTACCATCAGGTACCCAGAATAGTGAATTCCATAGTTCGTAGTACCTTGCAGATAACGTATCACTCGCTCAACAGCATGCCAGTGAACATCTCCCGGATTGGAAACAAACCGACTCAGTTTGCACATAGCAAATGAGATGTCAGGACGAGTAGCACATGCTAGGTACATCAGTGAACCAACCACTTGACAACATCTCAATTGATCTACAGCTGTGCCTTTGAACTTTCGAATCCGCACGCTAGGATCATATGGTGTTGCAGAAGGTTTGCAGTCCGAATATCCAAAACGGCTCAAAATCTTCTCAACATAGTGGGATTGCAAAAGTGTAATTCCACCCTTAGAATTTCTCAGTAGTTTGATGTTCAGGATAACATCAGCCACACCCAGGTCCTTCATCTCAAAGTTGTGAGATAGAAAAGACTTGACCTCCTCAATGACCTTGAGGTGGGTCCCAAATATCAGTATGTCATCGACATACAGACACAGTATAACTCCTTCGCCCCCACCATAGCGATACTATACACATTTGTCAGCTTCGTTCACAACAAAGCCAGCAGATGTCAGAGTAGTGTTGAACTTCTCATGCCATTGCTTAGGCGCTTGTTTCAGGCCATACAAAGATTTCACTAGCTTACACACCTTTCCTTCCTGACCATTTACTACAAAGCCATCAGGCTGTTGCATGTAAATTTCCTCGTCTAGCTCTCCGTTAAGGAAAGTCGTCTTAACGTCCATCTGATGAACGAGAAGACCATGCGAGGCAGCCAACGCGAGTAACACTCGAATGGTTGTTAGTCTAGCCACAGGTGAATAACTGTCAAAGAAATCCTCTTCTTCTTTCTCGGTATAACCCTTGGCCACAAGCCTAGCCTTGTACTTCTCAACAGTACCATCGGGCCTAAGCTTCCTTTTAAACACCCACTTACATCCTAATGGTCGACAACCATAAGGACGATCAGCGATCTCCCATGTCCTGTTAGCCAAGATGGAATCCATCTCACTACGGACCACATCCTTCGAGTAGTCAGCATCCGGAGATGCATAAGCTTCTGAAATGGAGCTGGAAGTATCATCATCCACGAGGTACACGAGGAAATCATCACCAAAGGAATTTGCAGTCCTCTGTCTCTTGCTCCTAACAGGAGCTTCCTCGTCATCCTCCGTGGAACTCTAATCAGTTTTATGTTCATAATATTCCAACGGAATAGCAGGTTCAGGAGTCTCATCAGATTCCAGTCTAGAATTGCTTTGCATATCTCTCATGGGGAAAATATCCTCAAAGAATGTAGCATCCCTAGACTCTATAATTGTACCGACCTTCTGGTCAGGTACCTCAGATTTCACTACTAGAAATCTATAGCCAACGCTATGCTTGGCATAGCCAAGAAAAACACAGTCCACGGTCTTTGGTCCCAACTTGCGCTTTTTGATTATCGGCACGTTGACTTTCGCCAAACAGCCCCAAGTGCGCAAGTAAGAGAGTGTAGTCTTTTCTTTTCCCATTGCTCATAGGGATTTGTCTCATTATCCTTTATGCGAACTTTATTCAGGACATGACAAGATGTCAATACAACCTCCCCCCACCATGCCTTGGATAAACCCGATGTATCTAACATGGCGTTAACCAAATCAGTTAGAGTACGGTTTTTCCGTTCGGCAACCCCGTTTGACTGGGGTGAGTAGGGAGGCGTCCTCTCATGAATAATACCATGTTCCGCACAGAATAAATCGAACTCATTAGAAAAGTACTCTCCACCATGATCAGACCGGACTCGTTTTATTTTCTTCTCAAGTTGGTTCTCAACTTCAGCTTTATAGACTTTAAAGTAGTGTAGAGCCTCATCCTTAATATTTAACAAATACACATAGCAGAATCTAGTGGAATCATCAATCAGAGTCATGAAGTATTTCTTTCCACCTTTAGTCAACACACCATTCATCTCACAGAGATCTGAATGTATGAGCTCTAGAGGTGCCACGTGTCTCTCCTTCGCAGGCTTGTGAGGCTTACGAGGTTGCTTAGCTTGCACACACGCATGGCACTTAGAGCCTTTGGCTAAAGTGAAACTCGGGATTAAATCCATCTTAACTAGTCGCATCATACAACCGAAATTTATGTGACAAAGACGTGAGTGCCAAACCTCAGATTCGTTCACATTAGAATGAATTTGGTTCACGACTTTATTACAGAAATCCTGCAGGGAAAGGCGGAACAAACCACCACAATCATATCCTTTTCCAACAAATAGTCCATACCGAGATACGACTACTTTGTTAGACTCAAATACTAACTTAAACCCTTCTTTACATAGAAGGGAGCCACTAACGAGATTCTTCTTTATTACAGGGACATGCTGCACGTGCTTCAGTTGCACGATCTTTCACGAAGTGAACTTTAGATCTACCGTGCCAACACCATGAACAGAAGCATGCGAGCCATTTCCCATCAGGACGGAACAATCTCGTGCGACCTGGTAGGAAGAAAACAAAGACACATCAGCACACACATGAATATTGGCCCCAGTGTCAATCCACCAATCGGTGGACTGACAAACTGAAAGTATGGTAAACAGATTACCATACCCAGATGCCGCATAATTGTTGCTCAGAGTGACATTCACAGACTTCTGCACCATATTAAAGGTAGTATTCTGCTGGACAGAGTTCTTTCCCTTGAACTTGTGGAAGTTCTTCTGCACCATATTGGCGCTAGAAGAACCCTCTGCCCATTTCACGTGTGAGTCCTTTGCTCTCGAGTTCTGCTCAACACTGAGATGACCAATGACATCCTCAACAGAGAATTCACGTCTCAAGTGCTTGAGAGAAGTAGCAAAGTTCTCCAACTAAGAGGGAGTTTTGCAATAATGCAACCCCCAACAAACTTGTCCGGTAATTCACACTTCAGGAGCTCCAGCTCCTTAGCAATGCATTGTATCTCATGAGCCTAGTACAATACAGAACGGTTATCGACCATCCTGTAATCATGGAACTGCTCCATGGCATACAGCTCACTGCCAGCATCAGTTGCGCCGAATTTGACTTCGAGCGCATCCCACAAGTTTTTGGCAACGCCCATATGAATATAGGCGTCAACCAACTTGTCTCCAATCACACTCAGAACTGCTACCAGAAAGATTGTGGTTGCCTCCCTAAACGCCTTCTCCTGTTCGGGAGCAATCGTTTCTGTGAGGGACACACCACCAACCCAGAACACGTTCATCGCTGTGAGCCACAAGGTGGTCCTAGTCTGCCAACGCTTAAAATGCATCCCGGTAAACTTTTCCGGTTTCAGAGTAGCAGCAAAGCCTTGACTCGAAAAGTGTCTAAAATAAGGTTTTTGGATTGTTGGAAATATTAGCACTTTTCCGATTAGACTTATACACGAGTAAACAGTAAGCATGGCATAAAAGGTATGCATCTCATAGCAATACCTAAGCATACTAGCACGTACAGAACATAGAATCGAACCTTCTATGAGCAGCACATATACGGCTAGCATAAGTACTAGTAAACGAGGGATGAACAGATCATACCCTCCGGTTGGCCAGGCCAACGCGGAGGCTGCAGCAGCAGCCTCGGCGTCGTCCGTGGCCTTCTTCTTAGGGTGGCGTCGTCGGCCATGGTGTCGATGCAGAGTAAGTAGTGGAAGCAGAGGCGAATAGAGTTGGGGACGGATCGCGAGCAGTCGCGTCGAGACGCTCCCCAAAAACCTTATTGCCGTTCTCCCGGGCAGGATCTCGAACGACAGTGACGGCTAGGTCAGGCGAGAGGGAGTGAGTGAACCGAACTAGGTTACTTCACTGGCCAGAGCCTTCTTATATAGTCCCCAAGGAAGAAAGTCGTGGGCCTTGCCGAGGCCCACGACAGAGTCGGCCCACTCCCGGCAAGGGAGTCGTTGTTCCCGGCAAGGGTCGCACTCCCGGCAAGGGAGTTCGGCTCGGCTCATTCCCGCAACTCGTGACGCGAGCGTGGCGTGGCGTGGCGAGGCGTAGCGAGGTGGGCGACGGAGGAGGAGAGTGCGTGTACCACTCCTTTTCCCAAGCTCTCAATGGCAAGTGGTAGAACAGCCCTTATAAATGGGTCTCAACTCTCCTCACGCATGGGTCTCAAGATTAACCAGGGATTAGTGTCTTATATGGGACTAAGCCCATTCATAATCTAACAGTTTCGTGGGTTTCTTAATATATGAAAATCTCTAAATCATCCTTCTTCACAGAAAGAGGAAAATAGGCAGGCAGGAAGGAATTTGCGCGTATACCTGGACGGGCGTATTGCGCTCTGGGGTTAACGCCCCCGGCCGTAGCCCAGTCGGACATTGCCCAGCTTTTTTAACTAGGCTGCATGCCCATGCCAGCTCCCTTTTTTCCCTTTTTTGAAAAAAAGGACTCACACCCCTTCGATTACGAAAACCAACACGTTCTTGAGCTACAGGACACCGATTGAAAAAAAAAAAACCAAACCCCCACACCCATCTACCAGTTCTGCAAAGCTAAACATTCAATCCAACCACGTTATTACAGTAATCCAGGATCCAAAACCAAACTACGCAAAAGAGAGGGCGAATGAAAGCAAAGAAACGACAAGCAACGTAGTTCAGTTGTCCTTCAGGAAAGAGCTCTCCTTCATTTCAGGCACAACACATTTATTCCCCACCCTTAAGAGGCCGCGTAGAAGCTCCCTTTTTTTTTCACATCCCTGTTATTGGTTTTTCTTGTTTGTGGGAATTTGAATGCAAATTTGGCATTACGGTTTGAGGAATCGGTAGTTTTCCCATACCTCCACTGCATTTCCATCACATCAGACGATCACTGATGCCGACACAGTCATCTCTTTCTAATAGAAGCTCTTCAGGCCCCGTCTTTTCAGACGGTCAACCACTTCACAGATTAAACTACTCTCAAGCTCCAAGTTAAAATGTCAACGATATACGCTAGCTGCCTCGCCCTCGGGATCAAAGTTCAGGGCTTCGGGCCCCCTTTTTTCTGCACCTGCGCATTTTTTTTTGAGAGGACGTTGACTCTCTTTCCAATAGAAAGATTGGTTTGGACGTTGACCCTGCTGGCTTGGCTGGAAAACAAAGCAAGCAAAGCACGCGCACACCTTTTCTATCGACTGCGCATAGAGTAATTTGCAAGCAACAGGGGTTTGACATCCCTCCCAGACTTACTGTTGAGATCACCTTTGAAAACGATCAGAATAAGCACGGAACAATTCTTCTTCTGGAGGTTCGATGTATGGAACCCGAAATGAATTACGTAGCTGAAAGCTCTCTCCACGCAGGGAATTAGTAGTTGCTGTATGTTGCACCCAACGCAATGTCACTTCATGTAAAAGTGGGCCGCTTCATCTAACCCAAACTTATCCCCTTTTAGCGCAGCTGGCTCGTACAAATGGAGTTCGTGTCCATCGCTACCGTATCTGCCGAAGATCGTCTTGACCGTTGGCCGCTCGTCAACTTCACCAGTTCGGTTCGTGCAACCTCGCCCTCACACCCACCGGCGTTCAACAAGGTCAAAGGGCCGACACCTGCTACTGCTAGAGTTGGCAACTTTTCCGATGAAAAGCAAGTCACCTCGCCTTTTGGCTTGACCTCAACTTTACTAAGCATTAACAAATGGAACTTGAGTTAAATAATGGCAGTACTTAGAGCATGGCTAATAATAAAGCCTGTTGCTGGCTATATACTAATGCCATGTCACGTATAGCCTTTGTAAAAGTACACTCATATAATAAGCCAGCTATTAGGTTGGCTATAGTATTTAATATATGCATGTGAAGACACACACTTGATTGGGAGGAAAGAAGGCTGCACTTGTTCACACGCTGCATGCAAGCACTTTTTCTAGTAACCTGTGCTAGCGCCCGGCGACTGATCAAGCGCCCGCTGCGCTCTCTCTCCTTCTTTCTCACCCTTCCAGCTAGGATTTCAATGACTTGGCATGTGTTATAGCCAGCTGACTAGGCTTATTATACTTGCTCTTAGCGGCCGGCAGTCGGCACTAGGAGTTGTGAATTAATTAGTGATAATTTGCTTGCGCAATCTTTAGCTTTTTTACGGGGAATATACAATCATTACAAGCTGACGGAGGGGGTTAGGTACTACTGTACCATGAGACTAGTCACACTGAGAGTAATATTACTAGTAACACCATATTTTTTAAGGCTGGTCACAATGGGTAAGAACATAAGCTAGTAACTTACACACTTCCCTAAACTATGTTACTACCTTCATAGTGGATAGGAACATTTATGTAGTGTCATGTAACGATGTATTTATTAGGTTATAGACTCATTGTTTCTTGGAGTGTGTGATGTTCCGGTAACTTAGCTAGTTACCACAAGTACATCTCTCTTCATTAAATATGTGCCACATAAGCAAAATTGTATTGGAGTGTGTGATGTTACTCCTAAGGCTGGTCGTAATGGTAGTATCATAGCTAGTATCATGTATGCCAACTAGACAATTTTAATGAGATGGCATAGTATTAATTGAAGAAAGAGATGGTGTAGTATCATATCATGATACCGTATCATAATAAATGCAATGCTACTTTGTGTCATGCATGGCAATAAATAAAGTACTACATGATACTAATATATGATATTATGCATTAGAGAGGTAGTATCATACACTAGTATCATATGCATGATACTAGTATATGATACTCCCCATTACAACCAGCCTAAGTTCCTCCCCATTGTGACCAGCCTAAGATAATTTTGCTTATGTGGCACATATTTAATGATGAGAAAGGTGATGATGATAACTTAGCTAGTTACTGTAACATCACACGTACCAAGATAATATGAGTCTATAGACTAATAAATGAATCATAACATGACAAGACACATATGTTACTACCCACTGTGAAGATAGTAATATAGCCTAGTAAAATGTGATGTTACTACTCTAAGTTACTTCTTATTGTGACTAGGCTGAAGGCTGACTTGTGTGCATCTCTTGGCGGTCGGCAATGGAAACAGAGCATTTATTTAATTTGAAGGAAGAGCCGAACTCCGCATTGTGAGCAGTCTAATCTGTTTATGCAATCATTGGTTGACGACAGGGTTAAGTTAAATTAAAATAGTACTACCCACACAAAAAATTAAAATATTACAACTACTACAGTGAAGGCTGACTTGTGTGGCTGTGTGACTTGGGGTGCACATTTCATTCGGACGCTGAGTTCATGCATGTGCACCAGCCGTCGGAAGAACGCCGCCGCTCCTTTTCGCGTCGTCTGTCTGTCAGCCAGATCTGACGCGTCTACGTTTTGTTTCTGCGGACGACTGGCACAACAGCAGAACAGCCCACGGTGAAATAATTTCGCGCCATAATAGCTCGACCCGTGCGGTGTGTGCCGCTTTCTTCTTCAGGTGGAGAAAAATGGACGGCCAAGCGTTGCATGCATGCAGCTTAGCTTACTTGGCTGGGCGGTGAAGTGTAGTGGAATCAAGCAAATCCAGCGAGGAGCGAGCGTCGACGTGCTCCTCCGCTCTGCTCACGCTGGCCAAGGAAGCAAAGCAAAAGCAACGCATCCGGCTCACGCGACGATCTGCGTACCAGCGTTTTTGTCCTTTCGGTTTCGCCGGCCCCGCGCCGCAACCAAAGAGTACGCACGCTCGTCCACCACGTACGCTTTCGGTCGCCTCGCCGCCGGGCGGCATCCATCGGCATGGGCCAGCAGCATCGCCATCGCCGGCAGTCCCACACACACACACACTCCCGTCCATGCCTTCCAACAACGAACGCCACTTGTCCCCGGGCTCGACGTGGCCGGATCGATTTCGCGGCCATGCATACTTGCACGCGAGCTGAACGGGACAGCGGCCGGCGTCGAGGACGTCGCGTGTGCGCGCGGCGGCCAGTGAACGTGCCTGCATATGCACGGGCATGTGGATCGAAATATTCCCTGTCATTCCTATTCCTTTGTGTCAGTGTGTGGAGGGTAGACGCGCGCGAGATATTTTTGCTCGGAATTTTCTCTCCGGCCGAGGAGACGCCCACGTCGAGGCCTTCCGTCGTGAGCTAGCTTTCCCGGTGAAAGGCAAGGTTTCGTGAAGCGTAACCAGCTGTGAGATTCGAGTTCAGGAACTATTGTTGCTGCTGCCTCCAGTAGTATTTTTTGTTCTATACTAGATGGATGTTGGAGGCAGACGCGCACTAAACAGTCCGATGGCGCAGCACCATATAAAGTACTCCCTCCATTTCATAATATAAGACATTTTTTCACACTAACATTATAGGACGGAGGGAGTAGTAAGTGGAGAGGAGACCCAACTGGCCAACTCCGTTCCGTTCAGGTGCAGCCGCTGACCTCGAGCCCGGATTGTGTCCGTTTACACCAGACTAGACTCTGGCAACCCAGCTGCACACTGCTCCGATTCACACAGCTCGTCTCGCTATGAGCGACCAAGACTTTGAAAAGTAGAGCAGATAACTTAATTTTCAAGCCCGTTTGTACCTTCCAAGAATCATCGGCTGAGCTTGGGCAAATCCCATAACACTCGTGCCATTACAGGACGACCCGGATTTGACACGGTTTTCGCCTTTTCCGACTCCAAAACGAGATTAATTTACGCGCGCAAGAATAGACGGAGCGCTAAGCTTGGTCAAGCCCCGTCCGCGCGTCCCCACTCACATGCTCGTCCATTCATGGCCGCAGGAGGACGCCGCCGCCGCGAGCGCGTGCCGATACGCGAAGCAGCTTGCTTCCCACGCCTTTTCGCTTCTGGATTTCCTTTCCTAATCCCAGCACACGCCACATGTTCTTCTCCAAGTACAAAGCCTTCATTTCTTCCCCTCCCACCCCATCAATCAACCTATATATACGCACAACCGCCAAAAAAAGGAACTCATCAACAATTCATTCAGCTTGGGCACCAGCAAGCTCCACAACAGAGTACCAACAGAATCCACAGCAATCCCGATTCCCAACACAGATTACACAAGAGAAGGCGACGATGGCCGTGAGCAAGCAATGGACGCGGGTGCGCACGCTCGGCCGCGGCGCCTCGGGGGCAGAGGTGTTCCTCGCCGCGGACGACGTGTCAGGCGAGCTGTTCGCCGTCAAGTCCGCGACGGCGGCGTTCGCCTCGGCTCTTAAGAGGGAGGAGTGCCTCATGTCCGGCCTGTGCTCCCCGCGCCTCGTCTCCTGCATCGGCGGCCGCAGCGCCCGCGACGGCTCCTACCAGCTCTTCCTCGAGTTCGCCCCCGGCGGTTCTCTTGCGGACCGGGTGGCCAGCAACGGGGCCCTCGACGAGCGTGCCGTCCGCGGCTACGCGGCCGACGTGGCGGCCGGGCTCGCGTACCTCCACGCCACCGGGATGGTGCACGGGGACGTCAAGGCGCGCAACGTCGTGATCGGCGCCGACGGCCGCGCCAAGCTCGCCGATTTCGGGTGCGCGAGGGAGGCACAACGCGGGCCGATCATCGGCGGCACGCCGGCGTTCATGGCGCCGGAGGTGGCGCGCGGCGAGGAGCAAGGCCCCGCGGCCGACGTATGGGCGCTCGGCTGCATGGTTGTCGAGATGGCCACTGGACGCGCGCCCTGGAGCGGCATGGACGGCAACGCGCTCGCGGCGCTGCACCGGATCGGCTACACGGAGGCCGCTCCCGAGGTGCCCGAGTGGATGTCCGCTGAGGCCAAGGACTTCCTGCGCGGGTGCTTGGTCAGGCAGGCCAGCGAGCGGTGCACGGCGGCGCAGCTCCTGGACCACCCGTTCTTGGCCTCCGCCGCCGTCGTCGACGCGAAGCCGCAAGCCGTGGAGAGCAAAAGCAAATGTGTGTCGCCGAAGAGCACGCTGGACGCGGCGTTATGGGAGTCTGAGTCAGACACCGAAGAGGCGGCGGAGCACGAGAGCACGGCCGAGAGGAGGATGCGGGCATTGGCCTGCCCTGCATCGGCGCTCCCGGACTGGGACTCGGACGAGGGATGGATCGATGTGCTCTCCGGGCCATCGGAAGCAGTTCCGGTGCCGGCCGAGGAGACGGCTGAACTGGACGACGCGATCACACCATGTGGAGAAGAGTCCGGCGTTCTCGACGCCATACTCGTGCAGTATAGCAGCTTCGTCAACGCGGGAGAGGGCTACGATGATTCAGTCCACCAAAGTTGTAGTACCAGGCATCAATGTTTGCAAGATTTAGTTTCTCACGGGCTATCATGTTCTACTACTAAATTGTTGTTTTGCAACAAAAATACTAATGCAATTGATTTCGTTCCTGCACATGCTTGCACTGCTCCTCTTTTTCACCGATCATACTCCCTTATTACGACACGTTTGACGCAAATTCGGTGGAAATCCAGCGTAAATTCGCAGCTTGGCCGCCACGCCTCACACCGCAGAAAGGCTCGAGTCGACACGGAAAGGATGCTCCACAGAAAGTACCGCCGCCGCACAGTCAAATATCTCATGTCAAGCAGAGTCGACGGCCGACGAGCGAAAGCGACACCTTTTCGACAAGCGAGAGATTGCTTCTCCAGGTGGAGATCCATCCAGCGAGGAGCACCCGGCCTCCTCCGCCGACCGCCGGTGTCCTCTCGCCGCGCACTCGCCGACTCGTCGTGCGCTTGCGCTTCTGGGTCGAGTGTCGGCGCAGTCGACACGTACCGCGCGCACCACGCTCCGCGATGCATGTTTCTAGACTGACGATGACAACTGCTGGTAGGCTCGTGTGTCTCTTCAGTTAGGTCCACACGGCACACGGTGCACAAGGCCAAACCCTTTTTTTTTCGGGTACACAAGGCCAAACACTTTTTTTGCGGGGCAAAAGGCCAAACACCATGTCAAAGAGCTACTGATCTGATCGTCATATCGCGTGCGTTGTAAGCTTACACAAGTCACCACACACATCTAAAAATGCATGGGTTGCACCTCTGGAAAGAAGGCAAAATGCTTAACAAATCACATGAAGGACTCACAAGCATAGCATGCACACAATAATCATGGCAAAAATGACAAAAATCTAAGATGAACTAGCAGGTCTGACAATATCTCACGAAGGCCCCTTCTAGCAGCATTTCGGGCATCAAGATAAACTCAAATGAAAATGATGCAATGCAATAAATGATGTACTCGTCGAGACGGACATTTTGATATACTATATGTCCAAAACGAAGCTACGGATGCGGAGATATGGCAGGTCAAAGTATGCACAAAATTTAAAGGGAGAGGGAAAAAGTCAACCCTAGGGTTCCAGATCCAGATGGCCGGAGAACGTTCTTCGAGGTTGGCCGGCCGGCAATGGCTGCGGTGGTGGCCGGAGAAGGGGGGCTTCGCCGGGGAAGGAGAGGAGGGAGCCGGAGAAGGAGAGGCCGGGCGGCGCCGGTGGCGGCAAGCTCCGGCTCGGCGGCGAGGTCGGGGCGGCCCGCAGCGGCGGTGGCTAAGCCCGGCGCGGCGGCGGCGGTGCCGGCCGGCGAGGGGAGCGGCGGCGCGGCGGATCGGCGTCGGAGGAGAAGAAGCGGAGCGGCGGCGCGGATCTGGCCCATGGGGGTGAGGGGCGGGCCTCCCGCGGGCCGGCGGGCTTTGGCGGCGGCGGCGGCGGACGACGCGCGCCACGTGGCGGTTTGCGGCCGGCTTTGTCCGGCCGGGTCGGACAATGTCCGGCGCGGCGCGGGGACGAAAAATTAGGGTTTCGTGGGGGGAAGAGATCCGAAAATCGGGGGACCTATTTATAGGCATAAATGGAGCTAGGAGAGTCCAAATGAGGTGTGGTTTCGGCCACGCGATCGTGATCGAACGCTCTAGGACATGGAGCAGAGTTTGGTGGATTTTTGGGCCAAATTGGAGGGGTGTTGGGCTGCAACACACACGAGGCCTTTTTGGTCCCTCAGTTAACCGTTGGAGTATCAAACGAAGTCCAAATGATACGAAACTTGATAGACGGTCTGCCGGTAGTAAACCAAGGCCGCTTGGCAAGTCTCGGTCCAATCCGGAAATGTTTAATCCCCACACACGGAAGAAAGTTAGAAATGACCACCGGAGGAGAACGAAGTGCCGGAATGCAAAACGGACAACGGAAAAAAATGCTCGAATGCATGAGATGAACACGTATGCAAATGCAATGCACATGATGACATGATATGAGATGCATGAAAACGAAAACAACACACGGAGACAAAGACCCGAACCCGAGAAATAAATATAACTTAACGCCGGAAACGGCAAGAGTTGGAGTACAAATTGGGAAAGTTATATCTGGGGCGTTACAACACTCCACCACTACGAAAAGATCTCGTCCCGAGATCTAGGACTGAAAGAACTCCGGGTACTCAGAACGGAGGTGATCCTCGCGTTCCCAGGTAGCTTCACGGTCGGAATGGTGTGACCACTTGACTTTGAGAAATTTGATTGACTTGTTGTGAGTCCTGCGTTCAGTCTCTTCAAGGACTGCCACTGGGTGCTCACGATAGGAGAGGTCTTCTTGGATCTCAATGTCCTCAAAGTTGACGGTGCGGTCAGGCGTCTTGAAGCACTTTCGGAGCTGAGAGACATGGAACACATCATGAACGTTCGCAAAGTTTGACGGAAGCTCGAGTTGATAGGTTAGGTCGCCTCTCTTGCTGACAATCTTGAAAGGTCCGACGTATCTAGGGGCAAGCTTCCCATAGATACCGAAGCGACGAGTCCCTTTCATAGGAGAGACGCGGAGGTAAACATGATCTCCGATCTTGAAAGCCAAATCACGGTGCTTACTATCATAGTAGCTCTTCTGGTGGGATTGGGCTGCTTTGAGGTTATCACGAATGACCTTGCACATTTCTTCTGCCTCTGTGATTAAGTCATTACCCAGCAACTGACATTCACCGGTTTCAGACCAGTTGAGAGGGGTACGACATTTTCTACCATATAGAATTTCAAATGGGGCCTTGCCTGAACTTGCTTGAAAACTGTTGTTGTATGAGAATTCAGTATAAGGAAGCCAATCCTCCCACTTCATGCCGAAGGAGATCACACAAGCCCTGAGCATATCTTCAAGAATCTGGTTTACACGCTCGACTTGACCGCTTGTTTGAGGATGGAAAGCAGTGCTGAAGCGGATGTTGGTGCCCATGGCCTTCTGAAAAGAATCCCAAAACTTGGAGGTAAAGATGCTGCCACGGTCTGAAGATATCACTTGAGGAATACTGTGCAGAGAGACAATTCGAGAGGTATAGAGTTCCGCCAATTGAGCTGCAGTGATCGACTCTTTGATAGGCAGAAAGTGAGCCACTTTGGTGAGCTTGTCGATGACAACAAATATAGCATCATTGCCACACTTGGACTTTGCAAACCCAGTCACGAAGTCCATTTCAATATGGTCAAACTTCCATTGTGGAATGGCAAGAGGTTGGAGGAGACCTGCTGGCCTTTGGTGTTCTGCCTTCACTCTTCTGCAGACATCACATTCATTCACGAATTGAGCGGTCTCGCGCTTTATTCGAGTCCACCAATAAGCTTGCTTGAGATCCTGATACATTTTCGTACTCCCAGGGTGGATGGAGAGGAGGGAATTATGAGCCTCGTTCATGATCACTTTACGAAGTTCACCTTTGGGTACAACAATTCGATCCTCGAAGAAGAGAGTGTCCTTGTCATCAAGGCGGTAGCACTTGTACTTTGACTGACTCTTGGCAATCCCAATCTTCACCTTTTTTACCATAGCATCAAGAAGCTGGGCTTGGCGAATCTGGTCTTCTAAGGTAGGAGAGACTTGAAGGTTGGCGAGGAAACCTTGAGGAACAACTTGCAGATTAAGTTTGCGGAAAGCTTCATAAAGCTCGGGTTGATAAGGCTTGAGAATCAGACTGTTACAATACGCTTTTCTGCTCAAAGCGTCAGCAATCACATTGGCCTTGCCTGGAGTATACTCGATACTCGGATTGTACTCTTGAATCATTTCGACCCATCGAGTTTGCCCGAGGTTGAGATTAGGCTGGGCGAAGATGTACTTGAGACTCTTGTGATTAGTGAAAATGTCCACTTTTCTTCCCAATAGAAGATGTCTCCAAGTCAAAAGAGCATGCACAACTGCCGCCAACTCGAGATCATGAGTGGGATAGTTCTTCTCATTAGGCTTCAACTGGCGAGAGGTATAAGCAACAATTTTCTTCTCTTACATCAATACTGCACCAAGACCTTGGAGAGAGGCATCACAAAAGACCTCGTACGGCTTGGATTCATCCGGCGGAGTCAGAACTGGAGCAGTGATCAATTTCTCTTTCAAAGTGTTGAAAGCAATATCACACTCCGGGGACCAAACGTACTTGACGTGCTTCTGAAGAAGATTTAAGAGAGGCTTCGCGATCTTAGAAAAGTTTTCAACGAATCTTCGGCAATAGCTTGCGAGACCGAGGAAGCTACAGAGTTGCTTCACGTTTTGAGGAGGTTCCCAATTAACAATTGCAGACACCTTCTCAGGATTCACGGCAATGCCCTTGGCAGAGATGATATGACCAAGATAAAGAACCTCATCGAGCCAAAATTTACACTTGGAGAACTTGGCGTAGAACTGATGTTCCCTCAGCTTGTCAAGAACCAAACGCAAGTGCTTGGCATGATCTTCCTTGTTCTTGGAGAAAACCAGAATGTCGTCGAGATAGACCAACACAAAGTCATTGGTGTAGGGGTTGAAGATGAAGTTCATCATGCGAGAGAACGTCGGAGGAGCGTTGGCGAGGCCAAAAGACATGACAGTGTATTGATATGACCCATAGCTTGTCCTGAAAGCCGTCTTGGGAATATCTTGCTCACGAATTCGAATCTGATGATAACCCATACGGAGATCAAGCTTGGAGAATACTTTGGCACCCTTGAGTTGTTCGAACAGCTCATTGATGTTGGGGAGTGGGTATTTGTTCTTGATGGTCTTCTTGTTCAATGGACGGTAATCAACACAAAGTCGGTCCGTTCCATCCTTCTTCTTCACAAGAAGAACACCACAACCCCACGGAGAAGAACTAGGCCGAATGAGACCCATTCTTTCTTGAATATCGAGTTGTTTCTTCAGCTCCTTCAATTCTTCAGGTCCGAGCTTGTAAGGACGCTTGCACACAGGTTCCGTACCGGGCTCAAGATCAATAACAAATTCAACGGGCCGGTGCGGAGGCATTCCTGGGAGCTCTTCTGGGAAGACGTCTTGATACTCACAAACGACTGGAATCTGCGAAATAGCATCCAATTCACCCTTCTCATTGAGAGAAAACAATCGGATGGTATTATCCCGAGCAGCAAAGACAATTACATCCTCACATGAATGAGTCAATTGAATCTGTCTGGCAGCACAATCGAGCTGAGCCTTGTGCTTAGAGAGCCAATCCATCCCGAGAATAAGATCGATATCTGAATTACCAAGAACCATTGGAGAAGCCAGAAACTTGAAATCACCCATCACGATGAAAATATCCGGAATCTCGTGGTTGGCGAGCAAACAATTACCAGGAGAGACCACTGCTAACGGACTATGCATAGCTTGGGAAATCAACTCATGCTTAGATGCAAAAGGCTTCGAGATGAAACAATGTGATGCACCGGTATCAAAAACTACTTTTGCGGGAACATCGTTAACAGGAAGGTTACCCATGATGACATCTGACGAATCCTCTGCCTGAGCTGCGTTCATCAAGTTGACCTTGGCGTGCTTGGGGTTATGCTTGACCACAACTGTACTTGCCGATCTGACAGGAGAAGGAGGAGGAGGAAGACGCATCTGGTTGAAACACTTCTTGGCATAGTGACCCTTCTGTTGGCACTTGTTGCACGTGACCTCTGAAAGCGGACGGTGGTACGGAGCACTTGATCTTGGAGCTTGAGACGAAGTCTTGTTCTGAAAGCCAGGGTTGGGTGGGTGGGAAGAACCACTGCCACCTTTGCTCTTCTGTTGATACGGCTGACGGAACGGAGGAGGAGGAAGCCAATACTTCTGCTGCTTGGCCACTTGAGTAGAGGAAGAAGGAGTAGCATCTCTGACTCGCTTCTTGGAAGCATCACACTTCAACTGAGCAGCCTCTTGCTTCAGTGCCATGTTGTAGAACTCATCGTATATCAATGGCTCAAAAAGGACAAGAGCGAGCTGAATTTCTTCTCTGAGACCATCCATGAACTGATATATCATGCCCTTCTCATCAGGTACGTTCTGCTTGGCAAAGCGGGCGAGCTTCTGGAACAACTTGTTGTAGTCATAGACAGACAAAGAGCCTTGCTTCAGATTGCGGAATTCCTCACGTTTGCTTTCAGTCACACTTTGAGGGATGTGATGAGCTCGGAAATCTTGACGGAAATCATCCCAAGTGATCAAACGTCCACCTCTGGAATCCTTGTACTGCTGGAACCACTCTGCAGCCTGATCTTTGAGTTGGAAGGAAGCGAACTTGACGAAATCTTCAGGCCTGACGTTGCTGCACTCAAAATGTTTACCCAGGTCCACTAGCCAATCGTCAGCATCGGAAGCCTCAACACAATTGCTGAACGTCTTTGGACCATTAGCAAGGAACTGGTTCACTGTAGCAAAATGGTTCTGATTGTTTCCTTGATTCCCTTGACTGCCTTGATTGCGCTCTTGGAGGATTTGCATGATCAACTGTGTGTTTGCATTGGTAGCGGCCATCACAGCTTGACAAGCCTCCGGAGAAGGTGGAGGTGGTGGCGGATCAGGATTCGGAGTCGTGCGCGTTGGAGGAGCCATCCTGAAGAGGTTGACCACCATTAGCACATAGACAGACAAATATTGAAGCTGAAACCAACGGAATGAAAATTGCAATATAAAGTCTTCACATCCGAATAAAATAAACGAATGCACTTCTCTTAAAGTGGTCACATATCCCTAAATTACGAAGCCACGTAGAATTAGGTAGACGAAGTAAAACAACAAGGTACGGATCAAGAACGAATAATCAGTAAGAAACCCAATCTCAAACCAATATCCATGGAAGAAGAGCTAGAGCTACAAGAATTCCCACCTATGAAACTACCGACACTTTCCGGTTATGCAATCAGGTGTTGGGGATACAGGGGAAGCATAATATCTCACCCAAACTAGCAATTCGTACATCCAGCTGTATCCATCCTTCAACACATAACCAAGAAACCTTCGGAAACCATCTACCTCAACCTTCGAAAAGCATCCGTTATACAAGTTATGGCGATACTCCCGAACTCCCGGCCTAGTACTGGGTGGCGTCGAGGTTATCTCACCAACGAACTGCATAAAAGAGATTTTCGATGTCGGCGAACGTATCTCAAGTATTCCAGAATTGCAACGATAAAATTATGATGACAACACCTCAGAGCTCAACTCCCCGGGACACTTCCACTAAACCCCTGACAGGAGCCTGACAAGAGGCACCAAGACAATGTTCTCATCATAACACCATCGGAACGATTCCAAGATACTCGCGTGATCCTAAATTTTTTTTTGTGAAATTTGAGAAGAGAACAGTCAAAACTCTACGTCAGGATGCCTTACCAGAGCGATGAGGAGACTGGGAAGTAAAAGAAAATGACTCAAAACATTTTTCTAGACACAACTCGGCTGCTAAAAACGATCAAGCAATGGGGCTCCTAAGGTCTGCCGGATTATTTTTTTGAAAGAAAAGGGTTGCCCCCCCCCCCCCCCCCCCCCGCCCAATTTTATAGATTGAAGCAGATAAAGCAGTCTCACATAGTCCAACAGCACCTAAAACACAGATAAAAGCTGCAACCTAGTAGACTATGCTACCTAGCAGTCTTATAAATATTTCTTAATAATCTGGGTATTATTCTATGGGAGTGTCTATCTCGCGCGCGTGCGTTGCAGCGCTCGCTTTCGGACAGGCCTAATTTGGAAAGTGACTTAGTTGCATGGATTAATTGGGGGTGGATTAATTAGCAGCGCCCCCCCTGAAAATCAGGGGGGAGGGGATTAGTGTTGATTTGGGATGGGGCCGACTCCCAGCCTTCGCATGTGTACGCGCATAAAAGTCTCATGTGGTGGGCCTGATAGAAAATCCGGTCGGCTGAAGTCTTGCGCTGGATTGGTTTCGCTCGTTGCAACGGCCGAGCGAGAAGGAGTCTTCTCGTTATTCTATATGTTGTGGTACATCAAAAAAAAATTTGCAAGGATTTTGGTACATCAACTTGCAATTAGTGCAAAAATCAATGATCATATATAGTCATGCAACAAAAGCAGTAATGCTCGAAAACCAAGTAGCGAACGGTCGCAAGAAATAGTAAGTAGTACTTCTATACTACTTATAAAAAAGTAAACATTATCTTCTTTAAGTGCACCCCACAAAACGTACACGGATACATTACCACTGCATGATTAGTCCCACTAAACTCAATCTAACGGATAGCCTTAATCGAATCTGTTCTCTGTATGCACTTAGCAATTTACATTGACTGACCGTACTCTACCGTGGAGGAAAATATGAAAGTCCATGCCTGGTCAATTAGGAAAGTATAATCACGGACACATCCTATTAAGAAACTAATCACGGGCATATCTAATTATTAGGAAACTAATCACAAACCCATCCTATTATTAGAAAAAAAATCACGCGTGCATCCTATTATTAGGAAAATAATTACGAGCCATTCTATTAGGAAATTAATCACGGACGCATGCTGCATCCTATTAGATAACTAATCACGAACGCATCTAATTATTAGGAAACTAATCGCGAGCGCATCCTATCGTCTTCTATCAGGGAATCGTGATCGTGAGTCGCCAGCCGTCACCAGCCCACCACCTACGCGAGCCATAATGGGAGACACGCGAGGAGGAGCTGTGGCTTCCTCCGAACACACTTCTACTGACTGCAACGACTTCGTCCACATCCTGGGCATGCTCTCCGGGAACCATCGGCATTCGCGTCGACTTCGGCTCCATCCACAACACCCACGCTGACAACCACCCACCGCCGAGGTCCTTCAAGTGGGGGCGCTGAGTATTTTGGACCAGTATAAGCGGGCCAAAAAAATCTGCCCCCACAACCATGCATGTAGATTCGCCTGGTCGCCAACCATCATCGTCCCCAGGGCGGTGCAGGTCTCGGCCACTGTGCAGCAGGTGAAGCTAATCACGGCCCCATCTCACTCGCCCGAAGCCACCGCTGACTCCCTCAGCTCTGACGCGTGCTGCTCCGTTGGACACACGTGTCCGGTACTCGCTCGTGGATGACGTCGTCCAAAGCTAATCCCGGTGCGTGGAGGCCGCCGCCTCAAAGCTGGACGACTGACTCACCTGCGTCGACAATGTCGCCCAGCTGGTGAGAGGACACGGTCGCCGCGGCCGCTCGCAGGCCTAAACGATGGAGATGCTCGCCTTCACGCGAACGCACCACACACATGCATTAATCAAGTAAGTATCGAGTGTTGTTTTTTTACTGTCATCGCTACCTCGCCGGTGGTGACACATCTAGAAATACAGAAACTAGAGATGAGGCAATGAGAAACAGAGGAGCGTTGGAGCACACACAGAGACGTTCGCCTTCTTTCTTTCTTTATTTCTTCACTGATTTTTACGTACCTGCAACAGACATCCCTGTTTTTTAAGTACTGACTAGCGGTTATTACATGGCCAACTCACGACTACATAGTGAACTCACAGACAAATTCGCAGAACCAAGACCTTACTTGCAGTCATGAAATTACGTTTCACTGAAAAAACCCAGAAGTTTGCATAAGTTTTAATGAAAAAACTAAAGTTCGCATAAGTTTTACTAAAAAAACCTGAAGTTTGCATAAGTGTATTTGTTTGTCCAGCAGATACATGGCAATTGTAATTTTACATTAGCATTTTCATACCATCCTTATCTACAGTTGAGTTAACATGTTTTTCTGATAGAAAACTTGGACTACATATAAGAGAAGCAAAAACTGCATGTTGATTATGATGATGATGAATGTAGGATATTTTGTGGTCATGGTAAATTTCATATCATTTAGTACATAAACAATATTCACAATTTTATTTTATTACCATCAATTGTGTTGAGTTTCTTTCATATATATGTATTGACCCTCTTCTTTAAATTAGATGTGACAGATGCGGAATGAACTCATACCACATGATCGCATACGAGCAATTCAAGAGGAATTGGCGGGATTCTTTCTTGACCATGTCATACATAAAAACGGAGAATGCCATGTGGAAGTTGAAATCGATTTTAGATGTTAGGGATTATAAGAGATGTTATATTGTATATATGTAGTAGTATCGGATAGATATATACAAAAACTTGTTGTTCGATCAATTTCGGAGAAAGAGAGGTCACTTCTCTCTGTATATGTTCATGACGATCTTGTGTAATTCTTGACTGGAATTTGTTGGCACTGAAACGGTTACTTAGCTTATCCTAAGTGACATTTTCATGTGTGACTATACTTGCATACATGTGTGCATATGAAGAATCATGATGAATCTTCTAAATAAATTTGAATTTTATACATTGATAAAAGTAGGTGGTCTTTTAATACAGGAGACATGTTGATTAAGAAGAAACGATATTTCAAATTATTTGTACAAGTTGGAAATAAGAGATCGTGTACTTTATAGGGAAATTTCAAATTTATGAATAAATTATCTTGTATTAAGTTTAGTATAACATGTTAACCCAAATAGATGCGTATTGCGTGTGCACACTTATTAGTTCAAATAGACGTGCGTTGCACGTGCACACTTACTAGTACTAGTAAATGGTCGCACGGGCTTATAAATCAATTTGTTCCTAGCCTAGTGCTAATTCATGCTACATACTTGGTGGAGTTGTAAGATTCATTCTTGCATGATTAACAAAAACAGGATGAAATTTGATAATGTCCTACTCACTCCTCTAGTCGATTGACCTCTGGTCATTCTTGCGCCTTACCGAGGTAGAAAATCACACTTTAAAACATCAGCCGCTTGAATAAGCAATATCCTTTATTCTTTGTTTCTATGAAAGTCATGATCCACAAATAGAATGGTATCATGATACTATCTGCTCATTCCAGAATACATAAATCGGTCACCAAGATGCGGTGCCATCCTGATAATTAGACCCTCTGACTTGCTTCTACCAATCAAAGATGTTGGCATATCAATGTGTTTATTAAAAATGATACATGCCAGAGGATCACCTTGTCATACAACTTTTATTTGTTTATAAAGTATATCCCTAAGTTATCATGTGATACCAGTCACTTCCACATAATATAAATAATTCCAGGCGCTTACACAAGAAAGAAGTGGCAATCTTTTTGGAAAAAAGAAACTGCCACTTATTAACCTTGTCATGTGCCTTAAAAATAATTTTTGTTAAATTAATCCTCCCATTGTTTCATGGACATTGTGAAATGTAAAAGATTAGAACTCCTTTGAGGATGTTTCTGGCATGCGTAAGCATCATTTGGGTCAGACGAACCACGTGGTAAGTAATGAGAAAGCTCTGTGTAAGCATCCGTGTCCGTGGACTAGTCCCTCTATACACGAATAGATGAGATGTCCGATTTAAGAGTGGACGTTGAAGATGCCCTTACCCGACATCCCAACTTGCAAGCAACTTATGCCATTCGAACAAATCATCTAAGAGCTCAGATTTTGACGAGCCCCGATGGAGTCGGCCAAAAAACCATACCTCTACTACGTTTTCATCCGATCAGACGATATCCCCCAATCACAATAATGCCAGCACAATAATATATCCGAGCTAAAAGAAGTTCAGTACTCCATGAAATATATACTCACTACTCGACAATACAACATTTATTCCTTGAATGCCCACTTGCCAAGTTACTTTAGAGAACGATTCATATAGCTTTTAATATTAATCCCCCAGTAGATATTGCGTCTTTGTTTGGGACGTGGTTAGCTGGGGTTGAACGGATCACGGTGAATCGTATTCGGATTGGAATATGTGCGTTATTATGGGCTATATGGAACTGCAGAAATGATATGATTTTTAACAGACAACACAACTTAACTTTTCTGCAGGTTATCTTCAGAGCTACAACTTGGATCCGTACGTGGTCCTTACTCACTCCTATGGACTCCAGGGAGCCCTTGGTTACTGGGTGCAACCAATGGGAGATGGTAGCTCGGGCTATATTCAACCGGTTTGGATGGCGGTCGCATAACAGGATAGAGGGCTAGAGAGCTTGTCCTTGTTATCACCATATCGGTTGTTTAATTTTAGGCCCTTCTTTTGTTCAGAACTTTATGCTATAACTTTGCTCTGTTTGCGAGCTGTAAGACCTTCATGTTGATACTTGCTGGTTTTTTTAATAAAAAGGGCCGCATGCATCATCATGATGCAGAGGCCGGGGGTATACCTCCATTTCCAAAAAAAAACTACTCGTAAAAGCGGGCCGTCTCTTCAGTTGGTCAACCTCTTCCCAGGTTAAACTACTCCCCAAGCTCATAGTTAAATGTCAACAATATACGGTAGGTGTCTCGAGATCAAAGTTCACACATCCCTTTTTCTGTACCTGCCCCTTTTTGAGAGGATGTTGACCTCTCTTCCCTATAGACCTTGATTCCATTACATGGAGCACAAAGCAAAGCAAAGCGCAGACATTTTCTTTGGAATGCACACAACTGGGAAGCAACAGGGGTTTGACATCCCTCCCAAGCCTGCTGCTCAGTGCCCGGAACAATTCTTGTTTCTGGAGATTCGATGTACTGAGCTCGAAATGAGTTATTACTACGTGAAAGCTCTGCGTACGCAGGCAAATGGTTCATGGGTGTTGGACCCAACGCATGCAATGTCACTTCTTCAGGCAAAGGGTAAGGCTTCACCGCATCATCTTACTCAAACTTATCTCCTCATACGTATCGAGTTCGTGCCCTTTGCTTTTATATTTGCTGAAAATCATCTCAATCTCGCACATCATACCATACTGTTAGGTTCTGTTTGGTTCCAAATAAGTCATCAACTTATAAGTCAAAAATTGTAAAAAGTGACTTATTTTATCAAACGGACCCAACTTATAAATCAACTTAACTTATAAGGTCATAAGTTGCTTCATCTCAACTTAAAACTTATAAGTCACCCCTTTTACGTGGGTTACATCACCTTTATGTTAAAAAACAAGATGAAAAGGTATGCTTAAATAATTTATACGTGAGATAACAACCAAAAAGGCATGACTTATAAGTCATTAATTTTAAGTCACCTGACTTACAATCCCTTAGTCGCTCATCGACTGCACAACGGCCGGTGTTGAACAAGGTCAAAGGGCCGCACCTGCTGCAGCTAGAGTTGGGGCCTTTTCCAAGGGAAAGCAAAGTCTCCTCGCCTTTTGGCTTGACCGCAACAGGCGCCAGAAAGAAGATTAGCAGCATTAACAAAATGGAAGGCCGAGTTCTCACCAAGATGCGGCCGTCAGTCGGCACTTGGAGTGCTAAGTTAATTAGTGATAATTTACTTGTTCAGTCGTTAATTTCCGGTAATATACGATCATGACTGCTCCTTGGAGTGGAGGCTGACTTGTGTGCATTTTTTGGCGGTCGGCAGTGGAAACGGTGGAGTACTAGTATTTATTTATTCTGAAGAAGGAGGCGAGCATGGCCTCTCTTTTTTTTTAATGTTCTGGAGGTTTAGGCAATTGGTGCTAATCTGTTTATGCAATCATTGATTGACGACAGACTGAAGCCAAGTTTTAAAGTAGTAGTACTACTACAGTGCAGGCTGACTTGTGTGGCTGTGTTACTTGGGGTGCACTTTCGGACGTGGAGTTCATGTGCATCCGCCGTCGGATGAACGCCGCCGTTCGTTTTTCGCGTCTGTCTGTCAGCCAGATCTGACGCGTCTACGGACGACTGGCACAAGCCACAGCCTGTGGTGGAATAATTTTGCGGTTTTCAATTGCACCATCATATTCATCGCCCTTGTGGTGTGCGCTGCTTTCTTGTTGAGTTGGAGAAAAATGGACGGCCAGCCAAGGCATAGCCAAGCTCTTTACTTGGCTCCATGGTGAAGTGAAATGGAATGGAATCCATCCAGTCCAGGGGCGGCGACGTGCTCTGCTCACGCTGGCCAAGCAAGCAAAGCAAAAGCAAACCATCCGGCTCACGCGACGATCTGCGTACCGGCGTATCCAGCCTTTCGGTTTCGGCGGCCCCGCGCCGCAAAAGCACGCCTCCCACTCCGTCCCTGCCCACGCGCGATGCCACTTGTTGGAGGCTTGACGTGGCCGATGCGATTTGAGCTGAGCGGTACAGCAGCCGGCGTCGAGGACGTCCCGTCGCGTGTGTGTGTGTGCGTGCGGCGGCCAGTGAAGTGAACGTGCCTGCATATGCATATATGCACGGGGGTGGTCGAATATCCCCAACCATTTCCTATTCCTATGTGCGGAAGTGGACGCGGGCGAGATATTTTTACTCGGAATTTTCTCTCCGGTCGTGGAGACACCCACGTCTGAGGCCTCTCGACGTGAGCTTTCCCGGTGAAAAGCGAATTGCCGCTGCTGCGTTCAGTACTACGTACTTCCATCAGAGTATTGGGTTTAGATCCATGTTGAGTGCGGACGCACTCCAAACACTGGCGGCGCAGCACCGTACTGCCTGTACAGTAGTGGACTTGGCCAAGGCCAACCACAGTGCCAAAGTACCAATCGACAATCGTGGAGAGGAGACCCAACTAACTGGCCAACTCCGTTGAGGTGCAGCCGCTGACTTGTACCGCTGATCCGTTTACTCTAGACGGTCCGTCTCGCAACGACCGACCAAGACTTTGTCGACTGCCGCTGTACGTACGTACTAGCGAGTTGGTTTCTCACCCGGGATAGAATGCGAGAGATTTCACACGGTTTTTGCCTTTTCCGGCTCCGCCACGAGATTAATTGACGCGGGTAGTAAGAATAGGGTGAGCTCTAAGCTTGGTCAGGTCAAGCCCGGCACAGGCCTCGCGTTCCCACTCACCGCCTTTTCGCCTGGATTTCCATGTCCCCTCACACGCCTTCCATGTTCTAAACTTGCAATCTCCTCAACTTTTCCTCCTTCCACGCCCTATATATACGCACGCCCGCCAAAAAAAGAGAACCCATCAGCAATTCAGCAGGGCAGGCTCGACAACAGAGAGTACCAACAGCAACAGAAACCACAACCATCCCAATTCCCAACGCACACAAGATGGCCATGTCCGTGGGCAAGCAATGGACGCGGGTGCGCACGCTCGGCCGCGGCGCCTCGGGGGCCGAGGTGTTCCTCGCCGCCGACGACGCGTCAGGGGAGCTCTTCGCGGTCAAGTCCGCCGCGGGGGCGACCTGCGCGGCGGCGCTGAGGAGGGAGCAGTGCGTGATGGCCGGCCTGCGATCACAGCGCGTCGTCTCCTGCATTGGCGGCCGCGCCGCCCGTGACGGCTCCTACCAGCTCTTCCTCGAGTTCGCCCCCGGCGGCTCGCTGGCGGACCAGCTGGAGAGCGGGCTTGACGAGCGTGCCGTTCGCGGCTACGCTGCCGACGTGGCGGCCGGGCTGGCGTATCTCCACGGTGCCGGGTTGGTGCACGGGGACGTCAAGTCTCGGAACATCGTGATCGGCGCCGACGGCCGCGCCAAGCTCGCCGATTTCGGGTGTTCAAAGAAGGCGGGCGCTGGCGTGCCGATCATCGGCGGCACGCCCGCGTTCATGGCGCCGGAGGTGGCGCGAGGCGTGGAGCAAGGCCCCGCGGCCGACGTATGGGCGCTCGGCTGCACGGTCGTCGAGATGGCCACTGGACGCGCGCCATGGAGCGGCATGGACGGGAACGCGCTCTCGGCGCTGCACCGGATCGGCTACACGGACGCCGTGCCCGATGTTCCTGAATGGCTATCCGCCGACGCGAAGGACTTCTTGGCTAGATCCCTTGTCAGGCAAGCCAGCGAGCGGTGTACGGCGGCGCAGCTGCTGGAGCACCCGTTCCTGGCCTCGGCTGTCGTTGACGCGAAGCAGCAAGCTGTGGAGAGCAAATGGGTGTCGCCGAAGAGCACGCTGGACGCAGCATTCTGGGAATCGCAGTCAGACACCGAGGAGGCTGAGCACGACAGCACGGCCGAGAGCAGGATCAGAGCACTGGCCTGCCCCGCCTCGGCGCTCCCGGACTGGGACTCTGACGAGGGATGGATCGATGTGCTCGCCGCGCCAATCGAAGCACCAGACGCAGTGACCGAGGAGAGGATCGACCTGGACGACGACGCTGTCACAACCGAAGAACCCAGAGCCGCAGTGTCTGGCGTTCTCGGCATTATCGTGGACGTGGAGTGCATCGACGACGGAGGCGCCGTCGTCGGAGCGGGAGCGGGAGATGCATATGATGATGATTCACTCGGGCACAGTAGTAGGCATCGGTCTTTGAATGCTTTTGCTTCTCACCAGTTAGTACCATGTAAATTGTTGCTCTGCAACAGAAAGACTAATGCAACTGATTTCGTTCTTGCACGAGCACTCAGTTTCATACCGATCTCTGTTTCTCCGCTCATGCTTTGCTTCCTCTCCCCCGTTCGCGACACGTTGGGTTAGGCGGAAGAAATCCAGCGTGAATTCACAAGCTCGCCGGCCATCGGCCACGCCGCACACCGAAGCTTCCACCGCGAAAAGGATCGAGTCGACGCGGAAAGCGCGGTGTCACAGCAGCACACGCACTAGAAACCAGAGATCCTTGAGAAAGTACTACACTAGCGCGCGGCCAGTCAAAAACTATTTTGTTGGGCTACGTGGGTCCAGCAGAGTCGACGAGCCGACCAGTGAAAGCGAGACCTTTTCAAGTAAGAGTTGCGTCCAGAGATTGCTTCGCCATGTGGAGATGCATCCAGCAACGACCGCCCTCCTCCGACGGTGTCCCCTCGCCGCTCTAGGAGTGGAAATGGATAAAACTGGCCTTTATTTAAAGGGTTTTTATCATTTATGCCATTAGTTGTGTCCCACTACTCAGTTTTGCCATTAAAAGTTACAACTACTCAAAAATGCCATCAATCCGTGAAATGCTTGCTCAAAAATGCCATTAGATATCTCAAAAATGCCATCCTTATGTTAGATGTTTGCTCAAAAATGCCATTAGACATTGTTATTTTTACGTCAAACCCATTGACCATGTTCTATGACAAAAATAAGCCTAGACCCACATGTCAGTTCTCTCTATCTCACAATGATATGTGTGGCCCCACTTGTCAGGAGTAACGAAGCAAATAATTTTACAGGAAAATAAGAACGTTGTTGGGATCAAGTGGGCCTCATACTTTATTGTAGTGAGATAGAGGGAGAGCTGGCATGTTGGTTCATAGATATTTATGTCATTATAACATGGCAAAAGAGATTTGAGATAACAATAATGGTGTTTAGTGGCATTTTTGAGCATGTGTCTAATGAAGCAATGGCATTTTTGAGCAGTTAAAATTTCTAATGGCAAAACTGAGTAGTGAGACACAACCGGTGGCATAACTGATAAAACCCCTTATTTAAAACTTCAACACAAAATGACCACAATATAAAAATATTTCATAAAATTACCCTCTTTGCATCACGCCCGGGGCTGGCGCCCTAGCTCGGGGCGCCATTCTTTTTAGCATGGCGCCCTAGTCCCGGACGTCAGGTAAAAAAGGGCCATTTCATGAAAAAAAATCAGATTGGGGCCATTTTGATTGAAGCTTCAGATAAGGGTCAATTTTGTCCATTTTTACGCTCTACGACGCACTCGTCGACTCGTCGTGCACTTCTGGGTTGCGTGTCAGCTGCGTGCCGGCGCATTCGCACGATGCTCTCTGTTCTTCCAAGCATGTTTCTAGATTGGTAAAAACTGGCACGCTCATCCTAATCTGTTTAGTTCCTTTTACTCCAATATTAGGATTTTTATATAATTAAAACCATTAAGCGTTAGGAGAAGGACAGCCAACGAACTATGCCACGTGGTGCAAGTTGATTGGCTGCAGTAAGAAAGTTTTTGAAATAATATTACTTTTAGATGTTGATGAGAATTTTTTTTGAAATGTCTTTTTAGATGAAGGTGAGGACCCTATATATTTTTTAAATGGAGGATTATGCAAAGTAATGCTCGCTGGTAGACTACGTGGTAATCTATTTTCTTTTTTTTCCTTTTTACTTTCTTTCAGATGTAGGTGAGTATTTTCTTCAGATGTTTTTTTAGATAAATGAGAGGACTCCATGTATCTTTTAAATGAAAACATGCACATAACTTGCTCTCAAGCGGTGCCATAAGGTGGCGCCTCAACTGCAACAATAAGGGGTGCTCAGATGCACCCAAACCTAGCGCACGAGAGCCATGAGCTGCCTCGTGTGGTGGTGGTGGTACCATGTCCAGCATGCATCGTATACCATACAAACTGAACTAAAACTAATTTATATTTTTTATTTGTCGATTTGTGATGGGCTGAATCATTTCTGTTAGGACTTGACACAGCTCTCGCGTCACTCCCTCACGGGCGGCACGGGAGGCCTCAACCTAGCCGTCCAGCGACTCGCCTTCCCTCCGTCGCCGTTGGTGGCGCCACGATGGCGACAACAGAGGGCCTCTCCTCTCTCTCCCGAATCTACGGGCGGCGCGTACATGCGTGGGGTGCGTCCCTCACGTGTAGCCTTGAGGGAGATACAAATTATTATAAAATTCTAGAACCATCGAGTTCATTTTTTTAAAACCTTAAGATACAAATCAACCAAAACTTTAATGTCATCTAGATACTCCAATGTCACATCAAGTATCCGTGGGTATGATTATACGATATACATCACACAATCTCAGATTCATCTATTCAACCAACACAAAGAACTTCAAAGAGTGTCCCATAGTTCCTACCGGAGAGTCAAGACAAAAACGTGTGTCAACCCCTATGCATAAGTTCATGAGGTCACGGAACTCGCAAGTTGATCACCAAGACATACATGAAGTGGATTACATGGTATCCCATTGTCACCACAGATAAGCACGTGCAAGACATACATCAAGTGTTCTCAAATCCTTAAAGACTCAATCCGATAACATAGCTTCAAAGAGAAAACTCAATCCATTACAAGCGAGTAGAGGGGGATAAAACATCATAAGATCCAACTATAATAGCAAAGCTCGCGATACATCAAGATCGTATCACCTTAAAAACACGAGAGAGAGAGAGAGAGAGATATCAAACACATAGATACCGGTACATACCCTCAGCCCCGAGGGTGAACTACTCCCTCCTCGTCATGGAGAGCGTCGGGATGATGAAGATGGTCACCGGAGAGGGATTCCCCCTCCGGCAGGGTGCCGGAACGGGTCTAGTTTGATTTTGGTGGCTACGGAGGCTTCTCGCGGCGGAACTCCCGATCTATTCTTCTCTTCGATATTTTTAGGGTATATGGATATATATATATATAGGCGAAAGAAGTTGGCCAGGGGAGCCACAAGGGGCCCACGAGGGTGGGGGCGCCCAGGGGGGTAGGGTGCGCCTCCCTGCCTCGTGGCCACCTCGAAGCTTCCCTGACGTCTACTCCAAGTCTCCTAGATTGCTTCCGTTCGAAAAATAAGTTCCGTGAAGTTTCAGGTCAATTGGACTCCGTTTGATTTTCCTTTTTGCGATACTCTAAAACAAGGAAAAAACAGAAAACTGGCACTAGGCTGTAGGTTAATAGGTTAGTCCCAAAAATCATATAAAATAACATATAAATGCATATAAAACATCCGAGGTTGATAATATAATAGCATGGAACAATAAAAAATTATAGATACGTTGGAGACGTATCAAGCATCCCAAAGCTTAATTCCTGCTCGTCCTCGAGTAGGTAAATGATAAAAACAGAATTTTTGATGTGGAATGCTACCTAACATATTTATCCATGTATTCTTCTTTATTGTGGCAAGAATATTCAGATCCATAAGATTCAATACAAAAGTTTAATATTGACATAAAAATAATAATAATTCAAGCATACTAACTAAGCAATCATGTCTGCTCAAAATAATATGGCCAAAGAAAGCTATCCCTACAAAATCATATAGTCTGGCTATGCTCTATCTTCATCACACAAAATATTTAAATCATGCACAACCCCGATGACAAGCCAAGCAATTGTTTCATACTTTTGATGTTCTCAAACTTTTTCAATCTTCACGCAATACATGAGCGTGAGCCATGGATATAGCACTATAGGTGGAATATAATGGTGGTTGTGGAGAAGACAAAAAAGGAGAAGATAGTCTCACATCAATTAGGCGTATCAACGGGCTATGGAGATGTCCATCAATAGATATCAATGTGAGTGAGTAGGGATTGCCATGCAACGGATGCACTAGAGCTATAAGTATATGAAAGCTCAACAAAAAAACTAAGTGGGTGTGCATCCAAGTTGCTTGCTCACGAAGACATAGGGCATTTTGAGGAAGCCCATCATTGGAATATACAAGCCAAGTTCTATAATGAAAGATACCCACTAGTATATGAAAGTGACAACATAGGAGGCTCTCTATCATGAAGATCATGGTGCTACTTTGAAGCACAAGTATGGTAAAAGGATAGTAGCATTGCCCCTTCTCTCTTTTTCTCTCTTTTTTTATTTTATTTTTTATTTGGTCATTTATCTTTTTTATGGCCTCTTTTTTCTTTTCTTTTCTTTTTTATTTTTCGTCCGGAGTCTCATCCCGACTTATGGGGGAATCATAGTCTCCATCATCCTTTCCTCACTGGGACAATGCTCTAGTAATGATGATCATCACACTTCTTTTTACTTATAACTCAAGAATTACAACTCGATACACTACAAAAAAAGACACATCCGTCACATTTTGGGCCGAACGAATTTTTTTCTGGCATACATATGACACTTCTATGACGATAATTGTGACAAAACCCGGTATCATCATAGATGTGGTGGGCTCCTACTTTTATGACAAAAAAATCATGACAGAAAATGGGCTTTTTGTCCAGGGCGGGCCGGAGACGCAGCTGCATGATATTCTTTGGGCCGTCCATGACGAAAAAAACCGTGGTAGAAGCGAGGGGGAGGAAAATTTCGGGGAGTTCCCGGTTACGGTGGGAGGTCGGGGGCCGAGCGATGCGCGTTTCTCTCGTACACGTACGCGCGTGTGTGCGAGGCGTTGGCTCTAACTGAACCCGAGCCAGGCGTTGGGCTCTAACTGAACCCGAGCGATTGCACTGCAGGCTATGTGTTACTGAACCCGAGCGATCGATCGATGGCTGTTAACTGAACCCGATCGAGCGATTCCTTCGCTACTGCTGCTAATTGAAGCCGGTCGATGGGATGAACAGTGAGCGTTGCGGGGAAGGGGGGTTGGATGAAAAGTGAGCGGTGGCGTTGCCTCTGGATGAACAGGACCCCGTGGTGTGGTGGAGGGCTGGATGAACAGTAGACGGTGGAGGGGTGCCCATGGAGGGGTGGATGAACAGGACCCCATGGTGTGGATGTCGGATGAACAATAGATGATGGGGGGGTGGTTGAACAGGACCCCATGGTGTGGAGGGCTGGATGAACATAGACGGTGGAGGGGTGCCCGTGGAGGGGTGGTTGAACAGGACCCCGTGGTGTGGAGGGCTGTATGAACAGTAGACGGTGGAGAGGTGGTTGAACAGTAGCCAGTGGAGTAGCGCGCGGTGGAGGCTGGATGAACAGGAGCCCGTGGAGGCTGGATGAACACGAGCCCGTGGAGGCTGGAGGAGGTCGACGGTGGAGATGAACAGTATCCCATGGAGTCCCGTTTTGCGGTACGCCACACCCGTCCCGATGAACAGGACCCCCGTTTCGACCGTAGCGCTCCAACACAAGTCCGTTTCCTCCGTTTTGCGGTACACCACACCCCTCCCGATCAACAGGAGCCTCGTTTCGACCGTATGAGGTCTGTTTCCTCCGTTTTGCGGTATGCTAGACCCCTCCCGATGAACAGGATCCTGTTTCAAACGTGGCCGGTCGAACACAAGGCCGTTTCCTCCGTTCTGTTGTACGCCAGGCCTCGTTTCCATCGCTCGTTCCGTCCAAGCCCTCCCGATGAACACGACGGATTCCGTTGCCTCCCCATGAACACGACGCATTCTGTTGCCTCCCCATGAACACGACGACGACGCTGTTTCTCCGTTCCGACCCAGCCATGTACACGAGCCCTGGCCGTACGTATGCGCGAGTAGGCGTTCAAGACCCCGCCCGTCGGTGAAGAGGGTGATGCGGCTTATGCTGAGTCTGTTTGTGCCATAGATGAGCTGATGTTTTATAAGGATACTGTTGATCTGGCGGACATGACTTCTCAGAAAAAACCAACTACGGAGCATGATCCGACGTTGAAGCTTAAATCGGCTACGGACACTAAGATGGTTGATTTTGTTCCTGGCGATTCATCCAAGCAGTTCAGCATCAGCTGTGACGCCCCCGATTTAATCATACACTAATCATACACGCAAATGTTTACGATCAAGATCAGGGACTCATGGGAAGATATCAACACACAACTCTACAAATAAAATAAGTCATACAAGCATCATATTACAAGCCAGGGGCCTCGAGGGCTCGAATACAAGAGCTCGATCATAGACTAGTCAGCGGAAGCAACAATATCTGAGTACAGACATAAGTTAAACAAGTTTGCCTTAAGAAGGCTAGCACAAACTGGGATACAGATCGAAAGAGGCGCAGGCCTCCTGCCTGGGATCCTCCTAAACTACTCCTGGTCATCGTCAGCGGGCTGCACGTAGTAATAGGCACCTCCCGAGTAGTAGTAGTCGTCGTCGACGGTGGCGTCTGGCTCCTGGGCTCCAACGTCTGGTTGCAGCAATCGGATATAGGAAAGGGAAAAGGGGGAAGGAAAGCAACCGTGAGTACTCATCCAAAGTACTCGCAAGCAAGGAGCTCCACTACATATGTATGCATTGGTATCAAATGGAATAAGGGTATCATATGTGGACTGAACTGCAGAATGCCGGAATAAGAGGGGGATAGCTAGTCCTTTCGAAGACTACGCTTCTGGTAACCTCCATCTTGCAGCAGGAGAAGAGAGTAGATGGTAAGTTCACCAAGTAACATCGCATAGCATAATCCTAACCGATGATCCTCCCCTCGTCGCCCTGTGAGAGAGCGATCACCGGTTGTATCTGGCACTTGGAAGGGTGTGTTTTATTAAGTATCCGGTTCTAGTTGTTATAAGGTCAAAGTACAACTCCAAGTCGTCCTGTTACCGAAGATCACGGCTATACGAATAGATTAACTTCCTTGCAGGGGTGCACCACATAACCCAACTCGCTCGATCCCATTTGGCCGGACACACTTTCCTGGGTCATGCCCGGCCTCGAAAGATCAACACGTCGCAGCCCCACCTAGACCAACAGAGAGGTCAGCACGCCGGTCTAAACCTAAGCGCCCAGGGGTCTGGGCCCATCGCCCTTAGCGCACCTGCACGTTGCGTGGGTGGCTAGAAGCAGACCTAGCCTAACAGGCGTTCCAGTCCAATCCGGCGCGCGCCGCTCAGTTGCTGACGTCACGAAGGCTTCGCCTGATACCACGACGTCGAGTGCCCATAATTATCCCCGAGTAGATGGTTACTGCGTATAGGCCAGTAGCCAGACTCAGATCAAATACCAAGATCTTGTTAAACGTGTTATTTTAAAATAACCGCGAACGCCGACCAGGGCCAGGCCCACCTCTCTCCTAGGTGGTCTCAACCTGCCCTGTCACTTCGCCACAAAGATCCACTCAGAGGGCCGTCGGGACAAACGTCCTTTCGGACCCAATCCGTGGATCACTCGTGGGTACTCCTACGAGGAAACCCGTCTTTAGTCACCTCAAGTATCATATATAAAGTATATAGTATATACCCGTGATCACCTCCCGAGTGATCACGGCCCGATAGTATAGCATGGCAGACGGACAAGAATGAAGGGCCACTGATGATAAACTAGCTTCCTATACTAAGCATTAGGATTGCAGGTAAAGGTAACAACAGTTGTAGCAACAATGACAGGCTATGCATCAGGATAGGATTAACGGAAAGCAGTAACATGCTACACTACTCTAATGCAAGCAATATAGAGGAGAGTAGGCGATATCTGGTGATCAAGGGGGGGGGGGGGGCTTGCCTGGTTGCTCTGGCAAGAGAGAGGGGTCGTCAACACCGTAGTCGTACTGGGTAGCAGCGGCATCGGTCTCGGTGTCTAGCGAGAGAAGAGGGGGAAGAAACAATAAATATATTGCAAAAAAAGCATGAAGATGCAAGACATGACAAAGCGTGATGCTAGGTGTGCCCTAACGCGGTACGAGGTGGTACCGGTGAAGGGGGGATCATCCGGGAAATTATCCCCGGTGTTCGCGTTTTCGGGCAGGGGAGCCGGAGGGGGAAAGTTGCGTGTTCGCTATGCTAGGGCTGCATGGCGGACGAATGGGCTGCGTATCCGGGTTCGTCTCGTTGTTCTGAGCAACTTTCATGTAGAAAGTATTTTCATCCGAGTTACGGATTAAAAGATATGATTTTCTAAAGATTTAAATCATTTTATGATTTTAATTAGTTATTTAATTCTAACATTATCCAAAACAGTGTTAGATGACTTGTAACGCCCTCGATGCGGCTATATCTCCTATGTGTCGAAGCACGACTTAGAGACATAACCGCATTGAAAGCAATGTCGCAAGTAAAGTAATCTTCACACAACCCATGTAATACATAAGGGAAAGAGATACATAGTTGGCTTACAATCGCCACTTCACACAATTACAAGAATAAAGCATTACAACATCCAAATACTACCAAGGTCCGACTACGGAACCCAAAATAAAAGAAGACTACCCCAAATGCTACACAGATCCCCGATCGACCCCGGTGAAATAGTTTTCTCGTCTCCTTGTTCATTCCAATCCAATTCCCTTTCCGTGAGTGGCAGGTTGTCACCTCATAATTTGAGATGTATTCCATAAGACCATATCAAGCTTATTCTTTTCGTTGTTGGTGTTCTAACAACTCCGTTCGACCCTTCTCCTAAGGATGCTTTTTCAAGCTCTTTTGTGGTAGAAACTGGCATTTTCTTCTCCGTTATTTCTTTCAATTATCTATCTTCTATTTCTTTCTTCCGGAGGCATTGCGATGTTGCTCTCTTCAACCCATCTTCTTGTTTTGTCAGGATCGTGTTCTTTTCTTGGTTTATTCGTTTAACCGGTGTGTCGTGCCCCTTTTAAAGTTCTTTCTACTTATCTTTTCTTGCATCTCTTTTCATTCAAAGTGCTGTTCAAAGTTGTTCTTCCTTGTTCCTCTTTGATAACGGAGTGTTTTCAACTTCGTTCATCTCAGTTGTATTTTTTTCTCGAAATTGTTTAACCTCGCAAGGTTCTTTGGTCGCACTCGTTTGTCAAAGGAGCAACTTAGTTTTACTTCTTCTCTTTCTCTTTCGTTTTCCCTCCGGTGCCATTCTAGATCTCGGGACGAGATCCTCTCGTAGTGGTGGAGTGTTGTAACGCCCCGAGACCGATGCCTAAGAAGAATTCCATGTGTTCCGGGTTTCGCCGTGTGTTTCATTTGTGCCCGCCCTTTTATTTGTGCATTGCATCATGTCATCATGTCATAAGTCTTTTGCATCTCACTAAATAAATTGCATGGATCTTCGGTCCATTTAAACCGAGGGAAGGGTGACTTCTCTTTATAACATATCCTCTCGATATTAGTGAGCTATTATTAATATTTCCATTCTTGTGGAATTACCGTGACACACTTGCAATTTAAACTCTCAAGTATTTTCTGCTCCGAGTTGCTCTCTAACCTTGCCATTTATTCTTTCGTCATTTTCCGGAGCTCCACCAAATATCCGAATATTTTTGGAGTCTTCATTACCTTGAACTTATTCAAACCATTTGAATTAAATTCAAATGGATTTGAATTTAGATCTCTCAGTCATAGCCTTTTCTATTTTCCCGGAACAAGCACATTTTTATGAGTCCGGGAAAATTATCTGCGAGTCCAACTTCTTCCCCTAACCCATCTTTCTTTTCTTTCTCAATCTCCGTTTTTTTAGTAGAGAGAGAGAGCCTAGCCTTGCCCACTTGGGCCTCCTACCTCCCACGCCGGCCCAACCTCCCTGGCCCACACCCTCCTAAACCTAACCTAGGCCCGATCCCCTCCTCCCTCTCCTCTCCCCTCGCGCTGCCAGGGAGCCCGACTCCCCCATCTCGCTCGATCCCATCTCATCCCCTCGTTGCCTTGCGCCATCTCTCTCCCCTCGACCCCCTCTCTTCCCCTCGTGCTGCCAGGAACCCAGCGCATCGCGCCAGATCCCCTCGCTCTCACACCCGCGCGCCTCTAGTGCCAGAACCCGCGCTCCGCCCTCGCCGGAGAAGTGTACCAGGCCGGAGCCTGCTCGCCGCCGCCGGCCTTCGCCTCGCCGCGCTTCCCCAGGACGTCGCTCCCCTGCCGTCTCCGGCACCGCACCACCGGAGCTGCTCCTTCCCCGCGACCCCGAGCCCCAAGCGCCGCCTCGTCTCCTCTGCTACGCCCGCACCTCGCCTGCGACTTCTTCGCGCCAGCGACCTCCATCGAGCCTCCTGCTTCGTCTGGCCGCCGCGCCACCATGCTCCAGCACCGCCTCGAGCTCATCTTCCTCGACCACCATGCCTTCCCGCAGCTCCCTCACGCCGCTCAATCTGGACGCGGGATCCCGAGCGCCTCGACCCGCTGCCTGCTTGCCGGAGCAGCAACAGCAGCCCCATGCGCTGCCCGGGCCTCCCCCTGCATCCTCCTCACTGCTGAACCGGCCTCCTCTCCATCTCCTTTGCGCCCATGGGCCTCGACGCCCTTGTTGCTGCGGCTGTTAGACCACCACGTCGCCATCAGGAAGACTATGGCCACCACTGAGAACCCCTGGACCTGTCAAGACGTGCACATGGAGACCCAAGTCAGGAGACTACCGATGGCCCTCCAAGTTCAACAATCGTCGACATCGGAGTACCACTACTTCAACAGGTGTACAACTACGCGGTTTCGCTGAGCACCCCTTCGGATTCGTCGAGTTCGACTACCCCGCAAGAACCGGAGCGCCAAGTACCTCTACCGCCTTCTTCGGAATCCTAAAAACGCCAAGTACCCCTTCAGTTCGGCAAGTCCGACAAGTTCGTCTTCACTGAACATTCACACGACCGTAACCGGGACCTTGTTCCGCTATGTTTTGGACACACCGAGTTCCTCGAAGGTACCGATGCCTAGTATGTCTCAAGACCCGGATCGACAAGTACCACGATGTTCGGAGCCCTCGGATCCATCAAGTCTGACTGTCGTGGTTCTAAGTCTAATAGTAATGTAGGGGGGTGTGTATGGAGAGGCTAGATCTTAGCTATTGGGGAGTTGTAAGCACTCAAGGTTTATGAGTTCAGGCCCTTCTCGGAGGAAGTAACAGCCCTACGTCTTGGTGCCCGGAGGCGGTCGATTGGATTATGCGTGTGTAGATAACAAGGGTGCGAACCCTTCATACTGAGGAGGGGGTGGCTTATATAGAGTTCGCCGCCCCTCTCCTGCCCTCAGTAATGTAGGGTTTTAGGTACATTTAAGGTTGGGCGTTACTGATAACGTCCCTAATAAAGTGTTATAATAACCATAAAGACTACTTAATAGCCGACCGTTTGCCTGCGGAGTGACTTTAGGTCTTCTGGCAGTCGAGTGGTTGGCTTCACGGTCGAGTGATAGTTCTTTGGTCGAGTGTCCTGAGCCCGTCGAGTGGGATGCCTTCAAGTCGTTTGACAGGTGACTCCTTCTAGGGATGTCCTCGGGTAGGGCTTTTTAGGACGGGTCCCCGTGCCCCTACCCTAGGTACATAGCTTCATCATTAGCCCCTGAATGGATCGAGGTTAGAGTGAGAAAGGGTCGGCGACCTTTCCGACTGGTTCTTCGGACTATATGAGTGCCTCGTTCTGGGTCGACCGTCACGGATGACGTCATCAACCTCTTTCAGTCGCCTTGATCCATTCCAGGCCTTTCGTCGAGTGGATTTCTTTACCTGTGATGTATCAAGCGCCGGTGCGCGCGGGGTTTTCTGTTTTGACAAGTTGTTCTGCAGCCAGCGGATATCACGGGATTCGGATTTTTTGGGAAGCGCGCGGGACGGGGGCGGCCGCAGTAATCGGAAGTGACAATGCGGAGGCTCCTCGATCTCTGCGTCGCCTTTTTTGCCACGTACTGCGCGCGCGCCTGCTGCGGGATTTGACTGGATAGCCTGGGCCTACCGGTCAGCCACTCGGAAGCGATCCCTTATAAGTTGCCGGCTCGGAGTTCCCCAACAGTGCGCGTACTCCTCTCTTCTCCTTCTTCCTCTCTTTCTTTGCAACCTCTTCCGCTACCTCCGCTCTTGCCCTACCACCGCAAACCTGTTCGAGATTTCGCCGGCGATGATGGTGAAGGGCAAGACGACTGCTCTGGAGCGCGCGAAGAAGGCGGCGGCGGCGGGGAAAGGGAAGAGGTCTGCACGTGGCGGATCTTCCTCCAGGACGGCCCTGCCCAAAGGTTGGATCCAGGGCGACTGGATGCCGTCGGTGCTCCGGCAGGAGGATCTAGACGACATGGTCGAGGTGGGAGCCATTCCACACAAAGCCGCGCGTCTTCCGGGGGAGAGATCGAACCTCAACCTCGTGACGGTGAGTGCGTGCTCCTGGCCACTCACATCGACCGAGGGTTTTCTCTGCCGCCCCATCCATTCTTCCGAAATTTCTTGAATTTCTTCGGAGCGCAGCTCCATCACTTTACCCCAAACTCCATTGTCTACCTCGCTGCTTTCATTTCCATGTGTGAGGCGTTCCTGGGTTGCCGCCCACATTGGGGGCTTTTCAAGCACATTTTTACTTGTTGCTCTCAGTCGGTCAAGAAGGCCAAGTCGAGTGACGAGAGGACGCAAGTGATCCAGTTGTGCGGGGGCTTGGCGATCCAAATGAGGGGGAAGAGCTGTTTTCCGTCCATCACTTTCCCGGAGTCGGTCCGAGGTTGGCAGGCAACTTGGTTCTACTGCCAGGACCAGGCGACCCCAGGGCAGTCGACTGGTCTCCCGTCTTTCTCTCTCGACCGAGCCGAAAAACCTGCTTCTCTGAAGGTGACGCCGGAAGAAAAAGCCCAGGTCAAGGTGCTGGCGGGTCGAGTGGTTGAGCTTGTCCGTGAGGGTGTGACGGGAATGGATCTGCTGGAAGTCTTCCTCAAGAGGCGAATCCAACCGCTCCAGGCTCGTGACCACCCGATGTGGCTGTACTCCGGCCTCGAGGACACCACTCGGATCCACCCGGAGGAGGTCACCAACGAGATGTTGGAGGGGTGGTTGTTGAAGGAAATATGCCCTAGAGGCAATAATAAAGTTATTATTTATTTCCTTATATCATGATAAATATTTATTATTCATGCTAGAATTGTATTAACCGGAAACATAATACATGTGTGAATACATAGACAAACAGAGTGTCACTAGTATGCCTCTACTTGACTAGCTCGTTAATCAAAGATGGTTATGTTTCCTAACCATGGACAAAGAGTTGTTATTTGATTAATGGGATCACATCATTAGATGAATGATCTGATTGACATGACCCATTCCATTAGCTTAGCACCCGATCGTTTAGTATGTTGCTATTGCTTTCTTCATGACTTATACATGTTCCTATGACTATGAGATTATGCAACTCCCGTTTACCGGAGGAACACTTTGGGTACTACCAAACGTCACAACGTAACTGGGTGATTATAAAGGAGTACTACAGGTGTCTCCAAAGGTAGATGTTGGGTTGGCGTATTTCGAGATTAGGATTTGTCACTCCGATTGTCGGAGAGGTATCTCTGGGCCCTCTCGGTAATGCACATCACTTAAAGCCTTGCAAGCATTGCAACTAATGAGTTAGTTGCGGGATGTTGTATTACGGAACGAGTAAAGAGACTTGCCAGTAATGAGATTGAACTAGGTATTGGATACCGACGATCGAATCTCGGGCAAGTAACATACCGATGACAAAGGGAACAACGTATGTTGTTATGCGGTCTGACCGATAAAGATCTTCGTAGAATATGTAGGAGCCAATATGGGCATCCAGGTCCCGCTATTGGTTATTGACCGGAGACGTGTCTCGGTCATGTCTACATTGTTCTCGAACCGTAGGGTCCGCACGCTTAAGGTTTCGATAACAGTTATATTATGAGTTTATGAGTATTGATGTACCGAAGGAGTTCGGAGTCCCGGATGAGATCGGGGACATGACGAGGAGTCTCGAAATAGTCGAGACGTAAATATCAATATATTGGACGACTATATTCGGACATCGGAAAGGTTCCGAGTGATTCGGGTATTTTTCGGAGTACCGGGTAGTTACGGGAGAAGTAATGGCCTTGATGGGCTTTAGTGGGAAGAGGAAAAGGCTGCTGCGCCCCCCCTCCCCTTTGGTCCGAATTGGACTAGGGAAAAGGGGGCCGGCCACCTCTCCTTCTCCTCCTATTCCTTCTCGCTTCCTCCCCTTTTGGTGGACTCCTACTAGGACTTGGAGTCCTAGTAGGACTCCCATCCTGGCCGCACCAATAGCCTTGGCCGGCCTCCTCCTCCTCCATCCTTTATATACTGAGGCAGGGGGCACCCCATAGACACACAAGTTGATCCACGTGATCGTTCCTTAGCCGTGTGTGGTGCCCCCTGCCACCAGATTCCACCTCGGTCATATTGTAGCGGTGCTTAGGCGAAGCCCTGCGACAGTAGAACATCAAGATCGTCACCACGCCGTCGTGCTGACGGAACTCCTCCCTGAAGCTTTGCTGGATCGGAGCCCGGGGATCGTCATCGAGCTGTACGTGTGCTAAGAACTCGGAGGTGCCGGAGTAACGGTGCTTGGATCGGTCGGATCGGGAAGAAGACGTACGACTACTTCCTCTATGTTGTGTGATCGCTTCCGCAATCGGTCTGCGTTGGTACGTAGACAACACTCTCCCCCTCGTTGCTATGCATCACCATGATCTTGTGTGTGCGTAGGAAAATTTTCGAAATTACTACGTTCCCCAACAGTGACATCCGAGCCTAGGTTTTATGGTTTGATGTTATTTGCACGAGTAGAACACAAGTGAGTTGTGGGCGATACAAGTCATACTGCCTACCAGCATGTCATACTTTGGTTCGGCGGTATTGTTGGACGAGACGACCCGGACCAACCTTACGCGTACGCTTATGCGAGACCGGTTCCCTCGATGTGCTTTGCACATAGATGGCTTGCGGGCGACTGTCTCTCCAACTTTAGTTGAACCAAGTGTGGCTACGCCCGGTCCTTGAGAAGGTTAAAATGGAGTCTATTTGACAAACTATCGTTGTGGTTTTGATGCGTAGGTGAGATGAGTTCTTACTTAAGCCCGTAGCAGCCACGTAAAACTTGCAACAACAAAGTAGAGGACGTCTAACTTGTTTTTGCAGGGCATGTTGTGATGTGATATGGTCAAGGCATGATGCTGATTTTATTGTATGAGATGATCATGTTTTGTAACCAAGTTATCGGCAACTGGCAGGAGCCATATGGTTGTCGCTTTATTGTATGCAATGAAATCGCGATGTAATGCTTTACTTTATTGCTAAGCGGTAGTGATAGTCGTGGAAGCATAAGATTGGCGAGATGACAACGATGCTACGATGGAGATCAAGGTGTCACGCCGGTGACGATGGTGATCATGACGGTGCTTCGGAGATGGAGATCACAAAGCACAAGATGATGATGGCCATATCATATCACTTATATTGATTGCATGTGATGTTTATCCTTTTATGCATCTTATCTTGCTTTGATTGATGGTAGCATTATAAGATGATCTCTCACTAAATTATCAAGAAGTGTTCTCCCTGAGTATGCACCGTTGCAAAAGTTCTTCGTGCTGAGACACCACGTGATGATCGGGTGTGATAGGCTCTACGTTCAAATACAACGGGTGCAAAACAGTTGCACACGCGGAATACTCAGGTTATACTTGACGAGCCAAGCATATACAGATATGGCCTCGGAACATGGAGACCGAAAGGTCGAGCGTGAATCATATAGTAGATATGATCAACATAATGATGTTCACCATTGAAAACTACTCCATCTCACGTGATGATCGGTTATGGTTTAGTTGATTTGGATCACGTGATCACTTAGAGGATTAGAGGGATATCTATCTAAGTGGGAGTTCTTAAGTAATATGATTAATTGAACTTAAATTTATCATGAACTTAGTCCTGGTAGTATTTTGCAAATTATGTTATAGATCAATAGCTCGCGTTGTTGCTTCCCTGTGTTTATTTTTGATATGTTCCTAGAGAAAATTGTGTTGAAAGATGTTAGTAGCAATGATGCGGATTGGATCCGTGATCTGAGGTTTATCCTCATTGCTGCACAGAAGAATTATGTCCTTGATGCACCGCTAGGTGACAGACATATTTCAGGAGCAGATGCAGACGTTATGAACGTTTGGCTAGCTCAATATGATGACTACTTGATAGTTTAAGTGCACCATGCTTAATGGCTTAGAATCGGGACTTCAAAGACATTTTGAACGTCATGGAGCATATGAGATGTTCCAGGAGTTGAAGTTAATATTTCAAGCAAATACCCGAGTTGAGAGATATGAAGTCTCCAACAAGTTCTATAGCTAAAAGATGGATGAGAATCGCTCAACTAGTGAGCATGTGCTCAGATTGTCTGGGTACTACAATTGCTTGAATCAAGTGGGAGTTAATCTTCCAGATAAGATAGTGATTGACAGAATTCTCTAGCCACCATCACTAAGTTAGTAGAACTTCGTGATGAACTATAATATGCAAGGGATAACGGAGACAACTCCCAAGCTCTTCGTGATGCTGAAATCAACGAAGGTAGAAATCAAAAAAAACATCAAGTGTTGATGGTTGACAAGACCACTAGTTTCAAGAAAAAGGGCAAAGGAAAGAAGGGGAACTTCAAGAAGAACGGCAAGCAAGTTGCTGCTCAAGTGAAGAAGCCCAAGTCTGATCCTAAGCCTGAGACTAAGTGCTTCTACTGCAAAGGGACTGGTCACTGGAAGTAGAATTACCCCAAGTGATTGGCGGATAAGAAGGATGGCAGAGTGAACATAAGTATATTTGATATACATGTTATCGATGTGTACTTTACTAGTGTTTATAGCAAACCCCTCAGTATTTGATGCTAGTTCAGTTGCTAAGATTAGTAACTCGAAACGGGAGTTGCAGAATAAACAGAGACTAGTTAAGGGTGAAGTGACGATGTGTGTTGGAAGTGGTTCCAAGATTGATATGATCATCATCGCACACTCCCTATAATTTCGGGATTAGTGTTGAACCTAAATAAGTGTTATTTGGTGTTTGCGTTGAGCATGAATATGATTTGATCATGTTTATTGTAATACGGTTATTCATTTAAGTAAGAGAATAAATTGTTGTTCTGTTTACATGAATAAAACCTTATATGGTTACACACCCAATGAAAATAGTTCGTTGGATCTCGATCGTAGTGATACACATAATCATAATATTGAAACCAAAAGATGCAAAGTTAATAATGATAGTGCAACTTATTTGTAGCACTGCCATTTAGGTCATATTGGTGTAAAGCGCATGAAGAAACTCCATGATAATGGGCTTTTAGAATCACTTGATTATGAATCAGTTGATGCTTGCGAACCATGCCTCATGGGCAAGATGACTAAGACTCTGTTCTTCGGAACAATGGAGCGAGCAACAGATTTGTTGGAAATCATACATAATGATGTATGTGGTCCGATGAATATTGACGCTCGCGACAGGTATCATTATTTTCTGATCTTCACAGATGATTTGAGCAGATATGAGTATATCTACTTGATGAAACATAAGTCTGAAACATTTGAAAAGTTCAAAGAATTTCAGAGTGAAGTGGAAAATCATCGTAACAAGAAAATAAAGTTTCTACGATCTGATCGTGGAAAAGAGTATTTGAGTTACGAGTTTGGTCTTCAGTTAAAACAATGTGAAATAGTTTCACTACTCACGCCACCTGGAACACCACAACATAATGGTGTGTCTGAACGTCATAACCGTACTTTATTGGATATAGTGCAATCTATGATGTTTCTTACCGATTTACCACTATCGTTTTTGGGGTCATGCAGTAGAGACAGCTGCATTCACGTTAAAAAGGGGCACCATCTATATCCGTCGATACGACGCCTTATGAACTATGGTTTGGCAAGAAACCAAAGTTGTCGTTTCTTGAAGTTTGGGGTTGCGATGCTTATGAGAAAAAGTTTCATCCTGATAAGCTCAAACCCAAATCGGAGAAATATGTCTTCATAGGATACCCAAAGGAGACTGTTGGGTACACCTTCTATCACAGATCCTAAGGCAAGACATTCGTTGCTTATAATGGATCCTTTCTAGAGAAGGAGTTTCTCTTGAAAGAAGTAAGTGGGAGGAAAGTAGAAAACTTGATAAGGTAATTGTACCTTCTACCTTATTGGAAAGTAGTTCATCACAAAAATCTGTTCTTGTGACTACTACACCAATTAGTGAGGAAGCTAATGATGATGATCATGTAACTTCAGATCAAGTTACTACCGAATCTCGTAGGTAAACCAGAGTGAGATCCGCACCAGAGTGGTACGGTAATCCTGTTCTGGAGGTCATGTTACTTGACCATGAGGAACCTACGAACTATGAGGAAGCGATGATGAGCCCAGATTCCGTGAAATGGTTTGAGGCCATGAAATCTGAGATATGATCCATGTATGAGAACAAAGTTTGGACTTTGGTTGACTTGCCCGATGATCGGCAAGCAATTGAGAATAAATGGATCTTGAAGAGGAAGACGGACGCTGATAGTAGTGTTACTATCTACAAAGCTAGAATTGTCGCAAAAGGTTTTCGACAAGTTCAAGGTGTTGACTACGATGAGAGCTTCTCACTCGTATCTATGCTTGAGTCTGTCCGAATCATGTTAGTAATTACCGCATTTTGTGAAATCTGGCAAATGGATAAACAAAACTGCATTCCTTAATGGATTTATTAAAGAAGAGTTGTATATGATGCAACAGAAGGTTTTTGTCAATCCGAAAGGTGCTAACAAAATGTGCAAGCTCCAGCGATCCATCTGTGGATTGGTGCAAGCATCTCGGAGTTGGAATATACGCTTTGATGAGTTGATCAAAGCATATAGTTTTATACAGACTTGCGGTGAAGCCTGTATTTACAAGAAAGTGAGTGGGAGCACTACAACATTTCTGATAAGTATATGTGAATGACATATTGTTGATCGGAAATAATGTAGAATTATTCTGTAAAGCATAAAGGAGTGTTTGAAAGGAGTTTTTCAAAGAAAGACTTCGGTGAAGCTGCTTACATATTGAGCTTCAAGATCTATAGAGATAGATCAAGACGCTTGATAAGTTTTTTTCAATGAGTACATACCTTGACAAGATTTTGAAGTAGTTCAAAATGGAGCAGTCAAAGAAAGAGTTCTTGCCTGTATTATAAGGTGTGAAGTTGAGTAAGACTCAAAGCCCGACCACGGCAGAAGATAGAAAAAGAATGAAAGTCATTCCCTATGCCTTGGCCATAGGTTCTATAAAGTATGTCATGTTGTATACCAGATCTATTGTATACCCTGCACTGATTTGGCAAGGGAGTACAATAGTGATCTAGGAGTAGATCACTGGACAGCGGTCAGAATTATCCTTAGTGAAATAAGGATATGTTTCTCGATTATGGACGTGATAAAAAGGTTCGTCGTAAAGGGTTACGCCGATGCAAGTTTTGACACTAATCTAGATGACTCTAAGTCTCGGTCTAGATACATATTGAAAGTGGGAGCAATTAGCTAGAGTAGCTCCATGCAGAGCATTGTTGACATAGAAATTTGCAAAATACATGTGGATCTGAATGTGGCAGACCCGTTGACTAAGATTCTCTCACAAGCAAAACATGATCACACCTTAGTACTCTTTGGGTGTTAATCACATAGCGATGTGAACTAGATTACTGAATCTAGTAAACCCTTTGGGTGTTGGTCACATGGCGATGTGAACTATGGGTGTTAATCACATGATGATGTGAACTATCGATGTTAATCACATGGTGATGTGATCTAGATTATTGACTCTAGTGCAAGTGGGAGACTGAAGGAAATATGCCCTAGAGGCAATAATAAAGTTATTATTTATTTCCTTATATCATGATAAATATTTATTATTCATGCTAGAATTGTATTAACCGGAAACATAATACATGTGTGAATACATAGACAAACAGAGTGTCACTAGTATGCCTCTACTTGACTAGCTCGTTAATCAAAGATGGTTATGTTTCCTAACCATGGACAAAGAGTTGTTATTTAATTAATGGGATCACATCATTAGATGAATGATCTGATTGACATGACCCATTCCATTAGCTTAGCACCCGATCGTTTAGTATGTTGCTATTGCTTTCTTCATGACTTATACATGTTCCTATGACTATGAGATTATGCAACTCCCGTTTACCGGAGGAACACTTTGGGTACTACCAAACGTCACAACGTAACTGGGTGATTATAAAGGAGTACTATAGGTGTCTCCAAAGGTAGATGTTGGGTTGGCGTATTTCGAGATTAGGATTTGTCACTCCGATTGTCGGAGAGGTATCTCTGGGCCCTCTCGGTAATGCACATCACTTAAAGCCTTGCAAGCATTGCAACTAATGAGTTAGTTGCGGGATGTTGTATTACGGAACGAGTAAAGAGACTTGCCAGTAACGAGATTGAACTAGGTATTGGATACCGACGATCGAATCTCGGGCAAGTAACATACCAATGACAAAGGGAACAACGTATGTTGTTATGTGGTCTGACCGATAAAGATCTTCGTAGAATATGTAGGAGCCAATATGGGCATCCAGGTCCCGCTATTGGTTATTGACCGGAGACGTGTCTCGGTCATGTCTACATTGTTCTCGAACCGTAGGGTCCGCACGCTTAAGGTTTCGATGACAGTTATATTATGAGTTTATGAGTATTGATGTACCGAAGGAGTTCGGAGTCCCGGATGAGATCGGGGACATGACGAGGAGTCTCGAAATGGTCGAGACGTAAAGATCGATATATTGGACGACTATATTCGGACATCGGAAAGGTTCCGAGTGATTCGGGTATTTTTTGGAGTACCGGGTAGTTACGGGAGAAGTAATGGGCCTTGATGGGCTTTAGTGGGAAGAGGAAAAGGCTACTGCGCCCCTCCTCCCCTTTGGTCCGATTTGGACTAGGGAAAAGGGGGCCGGCCACCTCTCCTTCTCCTCCTATTCCTTCTCCCTTCCTCCCCTTTTGGTGGACTCCTACTAGGACTTGGAGTCCTAGTAGGACTCCCATCCTGGCCGCACCAATAGCCTTGGCCGGCCTCCTCCTCCTCCATCCTTTATATACTGAGGCAGGGGGCACCCCATAGACACACAAGTTGATCCACGTGATCGTTCCTTAGCCGTGTGTGGTGCCCCCTGCCACCAGATTCCACCTCGGTCATATTGTAGCGGTGCTTAGGCGAAGCCCTGCGACAGTAGAACATCAAGATCGTCACCACGCCGTCGTGCTGACGGAACTCCTCCCTGAAGCTTTGCTGGATCGGAGCCCGGGGATCGTCATCGAGTTGTACGTGTGCTAAGAACTCGGAGGTGCCGGAGTAACGGTGCTTGGAACGGTCGGATCGGGAAGAAGACGTACGACTACTTCCTCTACGTTGTGTGATCGCTTCCGCAGTCGGTCTGCGTTGGTACGTAGACAACACTCTCCCCCTCATTGCTATGCATCACCATGATCTTGTGTGTGCGTAGGAAAATTTTCGAAATTACTACGTTCCCCAACAGTTGTCGAGCATCACGGGGAACAAAGACAACCCCCAAGGGGCCAGGAGGGTCATTCCACTCGACAATTCGTACGAGGTGGACCAGGTATGTCTTTATGCTCCCGACTGAAATCTTTGTTTTCTGCGTGGGTCTTCTTTTGAGTAGGTCAATTGACTTTTGTTTTGCCTGCTATTTTCCAGGCGACCACTGAGATGTACTCGACGCCCAACGGGGCACAGGGGTCGACTGAGGAAGGGGAGGTGAGCGGAGGCGAGAGCGGGGATGACCAAGGCGAGTAGGAGTCTGATGGTGAAGGAGAGGGAGGCGATGACATCTTCTCTAGCGAAGAGGAGGAGGAGGTCGAACCCCCCCCCCCCCCCCCCCGCCCGGAGAGGCGATCCAAGCTCGCACACGACCCGGCGCAGGAACGCGGCAAGGCGACTGCCTCCGTTGGGCCGTCGTCAAAACGCCCTCGGACTTCTTCTCCAACACCGACTGGGAATGTCTCCAAGCAACCACGCACGACACTGTCCAAGCCGCCCAAGTCTCTGCCCAAGATGAAGATAGCCGTCCCTACCATTTCCGGGTAATAAAGCTTGTTTTCCTTCATCGACCGCGGACGGATCCTTGGTCGATTCATTGAGCCAACTGACTGACTTTTCGAGATTTGCAGCGCTGCTACCTCTGAGGTCTCTGCCAAGGACGATGACCAAGAGATGGGGGACGCTGTTACCTCCAACCCTGGTACGATTACTGACGTTCTGTTTTTGAGTCGACTGGTCGTTTCTTGCAATTCTGGTCGATTGAATGTTTCCCTTGCAGCCCCTCCTCATGTTATCGACCTCCCGGACGATGACGACAACGAACCGCTAAGGATGAGGAGGAACAAGAGGTCGTCGGCTGACAGGACTCCCCAGCCTACTTTGGCGTCTGAGACCATGGCTCGGGATGGTGGCGACGCTCCTCAGGCTTCTGTGACTTTCGCCAACCCTCTGTCGAGTGCGCGGCCTTCAGCGTCGACTGTAGATCCAACTTCGCTTTTTGCTGCATACCCCGTCCCTGAGGACGAAGTGGCTGCTGCAAAGGAGGCTATACGCCAGGCGGGGGTCATGATGGAGCAGGTGAAGATGGCTCGGGAGGCCAGCCAAGCAGCCTACGACGCGAGTTCGGCTCTTCAGAGCAACGTCCAGGTCAGTCGACTCGACACTTGATCGTTTGAAGAGTCTCTCCTTTTTTTTGAAGATCTTTTGTATCTGTACACCCATTGGGTGTGTTTGCCCATTCTTGGACGAGTGGGGGCACGCTGAGTGCACCCACTGGGTGTAGTCCCCGATACTACGGTGGACTGCTGGCAGTCGACTGTAGTCTTTACATTGTGTTTCTGTATCTGTATTTCTTTTCTTGGTCTGGTCAGGCCACGTTGAATGGAGCTGTATCCGGTCGACTACGGACAGTCGACTTTTTCTCTTCTTTTTTTTGAACCAGTGGGGGCCCGCTGAGTGCACCCACTGGGTGTAGTCCCCGAGACTACTGTCGAATGTTTTTTGATTCGGCTGTGGTCTTAGAAACGTCATCTTTTTCTCTCAGTTACTCGGAAGCAACTTATCTTGGATGTCTGTCGACTGATTTTTCCTCTTGCAGAAATCCTGCGAACTTGCATCTCGCTATACCGAGTTGGAGAAGCAGCGGATTCAACTGAACCTTGATTTGGAGCTGGCCAGAACAGAGCTGCAGAGGGTCAGAGACGGCGTTGCTGGTAAGACGACTTTGTCGACTGGTTTTGTTTTTAGGCTTGAGTATCCTTCTGCTGTTTCCGAACTGATCACCATTTCTTTTTGTAGGAGAACTGAGCGAGGCCCTGGCGAAGAAGGATCAGGACTTGGCTACTGCCCACAAGGAGGCCGACGACAAGATCGCTCTGGCTGAACAGAAGTTGGCTTCGGTCGGCCAATTAGAAGAATAGAATACCAGGCTGAAGACCGCTCTGAATGAAGCCAACAGGGAGTGCACACATTGGAAGAAGGAGAACCTCTCCCTGAACGAGAAGATGGAAGGCGTCGCTCGCAGGAGGGACGACCTGGAGAGCTACTTGAGGAGCCTCGCCAAGAAGTTGTACATCAAGCTTGAAGGTGCACATTCAATTCCGACTGGTTTTCTTTTTGTGTCAACTCAGTCTATGAAAATTGACTTATCCTTGGATCGTGTATGCAGAGTTTTGCTAGAACTTTGAGGAGGAGACTGGGCGGATTGAAACAGGTTTGGATCCAATCAACTCTCCGGTGAATGACGATGCTGCCATGAATCTGCTCCGACTGGAATCTCGTATTGACGGCGTCGTGGATTACTTGGCTCGGCTGAAGGTTGCCATGTCGCGGATCGACCCGGCACTTTGGCCAGAGTCTACGCTCCAGAACGATCTCGAGTCTCTGATGACTCGACTTAACGGAATCCCTGACCGAGTGCAGGAGTGGAAGAAGTCTTCTGCTCGGTGCGGCGCTGATGTGGCTCTATCTCTAGTCCGCGTCCATTGCAAGGAGGCGCGAGAAGAGAAGCTGGCCGCCATCCAAGTCGCCAATACCAAGAGGCACAACTTTCAAGAATTCATGGAGACCTTTATTGCTGCTGCCACCCGCATTGCAGACGAAATCGACTTGGATGAGTTTGTTGCCCCTGCCAGTCCTCCACCTGAGGAATAAAAAACTTCTAGGCTTCTCCTTAAATTTGCCTCGGAATGCCGAGTGGATTTGTAACCGTTTAAACTCTGCCGAGCCGAGGGCTCGAGTACTTTGATCTGAGGTCTGGGACCTTTTAGGTTTTATCCAAACTTGATTTCTTGTTGAATATCTTCGCGGTTTTGATCCGAGTGGAACTTTGATCTTTACTCGGAGTATTCTTTGTATTCGCGGCATAACTTCTTGCAGATTGGGTTGAGTCCTGTATTTAGACGAGTGCTGGACTGCAGCTAAGTCCCTGAGTGTGAGGTTTGCTCTCCACTCGGTAGGATTTCTTAAACACTTAGGCGAGCGCTGACTGCAGCTAAGTCTCTTTGTGGAAGAACTTAGGCGAGTACTGGACTGCAGCTAAGCCCCCGAGTGGGAGGATTGCTCTCTACTTGGTAGGATTTTTTCAAACTTAGGCGAGTGCTCAACTGCAGCTAAGCTTTCGAGTGGGAGAACTTAGGCGAGTACTGGACTGCAGCTAAGCCCCCAAGTGGGAGGTTTGCTCTCCACTCGGTAGGATTTTTTCAAACTTAGGCGAGTGCTCGACTGCAGCTAAGCTTTCGAGTGGGAGAACTTAGGCGAGTACTGGACTGCAGCTAAGCCCCCGAGTGGGAGGTTTGCTCTCCACTCGGTAGGATTTTTTCAAACTTAGGCGAGTGCTCGACTGCAGCTAAGCTTCCGAGTGGGAGAACTTAGGCGAGTACTGGACTGCAGCTAAGCCCCCGAGTGGGAGGTTTGCTCTCCACTCGGTAGGATTTTTTCAAACTTAGGCGAGTGCTCGACTGCAGCTAAGCTTCCGAGTGGGAGAACTTAGGCGAGTACTGGACTGCAGCTAAGCCCCCGAGTGGGAGGTTTGCTCTCCACTCGGTAGGATTTTTTCAAACTTAGGCGAAACGGATTCGCAGCCAAGTCACCCACTGGGGGGGGGGGGTTGTATGCAAACAAAGTGACAGCAATTATTGGAACACTCTTGTCTTTGATAAAAATGAACTGTAATTTTTTTTTCTTATTACATCTCGTCTAAGGGAGAACTCAGGTGTAAAAGGGGCGGAGCAGTTCCGCGTTCCAAGCTCGTGGGTCGTTGATCTGCCGATCAACATTGTAGAGGTGGTACACTCCATTCTGGAGGACTCTGGTGACTATGAAGGGGCCTTCCCAAGTAGGAGCGAGCTTGTGTGGTTTCTGTTGATCCACTCGGAGGACCAGATCTCCTTCTTGGAAGGCTCGACTTTTCACATTCCGGGCGTGAAAACGGCGCAAGTCTTGCTGATAAATGGTCGATCTGATCATGGCCATCTCCCTCTCTTCTTCTAAGAGGTCGACTGCGTCTTGCCGGGCCTGTTCTGCTTCATCTTCGGTGTAAAGTTCGACTCGGGGTGCATTATGAAGAAGATCACTCGGCAGGACTGCTTCGGCTCCATAAACCAGAAAGAATGGAGTTCTTCCAGTCGACCGGTTAGGGGTGGTCCTTAATCCCCACAGAACTGACGGAAGTTCGTCAACCCAAGCGCCTGCCGTGTGCTTGAGATCATGCATCAGTCGAGGCTTTAGTCCTTTGAGAATCAGACCATTTGCTCTCTTAGCTTGTCCATTCGACTGGGGATGGGTGACCGATGCGTAGTCGACTCGTGTGCCTTGAGAGGCGCAAAAAGCTCTGAGCTTGTCCGAATCAAAGTTTGACCCGTTGTCAGTGATGATGCTATGCGGGACTCCATATCTGAATGTTAACCCTCTGACGAAACTGATAGCAGTGCAAGCATCAAGATTCTTGATGGGCTTAGCTTCGATCCATTTGGTAAATTTGTCGACTGCCACAAACACATGAGTGAATCCACTCCTGCCCATTCTTAGTGGACCAACCATGTCCAGTCCCCAGACGGCAAAGGGCCAGACGAGTGGAATGGTCTTCAGGGCTGATGCAGGCTTGTGTGACATGTTGGAGTAGAACTGGCACCCTCCACACTTGTCGACTATCTCTTTTGCCATCTCATTTGCTCTTGGCCAGTAAAATCCAGCTCGGTATGCTTTAGCCACAATAGTCCGAGAGGACGCATGGTGACCATAGGTCCCCGAGTGGATATCATTAAGGATTATCTGACCCTCTTCTGGTGTTATGCATTTCTGACCGACTCCAGTCGCGCTCTCTCTATATAGCTGTCCCTTTATGACTGTGAAGGCCTTAGATCTGCGGACGATCTGCCGAGCCTCTTCCTTGTCTTCCGGGAGTTCTTTCCTTAGGATATACGCGATGTACGGTATCGTCCAGTCAGGGATGATTGCCAAGACTTCCATGATTAGGTCGACCACTGCAGGTACTTCAACTTTAGTCGGATCTGTGGCACTTTTCGGCTGCGGGGCTTCTTCTGTGAAAGGATCCTCTTGGACTGACGGCGAGTGAATGTGTTCCTGGAACACGTTGCTGGGAATGGCTTCTCTCTTGGAGCCTATCTTTGCCAAATCGTCAGCTGCCTGATTTTTCAGTCGGGGGATGTGATGAAGCTCTAACCCCTCGAATTTCTTTTCTAGCTTTCGCACTGCATTGCAATACCCAGTCATTGCCGGACTCCTGACGTCCCACTCCTTCATCACTTGATTAACCACCAAATCTGAGTCGCCATAGACCATGAGGCGACGGACGCCGAGTGAAATGGCCATGCGCAACCCATACAAAAGTGCTTCATACTCTGCTTCGTTATTGGAGGAATCGAAGTGAATCTGGAGAACATATCTGAGCTTATCTCCTCGAGGGGAGACTAGGACCACCCCCGCACCCGAACCATTCAGCATCTTGGATCCGTTGAAGAACATGGTCCAGTGCTCCGAGTGAACTTGAGTCGGAAGTTGCTGTTCAATCCACTCGGCGATGAAATCTGCGATTGCTTGGGACTGGATAGCCTTCTTTGCTTCAAACTTGGTATCTAAGGGAAGGAGTTCAATCGCCCACTTGGCCACTCGACCAGTTGCGTCTCTGTTATGCAGGATCTCTGATAGTGGGGCGTCGCTGACGACTGTAATGGAGTGGTCAGAGAAGTAATGTGCAACTTTCTTCGTGGTCATATAAATCCCATATACAAGCTTCTGGTAGTGAGGGTATCTTTGTTTTGAAGGGGTCAAAACTTCAGACACATAATATACTGGGCGTTGAACTTTGAAGGCCTTTCCTTCCTCTTCCCGCTCGACCGTAAGTACTGTACTGACAACTTGTCCTGTGGCTGCAATGTAAAGCAGCAGAGGCTCTTTGCTGATTGGGGCATCAAGCACCAGCTGGGTGGAGAGCAGAGCTTTGAGCTCTGCAAACGCTGCATCGGCTTCTGGAGTCCACTCGAACTTGTCAGACTTCTTCATCAGTCGGTAAAGAGGCAACGCCTTTTCACCGAGACGAGAAATAAATCGACTTAAAGCGGCCAAGCAGCCTGTAAGCTTTTGGACATCGTGCACGCGTACAGGACGCTTCATCCGGAGTATGGTGCCAATTTTTTCAGGATTGGCGGCGATCCCCCATTTCGGAAACGAGAAAACCGAGTAACTTTCCACCTGGAACCTCGAAAGTGCACTTTGATGGATTGAGCTTGATATCGTACCTCCTGAGGTTGGCAAAGGTTTCAGCAAGGTCAGCCCGTAGGTCGGAACCTTTCCGGGACTTGACCACAATATCATCCATGTATGCCTCCACATTCCGACTGATTTGAGTGAGTAAACACTTCTAAATCATTCTCATGAATGTGGCTCCGGCGTTCTTGAGGCCGAACGGCATGGTGACGTAACAGAAGCATCCGAATGGAGTGATGAAAGTTGTTTGATCTCGTCGGGCCCATAGAGACGGATCTGATGGTACTCGGAATAGGCATCTAGAAAAGACAATCTCTCGCACCCCGCAGTTGAGTCGACTATTTGGTCGATGCAAGGGAGAGGAAAATGATCTTTCGGGCAGGCCCGATTGATATGTTTGAAATCAATGCACATGCGGAGTGACTTGTCCTTCTTGGGGACCATGACGACATTGGCGAGCCACTCGAAGTGGTAAATCTCTCGGATGAATTCCGCTGCTAAGAGCCGAGCCACCTCCTCGCCAATGGCTTGCTTCTGCTGGACGGCGGACCGTCGAAGATGTTCCTTCACAGGCTTGAATTTTGGGTCGAGTCGTAGACGGTGCTCAGCCAGCCCCCTGGGAACTCCGGGCATGTCAGAGGGTTTCCATGCAAAGATGTCCCAGTTCTCACGGAGGAGCTGGATGAGCGCTTCTTCCTATTTGGAGTCGAGCGTCGTCGAGATGTGAGTCGGAGCAGCGTCGGGGTCGGTCGGGTGAATGTGGACTGTCTTTGTTTCACCAGCCGACTGAAAAGCTGACTCAGAGGCAGGCTTCTTAGCTCGCAGCAGTTCACACGGATCGGCAGTCTTTTGGTACTCTTTCAGCTCGACCACTGCCATCTGAGCATCAGCGATCTTTGATCCCTTCTGAAAACACTCTTCTGCTTTCTTTCGGTTGCCCGTAACAGTGATCACACCCTTGGGGCCAGGCATCTTCAATTTGAGATACACGTAACATGGTCGGGCCATGAAGCGTGCGTAAGCTGGCTGCCCAAAATGGTGTGATAAGCACTCTGGAAGTCCACAACCTCAAATATCAACTTTTCCTTGCGGTAATTCTTTGAATCACCAAAAACCACATCAAGAGCAATCTGGCCGAGTGACTCGGCTTTCTTCCCAGGAATGACTCCGTGGAAGCTCATGTTACTGGTACTGAGTCTGGACATCGGAATGCCCATTCCTTTCAAAGTTTCAGCATACAGTATGTTCAGGCCACTGCCGCCATCCATCAGGACTTTGGTCAGTCGAGTGCCTTTGACAACTGGGTCGACCACCAAAGCTTGCCTCCCTGGGGTGGCAATGTGCGTCGGGTGATCAGACTGGTCGAATGTGATGGCAGTCTGAGACCACTTCAGGTAACTGGGTGTTGCCGGAGCAACCATTTTCACCTCACGGTTAATGACTTTCACTCGACTTTTGCTTTCGACATCGGCAAAAATCATCAAGGTGGAATTGACTTGGGGGTATCCATCGTCACTATCATCCTTGTCCTCAACTCTGTCTGGCTCTTTTTCCTTATCTTTGGGCTGCTTGCCCTGAAACTGCTGGATCAGGAGCCGGCACTGTCGAGTGGTATGTTTTGGGAAAATAAAATTACCCTCTTCATCTTTCTTGGTGTGGATGTGACATGGCAGGTCCAAAACATTATTCCCATCCTGATCCTTAACTTTCTTGGGCTTCCAGATGCCCTTGGGTTTCCCCTTGGAGTTTCCCTGTGCCAGGGCCAGGGCCTCCCCAGGAGCGGCTGGCTCGGCCTTCCGCTTCTGCTTCCGACTAGAATTTCCTCCGGTTTCTTGGGCGACTGATTTGAGTTTGCAACTTTGGAGTCGGTCTTCGTCTTCACCATTAGCGTACTTGGTGGCAATCTCCATCATCCGATTCAGAGACATCCCTCCAGTTCGACCGAACTTCAGATTCAACTCTCTGTATTTGATGCCTTCCTTGAAAGCGCAAACTGCTTGATGGTCTGGCACATTCTCAACCGAGTGGTGCAGTGTGATCCACCTCTGGATGTATTCCCTTAGTGTTTCATTCGGCTTCTGTACGCAAGACCGCAACTCTGCAAGGCCTGTGGGTCGCTTGCATGTTCCTTCGAAGGTTGTGATAAACACTCGGGAGAGGTCCTCCCAAGTGTAAATACTGCTGGGTGCCAACTGATTCAGCCACGCTTTGGCCGAGCCTTCTAACATGAGAGGCAAATGCTTCATGGCCACCTCAGCATTGCCACCGCCAATCTGCACAGCCACTCAGTAATCTTCGAGCCATGTGTCGGGCTTGGATTCACCGGTGAACTTGCTGACTCCAGTCGCCAGCCTGAAGTTGTGAGGAATCACCGCGACCCTGTTGGCTCGACTGAAACATTCTGGCCCCGAAGCATGTACCCTGCTGCCGGCGGGCGCATCTCTGTTGTGGCCCACTCGATGAGCTCTGTTCCTGTCCACCAAACCTTGAACGAGGATGGATCTCGCGTCAAAGCCTGGGTCCCTGGGGTCGACTAGAATCCTCTGCCCAACATTATGGGGGCGCCTGTCATCTCGATGTCGAGGCGCATATGACCCACTCCTCGGGGGAGGGGATGGCACTCGACGTCGATCATCGCGGTCGGGTCGGTGATCATACTGCTCATTTCTCCTGTACTGATCGTGCCGGTCCCCATGTCCCTCACGCCTCGGGGGCGATCTCGGGCTATGAGCCGACTGGACTGTTTCTGTTGCAACGGATCGACTGTGGATCCTGTTCCGCGACTAAGAAACAGCGGAATTCTGATTTCCTGCCGCTCGGAGCAACGCTCTGATCTACAACAAGCCCTTGCCAGCCTCCGACTGGGAAGGCTGAATTGACTCCGCTATACGGGCCGCGGCGGCCAAATTCTGAACCGGAGTTCGGCATACCTGCGGCGGTGGGAAGAGCTGACGTCGACTGGATTCAGGAGCTTGCTGTCGTCGACTGGACTCGGGAGCTCGCTGACGCGCTTGCTCGTCGAGTATTTGCTGTAGATTCTCCAGTCGAGTGCGCTCGGCCAGGTTAGCCAAGCGCGCGTCCTCCAAGGCCCGGGCCTCAGGGATCTCTACAACAATAGGAGTGTGGAGCGCGTCCATGTTCCGGCGGTGAAGCTCCTCTCGCTGCAATGACGTGAGAGGTTCGGGGAGGTACTCGTCGTGGGGATGCAACGGGTCGCCTCTATCCGCACCACCATCAGCACGATGGAATCCGGGAGGACTGTGTGTCCCCTCGACCGCCAGAACCTCAGCCAAAGGGTCGCTGCTATCGCACTCGGATGCCGTCTCCACGGAGCCAGTCGAACAGGCCGCAGAGGGATTCGTCAGGCTCGATTTCCGCGACTTGTGGGGTCGCCGACTGGCGGGCCACGGCGTGCCTCACCCACTGCTGGAGTCTCGACCGACCTGAGCGCTTGCGCTGGTGGGAGACAGGGCGGGGAGACGAAACGGGGGCCGACCGATATTGGGTCGACGGCTGCCGTAGGAGGACGCCACGAATGCACGCGCGGAAGTGTGTCGCACCGCGGACGGGGAGCGCGTCGATGTCGAGCGGCGCCTCCTGGAGCCAGGCGGAGTCGTCGGCGATGAAGGTGAGCGCGCCGAGACAGATCTCGCGGCCCTCTACCAAAACTCCGCAGGAAACCATGATCAAATGGATCGGAAAAATTGCAACTTTCCCAATTAGGCGCTAAGACTAATGCCCCAAGGTGGGCGCCAACTGTCGTGGTTCTAAGTCTGATAGTAATGTAGGGGGGTGTGTATGGAGAGGCTAGATCTTAGCTATTGGGCAGTTGTAAGCACGCAAGGTTTATGAGTTCAGGCCCATCTCGGAGGAAGTAACAGCCCTACGTCTCGGTGCCCGGAGGCGGTCGATTGGATTATGCGTGTGTAGATAACAAGGGTGCGAACCCTTCATACTAAGGAGGGGGTGGCTTATATAGAGTTCGCCGGCCCCCTCCTGCCCTCAGTAATGCAGGGTTTTAGGTACATTTAAGGTTGGGCGTTACTGATAACGTCCCTAATAAAGTGTTATAATAACCATAAAGACTACTTAATAGCCGATCGTTTGCCTGCGGAGTGACTTTAGGTCTTCTGGCAGTCGAGTGGTTGGCTTCATGGTCGAGTGATAGTTCTTTGGTCGAGTGTCCTGAGCCCGTCGAGTGGGATGCCTTCAAGTCGTTTGACAGGTGACTCCTTCTAGGGATGTCCTCGGGTAGGGCTTTTCAGGAAACTCGACCAAAGAACTATCACTCGACCATGAAGCCAACTACTCGACTGCCAGAAGACCTAAAGTCACTCCGCAGGCAAACGGTCGGCTATTAAGTAGTCTTTATGGTTATTATAACACTTTATTAGGGACGTTATCAGTAACGCCCAACCTTAAATGTACCTAAAACCCTGCATTACTGAGGGCAGGAGGGGGCCGGCGAACTCTATATAAGCCACCCCCATCCTCAGTATGAAGGGTTCGCACCCTTGTTATCTACACACGCATAATCCAATCGACCGCCTCCGGGCACCGAGACGTAGGGCTGTTACTTCCTCCGAGAAGGGCCTGAACTCGTAAACCTTGCGTGCTTACAACTCCCCAATAGCTAAGATCTAGCCTCTCCATACACACCCCCCTACATTACTGTCAGACTTAGAACCACGACACCGACTACCTTCGTGTGTACCATTACCGTCGCCCCGAAGACGTTGGAGTCATCAAGTACCTCTCCGAACGAACGTGAACGGCTACCGTCGCAAGAACGGGACCGGAAAGTCCGAAGACCCCAAGTACCACGCCGATGACATGAACGTCTACAGAAACTCATGCAACAATAAACATGTACCACTACCGCCATCGCGAGAACCTCTACCATCGACCCTAGAGCGTGCGAGAACGACTACTTCCACGACGTCGGTGTACCATTACCGTTGCGAGAACGCCTACTTCCTTTGCCGAACTCGAACCACTCCATAAATGCACCTTTGGAAGGTATAACCATCAGAACGATGCCCGTGGACCGTATGCATGTGATGTATTATATGAGATGCCCATGTTTGCACCATGGTTGAGTCGCTGCTTGCTCGGCCCTCCTCGTTTGCCGCTAACTCGTGGGAACCCGGTTACCGGGATCACCCCACCATCTTGCTTACTCGCTCACACCCACTTCCTTTTGCATCGGTATCCCCGTGAGCTATCGGATCATCGGAATGTTGCCGCGGCATCATTTCCGTTTCGTCGCCGTGGCACCCCTTCCTTTCTACCACGGTGACAAATGCTCTCATCACACGCATGTTAACTTCTAATAAAATTGCATAAACTTGATCATGTCATCCGCATCATGTTAACAACTTTAAGATGTTTAAAATTGTTGTTTGCTTTAAATTGCTAATGCACATGAGGATATACCGGAATTGTTGTTGTTGTTTCCGGCCTCATTTAAAATGCCTAGCTGTGTATTTTCACTCATGTTTCACCTCTTGCCATGTTAACCAACCTTTAATATTGTTGAGTACATAACCGAGAGAGAACTAAATAATGGAATGTGGTGTTTTGTCAATATGCATCCCGATGCATATTGAGCTCCACTTAATTTGTAGGATTGCTTGTGCACTTTGCCATGCCATGCCTCTTTAAATCGAACATGCATCATACTTGGTTGTGCATCATGCCATGCTTGTGTTGGTTGTTTACCATGTAGTTTGCTTCTTTCCGGTGTTGCTTCTTCGGGTTAGTTCCGTTAACGTCGCGTTTGTGAGGATCCGTTCGACTACGTCCGTTTGTCTTCTTCATGGACTCGTTCTTCTTCCTTGCGGGATCTCAGGCAAGATGACCATACCCTCGAAATCACTTCTATCTTTGCTTGCTAGTTGCTTGCTCTTTTGCTATGCCTATGTTGTGATACCTACCACTTGCTTATCATGCCACCCATATTACTGAACCAAGCCTCTAACCCACCTTGTCCTAGCAAACCGTTATTTGGCTATGTTACCGCTTTGCTCAGCCCCTCTTATAGCGTTGTTAGTTGCAGGTGAAGATTGGAGCTTGTTCCGTGTTGGAACATGGATATATTTTGTTGGGATATCACAATATCTCTTATTTAATTAATGCATCTATATACTTGGTAAAGGGTGGAAGGCTCGGCCTTATGTCTAGTGTTTTGTTCCACTCTTGCCACCTTAGTTTCCGTCATATCGGTGTTATGTTCCCGGAATTTGCGTTCCTTACGCGGTTGGGTTATAATGGGAACCCCTTGACAGTTCGCCTTGAATAAAACTCCTCCAGCAAGGCCCAACCTTGGTTTTACCATTCACCACCTAGCCTTTTTCCCTTGGGAGTCGCGCATCCCGAGAGTCATCTTTATTTTAACCCCCGCCGGGCCAGTGCTTGTGTAAGTGTTGGTCCGAACTAGAGTCCTTTGCAGCGCCACCTCGGGGAAACTTGAGGGATGGTTTTAGTTGTACGGAGCGCTCATCCGGTGTTGCCCTGAAAATGAGATATGTGCATTTCCTATCAGGATATCGGCGCATCGGGCGGTCTTGCTGGTCTTGTTTTACCTGTCGAAATGTCTTGTAACCGGGATTCCGAGCCTGATCGGGTCTTCCCGCTAGAAGGAATATCCTTCGTTGACCGTGAGAGCTTGTGATGGGCTAAGTTGGGACACCCCTGCAGGGATATGATCTTTCGAAAGCCGTGCCCGCGGTTATGGGCAGATGGGAATTTGTTAATGTCCGGTTATAGAAAACTTGAAGTTGACCTTAATTAAAATACATCAACCGCGTGTGTAACCGTGATGGTCTCTTCTCGGCGGAGTCCGGGAAGTGAACACGGTGTTGGAGTAATGCTTGACGTAGGTTGTTCTAGGATCACTTCTTGATCATAGTTTCTCGACCGTGCTTTTGCCTTCTCTTCTCGCTCTCATTTGCGTATTGTTAGCCACCATATATGCTAGTCGCTTCCTGCAGCTCCACCTCATACCTTTACCTTACCCATAAGCTTAAATAGTCTTGATCGCGAGGGTGTGAGATTGCTGAGTCCCCGTGACTCACAGATACTTCCAAAACCAGCTTGCAGGTGCCGTTGAACCATGCAGATGACGCAACCAAGCTCAAGGAGGAGCTCGATGAAGATCTTGTCCTTTGTGTTGTTTCGTGCTAGTTGATCAGTAGTGGAGCCCAGTCGGGACGATCGGGGATCTGTGTATCATTTGGGGTAGTCTTCTTTTATTTTGGCTCCGTAGTCGGGCCTTGATTGTATTTGGATGATGTAATGCTTTATTCATGTAATTGTGTGAAGTGGTGATTGTAAGCCAACTATGTATCTCTTTCCCTTATGTATTACATGGGTTGTGTGAAGATTACCTCACTTGCGACATTGCTTTCAATGCGGTTATGCCTCTAAGTCGTGCTTCGACACGTGGGAGATATAGCCGCATCGAGGGCGTTACATGACGCAAGCATGACATCAGAGTGATGTCACTAGGTCAACTGGTCGGTTGACAAGTCAAACCAGACAGGTGGGTCCAATGGGACCCACATGTCATTGTCAGGGGCATTAACAGAGTTTTTAAAACTAACTAAATGGGTTAATTAGTGGGTGGGACCCAGCAGTCAGTGACTATTTAGTTAATTAAAATAATTAATGAAATAATTAGCATTTTATTTATTTACAAAAATGTTTTAAATGACGCGGGCCCGCATGTCAGTGGCTGTAGCTGCCACATCAGCGCAGTTAACTTTGGTCAACGTGGCCAGTTGGGACCCCTAGGCCCACACGCAGTGACCCAGGGGGTGGGCCCCTGTGTGCCAGCTCCAGCGAGCTCGCCGCAGCGGCCGAATGCCGGCGAGCGTCGGGATTCGCCTACGGGGCATCAAATCGGGCGCGGGCAGGCCCTCTGGAACGGCCTCTCTACGCCGCGTCCGATGGAGGGGAGCACGACGGCGGGGGTGGCCGGAATGGTCGGCGGTGACGAGCGCGGCGGACGGTAGTTTGGGTGTGGATGGGGATCGTGCTACGGGGCGTTTGAACGAGGCGTGTTTGGGACCGAACTGACGAGCGCGTTGAGGCACGTCGAACGGTGGAGGGGACTTGGCTGGAAACAGCCGGAGACAGCGGTGGCGAGCGGCGGAGCGGACGCCAGAGTTCGGGCGTCAGTGGATCCCAACGCTAGGGGGCATGGGAAGGCGTGTGCGCGTGTGTGTTGGGTTCCTGGAAGCACCAGGAACATGATGACATGCTCACGCGAGCACGACGGAGAGCATGGCCATGGCGGCGAGGCGATCCGCGGCGACGTGCTCACGGCAACGGCGACGGGGCAGCTACGGTGCGGAAATGCTCAGGAAAGAGAGTGGAGGGAGCGGGGGCTCACCAAGCGGCACAGACGATGGCCCTTGGGGGTTTAGTAGCTGCAGGGGCGTCGCCGGAGTTGGTGAAGAGCGGCGACACGTCTCGTCGGAGCAGAGGAGGAAGACGGCGGCGTCGGGGCGTTGCGGTGGCTCCGGTCTCCAACGGGTTGGACTAGTCGAAGCAGCGGACGACGGCGGCCCTTGGAGACAGCGTGGGGCGGCGAGGTGGGCTCGGTGGCCGTGGTTAGGTCGGAGCCATGGCGTCGGTGGAGCTCGGATGCGGGGGGACGAGGGGGAGAGGCGCGGTGGATCTGAAGGGGGTAGGCGCAGGAACCGAGGCGAGAGTGGGGGCGAGTGAGAGGCGGGATCGAGGATGCGAGGGCGTGGCGGCCTTATCCTTGCCCCGTCGCCGGCGAGGGGGGTTCGGCGGGGACGCGCCCTGTTCCGACCTAGGTCGGGGGAACAGGGAAAGGGGACGCGGTAGAGGGAGGCGGGCCGGGGGTGGCCAGCTGGGCCAGGTGGGCCGGCCGGTGTGAGCTGGGCCGCCTGGTCCAGGGGGGCTTCCCCCTTTTTATGTTTTTGTAATTTCTTTTTTTATTTTCCTTTTCTATTTTATTTAGTTTAGGCCATTTAGGTATTTTGTAAAATTGTGTCCTCTAGACCATAATTACCAGTTCAATGTTTGGCACCCACCGAACATTTTTGTTTCAACTTTTAAAAACTTTTGTTGTTTGCCATTTTTCTGAATTGATTTTTGAATCGGTTTGAACTAACGAAAGTTTAGCAACAGTAATCACCGATGACATGGCATCATTAGGAGAGTTTTATTGTAGCTTAATTATCCGGGCGTTACAAATCTCCTCCACTACAAGAAATCTCGTCCTGAGATTTAGGAGGTAGAAGGAAACAGTGCGGGGTATTCATCACGCAGGCGGTCCTCGCGTTCCCAAGTGGCTTCGTCTTCAGAGTGATTCAAGCACTGGACTTTGAGGAACTTGATCGCCTTCTGACGTGTGCGGCGATCAGCTTGGTCAAGAATGCAGATCGGATGCTCTTTATAGGAGAGGTCCTGTTGCAATTCGAGCACTTCATGATCCACTGCTCGGATTGGATCCTTAAAGCAACGGCGGAGTTGTGACACATGGAACACATCGTGAACCTGAGAAAGGTTCGACGGAAGCTCCAGTTGATATGCCACTTTTCCACGCCTTTCGAGAATAGTGAAAGGACCAATATAGCGGGGAGCTCGCTTTCCTTTGATCCCGAAGCGGTGAGCACCCTTCATTGGTGTAACTCGAAGATAGGCCTTTTCGCCAGGTTGATATACCATGTCTTTATGATGACGGTCATAATTACTCTTTTGACGTGACTGAGCAGTCTTGAGATTCTCGCGAATAATGTGAACTTGTCCTTCGGCATGTTGAATAATATCCGGACCACAGAGTGGACGTTCCCCAGTTTCTGACCAGTTCAGAAGGGTTCGACACTTTCGTCCATATAGCACTTCGAAGGGGGACATCTTCACACTAGCTTGATAGCTATTATTATAAGAGAACTCGGCATATGGAAGAGATTCCTCCCATTTCTTGCTGAAGGAAATTACACAAGCTCGAAGCATGTCTTCGAGAACTTGGTTGACACGTTCAACCTGTCCTTGCGACTGAGGATGAAACGTCGTACTGAACGACAGGTGAGTTCCCATAGCTTCTTGAAAACTTGCCCAAAATCTTGAAGTGAATAAGCTGCCACGGTCTGAACTGATAACCAGTGGAATACCGTGAAGTGAAACAATCCTGGACATGTAGAGAGTAGCAAGCTGACGAGCAGTGATTGTCTCTTTGACCGCCAGAAAATGTGCAACTTTAGAAAGCCGGTCAATGACGACAAGAATAGCATCATTACCTTTCCGCGATTTGGGAAATCCAGTGACGAAGTCCATTTCAACATGGTCCCATTTCCATTCAGGAATAGAGATAGGTTGCAGAGTTCCAGCAGGCCTTTGATGCTCTGCTTTGATACGGCGGCAAACGTCACACTCAGCAACATAACGAGCAATGTCCTGCTTCATATTAGACCACCAGCATCTTTGACGAATATCCTGGTACATCTTTGTACTACCAGGATGGATGGACAGAGGCGTATCCTGAGCTTCTTGCATAACCCTTTTAGTCTTATCCAGGTTTTTCTTCGAACATGGTACCACTAGGCGGCCTTTGAAATACAAGGCGCCGTCGTCGGCGATAGTGAAGAATGAGGGCTTTCCTTCTGCTAGATGGCGTTTAATCTTATGGACTTCAGAGTCATAACCTTGAATAGTCTTTATTCCAGCTACGAGATCTGGTACGACAGCCAGGGTATTTAGAGAGCCCTTAGTAACAACAAGAAGATTCATCTTGCAGAACTCCGGGGGAGGGGGAGCGAGTGCTCCAGGAGGAACAATATGAAGGTTCAGCTTCCTAAATTCTTCGACAAGCGAGGGCTGAACTTTATGAACCTGGAGGTGGTTGCAGTAAGACTTGCGGCTCAAGGCATCAGCCATTACATTAGCCTTGCCGGGGGTATAGGATATACCCACGTCAAAGTCTGCAACAGTCTCCATCCATCTCTGTCGACGGAGGTTCAGATCTGGCTGAGTAAACAGATACTTCAGACTTTGGTGGTCGGTGAAGATTTTGCAACGATTTCCGAGAAGGTAATGTCGCCACTGCTTTAGTGCATGAATGACAACAGCAAACTCGAGGTCGTGAACTGGGTAGTTTTCTTCATGAGGGCGCAGTTGACGAGAGGCATAAGCAATCACTCTGCGCTCTTGTATTAGGACACAGCCTAATCCTTGACGGGAAGCGTCGCAGTAAATGACGAAGTCCTTCTTAGTATCAGGTGGAGCAAGCACGGGGGCAGAAGTCAACTTGTCTTTGAGCACCTGGAAACTTTCCTGACGCTTGTCTGTCCAATCAAACTTGACACCCTTATGCAACAAATTAGTCAGGGGCCTGGCAATCTTGGAGAAGTTCTCGACGAATCGACGGCAATAGCTGGCGAGGCCGAGAAAACTTTGGACTTGCTTCACATTCTTCGGAGGAGTCCAATCGAGAATCGTCTGAACTCGTTCAGGGTTGACGGCAATACCATCCTTGGAGATGACATGCCCAAGATAGGTTACTTCGGGGAGCCAGAATTCACACTTGGAATACTTAGCATATATTTGATGCTCTCGAAGCTTTTCCAGCACAAGACGAAGATTTTCAGCATGTTCTTCTTCGTTCTTGGAAAATACAAGGATATCATCCAGATAAACCACGACGAACTTGTTGAGGTAATCCATGAATATATAGTTCATCAGACGAGAGAAGGTGGCGGGAGGATCCGTTAAGCCGAATGACATGACGGTGTACTCGTATGATCCATACCGAGTCACGAAGGCGGTTTTTGGGATATCCTCTTCACGAACACGGATCTGGTGGTAACCCAACCTCAAGTCGAGTTTGGAGAACACTGATGAGCCAGCCAGTTGATCATAAAGATCATTGATCCGAGGAAGAGGATATTTATTTTGAATGGCAGCTTGGTTTATAGGACGGTAGTCTTGGACTAATCGGTTTGTCCCATCCTTCTTCTTAACAAAGAGAGAAGGTGCTCCCCAAGGAGAGCAACTTGGGCGAATGAAACCTTTGACAAGAGATTGTCGATTTCCTCCTTAAGCTCAATGAGTTCATGCGGCGGCATCTTGTAGGGTCGTTTAGCTATAGGGGTGGTGCCGGGTTTCAAGTCGATGATGAATTCGACAGCTCTAGCCGGGGGAATCCCTGGAAGTTCTTCCGGGAAGACATCTTGGAATTCATGAACGACGGGAATGTTTTCAATCCCCTCGAGTGGTGCAACGTTCAACGCATTCAAGGCATAAAGCCGTGTCTCGGCGTTTTGCACCAGATGAGCTTGGTAAGTAATTATTTCGTCTGAAGGGTGTAGCAGATGGACAGTCTTAGTGGCGCAAACTATAGAAGCAGTATGTGCTTTTAACCAATTCAATCCCAGAATGAGATCAATGCTACAGGACTTCAGTATGATGGGAGAGACAAGGAATTCCAGTCCTTCGATTTCTACAGGGACGTCGTTGCAAATCATGGAGGTTCGACATTAGCTCGCAGGGGTATGTACTAATAGTGAAGCATTCATGTCCTCACATTTAATGTCGTGCAAGCATGCAAAATCTTCTGACATGAATGAATGCGATGCACCTGTATCAAATAAAACGGATGCTGGTACTGAATTTACGAGGAGTGTACCAATCACAGTAGCAGGCTGGTCTTGAGCTTCGTTCAGATCAACGTGGTTGGCATGAACACGACCATAAGACTTGGCATTGTTGCTGCGGGGCTGGTTGCTTCCACGGCCAGTTGCTGGAAGGGCCAGTTGATTCTGGTTCTGGTTGCATTCCCTAGCACGGTGGCCTGGTTGTCCACACCTGAAGCACAACCCATTATTGGGAGTGGGAACAGGAGCTTGTGGTGGTGGAGCTGGAAGTCTTGGCTGCCTAGTTGGAGGAGCAGGCAGACGAGGTGCAGCATAGGTCTGCCTTGGGGCAGGTGCATTCGGCAGGTACATGCTGTTGGGAATCCATATCTTGCGCTTCTGCGAGGACGGGCCCGAAGATGAGCCCGTGTCACGGTTGCGCCTGTGAGAGCTCTGGTATTCCTGCAGACCAGTTTCGACATTGATGGCCTTGTTCACCAAGGTGGCGAAATCAGTAAAGTCGTGCACTAGAAGCGCGAGCTTGATGTCAACTTGAAGGCCGTCACGGAACTTCTCCTGTCTACGTGCATCAGTTGCAATGTCCTCCTCAGCATAGCGGGACAAGTCAAGAAACTCCCGCTGATAAGCTTCAACAGTCTTGTTGCCTTGGGTGAGGTTGCGAAACTCGCGCTTCTTACGGTCCATGACTCCCTGAGGAATGAAGCGAGCATGGAAGGCAGCTTGGAAGTCTGGCCAGGTGATGATTGTTCCAACTGGCAGAGTACGCCTGTGGCTGTCCCACCATTGAGCTGCGGGTCCCTTCAGGAAGAAGGAAGCAAAGGTGACATAGCTGGCAGGGGCTACATCAGCAGACTCCATCTCATAAGTGATGTCACGGAGCCAGTCATCAGTATCCAGAGGCTGAGTTGAGCTGCGGTACACAGTTGGGTTCAGGCGCATGAAATCCTGCAGAGTTACTGGGGTGGGCGGCTGGTTCATATTGGGGCGAGGAAACTGAGCCATCATATTCTTCATGAACTGGCGATTCATCTCAAGCTGTTGGATCATACCAGCCATGTACTCAGGCGGTGGTGGGAGGTTGCCACCATGTCCACGACCACCTGGTCTAACCATCCTGCTAATATATAACAGGGGTAGTTCAGCATTGAGAAATTTACAAAGACAAGAATCATTCATGATGAAACATGCACAATGAAAGCAGCACGATAGATACTACATAGTAGTCGGCATATCTTACAAAAGAGATCATGCATAGAGTTCGGTACACGGAGATCAATACATAGACTAATACATCATAGGCGGCACGCAGGCTCGCGGCGAATGCATCTAACACTAACAAGCAAGCCTACATCAGTCCCAGGAGGAACTGTGGAGGTAGATGTAGCCTGACAGTTGGTAGTGATGCGAAGGGAAGACCTCCACGCGAGTAGCCTGGGGTCCGCGGATACTCTGGTGCGGAACCCGATGTGCAGGTGGCAGGAGAAGACCAAGTGCAGGAGAGAAGCCTCCAACATCTGGCCAGCCGACGCCTTGGGGCATCACGGTCCTGGCAGGGTAGATCGTAGAACGCGACAGATCACCAGAGCTAACAGAGGGGTGCAACAGTGCCAGAGCATGATACAGGTGCTAACGGGTGGTGTACAGCTCGTGGCGAAGAGCTCGGTTAGCTCTATCAAGCCCATCAGCATGCAGAACCAGGTTCTGATGGTAGAAGGGCTCTCGGGTGACAGTGGAGTAGGCAGCAGTGTAGTATCCCTCCGCACCAACATCGGATGCAATAGCAATGTGCCTGAAGGGGGAGGTATCCAACTCCTGATACTCTCCACGAAGACGTGTCAGAGCAGCATAAGCAGCATCGTGGACTGCCATGTCGATAGTCACTCCAACACCATGAGCAGTGTGCAGCACGGTAGTGGAGTCATACTCCCGAGAGTAGAGGTGGACGATGGCACGGTACTGCTCCTGAATGAAGTCCTGATACTCCTCATAGACGGTGTACTCAGGGTGCCAGCGATAACCCAGATAGGTCATCATCTCAACCAACACAGCAGGTAATCCTGAGGCACCAATGGCCTGAAGGAAATATGCCCTAGAGGCAATAATAAAGTTATTATTTATTTCCTTATTTCATGATAAATGTTTATTATTCATGCTAGAATTGTATTAACCGGAAACATAATACATGTGTGAATACATAGACAAACAGAGTGTCACTAGTATGCCTCTACTTGACTAGCTCGTTAATCAAAGATGGTTATGTTTCCTAACCATGGACAAAGAGTTGTTATTTGATTAACGGGATCACATCATTAGGTGAATGATCTGATTGACATGACCCATTCCATTAGCTTAGCACCCGATCGTTTAGTATGTTGCTATTGCTTTCTTCATGACTTATACATGTTCCTATGACTATGAGATTATGCAACTCCCGTTTGCCGGAGGAACACTTTGTGTGCTACCAAACGTCACAACGTAACTGGGTGATTATAAAGGAGCTCTACAGGTGTCTCCAAAGGTACATGTTGGGTTGGCGTATTTCGAGATTAGGATTTGTCACTCCGATTGTCGGAGAGGTATCTCTGGGCCCTCTCGGTAATGCACATCACTTAAGCCTTGCAAGCATTGCAGCTAATGAGTTAGTTGCGAGATGATGTATTACGGAACGAGTAAAGAGACTTGCCAGCAACAAGATCAAACTAGGTATTGGATACCGACGATCGAATCTCGGGCAAGTAACATACCGATGACAAAGGGAACAACGTATGTTGTTATGCGGTCTGGCCAATAAAGATCTTCGTAGAATATGTAGGAGCCAATATGGGCATCCAGGTCCCGCTATTGGTTATTGACCGGAGACGTGTCTCGGTCATGTCTACATTGTTCTCAAACCCGTAGGGTCCGCACGCTTAAGGTTTTGATGACAGTTATATTATGAGTTTATACGTTTTGATGTACCGAAGGTTGTTCGGAGTCCCGGATGTGATCACGGACATGACAAGGAGTCTCGAAATGGTCGAGACATAAAGGTTGATATATTGGAAGCCTATGTTTGGATATCGAAAGTGTTCCGGATGAAATCGGGATTTTACCGGAGTACCGGGAGGTTACCGAAACCCCCCGGGAGCTATATGGGCCTTAGTGGGCTTTAGTGGAAAAGAGAAGGGGCAGCCCAAGATGGGCCACGCGCCCCTCCCCTCCCTTGGTCCGAATAGGACAAGGAGAGGGGGCCGGCCCCCCTCTCTCTTTTCCCCCCTCCGTGAATCCTATTCCAACTAGGATTGGGGGGGGGGGGAATCCTACTCCCAGAGGGAGTAGGACTCCTCCTAGCGCGCCTCTCCTTGGCCGGCCGCACCCCCCCCCCTTGATCCTTTATATACGGAGGCAGGGGAACCCCAGAGACACACAAGTTGATCCACGTGATCTTATTCTTAGCCGTGTGCGGCGCACCCTGCCACCATAGTCCTCGATAATATTGTAGCGGTGTTTAGGCAAAGCCCTGCGACAGTAGTACATCAAGATCGTCGCCACGCCGTCGTGCTGACGGAACTCTTCCCCGACACTTTGCTAGATCGGAGTCCGGGGATTGTCATCGAGCTGAACCTGTGCTAAAACTCGGAGGTGCCGTAGTTTCGGTGCTTGATCGGTCGGGCCGTGAAGACGTACGACTAAATCAACCAAACGCTTCCGTTGTTGATCTACTAGGGTACGTAGATCACACTCTCCCCTCGTTGCTATGCATCACCATGATCTTGCGTGTGCGTAGGAAATTCTTGAAATTACTACGTTCCCCAACATGGCCGTCGTGTGGCGCACGACCTGTCTCGTGGGTTCCATCTGAAAACAAAGATGTTTCAAAGGAGTCAACTGACAGTGTGGATAATTCAATATACTACTCTAATGAATAGCTAGGGCTTATCCAACTTTGGGGTGAACGTGATCACGGGATCCTAATGTTAAAGTTAGTAAAATCGTTTAACCCGAGTAGGAGAGAGTTCAGAGTCCTAGAGTAAGGATCGAGGAGTAAAAGATCCTAATACCACCCAGATGGCGACGTGGGCCCGTAAGGCACACAACCATGTTAGTAAAAGTTTTTGTAATGTCTAGACTCAACTTCGGCTAAGGAGTGTGGAAGGGGGATTCCTACAGGCAGTCGGCTCTGATACCAACTTGTGACGCCCCCAATTTAATCATACACTAATCATACATGCAAACGTGTACGATCAAGATTAGGGACTCACGGGAAGATATCACAACACAACTCTACAAATAAAATAAGTCATACAAGCATCATATTATAAGCCAGGGGCCTCGAGGGCTCGAATACAAGAGCTCGATCATAGACTAGTTAGCGGAAGCAACAATATCTGAGTACAGACATAAGTTAAACAAGTTTGCCTTAAGAAGGCTAGCACAAACTGGGATACAGATCGAAAGAGGCGCATGCCTCCTGCATGGGATCCTCCTAAACTACTCCTGGTCGTCGTCAGCGGGCTGCACGTAGTAATAGGCACCTCCCGAGTAGTAGTAGTCGTCGTCGACGGTGGCGTCTGGCTCCTGGGCTCCAACGTCTGGTTGCAGCAATCGGATATAGGAAAGGGAAAAGGGGGAAGGAAAGCAACCGTGAGTACTCATCCAAAGTACTCGCAAGCAAGGAGCTACACTACATATGTATGCATTGGTATCAAATGGAATAAGGGTATCATATGTGGACTGAACTGCAGAATGCCAGAATAAGAGGGGGATAGCTAGTCCTTTCGAAGACTACGCTTCTGGTAACCTCCATCTTGGAGTAAGAGAAGAGAGTAGATGGTAAGTTCACCAAGTAACATCGCATAGCATAATCCTAACCGATGATCCTCCCCTCGTCGCCTTGTGAGAGAGCGATCACCGGTTGTATCTGGCACTTGGAAGGGTGTGTTTTATGAAGTATTCGGTTCTAGTTGTCATAAGGTCAAGGTACAACTCCAAGTCATCCTGTTACCGAAGATCACGGCTATTCGAATAGATTAACTTCCCTGCAGGGGTGCACCACATAACCCAACACGCTCAATCCTATTTGGCCGGACACACTTTCCTGGGTCATGCTCGGCCTCGGAAGATCAACACGTCGCAGCCCCACCTAGACCAACAGAGAGGTCAGCACGCCGGTCTAAACCTAAGCGCCCAAGGGTCTGGGCCCATCGCCCTTAGCACACCTGCACGTTGCGTGGGCGGCCAGAAGCAGACCTAGCCTAACAGGCGTTCCAGTCCAATTCGGCGTGCGCCGCTCAGTTGCTGACGTCACGAAGGCTTCGGCTGATACCACGACATCGAGTGTGCATAACTGTCCCCGCGTAGATGGTTAGTGCGTATAGGCCAGTAGCAAGACTAAAATCAAATACCAAGATCTCGTTAAACGTGTTATTTTAAAATAACCGTGAATGCCGACCAGGGCCAGGCCCACCTCTCTCCTAGGTGGTCTCAACCTACCCTGTCGCTTCACCACAAAGATCCACTCAGAGGGCCGTTGGGACAAACATCCTTTCGGACCCAATCCGTGGATCACTCGCGGGTACTCCTACGAGCCGACCCGTCTTTAGTGACCTCAAGTATCATATATAAAGTATATATTATATACCCATGATCACCTCCCGAGTGATCACGGCCCGATAGTATAGCATGGCAGACGGACAAGAATGAAGGGCCACTGATGATAAACTAGCTTCCTATACTAAGCATTAGGATTGCAGGTAAAGGTAACAACAGTTGTAGCAACAATGACAGGCCATGCATCAGGATAGGATTAATGGAAAGCAGTAACATGCTACACTACTCTAATGCAAGCAGTATAGAGGAGAGTTGGCGATATCTGGTGATCAAGGGGGGGGGCTTGCCTGGTTGCTCTGGCAAGAGAGAGGGGTCGTCAACACCGTAGTCGTACTGGGTAGCAGCGGCGTCGGTCTCGGTGTCTAGCGAGAGAAGAGGGGAAACAAATGCATGACGATGCATGACATGATAAAGCGTGATGCTAGGTGTGCCCTAACGCGGTATGAGGTGGTACCGGTGAAGGGGGGGATCATTCGGGAAATTATCCCCGGTGTTCGCGTTTTCAGGCAGAGGAGCCGGAGGGGGAAAGTTGCGTGTTCGCTATGCTAGGGATGCGTGGCGAACGAACGGGCTGCATATCCGGGTTCGTCTCGTTGTTCTGAGCAACTTTCATGTAGAAAGTATTTTCATCCGAGTTACGGATTAAAAGATATGATTTTCTAAAGATTTAAATCATTTTCTGCTTTTAATTAGTTATTTAATTCTAACATTATCCAAAACAGTGTTAGATGATGCAAGCATGACATCAAAGTGATGTCAGCAGGTCAACTGGTCGGTTGACCAATCAAACCAGACAGGTGAGTCTAGTGGGACCCACGTGTCATTGTCAGGGGCATTAACAGAGTTTTTAAAACTAACTAAATGGGTTAATTAGTGGGTGGGACCCTGCAGTCAGTGACTATTTAGTTAATTAAATTAATTAATGAAATAATTAGCATTTTATTTATTTACAAAAATGTTTTAAATGACGCGGGCCCGCATGTCAGTGGCTGTAGCTGCCACATCAACGCAGTTGACTTCGGTCAACGTGGCCAGTTGGGATCCTAGGCCCACAGGCAGTGACCCAGGGGGTGGGCCCTATGTGCCAGCTCAGCGGAGCCACCGGAGTAGCTCCAGCGAGCTCGCGCGCAGCGGCTGAATGCCGGCGAGCGTCGGGATTCGCCTACGGGGCATCAAATCGGGCACGGGCAGGCCCTCTGGAACGGCCTCTCCGCGCCGCTTCCGATGGAGGGGAGCACAATGGCGGGGGTGGCCGGAATGGTCGGCAGCGACGAGCGCGGCGGACGGCAGTTCGGGCGCGGACGGGGATCACGCTACGGGGCGTTTGAACGAGGCGTGTTTGGGACCGAACTGACGAGCGCGTTGAGGCGCGTCGAACGGTGGAGGAGACTTGGCCGGAAACAGCTGGAGACAGCGGTGGCGAGCGGCGGAGCGGACGCCGGAGTTCGGGCGTCAGTGGATCCAACACTAGGGGGCATGGGAAGGCGTGTGCGAGTGTGCATTGGGTTCCTGGAAGCACCAGGAACATGATGTCGTGCTCGCGCGAGCACGATGGAGAGCATGGCCATGGCCGCGAGGCGATCCGCGGCGACGTGCTCACGGCAACGGCGATGGGGCAGCTACGGTGCGGAAATGCTCAGGAAAGAGAGGGGAGGGAGCGGCGGCTTACCGAGCGGCACACACGGTGGCCCTTGGGGGTTTAGTAGCTACAGGGGCGTCGCCGGAGTTGGTGAAGAGCGGCGACACATCTCGTCGGAGCAGAGGAGGAAGACGGCGGCGTCGGGGCATTGCGGTGGCTCTGGTCTCCAACGGGTTGCACCAGTCGAAGCAGCGGACGACGGCGGCCCTTGGAAACACCGTGGGGCGGCAAGGTCGTGGTTAGGCCGGAGCCATGGCGTCGGTGGCGCTCGGATGCGGGGGGACGAGGGGGAGAGGCTCGGTGGATCTGAGGGGTGGTAGGCGCAGCAACCGAGGCGAGAGTGGGGGCGAGTGAGAGGCGGGATCGAGGATGCGGGGGCGTGGCTGCCTTATCCTGTCCTGTCGCCGGCGAGGGGCGTTCGGCAGGGACGCGCCCTGTTCCGACCCGGGTCGGGGGAACATGGGAAGGGGACGCGGTAGAGGGAGGCGGGCCGGGGGTGGCCAGGTGGGCCAGGTGGCCCGGCTGGTGTGAGCTGGGCCGCTTGGTCCAGGGGGGCTTCCCCCTTTTTTTGTTTTTGTAATTTCTTTTTTATTTTCCTTTTCTGTTTTATTTAGTTTAGGGCATTTAGGTATTTTGTAAAATTGTGTCCTCTACACCATAATTACCAGTGCAATATTTGGCACCCACCGAACATTTTTGTTTCAACTTTTAAAAACTATTGTTGTTTGCCATTTTTCTGAATTGATTTTTGAATCGGTTTGAACTAACGAAAGTTTAGCTACAGTAATCACCGGTGACATGGCATCATTAGGAGAGTTTTACTGTAGCCTAATTATCCGGGCGTTACATCAGCGCTAACCTGGATCCCAAATAGGAAAGCGCGCTCATTGAGTTCATCCGTGAGAACCGGGACATCTTTGCATGGAAGCCTTCTGACATGCCAGATGTACCGAGGGAACTCGCTGAGCTCACACTTAATATAGATCCTAAGTTTAAACCGGTCAGGTAGTTTCTTCGCCGCTTCAACGAAGAAAGGCGTAAGACTATCGGTGCGGAGGTAGCTCAGCTGTTGGCCGCAGGGTTTATCGTGGAGGTCTTTCACCCAGAGTGGCTGGCTAATCCGGTGCTGGTTCTTAAGAAAAACGGCACTTGGCGTATGTGTATGGACTACACAGACTTGAAAGGACTACGATAGATCCCCTATACTTGTGGGTCATCAGTTATTGTCCGGAGACGTGTCTCGGTCATGTCTACATAGTTCTCGAACCCGTAGGGTCTGCACGCTTAAAGTTCGGTGATGATCGGTATTACGAGTTTTTGTATTTTGATGTACCGAAGGTAGTTCGGAGTTCCGAATATGATCATGCACATGATGAGGAGTCTCAAAATGGTCGAGACGTAAAGATCGATATAATGGACGACTATATTCGCACGCCGAAAGTGTTCCGGGTAGTTTCGGAGAAAACCGGAGTGCCGGAGGGTTACCGGAATGTGACGCCCCCGATTCAATCGTACACTAATCATACACTAAAATGTATACGATCAAGATCAGGGAGTCATGGGAAGATATCACAACACAACTCTACAAATAAAATAAGTCATACAAGTATCATATTACAAGCCAGGGGCCTCGAGGGCTCGAATACAAGAGCTCGATCATAGACGAGTCAGCGGAAGCAACAATATCTGAGTACAGACATAAGTTAAACAAGTTTGCCTTAAAAAGGCTAGCACAAACTGGGATACAGATCGAAAGAGGAGCAGGCCTCCTGCCTGGGATCCTCCTAATCTACTCCTGGTCGTCGTCAGCGGCCTGCACGTAGTAGTAGGCACCTCCAGTGTAGTAGGAGTCGTTGTCGACGGTGTCGTCTGGCTCCTGGACTCCATCGTCTGGTCGCAGCAAACGGGTATAGGAAGGGGAAAAAGGGGGAACAAAGCAACCGTCAGTACTCATCCAAAGTACTCGCAAGCAAGGAGCTACACTACATATGTATGCATTGGTATCAAATGGAATAAGGCTATCATATGTGGACTGAACTGCAGAATGCCGAATAAGAGGGGGATAGCTAGTCCTATCGCAGACTACGCTTCTGTCCACCTCCATCTTGCAGCATGAAGAAGAGAGCAGAAGGTAAGTTCACCAAGTAACATCGCATAGCATAATCCTAACCGATGATCCTCCCCTCCTCGGCCTGTGAGAGAGCGGTCACCGATTGTATCTGGCACTTGGAAGGGTGTGTTTTATTAAGTATCCGGTTCTAGTTGTCATAAGTCAAGGTACAACTCTGGGTCGTCCTTTTACCGAGGTACACGGCTATTCGAATAGATCAACTTCCCTGCAGGGGTGCATCACATAACCCAACACGCTCGATCCCATTTGGCCGGACACACTTTTCTGGGTCATGCCCGGCCTCGGAATATCAACACGTCGCAGCCCTACCTAGGCACAACAGAGAGGTCAGCACGCCGGTCTAAATCCTATGGCGCAGGGGTCTGGGCCCATCGCCCATTGCACACCTGCACGTTGCGAGGGCGGCCGGAAGCAGAACTAGCCCCCTTAATACAAGAGCAGGCTTACGTTCCAATCCGGCGCGCGCCGCTAAGTCGCTGACGTCACAAAGGCTTCGGCTGATACCACGACGTCGAGTGCCCATAACTGTCCCCGTGTAGATGGTTAGTGCGTATAGGCCAGTGGCCAGGCTCAGATCAAATACCAAGATCTCGTTAAACGTGTTAAGTATCTGCGAACGCCGACCAGGGTCAGGCCCACCTCTCTCCTAGGTGGTCTCAACCTGCCCTGTCGCTCCGCCACAAAGTAACAGTCGGGGGTCGTCTGGAACCCAGGCCCACCTCTACCGGGATGGAGCCACCTGCCCCTTCAGCCCCCAACTCCGAACAGTACCACAGGTAATGTAACAGTGTAAAGTATATAGTATTTGCCCGTGATCACCTCCCGAAGTGATCACGGTCCAGTAGTATAGCATGGCAGACGGACAAGAGTGTAGGGCCACTGATGGAACACTAGCATCCTATACTAAGCAGTAGGATAACAGGTAATGGTAACAACAGTAGTAGCAAAGACAGGCTATGCAGCAGTATAGGATTAACTGAAAGCAGTAACATGCTACACTACTCTAATGCAAGCAGTATAGAGGAGAGTAGGCGATGTCTGGTGATCAAGGGGGGGCTTGCCTGGTTGCTCTGGCAAGAAGGGTCGTCAACACCGTAGTCGACAACAGGGGTACCGGCAGCGGTCTCGGGGTCGACCGGAAAGAAGTAACGGAGGGGAACACAATAAATAACAGTGCAATCAAAGCATCACAAGGCATAACATGACAATACGCGGTGCTAGGGGTGCCCTAACGTGGTATGAGGTGGTACCGGTGAAGGTGGGAAACATCCGGGAAAATATCCCCGGGGTTTCGCGTTTTCGGACAGATGAATTGGAGGGGGAAAGTTGCATGTTCGCTATGCTAGGGATGCGTGGCGGACGAACGGGCTGCGTATCCGGATTTGTCTCATCGTTCTGAGCAACTTTCATGTAAAAAGTTTTTCCATCCGAGGTACGGTTATTTTTCTATGAATTATTAAAGTTTTAGCAATATTCTGAAATTGTTTTTATTAACTAATTCGAAAAAGGGGTGGGTGCACCCAGCGTTGCACCAGGAACTGACAGGTGGGGTCGGATGACCCAGTTGACCCAGTCAACGAAGACTGGTCAACAGTGTGAATAGTGCGTGCGGGTCCCGCATGTCAGTGTCACATGTGTTTTAATCATTTGTTTATATCAGTCTAATTAGTGGTGGGGCCCTCCTGTCATAGACTGCTTTGCTAACTACAAAATTAACCTAGTTTAATTAGCAGACTAAATAATCTTAATAGTAAATGTGCACGTGCAACGCACGTCTAAATTAACATAAAATTAGTCAAACATGGCAGTCATCGTACATTATATTAACTAATACAAATTTACTCAAACTTATAATAACAAGCACAAAAGATGGCATTGTTGCATGTCATGAAACAACAAAGTATTTTTTATTCAAAAACCTCAAACCTTGTAATTTACTCTATACAAATATAACTATCTTTTTCTACACATGGTGCATTACGCACTGCAAGTACATAATGAAAGTGTGCGTATTCAAACTATTCTTGCCTCAATAATGACAAACCCAATGCTAAGCTTCCACACCATGACCTCTCGAGACAGATGGGGAGTATTTCACCCACTCGAATACATTCACAAAAAAGTATCAACTTGCTCGCTCAAAAAAAACTAAATTTGTTCGCAAAAGGCATCCCTAAACACTTGGATACATGCAGTGCGGAAACAATCCCCTCGCCCAGCATCTCGGACAAACTCCCATCAAGATGAACACATACCTGCACAGTTCCTGATTTGTTACTCCATGAAACATACAGTTATTTCTTTCTAGAATACACTTAATCTTTTAAAAAATAGGTAAACATGTTTTAGCAAATTCTCCCATCCATTTTAACAGCTTCTTTGATGTTCCTTTCTTGCTCTGCAATAAATGAAGTATAGGTCCCGACGCTGCTTAATCATGCAGAGCTCATAATTTAGAAACTTTCCAGCACATACGGTAACACCATACATGATTATCTCACATTGCACAGCCTACAGATGATGAAACACGTTAAAGATCGTCAGCTACAATGGTTAAAGATTGTACGCACATATATAAATTGATAATTAGGTTTTGATAAAAAATCAAAACAGAGTACCATATCCTGTTGAGACCGTGATGGCACATACTGAAGTTCATAGATATCTAAAATTGCTAGGTTATGAATTATCCTTTTGGAACGTTGCACACGTGCAAGTGGATAGTCAAACTATATATGCATCAACATATGACTCAATTATTCATGTCATATAGGACTGCCACGAGGCTCCACATGGGCATCGAGCGTCTGGTGGAGCGAGTGGCCGTGGCTACAGAGAGGGAGCACGGCAACCCGCGGAAGAGGGAGCGGCGGCGGGGGGGGGGGGGAGGAAGCGTGAGGAAAGGCAGGGAGGGCGCGGCGGCCCGGGGACGGGGCGGCCCAAGCGCCTGGAGCGGGGGCGTGGCGGTCCGGCGGCGGAGGCACATGTCGAGGGTGGTGGCTGGTGGGGAGGATCTGGGAAAGAGGTGGGGCGAGGTATGGGGCGGTGGCCATAACTGCCCTGGAGGCGTGGTCGCGAGAGGGCAGAGACGTCGTGAGGATTTTTTTTTTGACGGGACGTGTTCCGATGATGTTAACCCAATGGCATGGTGGGTAATTAATTAACGTAATGGCATGGTGGGTAATTAATTAACATAATGGCATGGTGGGTAATTAAAGCATAAAACATGTTTAGTATGTTTGAGGGATGTAGACCATTAGATTGCAGGTTTGGATGGATAGGATGATTTGGTTCTCCGCCCTCTCGTGCTTTTATAGTGGTAGTAGATTAGTGTTTTAAACCGGATTAATTAATTTAATTATTTATTTACTTAAAGCACCTATTTTTTAAGAAAAGGGGTTGTGGGGCCCTGCTGGCAGTGGCCCAACTAGCCACTGGAGCGGGTGGTTAGCGGGGCGGGCGCGGGTTGTCCATCGGGGCGTGGCCCAGGCGCAGCGGACGGAGCCCCGGGGCGCCGGCCGGCCGGGGCCGCGGCTGACGGCGGCGACGAGCTGCACGGAGCGGGGCGGGGGAGTGGTCCGCGGCGATAGGGGAGGCCAGTAGGGCCGCGGGGGCATGCGGCCAGGGCGGCATATGGCCACGGCAAGGCGGACGCGGTGGGGGAGCCGCGGGCGAGCCGGGCATGGCTATGCGCCGGCGGGCGCAACGGCGGCGACGGCGAGCAGCCCAGGCGGGCGATCTGCAGCAGCAAGCAGAAGTGGCGGAGCGCCGGGCTTCAGCGGGGCTAGAACGGCGGCGAGCGGCGCGCGGGAAGGCAGCAGCCGCGGGCGACGCGGGGCATGGCCGGGCGAGGGCGACGGGCCAGCGGGAGTAAGCGGGGCGACGCGCGCGGCTGCAGGAGGAACCGCGGGCAGCAGCAACAGGCGGCGGCGGGGGCAGCAAAGCAGCGGCGCGGCAAGGGCGAGCGCAACAGCAGTGGCCGGTACGGCGGGCATGGGTGCAGCGGGAAACCGAGGACAGGGACAGAGGGCTCGGGCGCGGCCGACGCAGGTACCAGGCGGCAGCGGCGGGCGTGGGCCGCGGTAATGCAGCAGCAAGAAGGCAGCCATGGCATGAGTATATGTACGCGGGCGCTCGGGCATGACGACGACTGCAGCCTATGTTGTCCAAAACGAAGGAGGAAAAGGGGGATTCTTCGGAGGGGCTCACAGGGGTCGCAGAGGAGGGGACGACAAGGTCGGAGGGGCTTGGTGTGGCTCGCCGACGACGGATCGAAGCCATGGTCGTGGCGGAGTCCAGCGAGGGGGGCGGGCATGGTCGGCGATGCAGGGAGGGTTCCGGCGCCGAGGACGGAGAGGACGCCTACGGAGCTTCTTTACACGCCGTCTTGGCGAGATGCGGTCGGTGGCCACAAAGACGACGAGGCGGCGGTGACCACGTTGGACAAGCTCGAGATCGAGCGTGCGGAAAAGGGGAGGGGAAAAAAGGTCTAGGGTTCCCGGAGGAGAGGGGGCGCCCTGGGTCTTGTAGGCGCGGGGGCTCGCGGGATGGCCGCCACGGCGACGATCGAGGCCGTGGCAAGCATTTGAGGTGGCCACGCTTCCCCCCTCTAGCAGGGTCAGGAGAGAACGGGGAGGGGGGCTTGCTTGGCCGACCATGGGGTTTAGGCCAAAGGGGAAACACAGGGGGTTGTTTTTCTTTTGCTTTTGTTTGTTTTGTTTCATTTTTACTTTACTTTCCTATTTTCTTTTATTTCTTTAATAGTCTATAGTTTTAGAATAAGTAAAACCCACACATAAATAGAGTAGTAAATCCAATACTGTCACAAAAAGTTTGGTGACTAAACAAACTAGTTTAATATTTGTTTATCATTTAAAAGCATTTAAATAATTGTTTTCGCTACTGTTTTATTTATGTCAAAGTATTTAAACATTTTATAAAAGTGTGTTTTCTTCACCATAATTACCTATGCAAAAATTGGCGCAACCCGAACATTTTACTTTTAATATTTGAGAACTCTTAATGTTTTGACTTGATTTTGAATTTGAATTTGAATCGGTTTTGTACTAACGTGATATTATCAACGGTAACCAAGGTGACATGGCGTCATTAGCAGAGGTTCACTTTAGCTTAATTATCCGGGCGTCACACGGAACCCCCCGGGAGAAATAGTGGGCCTTATGGGCCTTAGCAGAGAAAGGGAGGGCTGATCTAGGGCAGGTCGCGCGCCCCTCTCCCTCTAGTCCGAATTGGACTAGGAGAGGGGGCGGCGCCCCCTTTCCTTCTCCCTCTCCCCCTTCCTTTCCCCCTCCTAGTAGGAGTAGGAAAGAGGGGAGTCCTACTCCTACTAGGAGGAGGACTCCTCCTCCTGGCGCGCCTACAGGGGCCGGCCGGACTCCCTCCCTTGCTCCTTTATATACAAGGGTAGGGGCACCTCTAGACACACAAGTTGATCCGTTGATCTCTCCCAGCCGTGTGCGGTGCCCCCCTCCACCATAATCCACCTCGATCATGTCGTAGCAGTGCTTCGGCGAAGCCCTGCGTCGGTAGCATCATCATCACCGTCATCACGCTGCTGTGCGTTCGGTACTTGGATCGGTCGGATCGTGAAGACTTACGACTACATCAACCGTGTTATGCTAACGCTTGTGCTTTCGGTCTACGAGGGTACGTGGACACACTCTCCCCTCTCGTTGCTATGCATCATCATGATCCTGTGTGTGCGTAGGAATTTTTTTTAAAATTACTACGTTCCCCAACAGGATTGGCATGTCTGGTCCGATGTTGTAGACGCGTATGAGACTCTTCATAACTGCCCCATACTTATACTGAATATGAGGAATGCCCATCAACCCGGACGTTGGAGGCCGATATGAGGCGTCCGTGTGAGTTGGTTTTTTGGATTGATCAATGACGACGGGGCGTCTTCCCGGGCATACAAGAGGGGTTTGGTGCGCCCGGCTAGATGCTCTAATGGCAATGAAAAGAATCATCTCAGGAGTTGATATTTGGACGATGTTTGGTGGAGTCGGCCAATAGGCCATGCCTCCACTCTTTTGTTTTCGAAAAGGCCGGCCATTGCTCTACTGCATTTCCATCCCATCAAATGATCTCCCCAATCATACTGATGGACACATCATAATTGTGTGTCTTGAACGGACGTGTAATATCTGCTTCTGATCTCAAATGCACCCTGTTGAAAAGTAAAATCCAAAATAATAGTAAAAAATTCAGAAAAAAAATTCCTCAATAAAATCCAAAATAATAGTAATATCTGCTTCATCGTTCAAACTTACTGCATTTTCATCATATCAGTTGATCTCCCAAATCACACTGATGCACGTCGCTTCAGGTGGTCAACCTCTTCCCGGATTAAACTACTCACCAAGCTCAAAGTTGACGTTTGAACGATGTAAGCCGCCTCGAGATCAAAGTTCAGGTACCCTTTTTCTACACTTGCTCCATTTTGAGAGGACGTTGACTCTCTTTCCAATAGAAAGATTAGTTTGGACGTTGACCTTGTTGACTGGAACACAAAGCAAAGCACACGCACACTTTTTCTTTCTACTGCGCATAATTTGCAAGCAACAGGGGTTTGACATCCCTCCTAGGCTTAGTGTTCATGCCACTTTTGAAAGTGATCAGTCTACGTCCTGTACTGTTCAAGTGCACTGAACAATTCTTCTGCTGGAGGTTCGATGTATGGAACTCGAAATGAATTAGCTGAAAGCTCTCTCCACGCAAGGAATTAATAGTTGCTGGATGTCACTTCAAGAAAAAGTAGGCCGCTTCATCTAACTCAACCTTATCTCCTTTTAGCACAGACGGCTCGTACAAATCGAGTTCGTGTCCGTCACTTTTTTTTTTGACAAAGGATATTTCATTGGATCGATAAAATCGCATGTAAAGAATGTCCGGCCTCTGAGTAACATGATACACACAGTCAACAAATCCATCACTCTCATATCTGATGAAGATGGTCTTGATCTCGGCTCACCGTTGGCCGCTCGTCAACCACACCAGTTCAGTTCGTGCAACCTCGCCCACACACTGGAGTAGTAGTATTTAGTATTAATTTTGAAGGAAGAGGCAAGCTTTACCTTTTCTTTTTGGAGGAAATGTAATTAGCTAATCTATGTAGTATGCAATCATTGGTTGACGACGAAGTTAAGTTAGGTTTGAAGTGCTACTACAGTGAAGGCTGACTTGTGCGGCTGTGTGACTTGGGGTGCACTTTTGGGCGTCGAGCTCATGTGCAGCAGCCGTCGGAAGAACGCTGCCGCCGCTCCTTTGCACGTCGTCAGTGAGCCAGATCTGACGCGTCCTACTTTTGTTGCGCAGCCACAGCCTGTGGCGAAATAATTTCGTGGGTCTCAAGTGTACCATCAAAGCCTGTTCTGCTTCCTTGTTGAGTCGGAGGAAGATGGACGGCCAAGACATGGCCATGCAGCAAGCTTTACTTCGCCCGGTGTTGAAGTGAAGTGAAGTGAAATGGAATCCATCAATCTATCCATGGGCGGCAGCACGCACGATGGCATTCATCACGTAGGAGTGATCGGCGACGTGCTGTGTTCACGCTGGCCAAGCAAGCAAAGCAACCCATCCGGCTCACCCGACGACCTGCGGACCGGCGTCTCCAGCCTTTCGGTTTCGGCGGCACCGCGCCGCAACCAAAGAGTACGCGCGTCTACCACTTGGCGGGATCGATCGACATGGGCCAGCGGCGGCGGCAACCCCCCACTTCGTCCGTCCCTGCCCACGCGCGACGCCACTTGTTCGCGGCCCGACGTGGCCGATGAGATTTGAGCTGAGCGGTGCAGCAGCCGGCGTCGAGGACGTCGCGTGTGCGGCGGCCAGTCAAGTGAACGTGCCTGCAGATGCATATGCACGGGCATGTGGGTCGAATATTCGCTGTCATTCCTACTCCACTCCTAATATGTGGAGGTGGACGCGGGCGAGATATTTTTACTCGGAATTTTCTCTCCGGTCCAGGAGACACCAACGTCTGACCCTGAGGCCTCTCGCCGTGAGCTTTCCCGGTGAAAGGCAATGCTGTTGCTGCTGCGTTCAGAGTTACTACGTAGTACTTCCGTCAGAGTATCGGTTTTAGATGGGTGTTGGGGGTAGACACACACGAAACAGTCCGGTGGTGGACTTGGCCAAGGCCAACCACAGTGCCAAAGTACCAACCGTGGCGACTCAATTGGCCAACTCCGTTAAGGTTCAGCCGCTGACTTCGACGGCCGATCCGTTTACTCTAAGACGCGGCCAACCCAGCACACTGCTCCGTTTCTGACAGTCCGTCTCGCAACGACCGACCAAGACTTTGTCGATTACCGTTGTAGCACTAGCGAGTAGCGAGTTAGTCTCTCCCCCAGGATACTAGTGAGTGCCTTCGACGAATCCACGGCTGAGCTCAAAATGCGAGAGATTTGACACCGGTTTTGCCTTTTCCGGCTCCATCACAAGATATTTTTTTTTGCATGATAATACATGTCCCATTAATAAAATAAAAACCTAAATACTAAATAATGCAGCTGCGCTATTTGGTGGAGTCGGGCGCACGCATGTGAGCCGCCCGATGCTGACGCAATTGCGCTACACGACAAACTGTTAGAAAAATGGCCTCCTTCTCCCTCGTGATGGGAAGAAAATCCTATGCGACCTTGGTCGTACGCCCAGGTCGTGAGACCCTCTATAGATAAGGACACCTGGCAAAGGCGTGCCTGCCTCGTTCTGCTCTTTGTTCTTCCAGTGTTGTTAGTAAATGTGAAATAGGCATGTATGACTGAGATTTGAATCAATTTCAGGCCGATTTTAAAGATGTTGCAGTTGAAGAAAAGATAGATCAAGTTAAGATCTATCCGTTTTTATGTTTTTCGCTTATATGCACGGTCGTTTTGTACTTTCTAAATGCTCCAAAACACTCCTGACATTATTATCAAATGCCAAATACAGCAGAGAATACAAAGTTAGAGACTAATCTTACAGTAGAAAACCACGGTGGATGTGAGCGAAAAACATAGAAATGGATAGATCTTAATTTGATCTATCTTTTCTTGAACTGCACCATCTTCAAAATCAGCCTTTAAATTGATTCAAATCTCAGTCAAACATGCCTATTTCACATTTGCTAACAACACCTGAAGGACAAAGAACAGAAAATATGGCAGCCCATCCATTTTTGCAAGCTGAAAATATAGCGGTCCATTGGATCCTCCTCTACCCACACCTCCTCCACTGATGGTGTGTACATGTATCAGCAACTCGAATCACTGACAAGATAAGCAAACTACAGAATTTTGTACAAACTGCAAAGTTTCTTCCTTTGGCACATTTATCCTTGGTCATCACTGATAACATCAACAGCTCAAATCATTGGCAAGATGCACCCTTCGTCATCACTGTTGGGGTTGTCTTCTTTGCAGACTCAAGTCAGTCCACCCGCATGTGCCAAGATGCAGCCTGCAGGTGTGGACGGCGAGGGAGCTGGACGGTGGTCGTGGACGGAGCGCCGGTGTACAGCGACGTAACGAGCAGACAAGCTGCGCCAGAAGACGACTTGCCGGCGCTGAGGAAACACGGTCATGGACGGCGGGGGATAGAACCAGGGGCGGCGGCCACGGCCGCGGCCGTGGTGGGCGAACACGAGAAGCGCCTCAAGGGCGAGCTTCTGCGGCCTGAGGAACGCCGCGAAGGCGGCGGGGCCTGCCGCGGCGAGCGAGCGGAAGAAGATGAGGGAAATTGGGTTTTAGTAGCGGAGTTTAGGATTCGGGATTCTGTTAGTGAAACACAGGATAAATGGCCTACGTGCTTTGAGATTCGCCTTTGCCAGGTGTCCTCATCTCGAGAGGGTCTCACGACCTGGGCGTACGACCCAGGTCGCATAGGATTTTCTTCCCTCGTGATGTACCTGGCATCTTCGGGTGGTGGGTGGTCCGTAAAGGTTAACTACATGCATATGCTGATGTCATCCAACTTTATCCCGTCTCATTTTTTCAAAAAGCTATAACTTTTGACCCGAGCATCAGAACGAAGATCCGTTTTCACCAGTAGGTTTATCGCGATGAGATCTTTAAAACTAGATCCCATATGAATATGTTTTGATGATTTTTTTTAAAAAAAAGCAACTTTAGTTCTAGTTGAGGCAACTTTATTGATTAACAGAAGCAACTTTCTTGCACCATGTGTACTAGTGAATTTACCTACCAAGTATATCGTACAAAACATAGAAACCATGCCGGACAAATTTTCATCATATGTAGGCAACTGAACATCATTCATAAGCAACTTTGGCATCACATGGAGGCAACTTTCGGTACTAAAGAAGGCAACTTGTGTTATGAAGGTGCATTCAACATATATTATACATACACTGTCCTATTATCGCCTATCCATATTTTGTAAAAGGAGATAAAACATTTCTCCTAGATGTCTACCATTCTCATGAAGTTGCCTTTTACCAATAATCCAGGGGGACTTGTCCAGATGCGTGGCATTTTTGTTTGAATCAGTGGGATAATTTTTGCAGTCAATAGATTGGCAGTTATGTGAATTATGGGGACAAAGCAATCACTTGGATTTACTAGAAGAGTTTCTCAATTTGTAATGCAGTTGCTTGGTTTAGTATGAGGACAAAGCTATCGTGTGAATTTGCTAGAAGAGTTGCATCGTGTCATAATGCAGTTGCTTGGTTTGGTTAGGACAATTGATTGGTTTTTGCTTGGAAAGTATTGCACGGTGTTTTGTGTAATGTAGTCGCTTGGATTTGCTAGGACAGTTGCTTGGTTTTGTATGGATAGTTGATTGGTTCGTTGGAATAGGCAACTAATTTACAAAGTTAGGTAACTGAGTAGCAATGGTAGGCAACTATTTAAACAATAGCAAGCAACTGGGCATCAATGGTAGACAATTTCATTGTATTTTGTAGGCAACTGAGCGTCAACAATAGGAAACTGACATTCAACGATAGGGAACTAAGCTACCATGAATAGGCAAGTTGGGATAATGTTTACAAAATTCATAGGTACGCATAGTGCAATGAAGTTTTTTGTATGTAGTACCAAAGGTGCCCCATGTTTTGTCTGATTTTATCGTTTTTACACAAACCAACACCATAAAAGTCCTACTAATCCAAAAAAGGAAGTTGCTTCCCTATAGAACTGAAGTTGCCTCCATTACATCCAAAGTTGCTCATCCAAAAAAGATCGATGAAACCTATTCATATGGAATCTAGATTTGAATAACTCGTCATGAGAAACCCAACGGTGAAAACGGTTTTGAATTCTGACGTTCGAATCAAAAGTTAAGGCTTTTGGAAAAAATGAAACCACAAATTAAGCACATGTGATAGGGTCTTGACTGGTTTATTTGACAACATCCTAGAATCTCGTGAGCTCAGGGGGTGGCGTGGGGAACCAGGATCTTTTTTTTCGGAAGGCACATGGGGACTGGCTGCACTTTTTAGGACGTTTTTTTGTTTATGGTATAAGCGTCAAATCACACCAACGGGCGCCCGTGCGCTGGCTATCCACGTCCAAATAAAAATTCAGTTACAAGCTATGTAAACATCGATGTTATAGAACTGAAAAGATAGGATAATCCTATGCAAAAACCAGCGCCTGTTCCTCTCCATAGGAAAATGAGACAGATCACCTCTTCACACGAGCTCGATGCGGCATCATCGCTGATCAGCAGCTTTACGGACCTCCAAAGTAGTTTGCTTGAAGCAAAACCATTGCCGTCGAAAGAATCAGAACGGGGCAACATGTCTCTGGACATGCCATCGAACTCCAGAACTGACAACCCCCACGCGACTATGACACCGGAGAAGGAAACTCAGCCTTCAACCTCAAACCCAACACAAGATGCACCATCTTCCTGCTGTCACTTGCACAGACAACTGTCTGCGCATACTCCTGGACGACAAAACCTCCCTGCTCCAGCATGACGTCAGAGGTAACGTCGTAGCAACGAGGACAGAGCAGAAGGAGAGACACACTTGATGGAGTCACCGCCGCCGCCTCGCCGACACAGTCCATGAACCCTAACGTCATCGATGTGAAGGATCAGCAAACACATGATGCCATCAAGTTCAAGACACCGCCATGATGAGCATCGTCAGTGTGGGAGTGAAGTTAAAAAAGATTTATTCATCCAAGCGCCGCTCCCATCACCACAACGACACACCATGACCTACAAATTCAAATCCTAATTACAAAGCAAAGAAACGGGGACCCCTCTCTCTTGCTGCCGGAGCAGCAGCCGGAGGGAAAGAGGGCCAACGTCCTGACCGGTGGAGATCGGTGAAAGAAAATCGGCCTTCCTAGTCGCCTGGGTGTGGCGGCGGCTAGGGCAGAACCAGCGCGAGATTGGTTTTTGGCACGAGATAATTTGACGCGTGTGGTAAGAATAGGAGGATCGCTAAGCTTGGTCAGGTCAAGCCCCCCGCCCGCGCGTTCCCACTCACCGCCCAACCCCATCCGCCGCCGCGGGCGCGTGCCGAGACCCGAAACAGCTTGCTTCCCACGCCTTTTCGCCTCTAGATTTCTTAATCCCTGCACACGCCAAATGCCTTTCATGTTCTAAACTTGCAATCTCTCCAACTTTTCCTCTCCACAAGTACTCCTTCCCCGTCCTATATATACACACACCCGCCAAAGGAAAAGGGAACCCATCAGCAATTCAACAGGCCACAAGCAAGCTCGACAACACAGAGTGCCAACAGAAACCACCACATCCCGATCCCAATTCGCAACGCAGAGCAAAGAAGATGGCCGTGTCCGTGGGCAAGCAATGGACGCGGGTGCGCACGCTCGGCCGCGGCGCGTCTGGGGCCGAGGTGTTCCTGGCGACGGACGACGCGTCAGGGGAGCTCTTCGCGGTCAAGTCGGCGAGCTCGGCTTGCGCGGCGGCGCTGAGGAGGGAGCAGTGCATCATGTCCGGCCTGCGCTCCCCGCGCGTCGTCTCTTGCATCGGCGGCCGCGGCGCCCGTGACGGCTCCTACCAGCTCTTCCTCGAGTTTGCCCCCGGCGGCTCGCTGGCCGACCGAGTGGCGATCGACGGGGGCCTCGACGAGCGTGCCCTGCGCGGCTACGCTGCCGACGTGGCGGCCGGGCTCGCGTACCTCCACGGCGCCGGGATGGTGCACGGGGACGTCAAGGCGCGCAACGTCGTCATCGGCGCCGATGGCCGAGCCCAGCTCGCCGATTTCGGGTGCGCGAGGAAGGCGGGAGCCGGTGGCGGGCCGATCATCGGCGGCACGCCGGCGTTCATGGCGCCCGAGGTGGCGCGCGGCGAGGAGCAGGGCCCCGCGGCCGACGTCTGGGCGCTCGGCTGCATGGTTGTCGAGATGGCCACTGGACGCGGGCCGTGGAGCGGCATGGACGGCAACGCGCTCGCGGCGCTGCACCGGATCGGCTACACGGAGGCCGTGCCCGAGGTTCCCGAATGGCTATCCGCCGACGCGAAGGACTTCTTGGCCAGATGCCTTGTCAGGCAGGCCAGCGGCCGGTGCACGGCGGAGCTGCTGCTGGAGCACCCGTTCTTGGCCTCGGCTGCCGTCGACGCGAAGCCGCGAACCATGGAGGGCAAATGGGTGTCGCCGAAGAGCACGCTGGACGCAGCATTCTGGGAATCGGATTCAGACACGGATGAGGCGGAGCAGGACAGCTCGGCCGAGATGAGGATGAGGGCATTGGCCTGCCCTGCCTCGGCGCTCCCGGACTGGGAGTGCGACGAGGGATGGATCGACGTGCTCGCCGCGCCAACCGAATCACCCGACGCAGCGCCCGTGGCGGCCGAAGAGATGACCGACCTGGACAACGGCGCGATCACAAACGAAGAACCCAGCGGCGCAGAGTCCGGCGTTCTCGCCATTACTTTGGACGTGGAGTACAACGGCGATGGCAATATAGCCTACGACGATTCAGTTAGGCATCGTCAGTCTTTTGAGTGTTTAGCTTGCCACGAATTATCATGTACCGAATTGTTGCTTTGCAACACAAAGAGTAATGCAAATGATCTCGCTCTTGCACAAGCACTCCGTTTTCGTACTGCTGCTCTATGTTTCACCGCTCCCCATTGCGACACCTTCGATTTGGCGGAAGAAATTTACATGCTACTTCGCCTGTACTACCACTAGGTCGCGTGGCCATGACTCCGACGGAGGAAATCCAGCGTGAATTCACAAGCTTGCCGGCCACGCCGCACACCGAAGCTTCCACCGCGAAAGGGTTCGAGTTGACGCGGAAAGAGCCGCGTCACAGCAGCACACGCACTAGAAACGATCCTTGGGAAAGAGCTGCAGCACACGCACTAGTGACGATCCTTGGGAAAGTAGTAGTACTACACTAGCGCGCGGCCAGTCAAAAACTATTTTGTTGGGCTACGTGGGTCCAGCAGAGTCGACGAGCCGACCAGTGAAAGCGAAACCTTTTCGACGAGTGAGCGTCGCATCCAGATATTGCTTCGCCAGGTGGAGATTCATCCAGCAACCAGCGGCCAGCGCCCTCCTCCTCCTCCCGCGTCCCCTCGCTGCTGCCCGACGCACTCGCCGGCTCGTCGTGCATTTCTGGGTCGCGTGTCGGCTGCGCGCCGGAGCATTTGACACGTATGTACTATGCACCATGCTCTCCGTGCTTCGAATCGTGCTTCGAATCAAGTTTCTAGACTGATAAAAACTGGCGGGCTCGTACTTATCTGTTTATTGCTTAACGGAAATTCGGCCAAAGTTAGCCATGAGGCTGCTAACAACATTCTAGAAACCATCAAAGGCGGTACAGATTCAGGGCAGTACAGATAGCATGCATAACTGTAATAATTACCTTGCATCTATCAGTTCCAAATAACATTTTGTCTTGTAAAAGAGCGGTCCACAACAGTTTCTCACATGTTGAAGTCTCCGTTGTGATTGCTTCCTCAAGAGCATATGACGCTCGTTCCGAGTCACAAGAGCACCAAGGATGATTTTACAATATAATTCACCAAATCTGTAGTAGTATAGCCTCTCGTGTCAAGTGACACCAATGATTTTTAAAAATCCATCACTATATTTAGTTGAATCACTATATTTTTTTAAATGACACCATTGCCATAAAGCTGATCCCATCGGATCTCTTTTCCTGCTTCATCCATGTTCATGGCAGGGATGCCCTGGATTACCGATTACAACAATACTTCACGCCCTGTGCATGCCAAAGTTCTTTTCAAACCAAAACCTTGCATTTTTCTACCTATGCTCTCCTTTCTCCAATATAATCAAATGTGCCACTAGTAATTCGGCCCACCGCCGTCAGCAAACAAAGCTACCACTCAGTAAATGCTTCCAGGGAAATTTCCACCTATTGTTTCATAGCATTAAAATTTCAGCTAAATGGCATAATACTAGGTTGAAGTGGGTCTTCGAAATTTTTTTAGCGGGAGGATGGCTTGGGATGAAAATTTGACTAAGTACCGTTTCTATCATCATGACGAAGAGGAGATTGTCAAGATTCGTATTCACGCTTCTGGGGATGGGGATTTTACCTAGCAAACAATGGCGATCACTGCAACATATTGATGTTATTGTGAAACTCCAGGCATGCCAAAGAAAGCGTGCGAAATCCAAAAATCATGCCATGCACCTGCTTCAAGAACGATAGTGGGTTTCTTAATATGACCCTGGTATTGCCCTTGTAAAGCTTTTGGGAACATCTGCCGTCTCCAATGCATGCAGTCAAGGGATCCAAGCAAACCTGGCCACCATCTTGCTTCAGGCATAGCCAAGATCATCTTGGTGTCTGCGACAGTTGGTTCTGTCGGGTACGGAGGTCCAAACGCCGACACCACGATAGTTGCTTTTTGTGGGTTGCGTACCTTAGGTATAAGTGTAATGGCAGTGTCACTCAAACGCAGCAGCAACTCGCCCCCATGGAGGAACTCCAAGATCGCTGTCACCATATCCTCTTCAATGATTGACGTAACAATGTCGTTTGAAAAAATCTGGCAGTGAAACCATCGACACTCCGAGCCTTTGACGGAGTCATCAGGAATAGAGATGTTTTACCGTCTTGTACTCACTTCCAAGAGTATCATTCATTGTTTCCGTCACTTGAGGGGTTACAAACTACAACAGTCCATTCATATCATTGTAGCCTTGTGGGAGATACAAACTATGACAAAGGTTTAGAATCCCCGAGTTCACTTCGTAAGAATCTCCAATGCCCTGACAACGACAACTGGCCCGCGGCGAACCGAGGAGAGTTACGCCAGATGAGTAGCTTGCTATACTAACATGGGGAGGCAAGAGAGGTGGAGGGGACGGTTGTGCAGCAAGGGAGGAGAGGAACGCGTGGAAGGGGAGGCGAGAGAGGAACACGCGCGAGTGGGGGCAAGAGAGACGACACGAGAGGTTGTGCGGCGGGCGTGAGAAGGATTGGAAGGCTCAAGAGGAGACCAATCCCACTTCTGATCGGTCGGCCGATTGGAGGAGCTTTGGTGGAGTCGGCCGAAAGGCCGTACCTCTACTTTCTTTTTTCCGGAAAAAGGCGGCCATCCCTCTACTCCATTTTCGTTTTCCATGACATCTCTCGCCAATCACACTGAGGGCAACACAATTAGGGCCTCTTTGATTCGTAGTATTTTAAAAACGTTGGAATAGAAAAAGTATAGGATTGGAATGGCATGCCCACTTGACTCCTATAGGATTAACAAGGCCTCCTTTAGTTCATAGGGTAGGAAAATTATAGGAATAGAAAAGTCATAGGAAATGAGATGACATGCATCTCAAATCCTATGATCAGTAATAGGAAAGAAGATGTCCTTTGATTCACTTCATAGGATTTTTTCCATTGAGTCTAGGCTAATGTTTATTTTCCTATGAAATGTGGAGGATAGGAAATATTCCTCCATAGAAATAGGATTCCAATTTCTACAAACCAAAGAGCTCTAAAGGAATTTTTCCTACAAAAATCCTATCATGTGGAATCCCTACAAAAATCCTACAAACCAAAGGAGGCCTGAGTGTTTGATGACACGGAAAAAACAAAGGAATCGTAAAAAGAGGTTGAGATGGATGTTAGATTTCCTATAAAATGTAGTATAAAAGATTTCATAGGATAAATTCATATGGGATTCAATCCTATGAATCAAATGACCAACAAAGGAAAAAAATCCTAAAGATTTCAATCTTTTAGAAATCCTATAAAATTTCATTGAATCAAAGGAGCCCTTAACTCTCCTAGAAGAAGTTCGCTACTCCAGGAAATATACTAAGGCACTGTCCCTTCAGTTGGTCAACCTCTTCCAGGCTTAAATTACTCACCAAGCTCCAAGTTAAACGTCAACGATGTACGCTAGCTGCCTCAAGATCAAATTCAGGCCCCCTTTTTCTGTACCTGCCCGTTTTTTGAGAGGACGTTGACTACCTTTCGTATAAAAAGATTAGTTCGTACGTTGACTATGTTCGCTGGAACAAAAAAGCAAAGAAAAACAAAGCACGCAGACCTATTTTTCCGACTGCGCGCAATTGGCAAGCAACAGGTTTGAGTTGAAAGCGTTCCACTTTTGGAAATGGTTAGAAACTTAGAGTTTACGTCCATTTTTGTAGAACTGTTCAAGAGGACCGAACAATTCTTCTCCTGAAGGTTCCATGTATGTGGCTCTGAATGAGTTTAGCTGAATGTTCTTTGCACGCACGCAGGCAATAGTTGCTGGATGTTGCATCCAGCGTAGTGTTACTTCAACTAGAAGTTGGCTTGGCCGCATCATTTAACCCAAGCTTATCTGCGACGACAGACTGCTCATACATATCGAGTTCGTGTGATCTTGTCCGTCGCTTTCATATCTGCCCAATATCGTTTCGATCGGCGCAGATCATACCGCGCGCACTGTTGGCCGCTACCGGCGTTCAGCAACGTCAAAGGGCCGCCGCCTGCTTCACAGTTGGGGCCTTTTCCAACGAAAAGCAAGAATCGTTGCCTTTTGGCTTGACAGCAACAGGGGCCAGAAAGAAAGATTATCACTAACAAATGGAATGTCGAATTAAATATTAGTGTTAGTACGTAGGGGCCGGCAATCGGCACTGGAACCCTGCAGAGTAGAGTACGTACTGAATTAATTAGTGAAAATTTACTTGTGCAATCATTACTTGTTGACGAAAACAAGAGTTAAACTACACTGAAGGCGCAGGGAGCAGCGAGGGGCATATCCGGAACTGCCCCTGTGTCCACCGTCGACCACTCGAGGGCAATGCGCAGGGCCAGCTCCTCGTCGACATCAAGGTCGGAGGCGAAGCGGCTGCCAGCGCTCAACAAGCTCGCCGGAGTTGTCGCGGTGGATCAAAATTCGAGAAATTGAAGGAGAGGAGAAGAAGAGACGGGGTTATTGGAAAACGTATTAGAAAACAAAAAATTCGTCCTACGAACACAATCCTAGAAACACTATGAAGATGCATTAGAGGTTTAGATCGGATGTTACCAACTTCGAAATGCAGTGGGAGAAGAGTTGGTGTAGATCGTCAAGGTCTCTAGAACTGTTCACGAGCGATCTCTCGAACAAAAGACCAAAAATACGGCCTCTCTACAGATTGCAAGCGTGCTTATGAGTTTTTCCCTGAATCACATATTTCGTAATCGTAGCAGTTATAGCATAAAATATAAACTCTTAATTATAAATATGGAAATAAATAATACAATATTATTGCCATTAATGCATATTTCCAACAGGGGTGAGAAAGGAGAATGAAGTGAGCGAGGGTTTTCGATTGGGTTTGTGTGGGGACGGAGTGGGGTAGGGGTGGGCCTTGCTGATGTGGCGGACGCTTCCGGGCGTGCCCGGGCCGCCCCCATGTCCGTCCTACATTTGGGTTGGATATGAGGGGGCGCCGAACAGCCCTGGTGTTTGAGGCCGGATTGAGTCGCCAAGGTGGGTCGGGTTTTTTGTCTGGTTCGTGACCGGGCAGCCTGCCTGGGCGTTTAAGACCGGTTTGAGATCTCCGACTGTAGATGCTCTTAGCTCCCGGCATATGGTACAAGATGTGGATGCTCATTGGTGTAACCTATCTCTCATCTAGCCTTGTTTTTCATGCACGCACAAAACACATTGAAATTCACTTTCACTTTGCCAAAGAGTAGCTCGCAAGTTACTCGGGCATCAGATTCATTCTAGCCGGGGATCAGGTTGCTAATGGTTTCACAAAACCTGTCACAACGAGAATGTTAGATGATTTCAAATACAACCTCAACCTTGATAAAGTTCCATAGGGTTTAAATTAGGGATAGTGTTATACAGGTAGATAGAGTAGGGATAGAATTGAGTTAAACAGGTTTTGATCTCCTCTCTGTAAACCTCCTTCTCTCTATCTCCCATGTATCTGGATGCATCCTAGCTATCGTCTCTAATTTGTGCACCACGGCCGGCCGGCCGTTCGCTTCAGTTTGTAACTAGGGAACTTCCCACCATGTCTTACATACTGTATTTCCATCCCATTAGATGATCTCTGCAGTCATACCGATGGCAACACAATTATAATTAGTGATGGACTCGTAATTACTCCTTTAAAGGCCCCGCCCCTTCAGCTGGTCAACCTCTTCCCGGGTTAAGCTACCCGCAGAGCTTCAAATTAAATGTCAACGATGTAGGCTAGCTGCCTCGAGATCAAATTCAGGTGCCCTTTCCTCTGTACCTGCCCAATTTTGAGAGGACGTTGACTACCTTTCCTATAGAAAGAGTAGTTTGGACGTTGACTATGTTCGCTGGAACACAAAGCAAAGAAAGCGAAGCAGGCAGACCTTTTTCTTTCAACTGCGCACAATTTACGTCCATTTTTGTAGTACTGTCCAAGACGACGGAACAATTCTTCTTCTGAAGGTTCAATGTATATGGCTCCGAATGAGTTTAACTGAATGTTCTTTGCACGCACGCAGGCAACAGTTGCTGGATGTTGCATCCGGCGCAGTGTCGCTTCAAGTAGAAGTTGGCTTGGGCGCTTCATCTAGCTTGAACTTATCTGCAACAGACGTCTCATGCATATCGAGTTGGTGTGATCATGTCCGTCGCTTTCATATCTGCGCAATATCATTTCGATCGGCGCATATCATACCGGCGTTCAGTAAGGTCAAAGGGCCGCCACCTCCTTCACAGTTAGGCTTCCTTTTCCAACGAAAAGCATGAATCGCTGCCTTTTGGGTTGACAGCAACAGGCGCCAGAAAGAAAGATTAGCATCAACAAATCGAATGTCGAATTAAATACTAGTGTTAGTACATGGCCGCCGGCAGTCAGCACTGGAACACTGCCGGGTAGTACTAAATTAATTAGTGATGATTTACTTGTGCGATCATAAGTTTTCTTTTTTGCGAGGAATATACAATTATTAAGTTGACAAGGGAATTAAGTTAAAGTACAACTACGGTGAAGGCTGACTTATGTGGCTGTGTGACTTGGGGTGCACATCTGGACGTCGAGTTCATGTGCAGCAGCCGTCGGAAGAACGCTGCCGCCGCTCCTTTTCGCGTCGTCAGTCAGCCAGATCTGACGCGTCTACGTTAGTTTCTGCAACCGACTGGCAGTTTGCCACCACAGCTCGGCAGCCTCTCTAGTGAAATTATTTCGAGTTTCAAGTGCATCATCATAGGCTGTGGATACTCTAACTTAGCTAGATGTTAGAGTTAGTTTCCAGCTTAAGACTAACCCTAAACTAACTCTAGCTAAATAGGCGTTTGGATGACAAGATTAGATTAATAATAAATACACTAGAAGAACTAGCTTCAATTAGCATCTTTTAGGTGGCATAGCTTTTTGGGTGGGTTAGATGAAACTAGCTCAAACTAGCCCTATGTTTGGATAATTAGGGCTATTTGAGACTAAACTAGCTCAAACTAACTCTAACTCATGGATCCAAACAGAGACATAGACTCTGTAGTTTTTCTTTTTTGAAAGGTTTAGCTTCTATAGTGTGCTGTGGGTTTCATTCTTCTTCTGATAGGGAAAATTGGGCGGCCAAGCAGTGGCGTAGCTGGAGGGTGGACAGGATGGTCCAAGGACCATCATGTACATCAACCCGGTACTTTAGTATATCTGTAAAAAAAAATTAGGCCACAATGTACATCAAAGGTATAAGTCCAAAAACTATGAATCTGATAACTAGCTCACTCGTTCCTTCCTACGTTCTCGTTGTACGCTTTACCCAAGAAACGTTCCCTCGTATGCTTAAAGCAATTTTCTTGTATGTTAGAGGATGGACTTGATCACTCGAAGTCTCCAACGGACCACACCACGACGGCGAATCCTAGCGTTCAGCGTGACAGAAGCCAATGACGCATTGCACCAGGTAGGCATAAGGCGGAGGAGTGCCAACGAAGCGGATGGCTAGTAATGCATGCACTGGGTAGAGCTAAACACCGAGGCAGGAACTCCGCCGACTTCACACCTTTCCAATTTAAAATATGATTTCCATTTTCAATTGAAAGTTTGATTTTGCCTTCAAGGTTTAACTATGAGGGGTTTTTATTGTAGAATTGTTGCAAAAATCAAACTTACACATACAATCTATTGATACATTCTATACTAGCAGGCAATGACGGAGCAAGACGACAGGTCAGTTTGGATCCTTCCTGTGCTCGCTATATGTCAATATTGGTGCGTCAAATAATTGGAGGAGGATTCTGCCGCCCGTTATTGGCTAAGAAACCAACATGGAAAGTTTTTGGGGCTGGGATGAACCGAAGAATTGAACAATGTCCAAATAGAGGCCAGTACTGGAGTCAACGTTTTTTTTTGGAGGGAGGGGGTGAAGGCTATAAAATCTCCTATCCAAATATTTTCATTTTATTTTTTCAAAAATAAGTTTAAAGCTGGGGGAGAGGGGCATTGGCCCCCTCATCTTAACACATATAGCTCCGCCTCCGCTCTATATATTGCTATGTTATATATTTTTTAGTATAAATATTGTATATATCAATTATACCATCTTGACCGAAAATCCTGGCTACGCCACTGCGGCCAAGGCATGCTAGAGTTACTTGGCTTGGCTGGGCGGTGAAGTGAATTAGAATCAAACAATCCAGTGGCGGCATGCACCAGGGAGCGCCTAGTGTTGCCAGTGGCGGCTGGCGGAGGAGGAGTGAGCGGCGGCGCTGGCCAACAAAGCGAAGCAATGCATCGGACTCGCGTGATGATTTGCCGCCCCGCGCCGCAGAACGGCGAAAGTAGGCGCGTCCACCATGCCACGCCCGGCTTTCGGTCGCCGCATCGGCGTGGGCCAGCAGCCAGTCGACCCTCACGAAGCACAACGAACGCCACTTGTTCATGGCTGAGTCGGCTCGACGTGGCCGGACACTGCAGCGACACGTCGGATGCGATTTCGCAGCCGCACCCGAGTGTCGTGGACATTGCGTGTGCGGTGCAGCACCGGCGTCGAGGACGTGGCTGCATATGCACTGGGAATCGAATATTCTTCCAATTTCAGGCCATCCTATTCGTGTGTGGGGAACGGCGCATACGATGCCGCGGACGAGGAGACGCGCGGAGATATTTGCTCGGATTTTTTCTCTCCGGTACGTCGAGGAGCCACCCGCGTTCAAGGCCGTCCACGACGAGCTTTTTACTCTTTCCCGGTGATGAAAGGGAACTTTCCCGGTGAATCGTCACCAGCTATGGAATTCGAGGGATCGCGCCTGTAACCAGCTGTGAATTCTTCCTCCGGGGTTAGAAAAACGGGGTCGGGACGTCGCTTACATTCATTCAGAAAATGAGCGTTACTGCCTCGTTCAGGAGTATATTTCCGTCGGTCTTGGTTCTAGATGTTGGGGGCAGGCGCACACGAAGCAGTCCGGTGGCGCCGCACCATTACATAGAGTACAGCGCAGTGCACCGCGGCGGTGGACTTGGTACGCCACAGTGGCAAACGACCAGCCAAGGAGGGAGACCCAACTGCCCAACTCCGCTCCCTTGAGTTCAGGTGCACCCGCTGACTTCCACCCACGATTCGTTTACACACGCAGACCCAGCACCATGCTCTGTTTCACACACCTCGTCTCGCTACGAGCGACCAAGACTTTGACCACTATGTTAGTAGTAGCAAATTTCCTCGGCTGAGCTGAAAACACACGCGCCATTAGATAGAAAAATCCGGGCGGAAGTCGACCCGGGATGCGAGAGATTTGACACGGTTTAATGGTTTTCCTATCCGGACACGAGATTCTGAGACGCGCGGGGCAAGAAGAGGCTGAGCGCGAAGCTTGGTCAGGTCATGCCCGGACCGCGCGTTCCCACTAACCGCCGCCGCGAGCGCGTGCCGAGAGCCTAAACAGCTTGCTTCCCACGCCTTTTCGCTTCTGGATTTCCTAATCGGTCCCCCCCCCCCCCCCCCCCCCCCCCACACGCCAAACACTTTCACCATGTTCCAAACTCTTCTTCTCTCCTACCCCTCAACCTATATATACGCGCACCCGCCAGAAAAAGAAGGAACCCATCAACAATTCACAAGCAAGCTCGACAACAGAGTGCCAACAGAAACCGCCCCATCCCAATTCGCAACGCAGAGCAAGCAAGCAAGGAAGATGGCGATGGCCGTGAGCAAGCAATGGACGCGGCTGCGCACGCTCGGCCGCGGCGCCTCGGGGGCCGAGGTCTTCCTCGCCGCGGACGACGTGTCGGGCGAGCTCTTCGCGGTCAAGTCCGCGACGGCGGCGTGCGCCTCGGCTCTTAAGAGGGAGCAGGGCCTCATGTCCTGCCTGCGCTCCCCGCGCGTCGTCTCCTGCATCGGCGGCCGCGCCGCCCGCGACGGCTCCTACCAGCTCTTCCTCGAGTTCGCCCCCGGCGGCTCGCTGGCGGACCGGGTGGCCAGCAACGGAGGGCTCGAGGAGCGCGCCGTCCGCGGGTACGCCGCCGACGTGGCGGCCGGGCTCGCGTACGTTCACGGCGCCGGGATGGTGCACGGGGACGTCAAGGCGCAGAACGTCATGATCGGCGCCGACGGCCTCGCCAAGCTCGCGGACTTCGGGTGCGCGAGGGAGGCCTCCGCCGGCGGACCGATCATCGGCGGCACGCCGGCGTTCATGGCGCCGGAGGTGGCGCGAGGCGAGGAGCAGGGCCCCGCGGCCGACGTCTGGGCGCTCGGCTGCATGGTCGTCGAGATGGCCACCGGCCGCGCCCCGTGGACCGGCATGGACGGCAACGCGCTCGCCGCGCTGCACCGGATCGGGTACACGGAGGCCGTTCCCGAGGTGCCCCAACGGCTGTCCGCTGAGGCCAAGGACTTCCTGCGCGGGTGCTTGGTCAGGCAGGCCAGCGACCGGTGCACGGCGGCGCAGCTGCTGGAGCACCCGTTCCTGGCCTCCGCCGTCAAGGAGGCGAAGCCGCAAGCCGTGGAGAGCAAGTGGGTGTCGCCGAAGAGCACGCTGGACGCGGCATTCTGGGAGTCCGAGCCTGAATCAGAGGAGGCGGAGCACGAGAGCACGGCCGAGAGCAGGGTCAGAGCATTGGCCTGCCCTTCCTCGGCGCTCCCGGACTGGGACTCCGACGAGGGCTGGATCGACGTGCTCTCCGCGCCAACGGAAGCAGCCGACGCAGTTGCCGTGCCGGCCAAGGAGACGACTGGCATCATCGCAGGCATTATCGCGATCGCAAGTGAAGAAGAATCAGCACTAGATGCAGAGTCGGGCTTTCCCGACATTGCCGTTGACGTAGAGCACAGCAGCAGCTTCCTCGACGCAGGAGAAGCAAATGAGGCTGATCCAGTCGTTATGCATTATCAGTTTTTGAAGAGTTTAGTTTCTGGCGAATTAGTGTCATGTAATAGTAAATTGTTAGTGCAAACAGTACTGTTTTGCGACATAATCATTGATGCAATCGAATTCGTTGTTACACAAACAGTATCCCGCTTGGCGCCGCTCCTCTGTTTTGCCCGCTCATACTTCTGCTCCCCATTGCTACGTGATAATGATGGGTTCACCCGGAAAAAAAAGATAATGATTGACGAATTAAAGGAAAAATTAGGTTGGACTTAGAATTAGAATCAGATGGATCGGCAAACTCGGAGGAAAATTAGGCCACACGAACAGTAAACTAGCAGCACGTGGCGTGGCCGTGACTCGGACGGAGGAAAGGGCGTCCAGCGTGGACTCAGAGCTTGCGCGCCACGGCGCCGCACGGTGAATCTTCCACGGCGGAAAGGCTGGGGCCGACGCGGAAAGCGCGGCGTCACTGCGGGCGTACTGCTCGAATGGATCGTCGACACAAAGCGCTGCCGCACGGTCAAAAACCTCTTGTTTTTACGTGGGTCCAGCAGATGGAGTCGACGGCCGACGAGCGAGCGAAAGCGAGCCAAGGGAGCGTCCCGTCCACAGATTGCTTCGCCGGGTGGAGACTCATCCAGCCACCACTCCTCCGGTGTCCTCTCGCCGCGCACCGGGACTCGTCGACTCGCCGTGCGCTTGTGGATGGCGTGTCGGCTGTGCGCCGGCGTAGTCTTTTTGTTTTTTGTGGGTGTGCCAGCGCAGTCGACACGTACCCCCTACACTCGTGGCAGAGTTGTAAGCTTGGCAGAGTTGGCAGAGTTGTAAGCTTCATTCTTGCATGATTAACAAAAAATTGATAGAAACTTCATAATGCCCTATTCACCCCTCTAGTCGATTGACCTCCAACGCCATCCGTGTCCCTTCATGAAGTACAAAACCTCACTCTTATAATATTTTTCCGAACCGTGTGTTGCTCAAATAGGCAATACTCCCTCCTTTCAAAAACTATACTTGTCGTGGTTTTAGTTTAAAAGTACTATATTCTTTGTTTTCTTAGGTCATCGACCATAAATAGAATGATTTAATCGGCTTATACCAGATTGGATGAATCAATCACCAACAAGACGAGGCACCATCCTATGAATTAGACTCTCTGACTACGCTCTATCAATCAAATTTGTTAGCGTATCAAATTCTAAAAAAATAGATAATTGTCCGTACGATGCAACGGTAGCATACATAGTTTTGTGGTCCATATCAATTGTTTCTTCAGTATACCTTTCACCCACCATCTCCGCCTCCTCAATCCCCATATCTCAATGGCTCATTCGGTCACAACCCCCTTCCATTGTCACCCACACACACTTTGGATAAATAAAACTGGAATTAAATCAGTGGGAGTACTGCGTTTCCAATTTGCCAAACAAAAAAGAAAGAACTAGTGTTCATATTACTGATGGAAGGATTGTCGGGCAAACAAGTTTGGAAATAAATCAGTAAGCGGGGACGTGAATTGATAGTGGATGTGATGTTGAGAAGACAAAATTGGAAATAAATTACTAGGATTAGTACTTTAACAATTTGCCAACAGAATAATAATAATAATAATCCATATTACGAGAGGTATCAAATTTGATGCCGGGCAATTACAATTGAAAGTAAATATGTTGGAAGGGGTGTAATCAAAGGAGAAAAAAAACTAAAGGCGAGGAAGCGAATGACCTATTGCCCTTTAATAGTAGAGATATAGGACAGAGGATCCCCTTGCAGAGATCTTTCTTTGTTTATAAATATATCCTTTCGTCCCGAGGGTTTGAAAAGAAACCACCACTTTTTAACCTTATCGTCTGCCTTCTCGAAATCAATTCTCGAAACGACTACTCCCATCTTTTTTTTCTTATTGATCTTGTGAATGTAATATTAAAAATCCTTCGAGGATGCTTTCTCGGATGAACCCCGTGGTAATGAACCCGCTTAGATCTTGTTGTTGCGACCTTCGCGAGTATTCGGAAATAGTTAGGAGGCAATTGGGTCTAAATCATCTAATGATCATGGCCTATTTATGTTTAGGGAGCAAGATAGTTGCCTCAAGTTGTGACTATATAGTGACATGTCGCCGCTTGAAATCCATGGAAAAAGTCAACATGCCATCCATGATCGCATACGAGAATATCTGCTAAAACTCGGTTGGAAATCCATCTGGCATGGTTAAAATTTATCCACCTTTCCCTTAAATGACATGGAATTTTTTTGAAGAAAGTCGGAGTAGTACTATGGTTGTTTGCAAGAAACCAAAATGCAGCATTTTGATGCAAGATCTATCAAGGGTTTCTGCCCCAAGAGATTTGACAACTTTGCTTCCAGCCCATCTGTGGGGGCTTCGGGTGGCATGCTTGTGATTTGGAACTCTGCTGTGCTGCACGGGGTTCTCATTGATGTTCGGCCTTTTTGTCTACTCTCTCCGTTCCAAATTAATCGTCGCAAAAATGGATGTATTCAGAACTAAAATATATCTAGGTACATCCATACCCGCAACAAGTAATTCGGAACAGAGTGAGTAGTTGTTAAATTCATCTCTAACAACAACAACAACAACAACAACAACAACAACAACAACAACAACAACAACAACAACAACAACAACGAAACATGGACACTAGTTACTATTTATGGGAGAGGGGGAGGCCAGAGACAACTTTGTAGCTTGGCTGTTCCGTTTGGACATTCTAGCGGATGAAAACTACTGAGCTTCTGTTGGGTGATGTTTGGTCTGATCATTGGATGTGCGACCAGCCAACGATGCATATCTACCCACAGGCCACAGGTAGTCGCGTCCGACCGTGCTAGCGGTAGCTGCGTACGTACTCATGCACGCCGCGCGGGCGCCAGTGGAGTGGCTGCGGACGGCGTCGATCAAGGAGTCGCTGGCTGGGCCACACCCACACGCGCGCCACCGCGCTTTGCACTTGGTCGTGCTCGTCTGTCCGCCAAGCGAAGCGATGCCAACCCGAGCCGTGCTGCTGCGCCGTGTGTCGTCGATTCGCCCCAGTGCGCCGAGTCGCTGCCTATCTTTCTAAATGCTCGCCGCATTTGTCCAGCTTTTTACGCAGCGGCCGAGTAAAGAGCCACGGAATCTTGATGGCCCGGTGCCGTACACTTCTCTCCGTCGCGGGCGCGTCGCTGCTGATCGCGAACCAATTCGGCGTCACCCGTGATCATAGGCCAACTGTAATGCTCTGTTTGCTTACTCTGACAAGGAGACTAACTAACTGAACGCAGCACATGTGGGCAGCGCGACGGGCAGCCATGTGTCCCGGCGTCGCAGAGCGCCGGCGCTTTTCCTTGGTTGGACAAGGAGAGAAACCAGTTGGCACTTCCGGGGGAGCTACGGCAATAGTAACATCGTATCTGGTGCAGTTTGGTGGGCTGCAATCCAGCGTTTTGCACAGCGCACATGGCGCCACCCGATCGGCTCGCCGCCTCATCATCATTGGACAGCCGCTGCCTTTCCGGAGTAGTTGCACTCCCAGCTAGGATCGTCGTTTTCTTTCTTAGTGTGTTGACGCCATGGTGCTCATCATGCTGACCTGGGCTCGATCCCTCCGAGGAACGTGACGCCCTTCCATGGGTCATGGGCAATCATTCGTTGCTATCATCATTCCCGAACAAAAAAAAAATCGTTGGTATCATGCGTCTAATGATTGGTAGTACGAGTAGACATTTTTAGATATTATCTGATTGTAGATACCACTGACGGTAAAATTTGTCTTCTGAAGACCGTGCCATTGTTCAAAATTCGTCGCTATCAACAATCACCCCTAAGCAGCTAGGGCAAACTCTTCCCTCCAAACTTCATCGGCGGGCCCGTGGATTCGCCTCCCCTCTGCCCAACGCTTCGGCGCCGGAGGCGGGGAGGGGAATCCCGGTTCCTCCGCTCCGATTAGTAGTTTAGGTTAGGGTTTTTAGTCCTCGCAGATGCGGTGCTCGGGCGGATGGCGACGCTACTTCTTCGAGTTTGTCTTCCGAGTTGAGATCCTCCTTGATTCGTCCGTCTGGATGGAATCGATAGAGCTCTGGCGTAGATTCTTGCCGTCTTTTTGGGGTAGTGAGGTTAGGGTTTCTCGTCTTGTGACGAGATTTGATGTCAAGTGCTTCAGATCTATGCAAGGGTTCAACGTCGACGACTGCGGCTCCAGGACGCTGGCCCTTATGTGCACGTGCACGAAGACTTCCCGGTCATCATCGACAAGGTCAAGCCGGCTCCATTAAAGGAGCGGCGACAGCGGCGCGTCCGCAGCTCATTCTGACGGCAGTACTGGTTGTTTGGGGTTTTGAAATCTCAATGTAATTTTTATTATGTTCGAGATGCTTTGTACTTCTGCTGAACTTTGATAATAGACATTTTCAAGAGAAAAAAAATCACCACTTATCCTAAGCTTGGCAGGCAAGCAACCTTGTCCAGCTCTGCCACCGGTTAGTTGCGTACTTAGTAGAATTGCCTTTTTTGGGGCGAACATTGCAGAATAATCTTAATACGTGTTAGTATATATATTCAAAAAAACGTGTTAGAATATCCTTCGCTTGTCATACCGACGTTTGCCACAGATTATCAGTAAACTTCCCGGTTCACTGCACGCAATCTCGGTGCCAACTGTCTGCCAACCACACCCGATTTGAGTAATGTGACCGATCAATTGACTTAACGCTCGGTGGCTCCTACGGCAACAACAAGGCACCAAGTGCTCGTTAGTTAGTTAGTTAGATGAGTAGACATCACATGTCTTACGTCAAACCAACCATGCATTGATGCATGCATGTCTTAAGCCGGAGCCCGGAGTACAGGCGTACTAGCACGTTGATGTCGTTGCGAGAACCGGGCATCCAAAGAAAACATGCCAAATTCATAAGTTATATGATGCCATTGCTTCTAATATGATGGTGGCCTCTCGTGTATGACCTTGATACATTCCCCGCAGACCTTTTTGGCGTTCTTTCATTGCCAATGCATGCAATCAATTTATCTGAGCATTCCTGGAACCCCCCTTGCTTCTCCAATGGCCAACAACTTCTCTCTGTCTTGCGCATTTGGTTCTCTGAGATACTCAGGTCCAAACACCTAAACCACGACGCGGGCAAATTTGATAGTAGTCTTCAGGCACGTGCTCTCCCTCATCCTGATCATCTCACCAAAGGCGTCTGCGACAGTACCAAGTGCAGGCATCCTTAGAGCAGTCGTGCACTTCTACTTGGCCGAGAAAGAGAGTTGGCCGCAGCAATCCCTTCTGAGCTTGAAGTAGTCATCATGTGCCTCCACTCCATCCACAATGGGCGAAAACAATGGTTTCGCCATGCGAAAATGTTGACAAAACCATGGATCTTCCGGGAAAGCAGGTGTGGGAGCAAAGTAGTTATTGTGCAGTAGCTTTGCTCCGGACACCCTGTTCCAGTTGATCACTCTTTTTTCCTTTGATTGAGCCCTTAAAGTTGAGAATATGCTTCACTTGCTGGTCCATTTCCTCTTGCATGCTCATGAGCATGATCATATCCACTTCTTCGTCCGAATCCGACGAACCGAAGAACTCATCCTGAATCATTTGGTCAAGCTCCGTCGGTCCATACTCCTCGTCTGACGAAGCATCGGAATCCATCATTTACCTAACAAAATCACAATAATTCCCGTCGGTCAATGTATCAAACACATCAAACGCAAGGCGGAGCAGGAGAGTTGCCGGACATATACAGTGGCGTCTGGGCCGGCGACGATGGGAGCGCTCTTCCGAAGCTCGCGGCGGGGAGCCTAGGAACGGCTGCGGAGTCGGCGCGGCGGCGGAGCGTGAGACAAGAATTAAGGGGATAGCAAATGGATCCGACTGGTTTTCGGGATGGATTTGATGCAATCTGAGGTGGGGGCGTGCTGTCGGGTCTGACGTGGCTGGATATGGGGTGCCGGTCAGCCCGGCCGTTTGAGGGCCGTTTGGGGGGCCGTCTAAATCAAAAAATTATGACCGGGCGATCCACCCAGACGTATGAGACGAATTTGAGAGGTTCGTTATAGATGCTTTAAACATGTCTAGTTTTCTGAGAGAAAAAATAGACTTCTCTGCGTGGCGTCTGCCGTGTGGACTAGCTAGTAGTACTACATGGAAAAAAGTTGAACACGAGCCTACCAGTTCTTGTCAGTCTAGAAACATGCAGTGGAGCAGCATGGAGTACGTGTCAAATTCGCCGACACGCGATCCAGAAGTGCAGGACGACGACGAGTCGGCGAGTGCGTCGGGCAGCGGCGAGAGGACACCGGAGTAGGGCGCTGGATGGATCTCCACCTGGCCAAGTAATCTCTGGACGCGACGCTCGCTTGTCGAAAAAGGTTTGGCTTTCACTCATCGGCCGTCGACTCTGCCTGAGCAAGCTTGTGAATTCACGCTGGATTTCACTCCATCGAAGTCGCTGCCACGCGACGAGTTTGTTGCAACCTAATTTTTTCTCGGAATTTGCCGATCAATCGTGTCGCAATGGGGAGCACGGGTATGAGCAGAGAAAACAGAGGAGCAGGGTGGCGAAGCAGAGTGCTTTTGGCATGAACGAAATCGATTGCATTACTAATTCTGTTGCCAAATAACAGTGGTAACAATTTACATGACACTAATTGGTCAGAAGCTAAATTCTCGGGTGACTGATGATGGCTGACTGAACCATCATCATATGTTTCTTGCCCTGCGTTTAGCACGCTGCTGTACTCCACGTCCACGGTAATGTCGAGAGCACCGGACTCTGGGTCGATTGACTCCTCTTCACTGGTGATCGCGTCGTCCACGATGATGCCACACGTCTCCTTGGCGGGAACGGCAACTGCTTCCGTTGGCCCGGAGAGCACGTCGATCCATCCCTCGTCGGAGTCCCAGTCGGGGAGCGCCGACGCAGGGCAGGCCAATGCGCTGATCCTCCTCTCGGCCGCGCCGTGCGACGGCTCGTCGTCCGCCTCGTCGGTGTCAGACTCCGACTCCCAGAATGCCGCGTCCAGCGTGCTCTTGGGCGACACCCATTTGCTCTCCACGGCTTGCGGCTTCGCGTCGACAACGGCGGCGGCCAAGAACGGATGCTCCAGCAGCTGCGCCGCCGTGAACCGGTCGCTGGCCTGCCTGACAAGGCACTTGGCCAAGAATTCCTTGGCCTCAGCAGACAGCCATTGGGGCAGCTCGGGAACAGCCTGGGTGTACCCGATCAGGTGCAGCGCCGCGAGCGCATCACCGTCCATGCCGCTCCACGGGGCGCGTGCGGTGGCCATCTCAACAACCATGCAGCCGAGGGCCCAGACGTCGGCCGCGGGTCCCTGCTCCTCGCCGCGCGCCACCTCCGGCGCCATGAACGCTGGCGTGCCACCGATGATCGGTCCGCCGGCGGCGGCTTCCCTAGCGCACCCGAAATCCGCGAGCTTGGCGCGGCCGTCGGCGCCGATCACGACGTTCCTCGCCTTGACGTCCCCGTGCACCATCCCGGTGGCGTGGAGATACGCGAGCGCGGCCGCCACATCGGCCGCGTAGCCGCGGACGGCGCGCTCGTCGAGGCCGCCGTTGCTCACCACCTGGTCCGCCAGCGAGCCACCGGGGGCGAACTCGAGGAAGAGCTGGTAGGAGCCGTCCCGGGCGCCGCGGCCGCCGATGCAGGAGACGACGCGCGGGGAGCGCAGGCCGGCCATCACCCGCTGCTCCCTCCTCAGCGCCGCCGCGCAGGTCGCCCCCGCGGCGGACTTGACCGCAAAGAGCTCGCCGGACACATCGTCCTCGGCGAGGAAGACCTCGGCCCCCGAGGCGCCGCGGCCGAGCGTGCGCACCCGCGTCCATTGCTTGCTCACGGACATGGTCGTCTTGTTTTCTTTCCTTCCTCTGCTGGTGGCAATTGGGATTTTGGATTGTGTTGTGTCGAGCTTGCTTGTGGCGATGGCTTCTTTTCTGTGGCGGGTGAGCGTATATATAGGCTGGGTACTTTGGGAGAGGAAAAGTTGGGGAGATTGCAAGTTTGGAACATGGAAAGGAAGGTGTTTGGCGTGCGCGATAATAAAAGATAGGAAATCCCCAAGGTAAAGAAAAGGCGTGTTTAGAGGTTCTCGAGCACGCGCCCGCGGCGGCGATGGATTGCGCTGGAACTTGGACGGTGAGTGGGAACGCGCGGTGTGTGCTTGACCTGACCTGGCTTCGCGCTCTGCCTATGATTAGCCTGCGTCAAATAATCTCGTGTAGGAGTCGGAAAAGGCAAAAACCGTGTCGGATCGCTCAGATTTTCTATCTAAGTAATGGCGAGAGTGTTTTTGAGCTCAGCCGATGATTCTCGGAAGGTGCAAGCAATTTACGTACTCGTCAAAGTCGCGCTGCGTCGCGTACGAACGGAAGTGGTCGAAGTCAGCGGGTGCACCTCAACGGAGTTGGTCAGCTGGGTCTTCTCTCCACCGGACTGTTTCGTGTGCGTCTGCCCCAGAATCTAGAAGCCCCTTTTGAATTTGACGTGACCCCGACGGACCAATACGGCGTTCTTCATTCCTCCTAAATGAAATTCTTGTTCACCGGGAAAGAAAGCTCCTGGACCTAAAGGAAAATTTCGAGCAAATATCTGGCGCGCGTCTGTCCTCCTTGGCATCACAAGCGGCGTTCCACTTCCACACACATACGAACAGGATGACAGGGAATATTCGATCCCTAGCGCATATGCAGGCACGTTCACTGGCGGTGCCTGCGGCGCTCGCCGCCGCACACGAGATTCCTTGGTCGACGCCGGCTAGTACTACCGCACACGCTCCTCCACGCCGACGCCGGCTGCTGTCCCGCTCAACAGCTAGCGTACAACACATGCAGGCGGGCACGGCTAGTTAGCGTACAAGCACATGCAGGCGGGCACGGCTGCGCGCGGAGTCCCGTCGGCCACGTCGGGCCGGCGACAAGTGGCATCGCGGGAAGGCATGGACGGAGCGGGGGATTGGGACCTGGGAGTGTGCCGCCGCCGCTCCAGGTGGTGCTGGCCATGCCGATGCGCCGACCGAAAGCGTCGTGGGGGCTTTTGCGGCGCCGAGACCGAAAGAATGGAGATGGATGGATACGTTACGTCCATGGGCAGCGTGAACCGCATCGCCGCTCACTCCGTCCGTCGAATTCATCATGCGTGCCGCCGCTGGGTTCGCTTGATTCCACTTCACTGCACTGCAGTTCACCGCTGGCCCAAGTAACCCTACATGCATTGGCTTGGCCGTCCGTTTCTTCTCCACCCAAAGAAGAAACTAGCCCACACCAGACTGTTAGGATGATCTCCACCGGGCCCTTAGATCCGCGCCATGATCGGGGACGCTCAACCCACTATGGGTGACGGCCCCCTGTCACCTGCACTATATAAAAATGTGGGGGACGGCGGCTCGCCACACGAGGTTCGTCACAGCGCCGTACACCCCACCTAGTCCCCTACCGATCTAGGGTTAGTGCAGTGCTGACGGGAAGCACCGCCACCACTACTCTCTGCCATCACCGGCACCATGGCCGGCTCCGGGGGCTCCTCGAGTCACAAGGAGAAGGTAAGAAGTACTGTGAATCATCTAGCCTAACCGATCCATGGATATAACAACGGTATCAGACCATGCTAGGCTTAGATAGTATTCGGTACAAAGGAAAAACAGAGAAAGAAAGTTCCCCTCCTCCCACCAGGAACCCTAGACAGGGCAAAGTACATCACCGGAGAAGGGCCTCGGGCCTCACCGGAAAAGTTGCGCCGCCGTTATGGCCACGCCGTTCCTCTCGATCCGGACGCGCATCGGCAAGCCGAGGCGTCGGACGAAGAACTACCGGAGCCAACTCAACGGTATGCCGGCAAAGAAAAGAAAAAAGACAAAAAAAAGCGAGAAGGGGGGCACCGCGGCCCAACCGCTCGACGGCGGCGCGCTCACCCCAAGGGGAACGCACCACCGGCGAAGGGATCGGCAACGGCGCCGCCACTCCATGTCGTCGGGCGCTGCAAGGGAGGAGAGGTGGCCTCGGCCTCGCATCTTTCTCTCTGTCGAAGGAAGAAAAGGGGAAGGGGAAATTAAGTGGAGAATGGGTGCTCGCGCGCCACCGTGGCTACACCGTCGCTGGTGGCCGACGAGGCCCTTGGCGTCTCTCTCTTTTTCTCTGTCGCAGGAGGCAGAGGAAGAAAGAGATGGAGAAAGAAAAGGAAGGAAGGGAGCTCGAGCGGCGCAGCACGGCGCGGTGGTGCGTCGCCGTCGCCGGCGACCGGCGCGACACGGTGACCGGGCGGCCGGCGTGGTACGCCACGGCGCAGTCCAGGGAGACGCGGGGGCGAGGAGAGGAACTGGATCGGGGTCGGGGGAACTCGCCCGGTTTTGTTCGAGAGAAAATCGCGGGTGACCGTCGGATCGTGATCGATGGCCCGGATTGAAACCCTAACCTGCTGCAGGCCTTGGGCCAGAGAGGAGCTGGGCTGCTGGCCCTGGCGGGCCTTCTAGGCCGAAAGCAGAAGAGGCCAGGTCGGCTCGCGTGGCGCGGCGCGGCGCAGGGAGCAGGCAGTGGACCGGCTTTTTCCGCTGCGGGCCTCGCGTGTCAGGCCTAGGCTATAGCTGCGCTGCAGTTTTCTTTTTTTGTTTTTTTTCCTGTCCAGTTTTGGGCAAATTTCAAATAGTATTTTCTATTCAAATTTAATCCAAAGAAAGTTTGTTTAGAAAATATAAAAAGTTTCTGAAAAAAGAGAGAAAATTTTCAGAAAAAGAAATGTTCATGAATTTTACAAAGAAAAAAAAGAAGTTCATTAATTTTTATTTGGTCAAAGAAAAGTTTCTATAAAGAATAAAATTTTCATGAATTCTTATTCATGTTTGCCGCTACAAATAAAATAAAGTGCTTTTTTAAAAAGATAATAGAATTAAAGTAAAAGATTAAATTGTTGCTTCTCTGATGCATTTTTGAACCAATCGGTTGAAATTGCTTAGAGAGTAAAAGAGTATAGAATTGTTTCTGAATAGATTCAGAAAGTTTCCGCTGCAAAGAAAAAGTATTCTCCTCCAATTAAATTGAAACCAACGGGAAAATTTAATTGGATGAACAGTTTTTTGAGAGAAGTTTTTTCACTTGTGGGTGAAATCAGATTCAGATAGCTTCTGCTATGACAGTAGAAAGATATTTGATTAAAGTTTAATTATGGTATTGTTATTTTCTGACCAACGTTGATGATGACAATATTATAATTCAATGAGTCTTATAGTTAAAAGTTCAAATCTCTGATAAATTTTGTATCAAAGTGACCAATTTTCAGAAAATTTGATAAAGATTGAGAACTGTATATTGCTAGTTTTCCGCTACAATAAAGTTGATAATGATTATTATTTTCTTAGCAATTTAATAAAAATATTATCATCACATTGTTTATGAGTTATATGCATTATTTCGATTTCAGCCCAACGGTGATATGGAATTAATGTAGACGAATGAGTTTTATTCTAATTCTACCACAACGATGATTTAGAGTATAAAAGGGAAGTTCTACAAAAGTTTAATGTGCATATTTTTTAACCAGATCAACATAGGGTTATTTTTATGCTCATTATTGTTGATTATTGGCTAAGTTTCTCAGACTAAAAGTTATCCATGCTTTCATTCATGAAAGCGAATGGTTGGGTACTTGTGACCCGAAAGATGACCAAGAAAGGTCATAATGTGAGATAGTATGTTCTCTATAAAGAATGGTTTCAAAAGAAAAAAGAGATAGATCATTGAGAGTCTTGGTTGACGAATGTCTTTCATGTACTCTCTATGATTTGAGATACAACAAGCAACATGCGTGTTTAATTTGACCAACGTCGGATCAAGATTGTGTGTTAAAGAGCATTCGGATTTATTTATAAATTTGATGATTGAATATGCAGTCAAAAGAGCCAATTCTGGCATTTATGTCCCTTACAGGGAATTACCCGCATGGCGGGAGAAGATGATTATGATAAAACCCGCATGGCAGGATAAGTCTGGGAAAATCCCTGCGTAACCCGTATGGCGGCAGCAATTTTCTCAGACTTATCCTGTATGACAGGAGAAAGACATGATGACTCATGTGCTTTTAATGTGTCCCACTCTGGGAGAAAAGTATGGAGTAGCTATTATGCTTTCCTAGTATCAACCGTACATCTTATGTGTAACGGTCATTAAGCACTCAATAAATTCGAAGAGAATAAAAGTTACAAACGAAACTAAAGATAAGAATGATATGCAAGTGTGACTTGAAAAAGTACTAATGATAAAGAACTCTATTGAGTTTCTGAAATGGAATGAGGGAAAAGTACTTTCATACTAGTTAAAAGATAACTTCATTTTGTATGAAGAGATAACTTCATTTCGTATGAAGTAATCTGATGAATGAAGTAGATAATCAAAGTTTCCTCAATTCACAAGAGTTATCAATGGTTTTCGAAATTGTGGTGGAAAAGTTCTTGCCACATTTCGAGGGGGAGAAAGATATATGAGATAAATTAAGAATGATGAAACTCTCCTATACTTTAGATAATGTGATGAAGAATGTGATCGTCTGGGGGAGTACGACGGTCATATTAATACCCCTAAAGAAAAGAAATAGTTGTATTTCTGGATCTTTTACAGTTCCGAAAGCAGAGTAAGGAATACTAAGACGGTGCTTAAAGTGCCATAAAGAAGAAAGTTTTAACAGAATAAACCCAAATTATAAAGTTTAAAGATACGCCATTTTTAGTGAAGATGGAGTAATCTGGGGGAGCATGTTGTATAACCTATACAACACATCCCCATATGAGAAACTGATGGTCTCAAGGAATGAGAAAATCAGATACTTCTGATTACTATAAAGTCTATGTTAGTGAAATTCAAATGGAGGTTGATCCCACCGCATTTAAAGCGCTCATTCGAGCTTTGAGAAGTGTCTGCTTATCTAAATGATAAGAGACTATGTGAGATGAAATAAAATTGGTGAATCCCAACGATGTTTGGGACTGATGAGTAATTTACAATGGAGCCAAAACAGTAGGCTGTAAAGAGTCTACAAGGACAATGTGACTCCAAAGGAAATATGTAAAGGTGTAAAACACGACTTAAATCGAAAGGTTTTTGCGCGTTTTGCACTGAATAGATTACAATGAGTGTTGGTAGCACATCATAATCTGAGTTACATCAGATGAAAGATATCATGATCTGAGTTACATCAGATGAAAGTAAAGAACACAGGGGATACTGCCTGAAGAAGTCTTTTATGGACTAAAGCAATCAAATGTTGTTTTGGGTTGAAGAAAATGAGAGGACAATTGTATTCGTGCAAAGTTATAGAATGGGAAATTCATTTCCTAATCCTGTGCATGTGGATGACATCCTACTTGCTAGTGGTGATGTCAACCTACTGCAGGAGGAGAAAAGAAGTTCTTATCCTCAAAGTTCAAAAGAATATTCTCGGTAGAGTGTCTCTCGTTATAAGTATCGAGATTCACAAAGAAAATAATAAAATGGGGTATTAGGGATGTCGAATGGACATGCTAAGAAAGGTCTCTAAAGCATGCGTGCGAGTAAACCTACGCCTGTTCTTATAGTCAAGGGTAATGGAACTGGAAACTATGGTGTTCCAAGAGTTGATGAGAAAATATTGAAAACGGATATGGTACCATATGCTTCAGTTATTGGAAGCTCAATACATTACCCTGACACAGTTAACATATCCGGGTTGTTTTGGCAATGTCCAGTCCATATATAGATCACTGGAATGGATTCAAAGATATCGGCCTCAAGCTGAAAGAAATAAGTGCTCTCAAAAGATTGTGAGTACAAAGACATGACTTGTGAAATGTATAGCGAAATTCACAATTGTCGCTAACTTTCATACTTGGAGGTTTTTGTGTGGAAAAGCTCCAAAGAATGAAACAATTATCATCAATGTGATGCAATGATATGTTATAGCTTGATATGAGGCTGAGGGACAGGCAAAATGGTTATGAAGACCTGTACCCGGAGTTGATAATGGTTGACAACAGCGATAACCATTTTAAGTTTTTCTCTTCTATGACAACGAGTCAAGTGTTGATGCCAAACACACTAACACAGAGTTATGCGTTGTAAAGGAGAAAGTCCGGAATTATGAAGAAATGCTTGAAGCATAAAAGCAATAGACAAGTATTTGCAGATCTGCTTATTAAAGGCTTACCGCCCAGTCGACAAGGGTTTTATGGTATAGTCTAAAATTTCCGGACAATAAAGGGCCCAAGGTTAAAGAATTTGTTTCAAAACAGAGAGGTACGTTGTGGCTGTCTGATTCTATCGGCAATTGAGCTGTGACGATGAAACATGTTTTATGTATTGATCTGTTATGAAACAATTAAGGGAGAATGTTAGGATGATCTCCACCGTGTGGGCCCAACGGCCCACCGGGCCCTTAGATCCGCGCCCTGATCGGGGGCGCTGAACCCACTATGGGTGACGGGCCCCTGTCACCTGCACTATATAAAGAGGTGGGGAACGGCGGCTCGCCACACGAGGTTCGTCGTAGCGCCGTACACCCCACCTAGTCCCCTACCGATCTAGGGTTAGTGCAGTGCTGACGGGAAGCACCGCCACCACTACTCTCTGCCATCACCGGCACCATGGCCGGCTCCGGGGGCTCCTCGAGTCACAAGGAGAAGGTAAGAATTACTGTGAATCATCTAGCCTACCCGATCCATGGATATAACACAGACTGGTTATGATGGTACACTTGAAACTTGATATTTTTTTTTTCACTGCCGGCTCTTCTGTAGTGCAAAGTCGTTTACAGAAACGTAGGCGTGTCAGATCTGGCTGACTGACGACGCGAAGAAAAGGAGCAGCAGCGTTCTTCGGACGCCTTTGTGCACAGGAACTGAACGCTTTTCTGTGAGAATCCAACGACTTGCAAAAGTGCACTCCAAGTCAGGCAGCCCGCACAAGTCAGCAGCTTTCGCCGTACTTTAACTTAATCCCATCGTCAACCAATGATTGCATAAATAAATCCGCGCCAACTACTTTAGCGTCTTCCATCGCTTCTCCTTTTGTGGCGTCTGATGCGCTCAAGCGAGAAGGCGATCAGGAGACTTGCTTTTCGTTGCAAAAGAGATCTGTAGGCTGTAGCAGGTGGCGGCCCTTTGACCTTGCTGAACGCCGGTGCACGGGCGAGGCTGCACTGCATTTGCATGGATCGGTGCAGTTGACGAGCGGCCAACAGTGCGCCCGGCACCGGTAGGATCTGCGAGATATGACAACGACGGGCACGATCACACGCACGTATACTTAATATGTATGGGCCGTATGATGAGCTAAAAATGCGACAAGTTTGAGTTAGATGAAGCGGCCAAGCTTACTGTCACTTTAAGTGACGCTTCGGTGAACGCAACATCCAACAACTATATATTTCGTACTTCCTCCATTCCTAAATACTTGTCTTTCTAGGTATTTCAATAAGTGACTACATACGAAACAAAATAAGTTAATATACACTCTAAAATATATCTACATACATTCGTATGCAGTAGTCATTTGAAATGTCTAGAAAGACAAATATTTAGGAATGAAGGAAGTACTAGATACCTTTCAGCTAATTCATTTCGAGCCCCATGCACCGAGCCTCCACATAAATTACGGACGTACGTAAACTCGAACCACACTGATGCAAGTCTGCGCAGTCGCAAGAAAATATATACACGGTCAACGTCCAAATAAATCTTCTTAATTTTGGATTTACGCCCAAATCAATCTTTCTGTAAGAAAGGGAGTCAACGTCCTCACAAAAATAGCGCAGGTACAGAGAAAAGGGGGCCTGAACTTTGATCTCGAGGCAGCTGGCGTATATCGTCGTTGACATTTAACCTTGAGGTCGGCGGATAGTGGTTTAGTACTCCCTCCGTTTCTTTTTATTTCGCATATAAATTTTGGTCAAAGTCAAACTGTATAAAGTTTGACCAAACTTATATAAAAAAATATAAACATCTAAAATACTAAAATTATATAGTATGAACATACATTTCATGGTGCATTGATTTTATATTATGAATGTTTATATTTTTTTATATAAAATTAGTCAAACTCTACAAAGCTCGACTTTGACCAAAATTTATATGCGGACTGAAAAGAAACTGAGGGAGTGCGACGAGAAGACGTTGACCAACTCAAAATGACCATAGTACAGTAGTACCTTTTTTTTATTGCATTCAGCACCGAACTTCTTTTAAGATGTCGTCAAACAAAAAATAACTACTTCTAGGATGTGGAGATTATTGTGGTGGCATCAGTGTGATTGGGGAGATCGTTTTGTTGATGGGATGGATACGCGGTAGAGATGTGGCCTTTTGGCCGACTCCAGCCAGACTCACCCAAATCTGAAGGCCCAGATGATTTCTCTTCCATTGCCATAAGCTGCTTGCAATTGCAAGTTGGGAGGTTGGATATGGCAGTTGGCTAACCACTCAAGTGCCTCGACTTCAAGTGGTCAACGAGCAGACTTTGCATGGGCCGTGGTTGATCACAGTCCAGACTCATCCTCTGGTTGCCATCTGTTCCTATTCCCTCCGTTCGGAATTACTTGCCGCAGAAATAAATGTATCTAGATATATTTTAATTTTAGACACGTCTATATTCGAGACAAGTAATTCCGAACGGAGGAAATAGCTCCTTGCATTGCGTCCCTCGGTGGCGTTGCTCTTCCGCGTCCGTCGTGTAGGTGCAGCCGTCGGGGGATCGCCTTGCTCCTGGCCACGGCAAGTGTATACCTGCGACGTGTTCTAGCTTGATTGTTGATCCGCTCGTCGTCTTTGCCTTTCCTGTTGTGGAAAACACTACACATGTCCTTTTCTCAGTATCAATGCCATAATAGAAAACACCACGATGTGAGTTGTGCGCCTGCAAGCCAAGCCCAGGTCAGAGACGCGTCGCCGTGAGGGTTCAGACAAGAGGGCATAACAACAATCGGCACCGTGCATTGACTGGTGTACAGATGGAGTAGACAAACGGTCGTGCAACACAGCCATCACTCGTGTTCCATCCAGGGGCGCTACTGCATTATTCTAGAGAACCGGTGGTGTCAAGTTCCGCTGGAAGAATAGCTAGCTGGTTCATGTTCAGCGAACGAGTCGGCACGTACGGCAAATTGTTGGCAACGGGAGATAGCTGGAGATGAAACGGCGAGTGTGAAGTCCGCCGTGCCGTGCTGGTCCTGCACCAACACAACAGCTCAAGTAACGAGACTTGTACTGTAATGAACTGTGTCACGGTCTCTGAAAACAAAAACATTATTATTTAGATGTCTCACCATTCATGCCGAATGGAGCACAACTTGGCTGTCAATTTCTATCACAAACTCACAACCCTCGTATGAAATGAATGTATCTTATATGAAATAGAAAAATAGGAGGCGTCTTTTCGGGCAACTGAAAAAGGTTGACATCAGCCGATTCTTCTTCTCTAGTTTTCATAGGCAACCCTCCCGCCACTCTCGATCGAACTGCCGTTCCCCTCCAACAGATGTCGGTACCTCCCCACGTAACCCTGCCAGAGCAGCTTCCTTCGGCGACTTGCCGCCACCCTGGTCATCCCCCCAAACCCCCTTTCCGGTCGTCGAGAACCCACCATTACACCCGCACTCGTCAACCTCTGCCTCCTCTCCGGCTCATTCCAGGATCGCCCTCCTCGGGAATGGCGAAGCCGGCCAAATGATCCCTGTCTCTGACTTGATGTTTTTTCTTAGCCAAGAAACTTCCAATCTATTCATCTTCAATTATGGCAGCACAAAGAACAACGAAGGTAATAAAAATTACAACCTTGTCCATGGACCGCCTAGCAACGATTACAAGTCTCAGGCTCGATGCTTTGCACTGCACGTTTGCTCTCATTGCAGGGAATTGGCTCAAACAAACGCAAAAAAATATTATACATTTGTGAGTGTGTTCTTCAGATAAATTCACACATATGTTTTTTTTTATCGTGCAGCCAAAATATTCGGGTTTAGTAGACAAAATTGTTGAGTAGATTTTCAACTCTAATGCTTTTCGAAAACAACACATAGCATCACCCGGTGAGAGTAGCATGGTCAGGATTTTTAGTCTGGTGATCCAATTAACATTGCGGATGGAGTAGCATATCCACAAACTCATGACATTGTTTTTGTTTTGACCATGTTTCAAAGGAAACGGTGTCATACCTAACCACGTGTATGAATACAAATATCTGCACGCACCAATCATTAGGCACATGATACCACCAGGGGCGGAGACAAGGGGGCGAGGAGGATGAGGCTTGCCTGCTCCTTGTTGGTGCTCCTATCCGTGCTCCCATTCATCCAATGGCTGATAGTTCTTTCTCTTACCGCGCCCATTTTTTAAGCAAGAAAAACAAGCAGCCCCGGTATTTCCGTCTCTCCACTATACGCACTTTCTTCTTTCCCCTTCCGTTTTTCTCTTGTGGTAACAGACCGTCGCTCGAGCGGAGATAACCAGTGAAACAGATATCGCCCCGCCGCCCCGATCTTGTTCTCCACCCGTCGTCTAACCCTTCTGCTCTTCCATCTCCCCGGCCACTTTTTTCCATCACCGAGCCAGGCTGTCGTCATAGCGAGGCACACGATCACTTTTACTTCAAGTGACACTGCGTTGGATGCAACGTCCAGCAACTACTGCATGCGTATAAATAACGTTCAGCTAGCAACTCATTTCGAGTTCCATACATGATACATCGAACCCTCAGAAGAAAAATTGTTCCGTGTGTGTATTGTGAACAGTACGGACGTATAAATCATTTCCAATCTGTGGTCTGAACAGCAAGTCCTGGAGGGATGTCAAACCCATGTTGCTTGCAAATTACTGTACTCCATATGCAGTGGAAAGAAAAGGTCAACGTCTAGACGAATCTTTCTCTTGGAAAGAGAGTCAACGTCTTCTCAAAACAAGAGCAGGTACAGAAAAAAGAGAGCCTGAACTTTGATCTCGAGATAACGTTGACATTTAACTCTGGGGTCGGCGGATAGTTTGTTAGACGGTGAAGAAGTTGAGCAACTGAAAAAGTAGAGTACCTTTTCTTTGCATTCAGCACAGCACCGAACTTCTTTTAAGGATGCTGCCAAACAAAATAGAAGCGCTTTTAGGATAGAGATTATTGTGTTGGCATCGGCATGATTGGGGAGATCGTCTTGACGCGATGGGACGCAGCAGAGATTTGGCCTTTTGGCCGACTCCAACGAGAGTCATCCAAATCTAAACTCTGAGATATTTCCTTCCATTTGGATAAGCTGCTTGCAACTTGTGATGTTAGATATGGCAGTTGGCTAATCACTCAAGCGCTTCAACGTCAAGTGATCAACGAGCATACACACCAGATTGAGGTAAATACACCCGAAGTCATAGAATTTGCACGCGATGGTCAGTTTGGTGCACAAATTTATAAAATACGTGTTTCTGGTCATCAAACTTGCACGAGCATTCATATACGGTCACATTTCATATACACGAACGTATCCATGGCCTATGTGGCATTCCAGTGTGGCCAGGGCCCACTGTCATCCGCTGTAGCATCTAAATCTGCAGAGAAGCCTTTGCCTTTTTTTATTTTCGTATTAAGCCCCTGAAAATAAAATTAAAAAGCAAGCGATATGGGGTTTTGAAGCTGCAACGTGCCCTAGTAGTCTCACGTGTACAACCACCAGACTACTGACTATTCATGTCTATATAGTACGACTAATTTCTGTATCATATAAACATTGACTGAAAATAAATTTTACAAGAAATGTAACACGAAAAAAATGAGCACCGTGGCTCGACCATGTGACCTTGTGGTCAAGGTTAACTAAGATTACCACCGACAACACAACACGTCCAGATATAAGAAAACAATTTATATTCTTGTGTTTGTGACATTCAAAAAATATTTATGTGTTACAAAAAAAGGTATGCGACATTTTAAAAAGTTTCAAAAACTTGTATTTAAAAAAATGTTAATCAACACAACATGTCCAGATTAACATTTTTTCAAATACAAGTTTTTAAATTTACGTGTATTGAAACATATACTCCATATGATACACATATGTTTTGATGTTTTAAATACTCCAGTATACATCTATGTTATGATACATATACATACATACACACACACACACACACACACACACACACACACACACACACACACACACACACACACACATATATATATATATATATATATATATATATATTCTAAATACTCCAGTATACATCTATGTTTGGAGTATTTTAAAAAATATATGCTTAATACTTTTGAAACATATGATTAACAATTTTTTCAAATACAAGTTTTGAAACTTTTTTCAACTATGTTTTAACATTTTCGGATGGTACAAAACATTTTTAAGCTATACAAACAGTTTTATACATTGTATGGGCATTTAAAAAATGTCATGACCAGTTTTTTTGGAATGCACGAACATTTTTAAAATGCAACGTATCATTTTTAATTACACAAATGTGGTTTACAATGTTTAAACGTTTTTTTAAATGCCACACACCTTTTTTGTAACACATAAACATTTATTAAATATCACAGACACAAAAATATAATTTTTTTCTTACATAGAACAAGAAGGAATAACAACATGAAAAATATTTATCCCATTTGAATATGTTGTGTTTTCGAAACCCGGTGGTAATCTTAGTTAACATTGATCACGAGGTCACATAGTCGAGCCATGGTGCTCCCTTTTTTGGGGTTACAATTCTTGTAAAACTGATTTTTCGGCCATGTCTATATGATATAAAAATTATTTGTGCTACCTAGACATGCATGATCATCGGTTTGGTGGTTGTTAACCCGAGCCTAGTAGTGGCACGTCCCTAGTTCGTAACCGAACCATCCCTTGTTTTTCCATTTTATTTTAGAGGCTTTATACGTAAATAAAAAATCATTTTATTTTAGGGGCTTAATAAGTTAAAAAAATAGGTGTATAATACGTAAATAAAGAAAAAGCCTGCAGATCTACCATGCGTCGCGGGCTTACGACGGGCCCTGGCCATGCTGGCATGCCACATAGACCACAGATACGTCCGCGTACATGGAATGTGACCGTATATGAACGTTTGTGCAAGTTTGATGACCAGAAACACGTATTTTACAAGTTTGTGCACCAAACTGACCGTCACATGCAAGTTCTATGACTCCTGGTGTATTTACCTCCACCAGATTAGTACTACTACCTTCGGCCTGATTTATTAGTCCTCTGACCTTAAATTTAGCTAACAAAATGCTAATGCGGGTCATAAAAAATAATATAATTGAAACTATGTTTAAATACGAACTCAGGGATATATTTTTTATGACATGCATTAATAATTTTTTTGTTAAATAAATCTCTAGTTAAAATTAGGCACAAAATATAAAGAATACTTAGAGCATTTCCAACAGCCATGCATATAAGCACCGCGCTGAAAAAATACAGTTTTTTTGCATGCACATCCGCTTCGGGCGCTTCAGCGGAGGCGCAAAAAACGCGTGCACGGCATAAGTGATTCAGCGCGCGGGGAGAAACGGCATCGCGCGCCGCTTATTTCATGTGTCCGCTCCCGCATGCAGCACACTCGAGCGCCCGTGCCGCGACTTCCACCTACCACCAATCCAGGCACTGGCGCCGCTGCCCGCACCACCCCATTTGCTCCGGCGACCCGACGGCGCCTCCCCGGCCTATCCGCGTGTGTCGTTGCTTCCTCTGTATCCCTCTAGTCGCCGCCGTCCCTCGCGCACGCCGTTCCTCCGACGAACAGCACCCGGCCGCTCACTATCGCTCGGCATCCACAAGGTGTTCGACAAAACGCTTGCGAGGTATCTATTGCTTCAACTTCACATTTTTTACATGAATTTGGTGCATGTTGTTTGTAGTTTTTATTACTAGTTTAAATTCAACATTGTAGATGAGTTCGTCATATGATTCTTCCGAAGAAGAATTTGATATTGAAGAAGAGGAGGACCTTGCAATGATCCTAGCTATGCACATCAATAAAAATCCGAAGCACGGTGGTTCGGTTATGGGTCGGCAGAAAATTTGGATGGATAAGATCGATGCCGACAACAGATTTATTATGCACTATTTTATGAAAAATCCCGTGTACCCCGAGTCGTACTTCCGGTGCCGTTTTACGATGAGTACCGAGTTGTTCCGACACATTGCGGAGAAACTGGCGAACCATGATCGGCTTTTTCAGCAAAGGAGGAATGCCGCCGGAGAACTCGGGCACATCACCTTTCAGAAGGTGACAACCGCTTTGCGTATGTTGGCATACCGTATTCCAGCCGATCTAGTTGATGACCACTTGGTCATGGGTGAGAGTCAAGCCATCATGTGTGCCAAGCGCTTTGCGGTCGGAACTGTGCAAGTGTTTGGCCCAAAATATTTGAGATATGTCAATGTTGAAGACGCCGCAAGGCTTTTGGAGATGAACAAAGCTCACGGGTTTCAGGTATGCTTAGCTCAATAGATTGCATGCATTGGACTTGGAAGAACTGTCCTAAGGCATGGCATGGGCAATTCCACGGCCAAAAAAGGGTTCCACTATAATCCTTAAAGCAGTGGCCGATCAAGAGACTTGGATTTGGCATGCTTTTTTGGAATGCATGGATCATTGAATGACATCAACATTGTTAATCTGTCACCACTCATGAATAAGTTTGCAAATGATAAACTGCCACCGTTGCAGTTTGTAGCAAATGGCCATACATAAAACTATGGCTACTATCTTGCGGATGTCATCTACCCAAAGTGGCAAACATTTGTGAAGTCGTTGAAAGAACCGGAAGATAAGAAAAATCTAGATTTCCACAATGCTCAGACAGCGGCTAGGAAAGATGTGGAGAGACCTTTTGAAATTTTGCAAGCCCATTTCTATTGTGGGAGGACCTGCTAGATTCCGGGATCAAAAGATGCCTGGGTACATCATGCGTGCTTGTGTGATAATACACAGCATGATCATCGAGAATGATCGTGGCCAAGATTTAGACTACTCTCAGTATGAGCTCTTGGGACATCCCATGCGAGTGCGGCAGAGGGCTGCAAGGGTGGTCCGATTTATACTACGCTCAGTATGAACTCTTGGGACATCCGGTGCAAGTGCGGTGGAGGGCTGCGAGGGTGGCACGATTTGTTGCCTCCTATCATGCCATTCGACGTGCCGAAACGCGTGATGATCTTCAGAAGGATCTCATCGAGCAGTGGTGGGCATGGAATGACCGACAAAACGCATGGTGATTTGTATGTTTGATGTTGTATTGTTGAACTATTTGTCGTATTGGATGATAAATTATTTGTTTGAGTTGTAATAAAATTAAACTATTTATTGTTGATTTATTTTTTATGTGTTTGATCTTCTTGGTTTTGTTTGAAGCGCATATGTTGTTTGTGTTGGGCGTGCGTGCTGTTTTTTGCAGCGCCTGCTAGAACGACTCGCGCGGGCTATATTTTGCAGCGGCCGCTGGAGTCAGTGCTCAGCTGCGTGCAAAATCTGGCTATTTCGATGTTGTAAAGACGTCTTTTGCGCGTCGCGCATTGCACGTCTGTTGAAAATGCTCTTATAAACGAAGACAGGGGTAGTACTAGCAATTCTCTATCTTTTTTCTTAATTATAGTCAATGTATACGTGCAATGCACGTTAATTTAGAAGTATATTAAGTGCATGTAGATATTAAATAGGATATTATTTACGTGTTATTATGTGATTAACATTATATTTGGCATGAAATTGAGTGCATGCTAAACGTGTTGAGCGTTTGACATTAAAGTAATTTAGGTCGTTGGATTGCCATGATTTGATGGTCAAGATTAATTAAATCTGCCCCTTTAATTTTTTATATTAGTATACATATAGATATAGACATAAATTATTACAACAGTGGTACTTTCTTGTTTCAGATAGCCCTTTTCATGCAGTAAGAAATGCACGGCCAAAGTCCAGACTCGTGCGTTCGCTGCGGCAACCGGCAAAGCGCAACCAATGCCTTCCGACCGATCGGCCACGCCTGCTGCCATCTGTTCCTCCATGTGTTGCGTCCCTAGGTTGCTCTCTGGCGTTCGCAGGCTGGTCGGGTAGGCGCAGCCTTGCTCCTGGCCAGTGGCCACGACAAGTGTCCAGCTGCGCTTACTTGTTGCCGACCTTTTTCCCGTTGTGGAAACCACACCTGTCCTTCTCGGCGTCAATGCTGAGCTCCGTCTTGCCGATAAAAGAACACCACGCCGGATGCAAGCTCTGGGCCTGCAAGCCAGCCAGCCAGGGGTTCGGGCAAGCAACAAAAAGAAATGTCCTGATGGCGCAGTTACAAGTTGGACACACGGCACGCCCAGAGCACATGCGTACGAGGCCAATCGCTAAACCGTTCGGTCGATCGCCTACGTAGGGACTGGCCAACCATCGCCTTGTGGCGTGGCACGGTGCCGGGGCTACCTAAGGCCTAACTAAGGGGAAAAGCGCACGAGGCCTTATTTTCGGATGTGCATACCTTCCCGGAGCTAGCGCATCTCGCCGGGCCAACGTGCTCGCGCACGACGCCGCACCGCGGCGCGAGGGAACTGGCACGTCGGTGTGCTCATCTGTTTACCAACTCATCACACTATTAATGTGGCCGATCGATTGACTTGTCAGTTCTCCAGTCTTTTACGCAACACAAACCAAGTGAACCTTCTGAGAATCTTCCTGGTGCATGGCCGGGAGAGAGCACATAAGTTTCGCGTGATCTGTGATCATAGGTGAGCTCACTGATGACCTAACTAAAATAATGCTAGACATGTGCTCCTGCTTACACATGTATGCTTGGTTGGTTTGACATACGACATATGATGTCAACTGATCTAACCAACTTATTAACTTACTTTCTCAATTTTAACGGTATCCCAAGCCCACTAGAGTTCAAGTTTTAAACATAGCATTGGTGCTCGTATTATTTCTGTATTTATTTTAGACTTCCGGCGATGTTCGTTCTGTGGTGATTTAGTAAAATCTCAAAATGTTATGATGACCCAGTCTATCGGAGATGCTCATAGGGATGTGTGTGTGCGCTTGTTCCTAAGGATGAGTCTATGCTCGTGTATGTGAGCGACTTTTATTGTATTGTGTTAAAAAATAATGAATGAGGTACGCACGCATTTCAAACTTCCACTTTGTGCAAAATTTGAACAATCAAATATGGACGCGACTACCACCAGTCGACTGGTGGTTAGCGACAAATCCGCACGATCGTGCACTTGCGTCCCTCCCCGCGCGTGACCCACTTCGGCAGCGCCACCCACGACCCAACCTTCTCTCGCGAGGCCCACCGCGCGCAACGTATTGAGGCCCAAGACATTTAACACAACCTCTTTGGCCCACCCCCCCCCCCTCCTGCACGTGACTTACCACCCCAAAACCTAGTTTCTTACCTCCAACGCAAGAAACATCCACCTGCCCCCATCAGTTCTCTCCTCTCTCCCTGACGCGCCTCCATCGCCGGTGACCTCCGCCCCAGATCTGATCCACCAAAAAAGGAAACCACGAAAAACACCACCAAAACACAAGGATTTGAGGGAGGGCCCTGGTTTACCACAACAACATCACAGGGGTTACATCAGTTCGTCTCAATTTCGTCATAATCTGGTAAAAAAGAAAGGAGGTAAGTGATTCAACCTCTATACACATGCTGCATTTGCATTTCATACCAATAAAATCAAGGGGAAAAAACATGGGGAAAAGAACAACAAGAACTTAATAAGAAAGGCAAAAGCATGCAAAAAAGGTAGTACTTCTACTACATGTGTGTAATTCCTCGGTTGTAATTGAGTTACCACTCAAATTCAGTCAGGTTACCAACAAAAAGATTGACTAAATTTTCCTCTTTTACAGCCAAAAAGTTGGTAAAATTGGTCCATGTTCCTACCTACAGATTACATCATTGAGTTACCTCATCATTAAGTTACCAACATAAACACGTATAGGTTATCATCATCAATCTATCAAGCTATCTTTTTTGGAGCATGTTAGAAATACATGTATGAAATTTCTCATTAAAACTGACATACCATCTCGATTGAATATAGATTACCAGAGTGTGTGCATTGAGTAATCAGCATCCTTTAAGACTTATTCAACATAAAAAAGATCATTTTCTTCCTTTTTATATTGAACAAACCCATGTCAGAACAAGTTATCATGCTAATTCATTACAATTTACCAGGAAAACTCAGAACCAAAGGTGCTAAAAATACTTCAAGAATACCATGTGTTGATTTACATTGTTGCCACCAGACTTTTTTGATAAGAAATGATGTTCATGAAATGAGGTTGATAGAAACTATCGCTGTCATACTCCCATATCCTGGTTACTGCCAAAACGATACCTGTTATAAAAAAGAAGTAATCAGTGCAGTAAAAGGTAAAAAATATAGTTGTTGTGAAAAAATAATCAAAATTGCTTGTAATTATGGAAAATTAATGGATGCAATCATATGTGCTAGCAGGTGCTACAACACAAGAAAATGGCGCATGACAACGGGGGTAATGTGGATATCATGATGAGTGGTGTGGGGACAAACCAACAGTGTGAATATGCACACACGACAAGCTTTGGTTCCGCCAAAACAGATGAAGGTGAAACATTTATCATGCTACCACATTTTTGTACACAAACTTGTTACCATCGTACTTGAATTGCAACTATCACCCTATGTTATTTACAACTATCACATTCACCATGAAATAGTTCACAAATCACGTAGCTTGATGCACACAGGTTACCATGAATTTAGGTACAATTACCACACTTACTGCATACGAATTATCATGCAATCTGTATTGCAATTGGAATTACATGCTTTCACTTTACAGCTACAAAAAACATCTTAATGCATGCAAACTTTACCAAGCAACTGGAGTACAAGTTACCACTAGTTTTGGCGTGCAGAAAATATAACACAAAATAACAACTTTCAAAAACATTACAGGTGCTACATCTAGAAGCAACCCGATGGTTCGAGAGACAAGCAAAGAACCGACTACTAGCAGCATAGGGGGGAGAGAAAGTTTCTTTGATCATTCAGTCAGCAAGCCAGCGAGTCCAGAAACATGAGGAGAGAATGCTGAACAGGGAGACAAAAATACCAAGGCATACTCCACACCGAAACCTCCTGATGAAACGATGAAGTTTGATACTTCTGAGGAAGCTTATGAACACTACAGGCAATATGCACTGAGACATGGGTTTGGAATGAGACTGGAATACAGAAAAACAATTAAAGACAATACTGTAAGCAGAGTCCTCTTAGTTTGTAGGAAATGAGGCAAGCAAAAAACAAACAAGGAGGAGACAGAGGATGTGCAGGACCCAAAAGGCATCGTGAAGAAGAGGAAAAGAGGGAAGGTTGTGAGGTCGGGATGTCCGGCCCACCTTTACATCACCCACACGGATGCGTGGTGGAGAGTCAAACGCTTCAACGACGACCACAACCACCCTCTAATAAGAAAGCCGTCCTTGACAAAGTTCCTATCAACACATAGGAACATTCCAAAAGATGAGCAGGACTTCTTGAAGATATTGCACGGATGCAACATAGAGACAGCAAGACAGATGCAACTAATGCAACGGTTCTACGGGAATCCTAAAGATGTACAATACACAACAAAGGACATCGCAAACCAGCGAGCTAAATTCCGGATGGAGTACCGCCATGCTGACGTGGGGAGCACAATCTCATACTTTCAAGATATGAAGGCACAAGATCCAGATTTCTATTAGAGAATAAAGCTTGATGATGAGGACAGAGTGGAAAATTTATTCTGGATAGATGGTGCGTCGCGCAGGGAATATGCTAGATACAATGATATCCTCTCATTTGACACAACATACATGACAAACATGTACAAAATGCCATGTGCGCCCTTCGTTGGCATTAATAAACATGTGCAGTCAATCCAATTTGGTTGTGGGTTTGTTCAAAACGAACTATCTGATAACTTTGTGTGGTTGTTTAATGCATTCTTGCATGCAATGGGTGGAATTGCGCCAAAGAACATAATAACAGGTCAAGATTTTGCAATGAGGAGTGCTATTGATGAGGTGTTCATAGGGATAGTACACAGTGTTGGGGAACGTAGCAGAATTTTAAAATTTTCTACGCATCACCCAGATCAATCTATGGAGTCATCTAGCAACGAGGGAGAGGGGAGTGCATCTGCATACCATTGTAGATCGCGAGCGGAAGCGTTCAAGAGAACGGGGTTGATGGAGTCGTACTCGTCGTGATCCAAATCACCGATGACCGAGCGCCGAACGGACGGCACCTCCGCGTTCAACACACGTACGGTTGGGGAAGACGTCTCCCCCTTCTTGATCCAGCAAGGGGAAGGAGAGGTTGATGGAAATCCAGCAGCACGACGGCGTGGTGATGGAAGCAGCGGTGATCTCGATAGGTTTTCGCCAAGCTCCAACGAGAGGGAGAGGTGTTACGAGGGGAGAGGGAGGAGCCAGGGACTTGGGTGCGGCTGCCCTCCCTCCCCTACACTATGTATAGGGGCCCCTAGGGTGGCGCCGGCCCTAGGAGATCCCATCTCCAAGGGGGGCGGCGGCCAAGGGGGGACTTGCCCCCCAAGGCAGGTTGGGCGCCCCCCACCCCTAGGGTTTCCAACCCTAGGCACAGGGGGAGGCCCATGGGGGGCGCACCAGCCCACCAGGGGCTGGTACCCCTCCCACTTCAGCCCATGGGGCCCTCCGGGATAGGTGACCCCACCCGGTGGACCCCCGTGACCCTTCCGGTGGTCCCGGTACAATACCGGTGACCCCCGAAACTTTCCCGGTGGCTGAAACTGGACTTCCTATATACAATTCTTCACCTCCGGACCATTCCGGAACTCCTCGTGACGTTCGGGATCTCATCCGGGACTCCGAACAACTTTCGGGTTACCGCATACTAATATCTCTACAACCCTAGCGTCACCAAACCTTAAGTGTGTAGACCCTACGGGTTCGGGAGACACGCAGACATGACCGAGACGACTCTCCGGTCAATAACCAACAGTAGGATCTGGATACCCATGTTGGCTCCCACATGCTCCTCGATGATCTCATCGGATGAACCACGATGTTGAGGATTCAAGTAATCCCGTATACAATTCCCTTTGTCAATCGGTACGTTACTTGCCCGAGATTCGATCGTCGGTATCCCAATACCTCGTTCAATCTCGTTACCGGCAAGTCACTTTACTCGTACCGTAATGCATGATACCGTGACCAAACACTTGGTCACATTGAGCTCATTATGATGATGCATTAACGAGTGGGCCCAGAGATACCTCTCAGTCATACGGAGTGACAAATCCCAGTCTCGATCCGTGTCAACCCAACAGATACTTTCGGGGATACCTGTAGTATACTTTATAGTCACCCAGTTACGTTGTGATGTTTGGTACACCCAAAGCACTCCTACGGCATCCGGGAGTTACACGATCTCATGGTCTAAGGAAATGATACTTGACATTGGAAAAGCTCTAGCAAATGAACTACACGATCTTGTGCTATGCTTAGGATTGGATCTTGTCCATCACATTATTCTCCCAATGATGTGATCCCGTTATCAATGACATCCAATGTCCATAGTCAGGAAAACATGACTATCTGTTGATCAACGAGCTAGTTAACTAGAGGCTCACTAGGGACATGTTATGGTCTATGTATTCACACATGTATTATGATTTCCGGATAACACAATTATAGCATGAATAATAGATAATTATCATGAACAAGGAAATATAATAATAATCATTTTATTATTGCCTCTAGGGCATATTTCCAACAGTCTCCCACTTGCACTAGAGTCAATAATCTAGTTGCAATGTGATGAATCAAACACCCATAGAGTCCCGGTGTTGATCATGTTTTGCTCGCGGAAGAGGTTTAGTCAACGGATCTGAGACATTCAGATCCGTATGTACTTTGGAAATATCTATGTCTCCATCTTGAACATTTTCACGAATGGAGTTGAAGCGATGCTTGATGTGCCTGGGCTTCTTGTGAAACCTGGGCCCCTTGGCAAGAGCAATAGCTCTAGTGTTGTCACAAAAGCGAGTGATCGGCCCCGACGCATTGGGTATGACTCCTAGGTCGGTGATGAACTCCATCATCCAGATTGCATCATGCGCTGCCTCCGAGGCTGCCATATACTCCGCTTCACATGTAGATCCCGCCACGACGCTTTGCTTGCAACCGCACCAGCTTACTTCCCCACCATTCAAAATATACACGTATCCGGTTTGTGACTTAGAGTCATCCAGATCTGTGTTGAAGCTAGCATCGACATAACCCTTTACGACAAGCTCCTCGTCACCTCCATATACGAGAAACATATCCTTAGTCCTTTTCAGGAACTTCAGGATGCAACACAAACCGAGTGAACCTTCTGAGAATCTTCCTGGTGCATGGCCGGGAGAGAGCACATAAGTTCCGCGTGATCTGTGATCATAGGTGAGCTCACTGATGACCTAACTAAAATAATGCTAGACATGTGCTCCTGCTTACACATGTATGCTTGGTTTGTTTGACATACGACATATGATGTCAACTGATCTAACCAACTTATTAACTTACTTCCTCAATTTTAACGGTATCCCAAGCCCACTAGAGTTCAAGTTTTAAACATAGCATTGGTGCTCGTATTATTTCTGTATTTATTTTAGACTTCCGGCGATGTTCATTCTGTGGTGATTTAGTAAAATCTCAAGATGTTATGATGACTCAGTCTATCGGAGATGCTCATAGGGGTGTGTGTGTGAGCTTGTTCATAAGGATGAGTCGGGGCTCGTGTATGTGAGCGACTTTTATTGTATTGTGTTAAAAAATAATGAATGAGGTACGCACGCATTTCAAACTTCCACTTTGTGCAAAATTTGAACAATCAAATATGGGCGCGACTAACCACCAGTCGACTGGTGGTTAGCGACAAATCCGCACGATCGTGCACCTGCGTCCCTCCCCGCGCGTGACCCACTTCGGCAGCGCCACCCACGACCCAGCCTTCTCTCGCGAGGCCCACCGCGCGCAACGCATTGAGGCCCAAGACAGTTAACACAATCTCTTTGGCCCACCTCCCGCCCTCCTGCACGTGACTTACCACCCCAAAACCTAGTTTCTTCCCTCCATCGCAAGAAACATCCACCTGCCCCCATCAGTTCTCTCCTCTCTCCCCGACGCGCCTCCATCGCCGGCGACCTCCACCCCCGATGTGATCCACCAAAAAAAGGAAACCACGAAAAGCACCACCAAAACACAAGAATTTGAGGGAGGGCCCCGGTTTAACACAACAACATCACAGGGGTTACATCAGTTCGTCTCAATTTCGTCATAATCTGGCAAAAAAGAAAGGAGGTAAGTGATTCAACCTCTATACACATGCTGCATTTGCATTTCATACCAACAAAATCAAGGGGAAAAACATGGGGAAAAGAACAACAAGAACTTAATAAGAAAGGCAAAAGCATGCAAAAAAAAGGTAGTACTTTTACTACATGTGTGTAATTCCTCGGTTGTAATTGAGTTACCACTCAAATTCAGTCAGGTTACCAACAAAAAGATTGACTAAATTTTCCTCTTTTACAACCAAAAAGTTGGTAAAATTGGTCCATGTTCCTACCTAAAGATTACATCATTGAGTTACCTCATCATTAAGTTACCAACATAAACACGTATAGGTTATCATCATCAATCTATCAAGCTATCTTTTTTGGAGAATGTTAGAAATACATGTACGAATTTTCTCATTAAAACTGACATACCATCTCGATTGAATATAGATTACCAGAGTGTGTGCATTGAGTAATCAGCATCCTTTAAGACTTATTCAACATAAAAAAAGATCATTTTCTTCCTTTTTATATCGAACAAACCCATGTCAGAACAAGTTATCATGCTAATTCATTACAATTTACCAGGAAAACTCAGAACCAAAGGTGCTAAAAAGACTACAAGAATACCATGTGTTGATTTACATTGTTGCCACCAGACTTTTTTGATAAGAAATGATGTTCATGAAATGAGGTTGATAGAAACTATCACTGTCATACTCCCATATGTTGGTTACTGCCAAAATGATACCTGTTATAAAAAAGAAGTAATCAGTGCAGTAAAAGGAAAAAATATAGTTGTTGTGAAAAAATAATCAAAATTGCTTGTAATTGTGCAAAATTAATGGATGCAATCATATGTGCTAGCAGGTGCTGCAACACAAGAAAGTGGGGCATGACAACGGGGGTAATGTGGACATCATGATGACTGGTGTGGGGACAAACCAACAGTGTGAATATGCACACACGACAAGCTTTGGTTCTGCCAAGACAGATGAAGGTGAAACATTTACCATGCTACCACATTTTTGTACACAAACCTGTTACCATCGTACTTGAATTGCAACTACCACCCTATGTTATTTACAACTATCACATTCACCATGAAACAGTTCACAAATCACGTAGCTTGATGCACACAGGTTACCATGAATTTAGGTACAATTACCACACTTACTGCATACGAATTATCATGCAATCTGTATTGCAATTGGAATTACATGCTTTCACTTTATAGCTACAAAAAACATCTTAATGCATGCAAATTTTACCAAGCAACTGGAGTACAAGTTACCACTAGTTTTGGCATGCAGAAAATATAACACAAAATAACAACTTTCAAAAACATTACAGGTGCTACATCTAGAAGCAACCCGATGGTTCGAGAGACAAGCAAAGAACCGACTACTAGCAGCATAGGGGGGAGAGAAAGCTTCTTTGATCATTCAGTCAGCAAGCCAGCGAGTCCAGAAACATGAGGAGAGAATGCTGAACAGGGAGACAAAAATACCAAGGCATACTTCACACCGAAACCTCCTGATGAAACGATGAAGTTTGATACTTCTGAGGAAGCTTATGAACACTACAGGCAATATGCACTGAGACATGGGTTTGGAATGAGACTGGAATACAGAAAAACAATTAAAGACAATACTGTAAGCAGAGTCCTCTTGGTTTGTAGGAAATGAGGCAAGCAAAAAACAAACAAGGAGGAGACAGAGGATGTGCAGGACCCAAAAGGCATCGTGAAGAAGAGGAAAAGAGGGAAGGTTGTGAGGTCGGGATGTCCGGCCCACCTTTACATCACCCACACGGATGCGTGGTGGAGAGTCAAACGCTTCAACGACGACCACAACCACCCTCTAATAAGAAAGCCGTCCTTGACAAAGTTCCTATCAACACATAGGAACATTCCAAAAGATGAGCAGGACTTCTTGAAGATATTGCACGGATGCAACATAGAGACAGCAAGACAGATGCAACTAATGCAATGGTTCTACGGGAATCCTAAAGATGTACAATACACAACAAAGGACATCGCAAACCAGCGAGCTAAATTCCGGATGGAGTACCACCATGCTGATGTGGGGAGCACAATCTCATACTTCCAAGATATGAAGGCACAAGATCCAGATTTCTATTGGAGAATAAAGCTTGATGACGAGGACAGAGTGGAAAATTTATTCTGGATAGATGGTGCATCACGCAGGGCATATGCTAGATACAATGATGTCATCTCATTTGACACAACATACATGACAAACATGTACAAAATGCCATGTGCGCCCTGAAGGAAATATGCCCTAGAGGCAATAATAAAGTTATTATTTATTTCCTTATTTCATGATAAATGTTTATTATTCATGCTATAATTATATTAACCGGAAACATAATACATGTGTGAATACATAGACTAACAGAGTGTCACTAGTATGCCTCTACTTGACTAGCTCGTTAATCAAAGATGGTTATGTTTCCTAACCATGGACAAAGAGTTGTTATTTGATTAACAGGATCACATCATTAGTTGAATGATCTGATTGACATGACCCATTCCATTAGCTTAGCACCCGATCGTTTAGTATGTTGCTATTGCTTTCTTCATGACTTATACATGTTCCTATAACTATGAGATTATGTAACTCCCGTGTGCCGGAGGAACACTTTGTGTGCAACCAAACGTCACAACGTAACTGGGTGATTATAAAGGTGCTCTACAGGTGTCTCCAAAGGTACATGTTGGGTTGATGTATTTCAAGATTAGGATTTGTCACTCCGATCATCGGAGAGGTATCTCAGGGCCCTCTCAGTAATGCACATCACTTAAGCCTTGCAAGCATTGCAACTAATGAGTTAGTTGCGGGATGATGTATTACAGAACGAGTAAAGAGACTAGCCGGTAACGAGATTGAACTAGGTATTGGATACCGACGATCGAATCTCGGGCAAGTAACATACCGATGACAAAGGGAACAACGTATGTTGTTATGCGGTCTGACCGATAAAGATCTTCATAGAATATGTAGGAGCCAATATGGGCATCCAGGTCCCGCTATTGGTTATTGACCGGAGACATGCCTCGGTCATGTCTACATTGTTCTCGAACCCGTAGGGTCCGCACGCTTAAGGTTTCGATGACAGTTATATTATGAGTTTATACGTTTTGATGTACAGAAGGTTGTTCGGAGTCCCAGATGTGATCACGGACATGACGAGGAGTCTCTAAATGGTCGAGACATAAAGATTGATATATTGGAAGCCTATGTTTGGATATCCGAAGTGTTCCGGGTGAAATCGGGATTTTACCGGAGTACCGGGAGGTTACCGGAACCCCCCGGGAGCTAAATGGGCCTTAATGGGCCTTAGTGGAAGAAGAGGAAAGGCGACCAGGGCTAGGGCCGCGCGCCCCTCCCCCCTAGTCCGAATAGGACAAGGAGAGAGGGGGCCGGCGCCCCCCTCCTTCTCTCTCTCTCTTTTTCCACCTCACGAATCCTATTCCAACTAGGATTGGGGGAGAAGTCCTACTCCCGGAGGGAGTAGGACTCCTCCTGGCGCGCCCTATGGTGGCCGGCCGGCCTCCCCCTCTTGAACCTTTATATACGGAGGCAGGGGCACCCCAGAGACAGACAAGTTGATCCACGTGATCATAATCTTAGCCGTGTGCGGTGCCCCCTGCCACCATAGTCCTCGATAATATTGTAGCGGTGCTTAGGCGAAGCCCTGTGACAGTAGTACATCAAGATCGTCACCACGCCGTCATGCTGACGGAACTCTTCCCCGACACTTTGCTGGATCGGAGTCCGGGGATCGTCATCGAGCTGAACATGTGCTAAAACTCGGAGGTGCTGTAGTTTCGGTGCTTGATCGGTCGGGCCGTGGAGACGTACGACTACTTCAACCATACGCTTCCGTTGTCGATCTACAAGGGTACGTAGATCACACTCTCCCCTCTCGTTGCTATGCATCACCATGATCTTGCATGTGCGTAGGAATTTTTTTGAAATTACTACGTTCCCCTACACGCCCTTCATTGGCATTAATAACCATGTGCAGTCAATCCAATTTGGTTGTGGGTTTGTTCAAAATGAACTATCTGGTAACTTTGTGTGGTTGTTTAATGCATTCTTGCATGCAATGGGTGGAATTGCGCCAAAGAACATAATAACAGATCAAGATTTTGCAATGAGGAGTGCTATTGATGAGGTGTTCATCGGGATAGTACACAGTGTTGGGGAACGTAGCAGAATTTTAAAATTTTCTACGCATCACCCAGATCAATCTATGGAGTCATCTAGCAACGAGGGAGAGGGGAGTGCATCTGCATACCTTTGTAGATCGCGAGCGTAAGCGTTCAAGAGAACGGGGTTGATGGAGTCGTACTCGTCGTGATCCAAATCACCGATGACCGAGCGTCGAACGGACGGCACCTCCGCGTTCAACACATGTACGGTTGGGGAAGACGTCTCCTCCTTCTTGATCCAGCAAGGGGAAGGAGAGGTTGATGGAAATCCAGCAGCACGACGGCGTGGTGATGGAAGCAGCGGTGATCTCGATAGGTTTTCGCCAAGCTCCAATGAGAGGGAGAGGTGTTACGAGGGGAGAGGGAGGAGCCAGGGACTTGGGTGCGGCTGCCCTCCCTCCCCTACACTATATATAGGGCCCCTAGGGGGGCGCCGGCCCTCGGAGATCCCATCTCCAAGGGGGGGGGGCGGCCAAGGGGGGACTTGCCCCCCAAGTCAGGTGGGGCGCCCCCCACCCCTAGGGTTTCCAACCCTAGGCGCAGGGGGAGGCCCATGGTGTTGGAAATATGCCCTAGAGGCAATAATAAATTGGTCATTATTATATTTCCTTGTTCATGATAATCGTTTATTATCCATGCTAGAATTGTATTGATAGGAAACTCAGATACATGTGTGGATACATAGACAACACCATGTCCCTAGTAAGCCTCTAGTTGACTAGCTCGTTGATCAATAGATGGTTACAGTTTCCTGACCATGGACATTGGATGTCATTGATAACGGGATCACATCATTAGGAGAATGATGTGATGGACAAGACCCAATCCTAAGCCTAGCACAAGATCATGTAGTTTGTATGCTAAAGCTTTTCTAATGTCAAGTATCATCTCCTTAGACCATGAGATTGTGCAACTCCCGGATACCGTAGGAGTGCTTTGGGTGTGCCAAACGTCACAACGTAACTGGGTGGCTATAAAGGTACACTACAGGTATCTCCGAAAGTGTCTGTTGGGTTGGCACGAATCGAGACTGGGATTTGTCACTCCGTGTAAACGGAGAGGTATCTCTGGGCCCACTCGGTAGGACATCATCATAATGTGCACAATGTGATCAAGGAGTTGATCACGGGATGATGTGTTACGAAACGAGTAAAGAGACTTGTCGGTAACGAGATTGAACAAAGGTATCGGTATACCGATGATAGAATCTCGGGCAAGTATCGTACCGATGGATAAAGGGAATTGCATACGGGATTGATTAAGTCCTTGACATCGTGGTTCATCCGATGAGATCATCGTGGAACATGTGGGACCCAACATGGGTATCCAGATCCCGCTGTTGGTTATTGACCGGAGAGTCGTCTCGGTCATGTCTGCATGTCTCCCGAACCCGTAGGGTCTACACACTTAAGGTTCGATGGCGCTAGGGTTATAAAGGAAGTTTGTATGTGGTTACCGAATTTTGTTCGGAGTCCCAGATGAGATCCCGGACGTCACGAGGAGTTCCGGAATGGTCCGGAGGTAAAGATTTATATATGGGAAGTCCTGTTTTGGTCATCGGAAAAGTTTCGGGTTTTATCGGTAACGTACCGGGACCACCGGGAGGGTCCCGGGGGTCCACCAAGTGGGGCCACAAGCCCCGGAGGGCTGCATGGGCCAAGTGTGGGAGGGGACCAGCCCCAGGTGGGCTGGTGCGCCCCCCCACCAAGGCCCAAGGCGCAAGGAAGAGGGAAGGGGGCAAACCCTAGGGCAGATGGGCCCTAAGGCCCATACCTGGTGCGCCCCCTTCTCCCCCTATTGGCCGCCCCCCCTTTTTCCACCTAGGGCTGCCTCCCCCCTAGGGGTGGGAACCCTAGAGGGGGCGCACCCCTCCCTCTCCCCTATATATACTTGAGGGTTTTGGGGCTGCCAACACATGAGTTCTGACCTCTCCATGGCGCAGCTCTGCTTCTCTCCCTCCTCCTCTCCTGCGGTGCTTGGCGAAGCCCTGCTGGAGTACCACGCTCCTCCACCACCACCACGCTGTTGTGCTGCTGCTGGATGGAGTCTTCCTCAACCTCTCCCTCTCTCCTTGTTGGATCAAGGCATGGGAGACGTCACCGGGCTGTACGTGTGTTGAACACGGAGGTGCCGTCCGTTCGGCACTAGGATCTCCGGTGATTTGGATCACGATGATTACGACTCCTTCAACCCTATTCTCTTGAACGCTTCCGCTTAGCGATCTACAAGGGTATGTAGATGCAGTCTCCTTCCCCTCGTTGCAGGTTTCTCCATAGATAGATCTTGGTGACACGTAGGAAAATTTTGAATTTCTGCTACGTTCCCCAACAGTGGCATCATGAGCTAGGTCTATTGCGTAGATTCTATGCATGAGTAGAACACAAAGTAGTTGTGGGCGTTGATTTTATTCAATATGCTTAGCGTTACTAGTCCAATCTTGATTCGGCGGCATTGTGGGATGAAGCGGCCCGGACCGACCTTACACGTACTCTTACGTGAGACTGGTTCCACCGACTGACATGCACTAATTGCATATGGTGGCTAGCGGGTGTTTGTCTCTCCCACTTTAGTCGAATCGGATTCGATGAAAAGGGTCCTTATGAAGGGTAAATAACAATTGGCATATCACGTTGTGGTTTTTGCGTAGGTAAGAAACGTTCTTGCTAGAAACCCATAGCAGCCACGTAAAACATGCAAACAACAATTAGAGGACGTCTAACTTGTTTTTGCAGGGTATGCTATGTGATGTGATATGGCCAAGAAGAATGTGATGAATGATATGTGATGTATGAGATTGATCATGTTCTTGTAATAGGAATCACGACTTGCATGTCGATGAGTATGACAGCCGGCAGGAGCCATAGGAGTTGTCTTTATTTATTGTATGACCTGCGTGTCATTGAACAACGCCATGTAATTACTTTAATTTATTGCTAACCGTTAGCTGTAGTAGTGGAAGTAATAGTTGGCGAGACAATTCATGAAGACACGATGATGGAGATCATGGTGTCATGCCGGTGACGATGATGATCATGGAGCCCCAAAGATGGAGATCAAAAGGAGCAAAGTGATGATGGCCATATCATGTCACTATTTGATTGCATGTGATGTTTATCATGTTTATACATCTTATTTGCTTAGAACGACGGTAGTAAATAAGATGATCCCTCTTTAAAATTTCAAGAAAGTGTTCTCCCTAACTATGCACCGTTGCAAAAGTTCGTCGTTTCGAAGCACCAGGTGATGATCGGGTGTGATAGATTCTTACATTCGAATACAACGGGTGTTCACGAGCCTAGCATGTACAGACATGGCCTCGGAACACATGCGAAACACTTAGGTTAACTTGACGAGCCTAGCATGTACAAACATGGCCTCGGAACACAAGAGACCGAAAGGCCGAGCATGAGTCGTATGGTAGATACGATCAACATGAAGATGTTCACCGATGTTGACTAGTCTGTCTCACGTGATGATCGGACATGGCCTACTTGACTCGGATCATGTAATCACTTAGATGACTAGAGGGATGCCTATCTGAGTGGGAGTTCATAAGATGAACTTAATTATCCTGAACATAGTCAAAAGGTCTTCGCAAATTATGTCGTAGCTCGCGCTTCAGTTCTACTGTTTAGATATGTTCCTAGAGAAAATTTAGTTGAAAGTTGATAGTAGCAATTATGCGGACTAGGTCCGTAAACTGAGGATTGTCCTCATTGCTTCATAGAAGGCTTATGTCCTTAATGCACCATTCAGTGTGTTGAACCTCGAACGTTGTCTGTGGATGTTGCGAACATCTGACATACACATTTTGATAACTGCGTGATATTTCAGTTAAACGGTTTAGAGTTGAGGCACCGAAGACGTTTTGAAACGTCGCAAAACATATGAGATGTTTTGAGGGCTGAAATTGGGATTTCAGGCTCGTGCCCACGTCAAGAGGTATAAGACCTCCGACGATTTTCTTAGCCTGCAAACTAAGGGAGAAAAGCTCAATTGTTGAGCTTGTGCTCAGATTGTCTGAGTACAACAATCATTTGAATCGAGTGGGAGTTGACCTTCCAGAATAGTGATGTTTCTCCGAAGTCATTACCACCAAGCTGCTAGAGCTTCGTGATGAACTATAATATATCAGGGACATATATGATGATCCTTGAGATATTCGCGATGTTTGACACCACAAAAGTAGAAATCAAGAAGGAGCATCAATTGTTGATGGTTGGTGAAACCACTAGTTTCAAGAAGGGCAAGGGCAAGAAGGGATACTTCATGAAACGGCAAATCAGCTGCTGCTCTAGTGAAGAAACCCAAGGTTGAACCCAAACCCGAGACTAAGTGCTTCTGTAATAAGAGGAACAGCCACTGGAGCAGTATTACCCTAGATACTTGGTAAATGAGAAGGCTGGTAAGGTCGATAGAAGTATATTGGATATACATTGTGTTAATGTGTACTTTACTAGTACTCCTAGTAGCACCATGGTATTAGATACCGGTTCGGTTGCTAAGTGTTAGTAACTCAAAACAAAAGGCTACGGAATAAACGGAGACTAGCTAAAAGGTGAGATGACGATATGTGTTGGAAGTATTTCCAAGGTTGATCAAATATCGTACGCTTCCTCTACCATCGAGATTGGTATTAAAACCTAAATAATTGTTATTTGGTGTTTGCGTTAGGCATAGACATGATTGGATTATGTCTATCGCGATACGGTTATTCATTTAAGGAGAATAATGGTTACTCTGTTTATTTGAATAATACCTTCAATGGTCTTGCACCTAAAATGAATGGTTTATTGAATCTCGATCGTAGTGATACACATGTTCATGCCAAAAGATATAAGATAGTAATGATAGTACCACCTACTTGTGGCACTGCCACTTAAGTCATATCGGTATAACACGCATGAAGAAGCTCCATGTTGATGGATCTTTGGGCTCACTCGTTTTTAAAAAGGTTTGAGACATGCGAACCATGTCTATTGGTGTATATGCATGAAGAAACTCCATGCAAATGGACCATTTGGACTCACTTGATTTTGAATCACTTGAGACATGCAAATCATACCACATGGGCAAGATGACTGAAAGCCTCGGTTTCAGGAAAATGGAACTAGAAAGCAACTTGTTGGAAGTAATACATTTTGATGTGTGCAGTCCAATGAGTGCTGAGGCGTGTAGTGGATATAGTTATGTTCTTACTTCACAGATGATTTGAGTAGATGTTGAGTATATTTACTTGATGAATCACGAGTCTGAATTATTGAAAGGTTCAAGTAATTTCAGGGTGAAGTTGAAAGATCGTCGTGACAAGAGGATAAAAGATCTATGATATGATCATAGAGATGAATATCTTTATTATGAGTTTGGCACAGAATTAAGACATTGTGGAAATTGTTTCACAACTAAGACAGCCTGGAACACCATAGTGTGATGGTGTGTCCGAACATCATAACTGCACCCTATTGGATATGATGCATACCATGATGTCTCTTATCGAATTACCACGATAGTTTATGGGTTAGGCATTAGAGACAACCATATTCACTTTAAATAGGGCACCACGTAATTCCGATGAGATGACACCGTATGAACTATGGTTTAGAGAAACCTAAGCTGTCATTTCTTAAAAGTTTGGGGCTGCGACGCTTATGTGGCAAAGTTTCAGGCTGATAAGCTCGAACCCAAAGCGGATAAATGCATCTTCATAGGACACCCAAAACAATTGGGTATACCTCCTATATCAGATCCAAAAGCAATAAGGGATTGTTTCTAGAATCGGGTCCTTTCTCGAGGAAAAGTTTCTCTCGAAAGAATTGAGTGGGAGGATGGTGGAGACTTGATGAGGTTATTGAACCGTCTCTTCAACTAGTGTGTGACAGGGCACAGGGAGTTGTTCCTGTGGCACCTACACCAATTGAAGTGGAAGCTTATGATAGTGATCATGAAACTTCAGATCAAGTCACTACCAAACCTCGTAGGATGACAAGGATGCGTACTACTTCAGAGTGGTACGTAATCCTGTCTTGGAAGTCATGTTCCTAGACAGCAATGGACCTACGAGCTATGGAGAAGCGATGGTGGGCCCGGATTCCGACAAATGGCTCGAGGCCATAAAATCCGAGAGAGGATCCATGTATGAAAACAAAGTGTAGACTTTGGCAGAACAGCTCGATGGTCGTAAGGCTGTTGAGTACAGATGGATTTTAAAAGGAAGACGGACAATGATGGTAAATGTCACCATTAAGAAAGCTCGACTTGTCATTAAGAAGTTTCCCGACAAGTTCAAGGAGTTGACTACGGTGATACTTTCTCACTCGTAGCGATGCTAAGAGTCTGTTGGAATTATATTAGCGATTACTACATTATTTATGAAATTTTGCAGATAGGATGTCAAAACATTGTTTCCTCGACGATTTTCTTGAGGAAAGGTTGTATGTGATTCAACCAGAAGGTTTTGTCAATCCTGAAAGATGCTAATAAGTATGCAAAGCTCCAGCAATCCTTCTGAGGACTGGAGTAAGCATCTCGGGGTTGGAATGTATGCTTTAATGAGATGATCAAAGATTTTGGGTGTATACAAAGTTTATGAGAAACTTGTATTTCCAAAGAAGTGAGTGGGAGCACTATAGAATTTTTGATGAATATATGTTGTTGACATATTGTTGATCAGAAATGACGTAGAATTTCTGGAAAGCATATAGGGTTATTTGGAAAGTGTTTTTCAATGGAAAGCCTGGATTAAGCTACTTGAACATTGAGCATCAAGATCTATAAGGATAGATCAAAACACTTAATGGTAATTTCATATGAGCACATACCTTGACATGATCTTGAAGGTGTTCAAGATGGATCAGTCAAAGAAGGAGTTCTTGCCTGAGTTGTAGGGTATGAAGTTAAGACTTAAAGCTCGACCACGGCAGAATAGAGAGAAAGGACGAAGGTCGTCCCCTATGCTTAAGACATAGGCTCTACAGTATGCTATGCTGTGTACCGCACCTGAAATGTGCCTTGCCATGAGTCAGTCAAGGGGTACAAGAGTGATCCAAGAATGGATCACAGGACAGTGGTCAAAGTTATCCTTAGTAACTACTGGACTAAGGAATTTTCTCGATTATGGAGGTGGTAAAAGAGTTCGTCGTAAAGGGTTACGCCGATGCAAACTTTGACACTAATCCAGATTATTCTAAGTAGTAAACTGGGTTCGTATAGTAGAACAGTTATTTGGAATAGCTCCAAATAGAACGTGGTAGCTGCATCTAGGAGATGACATAGAGATTTGTAAAGCACACACGGATCTGAAAGGTTCAGACCCGTTGACTATAACCTCTCTCACAAGCATAACATGATCAAACCCAGAACTCTTTGGGTGTTAGTCACATGGGGATGTGACCTTGAGTGTTAATCACATATCGATGTGAACTGGATTATTGACTCTAGTGCAAGTGGGAGACTATTGGAAATATGCCCTAGAGGCAATAATAAATTGGTTATTATTATATTTCCTTGTTCATGATAATCGTTTATTATCCATGCTAGAATTGTATTGAGAGGAAACTCAGATACATGTGTGGATACATAGACAACACCATGTCCCTAGTAAGCCTCTATTTGACTAGCTCGTTGATCAATAGATGGTTACAGTTTCCTGACCATGGACATTGGATGTCATTGATAACGGGATCACATCATTAGGAGAATGATGTGATGGACAAGACCCAATCCTAAGCCTAGCACAAGATCATGTAGTTCGTATGCTAAAGCTTTTCTAATGTCAAGTATCATTTCCTTAGACCATGAGATTGTGCAACTCCCGGATACTGTAGGAGTGCTTTGGGTGTGCCAAACGTCACAACGTAACTGGGTGGCTATAAAGGTACACTACATGTATCTCCGAAAGTGTCTGTTGGGTTGGCACGAATCGAGACTAGGATTTGTCACTCCGTGTAAACGGAGAGGTATCTCTGGGTCCACTTGGTAGGACATCATCATAATGTGCACAATGTGATCAAGGAGTTGATCACGGGATGATGTGTTACGGAACGAGTAAAGAGACTTGCCGGTAACGAGATTGAACAAAGGTATCGGTATACCGACGATCGAACCTCGGGCAAGTATCGTACCGATGGACAAAGGGAATTGCATACGGGATTGATTAAGTCCTTGACATCGTGGTTCATCCGATGAGATCATCGTGGAACATGTGGGAGCCAACATGGGTATCCAGATCCCGCTGTTGGTTATTGACCGGAGAGTCGTCTCGGTCATGTCTGCATGTCTCCCGAACCCGTAGGGTCTACGCACTTAAGGTTCGATGGCGCTAGGGTTATAAAGGAAGTTTGTATGTGGTTACCGAATATTGTTCAGACTCCCGGATGAGATCCCGGACGTCACGAGGAGTTCCGGAATGGTCCGGAGGTAAAGATTTATATATGGGAAGTCCTGTTTTGGTCACCGGAAAAGTTTCCGGTTTTATCGGTAACGTACCGGGACCACCGGGAGGGTCCCGGGGGTCCACCAAGTGGGGCCACAAGCCCCGGAGGGCTGCATGGGCCAAGTGTGGGAGGGGACCAGCCCCAGGCGCAAGGAAGAGGGAAGGGGGGCAAACCCTAGGGCAGATGGACCCTAAGGCCCATACCTGGTGCGCCCCCCTCTCCCCCTCTTGGCCGCCCCCTTTTTCCATCTAGGGCTGCCCCCCCTAGGGGTGGGAACCCTAGAGGGGGCGCACCCCTCCCTCTCCCCTATATATACTTGAGGGTTTTGGGGCTGCCAACAGATGAGTTCTGACCTCTCCATGGCGCAACCCTGCTTCTCTCCATCCTCCTCTCCTGCGGTGCTTGGCGAAGCCCTGCTGGAGTACCACGCTCCTCCACCACCACCACGCCGTTGTGCTGCTGCTGGATGGAGTCTTGCTCAACCTCTCCCTCTCTCCTTGCTGGATCATGGCATGGGAGATGTCACCGGGCTGTACGTGTGTTGAACGCGGAGGTGCCGTCCGTTCGGCACTAGGATCTCCGGTGATTTGGATCACGATGAGTACGACTCCTTCAACCCCGTTCTCTTGAACACTTCCGCTTAGCGATCTACAAGGGTATGTAGATGCACTCTCCTTCCCCTCCTTGCAGATTTCTCCATAGATAGATCTTGGTGACAGATAGGAAAATTTTGAATTTCTGCTATGTTCCCCAACACATGGGGGCGCACCAGCCCACCAGGGGCTGGTTCCCCTCCCACTTCAGCCCATGGGGCCCTCCGGGATAGGTGACCCCACCCGGTGGACCTCCGGGACCCTTCCGGTGGTCCCGGTACAATACCGGTGACCCCCGAAACTTTTCTGGTGGCCGAAACTGGACTTCATATATACAATTCTTCACCTCCGGACCATTCCGGAACTCCTCGTGACGTCCGGGATCTCATACGGGACTCCGAACAACTTTCGGGTTACCGCATACTAATATCTCTACAACCGTAGCGTCACCGAACCTTAAGTGTGTAGACCCTACGGGTTCGGGAGACACGCAGACATGACCGAGACGACTCTCCAGTCAATAACCAACAGCAGGATCTGGATACCCATGTTGGCTCCCACATGCTCCTCGATGATCTCATCGGATGAACCACGATGTCGAGGATTCAAGTAATCCCGTATACAATTCCCTTTGTCAATCGGTACGTTACTTCCCGAGATTCGATCGTCGGTATCCCAATACCTCGTTCAATCTTGTTACCGACAAGTCACTTTACTCGTACCGTATTGCATGATCCCGTGACCAAACACTTGGTCACATTGAGCTCATTATGATGATGCATTACCGAGTGGGCCCAGAGATACCTCTCCGTCATACGGAGTGACAAATCCTAGTCTCGATCCGTGTCAACCCAACAGATACTTTCGGAGATACCTATAGTATACCTTTATAGTCACCCAGTTACGTTGTGATGTTTGGTACACCCAAAGCACTCCTACGGCATCCGGGAGTTACACGATCTCATGGTCTAAGGAAATGATACTTGACATTGGAAAAACTCTAGCAAATGAACTACACGATCTTGTGCTATGCTTAGGATTGGGTCTTGTCCATCACATCATTCTCCTAATGATGTGATCCCATTATCAATAACATCCAATGTCCATAGTCAGGAAACCATGATTATCAGTTGATCAACGAGCTAGTTAACTAGAGGCTCACTAGGGACATGCTATGGTCTATGTATTCACACATGTATTATGATTTCCGGATAACACAATTATAGCATGAATAATAGACAATTATCATGAACAAGGAAATATAATAATAATCATTTTATTATTGCCTCTATGGCATATTTCCAACAGTCTCCCACTTGCACTAGAGTCAATAATCTAGTTGCATTGTGATGAATCGAACACCCATAAAGTCCTGGTGTTGATCATGTTTTGCTCGCGGAAGAGGTTTAGTCAACGTATCTGAGACATTTAGATCCGTATGTACTTTGGAAATATCTATGTCTCCATCTTGAACATTTTCACGAATGGAGTTGAAGCGATGCTTGATGTGCCTGGTCTTCTTGTGAAACCTGGGCTCCTTGGCAAGAGCAATAGCTCCAGTGTTGCCACAAAAGAGAGTGATCGGCCCGGACACACTGGGTATGACTCCTAGGTCGGTGATGACCTCCTTCATCCAGATTGCTTCATGGGCTACCTCCGAGGCTGCCATGTACTCTGCTTCACATGTAGATCCCGCCACGACGCTTTGCTTGCAACTGCACCAGCTTACTGCCCCACCATTCAAAATATACACGTATCCGGTTTGTGACTTAGAGTCATCCAGATCTATGTTGAAGCTAGCGTCGACGTAACACTTTACAACGAGCTCCTCGTCACCTCCATATACGAGAAACATATCCTTAGTCCTTTTCAGGAACTTCAGGATGCAACACAAACCGAGTGAACCTTCTGAGAATCTTCCTGGTGCATGGCCGGGAGAGAGCACATAAGTTCCGCATGATCTGTGATCATAGGTGAGCTCACTGATGACCTAACTAAAATAATGCTAGACATGTGCTCCTGCTTACACATGTATGCTTGGTTTGTTTGACATACGACATATGATGTCAACTGATCTAACCAACTTATTAACTTACTTCCTCAATTTTAACGATATCCCAAGCCCACTAGAGTTCAAGTTTTAAACATAGCATTGGTGCTCGTATTATTTCTGTATTTATTTTAGACTTCCGGCGATGTTTGTTCTGCGGTGATTTCGTAAAATGTCAAAATGTTATGACGACTGAGTCTATAGGAGATGCTCATAGGGGTAGGGTGTGTGTACGCGTTGTCATAAGGACGAGTCTATGCTCGTGTATGTGAGCGACTTTTATTGTACCGTGTTCAAAAAATAATGGATGAGGTACGCACGCATTCCAAACTTCCACTTTGTCCAAAATTTGAACAATCAAATATATGATGAAGGTTATGTTGTTGAATTCATATTAGAAAGAACTTTTCACCTGTATAATTTTTGGAGTTAATTCCATTTTTTACCCTCAAGTTTCAGCTTTGTGACAAATGTTACCCTATTTTGAACAAACAAATCTCAATTTGTACCCCGTTTTGCCTGGTCATAGCGGGAACTAACTTAGACTAGTAACATATGTCACTCATATATGTAATCGGATAGTAGTTTTATATTGTTAAATTAATTTTTGAGACAATCACATGTATTATTTCCAAACATTTGACCTTCATGTTTTTTTAATATTTAAGAGAGCTCCCTCTCTGTTTTCTTATTATAGTAAACCACAATGTCTTTTACATCTACCACATACCAGGAAAGCAAAAGAAAAAAAAACACGCGATGGATGAATATACCCAAGCAGCATGACCTAGCCTCATTTGCTCGCATAGACCAAAAAAATTCTATATCAGCTAAAACTTGATAACCCACAATATTGCTAGAATCCAACCTCCATCACCTTGGGTGTCCACAAGACGGATCTCCAAGAGATGGTTAACCAAACAACAATTCGAACAGGTGTCAAGCATACAAATACTAGGTAAGAAAGAAACAACAGATGAAGTCTCAAAAAACAATGACTTGACAGAAGGATGTCCTTTTTTGATAATCCAATAACAATCCTATTGACCATCCTCCATCCAAGCATAGTTTTAAAGAGCTCACCAGCGATCATCTCAACCCTTCTTGTGTCCCATCTCAACTCAGCACACGTGGGCAGCGTGACGGACATCCATGTGTCCTGGCCGGTGCTACAGCGGGCGGGCCCTATGAGAGAAACCAGTTGGCACGACGCTAGTGGCCTAACGACTTTCGGGCGAGCCACGACAATAGTGTCGTGTCTGGTGCAGTTTGGTGGGCTGCGATCCAGCATTTTGCACAGCACACATGGCGTGACCCAATCGACTAGCCGCCTCTCATCATCATTGGGCAGCCGCCGCGTCTCCGGGGTAGTAGTTGCATTGGCAGCTACCATTGTCATGTTCTTTTTGAGTAAATCACATAAAAGTACCACAATTGAGCCATTGGAAGCAGATTGGTACCAAGATTGGTAATTTTTACGTGTCAGTACCAAGATTGGGGCGAGCCGTTGCAAAAAAGACTAAAAGTGCATTTTATACGTATTGACTGAAAAGCTGACCGGTTTGGCCCGCCCGTCAGGCGCCACGCTGGCCAGTGCGCGCATGCCCGCGCGCTGACTCGGACGAGCCCGGGTCGAGCCGTTTAGGGCGCGGCTGGTGCGGTCGAGCCACACCCCGCTCACAACCCCCGCTCTGCTCTGCGTTCTTCTTCCTTCTCTCTGCCTCGCCGCCGCGTGCGCCCGCCCCCGCCGGCCGCCACACGAAGCTGCTGCAGCCATGGTTTTTGAAGACGAGAGGAGCGACGACAACTCAAGCCTCCCGTACATGCACTCAGAAACCTCCACCGATGGGCTCAACCAGGCCAGTTACTCCATTGGAGCTAGGGTTAGGCTAGGTTTAGGAAATTTTGGGGATTTTTCTGTGTAGGTGGTCTTTGGTGTGAGGATTTCGTTTGATTTGCTTTGTCCTCGTCCTCTGCACATGATGCTAACTTGGATTTTGCTTGGGCAGGTGCCTTTCTCTCTTGAGGACCCGGATTACAAGGGTCTTGAGCTAGATCTGATAGTGTTGTGCGAGAAGCATGGGAAGCCATCAAAGAGGCTTGTTGCATTTGAAGGAACAATGACTGGGAGAAGGTTCTTAGCATGTGCAGAGCCGGTATTTTTCTTGCCTTATTGATTATGCACAGGATATGTTCATTGGAAGTGACAGAGTCTTGTTTGCCAATTGTGATTCAGTTTTGTGTATGGTAATTTTGTTAGTCATATATGCCATACTGTAGTTCTCATTGTAGGAATGGTGAATATTATGGTCAGTGGAGTGCATTTAGGCTTAATATAGGCTCAAGCATGCTCTGTTGTGTGCACATGAATGCTCTGTTGTGTGCACATGCTATTTATTTATGCTTGTATGCAATGTTGCTTAGTACTCACATTAGCCCCTCCATTAGCTGATGTGTGACTCTTAATAAGTAACTGTTGCTTACTGCTGACAGTAGGTACTGTCATTAGCTAGTTTGTTCCTGTAGGCTAATGTAGTGTATTTAGCTAGGCTAATGTAGTCTGGTTTGATAACTCTTCATTCAGTGATTTCCATGTTCCATTTGTTAGTGATATATGGCAAAGTAGTTCACTGCTAGAGTGGTAGTGCAGATTGTAGGATTCCATTATATTAATGGCCAATTGTAAGTTGGTTATTATGCAAAGTTGAATGGAGTGTTACTCTTCTAATTATATACCGACCACCCTCTTGCTTAGCATGAACTAACTGTTGCTTACTACTCATAGTAGTTGTATTGTACTAAATTTTGCCTTGTTATTTTTCTAGGAAGGTCAGAATTGTGGGTTTGTTCAGTGGGTTGATGAGCAGTGGCCCCCAACAATGGAGAATGCATTGCTAAAACTTTGGTCAATGGTTGAAGAGAGCAAGTCTGCTAGGGTGAATGATAATCTTCAAAGTGCTTTAACTATTCACCATTTGACAGAAGAAAATAAGAAGCTGGATGCAGATTATGACAAGTTAGTGAAAGATGTGCATCAACTTGTGGACTTTCAGCAGTATAGGGTTGTGGATTTTAGTTATCTGCAGTCAGCTGTCACATATCGGCACGAATGCAGAGCTAAATTGGTGGCTCGTAAGAATGCAGAAATGGCAAAGAAAGATGCAGCTACAGAGAAGCTTCAACAGAAGTATGAAATCCTGTGCAACCTGACAAGTGCTCAAGCAATTGCCATCCAAAACCTCAAGTTGAAGAATATGAAAGAGAAGGAATTGCTGAGTGAGGCTAGGATGAATTTGGAGTTGAAGAATGCAGAGTTCACAAAGTTTGAGGAGAAGCTCACCCAAGAGAAGCTAGATTTGAAGTTCCAGGTTGCTGATCTCCTGAAGCTCAAGGAAAACCATAATGAAGAGAAGCAGATGCAAGAGTTTAAGATAACTGAGCTCATGAAGGCAAAGGAGAAGCTGAAGGAGAAGATCAAGGGGATCCAGGCCATCTTGGAGAACTGAACAAGATGAATTGAGATTAGTGGGCATTGCAGACCTTTTGGGAAGGATGGCTGTGCAATGACCTAGTAACTTAGAATTATGGTTGTGTAATGTATGCTTCTAGTACTAATTGTGAACTCTGGCTGTTTATCTACCTAGTAATATGCTATTCATCCTTTTGTGAGAAAATGATGGATTGTGCATTTGAACTCCACTATGTAATGTGAACTCCGGTGATGCTTATGTTAGACTGAAAATGTTTACATACTGATGCTTATGTTATTCTGATGGTTAAATGCTTCTTAAATGCATATAGTTACATATGTTAGAGTGATTCTTAAATGCTTAAATGCATTTGCAAAAGGAATAGTTTGTTATGGTATAGTGATGCTTTAGGTGGTTTCGTCGACCCCGAGCCACCGTAGACCCTAGTTGATGGTTTTAGGTGGTTTCGTCGAACCCGAGCCACCCTAGACCCTAGTTGATGGCTTTAGGTGCTTTCGTTGACCCCGAGCCACCCTAGACCCTAGTTGATGGCTTTAGGTGGTTTCGTCGACCCCGAGCCACCGTAGACCCTAGTTGATGGCTTTAGGTGGTTCCGTCGACCCCGAGCCACCCTAGACCCTAGTTGATGGCTTTAGGTGGTTTCGTCGACCCCGAGCCACAAAAACCCAAAATGATCGCTTTAGGTGGTTTCATCGACCCCGAGCCACCGTAGACCCTAATTGATGGCTTTAGGTGGTTTCGTCGACCCCGAGCCACCGTAGACCCTAGTTGATGGCTTTAGGTGGTTTCGTCAACCCCGAGCCACCCTAGACCCTAGTTGAGGGCTTTAGGTGGTTCCATCGACCCCGAGCCACCCTGGACCCTAGTTGATGGCTTTAGGTGGTTTCGTCGACCCCGAGCCATAAAAACCCAAAATGATCGCTTTAGGTGGTTTCGTCGACCCCGAGCCACCGTAGACCCTAATTGATGGCTTTAGGTGGTTTCGTCGACCCCGAGCCACTGTAGACCCTAGTTGATGGCTTCAGGTGGTTTCGTCGACCCTGAGCCACCCTAGACCTTAGTTGAGGGCTTTAGGTGGTTCCGTTGACCCCGAGCCACCCTAGACCCTAGTTGATGGCTTTAGGTGGTTCCGTCGACCCCGAGCCACAAAAACCCAAAATGATTGCTTTAGGTGGTTTCGTCGACCCCGAGCCACCATAGACCCTAGTTGATGGCTTTGGGTGGTTCCGTCGACCCCGAGTCACCATAGACCCTAGTTGATGGCTTTAGGTGGTTCCGTCGACCCCGAGCCACAAAAACCCAAAATGATGGCTTTAGGTGGTTTCGTCGACCCCGAGCCACCGTAGACCCTAGTTGATGGCTTTGGGTGGTTTCGTCGACCCCGAGTCACCCTAGACCCTAGTTGATGGCTTTAGGTGGTTCCGTCAACCCCGAGCCACCCTAGACCCTAGTTGGTGGCTTTAGGTGGTTCCGTCGACCCCGAGCCACAAAAACCCAAAATGATCGCTTTAGGTGGTTTCGTCGACCCCGAGCCACCGTAGACCCTAGTTGATGGCTTTGGGTGGTTCCGTCGACCCCGAGTCACCATAGACCCTAGTTGATGGCTTTAGGTGGTTCCGTCGACCCCGAGCCACAAAAACCCAAAATGATCGCTTTAGGTGGTTTCGTCGACCCCAAGCCACCGTAGACCCTAGTTGATGGCTTTGGGTGGTTTCGTCGACCCCGAGTCACCCTAGACCCTAGTTGATGGCTTTAGGTGGTTCGGTCGACCCCGAGCCACCCTAGACCCTAGTTGATGGCTTTAGGTGGTTCCGTCGACCCCGAGCCACAAAAACCCAAAATGATCGCTTTAGGTGGTTTCGTCGACCCCGAGCCACCGTAGACCCTAGTTGATGGCTTTGGGCGGTTCCGTCGACCCCGAGTCACCATAGACCCTAGTTGATGGCTTTAGGTGGTTCCGTCGACCCCGAGCCACAAAAAACCCAAAATGATCGCTTTAGGTGGTTTCGTCGACCCCGAGCCACCGTAGACCCTAGTTGATGGCTTTGGGTGGTTTCGTCGACCCCGAGTCACCCTAGGCCCTAGTTGATGGCTTTAGGTGATTCCGTCGACCCCGAGCCACCAAAACCCAAAATGATGGCTTTAGGTGGTTTCGTCGACCCCGAGCCACCCTAGACCCTAGTTGATGGCTTTAGGTGGTTCCGTCCACCCCGAGCCACCAAAACCGAAAATGATGGCTTTAGGTGGTTCCGTCGACCCCGAGCCAGCCTAGACCCTAGTTGATGGCTTTAGGTGGTTTCGTCGACCCTGAGCCACCCTAGACCCTAGTTGATGGCTTTAGGTGGTTCCGTCGACCCCGAGCCATCAAAACCCAAAATGATGGCTTTAGGTGGTTTCGTCGACCTCGAGCCACCAAAACCCAAAATGACCGCTTTATACAACATATCAATAGGATCAACATATCAATCATATAAAGAACATTTTCAGCATACACAACATATCAATAACTCCATTAATATATCCAGCATATCAATAACTCTATTTTGAGTACTCATCAACATATGAATCATAAAAAGAACATACACACTATGAAGATATCCAATATAATGAGTACTCATCAATAACTCCAAAATATCAATAACTCCAGCAATATATCCAATAATATATTGAGTACTCAACAACATATCACATGAAGATATCCAATAATATGCATCCACATGAACAAAAGCCATACATGGCATTGATTCTTAAAGTACATCATCAAAGCAAGATCACCATTGTATCATAGGATGCAAGAACACACACATGAAGTATCTAGTTGCCACTTGCATAAAAGTACCTCCTCCATCCACTATGTGTAACACCAGCACCTGTCCCAGCAGTAGATGTGGATGGACCAGATTGCCTTGGGGCAGAGAATGTACCTCTCCCTCTCCCAGCACCTCTACCAGCACCTCTCCCAGCACCAGCAGCTTCAGCACCTCTCCCAGCACCTCTACCAGCTCCTCTCCCAGCTCCTGTCCCAGCACCTCCAGTTCCAGCTGTTGGTGTTGTTGTAGGAGCTGGTTGAGAAGTTCTTGTTGCTGGTGTAGTAGCAGCAGCACCAGCATTGGGATTCCTTGCAAGAGGCTTGCATAAACAAGAAGTAAAATGAGTTAGTACTTCAAAAAATAGAATGTACAAGAAGGAAAACATGTTACTACTTATAAGAGGATTACCACATGTTTGTTCTTCCTCAAAGCCAGCTCAGGCTTCAACTGCTTCATGCAGCTAGTGTACCTATGTCCTTGTAGTCCACAATTGCCACATGTTATAGTCCCCATTCTGGATGTGTCCTTAGGCTTTGGAACTTCAAATTTCCCCTTGATAATTTCTGAAGGAAATATGCCCTAGAGGCAATAATAAAGTTATTATTTATTTCCTTATATCATGATAAATGTTTATAATTCATGCTAGAATTGTATTAACCGGAAACATAATACATGTGTGAATACATAGACAAACAAAGTGTCACTAGTATGCCTCTAATTGACTAGCTCGTTAATCAAAGATGGTTATGTTTCCTAACCATGAACAAAGAGTTGTTATTTGATTAACGAGGTCACATCATTAGTTGAATGATCTGATTGACATGACCCATTTCATTAGCTTAGCACCCGATCGTTTAGTATGTTGCTGTTGCTATTCTTCATGACTTATACATGTTCCTATGACTATGAGATTATGCAACTCCCGTTTACCGGAGGAACACTTTGGGTGCTACCAAACGTCACAACGTAACTGGGTGATTATAAAGGAGCACTACAGGTGTCTCCAAAGGTAGATGTTGGGTTGGCGTATTTCGAGATTAGGATTTGTCACTCCGAATGTCGGAGAGGTATCTCTGGGCCCTCTCGGTAATGCACATCACATAAGCCTTGCAAGCACTGCAACTAATATGTTAGTTGTGAGATGATGTATTACGGAACGAGTAAAGAGACTTGCCGGTAACGAGATTGAACTAGGTATTGGATACCGACAATCGAATCTCGGGCAAGTAACATACCGATGACAAAGGGAACAACGTATGTTGTTATGCGGTCTGACCGATAAAGATCTTCGTAGAATATGTAGGAGCCAATATGGGCATCCAGGTCCCGCTATTGGTTATTGACCGGAGGCGTGTCTCGGTCATGTCTGCATTGTTCTCGAACCGTAGGGTCCGCACGCTTAAGGTTTCGATGACAGTTATATTATGAGTTTATGAGTATTGATGTACCGAAGGAGTTTGGAGTCCCGGATGAGATCGGGGACATGACGAGGAGTCTCGAAATGGTCGAGACGTAAAGATCGATATATTGGACGACTATATTTGGACATCGGAAAGGTTCCGAGTGATTCGGGTATTTTTCGGAGTACCGGGTAGTTACGGGAGAAGTAATGGGCCTTGATGGGCTTTAGTGGGAAGAGAAAAAAGGCTGCTGCGCGCCCCCTCCCCTTTGGTCCGAATTGGACTAGGGAAAAGGGGGCCGGCCACCTTTCCTTCTCCTCCTATTCCTTCTCCCTTCCTCCCCTCTTGGTGGACTCCTACTAGGACTTGAGAGTCCTAGTAGGACTCTCCATCCTGGCCGCACCTTTGCCTTGGCCGGCCTCCTCCTCCTCCATCCTTTATATACGGAGGCAGGGGGGCACCCCATAGACACACAAGTTGATCCTTGAGATCGTTCCTTAGCCGTGTGCGGTGCCCCCTGCCACCAAATTCCACCTCGATCATACCGTTGTAGTGCTTAGGCGAAGCCCTGCGTCGGTAGTACATCAAGATCGTCACCACACCGTCGTGCTGACGGAACTCCTTCCCGAAGCTTTGCTGGATCGGAGCCCGGGGATCGTCATCGAGCTGAACGTGTGCTAAGAACTCGGAGGTGCCGGAGTAACGGTGCTTGGATCGGTCGGATCGTGAAGAAGACGTACGACTACTTCCTCTATGTTGTGTGATCGCTTCCGTAGTCGGTCTGCGTTGGTACGTAGACAACACTCTCCCCCTCGTTGCTATGCATCACCATGATCTTGCGTGTGCGTAGGAAATTTATTTGAAATTACTACGTTCCCCAACAGTGGTATCAGAGCCTAGGTTTTATGGTTTGATGTTATTTGCACGAGTAGAACACAAGTGAGTTGTGGGCGATACAAGTCATACTGCCTACCAGCATGTCACACTTTGGTTCGGCGGTATTGTTGGACGAGACGACCCGGACCAACCTTACGCGTACGCTTACGCGAGACCGGTTCCCTCGACGTGCTTTGCACATAGATGGCTTGCGGGCGACTGTCTCTCCAACTTTAGTTGAACCGAGTGTGGCTACGCCCGGTCCTTGAGAAGGTTAAAACGGAGTCTATTTAACAAACTATCGTTGTGGTTTTGATGCGTAGGTGAGATGAGTTCTTGCTTAAGCCCGTAGCAGCCACGTAAAACTTGCAACAACAAAGTAGAGGACGTCTCACTTGTTTTTGCAGGGCATGTTGTGATGTGATATGGTCAAGGCATGATGCTGATTTTTATTGTATGAGATGATCATGTTTTGTAACCAAGTTATCGGCAACTGGCAGGAGCCATATGGTTGTTGCTTTATTGTATGCAATGCAATCATGATGTAATGCTTTACTTTATTGCTAAGTGGTAGTGATAGTCGTGGAAGCATAAGATTGGCGAAACAACAACGATGCTACGATGGAGATCAAGGTGTCGCGCCGGTGACGATGGTGATCATGACGGTGCTTCGGAGATGGAGATCACAAGCACAAGATGATGATGGCCATATTATATCACTTATATTGATTGCATGTGATGTTTATCTTTTGATGCATCTTATCTTGCTTTGATTGACGGTAGCATTATAAGATGATCTCTCACTAAATTATCAAGTAGTGTTCTCCCTGAGTATGCACCGTTGCAAAAGTTCTTCGTGCTGAGACACCACGTGATGATCGGGTGTGATAGGCTCTACGTTCAAATACAACGGGTGCAAAACAGTTGCACACGCGGAATACTCAGGTTATACTTGACGAGCCAAGCATATACAGATATGGCCTCGGAACACGGAGACCGAAAGGTTGAGCGTGAATCATATAGTAGATATGATCAACATAATGATGTTCACCATTGAAAACTACTCCATCTCACGTGATAATCGGTTATGGTTTAGTTGATTTGGATCACGTGATCACTTAGAGGATTAGAGGGATATCTATCTAAGTGGGAGTTCTTAAGTAATATGATTAATTGAACTTAAATTTATCATGAACTTAGTCCTGGTAGTATTTTGCAAATTATTTTGTAGATCAATAGCTCGCGTTGTTGCTTCCCTGTGTTTATTTTGATATGTTCCTAGAGAAAATTGTGTTGAAAGATGTTAGTAGCAATGATGCGGATTGGATCCGTGATCTGAGGTTTATCCTCATTGCTGCACAGAAGAATTATGTCCTTGATGCACCGCTAGGTGACAGACCTATTGCAGGAGCAGATGCAGACGTTATGAACGTTTGGCTAGCTCAATATGATGACTACTTGATAGTTTAGTGCACCATGCTTAATAGCTTAGAATCGGGACTTCAAAGACGTTTTGAACGTCATGGAACATCTGAGATGTTCCAGGAGTTGAAGTTAATATTTCAAGCAAATACCCGAGTTGAGAGATATGAAGTCTCCAACAAGTTCTATAGCTAAAAGATGGAGGAGAATCGCTCAACTAGTGAGCATGTGCCCAGATTGTCTGAGTACTACAATCGCTTGAATCAAGTGGGAGTTAATCTTCCAGATAAGATAGTGATTGACAGAATTCTCTAGTCACCATCACCAAGTTAGTAGAACTTTATGATGAACTATAATATGCAAGGGATGACAAAAGTAATTCCTAAGCTCTTCGTGATGCTGAAATCAACGAAGGTAGAAATCAAGAAAAACATCAAGTGTTGATGGTTGACAATACCACTAGTTTCAAGAAAAGGGCAAAGGGAAGAAGGGGAACTTCAAGAAGAACGGCAAGCAAGTTGCTGCTCAAGTGAAGAAGCCCAAGTCTGATCCTAAGCCTGAGACTAAGTGCTTATACTGCAAAGGGACTGATCACTGGAAGCGGAACTACCCCAAATGATTGGCAGATAAGAAGGATGGCAAAGTAAACATAAGTATATTTGATATACATGTTATTGATGTGTACTTTACTAGTGTTTATAGCAACCCCTTAGTATTTGATGCTAGTTCAGTTGCTAAGAGTAGTAACTCGAAATGGGAGTTGCAGAATAAACAGAGACTAGTTAAGGGTGAAGTGACGATGTGTGTTGGAAGTAGTTCCAAGATTGATATGATCATCATCGCACACTCCCTATAATTTCGGGATTAGTGTTGAACCTAAATAAGTGTTATTTGGTGTTTGCGTTGAGCATGAATATGATTTGATCATGTTTATTGTAATACGGTTATTCATTTAAGTAAAAGAATAAATTGTTGTTCTGTTTACATGAATAAAACCTTATATGGTTACACACCCAATGAAAATAGTTCGTTGGATCTCGATCGTAGTGATACACATAATCATAATATTGAAACCAAAAGATGCAAAGTTAATAATGATAGTGCAACTTATTTGTAGCACTGCCGTTTAGGTCATATTGGTGTAAAGCACATAAAGAAACTCCATGATGATGGGCTGTTGGAATCACTTGATTATGAATCAGTTGATGCTTGCGAACCATGCCTCATGGGCAAGATGACTAAGACTCTGTTCTTCGGAACAATGGAGCGAGCAACAGATTTGTTGGAAATCATACATACTGATGTATGTGGTCCGATGAATATTGAGGCTCGCGACAGGTATCATTATTTTCTGATCTTCACAGATGATTTGAGCAGATATGAGTATATCTACTTGATGAAACATAAGTCTGAAACATTTGAAAAGTTCAAAGAATTTCAGAGTGAAGTGAAAAATCATCGTAACAAGAAAATAAAGTTTCTATGATCTGATCGTAGAGAAGAGTATTTGAGTTACGAGTTTGGTCTTCAGTTAAAACAATGTGAAATAGTTTCACTACTCACGCCACCTGGAACACCACATCATAATGGTGTGTCTGAACATCATAACCGTACTTTATTGGATATAGTGCAATCTATGATGTCTCTTACCGATTTACCACTATTGTTTTTGGGGTCATGCATTAGAGACAGCTGCATTCACGTTAAAAAGGGCACCATCTAAGTCCGTTGAGACGACACAATCTGAACTGTGGTTTAGCAAGAAACCAAAGTAGTCGTTTCTTAAAGTTTAGGATTGTGATGCTTATGTGAAAAAGTTTCATCCTGATAAGCTCAAACCCAAATCGGAAAACTGCGTCTTCATAGCATACCCTAAAGAATATGTTGGGTACACCTTCTATCACAGATCCGAAGGCAAGATATTTGTTGCTGAGAATGGATCCTTTCCAGAGAAGGAGTTTTCTCTCGAAAGAAGTGAGTGGGAGGAAAGTAGAAAACTTGATAAGGTAATTGTACCTTCTCCCTTATTGGAAAGTAGTTCAACACAAAAATCTGTTCTTGTGACTACTACACCAATTAGTGAGGAAGCTAATGATGATGATCATGTAACTTCAGATCAAGTTACTACCGAATCTCGTAGGTAAACCAAAGTGAGAACCGCACCAGAGTGGTACGGTAATCCTGTTCTGGAAGTCATGTTACTAGACCATGACGAACTTGCGAACTATGAGGAAGCGATGATGAGCCCAGATTCCGCGAAATGGTTTGAGGCCATAAAATCTGAGATATGATCCATGTATGAGAGCAAAGTTTGGACTTTGGTTGACTTGCCCGATGATCGGCAAGCCATAGAAAATAAATGGATCTTCAAGAGGAAGACGGACGCTGATAGTAGTGTTACTATCTACAAAGCTAGAATTGTCGCAAAAGGTTTTCGACAAGTTCAAGGTGTTGACTACGATGAGATTTTCTCACTCGCATCTATGCTTAAGTCTGTCCGAATCATGTTAGCAATTGCCACATTTTATGAAATCTGGCAAATGGATAAACAAAACTGCATTCCTTAATGGATTTGCTAAAGAAAAGTTGTATACGATGCAACTAGAAGGTTCTGTCGATCCTAAAGGTGTTAACTAAATATGCAAGCTCCAGCGATCTATCTGTGGACTGGTGCAAACATCTCGGAGTTGGAATATACGCTTTGATGAGTTGATCAAAGCATATAGTTTTATACAGACTTGTGGTGAAGCCTGTATTTACGAGAAAGTGAGTGGGAGCACTACAGCATTTCTGATAAGTATATGTGAATGACATATTGTTGATCGGAAATAATGTAGAATTATTCTGTAAAGCATAAAAGGAGTGTTTGGAAGGAGTTTTTCAAAGAAAGACTTCGGTAAAGCTGCTTACATATTGAGCTTCAAGATCTATAGAGATAGATCAAGACGCTTGATAAGTTTTTCAATAAGTACATACCGTGGCAAGATTTTGAAGTAGTTCAAAATGGAACAGTCAAAGAAAAAGTTTCTTGCCTGTGTTACAAGGTGTGAAGTTGAGTAAAGACTCAAAGCCCGACCACGGCAGAAGATAGAAAGAGAATGAAAGTCATTCCCTATGCCTCATTCATAGGTTCTATAAAGTATGCCATGCTATGTACCAGATCTATTGTATACCCTGCACTGATTTGGCAAGGGAGTACAATAGTGATCTAGGAGTAGATCACTGGACAGCGGTCAGAATTATCCTTAGTGAAATAAGGATATGTTTCTCGATTATGGACGTGACAAAAAGGTTCGTCGTAAAGGGTTACGTCAATGCAAGTTTTTGACACTGATCCAGATGAATCTAAAGTCTCAATCTGGATACATATTGAAAGTGGGAGCAATTAGCTAGAGTAGCTCCAAGCAGAGCATTATAGACATAGAATTTTGCAAAATACTTACGGATCTGAATGTGACAGACCCGTTGACTAAAATTATCTCACAAGCAAAACATGATCACACCTTAGTACTCTTTGGGTGTTAATCACATAGAGATGTGAACTAGATTACTGACTCTAGTAAACCCTTTGAGTGTTGGTTACATGACGATGTGAACTATGGGTGTTAATCACATGGTGATGTGAACTATTGCTGCTAAATCACATGGCGATGTGAACTAGATTATTGACTCTAGTGCAAGTGGGAGACTGAAGGAAATATGCCCTAGAGGCAATAATAAAGTTATTATTTATTTCCTTATATCATGATAAATGTTTATAATTCATGCTAGAATTGTATTAACCGGAAACATAATACATGTGTGAATACATAGACAAACAGAGTGTCACTAGTATGCCTCTACTTGACTAGCTCGTTAATCAAAGATGGTTATGTTTCCTAACCATGAACAAAGAGTTGTTATTTGATTAACGAGGTCACATCATTAGTTGAATGATCTGATTGACATGACCCATTTCATTAGATTAGCACCCGATCGTTTAGTATGTTGCTGTTGCTATTCTTCATGACTTATACATGTTCCTATGACTATGAGATTATGCAACTCCCGTTTATCGGAGGAACACTTTGGGTGCTACCAAACGTCACAACGTAACTGGGTGATTATAAAGGAGCACTACAGGTGTCTCCAAAGGTAGATGTTGGGTTGGCGTATTTCGAGAGTAGGATTTGTCACTCCGAATGTCGGAGAGGTATCTCTGGGCCCTCTCGGTAATGCACATCACATAAGCCTTGCAAGCACTGCAACTAATATGTTAGTTGTGAGATGATGTATTACGGAACGAGTAAAGAGACTTGCCGGTAACGAGATTGAACTAGGTATTGGATACCGACGATCGAATCTCGGGCAAGTAACATACCGATGACAAAGGGAACAACGTATGTTGTTATGCGGTCTGACCGATAAAGATCTTCGTAGAATATGTAGGAGCCAATATGGGCATCCAGGTCCCGCTATTGGTTATTGACCGGAGACGTGTCTCGGTCATGTCTACATTGTTCTCGAACCGTAGGGTCCGCACGCTTAAGGTTTCGATGACAGTTATATTATGAGTTTATGAGTATTGATGTACCGAAGGAGTTCGGAGTCCCGGATGAGATCGGGGACATGACGAGGAGTCTCGAAATGGTCGAGACGTAAAGATCGATATATTGGACGACTATATTTGGACATCGGAAAGGTTCCGAGTAATTCGGGTATTTTTCGGAGTACCGGGTAGTTACGGAGAAGTAATGGGCCTTGATGGGCTTTAGTGGGAAGAGAAAAAAGGCTGCTGCGCCCCCCCTCCCCTTTGGTCCGAATTGGACTAGGGAAAAGGGGGCCGGCCACCTTTCCTTCTCCTCCTATTCCTTCTCCCTTCCTCCCCTCTTGGTGGACTCCTACTAGGACTTGGAGTCCTAGTAGGACTCTCCATCCTGGCCGCACCTTTGCCTTGGCCGGCCTCCTCCTCCTCCATCCTTTATATACGGAGGCAGGGGGGCACCCCATAGACACACAAGTTGATCCTTGAGATCGTTCCTTAGCCGTGTGCGGTGCCCCCTGCCACCAAATTCCACCTCGATCATACCGTTGTAGTGCTTAGGCGAAGCCCTGCGTCGGTAGTACATCAAGATCGTCACCACGCCGTCGTGCTGACGGAACTCCTTCCCGAAGCTTTGCTGGATCGGAGCCCGGGGATCGTCATCGAGCTGAACGTGTGCTAAGAACTCGGAGGTGCCGGAGTAATGGTGCTTGGATCGGTCGGATCGTGAAGAAGATGTACGACTACTTCCTCTACGTTGTGTGATCGCTTCCGCAGTCGGTCTGTGTTGGTACGTAGACAACACTCTCCCCCTCGTTGCTATGCATCACCATGATCTTGCGTGTGCGTAGGAAATTTATTTGAAATTACTACGTTCCCCAACAATTTTCTCTTTCTTTCTTCCTCTCTTCACTTTAAATGCAGGTGGGTCAATGTCAGGACCAGGGGTCCTTGTCCAGTCATGCTCACCAGGAACTGGATAGATCATTGGTTCATAAGCTGCCACATAAAATTCTCTCTTGAAGAACTTGCTGACATAATCCTCTGGTTTTCTTTCGCCCTTGTTTATTGCTAAGATGGCATGGTTACATGGGATGCCACTAAGGTCCCATTTTCTGCACCCACATGTGTGCACTTGCAAGTTAACAACATGGGTTTGCTGCCCACTTGTAACTTGCCACAAGTCCACACCAGCTTGAATTGGTTTGCAATATTTGGCCCTCTCCTTCTCAACCTCTAGCTTCTCACTATAATGGGGTGTTATGTCCCATCTAGTTATCTTTGCACTCTCCCTATTCCTATGCCACCTCATCATCTGCTTATCCTTTATTCCATCACACATTGTCCTAATTGGTTTCTTCCTAACATCTAGGACATACTTGTTGAACACCTCAGACAAATTGTTGACTACAAGGTCAGTCTTGGAGTTTGTGTCAAATGCATGCCTTGGCCATGTTTTCTTGGGTATTTGACAAAGCCACTCCCAAGCTTCCTTACATTTAGCTCTAAGGTCATTCATTGCAATGTTAAATTTGTGTGTACTATATGCATAGGCAGCATTATCCATATACTTCTTCAGATCTTCCCCCCTAAACCTAGTAGTTTGGAAGTTTGCATAGATATGCCTAAGGCAGAACCTTTGGTTGCACTTAGGAAAGACAACATTCACTGCATATAGTAGGCCCTGGGACACACAATTAAACTAGCTAAGCTAATATCTAGCACAAAACAACCTTATAGGAACAAGGACATAAGATGCAAGCACATACCTTTTGCCTATCTGACATTATTGTATATGGACCAAACTATCCCTCTTCTCCTCCTAGGCAGATTTTAAGTTGGTGTAGAAACCAACACCAATTAGCTTTGTCCTCTTGCCCAACAATACCAAATGCTAATGGGTAAATATTGTTGTTGCCATCTCTACCAGTGGCAGCAAGTAGTTGAGCACCAGTAGTTAACTTCATGAAGCACCCATCAACACCTAAATGAGCAAGCAAATTCAATATTTAGAACATTCAAATGCATTTCAAGATGAAACAATATGTAACTAATGCACAAGGTGAACAAACTAACCAATGAATGGTCTGCACCCCTTGAGAAACCCCTCTCTTGCTCCATTGATGCAATGGAACATAGCATGAAATCTTGGACCTGGATGGGGGATTTTTGCATTGGGTGTTGGAGTTACAGTAGTGACAACTACTCTACTCCCAGGGTTTGTATCCATCACTGTCTGAGCATAGTCTTTCAACCTAGTGTATTGCTTCTTGTGGTCTCCTAGCACAGCATCAATAGCTAGGTTCTTTGCCCTATATGCCATTGACTTGGGCACATCCACACCATACTTCTCGATGCAGGCATCAATCAAAGTCTGAATGCTAGTTGTTAGATCAGATCTGAACAGTGACTCATACTTCTATGCAAGCCACTTGGCACTTACCCTTGTTGTCTCTGTACTAATATGGCAAGTGTGCTTAATTCTCATCTTTTTAATTACAAAAGTAGTTTCACCTTTTATAACTGCTGCCACCATAAAGAAGTTGCAATGTTTTTGGTTGCATTCTACAATTATTCTTTGATCTGAGTTCCTATGATATCTGAAGTTTCTGCATTGAGTGATGTGTAAGTTCAACAAAGCCTCTCTGAATTGATGTTGATCCAAGAAACATATCTTTAGACATAATTGCTCATGTGGTGCCTCCATCTTCTCATTGTACCATTTTCGAGGAGGCCTCTGCTTTGCCCTGCTCTTCCTTTTCTTTGGAAGTACAAATGACAATGGCTCATAACCATCATCATCAGCCTCCTTCAACAATCCTTTCTCTTCTTCATCAGATGGAGGTTTGAAATCAGGTTCCTCCTCTTGAACTACACTTAAATGTGTCCTTGTTGTAGGCCCTTTCCTAACTGGAAGCTTCTGTTTCTTCTTCTTCTTCTCTTCCTGTACAATTATAGTTTCTTCATCCTGTGAAACAATTTTCTCATCTTCATCCATTTGGAAAGGTTCCTCAACCTCTATGTCACCCTCATAATGCACCACTTCTTCCACCTCAGATTCTTCATCATCTGTTTCTTCCTCTTCTATTTCATCATACTCTCTCTGTTTCTTTCCCTCCTCCATCTCTATATCACCAGCATCACCCATATAAAAAGGGTTTACATCACTGTCATCTTCACCTTCACAATCAGAACCACCACTGCCATCATATCCCTCTTCTTCTTCTATTTCCAACACAGCTTTCAGTTTTCCTTTTACATTCTTGCTCTCTTGTGTGCAAACACCAGTACCATGAGCTACACTGAAGCTGCTACTCTGACTTTCAAAGGCAACTCCTTCTTCATCAACAACATAGATGGGTGGCTCACCGAGATCATATAACACAGGCTCTTCATACACAACAGTGGATAATTCTTGCCTCTCAAACTGGCTGCAAAGAGGTGGAACAGTGGATAATTCTTGCCTCTCAAACTGGCTGCAAGGAGGTGGAACAGTGGATAAATCTTGCCTCTCAAACTGGCTGCAAGGAGGTGGACATGCTCTCACTAACAAATTTAAAACCTTACACTCCTCAACCTACCTCTTTACTAGTTGAAACTCAGCATTACTCTCTACCATCTCCAATCCTTTCTTCCCTAAATCTGGATTCTCAATGTGAAACAACAGATCATATTCACTAAATCCTTGGGTTTCCATCACTGCAATCATATTCATGTATGTCACATCTGAACTGCAGAGCTTCAGCTCAAACATTTCTGAAGCATCAAAATGGAACCTAACATCCAAAATGTCATCATACAAACTGCAAAATGAAATAACAGACAAAATTGGTTAATAAACAATTTTGCTTAACAGATAGGCTAACATATAAACAAAGCTTTGTTTAATTTAGCCTTGCAATATAAATAAACTAAACAATTACTACAAAATCAAACAATGTAAACAACTATCTCAATGCAACCATAATTACAGAGTGGGTACTTAACTCACAACAAACTGATGTTTTGTATTTTCATATAAGCAGTTAACAAAATTGTCCACTAATGGTGCTCTGCTCTAGTTAGGACTCATTTAATCCACTATGCTTCTCTGCTCTGCTCTGGTCTAATGGTGCTCTGCTCTAGTTAGGATTAAGAAATAACAATGTAAGCCACTAATGATGCTCTGCTCTACTCCAGTTAGGTAACACATAATGCTGCTCTGACAATTTGGACTAACAAATAACAATGTAATCCACTATACTTCTCTGCTCTAGTTAGGACTAGCTATTAGAGTGCTAAACATGCAGGCAGTAGAAACCTAACCCTAATCCCCAATTTCAGTGAGCAAGAATGGAACAGTTGACCACTTACAGAACACCACCGAAGCCATGAGTCCACTGATGGGCGGTGCTAGGGTTGGCCACCCGAATTCGCGCCAACTGCAGCCTCTGCTCCATCGACAATGCCGGCTCCGCAAAATCTTCGTCCTCGCTACTGTACTCCGAGCTGGAGTAGCCGCCACTGCCATCGAGGCCTAAGCGGGGGAGGTCACCGCCGCTCACATCGCCCCGGCCATCGCCGCCTGCCGGAGTCGTCGAGGCCATCGTCGCCTAGGGAGGCACAACAGCCAGGGGGGAGGAGGGCGCGAGGGAGGAGCAGCCGCGGGGGAGGTGACAGTGCCTAAGCACTTCGATCCTAGGCTACGGCGGCGCGCTGTGGTGGGCGACGGGGTGGGCGGGGAGGCAGCCGCCGGCGAGGGTGCGAGGGCAGAGCGGGGTCGGGGTCTGGCTCGGTCGCACCAGCAAGACCTAAACGGTGCGAGCCGGCCTCGTCCTAGTCAGCGCGCGGGCACGCGCGCACTAGCCAGCGTGGCGCCTGACGGGCGGGCCCAACCGGTCAGCTTTTCTGTCAATACGTATAAAACGCACTTTTAGTCTTTTTTGCAACGGCTCGCCCCAATCTTGGTACTGACACGTAAAAATTACCAATCTTGATACCAATCTGCTTTCAATGGCTCAATTGTGGTACTTCTATGTAATTTACTCGTTCTTTTTATGCTGACGCCACGGTGCACATCATGCTGACCAGGGCCCGATTTCTCCGAGGAACGTGACGCCCTTCCATTCCATGGGCGATTGTTCGTTGGTATCATGGGTCTAATGATTGTATGGGTAGTCATTTTTAGACATTATCCGATTGCAGATACCACTGACGGTGAAATTTGTCTTCTAAAAACTGTTCAGAATAATAACTGCAACAATCATCCCTTCTCCAGTCAATCAACCTTATCCAGCTCTGCCACGCGTCCATTGCGTACTTAGTACAATTACCTTTTATGGTGGCGAACATTACAGAATCGTCTTAACGCATGTTAGAATATATATTTTCCATATTTTTTTCAAAAAATACGTGTTGGAATATCATTTGCTCGTCATACCGACGTTTGCCACAGATTTTCAATAAACTTGCCTATTCGCTGCAGGCAATCTCGGTGCCAACTGTCTGCCAACCACACCTAATTTGAGTAATATGACCGATCAATTGACTTACCGCTCTGTGGCTCCTACAGAAACTACAAGACACCAAGTGCTCGTTAATTAGTTAGTTACATGAGTAGACATCACATGTCTTACGTCAAACCCACCATGCATTGATGCATGCATGTCTAAGCCGGAGCACGGAGTACAGGCGAAGTACTAGCATTATTCCAGTTAGGGTATCAGTGAGCTCACCTTTGATAATCGTCGGTCAAGCCGAACTGATAAATGCTCTCCCGGCCATGCATCAAGAAGATTCTCAGACGTTTCACTCGGTTGGTTGCGTAAGCACTGATGATCAATGCTCTCCCGCCATCTCCAAAGAGATGTCTTAGCTTTGTACTCCCGCTGTTTTCTTTAATATTAGGTTTAACTGAAGTCAAATTTTGTAAAATTAGATCAAGTTTATAGAAAAAAATATAAACATTTAGCATAATAAATCTATATGTGAAAGTACATTCAATATGAATCTAATGGTATTGACTTGTCCCGTGGGACGTGGGACGTGGGACTAGAACCTCCCGACCCTTGCTCCCGTGCGGCCGCGTCGGGCCGCACCGGGGCAGCCCTCACCGTCCGGCTCGAGGCCTCCTCTGCACCAAGCTCCTCCTTCTCGTTGCCGCTATCGGGGGCGTCGCCGGGCAAAGCCCGCGTGACGTGCCAGCGGCGACGGATCTACTCGGCCATAGATCGAATCGAGGTGGCCACCGCACCGGCCATTCAACGGTAGTGCCGCAGGGAGGCGGCAGCCAAGATCTGCTACCTACGGCGGCGGACGGTCAAGGTCAACGGGCGGCGGCGGCGGTGGACGCGTTCGATCTAGGCCCAAATCGGTTCAGACGGGCAGCCACCTACATCGTTGTACCGGCTGCATCTCAATGTCTCCGATGTCAGCTTGCGGGTTTCTGGGCTAGTCCCGCGGCATGAGGAAGCCGGTGGCTCTGGCCTATGGTGTGGCAGTAGTCGCCTCCTCCTCCGCCGGAGGTGCTTAGCCGGCTGGTTGTGGTGGATCCCTATATCCCATGGCTCTCTCGGCGGCGAGTTGGGGAGGCTTGGCTGCCGGTGAAAACCGAGCTCCAACTGTAGTCATGGTAGGCGATGGCGGCGTCTACGCGCATTACTTTGTTGAAGGCATTGTCATTGCAGCCACATTCTACCCACTCGCTATGCTCTGGGGCAAATCCCAAATCCAGGTATCCCGGATCGTACGATGGTGGCGCTCTCGGTGCCCCTCTCCCTCATGAGAGCATTGTTTCGGAGCAGCTCCTAGACGAAGGACGCAAGGATTGAAGCGGTGTACATCTACCGCGTCGACGACGACGAGTCTCAGCGGCGTGGCGCAGCGGGGTCTCAGTGACGAACGTGAGATGATGGGCTCGTGTAGGGCGGGGGCGCTGTCTGACGTCGTGGTGACGTTAACGGCAGGCCTTGCAAGGTAGATGCTTCAGTACCTGCTCTGAAGATGAATCGGTGGAAAACGGTGGTGACGGCCTTTGCAGTGGGCGCATGCGGTGCCCGCTGAGAGTGCGCTGGACCGATGTGTGCCTCAGACCTGGCGTTGCAACTTGGTTGGGGCCTTTGGCTTTAGATGTTAGACTTTGATGTGATGTCTCGGTATACGGTTCACACAATCTACACCGCTTCATCAAATGAATAGGCGTAGCGACAGATATTGTCAAGATGGTGGTTTTAGGTTTATTGATGTATAATTTGTAAGGTCTCGATGAATAATTAATAAAATGGTTGCATGCATCGCCTAAATGCAGAGGTCGGGGTCATTTTCCTTTTTAAAAAATTGCATTGATTTGTTATTGTATGTGTTAATATTTTTGTTTATAAACTTAATTAAAATTTGCAAAGCTTGATTTTGACTAAACCTAATTCGTAGTACTAAATAAAAACAAAGAGACTTTTGTATAAAATTATATCAAATTAGAGACACATTTTGAGACGGAGAAAGTAAAAAGAGAACATAGAAACAAGAGCCTCTACTAGTTCTCGTTAGTCTAGAAACATGCAATGGAGCAGCATGGAGTACGTGTCAAATGCGCGGACACGCGATTCAGAAGTGCACGACGACAACGAGTCGGTGAGTGCGTCGGGCGGCGGCGAGAGGACAACGGAGTAGGGCGCTGGATGGATCTCCACCTGGCGAAGTAATCTCTGGACGCAACGCTTGCTTATCGAAAAGGATTGTGCTAACGTCCATACGTATGGACTATAAGCGATAGATCCGCACGATTCATCTATGGTAGCTCGGACTGCTGTTGGTGAGTATTGATTTCATTTTTAATACAAAAACAAACATATTCAGTCTAATATTTTCCCTAATGGCTGCATACATGCATATAGGACAAAACTGCTGATGTCATCGAAGATTCTACAATTTAAAATTTTAAAATGTTTTGTAGGTCAAACCGTCGCTCACATTGGAAAATTGTTTTCACATAAAAGATTCGTCACGATGAGACCTTCAAAACTGGATCCCATGTTGATATGTTTCGACGATTTTTTTCGGATAAAAAGTTACCAGGCATGTGCGACATAAGTTATCACAACTGCACACATAAGTTACCAAGTTGTTTTCATAGTAACTACTAGGTATGAAATTAAAGACGATCTTCCAACTTTTCTTTCCACGTACACATGCATATATGCACTAGACGACAAAACTATGATGCCATTCTAAATTCTCCCCATTTCGACTTTTCAAAATCTTTTATAGCTCAAACCGTCACTTTGATCAAAAAAAATTCACATAAAAGAGAAGATCTTCGAAACTAGATCCCACGTTGATATGTTCCAATGACTTTTTCTAGATAAAAAATTACCACGCATGTGCAACACAAGTTACCATGCCAGGTGAGCATAAGTTATCGTGTTGTTTACACATAACTTACCAGGGCATAAAAAATGATTTCTTCTACATTCTCCACACAAGCACATTCGTGCTCTAGGGAAGGAAAATGCTAATGTCACGGAGGATCTCACCGAAACTCAAAAAGAAAAAAAAATGTTTTGTAACTCAAACAGTCGCTCCGATACAAAAATCATTTTCACATAAAAAATTCGTTGCGATGAGATCTTCAAAACTAGATCTCATGTTGGTATGTTTCGACAACTTCTTTCGGTCAAATAGTTATCAAGCCTGGGTTAACTAAGTTATCAGCTCTCTTGTGTGTATGACTATGTTATTCACACACGAGTTACCGAAGGGTGTTTTTCAACAAGCCCCCCCCCCTCGGATCAAAAGTAATCACCCCAAGACTAAGTAAGTTATCAAGTTAGTTGTGCATATACCATAATGTTACTTAATCATGAATTATCGGGTCAATGTTATCATCGTGGTTGTACGTAAGTTATCAGGTCTGCGGTGCATAAATTACCATGTAATTCGCACAAAAATTACCGGGGACATGTTTCTTCAACTTTGTTTTCATAAGTCAAAAGTTATCAAACATCTTGTACATAAGTTATCAGGTCTACGGTGCATAATTACCATACTATATATTCACACAGAAGTTATCGGGGATGTACTACAAGAACCCCCACCCCTGTCAAAGTTATCATTGTGTTACTACATAAGTTATCGGGTGTGTGATGCGTAAAATATCATGCTCTTACACAGAAGTTATAGGGATATGTTTTCAACCCCCCCCCCCCCCCCACCGGGGAGCTTGGTCGACGTTACCACGGTATTTGAACGTAAGCTATCAGGTCCGCGGTTCCTATATTAAAATGATACTTACACATAAATTACGGGGTATACTTCAACAATTTTTCCCGGGTCAAAAGTTATCATAGTGTTCGTACGCCTCATTGGCTCATCGAGAAATTGTCCTTGTTATCATTGTAGTGTTCAAGGGGGTACAACAAAAGTGTATGTACCATGTGAATGATACAATGAAGAAATGTAGCAAAAAATCATGATGAACTGATAGCTTTTATACCCAACATTATGCATTTATTTTCTTGTGAGTGTTCTTCCTACTAAACGCAAGAAATTGGGGGTAAAAAAGGCCTCAACCTAAAAATACTAACACAGCAGCCAAGCCATTTGACTATTAAAATGAAGAAAAAATAGTAGGAAAAAGAAGGAAAATTCGGTGAAAAAAAGGACAGAAGAAAAAGGACACTTTATTATTCACGCCACGTTTATTACCGGTACAAAAGTTACAAAATCAGAATTTAGTCCCGACCTCAATTTAGTCTTGGTGGTTATGTGCCCTGCAAGATAACAAGGATGTTCTGGGTTCGATTCCATTTTCTCCCAAATTTTTACTCTTTTCAGGAAGGAAAAGGGGAAGCGGGCAACGCGAGGGAAAAGAAGTCCAGAAAGGGAGCGGGGTTGATTGAGCAGGAATCACGGGACGTGCGAACCGGGAGTGGGAATCACGGGGCGACCGAGAATTGCGTTAAAAATCGAGCATGCAGATTATCCGTCCAATCTGAATCTAACGGCATTGGAATCGTGCGGATCTGTTGCAAAATTACAGTCGGCAGATATTTAGCTTTCTCGTATCGAAAAAGGTTTCGCTTTCACTCATCGGCCGTCGACTCTGACAGACCCACGTACATCCTTGTAAGTGGTTCTTGACCATGCAGCAGTACTTTCCGTCAAGGATTCTTTCAGTCCAGTACTCAGGGAAAGCCAACAGCCACGCATCGCGCCGCGCGTTAAAAACCACTTTTCCTTACGCCTTTTGCCTGGTTTTACGTGGCCAGCAGTGCTGGCTTCAACAGCCGCGCTAAAACACAGCGCACAAAAATGCAATGCGTGTGACTCGCCAGCGCATGCCACATATTGTATTTTGGACACAAAATGGATTTCAAACATTCAAAATGCAATGAACATGACATATAAATTTCAGACAAACAAATTGATGAATAAAAGTTCATGCCCACAAGTTCATCTAACCAAGTTCACGACACAAACGAAAGACACATCAAGCTTCGTCCTCGTCTTCATCCTTGCGGCGGCATCGGCGGCGGTGTCACGCGCGCGGTTACTGCGCGCCCGTTGAAGCCACTGTACCAGTTGCGCGCGCGTTAAAATGATCAAATTTATGGCGCGGCGCTTGTTTACCGCGGCTGTTCGATCCTTTCCGCGGGCAAGCTTGTGAATTCACGCTGGATTTCACTCCATCGAAGTCGCAGCCACGCGACGTGTTTGTTGCAACCTATATTTTTTTTCTCGGAATTTGCCGATCAATCGTGTCGCAATCGAAGTATGAGCAGAGAAACAGAGGAGTAGGGTGGCGAAGCAGAGTGGTTTGGCATGAACGAAATCGACTGCATTACTGATTCTGTTGCAACATAACAGTATGGGTAACAATTTACATGACACTAATTGGTGAGAAAGTAGAATCTCCAATGGCTGATGCCTACTGTGCCCTACTACTGAATCGTCATCATATGTTTCTTGTCCTGCGTTGAGCACGCTGCCGTGGTCCACGTCCACGGTAATGTTGAGAGCGCCGGACGCTGCGTCGATCGACTCCTCTTCACTGGTGATCGCGTCGTGCACGATGGTGCCACTCGTCGCCTCGGCCGGCACGGCAACTGCAACTCCGTCCGCTGCTTCCGTTGGCCCGGAGAGCACGTCGATCCAGCCCTCGTCCGAGTCCCAGTCCGGGAGCGCCGATGCAGGGCAAGCCAATGCCATGATCCTCCTCTCGGCCTCGCCATGCGACCGCTCGTCGTCCGCCTCCTCGATGTCAGACTCCGACTCCCAGAATGCCGCGTCCAGCGTGCTCTTGGGCGAAACCCACTTGCTCTGCACGGCTTCTGGCTTCGCGCCCACGTCGGCGGCGGCCAAGAACGGATGCTCCAGCAGCTGCGCCGCCGTGAACCGGTCGCTGGCCTGCCTGACAAGGCACCTAGCCAAGAAGTCCTTCGCCTCAGCGGACAGCCATTGGGGGACCTCAGGAACGGCCTCGGTGTAGCCAATCCGATGCATCGCCGCGAGCGCCTCGCCGTCCATGCCGCTCCACGGGGCACGGCCGGTGGCCATCTCAACAACCATGCAGCCGAGCGCCCAGATATCAGCCGCGGGGCCCTGCTCCTCGCCACGCGCCACCTCCGGAGCCATGAACACGGGCGTTCCGCCGATGATCGGCCCGCCAGCGACTGGCTTCCTCGAGCACCCAAAATCCGCGAGCTTGGCGCGGCCGTCGGCGCTGATCACGACGTTCCTCGCCTTGACGTCCCCGTGCACCATGCCAGCTCCGTGGAGGTACGCGAGCGCGGCCGCCACATCGGCCGCGTAGCCGCGGACGGCGCGCTCGTCGAGGCCCCCGCTGCTCGCCACCTGCTCCGCCAGCGAGCCGCCGGGGGCGAACTCGAGGAAGAGCTGGTAGGAGCCGTCGCGGGCGCCGCGGCCACCGATGCAGGAGACGACGCGTGGGGATCTCAGGCCGGCCATCACCATATGCTCCCTCCTCAGCGCCGCCGCGCAAGCCGCGCTCGCCGACTTGACCGCGAAGAGGTCCCCCGAGGCGTCGTCCGCGGCGAGGAAGACCTCGGCCCCCGAGGCGCCGCGGCCGAGAGTGCGCACCCGCGTCCATTGCTTGCTCACGGGCATGGCCATGGTCGTCTTCTCTTGTGTAATCTGTGTTGGGAATTGGGATTGTGGTGGCTTCTGTGTCCAAGCTGAACTTTGGCATGATGAGTTCCTTTTCTGTGGCGGGTGAGCGTATATATAGGCTTGGTACTTTGGGAGAGGAAACAATAATGCTACACGCACGGACGAATACGGGCGTTTACGGGGCTGACTAGGAAACGATCCGACGTGGATGCGCTGAGGAATGAAACAGTTAGAAAAATAGAGAACGTGTCGCTCTTTACGCTAGCAAGAAAACAGAACGCAACAGAACGGCAGCTCGGTTTGCCCTCGTTCCAGATTACTGATCGCGCCGCCTCGGATGACCTCGGCGTGTCCCGCCGCCAAGAGCACGTTCACGCTTGCTCCGCCGATCTGTTCGAGCCGTGGGCATGCCTGTTTGTTCGCGTCGGCATTAGCAGGTAAACGCCCGGCCATATATACTCTGTAGATCAAAGCCGTGTAGTATGCCACAAGCAGAGTATCTGTAGATCAAAACCATGTACGTGAGTTGTCCGTCTTGATCAAAGTCATATGCGAGTTATTTTCAGTAAACCTTGAAGTACTAGATAAGGCTAATCAGACTGATGAGAGATGAAGGTTACAAATGGTTTGTACAATACTGTATCACGCCACATCAGAACGGCAAAATTCTTATGATTGTTTATGAGTGTATACATTTTGCAAAGTTCAACATACAGTTTCGTAGTTCAGTTTTAACATGCCAATCTTCAGGTCAATTTGTTAGTACCATTCAGTTTGCTTATATTGGCTTCGAACAAGAATGATTAAAATATTCATGGTCTACAGGAATGGATGATGGAACTTGTGGTGTTCAAGAATCAAGTGACATGTCTATATCAAGCGATGATGACGGCATTAAGGAACGAAATGAAAACAATGTGGAAGTTGGACATCACCATGATGAAGCTCAGCCGCATGCGTTACTTGGAGAACCAGAACTGGGAATGACCTTTGATAATGAGAATGACGTGCGAGAGTACTACACCAAATATGCTAAAGCGAAAGGCTTTGGTGTGATGAGAAGAAGTTCAAATACTGATGCTAATGGACAACTGAGGTACCTTACACTTTCCTGCACTCGCAATGGTAAGACTCAGTCCAAATCAAGAAATATGTTGAAGCCAAATCCATCAGCCGGGTTAGGATGCAAAGCTAAAATTAATATTGCTCGTGGTCCTCATGGAAAGCTTTATCTTTCAACTGTCATTTTGGATCATAATCATCCATTAAGTCCACAAAAATCTCGGTTATTCAGATGCAACAAAAGGTTAGATCTTCATGCCAAGCGAAAGCTTGAGTTGAATGACCGGGCTGGAATTCGAGTAAACAAGAATTTCAATTCTTTTGTTGTGGCAGCAGATGGTCATGACAACCTAACTTTTGGTGAGAAAGATTCTCGCAATTATCTAGAGAAAATAAGAAGGTTGAAACTTGGCACTGGTGATGCTGAAGCGGTTCGCGACTATTTCATCAAAATGCAATCCGACAACCCAAACTTTTTTAGTGTCATGGATGTTGATGATGAATCACGACTTAGGAATGTATTTTGGGCTGATGCTAGAAGTAGAGCAGTGTATGACTCTTTTCATGACGTCATCACTTTTGACACAACATATTTGATGAACAAATATGATATGCCTTTTGCTTGTTTTGTTGGAGTGAATCATCATGGTCAATCAGTGCTGCTAGGATGTGCTTTATTATCAAACGAAGATACTGCAACATTCGTTTGGTTATTTCAAGCATGGCTCACATGTATGTCAAATCGTCCACCAAAAGCTGTTGTTACTGATCAAGCAAAAGCAATTCAAAATGCCGTGGGAATAGTTTTTTCGGAATCTCGATACAGATGGTGCCTGTGGCATATTATGAAAAAAATACCAGAGAAGTTAGGTGGATATGAAGAATATGATCACATCAAAGTTGATGTTGGCAAGGCAGTTTATGATTCATTAACAATTACAGAGTTTGAAGTTGCTTGGCTACATATGCTTGAGAAGTATGATATTGGAGATAATGAATGGCTTAAAGGGCTTTATGAATATCGGCACCGTTGGGTTCCAGCATTTGTGAAAGATGCCTTTTGGGCAGGTATGTCTACTACACAACGTAGTGAGAGTATGAATGCCTTCTTTGATGGGTATGTTAATGCAAAAACTACATTGAAGCATTTTGTTAGCCAATACGAGAATGCTCTTCGTGATAAAGTTGAGAAGGAGAATATTGCTGATTTCAATTCTTTCAATTCAACCATACCTTCTATCACAAGATTCGACATCGAGAAGCAATTTCAATCAATCTATACAAATTCAAAGTTCAAAGAATTTCAAGAAGAGCTAACAGATATTATGTACTGTGAGCGGAAGTTGATACAAAAAGAAGGGGCAATAGAAACGCACGAGATAACAGAGGATGTGCTAATTGACGAAGAAAAAGGATGGAGAAAAGATATTGTGTACCATGTATATTTCAATGAGGAAGAGTTTGAAGTTAAGTGTTCATGTCGCCACTTCGAGTTCAGAGGTATTCTCTGTAGGCATGTGTTATGTGTGCTCACTCAGAAGAAAATCAAGGAGGTTCCTCCAAAATACATCCTTGAGCGGTGGAAAAAAAATGTGAAAAGAAAACATAACTTTATCAGATGCACATATGGCGGCATGGAAGACACTCCTGTTGCAAAACGTTTTGATAGTTTGTGCAGTTCTTTCTACCCAACTGCAGAAATAGGCGCCATGTCAGATGATTCGTTCAATTCCTTGACTGAAGATCTCCGCACCTTGCAAATTAAGTACAGTAGCAACTCAAGTTCTGAAAATAATAAGGATAAGGCCGGTACACAAGAAGATCAATTGCAGGAAGATGCACCTTCTAATGGGCCAGCAAGAAGTAAAACTATACTAAGTCCAATAGCTGTTAGATGTGCTGGTCGTCCTCCTTCGTTGAGAAAAGAATCTAAGGTTGATAAGCTTATTCGGCAAGCAAAGGAAAAGAAGAAAAAAGCTGAACTAAGGGAGCAAAAAAAGGTTGCATAAAAGGAGAAGAAGGAAGCTGCAGAAAAGGTATTGTTGCTTAAATTATGTTTTTCTGTTTTCAAAAATAAGCACCCAAATTCGCGCCTATTGAGCCCACTACATTCGTATTTATTTCAGGCTCGGTCCATGAATTTGAAAAAGAAAAGGTCCAGTAAAAAGAGAAAATCCTCGGAGGATGATATTCTAGAACAAAATGTTATTGAACATGAGGTATGTATTTCTTGTTCTCGGTTGCTTAATACTATTTGTTTCATGCACTTTTCGGAGTTAACACTCTTGCAATCTGAAACAGAGTCCACAAGCTTCTAATTTGGATGGCCAAGCTTGTAGTACTACAGCGCAGGTATCTTGGTTTCTTATCTTTTTACCTCTAGTAATCACTTGAGCATCCATGTCATTCTACCACGTTCTTTGCGGCAGGAACCATTTGGCTTGGGCATTACCACTGGCAACATAAATCCACCTCAAGGATCGACTGCAGTATCCTTTGGAGGTTCATCGGCAATGCTTATGCCTCCAATTTTAGGAGAATATACAAGTATGTTGTTTCAAGTTCAGCAAGGATCGACTATACTGCCACGTTCTGCAGAGTTACAGTCTGATGGAATTGGAGGGCTCAACAATACGACGGATCAGAGTTAGCTATGATTTATGTAATTTGATGAAAGGCACCAGGGCACTTGGCAACTTTAGTGTAATAGATGAAAGGCACCAGGGCACTAGAAAGTAAACAAATTTATGTTTTACCATTTTGTTTTTCCCTAAAGTAACAGAACTGCTACTATCCATGGATATGTGTGCGTGTACATTGCCGCTGGTTAATTCCAATCACAGAGCTTTTTGTCTCACACATGACTGCCTGCTTTCATGAGCTTCAGGATTATGTAGTGTATGTAAGATGGCTTCCACGTCAATCTTGTCTAAATTGACGGCAACAATGTACAACTATCCCCAGCGTGATACTCTGTATTTACTCTTAAGAATCTCAACAATCATAGCCAGAACAACAATACATAAGGATGTTTCCATCCTTCAAACTTTCCAGAACTGAAGAACTTTATATATTGATTTCATTGATAAGGTCGGAGTACACAAATTCATGTAGCGAGAAGTACATGTTACAATTGAAAGCAACTACATGAGCACTTCTGAGAAGTACATGTTACACTCAACAGGAACTACATGAGCAATTCTGTTGGGAACATTCAAGTTATCTTCCGCACACACATGCATAATCTGCAATCTTATGTGGCCTTTGATTTTGGTCTCTCTTCATTTGGTGAAACAACATTTTGTGTTTCTTGTCGCATTGCATAGAGAATACCACTTATGTTGGAGTGTCTATAGTCCTCTCCCTGCAAAGCAGAAGAAGAAAATTCAGAGCTTGCACAAAGTTCAGAATTTGCACAAAAGTTCAGAATCTGCACAAAAGTTCAGAATCTGCAAGTTACAAAATTGAGCGCTAACCTGGCCCAGCTGCGCGGGTTGAGATCGTCGAGATTTAACACTGCACGCACTCAGGAGCAGGTGGTCCAGCGTCATTGGCCGGCGGCCGGCGGCCGCCAGTATGCCGCGCCGGGCTGTAGGGCGCTCGCCCACGGTGCCGCCAGCATCCATACGAGGAGGCCGCCTCAGGGCCCTGGAGGAGTCGGCTGTGACGCTTACAAAGAGGACGAGATCGCCTCGCCAGCTAGGAGCCCGGAGTGATGCTGCCGACGATGACGAGATCCAATCGCCGCATCGGAAGAGCCAGCCATGGCGCATCCAAGGAGGAGGAGGTCGCCTCGCCGCCTCAGATTAGTCCATCGTCTCCGCGTCGGGCCGCCGATCGGGAACTCCCCGCATCGCAGCGCCATGAGGGGAACTGCAGCTGGCTCGGCCGATCTGGGCGAGCCCACCACCGCGGGAGAGAAAGTAAAAGGGCCGGCGTTTTTTCTTAACTTAATAACCTTTTCTTTGCGCGCCCACAGCCACGTCGGATCGCTTCCTAGTCAGCCCCGTAAACGCCCGTATTAGTCCGTGCGTGTAGCATTATTGGAGAGGAAAAGTTGGGGAGATTGCAATGGAAGGTGTTTGGCGTGCGCGATAAAGATAGGAAATCCGGAAGGGAAAAGGCGTGGGAAGCAGGCTGTTTAGGTTCTCGAGCACGCGGTCACGGCGGCGATGGATTGCGCCGGACGGTGAGTGGGAACGCGCGGTGTGTGCTTGACCTGACCTGGCTTTGCGGCTCTGCCTATGATTAGCCTGCGTCAAATAATCTCGTGCAGGGGAAAACCGTGTCGAATCTCTCGGATTTCTATCTATTGGCGAGAGTGTTTTTGAGCTCAGCGATGATTCTCGGAAGGAGGGGAGGGGAGCAAGCAATTTACGTACTCGTCAAAGTCGCGCTGGGTCGCGAGTCGTATGTGAAACAGATCATCTCCCGCGTACGAAGTGGTCTAAGTCAGCGAGTGCACCTGAACGGAGTTGGCCGGTTCGGTCTCCTCTCCACGGTTGGTAACATCTAGAAGCCCTTTTTGAATTTGGATGAACAGAGAATACATGCAAAGCTGAGCAGCAACTTTGTTGCTCATTCCTCGTAAATGAAATTGTTGCCCGCCTGGAAAGAAAGCTCCTGGACCTGACCGAAAATTCCGAGCAAAATATCTCGCGCGCGTCTGTCCTCCTTGGCATCACATGCGGCGTTCCACTTCCACACACACATACGAATAGGATGGCAGGGAATATTCGATCCCCGGCGCATATGCAGACACGTTCACTGGATGCAGCGCTCGCCGCCGCATACGGGATTCTCTGGACGCCTAGCGCTAGCGTATAAGCACATGCACGCGGCCACGGCTAGAGTCCCGTCGGCCACGTCGGGCCGGCGACAAGTGGCGTCGCGGCAAGGCATGGACGGAGCATGCAGGTGGTGCTGGCCCATGCCGATGCGGCGACCGAAAGCGTGGCGGCGGATTTTGCGGCGCGGGGCCGCCGAGACCGAAAGGATGGACGGATACGTTGCGTCCATGGCCAGCGTGAACCACATCGCCGCTCACTCCATCCGTCGTATTCATCATGCGTGCCGCCGCTGCGTTTGTTTGATTCCATTTCACTGCACTGCAGTTCACCGCTGGCCCAAGTAACCCTACATGCATTGGCTTGGGCCGTCCGTTTTCTTCTCCACCCAAAGAAGAAACAAGCGCACACCACATACTGATTATGATGGTACACTTGAACCTCCAAATTATTTCGCCACCGGCCGTTCTGTGCCGGAGCTGTTGTGCGAGACTGCAAGTCATTCGCAGAATCAAGCGTAGACGCACCGGAACTGGCTCAAGACGACGCGGAGAAAAGGAGCGGCAGCGTTCTTCGGACGTCTTTGTGCACATGAACCGAACGCTTTTCTGTGACATCCAGAAAGACGAACGACTTGGAAAAGTGCACTCCAAGTAAGACAGCGCGCACAAGTCAGCAGCCTTCGCCGTACTTCGACTTAGGCCCTGTTTGGATTAGCGTTTTTGTCAGAATACACCTGTAAAAGAAATACACGCCTCCACAGGCCGGTTTTATTTCCAGCCGGAAAACAGTCATGTCCAGTAAAATACACGTGTAAATCTTACACCTCTATATTGAATTACACCTATACCAAGCGCGCCCTTAATCCCATCGTCAACCGATGATTGCATAAATATAAATCAGCGCCAGCAACTCTTTAGCGCCTTCCATCCCTTCTACTACTTCCGGCCGTCAAGTAACAGTATTCAATTCGACACTCCGTTTGTTAACGCTAATCTCCTTCCTGGCGTCTGTGCGCTCAAGCGAAAAGGCGATCCAGGAGGCTTGCTTTTCGTTGCAAAAGAGCTCTGTAGGCTGTAGCAGGTGGCCTTGTTGAACGCTGGTGCTTGGGCGAGGTTGCACTGCATTTGCATGGATCGGTGCAGTTGACGGAGCGACCAACAGTGCGCCCGGTACCGGTAGGATCTGCGAGATCGGTGCAGTTGACAACGACGGACACGATCGCACGCACGTACTCGATATCATATGTATGGGCTGTATGAGATGACAATGCGACAAGTTTGGGTTAGATGAAGCGGCCAAGCCTACTTTCACTTCAAGTGACGTTGCGTTGGATGCAACATCCGCCAACTATTGCCTGCGTGTAGAGAGCTTTCAGCTAATTCGTTTTGAGCCCCATGCATCGAACCTTCACATAAATTAAGGACATAAACTCTAACCACACCGATGCCAAGTCTGCGCAGTCGCAGGAAAAGATGTACTACGTGCTTTGCTTTGTGTTCCAGGCAACACGGTCAACGTCCAAATGAATCTTCTTAATTTTGGATTTACGTCCAAACTAATCTTTCTGTAAGAAAGGGAGTCAACGTGCTCACGAAAATAGCGCAGCTACAGAAACAAGGGGGCTGAACTTTGATCTCGAGGCAGCTAGCGTATATCGTCGTTGACATTTAGTAACCTTGAGGTCGGCGGATAGTGGTTTAGACGAGAAGACGCCGACCAACTCAAAATGACTGTAGTACAGTAGTACCTTTTTTTATTGCATTCAGCATCGAACTTCTTTTAAGATGCTGTCAAACAAAAAAGAACTAGTTCTAGTACTTGTAGGATAGAGATTATTGTGTTGGCATCAGTGTGATTGGGGAGATCGTGTTGACGGGATGGGGACACGGTAGAGATGTGGCCTTTTGGCCGACTCCGGCCAGACTCATCCAAATATGAACTCTCGAGATGTCTCCTTCCATTGGCCTAAGCTGCTTGCGACTTGGGAGGTTGGATATGGCAGTTGGCTAACCACTCAAGTGGCTCAACTTCAGTGATCAACGAGCAGACTTGGCATGGACCGTGGTTGATCACAGTCCAGACTCATCCTCTGGTTGCCATCTGTTCCTCGGTTGCTCTCCGGCGTGCGTCCGCGAGCTGGCAACGCACAGGCCGGGTAGGTGCAGCCGCTGGGGGATGGCCTTGCTCCTGGCGACGACAAGTGTGCAGCTGCTACGTGTTCTAGCTTGCTTGTTGATCTGCTCGTCGTCTTTGCCTTTCCTGTTGTGGAAAGCACTACATTTGTCCGTCTCAGCGTGACTGCTGAGCTCCGTTTTGCTCATAAAAAAACACCACCCGGGATGTGAGTTGTGCGCCTGCAAGCCAGCCAGGTCAGAGACGCGTCGCCGTGAGGGTTCAGACAAGAGGGCATAACAACAATCGGCACCATGCATTGACTGGTGTACAGATGGAGTAGACAAACGGTCGTGCAACACAGCCATCACTCGTGTTCCATCCAGGGGTGCTACTGCATTATTCTAGAGAACCGGTGGTGTCAAGTTCCGCTAGAAAAGTAGCTAGCTGGTTCATTTTTTTTATTTTTGAGATTATAGCTGGTTGATTTTTAGAGAGCGAGTTGACACGTACGGCAAATTATTAGCAACGGGAGAAAGCTGGAGATGAAACGGCGAGTGCTAAGTCAGCTTCATCGGTCGGGTCGGTCCTTGTTTATCCCGTGCCGTGCTGGTCCTCCACCGACACAACAGCTCAAGTAACGTGACTTGTGCGAATCAACCCGTGGTTGAGTTGGTTAGGTGGACAATGGTATCCCCAACTCACCAGAATTCAAATCCTGGTGCTCGCATTATTTCTGGATTTATTTCAGGGTTTTCGGCGATGCGCTTTCAGTGAGAGGAGACGTTCTCGTCGACGACGAGGCGCCTACGGTAGCTTCGTAAATCTCAAGATGATATGCCGGCTCAGTCTCTCGGAGGTGCTCATAGGGGTATGGTGTGCATGCGTGCGTTCATAGGGGTGAGTGTATGCGCGTGTATATGAGCGCTTGTGTCTTTACTGATGCTAAAAAAAAAATAACATGACTTGTACTCTAATGAACCATCTCACAGTCTCTTGAAAACAAAACTTTTATTTACATGGCTCAGCATTCACGCCGAATGGAGCGGAACTTGACTGTCAATTTCCATCACAAACTTAAACTCTTGGATGAATAAAAATATCTTATATGAAATAGAAAAATAGGAAGCACTTACTTTTCGGGAAACTGGAAAAGGTTCATGTCAGCCTATTCTTTTTCTCTGGTTTTCATAGGCCACCCTCCCGCCACTCTCAATCGGACTGCCATTCCCCTCCAACCGATGTCGATGCCTTCACCGCCACCCTGGTCATCCCCCCAAACCCCCTTCTCGGCCGCCGACAACCCACCGTCACACCGGCACTCATCAATCAATGCCACCCTCTCCGGCTCATTCTAGGATCGCCCTCTTTGGGGATGGCGGACCTGGCCAAATCATCCCTGTGTCCGGCTTGGTGCTTTGCACTACACGTTTGCTTTCATTGCGGGGAATTGACTAAGACAAACGCGTAAAAAATTGTATATTTGTGAATGTGTTCTTGAGATAAATTCACATGTATGTTTTTTTATTGTGCAGCCTAAATATTCGGCTTTAGTAGTCAAAATTGTAATTTTATAACTCCAATGCTTTTCCGAACCAACACATAGCATTACCCGTTGAGAGCAGCATGGTCAGGATTTTGAGTCTGGTGATCCAATCGACACAAAAGATTGCGGATAGAGTAGCACATCCACAAACTCATCACATTGTTTTAACCATGTTTCAAAGGAAACGGAGTCATACGGAACCACGTGTGTAAATACTGATATCTGCACGCACCAATCATTAGCCACATGAGTTGACCACCCACCCATGATCATCGGAAGAGCGTCACGTACGTCCTTGGGAGGGACCCCACGTCACTAGGTCAGTATGAGGCTGGCCATAGTGGGATAACATAAGTAATATCATATACTTGGGACTCGCAACATGTTTATGTGACAGGTAATTAAAGAAAAGATAAATTATTATAGTAATATAGGTAGATACCGTAACATAATAAATGTGATGCTACTACTCCCTTCTTTCCGGTTTATAAGGCTTATCTCAAAATTTTAGTTTTTCCATTTTATAAGGCTCAATTTGGTTGTTCCCCATCACATGTTCAGACTTCAAGGTGCATTAAATCATTGCATACAAGTATTAAGAGAAAACTGACCAATGCATGCATGCATTACAATTAATGCATTCGTAAACATAATTTTTTTGAGGAAAACAAAAGCATTAATTGAGTGCTTTTGCAAACTACAAAAAATATTCCACCACTCATCATCTCTACTCCTAATGGACGAGTTGGTTGAATAGTCCCCCCACTTTCGTCTGGTTTATTTTCGTCTCACCTTCCACCACCACTCCCACGTTAATTTTTTCTTCTTCACACTTAAAACCGAATCGTGTCTGATACTCCTTCCATTTATTTGTGCTTGCTTTGGCAGGTGTCGATTTAATTCAATCATGTAAATATTTGGTAATTAAGAATTCCGAAATAATACCATATACAGGGGATCACCTTCCAAACAAACCATCTCCCTCTCCGATTTATTTCTCCCACCGATCTCCTTCCATACTTAGCTCCGCTCGGAAAAAAACATAACCGTCGAAGCCACCGATCTCTTTCCATACTTAGCTCCACCTTCGCTCCCTCCCACACACTTTTACGTAGCCCAAGAAATCCTCTCACACGATCCTCGCAATAACTACAGAATATATCCTTCCCCAATTATCGCTTTCCTTGCCCGAGCGAGATCGTGGTCCCTTCTCCCCTCCTCCCTCCCACAGCTCGCTCAGGTTTTCTTCCGCTACACCTATCCTCTTCCGGCCTCTTCCTGGAGCCCTCGGCTTCGTGATCGTAGGAATCGGAGGCGGTGACGCTCGACGTTGTCACGTCGAGGCTGGATCTAGGGGACAGGCAGGCGGCGCTCGTCACAGGAAGAGGAGCATGTAATTCATGGAGTCAAAGCTTGTGTGGGGCCGTTTGGCGACGCTCGACCGCGGCAGGGAGGCGAGGACGCGTGAACGCATATGTGCCTGCTCGCCGAGCGTCGCGACGTTGACGGGCTGGGGCTTGATGTCGAGGCCCTCCGCTTCCTGCACCTCTTCGTGTCGATGGCCAGAGGCACACACCGGTACTAGAAACACGATGGCCAGAGGTATACCGTTACTGAAAACACAATCCTGAATCTCTTCCGTGTATGTTCCCAAGGGTGTATGTTTAGTTGTTTACCTCGTATCTTATCTTTGTCTATAGTCACCAATAGGATTAGAAGTCTGACTGCGCAGAATCTGTATTAAACAGTACATGCCCTTATTATTTCTAATATAAAATCTTGTTTTGTTGACAGTAAGCAACCACCTAATTTTAGGAAGTACCCTGTGGTGGCAGAAAAAACTGATATTCAAGACTTCGTTTTCTACAGATGATGATCCAAAATGCATAGAAACGTGGGTAGAGATGGGAAACTGTGAAAGCAATGGGAACTATCTGGTACGAACAGTGTCATCATCTTATAATGCTTCATCTATGTACACCATAATGATGCATCTTACGTATCTATCTATTGTATCTGAAACCTTAATGCAATTAACTGTTGATTTTGCCCTACAACAGGAATACAGGATTGAGCGATCTAGCAGATACTTATGAACTTATGAAGCTCGGTTGTTCAGATTATCATGGATGAGATGATAAGGAAGCGCCTAATATAGTAAGTGTCGATCTTCCGGTCTTGGCATTTTTAGATTCCTTGAGGTAGCTCAACAAATTTGCTGCAATGCTTTGTAGGATCATTTTGCAGAGTTTACTGAAATGGTACCTGGTTTGAATTTGGTTATTTGCTCTATTTGTTTATTTATTTTCCTAGGAACAATCTGCTGTTACAAGCTTTGCTCTGAATTTTGATGTAAATCTCATGTTACCAGGTCCGCCATGATATGAATGCACCGTTGTCCCACTATTTCGTTACACCGCAGTACTCATATTTTACTAGCAATCAGCTAATCAGTGACTGCAATGACGTTCCCATCATCATGGCTCTGCAAATAGGTGTCCGTGTAATTAAATTAGACATGGTGCTAAATTCTTCTAAAGATGATACTGATATTCTCCATCGAAGTACTGAATATGACTTCAATGGATAGTACTCATATTTATGCCTACCAATCTTTGTAAGTGTGGAACCTATATAATTCTCTTCGTATAAAATACTACTCCATCCATCTCAAAATACTAAAGTTGAACTCAACCAGCGATACTTATTTTGGGATGAATTGAGTACTATTTTGGGAAAGGCATCTAGCTGAGTTTTAATAAAACTCTTCAGGTTTGTATGTTGAGATTGTCTTCAGCAAATAATATTTCTATGAGATGTAGATTAACGACAACTAACAAGGACTGCCATGATTAGAGCTACGATTTTGCCCCATGTTTTAGTATGCATTCTTGCAAGCAACAAAGGTAAGGACATTGGCATCATGTAGTTTCGGGTAGTGCATGGTTCTATTTAATTAGTTTTTTTCACAAAATGGCTGATGGTGATGGTTGATTAAATGTGTATGTACATTGAACAAATTGGTCAGAACTGACAACATCATTAAATCCAGAAATTCTGATACAAATAAAGAAGGAGAACAAATGAGCTTCGTATGAATTAGAAAAGTGAGAATGAGCTTCGTATGAATGATGCATGACAAAGTTATCGTATTTACATGCCTGAGTACAGTATATCCTATACACAATATTGTATAGTTTAATGTTAAGTGAGTAAATATACATTTGACACCAACATGTTTGGAAATCCCAAGTCAATCTATTATTTTATAACTAAAAAAAATTGGTGATTACATGAAGGCATATATAATAAATTCAAGTCATTTATCGAACATTTTCTGAACGGGATGTGGCTGCACCGAGATGGCCTGAGCAGGGGAGCACGGCGACAATGCTGACACTCTCTCATTTGATTTCAGATTACTGTGCTCACTCCTATCTCTCGCTTGCTTGCAGGCTTTCAAAATTGAAGTTGGGTCGCCGAATTGAGGCCAAGGCCCATGTTGTTCTGCATTTTTACAGATGGTCTTCTGTGATCAAATTGGCGTCTCAATGTAAGGACTGAAGTGATATAGTTATCTTGTTTCAGTTGTTTGCTTTTGCTTATTGATAGAGATAATTATTCCCTATTCAATAGAGATGCTGTCCAATGAGAGAATGTCCATGGCGATTTTATCCCGGCCACCCAGCAGTATGAAACGAGCACACACATATGTGTTCTATTCCATCCACCTAAGTTTATGAATCGATCTTTCTTCAAGATATTTATGGAATTTCACCGGTTTCTATGATTTAGTGTTGTGTTGTCAATGTCATCAGGCTCTGGATGATTAGCATTCCACCAACTATATTCCATATATATATATATATATATATATATATATATATATATATATATATATATATATATATATATATATATATATATATATGTATTCTTCAGTTCAACAAGGATGCTGATATGATGATTGAGGAAATGAAGCTTAGAGTTGTCTACACATTGCCCAGTGGAAGCTCAAACAACAACGGAGTTACATCTTTGGCATACAGGAGCTTCAGGAACTTCAGGCAGGGCACTATGATTTATCGGTGAGATTGGCTAGCTTTATGTTCTATGTAGGAAACGTATGTTTTGCTAATAAATTTGTAGTGCAAAGGCTAATTGTATCTGCACAAGAGCCGAACCTGAAGAAGTTGAGGGCCCATGCAGCGATTTCAGAACCTAGGGAAAACTAGACTGGCTGGTCTTCAAGAAATAAAGGGCAACAGTAAAAAATTATTCATTTATATTGAATTAGGAACAATCTTCTAGCACACACATCTGGTTTGACATTTTGACATTTATATGGATAGAAACATGAGCAGACGCCTACGACCAGACGCCATCGCTTCACACGTTCGCCTTTCGGCCATAAGATTCACCGGCAGGGTACTTGGAGCAGGGAGCCACGGATAGAAACTGACACACCTTATATGCATTATGCGGAACAATCGGTACTACTTGTTTTAGGAGTATGGTTCAAAAATTTGGTACCGACAATGATTAGGTTCCAACGATTCAGTAACCCTTATTTATATGCAGGATAAATTCAGTAGGAAAAGTAACCAACATAATCTGGGTACAATAAAATGGAAACAAATTACTTCTAGCCCGAACATTAAATTCCAGCATAATTCTTTTGTGTCATTATGTGTGTCTGGGTGTAACATATGCAACTTTGAAGGTGACGCTGGCGAGGCATTACTATATCTTTCTAAGCTTCCACTCTGTGTTATTTTGTTTGTTCTGGAGATTCATGAATATTTCTATTTTCCGCTTCAGTATTCACTGAAAGGCTGGACTACGTTTACCTTTTGTTCTTTAAAATGGTAGTGTTTGTAATTCGTTTCCCGACATTTTGTGCATCTTTTCGATTATGGTGGATTGAACTCATGTAAGCTAGCTTTGTAACATTTGGCTGCACGTATAAACTGATCTTAACACATCCGTTTGGACTTTTGATTTTATTTTGTCCTCGTAATTTGCAGATTCACATTTTCCCACCTTTTTGTTTGTTAGTAAAATACTTTAGAACTTATATACTAGCAATAGAATATTAGGACAAACTTTGGGTGGCACTAGGTGCAGCAAAAAATGGTGCCATGGCAGCGGAATTGGACTGACGCTACAGTTCCCACTTTTAAAGGTTCGGTTAACCTTTTCCATGTCATTTATCTTGTGATTGTAGCCCATTTCTTTTGTAAGTGATCAACATTAATACTTGGTTTTGTTACTCAAGGATGTTGGACACTGGTTAAGTATTACAAGCGGATTATGTTGGCTTAGTTTGCTACAATTTATGCCCGTTAAGAGAATAATGGATACAACTATAATATCTATGTAGTGCATTTTTTTTAGTAATGTAGAAGCTTCTAAATTATTGACTGTGAGTATCTCACACAAACTTATCTACTTTTTCTATGCTTTGTGATTCTATCGTGCCCTATCTTTAGAAGTCACTCTGATTCAGTTAATTCAATGCCCAGCAATGTCATCAATTCAACAAGCAGCAATATCATCAATTCAACAAGCAGTTACTCGAAATTCCATCGCCCCAAATGGCATAGGATACCTCGGGCGTCCAACTTCTGGCATAAGTTTTTGTGCATTCAAAAATTTAGGAACCTGAACCACAAGGGCAAATGGAAGGCACCTTTGATCGGTAATCCAGGTAACCTCAGCTTCCCCACTACTATACATCCAGACTTCTGCCCGTTTATCTCTTCTGCTCAACTATAATATAGTGAAGCATCAAAGCTCATACGATTTTTCCCTTGTTTGTGCAGAGTACATGGATGATTCTTACACCTATGCTTTTGATAGGCTGATGCACATTGGCGTTGAGCCAAGGTAGGTTAGTGCTTCACAAGGACCAGCTCTAAGCATGACTTGTGCAGATATGGGAAAGAAGCCTAGGTAGGCCTCCTTTCTGAATAAAAAATATATATGGGAAAGAGGACTAGATGAAAAATCTTGGGGAAGACTTTGGTGAAGAAGAACAAGGTGAATTTTATCTGTTCAACAAAATCAAGTTTGTTCCTGCACTTTGATGTTATGAATCACTGTGTAGTAAGCAGGAGTGCCTCTCAATCAATATTTTATATGTTTGCTAGAAATTGAAGAAACAAATATCTATCTGGCAGTCTATAATGGGTTTTGAGGCTGGTTCATTGCTACACATATAGTGGAGAGCTTCCTAAAAATTGGAGGGGACTTGTTGTAGCCTTATAATGTATTATCTCGGGTATTACATTTATCATTCCATTTGCCAACATTTTGAATGAGTTTAAATGTTAGCACTCTTAGACAATTGACAATGTTTATTCAAAAGATTATACTGCAGTTCTACGTGAGTTTCTCATCATAATTCTTTAAATTTCAAATCAGATACAAGTGCAACAAAATATAGACATGACAAGCTACTGAGCTCTCACATTTGAATGCTAATGTTCCTTTGTAGACATGGGTTTATTACCATGGTGCTAGCATTAGGTTCAACCTTCTAAACTTTTTTTTTGCTTTTCTTTGTTATTTCAATTTTTGGTGGATTTCTTGCCTTACATGCACCTTGTACCATGTGCAACAGTGTCTTCTTGCGGTCTATTTTCTATTATATGAAAAGTAGTATTTTTCCATTTAGCTTCTTCATGGTCAACAGGATTCACTAATAGCATGGGCTGGAATTCGTATTGGCTTTGTACAGAGGAATAGCAGTTTCATATTTCTCATACTTGCTTTGCATGTTATTCTGTTGCTGGCTCATAGTTTCACCAATTTACAGTAGCAGGCTTCCAGCTATCTTATGGTTCTATATTTTGTGCATTATTTATCTCTCATGCATAAGAAATTACGCTATACAGAAAGTTGACTTTCAAGAAACAATTATTCCACAACACTTTACGTGGATTCTAAAATGAACATTGAATGTCAAGAAACATTTATTTCAGAAAAGTTGCAGCTTGCTTAGGAAACATACAATTCTTGTTGTAAGTAATAGTACTCCTGTAACAACTTTTTCATATTTTTAATTTATATTGGGTGTTGTCATGGTAAGAGACACTTTTGTATTGTGCATATATTTCTTGCTATTTGTTTTCCATCTTGTTGAAGTTGGTAAAATATTTAGACCACCTACCCGAGTTTCTGAATGAATGTTGAAGTTTTGTTTGTTGATCTGATAATATGCTAGCCTAGCATCGAACATATTAAAAAATACCACTGAAATTAATGTATTGTGTAATCATGTACATATGTTTGCCTATTCTCTTGTTAGGTGGCATCAACTAAAGCAAGGCTTGGTTTATAAAATGGATGCAAAGCAATTAACATGTTGAATTTTACATGGGAGGAGGGGGTGCACTATATCCTCCATATGACTTTATTCACTAGTTGCTATGTATATTCCTGTTTCCTTTGACAAGAAATGTATACTCACAGAACTCCTTAATTTGAAAACCATCACGTTGTTATATCTTGACACTTGTGCTTGTGATATAATTCTTGTGTATTCTGAAGTTAAAACACACACAGTACAAACGCCGATGTTTACAAACACGTACACACACTCATCCTTATGAACGCATGCATGCACACTCTACCCATATGAGCACCTCCAAGATACTGAGAGAATATTAACGTGAGGTGTTTATTGAATTCATGCTCCAGCCAACTCATCCAAAAATCTGAACTGATGATGCGAGATGGACAATATATTTTAACACCCCCTCACGTTTAGGCTTATTTAGTGCTTAGATGTGTGATCGATGTAGACCGTAGGATCTTCTATTTTAATACTGCGTTGGCGGGGTCTTGAACTCAAAAGACCTCTTGGCTTGGATACCATATTGATTCATGCTTCAGCCAACTTTCAAAAGTTTGAACTAATGAAAAGAGATGGGCAATATATTTTAACTAAATGTAATGCACTATCATCCGTTGATAGAAAGGATATGAACAATGAAAGAGAAGAGATATGACTATCTGATAGCAAGGTCGGAGGTGAGGTCCAAGGTTTGTCAGAAAATAGGAGGCAGCTAGGGATAATGAACATTTTATTATTTTTTGCGGGAGAATGAACATGATGTCACGTCTTGTTGCGATGGTGAATAAGGAGGAAATGGAAAGGAACGAGATATGAAATGTTACCTTATGTCTTCCCACAATCTTGCTATATATCTAAAAGTATATATTACCTATATATGTAGAAAAGTTGAGGGACAACAACTTCGTGGAGCAGATAAAAGATGGCCACAACTTATGCTCTTGGACTCATCTATATTTCTCTTGTGCCCGTAGCAACGCACGGGCATTCTACTAATCTACCTTAGTTGATGAGATTTTTGAATTGAGTCTTATAAATCGAAAAGGAGAAAATATGTGTCATGCAAGACAATGTATAAGTTACTCCCCACTATGACTAGCCTGATGAGCCCGGTGGCGTCAACGCAGCAAGCTGGCTAGCTAGGCGCGCCGGTGCAACGCGCGAGCAAACCCAGCGGCCAGCCAATCATGAGGCCGCGAGTTGATTGGGTCGCACCGGTCAGTGCGTTGGTGCCGATTATTATTGTGCTTGCCGGAATCCCTCATGAGCGACCCGTCTCTGACCCGACTGGCTTGCATATCGGATCGACAAGCAAAAGCCAGAGTACGTTTCAGCTGTACACTTGTCGTGGCCACGAGCAAGGCGATGCCCCGACGGCTGCACCAGTCCACCTACGCTACCCAACCTGGCCACCTGTGCGTCGTCAGCTCGTGGACGTACGCCGGAGAGGGAGAGCAACCGAGGGAACGGAAGGTGGCACAGATGGCAGCAAGCGATCGGAAGGAGGCACACGCGCTTTGCAGGGGCGGCAGTGAGTTCGAGGCTGAACTGAACTTGGAGTAACCACGGTCCATGGCGTTGCGGTGCAGCATCATCCCAGCAAAAATGGCAAGGGTCGTAGTACCAAGATTTGACGGCAGCGTGAGTGCTTTGGTTTCTGTCGTCCCTCTATTCTCGACGTAATATTACTTGGATCGACTTCGGTCTTTACTGGGAAAAAACTATCTACAGCAACCCCATTTCAAAATGGTCATCTTATCCGGCTCCTTGCACGCATTTAAATTAGGACGTCATGTGCATTTGCTCATACTACTATACCTCCGTCGGTCGCATGTCCATGACGGGGGCGTGAGTAGTTCTAGCCTCTCTGATTCCCTTGATTCCACACACATACGAATAAAAAAATGCATCAACGCAAATCCTACAGTATAGCAACCATTATAAATTAAAAAGAAATCCAGGGATGGAACGCCGTAATATTTTGTGGATTTTTTGGAAACAAATATGCTTCGAATTGTCGACCGATCACGTATTTGAGAGTCAAATTTTGGTTGGCGTGAATCACGGGTGACTCTTCCTGGTTCCAAACTTTTATTTATGATTTCCATTTTATATTGTTCCACTTTTAAGAATTTAAAACTGACGCATCAAGAATTAGAACTTTTTTCCCTGCAAAAAAAGAATTAAAACTTTTACCCTGAAAGCGAAATAATTTCAACTATGGCCTACTATGGACTCCAGAATTCATAACTTATCTAATGCCGTGGAGCATGAGCGCAGGATGACAGAAACAATACGAGATGTCTACACAAAATGAAAAGAGCCATGTCGGGGCCCACTACGAGAGGTCAATAGGTCAATGCTCCTCCCAGCACGAGGAAATCCCCGACCAAAGATGACATAAGAGCAACTCCAAGACTCCAACGCACCCATTCATTTTATCCAGGCGTGTCTGTTTGAATCCGCGCGAACAAAAAGCACAGCCCAAAGCAAAGGTCTATTTTTATGTTGTGTCCTTTCTGGCCCATCTCGTACCAAATTAGGGTCAGATTTGGGTCCGAGTCGAACACAAAGCGGACGCATGAGCTCTCTTTTCTGTCAGTTCGTATCTGCCACTACCCACATGGTGGCCAAATAAATCGCACATCTCTCTCCCGTGCGTTGAAACTTGCGCCAATGTCCACCGCGCCTCCTCGTCAGAGCATCCACGCCGCTGTCCACCACACCTCCTTGCCGGCGCACACGCGCCGCCATCCATCGCGTCTCCTTGCCGGAGCACACGCGCCTCCCCGACCGGATCCGTTGTCCAGCAGCGTCGGCGCTGCACCCGTGTGTGCGTGCTAGCTAGCTAGCCGCCGACGGGGTTGTTACAAGACACCAAATAAAATTTTGTACCCATGATTTCTAGTGTTGGGCCGACTTGGTTGGGGGTTTAGTCACAGCAACGTGACAGACTTAAATATTTCTTACATTTATGTGACAAAAATTGAATATCTAGACAAACAGACGAATCAATTTATAGTCCTAAATATAAATCAAGTCAAGTTAGGCTGCTAGTCTTCCTCAAGTGAACGATTTACAAGTGGTACGGAGTAGACACACATAACCATTAGATTACAAAATCCATTATAATATGTATGACACATTTGACCAAAAATAATAAAGTAGTGTGTCAATGATTAAGAGACAAGGTCCTCGTAAACATCTTGTGTAATCTAGACTTGCATAAGTCTGATCAAAGACCGCTATCAAGATATTTCATATACCATACACTATATAGATCTATTTTTTAGGGATACATTATAGAGATCTATAATAAGACCTCGACTGAAAAAAGTGTGCTTTTTTTAAGAATGCACAAAAAAACATATATGCAATATTCATGCAATAGTCACAAATTAATCGGATAAAACAAGTAAATTTTTAATTTATTTTTTTCTAATATTTAAGTGGATTTTTTTCAATTAATTTTAAGGTGCAATATGTTAAAATTACATATAACTGTGATTTTACAAAACTTATTTATAGATAAGCACTACTGTTTAGTGTAAATGACTATATTTATTTTGATTCGCACCGGGCCTAATATTCGGTGGACCGGCCCCGCTGTTGTTGGTGTAGGGCCGACATGGGATAAATAAGGATCGAATGATGGTGCATGCTATGTATGTTTACTAGTCAGTCAATGGTATGGTGCCAATTATTAACATGCTTGCCATTGCCGGAATCCCTCACAACGATGCGTCTCTGACCCGACTTGCAGTTACAAGCCAGGAACTCGCGTCCGGCATGGTGTTTTTTACGGGCATTGACGTACGCCGAGAAGGACAAGTGTGGTGCTTTCCACAAGGAGGAACAGGAAGGGCGGACCGGCAACAAGCAAGCTCAGTGGCTGTACACTTGCCAAAACATAAACATATACATTGACTGCATTTCGGCGCTAGTACTAGTTCTATTTCAGAACATATACGTCATCTGGTTCTAGTAGCCACGTTGCCTACTCCAATTCAGAGCATAAAACGTGAAATCTTTTTACTAGACCCTCTTTGATTGGCTTCAATTTAGCTTTTTGTTTATTTATTTATTTAAGCGGGAAATCATTCTACTAGCCTCTCCTTGCATTGTAGGATTTTTTTAATGAATTCTGGGAAGATTTAGCACATACCGTAGAATTCTTGAACCTTCATAGACTTGCTTTTGGCTGCCAACGGCACCCCCAACTCAGCTCTGTACAGGTGGCGGCCCTTTAACCTTTTTGAACGGTGCGCCCGCGAGGTTGAATGGCCCGATGTAGTTGAACGAGAGACCAACGGTGTGTCTGGTATGATCAGCGCGATATATAGGATCGTCGGCAGATATGAAGCGACGCATACGATCACTTTTACTTATACATAACGTTCAGCTAGTAATTCATTTCGAGTTCCATAGATGATACATCAAACCTTCCGAAGAAGAACTGTTCTGTATGTGTATTGTAAACAGCACGGACATACAGATCATTTCCAATCAGTGGTCTGAAAAGCAAGTCTTGGAGGTACGATGTTTTGGTGCCTAGGCTCATCTGCACCTAGTTAGAAAAAAATCATAAAAAATTCAAAATAAATCATTTTTCTGTGTTGTATAAAAATTTGATGCGTGATGCCTGCTCCAAATTTAAATCATTTGAACATCTGAGCAGCTCTCAGCAAAAAAAAAAGAAATCACGCCAAAACAATACATGAAAAGTAAACTTTTTACAAACCATCAATTTGTTTTTTTTGCCGAGAGCTGCTCAGATGTCCAAATGATTTGAAAATTGGAGCAGACCACACACATGAAATTGTCTACCGCACAAAAAAATTGGAATTTTTTGAATTTTTCTAGTTTTTTTTACTTTTTTCGTCAGCACGGGTGTAGATGAGCTCAGATGCAGACATGGATTTTCGGTCTTGGAGGGACGTCAAACCCCTGTTGCTTGCAAAATAGTACTACTACTCTATATGTAGTGAAAAGAAAAGGTGTGCGCTTGCTTTGCTCTGTGTTCCAGCCAACAGGCTCAACGTCTAAACTAGTAATCTTTCTCTTGGAAAGAGAGTCAGCGTCCTCTTAAAACAAAACAGGTAGAAAAAAGAGAGCCTGAACTTTGATCTCTTGGTAACGTTGACATTTAACTCTGAGGTCGGCGGATAGTCTATTAGACGGTGAAGAAGTTGACCAACTGAAAAGGTACCCGTTTTTTGCATTCAGTACCGAGTTTCGTTTAGGATGCTGCCAAACAAAATAGTGCTAGAACTGCTTTTAGGATAGAGATTATTGTGTGGGCATCGGCATGATAGGGGAGATCGTCTTGATGCGATGGGACGCAGCAGAGATTTGGCCTTTTGGCCGACTCCAACGAGAGTCATCCAAATCTGAACTCTGAGATATTTCCTTCCATTTGCATAAGCTGCTTCTGCTTGCAACTTGGGATGTTGGATATGGCAGTTGGCTAACCACTCAAGCGCTTCAACATCAAGTGATCAACGAGCATACACACCAGATTAGTACTACTACCTTCGTCGTGATTTATTAGTCCCCTGACCTTAAATTTAACTAACAAAATGCTAACGCATGTCATAAAAAATAATATAATTGAAAACTATTTTTAAATACCATGCAGCGATATAATTTTTTATAACATGCATTAATTTTATTAGTTAAATCTCTAGTCAAAATTTGGCACAAAATATAAAGGAGAGTTATAAACGAGGACAGAGGTAGTACTAACGATTCTCTATCTTTTTACTTAACTAGCAAAAGGTTTCGTGCGTTGCAACGTAAGAAAAGAATACCACACACTCTTAATTTTCAAAAAATGGTCTATAATATGAGTATTTGTAGCTATGACCCAAACAAAGATGGTCTTTGTACAAAAGTGCAAGTTCAAGATTATACATGTCTTTTATTTAAACACGGCTTGCATGTAGATTTAATACGTGCAAAGAAACGGGCAGTGGTCTTCAATTTCGTCTCTAATCCTGATTTTGCTAAGATGTTCATCCACAATCCGGATCAGTACCGATATGAAAGAAAGACGGATGATGCATTGTTGATTAAGATTGCATCCTACACGGTATTTTTTTAAATGGTTAACAAGTAAAATAACATCATATTTTTTTTCGATGAACAAGGGATCCCCCCCGGCTCCATTTTTCATTGAGAAAGCGAAGCCCACAACAAGGTCTTTTACACGGCACATGCCAGAAACACACTCCATGACTCAAGCCAGAAAACACAAATTAACCAAACTATTCTAACAGACTCCTCGACACACACCCAGAACCAGCCACCAACTCGGGCACAATAGCGACAAACTGAACAGGGGAGTACATCAGAAACCAGAGAAGACAACATGAATAGCATCAGCTTCCTCCGGGTGCATCTTTTGGTATTCCAGCGTCGTCCTGCCCCCATGCTCAACCTCACTCGCCGTTGCCCTCCAAGATCCACAACCAACACCGTGCCTCGCCCGACTCAGCCTGGTTCCAGCGCAAACGGGATTTTTAAGATCTCCCATAGCTCCTTCAAAAATTTGTCCAGCAGACCCCCTGGCAGCTCCTTGGATATCTTGGTCCATGCTCTCAGGTACCCAAAGATTGGCCCCAGAACCTGTTTCATAGATATCCAGGAACATCTATTAAACACAATAGCATTTCTAGCATTCCACAGCCCCCACAGGACTGCAGAAGAAACAAAGTTAAAGTGAAGATTCTTTTTGTTACATAACCATCTTCTAGCAACCGACTCAAAATCGATCACATTTATCTGAAATATGTTTCTAACAATATTCCAGACATTCCTAGCTACCACACACCCAAAGAATAGATGATACACTCACTCTATCTCTTTGCAGTGCACGCACTCAAGAGGTTTCGCCATCCCTCTTCTTCTTAGATTATCACAAGTCATGATTTTGTTCTGTGAAAACAACCACAGGAAACCTTGAATTTTTGGGGGCACTTTGATATTCCAAACAGCAGGAAGGAAAATCGGCTGCACCCCTCTAAAATTGACAATAGCATAAAGAGGTTTAGAAGAATAAACACCGTTCGACTCATATTGCCAGATAGGTTATCCTCCTCCCCATCTAAATGAATCGATTCAACTATACTACACAGATCTAGCCATTGCTCCATGAGCTCATCAGAGAAAGTCCTTCTGAAAGTACACTTAAGCTCAACACCGTCCCACAGATCGACAAGAGTTTTGTTCTTTTCTTGAAGCAAAAAATAAAGATCCCAAAACTAGGTAGCCAGAGGAGCATTTCCATGCCAAATGTCCTCCCAGAACCTAACTGATCTACCATTTCCTATCTTCCATTTATAACCAAACTTCACAGCCTGTAAAGCCCATATGAAGCTTTTCCAGAATTGTGATGGATGATTATCATGGCAACATAGTATATTAGGATTTTTAGTATTGTATTTACTATCTACTACCTTTTTCCACAGGGACCCCTCTCCTGCAATATATCTCTTAACCCATGCACCAATCAGGCACAAGTTCATGTCTTGCAAGTTTAGGACGCTCATACCTCCATATTCTTTTTTCATACAAATAGACCCCCAATTAGCTAAGTGAATCTTATGTGCTCCTTCACTGTCACTCCAGAGGAAATTTGCCATGTGAGCATTAATCAACTTAATAGCCCATTTAGGAAACTTCAAAAGGACAACAGGTACAGAGGAATGCTGGATAGACAAGCTTTAATCAGAGTAATCTTCCCTAAGTATGAAAGTAACTTCCCTCTCCATCCAGCAATCCTAGCAAGAATTTTATCTATCAAATACTGCAGATCATCTCTACTCAGCCTATTATAATGGAGAGGAATCCCCAGATATTTAATTGGAAATTCCCCCTCCACACATTGAAAGATCTGAATAAAGTTCTCCATCTCTGATCTTTCCATGTTAATAGGGACTAAAGCACTCTTATGATAATTTATTCTCATCCCAGAGACCTGCTCAAAGCAGGTTAACATCCACTTCAAATTGAGCGCTACTCTCTCATCATTTTCCAAAAACAAAAGAGTGTCATCTGCATATTGCAAGCACATGACACCCCCCCTAACCAGTTCAGGACACAAGCCTTTAATCAAACCAGCTTGTGTCCCTTTCACCAGCATTCTAGAAAACACATCTACCACCAAATTAAAGAGAAGAGGGGATGCTGGACCCCCCTGCCCGAGTCCTTTTCCAGTGAGGAAAATGTCACTCTCTTCCCCATTTAATTTGACTCCCATAGAGCCATTTTCAGTTAAACTCCTAATCCAACACAGCCACCTAGGCCCGAAACCCCTGAGGGCTAGGATCTCATACAGAAAATCTAAATTCACTTTATCATAGGCTTTTTCATAATCAATCTTAAACACCAGTCCTTTTCTCCCAGTAGAATGCACTTTATGCACTATCTCATGAGCTGTAACCATGCTCTCTAAAATAAATCTGCCCCTCACAAAAGCAGACTGAGCCTCAGAGATTAGCCTACCAATAATGAGAGCCAACCTATTAGTCAACACCTTAGTGAAGATTTTAAAAGAGCAGTTTAATAAACTAATAGGCGTAAACTTATTCATAGTCCTAGCCTCATTTTCCTTAGGAATCAAAGTAATCATAGCAAAGTTAAGTCTAAAGATGTCTAATTCCCCCTCAAACCAGGCATCAAACATCTTCACCAAATCCTCTTTAATCACCTCCCAGAATTCCTGATAAAACATAAAAGGCAGGCCATCTGGTCCAGGAGCTCCACCAGAGTAAGAACTAAAAACAGCAATTCTAATTTCCTCTTCAGTAAATCTCGCCTCTAGACTAGTATTTTCCTCCACATTAACTTTTTCACCTTCAGTGAAAAATCAAATTTTAACCTAATATTAGGTCTAGGTTCCCATTTAAACAACTCTTTATAATAATTCACAGCAATTTTACTCATCTCTTCATTATCTGTGACTGGGCCGTCATCCCCATCTAACACATGTATCAACTTCTTCCTCCTCCTCCTCCTCTGGTTAGCCACTGCTTGGAAATAAGCAGTGTTCCTATCCCCTTCTACTATATCTCTATCCCTAGACCGTTATTTAGCTTTAATCTCCTCAACAAGCCACATCTCATTGAGTTCTTTAAGGATGACATTCATCCTATTATGTTCCTCTATAGACAACTCTCCAGTTTCTGCTTTAACATCTAGAATATCATACTCAGACATAAGTTCCTTCCTATTTTTTCTAAGCAAAGCTTCTATATTTCTACTCCAGCCACTAGCGAACCTCCTAAAGGTTCTCACTTTATGTTGCCACACATCAATAGTGTTGCAAGAGTTACATCTACTAGCCCACGCCTTATACACCAGATCTTTAAAATCGGGTCTAGTAAACCACCACTTCTCAAACTTAAAGCTACTTTTCCTACTCCTCTGCTCCACCCCAGACTCCCACACAACTGGAGTATGATCACTACCAACCCTAGGTAACACTCTTGAGGTAGCCATAGGGAAGGAGGCATCAAAATCTGTGGTACAGAAGATCCTATCCATCTTAGACATAAGCATATTTTCCTGATTATTTCCCCAAGTATAATTCCTACCAGACATATCAATCTCCAACAGAGACCACATGTCTATCTAGGCATTAAACCTATCTGCCTATCTAAAATCTATATTACCACTACTCTTATCCCCATGGAATCTTACCAGGTTAAAATCACCTCCCACCATAGCAGGGCCCTCCCAATTCAAAAAGAGGGAGTGAAGCTCCGAGAGGAAATCCTGTTTCTTGTCCTCATACGTGGGACCATAGACAGTAGTAATTCTAGAGACTAGATTAGTAACTTTATCTTTCACCACCACACTAACAAAGAAAGATTTGATCTCCCAACTAACCACATCAAAGCAATCTACATCCACCCCCACCAGAATGCCTCCAGCAGATCCAGTAGAAGGGAGATGATTCCAACTAAAATTTCTATTGCCCATTAAATTCTTAAGATAATTCTTAGAGAAATCTTGTTGCTTAGTTTCCTGGAAACCAATAATGCCAGGTTTCAGGGGCCAAATTAAATCCTCAATACATTTCCTTCTTCCAGGAGCCAAGATTCCCCTGATATTCCAGAAAATTTATTTCATTGGAAACGCTTATTGGGGGTGCTTGCCCCATCTATTTGATATGACCAGGGTCCATCCCCCCATCTCTACATCCCAATCAGTTCTCCCAGAGCTAATAGTTTCAAACCTACCACTAACAAACGATCTTTCACTGCTACAGCCACTATAATCTATATCCTTCATATTTTCATTAATTTGGACTCCCACAGAGTCAGTCATATCTAGAATCTCCTCTACTGGAAGAATATTAAAAGGATTGGTTGTGGTCATACCTTTTATAGTTTTGGGCAATTCCAGATTCTTCCTCATCTTGAATAGCTTAGCCTTCTCCACAATGTTCTGAGAGCTGTCCACCCTTGTGCTTTTTCTTACTGCTTGTACTGGACCCCAGGCTTTCTGTTTTTTTTCCTGTCTTCCTCTTATCTCCATCATCTTGTGGCATGGGTGTCTCGTTAGTTGCCACCAGATCGCCAATGTCAGGCATAATCTCATCTGGCAGAACATCTTCTACCACATGCTGTATCTCAGTGTGTTCTCTGATCATCCTGTCCTCATCATCTGCTCCAATACTCTGATTTTGTTGCCCTTCATCTCCTCCATTCACTCCCAACATGAATCCCTCAGCATACAAGTCTTCTATCTCCTGGTCACTATCAGTATCAGTATTCTTTTCCCCTCTCATTTCAGATGCTAGTCCTCCAGACTCTATCTCTTCCACTGACATTTGCAACTCAGTAAATATGAAAGTGGTAACTTCTTTTTCCTGATCTTCTCCAGTCAGTATAACCCCACCATCCAGTCCAGCATCACACAGGTCTGCCTTCCCTATGGCCTCTAGTCCAGAATCTTCTTCTGCATCCTTCTCATGCATCCCCGCCTTTTTTTGATTTCCACTTCCTTTGCTAGCAGTTGTTGCAGGGTGGGCATCAGCATTCGTTTGTTTGCCTACAGATTTAGGAGCTCCACCTCCCAGATTCTCTCTTCTATCAGTTTCCATGTTGTCTTGTTCATCAGTATCCCCATCTCCATCTTTCATTGCCTCAGAGCTCTGCCCTTTGTTTGATTTATCCCCCACAGGGACCTCAACAGCAAATCTTACTTTAAAAGTTCTGCCTTCCATTTCAAACATTCTTTCTGTAGGGATTTTAGATGGATCCCTACAATGAACTTTCACCCTAACATACTCAAACATGTTCTGAAACATTCCTTACCAGTCCATGTCAAGGAGTAGCCAAAAGAGGATGTGCATTGATCTATCACAGCCCATTCACACCATCTGGGGAGCAAACCTCTAATCTGAATCCAGACCTCAGTCAGTTCTTCCATCTCTCCTACCTCTTCCTTCCAGACTTCCACATTAACCACCACATCCTTCTTTGTAAGTCCAAAGCATGGATATCCAGCCACTTGCTCCACGAGATGTGTGGTGGAAATTTTACCAGGTATAACCACTCATCCAAGGCCCTAATTTGCCAGGGCCAATTGGTCTTGTAAATAGCTGAGAATTCCTTAGCCAGTTCCTCCTTGCTAGTATCACCCTCTTCAACAAAAACCACACCACAGTTTTTCAGGACACCAATAGAATTCACATCCATATCAGCAGCTTCCAAGTGGTAAAAGCCCAAACCTGGAGCAGCACTCCCTATATACTTAGCTACTTGGTGAGGTCTCTTCTTGACAGGACAAGCGTCAACCTGATGTGATGTAGCCTTGCAAATGAAACATTTCTTGGGTTTTTCACAGATGGCTCTATGATGTCACGGATCTCCACAATTATAGCAAGTGACCTGAGCATATTCAGTGAATTCCACCGCCTGTCCCCCTTGCTCACTCTTCTCTACTGTTCCAGGACCTGCAGTCACCCTGTTTTGCCCTTTCTTCTGCTTCCCCTCTTTTCCCTGAACCTGATTCTGACCTCGGGGCTTTTGTTGATTCATTTGCCCCTCTGCTTGTTGCCCTCCTCCAGATCCCCACTACCCCTGTTGATGGAACATCCCCTGTGGGGGATAAGGAGGAAACCACCAGCAAACATCCATGGAGGAGGAGCCCCTGGATAGCCGAAGAAAGGCGGCGGATATCCAAAAGGCCCCATCCCCCCTGATCCGGCGCACCCTGCATCTGCCGCGGAGGGAGAGATCTCCCCGCACCTCTCCCCCTGCCTCGACCTCTTGCGTTATCAGCCATAGCTTTCTTCCTCTCCCGCAGATCTCTGGCTAATCTCGCCCCTCTGGAGCCTAAGGTAGAGCAGCTGAAAACGATCGGATCTCTGGATCTCAAATCCCTTTCTGCCACAGGAAAACAATCATCTACACCAAAACTCTTCTTCCCCCACAAATCCTTGCAAATCCAGACTATGACTCCCCCTACTCTAGGGTTTGCCTTTCTCCCACGGGCGCCGCGCAGCGCTGGGTGTGGAGGGGGAGATGTAGATAACTGCACCCCCACAGCTGTCCAAAGTAGGTGGCATCAACCTCCTCCCACTCACTGACAGCGGGGGCCACCTGTAAGTCACCAGAACCTGAATCTTTCCTGAACCGTCTCCTCTCCGCGTGCAGCTCGAAACTGAAGCCTCCATGCTCTCCAAGCACCAGCAATGGCGATGAAATCTCTGAATCCATCATCCTGTTGGAGTCCAAGACACGAATTCCTCTCCCCCCATTCTGAACACCACTCAATTCCTCCTGAACAACCTCCATTTCGCTCTCTGCGCTCTTGAGGTTGAAACTGCCTTCTCCTCCACCCACCACAAAATCAGATCCACCGTCAGCACAGGTGCCATGGCGAAAATCCTCTCTCGCTCGTCTGCGTCGGTCCTCGACATTGCTCGTAGAGCCAGAGTCCTTTTGGCATCGCGCAGATTCCTCTCTGCCTGATTTCTCGCGAACACCAACGCTTGGATCTCTACATATGACGCCACATCTCGGTCCCCCGCAGCACTCATCCCGTCGGCCGCTCACCGCCTCCACTCCCCGACCGCCGCCCTCCGCCTCCTCCAGCGCCGCTCCAATCCCAATTTCTGCCACAGAGAAACGCACCTGCCGCCCGGGGCGAAGGAACTCAGTCAGGCTCCGAGTCGCTCCGAGGAACGTCGGCCGCAAGGGGCGCGGCGTCATCGGCGAAGTCTGCCCGGCGTTCCAGGCGGGAGGCGTCACCGGCGAAACCGGTGAGGACGGGGCGCGGGGGTAGGTGGGGTGGGGGTGGGGTGGGGTGGGGTGGGACGCATCTCTCCGAGATACATTCAACTTCCGTAGCAATAACATCATATTTTGATTCTATATATTTTTCTAATCAAATTCCATATATAACACGTTAAATTTGAAGTTATGGTTTAGAAGATATGCGTATTTTAAAAACCATTTGATATGTACTACGGGTTTAATGTCAGAAACATTAAGGAGTTTTCTATAAAATAACATGACGGACTAAGAATATATATTTCTTTTATTAGTAGGTAATAAATAGATTATTACAACAGTGGTGCTTTCTTGTTTCAGATAGCCCTTTTCATGATGTAAGAAATGCGCGGCCAAAGTCCACACTCGTGGTGTCGCTGCGGCAACCTGCAAAGCGCAACCAACGCCTTCCGACCGATACGCCGCCCCGGCTGCCATCTGTTCCTCCATGCGTTGCGTCTCTAGGTTGCTCTCTGGCGTTCGCAGGCTGGTCGGGTAGGCGCAGCCGTTCGGGGATCGCCTTGCTCCTCACCACGACAAGTGTGCAGCTGTGCTTACTTGTTGCCGACCCTTTTCCCGTTGTGAAAACCACACCTGTCCTTCTGAGAATCAATGCTGAGCTACGCCTTGCCGTTAACAGAACATCACGCCGGCCGGATACGAGTTCGAGGCCTGCAAGCCAGTCACGTAGGTGTTCGGGCAAGCAACAAAATGTGCGCAGTTACAAGTTGGCACGCCGAGAGCACATGCGTGCGTACCAGGCCGGTCGCTAATCGGTTTAGTCGATCGCCTACGTAGGGACTGGCCAACCATCGCCGATCGGCCGTACGCAACCGTACGCACGCGCGTGGAAAATGGCACGTCGGCGTGCTCATGTGGTTGCGAATGCACACTATTAATGTGGCCGATCGAGTGACTTGTCAGTTCTCCTGTCTTTTACGCAACAAACCGAGTGAACCTTCCGACAATCTTCCTGGTGCATGGCCGGGAGAGAGCACACATAAGTTCCGCCACATGCATGCATATGTACTCCTGCTTACACGTGCATGCATGTTTGGTTTGACATAAGACATGTGATGGTAACTCACCTAATTAGGAGTAACTTATTAACTTACTCCCTCTATTTTAATAATCTGGCAGAAGGACGTCCTTTTTTGATAATCCAACAACAATCCTATTGACCATCCTCCATCCAAGCATAGTTTTGAAGACCTCACCAACGATCATCTCAAGTCCTCCACCTCATTTTTTTTCCTTTCATGGTTTCTCTACAAAATATTCCAATCATGCAACATTTTGATTATTAGATTTACTGGTGTACCAGGACCGTTAACCTTGTTATTAAAAAAATGACTCCATTTATCAATCTCCAAATTTTCCAAAAACAACAGTAATCCCAACAAACACTAGATTTATTTCGTTTTATTGAACACCTTTAATCAGAAGGTTAAACTTTAACATTATCGGGAATATTATGCAAATCAAAACAATAATTCCTTTGTTCTTGAGCAACTTAATAATTGAAGAATGAAAAATAAGGTGATTGATTGTTTCATCCTACAGAAACGAGATTTTTTTATATCTCCAATCCAACCCCTCCTAAGCAAATTACCTTTGGTCAAGATGCTATTGTGTAGGACCAACCACATCAAAATTTAACTGTAGGAGGCATTTTTACTTTCCATATGAGGTTATGGGGATATTTGGCCCCATTTTCAACAAGAAATCTATAAGAAGATTTTACAGATTATACGCCATTTTTATTAAGAGACCATTTGATTGAATCTCATTGTTCAATTAAAGCCGCACCATCACAAACCTCTCTACTATGGTTCCAGAGATCTAATGAGTCACCGTACAAGCTCGTCCTAAATTGAACAAGATCTACTCCTTTGCTCAAAATCTCATTGAAAGATTTGTTTATATCAAAACACATATTGTAGAGCCTAGGAAAATTATTTTTACGAGGTTTATCCCCAATCCACCGCTCTTCCCGGAATCTCACATTCTTACCATTTCCAAGTATAAACCTATAGAAGGAAAGAAATGATCTTTTTCGAAACGGAGGCAAAAGATTTGCCTCATCGATTATTAAGAAGAAGAGAATTGCCCGGTTAATTAACGTAAAACCAGGTGAAAACCGATACATATAGATCACATGCGGACTACTCGCTAAAAAAGAAACTCTGTGACCTCACGGTCAACCCGAGACACATACATAACACGCAACAACCACAAACCCTGGGACTTCTTTGTTGCAAAGAAACCCTCAACAAAACCATTGTTGAATACATCAGACGCCAAGAAATCCACGTAGACGAGCCGCTCAGAGATGGAGGACGAAGAGACTGAGTATCCTTGAAAGTGCAACTATCCCTAGGTGGTTTTGGTAATTCATAACAACATATAGCTCATTGAGCTAATGCTATTTCAAGATGATTATTTCAGGAAAGCTCAATGATTGGCATGGCATGGATGTGAAAGTGGAACCCTCAAAATGCTAAGGACAAAGAATTGGCTCAAGCTCAAAAGTTCAAGACTCTTCATTTTATATTTTAGTGATCCAAGATCACATTGAGTCTTTAGGAAAAGCCAATACTATCAAGGAGGGATGAGGTGTTGCTTAATGAGCCTCTTGCTTTATGTGCTTGGTGATATGCTCCAAAATCCTCAACCACTTTTCCATAGCCACAAATGACCTAAACACTAAGCCAAACTCGGTCATACCGATTCTTTCAATCCGGCGCCACCGAGTTCCACTTGTCATTTGCCACTGCCAAACCCTAGCAATTCGGTCCTACCGATAAGGATCTCGGTCTCACCGAGATGGGATTGCAAACTCTCTGTTTCCCTTTCATAACTTTTCGGTCTCATCGAAAGAGCGAATCGGTCCCACCGAGATTGCAATGTAAACTCTATGTTTCCTTCTTGTAACTTTTCGGTCTCACCGAAAGAGCGAGTCGGTCCCACCGAGTTTGCCTGACCAACTCTCTGGTTAGCTTATTGCCAAACTCGGTCTCACCGAGTTTGTGCAATCGGTCTCACCGAGATTACGTTATGCCCAAACCCTAACCGAATCGGTCCTACCGAGTTGCATGTCAGTCCCACCGAAATTCCTAACGGTCACTAGGTTTACTATTTCGGTCCGACCGAGTTTTCTGATTCGGTCCCACCGAGATTGGTAAGTTGTGTGTAACGGTTGGATTTTGTGTGGAGGCTATATATACCCCTCCACCTCCTCTTCACTCGTGGAGAGAGCCATCAGAACACATACACCATTCCAACTCATATGTTCTGAGAGAGAACCACCTACTCATGTGTTGAGACCAAGATATTCCATTCCAACCATATGAATCTTGATCTCTAGCCTTCCCCAAGTTGCTTTTCACTCAAATCTTCTTTCCACCAGATCCAAATCCTATGAGAGAGAGTTGAGTGTTGGGGAGACTATCATTTGAAGCACAAGAGCAAGGAGTTCATCATCAACACACCATTTGTTACTTCTTGGAGAGTGGTGTCTCCTAGATTGGCTAGGTGTCACTTGGGAGCCTCCGACAAGATTGTGGAGTTGAACCAAGGAGTTTGTAAGGGCAAGGAGATCGCCTACTTCGTGAATATCTGCCGCTAGTGAGGCAAGTCCTTCGTGGGTGATGGCCATGGTGGGATAGACAAGGTTACTTCTTCGTGGACCCTTCGTGGGTGGAGCCCTCCGTGGACTTGCGCAACCGTTACCCTTCGTGGGTTGAAGTCTCCATCAACGTGGATGTAGGATAGCACCACCTATCCGAACCACGGGAAAAACATCCGTGTCTCCAATTGCGTTTGAATCCTCAAAACCCTTCCCTTTATATTCTTGCAAGTTGCATGCTTTACTTTCCGCTGCCAATATACTCTTTGCATGCTTGCTTGAATTGTGTGATGATTGCTTGACTTGTCCTAAGATAGTTAAAATCTGCCAAGAACTAAAATTAGGAAAAGGTTAAGTTTTTATTTGGTCAAGTAGTCTAATCACCCCCCTCTAGACATACTTTCGATCCTACAAGTGGTATCAGAGCTTTGGTCTCCATTTGCCTTGATCTCCATAGCTTTTGGTGGTCATAGCCTTGGTTTCACAACCTAGGAGAGTATGGCGTCTAGCGAGGGAAATTATCACCGTAGAGGTCCTTACTTTGATGGCACTAATTTTGCTAGTTGGAAGCATAAAATGAAAATGCATATTCTTGGACATAACCCCGCCGTATGGGCTATTGTTTGTGTTGGTTTGCAAGGTGAGTTCTTTGATGGGAGAGAACGAAACCATGAAGCTACCACGGATGAGTTGAAGATGTTGCAATACAATGCTCAAGCTTGTGATATTCCCTTCAACGGATTGTGCCCCGAAGAATTCAACAAAATTAGCCGTCTTGAGAATGCAAAGGAAATTTGGGACACTTTGATTGATATGCACGAAGGTACCGACTCCGTCAAGGAATCCAAGTTGGATGTGCTCCAAAGTCAACTTGACAAGTTCAAGATGAAGGATGGTGAAGGTGTCGCCGAAATGTACTCTAGGCTTGCTCTCATCACAAATGAGATTGCCGGCTTAGGAAGTGAAGAGATGACCGATAGATTCATCATCAAGAAGATCCTAAGAGCCTTGGATGGGAAATATGATACCGTGTGCACATTGATTCAAATGATGCCCAATTACAAAGATCTCAAACCAACGGAAGTGATTGGAAGGATTGTTGCTCATGAGATGTCGCTCAAGGATAAAGAGGAACTTCACAACAAATCAAGTGGTGCCTACAAAGCCTCATGTGAAGTCCCCACATCATCAAGTGACAAACAAAACTTCAATGAAGAATTGAGCTTAATGGTGAAGAACTTCAACAAGTTCTACAAGAGTAGAAGCAAAGATAGAAGCTTCAAGTCAAGGTCCTACAATGACAAAAGATCTTCTAGTCAAGAGCGAAACTGCTATAATTGTGGAACACCCGGACACTATTCCAATGAGTGTACGGCTCCCTACAAGAGAAGAGAAGATTCTCCAAAAAGAAGAAGCAAAGAATCACCACCAAGAGAGAGAAGGAGTAGAGATGATCGTTATGAACGGAGATACTCATGGAGAAGCAAGGATTTGGAAAGGAAGGAAAAATCATCAAGGAGCTACACAAAACGAAGACATCAAGCTCATGTTGGTGAATGGGTATCCGGCTCCGACTCCGACAGCCACTCCGAGAGAAGTTATCACTCCGACTCCGAAGATACTCAAGATGAAGGTGTTGTCGGTCTAGCACTTGTGTCAACCAACTCCTACGACATATTTGACTCACCAAATGAAGGAATTGGAAGATGCTTCATGGCCAAAGGTCCTAAGGTAACACACCCCGAGTATGTTGATTTTAATAGTGATGAAGATGACTTGTTAGGTGATGATGACTTGCTTGTTGACAACTCTAGTGATGAGTACTATGATGAAACACCAATTAATCATGCTAATCAAGATAAAACGAATGACAATGATAAGGAGAAGATTGAGGCTCTAACTAAAGAACTAAACACTCTTAAGTTAGCTCATGAAACTATCTTCGAAGATCATCGAGAACTTTTAAGAGCTCATGAGAAATTACGCTTTGAAAAGCTCAATCTTGATCAAGAGCATGAGTTCTTAAAAGCAATCAATGATGATCTCCGCAAGAAAAGTTCTTCTTACATTGCCAAGCATTTACTATTATCCACTTACATGCCTCAAGTCAAGTCTAGTAACAAGAACAAGAAAGATTCTTCCTCTAGTAGTAACAATGATCATGCTAAATCCAATATTGTTGCTTCTAGTAGTTCTCTTGATTCCACTAATGATTCTCTTAGCCAAGTTACACTTGAGCAAGAAAATAGCTTATTGAAGGGTATTATAGAGAAAGGAGTGTACAAAAGCCTTGCCGAGAGTAAGCAATTCGAGGAAATTGTGCGCAAGCAAGGAATGCACCGGAAGAATCAAGGTGTTGGTTTTGAATGAAAGTTCAATGCCAATGGAGTTGAGTGGGAAGAAGATCAATACCCCAAGACAAAGTTTGTTCCTCAACAAGAGAAGTCTACTTCTTTCAAGGGGACACAAGCTCAAGATGATCTTCCACCACAAGACTACAAGCAATAAGGCAAGGACAAGCTTCAAGAGGAGATTGATGCATTTGAAGAAGCTCCTAAGACCTTAGTCAAGTGGATTCCCAAGACCACGTCAAGTTCCACTTCATCCATTACGGCTACAACTCCAAGGATTCCCATCAAGATGGTGTGGATCCAAAAGAAGAAGAACTAGAGAGTTCTTGAGGGTGACTCCGCCAACATATTTCACTCTCATCATTTTGGCAAGAACAAGTGCAATCAACTTCCACATCACGCACTAGTTCAAGGAGTCACAAACCCTATTGTTGGTAAGACAAGGGACAAGGTAACCTAAAGTTTTCATGGACGTCATCTTGTGTATGCATCACTCTATGTCTATGGATATCCTTGTTTGTTCCTTGTGGGACTAACCCATGTAGGTATTGAAAGTGCAATTCACTCAAATGGATAGCTCCAAGTGATCTACATCAACATTGAGCATCCACATCTTCAACATCTACATGAAGTCATCATCGACAAAACCCAAGGTTAGTTCATCCCTCTTAGGGGGGATATCACATCTAGGGGGAGCTTTACTTTAAAACTTGAGCTAAAGCAACTCTAAAGATGTGAATACAACAATGCTTTATGTAAAAGCGGTAACCCCACTTGAGCTTAAACGATGAGTATGACCTACGATCAAGTGTTCTCACTTGACTCCTAAGTCAATATACTCATATATAGATGACCTAGTCATCGCAAATTGCTTGATAGATGCTAGAATTGGTTGTGCATGGTTTGCCACATATTTCATTTGCCATCTTATTGTGTGAGCATGTTGGTTGCATATTTTACTCATTCGAGGACATCCACTTGTTGTTTTGATTGTTTGGCTTTATCTTCTTTTGCCAAGTGGATGGACAAGAATGCGTAAGAACCTCCTCTAGCTATCTATGCTTTTCTCGTCTCAAACTCTATTCATGCTGCATCACAAAATTTGATCAAGTCAGATTCGAACCACTCTGTGTGAGGAGTGCTCGGAGTCCCCGATTCGTCATAGACTTAAACTTCCAAAACCTCTTTGTGATTCTCGGTTTGACCGATACCATACTTTTGGTCCTACCGAGATCATTAAGTTGATCTAGGTTTTCGATCTCGGTGCAACCGATTTGAACCACTTGGTCACACCGAGTTGCAATAACTGTATACAGTTTTGCATCTCGGTGCCACCGAGTTGTTCCACTCGGTCACACCGACAGGGTCGGGCTATATATAGTGACGGGAATTTTTTTGGAAATTTCTTCGAAACCTCTTCGCCCGCGCATAGCTCGCTCTGCCTCCTGGGTCTCCGGATCGTCCTCCTCACCGCCAGCCGCCTCCAGTCGCTGGTCTCCATCGCTGTCAACGGGAATTCTGCCCCTCCGTTGCCGCCGTAGCGAGTCTCCGCCGAACTAGGGTATGGACTCGATCTTTGTGCTATTCTCCAATCCGATTCCTAGCACATTGTGATCATCATGATTCTTGCCACGTTTGATAAACTCCTATCCAGTCAATGAACTCGTAGATTAGGTTTAATTCAAAAATTATAGGGTTAGGTTTCCGCCGAAACCATCTTGGACCCACCGAGTTGAAAAACTCGGTCCCACCGATTTGGCTTATGCCATTGCACAAGTAACACTCGCCGTGACCGATAATTTCTTATCGGTGTGACCGATTTTGGAACTTTGTGAAACCCTAGCAGTCTCGGTGCCACCGAACTATGACTCGGTCTGACCGAGTTCACTAGTTCTGGTGCCAAAACTGCTTCGGTGTCACCGAGTTTGAAAATCGGTAGATCCGAGATGATTTCAGTGGGAAACTAAAACTAAGTTTTTGAATTACTCTTTTACAAAATCTCTGCACTTTGTGATGCTCATCCACTCTATCTCATTTATAATCTATTCATAGGGTCAGCAGTCAGAGTTTGCATCATGTCAGACCAAAGTGACAGCCAGAACCTCTCAGAGCAGCAAGTGGTGATGAGTGAGGGCACTAGTCCCTCCAGCTCTTCAAATGATGGCAGCAGGAGCACCCCCAGCAATCTGCCTAAAGCTGCCACTAGACAAAGGAAGAAGAGAACATCTGATTCTGAAGATGAAGATTATGTGGCAGAGGAAGAGGCCACATCAAGGAGAGTTGAGCCAGCTCAAGGCACAAGGCCAGGGCTGAAAATCAAAAGGCCAGCAGGCAGGCAGCCCATGTCTAAGGTTAGAGCTTCAACTGTGAAGCCTGCACCCACAGAGCCAGTTGTTACTGAGGGCAAAACGAGGAAGGAAAGGGTCAAGAAGACTGTAGCCAGAGTGCTTGGCAAGGCCTCCATCATGGAAGATGAGGAGGAAGAAGAAGAGGTTGCTGCACCAGCACCCAAGGCACCCAAACTTATGGGAGCTGCCATAAGGTCAGGGGCAACTGCATCCAAGCCCAAAGAAGCACCCAAGGCTGCATCTAAGCCAAAGAGTGCACCAAAGAGAAACACAAGAAGCATCCCAGCCACTGAAAAGAACAAGGCCCCAGTGCCTGAAGCTGCAGAGGAAGAGGAAGAGAATGTCCTTAGAAAGCTCAAGCCCAAGATCCCAGACCACAACGATGCTCATCCTATGGCCGAGGATATGAAGCTCAGGAGAGATTCAGGGCTGAGGAAATGGAGAGAAGCAGATCCATATGCTTCTAGGAGAAGGACTGCAGTTGACTACAGGTTTCACACCAAGGAGCAGCAGGATTTCTATGAGACTGTGCTGCTAGATAAGAAGCCCATTGTCTGCGATATGAGATGGGTCGATTGGCAGTATATCAAGGACAATGAAGAGTACTTCCATGGAGTGTATGACAGCTTTAGTGCGTGTGGAGTTGCAGACTTTGTTGGGCAGAAGCTCACAAAGTGGAACGAGGAGCTAATCATGCAATTCTACTCCACAGCACACTTCTACCCAGATGGGAGGATCACTTGGATGTCAGAAGGTACGAGGTACCAGTCCACAGTTGCTGAATGGGCTCAGCGGATCAATGCCCCAGAAGAGCAGGATGATGACTTGGATATTTATGCCAAGAAAAAGATGGACCACAACTCTATGTCCAACATGTACAAGGAGATTCCGAATGAAGCACTTGACACTTTCAAATTTGGCTCAGTGCATTATCTTCTATCAGGACTGCCCACTATCAATTGGATACTGAGGCACACCCTATTGACCAAGTCTGGAGATCACAAGATGATCAGAGGTCACGCGATCAATTTGCTTCATGTCTTTGACGTGCCTCAAAAATTCAAAGTCATGAGCCTCATAGTGGAAACAATCAAAAGGACTGTAGCAGATCAGAAGAGGAGTTGTGGGTATGCCCCACAGATTCAGGAGCTCATCAACTCAAACATGGGCATGGGCACATACTTGTTGGATAAGGAACACCTGCCCATCCGTCCAGACTTCGAAGATAACCAAGTGGTCATGACTGAGAATGAGCCATCATCTGCCCAAGCACAAGCAAAGAAGGAGAAGGCGAAGAAGGAGAAAGCTGCCAGGATGCCTACTCAAGAGGAGGCATCTGAATATTTTCTGAAAACCAAACAAGAGCAGCTTGGTTACCTGATTGCGTCCACCCTGCGGATTGAGCAAGGACTAGCCACCCTAACTCAGAACCAGGCAAGCTTAGAGTGGATCATGGAACAGAGGTTCTATGATTTGGACATCAAGGTGACAGAGATACAGACTGCCGTGGAGCAGCTCCAGGATGACATGAATGAGAGGAGAGGCAGGACTATGACTGATGCTTTTGCCAGGGCACGAGGTCCGAGGTCGTCTGCAATGCCAGTTGCTGACACCAGAGCTACCACGTCTGCGCCAGCCACAACCTCAGTTCCACCAGCTCCAACGTCCACTTCAGCCTCAACTCCGACCACGTCTACAGAAGGCTTCGTCCTTGGAGTGCTCCGGACTCCACCACCACCTGAAGATCAAGCCTGAGCGTCGACTTAGCACTATGCATTTTCTAGGAACTTTTTGGTAACTTGTTGCCAAAGGGGGAGAAAATGTATAGATCATAGGCTTCGAGAGAGAGTGTTGCTTTTATTCTCTCTTGTTTTATTTGGTGGTTTTTCGAACTTTATTTGCTTGTGTGTGAGATACTACATCTTTATGCCTGTGAGACATCGATGATCATGTGTTTGATCATAAGCTACACTTAATGTTTGCTTAATGCTATTATTATTCTATCTATCTTATGTGATCACTCACTATTCTTGGTGAAGAGTGCATGTATTTCAATCTTATCATTTTTGAGCGCTCCACCAAGATGTATGTGACATGGAAGAGTAACCCATGACTCTAACTCCTTGTGCATTTGCAGTCCAAAGCAAATTTCAAATATGCACAAATTTAGGGGGAGCTCTTATTTGTCACATACTTCTCAAAGCAACAATATATTTCATGCTTATTATCATTTGTCAAAGCTTTGATCTATATGTTGTCATCAATTACCAAAAAGGGGGAGATTGAAAGTGCAACTATCCCTAGGTGGTTTTGGTAATTCATAACAACATATAGCTCATTGAGCTAATGCTATTTCAAGATGATTATTTTAGGAAAGCTCAATGATTGGCATGGCATGGATGTGAAAGTGGAACCCTCAAAATGCTAAGGACAAAGAATTGGCTCAAGCTCAAAAGTTCAAGACTCTTCATTTTATATTTTAGTGATCCAAGATCACATTGAGTCTTTAGGAAAAGCCAATACTATCAAGGAGGGATGAGGTGTTGCTTAATGAGCCTCTTGCTTTATCTGCTTGGTGATATGCTCCAAAATCCTCAACCACTTTTCCATAGCCACAAATGACCTAAACACTAAGCCAAACTCGGTCATACCGATTCTTTCAATCCGGCGCCACCGAGTTTCACTTGTCATTTGCCACTGCCAAACCCTAGCAATTCGGTCCTACCGATAAGGATCTCGGTCTCACCGAGATGGGATTGCAAACTCTCTGTTTCCCTTTCGTAACTTTTCGGTCTCATTGGAAGAGCGAATCGGTCCCACCGAGTTTGCAATGTAAACTCTATGTTTCCTTCTTGTAACTTTTCGGTCTCACCGAAAGAGCGAGTCGGTCCCACCGAGTTTTCCTGACCAACTCTCTGGTTAGCTTATTGCCAAACTCGGTCTCACCGAGTTTGTGCAATCGGTCTTACCGAGATTACGTTATGCCCAAACCCTAACCGAATCGGTCCTACCGAGTTGCATGTCAGTCCCACCGAAATTCCTGACGGTCACTAGGTTTACTATTTCGGTCCGACCGAGTTTTCTGATTCGGTCCCACCGAGATTGGTAAATTGTGTGCAACGGTTGGATTTTGTGTGGAGGCTATATATACCCCTCCACCTCCTCTTCACTCGTGGAGAGAGCCATCAGAACACATACACCATTCCAACTCATATGTTCTGAGAGAGAACCACCTACTCATGTGTTGAGACCAAGATATTCCATTCCAACCATATGAATCTTGATCTCTAGCCTTCGCCAAGTTGCTTTCCACTCAAATCTTCTTTCCACCAGATCCAAATCCTATGAGAGAGAGTTGAGTGTTGGGGAGACTATCATTTGAAGCACAAGAGCAAGGAGTTCATCATCAACACACCATTTGTTACTTCTTGGAGAGTGGTGTCTCCTAGATTGGCTAGGTGTCACTTGGGAGCCTCCGACAAGATTGTGGAGTTGAACCAAGGAGTTTGTAAGGGCAAGGAGATCGCCTACTTCGTGAAGATCTACCGCTAGTGAGGCAAGTCCTTCGTGGGCAATGGCCATGGTGGGATAGACAAGGTTGCTTCTTCGTGGACCCTTCATGGGTGGAGCCCTCCGTGGACTCGTGCAACCGTTACCCTTCGTGGGTGGAAGTCTCCATCAACGTGGATGTAGGATAGCACCACCTATCCGAACCACGGGGAAAACATCCGTGTCTCCAATTGCGTTTGAATCCTCAAAACCCTTCCCTTTATATTCTTGCAAGTTGCATGCTTTACTTTCCACTGCCAATATACTCTTTGCATGCTTGCTTGAATTGTGTGATGATTGCTTGACTTGTCCTAAGATAGTTAAAATCTGCCAAGAACTAAAATTGGGAAAAGGTTAAGTTTTTATTTGGTCAAGTAGTCTAATCACCCCCCTCTAGACATACTTTCGATCCTACAATCCTCCATTAAGCAGCCGCAGACGCCTTATCAATGGCGCCACTCTTCTTTCCTATGCTCCTGAGAGCCTTCTTCACCTTCTTTATTTTGCCTGTAGAAACCTCATCCACTAGGAGGCAAGCAATCACATTGCGAGACCCATGACAAGTTGCCTCCAAGGCGGCGAGCAAACGGTCAAGCCTTTTCACGAAGACCACCTCGTCAATACGTGCCAACATAGCGTCACGGTCAAACATGGGCGACCGAATGGGCTTCGGTGCCTCAGAAGTAGCTCCGAAAGCACCTATCTCATCAACATCTGCACCCACGGATGCCATATGGGCAACAACCTCAGGTGAGAGAGCAATAGCAATGTCCAAACCTCCACGGTCCACATAGGCGTGTGGCTGACTAGGCTCCAACGACAACGTTGAGGTCGCAGTTGGCATCGCCAAGTCCCCTCCAAGCGACCCCATCACCTTAGGAAGCACCAATTTCAGCCCAAAATTGGGAATCTATTGGGGAACGTAGCATGCAATTTCAAAAAAATTCCTACGATCACGCAAGATCTATCTAGGAGATGCATAGCAACGAGACAGGGAGAGTGTGTCCATGTACCCTCGTAGACCGAAAGCGGAAGCGTTAGGTTAACGAGGTTGATGTAGTCGAACGTCTTCACGATCCAACCGATCCAAGTACCGAACGTATGGCACCTCCGTGTTTAGCACATGTGTCAGCTCGATGACGTCCCTCGAGCTCTTGATCCAGTAGAAGGTCGAGGGAGAGTTCCGACAGCACGACGGTGTGGTGACGGTGATGGTGATGTGATCCGTGCAAGGCTTCGCCTAAGTACTATGACGGTATGACCGGAGGAGTAAACTATGGAGGGGGGCACCGCACACAGCTAAGAGAATTCTTGGTGTGCCTTTGGGGTGGCCCCCGCCCCCGTATATAAAGGGGGAGGAGGAGGCTGGCGGCCAGGAGGGGCGCGTCATGGGGGGAGTCCTACTTGGACTCCTAGTCCAAGTAGGACTCCCCCTTTTCCTTTCTCCACCGAAGGGAATATGAAGGAGAGGGAGAGGGAAAGGGAAGGGGGTGTCGCCCCCTCCTCCTTGTCCTATTCGGACTCCCTAGGATGGGGCATGCGGACACCCCTCGTGGGCTTCCCACTCTCTCCCTTAGGCCAATGTTGGCCCAATACTTTCCCGGAGAGTTCCGGTAACCCCTCGGTACTCCGGAAAAATACCCGAATCACTCGGAACCATTCCGATATCCGAATATAACCTTCCAATATATGAATATTTACCTCTCGACCATTTCGAGACTTCTCGTCCTGTCCGTGATCTCTTCCAAGACTTCTAACAAACTTCGGTCACCAAAACACATAACTTATAAATACAAATCGTCATCGAACGTTAAGCGTGCGGACCGTACGGGTTCGAGAACTATGTAGACATGACCGAGACACCTCTTCGGTCAATAACCAATAGCGGAACCTGGATGCTCATATTGCCTCCTAAATATTCTACGAAGATCTTTATCGGTCAAACCGCATAACAACATACGTTATTCCCTTTTCCGTCGGTATGTTACGTGCACAAGATTCGATCGTTGGTATCATCATACCTAGTTCAATCTCGTTACCGGCAAGTCTCTTTACTCGTTCCATAATGCATCATGTCGCAACTAACTCATTAGTCACATTGCTTGCAAGGTTTATAGTGATGTGCATTACCGAGGGGGCCTGGAGATACCTCTCTGATACACGAAGTGACAAATCTTAATCTTGATCTATGCCAACTCAACAAGCACCTTCGGAGACACCTATAGAGCATCTTTATAATCACCCAGTTACGTTGTGACGTTTGATAGCACACAAGGTGTTCCTCCGGTATTCGGAAGTTGCATAATCTCATAGTCAGAGGAATATGTATAAGTCATGATGAATGCAATAGCAATAAAACTAAACGATCATAATGCTAAGCTAACGGATGGGTCTTGTCCATCACATCATTCTCTAACGATGTGATCCCATTCATCGCAAGACAACTCATGTCCATGGTCAGGAAACTTAACCATCTTTGATTAACGAGCTAGTCGAGTGGAGGCATACTAGGGACACTTTGTTGGTCTATGTATTCACACATGTACTAAGTTTCCGATTAATACAATTGTAGCATGAATAATAAACATTTATCATGATATAAGGAAATATAAGTAACAACTTTATTATTGCCTCTAAGGCATATTTCCTTTAGTCTCCCACTTGCACTAGAGTCAATAATCTAGATTACATAGTAATGATTCTAACACCCATGGAGTCTTGGTGCTGATCATGTTTTGCTCATGAGAGAGGCTTAGTCAATGGGTCTGCAACATTCAGATCTGTATGTATCTTGCAAATCTCTATGTCTGCCTCCTTGACTTGATCGCGGATGGAATTGAAGCGTCTCTTGATGTGTTTGGTTCTCTTGTGAAATCTAAATTCCTTCGCCAAGGCAATTGCTCCAGTATTGTCACAAAAGATTTTCATTGGACCCGATGCACTAGGTATTACACCTAGATTGGATATGAACTCCTTCATCCAGACTCCTTCATTTGCTGCTTCGGAAGCAGCTATGTACTCCGCTTCTCACGTAGATCTTGCCACGATGCTTTGCATGGAACTGCACCAACTTACAACTCCACCATTCAATATAAATACGTATCCGGTTTGAGACTTAGAGTCATCCGGATCAGTGTCAAAACTTGCATCGACGTAACCATTTACGACAAGCTCTTTGTCACCTCCATAAACGAGAAACATATCCTTAGTCCTTTTCAGGTATTTCAGGATGATCTTGACCGATGTCCAGTGATCCACTCCTGGATTACTTTGGTACCTCCCTGCTAAACTTATAGCAAGGCACACATCAGGTCTGGTACACAGCATTGCATACATGATAGAACCTATGGCTGAGGCATAGGGAATGACTTTCAGTTTCTCTCTATCTTCAGCAGTGGTCGGACATTGAGTCTGACTCAACTTCACACCTTGTAACACAGGCAAGAACCCTTTTTTGACTAATCCATTTTGAACTTCTTCAAAACTTTCTCAAGGTATTTGCTTTGTGAAAGTCCAATTAAGCGTCTTGATCTATCTATATAGATCTTGATGCCCAATATATAAACAGCTTCACTGAGGTCTTTCATTGAAAAAGTCTTATTCAAGTATCCTTTTATGCTTGCTACCTCTTGAGCACTGCGTTGGTTTTTCGTTGAAGAGGAAAGGGTGATGTAGTAGAGCAGCGTAAGTATTTCCCTTAGTTTTTGCGAACCAAGGTATCAATCCAGTAGGAGGCCATGCACGAGTCCCTCACACCTACACAAACAAATAAACTCCTCGCAACCAACGCGATAAAGGGTTGCCAATCCCTTCACGGTCACCTACGAGAGTGAGATCTGATAGATATGATAAGATAACATTTTTGCTATTTTTATGATAAAGAGAAATAAAGATGCAAGTAAAATAAATGGCAAAGGAAATAACTAAGTATTGGAAGGTTAATATGATGGAAAATAGACCCGGGGGCCATAGGTTTCACTAGAGGCTTCTCTCGAGAGCATAAGTATTACAGTGGGTGAACAAATTACTGTTGAGCAATTGACAGAATTAAGGATAGTTATGAGAATATCTAGGTATGATCATTTATATAGGCATCACGTCCGAGACAAGTACACCTACTCCTGCCTGCATCTACTACTATTACTCCACACATCGACCACTATCCAGCATGCATCTAGAGTATTAAGTTCAAGAGAATAGAGTAACGCTTTAAGCAAGATGACATGTGAAGGAAATATGCCCTAAAGGCAATAATAAAGTTATTATTTATTTCCTTATATCATGACAAATGTTTATTATTCATGCTAGAATTGTATTAACCGGAAACATAATACATGTGTGAATACATAGACCAACAGAGTGTCACTAGTATGCCTCTACTTGACTAGCTCGTTAATCAAAGATGGTTATGTTTCCTAACCATGAACAAAGAGTTGTTATTTGATTAACGAGGTCACATCATTAGTTGAATGATCTGATTGACATGACCCATTCCATTAGCTTAGCACCCGATCGTTTAGTATGTTGCTATTGCTTTCTTCATGACTTATACATGTTCCTATAACTATGAGATTATGCAACTCCCGTTTACCGGAGGAACACTTTGGGTACTACCAAACGTCACAACGTAACTGGGTGATTATAAAGGAGTACTACAGGTGTCTCCAATGGTAGATGTTGGGTTGGCGTATTTCGAGATTAGGGTTTGTCACTCCGATTGTCGGAGAGGTATCTCTGGGCCCTCTCGGTAATACACATCACATAAGCCTTGCAAGCATAATGACTAAGATGTTAGTTATGAGATGATGTATTACGGAACGAGTAAAGAGACTTGCCAGTAATGAGATTGAACTAGGTATTGGATACCGACGATCGAATCTCGGGCAAGTAACATACCGATGACAAAGGGAACAACATATGTTGTTATGCGGTCTGACCGATAAAGATCTTCGTAGAATATGTAGGAGCCAATATGGGCATCCAGGTCCCGCTATTGGTTATTGACCGGAGACATGTCTCGGTCATGTCTACATTGTTCTCGAACCGTAGGGTCCGCACGCTTAACGTTACGATGACAGTTATTATGAGTTTATGCATTTTGATGTACCGAAGGTTGTTCGGAGTCCCGAATGTGATCACGGACATGACGAGGAGTGTCGAAATGGTCGAGACGTAAAGATTGATATATTGGAAGGCTATGTTTGGACATCGGAAGTGTTCCGGGTGAAATCGGGATTTTACCGGAATACCGGGAGGGTTACCGGAACCCCCCGGGAGGCAAATGGGCCTATTGGGCCTTAGTGGAAGAGTGAAAGGGGCTGCGCGCCTCCCCCCTTCCCTAGTCCTATTAGGACTAGGAGAAGGTGGCCGGCCACCCCTTCTCTCTTTCCCCCTTGAGGACTCCTATTAGGAATAGGATTGGGGGGGGGGAGTCCTACTCCCGGTAGGAGTAGGACTCCTCCTGCGCCCCTCTCCCTGGCCGGCCGAACCCCCCCCCCTGCTCCTTTATATACGGGGGCAGGGGGCACCCCATAGACACACAAGTTGATCATTGTTGATCGTTCCTTAGCCGTGTGCGGTGCCCCTTGCCACCAAATTCCACCTCGGTCATATCGTTGTAGAGCTTAGGCGAAGCCCTGCGTCGGTAGTACATCAAGATCGTCACCACGCCATCGTGCTGACGGAACTCTTCCTCGACGCTTTGCTGGATCGGAGCCCGAGGATCGTCATCGAGCTGAACATGTGCTAAGAACTCGGAGGTGCCGGAGTAACGGTGCTTGGATCGGTCGGATCGGGAAGAAGACGTACGACTACTTCCTCTACGTTGTGTCAACGCTTCCGTTGCGATCTACAAGGGTACGTAGATCAGACTCTCCCCCTCGTTGCTATGCATCACCATGATCTTGCGTGTGCGTAGGAAAATTTTCGAAATTACTACGTTCCCCAACAACATGATGTAGAGGGATAAACTCATGCAATATGATATAAACCTCATCGTGTTATCCTCGATGGCAACAATACAATACGTGCCTTGCTTCCCCTACTGGCACTGGGAAAGGACACCGCAAGATTGAACCCAAAGCTAAGCACTTCTCCCATTGCAAGAAAGATCAATCTAGTAGGCCAAACCGAACTGATAATTCGAAGAGACTTGCAAAGATAACCAATCATACATACAAGAATTCAGAGAAGATTCAAATATTGTTCATAGATAAACTTGATCATAAACCCACAATTCAACGGTCTCAACAAACACACCGCAAAACAAGATTACATCGAATAGATCTCCATAAGAGAGGGGGATAACTTTGTATTGAGATCCAAAAAGAGAGAAGAAGCCATCTAGCTAATAACTATGAACCAGTAGGTCTGAAGTAAACTACTCACACATCATCGGAGAGGCTATGATGTTGATGTAGAAGCCCTCCGTGATCGATACCCCCTCCGGTGGAGCACCGAAAAAGGCCCCAAGATGGGATCTCATGGATACATAGAGTTACGGCGGTGGAATTAGGGTTTTGGTTCCGTATTTGGTAGTTTGGAGGTACGTAGGTATACATAGGAGGAAGGAGTATGTCAGTGGAGCAATGTGGGCCCCACGAGGGTGGAGGGCGCGCCTGGGGGGTGGGAGCGCCCCCCTACCTCGTGCCTTCCTGGTTGATTGCTTGACGTAGGGTCCAAGTCCTCTGGATCATGTACGTTCCAAAAATCACGTTCCCGAAGGTTTCATTCCGTTTGGACTCCGTTTGATATTCTTTTTCTGCGAAACCCTAAAATAGGCAAAAAAACAGCAATTCTAGGCTAGGCCTCCGGTTAATAGGTTAGCCCCAAAAATAATATAAAACTGTATAATAAAGCCCAATAATGTCCAAAACAGGATATAATATAGCATGGAATAATAAAAAATTATAGATACGTTGGAGACGTATCAAGCATCCCCAAGCTTAATTCCCGCTTGTCCTCGAGTAGGTAAATGATAAAAACAGAATTTTTGATGTGGAATGCTACTTGGCATAATTTCAATGTTATTCTCTTAATTGTGGTACGAATATTCAGATCCGAAAGATTCGAGACAAAAGTTCAATATTGACATAGAAATAATAATACTTCAAGCATATTAACTAAGCAATTATGTCTCTTCAAAATAACATGGCCAAAGAAAGTTATCCCTGCAAAATCATATAGTCTGGCTATGCTCCATCTTCACCACACAAAGTATTTAAATCATGCACAGCCCCGATGACAAGCCAAGCAATTGTTTCATACTTTTGGTGTTCTCAAACGTTTTCAATCTTCACACAATACATGAGCGTGAGCCATGGACATCGCACTATAGGTGGAATAGAATGGTGGTTGTGGAGAAGACAAAAAGGGAGAAGATAGTCTCACATTAACTAGGCGTATCAACGGGCTATTGAGATGCCCATTAATAGATATCAATGTGAGTGAGTAGGGATTGCCATGCAACGGATGCACTTGAGCTATAAGTATATGAAAGCTAAAAAAAAAGAAACTAAGTGGGTGTGCATCCAACTTGCTTGCTCACGAAGACTTTGTTGGAAATATGCCCTAGAGGCAATAATAAAAGGATTATTATTATATTTCCTTGTTCATGATAATTGTCTTTTATTCATGCTATAATTGTGTTATCCGGAAATCGTAATACATGTGTGAATAATAGACACCAACATGTCCCTAGTAAGCCTCTAGTTGACTAGCTCGTTGATCAACAGATAGTCATGGTTTCCTGACTATGGACATTGGATGTCATTGATAACGAGATCACATCATTAGGAGAATGATGTGATGGACAAGACCCAATCCTAAACATAGCACAAGATCGTATAGTTCGTTTGCTAGAGTTTTCCAATGTCAAGTATCCTTTCCTTAGACCATGAGATCGTGTAACTCCCGGATACCGTAGGACTGCTTTGGGTGTACCAAACGTCACAACGTAACTGGTTGACCATAAAGGTATACTACGGGTATCTCCGAAAGTGTCTGTTGGGTTGACACGGATCAAGATTGGGATTTGTCACTCCGTATGACGGAGAGGTATCACTGGGCCCACTCGGTAATGCATCATCATTATAAGCTCAAAGTGACCATGTGTCTGGTCACGGGATCATGCATTGCGGTACGAGTAAAGTGACTTGCCGGTAACGAGATTGAACAAGGTATTGGGATACCAACGATCGAATCTCGGGCAAGTAACATACCGATTGACAAAGGGAATTTTATACGGGGTTGCTTGAATCCTCGACATCGTGGTTCATCCGATGAGATCATCGAGGAGCATGTGGGAGCCAACATGGGTACCCAGATCCCGCTGTTGGTTATTGACCAGAGAGCAATCTCGGTCATGTCTACATGTCTCCCGAACCCGTAGGGTCTACACACTTAAGGTTCGGTGACGCTAGGGTTGTAGGGATATGTATATGCAGTAACCCGAATGTTGTTCGGAGTCCCGGATGAGATCCCGAACGTCACGAGGAGTTCCGGAATGGTCCGGAGGTAAAGAATTATATATATGAAGTGCTATTTCGGCATCGGGACAAGTTTTGGGGTCACCGGTATTGTACCGGGACCACCGGAAGGGTCCCGGGGGTCCACCGGGTGGGGCCACCTATCCCGGAGGGCCCCATGGGTGGAAGTGGGAAGGGATCCAGCCCAAAGTGGGCTGGGGCGCCACTTCCCCTAGGGCCCATGCGCCTAGGGTGGGGGAAACCCTAAAGGGGGGCGCCCCCTTGCTTGGGGGGCAAGCCCCCCACCCCTTGGCCGCCGCCCCCCTAGGAGATTGCATCTCCTAGGGCCGGCGCCCCCCCTAGGCTCCCTATATATAGTGGGGGGAGGGAGGGCCTCTTCCCCTACGCCTTTGGTGTAGGGGAACGTTGCAGAAAACAAAAATTTTCCTACGGTTTCACCAAGATCCATCTATGAGTTCATCTAGCAACGAGTGATCGGATGCATCTACATACCTTTGTAGATTGCGAGCGGAAGCGTTCAAAGAACGGGGATGAGGTAGTCGTACACGACGTGATCCAAATCACCGGAGATCCTAGCACCGAACGGACGGCACCTCCGCGTTCAACACACGTACGGAGCGGATGACGTCTCCTCCTTCTTCATCCGGCAAGGGGAGAGGAGAGGTTGAGGAATATGGCTCCAGCAGCAGCACGACGGCGTGGTGGTGATGGAGCTGCAGTACTCCGTCAGGGCTTCGCCAAGCACTATGGAGGAGGAGGAGGTGTTGGAGAGGGAGAAGGAGGCGCCAAGGCAAAGGTATGAAGTCCTCCATCTCCCCCACTATATATAGGAGGGCCTAGGGGGGGCACCGGCCCTAGGAGATCCAATCTCCTAGGGGGGCGGCGGCCAAGGGAGGTTTCCCTCCCCCCCAAGGCACCTAGGGGTGCCTTCCCCTTGTGGGACTCTTCCCCTCTTGAAACCCTAGGCGCATGGGCCTCTTCGGGCTGGTGCCCTTGGCCCATGTAGGCCAAGGCGCACCCCCTACAGCCCATGTGGCCCCCGGGGTAGGTGGCCCCACCCGGTGGACCCCCGGGACCCTTCCGGTGGTCCCAGTACAATACTGATAACCCCGAAACTTGTCCCGATGGCCGAAATAGCACTTCCTATATATAATTCTTTACCTCCGGACCATTCCGGAACTCCTCGTAACGTCCGGGATATCATCCGGGACTCCGAACAACATTCGGGTTACTGCATATACATATCCCTACAACTCTAGCATCACCGAACCTTAAGTGTGTAGACCCTACGGGTTCGGGAGACATGTAGACATGACCGAGACGACTCTCCGGTCAATAACCAACAGCGGGATCTGGATACCCATGTTGGCTCCCACATACTCCACGATGATCTCATCGTATGAACCACGATGTCGAGGATTCAAGCAACCCCGTATACAATTCCCTTTGTCAATCGGTATGTTACTTGCCCGAGATTCGATCGTCGTTATCCCAATACCTCGTTCAATCTTGTTACCGGCAAGTCACTTTACTCGTACCGTAATGCATGATCCCGTGACCAGACACTTGGTCACCTTGAGCTCATAATGATGATGCATTACCGAGTGGGCCCAGTGATACCTCTCCGTCATACGGAGTGACAAATCCCAGTCTTGATCCGTGTCAACCCAACAGACACTTTCGGAGATACCCGTAGTATACCTTCATAGTCACCCAGTTACGTTGTGACGTTTGGTACACCCAAAGCACTCCTACGGTATCCAGGAGTTACACGATCTCATGGTCTAAGGAAAAGATACTTGACATTGGAAAAACTCTAGCAAACGAACTATACGATCTTTATGCTATGTTTAGGATTGGGTATTGTCCATCACATCATTCTCCTAATGATGTGATCTCTTTATCAATGACATCCAATGTCCATAGTCGGGAAACCATGACTATCTATTGATCAACGAGCAAGTCAACTAGAGGCTTACTAGGGACATGTTGGTGTCTATTATTCACACATGTATTATGATTTCCGAATAACACAATTATAGCATGAATAAAGACAATTATCATGAACAAGGAAATATAATAATAATGCTATTATTATTGCCTCAAGGGCATATTTCCAACAGTCTCCCACTTGCACTAGAGTCAATAATCTAGTTACATTGTGATGAATCGAACACCCATGGAATTCTGGTGTTGATCATGTTTTTCTCTAGGGAGAGGTTTAGTCAACGGTTCTACTACATTCAGGTCCGTATGTACTTTACAAATATCTATGTCTCCATCTTGAACATTTTCACGAATGGAGTTGAAGCGACGCTTGATGTGCCTTGTCTTCTTGTGAAACCTGGGCTCCTTGGCAAGTGCAATAGCTCCAGTGTTATCACAGAAGAGCTTGATTGGCCCCGACGCATTGGGTATGACTCCTAGGTCGGTGATGAACTCCTTCACCCAAATTGCTTCATGCGCTGCCTCCGAGGCTGCCATGTACTCCACTTCACATGTAGATCCCGCCACGACGCTCTGCTTGCAACTGCACCAGCTTACTGCCCCACCATTCAAAACATACACATATCCGGTCTGTCAATTAGAGTCATCCAGATCTGTGTCGAAGCTAGCGTCGACGTAACCCTTTACGACGAGCTCTTCGTCACCTCCATAAATGCGAAACATTTCCTTAGTCCTTTTCAGGTACTTCAGGATATTCTTGACCGCTGTCCAGTGTTCCTTGCCGGGATTACTTTGGTACCTTCCTACCAAACTTACGGCAAGGTTTACATCAGGTCTGGTACACAGCATGGCATACATAATAGAACCTATGGCTGAGGCATAGGGGATGACACTCATCTCTTCTATATCTTCTGCCGTGGTCGGACATTGAGCTAAGCTCAATTTCACACCTTGCAGCACAGGCAAGAACCCCTTCTTAGACTGATCCATATTGAACTTCTTCAATATCTTATCAAGGTATGTGCTTTGTGAAAGACCTATGAGGTGTCTTGATCTATCTCTATAGATCTTGATGCCTAATATATAAGCAGCTTCTCCAAGGTCCTTCATTGAAAAACTCTTATTCAAGTAGGCCTTGATGCTGTCCAAGAGTTATATATCATTTCCCATCAATAGTATGTCATCTACATATAATATGAGAAATGCTACAGAGCTTCCACTCACTTTCTTGTAAACGCAGGCTTCTCCATAAGTCTGCGTAAACCCAAACGCTTTGATCATCTCATCAAAGCGAATGTTCCAACTCCGAGATGCTTGCACCAGCCCATAACTCGAGCGTTGGAGCTTGCACACCTTGTCAGCATTCTTAGGATCGACAAAACCTTCCGGCTGCATCATATACAATTCTTCCTTAAGGAAACCATTAAGAAATGTCGTTTTGACGTCCATTTGCCATATCTCATAATCATAGAATGCGGCAATTGCTAACATGATTCAGACGGACTTTAGCTTCGCTACCGGTGAGAAAGTCTCATCGTAGTCAACCCCTTGAACTTGTCGATAACCCTTAGCGACAAGCCGAGCTTTATGGATGGTCACATTACCATCCGCGTCTGTCTTCTTCTTAAAGATCCATTTATTTTCTATGGCTCGCCGATCATCGGGCAAGTCAGTCAAAGTCCATACTTTGTTTTCATACATGGATCCTATCTCGGATTTCATGGCTTCTAGCCATTTGTCGGAATCCGGGCCCACCATCGCTTCTTCATAGTTCGAAGGTTCACCGTTGTCTAACAACATGATTTCCAAGACAGGGTTGCCGTACCACTCTGGTGCGGAACGTGTCCTTGTGGACCTTTGAATTTCAGTAGGATCTTGATCAGAAGTATCTTGATCATCATCAATAACTTCCTCTCTAGTCGGTGCAGGCACCTCAGGAACATTTTCTTGAGTTGTGCCTTTTTTCCGGTTCAAGAGGTAATACTTCATCAAGTTCTACTTTCCTCCCACTTACTTCTTTCGAGAGAAACTCCTTCTCTAGAAAGAATCCATTCTTGGCAACAAAGATCTTGCCTTCGGATCTGAGGTAGAAGGTATACCCAACAGTTTCTTTAGGGTATCCTATGAAGACGTATTTTTCCGACTTGGGTTCGAGCTTTTCAGGTTGAAGTTTCTTGACATAAGCATCACATCCCCAAACTTTTAGAAACGACAGCTTGGGTTTCTTACCAAACCATAATTCAAACGGTGTCGTCTCAATGGATTTCGACGGAGCCCTATTTAAAGTGAATGCGGCAGTCTCTAAAGCATAGCCCCAAAAAGATAGCGGTAAATTGGTAAGAGACATCATAGATCGCACCATATCTAATAGAGTGCGATTATGATGTTCGGACACACCATTACGCTGAGGTGTTCTAGGCAGCATGAGTTGTGAAACTATTCCACATTTTCTTAAGTGTGTGCCAAATTCGTGACTCAAGTATTCTCCTCCACGATCTGATCGTAGAAACTTGATTTTCTTGTCACGTTGATTTTCAACCTCACTCTGAAATTCCTTGAACTTTTCAAAGGTTTCAGACTTGTGTTTAATTAAGTAGACATACCCATATCTACTCAAGTCATCGGTGAGGGTGAGAACATAACGATAGCCACCGCGAGCCTCAACACTCATTGGACCGCACACATCAGTATGTATGATTTCTAATAGGTTGGTTGCTCGCTCCATTGTTCCTGAGAACGGAGTCTTGGTCATTTTACCCATGAGGCATGGTTCGCACGTGTCAAATGATTCATAATCAAGAGACTCTAAAAGTCCATCTGCATGGAGCTTCTTCATGCGTTTGACACCTATGTGACCAAGGCGGCAGTGCCACAAGTATGTGGGACTATCATTATCAACCTTACATCTTTTGGTACTCACACTATGAATATGTGTAGCATTAGGCTCGAGATTCATTAAGAATAAACCATTCACCATAGGAGCATGACCATAAAACATATCTCTCATATAAATAGAACAACCATTATTCTCAGATTTAAATGAGTAGCCATCTCGAATTAAACGAGATCCCGATACAATGTTCATGCTCAAAGCTGGCACTAAATAACAATTATTAAGGTTTAAAACTAATCCCGAAGGTAAATGAAGAGGGAGCGTGCCGACGGCGATCACATCGACCTTGGAACCATTCCCGACGCGCATCGTCACCTCGTCCTTCGCCAGTCTCCGCTTATTCCGAAGCTCCTGTTTTGAGTTACAAATGTGAGCAACTGCACCGGTATCAAATACCCAGGAGCTACTACGAGTACTGGTAAGGTACACATCAACTACATGTATATCACATATACCTTTTGTTTTGCCGGCCTTCTTGTCAGCTAAGTATTTGGGGCAGTTCCGCTTCCAGTGACCACTTTCCTTGCAATAAAAGCACTCAGTCTCGGGCTTGGGTCCATTCTTTGGCTTCTTCCCGGCAGCTTGCTTGCCGGGCGCGGCAACTCCCTTGCCGTCCTTCTTGAAGTTCTTTTTACCCTTGCGCTTCTTGAACTTAGTGGTTTTATTGACCATCAACACTTGATGTTCCTTCTTGACTTCTACCTCTGCTGATTTCAGCATAGCAAATACTTCAGGAATGGTCTTTTCCATCCCCTGCATATTGAAGTTCATCACAAAGCTCTTGTAGCTCGGTGGAAGCGACTGAAGGATTCTGTCAATGACCGCGTCATCCGGGAGATTAACTCCCAGCTGAGTCAAGCGGTTATGTAACCCAGACATAGTGAGTATGTGCTCACTGACAGAACTATTTTCCTCCATCTTACAGCTGAAGAATTTGTCGGAGACTTCATATCTCTCGACCCGGGCATGAGCTTGAAAAACCATTTTCAGCTCTTCGAACATCTCATATGCTCCATGTCTCTCAAAACGCTTTTGGAGCCCCGGCTCTAAGCTGTAAAGCATGCCGCACTGAACGAGGGAGTAGTCATCGGTACGTGCCTGCCAAGCGTTCATAACGTCTTGTTCTGCAGGGAGAATAGGTGCGTCACCCAGCGGTGCTTGTAGGACATAATCTTTCTTGGCAGCTATGAGGATGATCCTCAGGTTCCGGACCCAGTCTGTATAGTTGCTGCCATCGTCTTTCAGCTTGGTTTTCTCTAGGAACGCGTTGAAGTTGAGGACTATGTTGGCCATTTGATCTACAAGACATATTGTAAATATTTTAGACTAAGTTCATGATAATTAAGTTCATCTAATCAAATTATTTAATGAACTCCCACTTAGATAGACATCCCTCTTCTAGTCATCTAAGTATAACATGATCCGAGTCAACTAGGGCATGTCCGGTCATCACGTGAGACGGACCAGTCAACGTCGGTGAACATCTTCATGTTGATCGTATCTTCTATACGACTCATGCTCGACCTTTCGGTCTTCTGTGTTCCGAGGCCATGTCTATACACATGCTAGGTTCGTCAAGTCAACCTAAGTGTTTGCATGTGTAAATCTGTCTTACACCCGTTGTATGTGAACGTTAGAATCTATCACACCCGATCTTCACGTGGTGCTTCGAAACAACGAACTGTCGCAACGGTGCACAGTTAGGGGGAACACTTTCTTTAAATTATTATGAGGGATCATCTTATTTACTACCGTCGTTCTAAGTAAACAAGATGCTAAACATGATAAACATCACATGCAATCAAATAATAATAGTGACATGATATGGCCAATATCACATAGCTCCTTTGATCTCCATCTTGGGCCTCCAGGATCATCTTGTCACCGGCTTGACACCATGATCTCCATCATCGTGTCTACATGAAGTTGCTCGCCAACTATTACTTCTACTACTATGGCTAACGCGTTTAGCAATAAAGTAAAGTAATTTACATGGCGTTTCTCAATGACACGCAGGTCATACAAAAAATAAAGACAACTCCTATGGCTCCTGCCGGTTGTCATACTCATCGACATGCAAGTCGTGATTCCTATTACAATAGCATGAACATCTCATACATATCATTCATCATTCATCACAACTTTGGCCATATCATATCACAAAGCACTTGCTGCAAAAACAAGTTAGACGTCCTCTAATTGTTGTTGCAAGTTTTACGTGGCTGAATTAGGGTTCTAGCAAGAACATTTTCTTACCTACGTGAAAGCCACAACGTGATTTTTCAACTTCTATTTACCCTTCATAAGGACCCTTTTCATCGAATCCGCTCCAACTAAAGTGGGAGAGACAGACCCCCGCTAGCCACCTTATGCAACTAGTGCATGTTAGTCGGTGGAACCGGTCTCACGTAAGCGTACGTGCAAGGTTGGTCCGGGCCGCTTCATCCCACAATACTGTTGAAGCAAGATAAGACTAGTAGCGGCAAGAAAGTTGACAACATCTACGCCCACAACCAATTGTGTTCTACTCGCGCAAGAAGAACTACGCATAGACCAAGCTCATGATGCCACTGTAGGGGAACGTTGCAGAAAACAAAAATTTTCCTACGGTTTCAGCAAGATCCATCTATGAGTTCATCTAGCAACGAGTGATCGGATGCATCTACATACCTTTGTAGATCGCGAACGGAAGCGTTCAAAGAACGGGGATGAGGTAGTCGTACACGACGTGATCCAAATCACCGGAGATCCTAGCACCAAACGGACGGCACCTCCGCGTTCAACACACGTACGGAGTGGATGACGTCTCCTCCTTCTTGATCCAGCAAGGGGAGAGGAGAGGTTGAGGAAGATGGCTCCAGCAGCAGCACGACGGCGTGGTGGTGATGGAGCTGCAGTACTCCGTCAGGGCTTGGCCAAGCACTATGGAGGAGGAGGAGGTGTTGGAGAGGGAGAAGTAGGCGCCAAGGCAAAGGTATGAAGTCCTCCATCTCCCCCACTATATATAGTAGGGCCTAGGGGGGGGGGGCGCCGGCTCTAGGAGATCCAATCTCCTAGGGGGGCGGCGGCCAAGGGAGGTTTCCCTCCCCCCAAGGCACCTAGGGGTGCCTTCCCCTTGTGGGACTCTTCCCCTCTTGAAACCCTAGGCGCATGGGCCTCTTGGGGCTGGTGACCTTGGCCCATGTAGGCCAAGGCGCACCCCCTACAGCCCATGTGGCCCCCCGGGGTAGGTGGCCCCACCCGGTGGACCCCCGGGACCCTTCCGGTGGTCCCGGTACAATACTGATAACCCCAAAACTTGTCCCGATGGCCGAAATAGCACTTCCTATATATAATTCTTTACCTCCGGACCATTCCGGAAATCCTCGTGACGTCCGGGATCTCATCCGGGACTCCGAACAACATTCGGGTTACTGCATATACATATCCCTACAACCCTAGCGTCACCGAACCTTAAGTGTGTAGACCCTACGGGTTCGGGAGACATGTAGACATGACCGAGACAACTCTCCGGTCAATAACCAACAGCGGGATCTAGATACCCATGTTGGCTCCCACATACTCCATGATGATCTCATCGGATGAACCATGATGTTGAGGATTCAAGCAACCCCGTATACAATTCCCTTTGTCAATCGGTATGTTACTTGCCCGAGATTCGATCATCGGTATCCCAATACCTCGTTCAATCTCGTTACCGGCAAGTCACTTTACTCGTACCGTAATGCATGATCCCGTGACCAGACACTTGGTCACCTTGAGCTCATAATGATGATGCATTACCGAGTGGGCCCAGTGATACCTCTCCGTCATACGGGGTGACAAATCCCAGTCTTGATCCGTGTCAACCCAACAGACACTTTCGGAGATACCCGTAGTATACCTTTATAGTCACCCAGTTACATTGTGATGTTTGGTACACCCAAAGCATTCCTACGGTATCCGGGAGTTACACGATCTCATGGTCTAAGGAAAAGATACTTGGCATTGGAAAAACTCTAGCAAACAAACTATACGATCTTTATGCTATGTTTAGGATTGGGTCTTGTCCATCACATCATTCTCCTAATGATGTGATCTCATTATCAATGACATCCAATGTCCATAGTCAGGAAACCATGACTATCTGTTGATCAACGAGCTAGTCAACTAGAGGCTTACTAGGGACATGTTGGTGTCTATTATTCACACATGTATTACGATTTCCGGATAACACAATTATAGCATGAATAAAGACAATTATCATGAACAAGGAAATATAATAATAATGCTTTTATTATTGCCTCTAGGGCATATTTCCAACATTTGGTGCCTCCCTCTCCCTCTCCAACACTTCCTCCTCCGCCATAGAGCTTGGCGAAGCCCTGCCGGAGTACTGCAGCTCCATCACCACCACGCCGTTGTGCTGCTGTTGGAGCAATCTTCCTCAACCTCTCCTTCCCCCTTGCTGGATCAAGAAGGAGGAGACGTTATGCTAACCGTACGTGTGTTGAACGCGGAGGTGCCGTCCGTTCGGCGTTAGGATCTCCGGTGATTTGGATCATGTCGAGTACGACTCCCTCATCCCCGTTCTTTGAACGCTTCCGCTCGCGATCTACAAGGTACGTAGATGCATCAAACCAATCGTTGCCAGATGAACTCATAGATGGATCTCGGTGAAACCATAGGAAATTTTTTTGTTTTCTACAACGTTCCCCAACAGACTTAGGGCATTTGAGGAAGCCCATCGTTGGAATATACAAGCCAAGTTCTATAATGAAAAATTCCCACTAGTATGTGAAAGTGATAGCATAGGAGACTCTCTATCATGAAGATCATGGTGCTACTTTGAAGCACAAGTGTGGAAAAAGGATAGTAGTATTGCCCCTTTTTATTTATTTATTTATTCTTTTTTGGGCCTTTTTATTTGTCCTTTCTTCTTTTTTTTTGAGGACAATACTCTATGAATGATGATCATCACACTTCTATTTATTTACAACTCAATGATTACAACTCGATACTAGAACAAAGTATGACTCTATATTAATGCCTCCGGCGGTATACCGGGATAGCAATGATGCATGAGTGACTTATATGAAAGAATTATGAACGGTGGCTTTGCCACAACTAAAATGTCAACTACATGATCATGCGAAGCAATATGACAATGATGGAGCGTGTCATAGTAAACGAAACGGTGGAAAGTTGCATGGCAATATATCTCGGAATGGCTATGGAAATGCCATGATAGGTAGGTATGGTGGTTTTTTGGCGGAAGGTATATGGTGGGTGTATGATACCGGCAAAAGGTGCGCGGTATTAGAGAGGCTAGTAATGGTGGAAGGGTGAGAGTGCGTATAATCCATGGACTCAACATTAGTCATAAAGAACTCACATACTTATTGCAAAAATCTATTAGTTATCGAAGCAAAGTACTACGCGCATGCTCCTAGGGGGATAGATTGGTAGGAAAAGACCATCGCTCGTCCCCGACCGTCACTCATAAGGAGGACAATCAATAAATACATCATGCTCCGACTTCTTAACATAACGGTTCATCATACGTGCATGATACGGGAATCACAAACTTCAACACAAGCATTTGTCAAATTCACAACTAATCAACTAGCACGACTCTAATATCACCATCCCCATATCTCAAAACAATTATCAAGTTTCAAACTTCTCATAGTATTCAACACACTAATAAGAAAATTTTATTATTAATCTTGAATGCCTAACATAATTAAAGCAAATTACCATGCTGTTTTGTAGGATTCTCAAAATAATCTAAGTGAAGCATGCGAGAACAATGGTTTCTATAAAAAAAATCTACCAACGTGCTGTAAAAGATATAAGTGAAGCACTAGAGCAAAAACTATGTAACTCAGAAGATATAAGTGAAGCACATAGAGTATTCTAACAATTTCCGAATCATGAGTGTCTCTCTCAAAAAGGTGTGTGCAGCAATGATGATTGTGGAAAACTAACAAACAAATACTTAATACAAGACGCTCCAAGCAAAACACATATCATGTGGTAAATAAAAATATAGCTCCAAGTAAAGTTACCGATAGAAGTAGACGAAAGAGGGGATACCTTCCGGGGCATCCCCAAGCTTTGGCTTTTAGGTGTCCTTAGATTATCTTGGGGGTGCCATGGGCATCCCCAAGCTTAGGCTCTTGCCACTCCTTGTTCCATAATCCATGAAATCTTTACCCAAAACTTGAAAACTTCACAACACAAAACTTAAAGTAGAAAAATCTCGTGAGCTCCATTAGCGAAAGAAAACAAAACACCACTTCAAGGTACTGTAGTGAACTCATTCTTTATTTATATTGGTGTTAAACCTGCTGTATTTCAACTTCTCTATGGTTTATAAACTATTTTACTAGTCATAGATTCATCAAAATAAGCAAACAACACACGAAAAACAGAATCTGTCAAAAACAGAACAGTCTGTAGTAATCTGTAGCTAACGCAAGATCTGAAACCCCAAAAATTATAAAATAAATTGGTGGATGTGAGGAATTTGTCTATTAATCATATTCACAAAGAATTAACTAAATATCACTTTCAAAATAAAAATGGCAGCAGTTCTCGTGAGCGCTAAAGTTTCTGTTTTTTACAGCAAGATTAAAAAGACTTTCCCCAAGTCTTCCCAACGGTTCTACTTGGCACAAACACTAATTAAACACAAAAAACACAACCAAAACAGAGGCTAGATAAATTATTTATTACTAAGCAGGAGCAAAAAGCAAGGAATAAAAATAAAATTGGGTTGCCTCCCAACAAGCGCTATCGTTTAACGCCCCTAGCTAGGCATAAAACCGAAGATAGATCTAGGTATCCTCAGTTTGTAATTATTTAATGAGATATCTATCTTCTTTAGGAGTTTCTTTCCTTTTATCATTAATCAAACTCTAGGCACAAAATCGAAAAAATCATTAGTAGCAAATGGTTCCTTAATGATAGTAAAAAGATTAGGATGAATACTTATAGATTTGAGATCCGTTGTTTCTTTGCTAGAGGATTCACCCTTATTTTTACGAACATACATAAGCTTGGCAATTTTAATTGGGGGATTTGGGGTATTCTTTACGGAAGAAAAAGCGGTTCCCAAGTTCGTAATGATACCCTCAAGTTTATCGATTCTAGTGGAATCACGATTTTTTCTTTCATTAACTATGGGTTCCTTCTCCTTAATATTTTTCAAAGTGACTCCTACTTTAGGTCCATATTGAGTAATTTGGTTGTGGATCTTTTTATCAAAATTTTCAATTAACTCTACGGTAGCAACTTTATTTTCAATAATTTCAAGTTTTTGTTTGCTACCTCTTGCGCATTGCGTTGGTTTTCCCTTGAAGAGGAAAGGGTGATGCAGTAGAGCAGCGTAAGTATTTCCCTCAGTTTTTGAGAACCAATATATCAATCCAGTAGGAGGCCATGCACGAGTCCCTCGCACCTACACAAACAAATAAACTCCTCGCAACCAACGCGATAAAGGGGTTGCCAATCCCTTCACGGTCACCTACGAGAGTGAGATCTGATAGATATGATAAGATAATATTTTTGCGATAAAGAGAAATAAAGATGCAAGTAAAATAAATGGCAAAGGAAATAACTAAGTATTGGAAGATTAATATGATGGAAAATAGACCCGGGGGCCATAGGTTTCACTAGAGGCTTCTATCGAGAGCATAAGTATTACGGTGGGTGAACAAATTACTGTTGAGCAATTGACATAATTGAGCATAGTTATGAGAATATCTAGGTATGATCATGTATATAGGCATCACGCCCGAGACAAGTAGACCGACTCCTGCCTGCATCTACTACTATTACTCCACACATCGACCGCTATCCAGCATGCATCTAGAGTATTAAGTTCAAGAGAACAGAGTAACACTTTAAGCAAGATGACATGATGTAGAGGGATAAACTCATGCAATATGATATAAACCACATCTTGTTATCCTCGATGGAAACAATACAATACGTGCCTTGCTGCCCCTACTATCACTGGGAAAGGACACTCCAAGATTGAACCCAAAGCTAAGTACTTCTCCCATTGCAAGAAAGATCAATCTAGTAGGCCAAACCAAACTGATAATTCGAATAGACTTGCAAAGATAACCAATCATACATAAAAGAATTCAGAGAAGATTCAAATATTGTTCATAGATAAACTTGATCATAAACCCACAATTCAATGGTCTGAACAAACACACCGTAAAAGAAGATTACATCGAATAGATCTCCACAAGAGAGGGGGAGAACTTTGTATTGAGATCCAAAAAGAGAGAAGAAGCCATCTAGCTAATAACTATGGACCCGTAGGTCTGAAGTAAACTACTCACACTTCATCGGAGAGGCTATGGTGTTGATGTAGAAGCCCTCCGTGATCGATACCCCCTCCGGGGGAGCTCCGGAAAAGGCCCCAAGATGGGATCTCGTGGATACAAAAAGTTATGGTGGTGGAATTAGGCTTTTGGCTCCGTATCTGGTAGTTTGGGGGTACATAGTTATATATAGGCGGAAGGAGTACGTCGATGGAGCAACGTGGGCCCCACGAGGGTGGAGGGCGCGCCTCGGGGGGGGGGGGGGTAGGCGCCCCCCTACCTCGTGCCTTCCTGGTTGATTGCTTGACGTAGGGTCCAAGTCCTCTAGATCATGTTCGTTCCAAAAATCACGTTCCCGAAGGTTTCATTCTGTTTGGACTCCGTTTGATATTCTTTTTCTGCGAAACCCTAAAATAGGCAAAAAAAACAGCAATTCTGGGTTGGGCCTCCGGTTAATAGGTTAGTCCCAAAAATAATATAAAAGTGTATAATAAATCGTAATAATGTCCAAAACAAGATATAATATAGCATGGAACAATAAAAAATTATAGATACGTTGGAGACGTATCAATGCTATCCAGAAATTATGTATTATTTCAATCAACAATATGTCATCCACATATAATATTAGAAATGCTACAGAGCTCCCACTCACTTTCTTGCAAATATAGGCTTCTTCAAAAGTCTTTATAAAACCATACACATTGATCACACTATCAAAGCGTATATTGCAACTCCGAGAGGCTTGCACCAGTCCATAAATGGATCGCTGGAGTTTGCACACTTTGTTAGGAACTTTAGGATTGACAAAACCTTCTGGTTGCATCATATACTACTCTTCTTTAAGATAACCATTAAGGAATACCGTTTTGCCATCCATTTGCCAAATTTCATAATTATAAAATGCGGCAATTACTAACATGATTCAGACAGACTTAAGCATCGCTATGGGTGAGAAGGTCTCATCGTAGTCAACTCCTTGAACTTCTCAAAAACCTTTTGCAACAAGTCGAGCTTTGTAGATAGTAACATTACCGTCAGCGTCAGTCTTCTTCTTGAAGATCCATTTATTCTCTATGGCTTGCCGATCATCGGGCAAGTCAACCAAAGTCCACACTTTGTTCTCATACATGGATCCCATCTAAGATTTTATGGCCTCAAGCCATTTCATGGAATATAGGCTCATCATCGCTTCCTGATAGTTCGTAGGTTCGTCATGGTCTACTAACATGACCTCTAGAACAGGATTACCGTACCACTCTGGTGTGGATCGTACTCTGGTTGATTTATGAGGTTCGGTAGTAACTTGATCTGACGTTTCATTATCATCATCATTAGCTTCCTCACTAATTGGTGTAGGTGAAGGAAATATGCCCAAGAGGCAATAGTAAAATTATTATTTATTTCCTTATATCATGATAAATGTTTACTATTCATGCTAGAATTGTATTAACCGGAAACATAATACATGTGTGAATACATAGACAAAAACAAAGAGTCACTAGTATGCCTCTACTTGACTAGCTCGTTAATCAAAGATGGTTATGTTTCCTAACCATAGACATGAGTTGTCATTTGATTAACGGGATCGCATCATTAGGAGAATGATGTGATTGACTTGATCCATTCCGTTCGCTTAGCACTTGATCGTTTAGTTTGTTGCTATTGCTTTCTTCATAACTTATACGTGTTCATAGTCATGAGATTATGCAACTCCCGTTTACCGGAGGAACACTTTGTGTGCTACCAAACGTCACAACGTAACTGGGTGATTATAAAGGTGCTCTACAGGTGTCTCTGAAGGTACTTGTTGGGTTGGCGTATTTCGAGATTAGGATTTGTCACTCCGATTGTCGGAGAGGTATCTCTGGGCCCTCTCGGTAATGCTGTCGGGGGTGCTAATCCCACGGACACCTATGGGACCGGCGGACCGAGCCCCTTTTGGTTCGGAAGGGGGCGGAGAGCGCACGAAGAGCATATCGAGGCGAAGCGCACGAGCACGCGATCGGTTTACCCAGGTTCGGGCCGCACGGATGCGTAAAACCCTACTCCTGCTTTGATTTGTATTGTGTTCTTGCTCGGGAGCGCTGATTGCTACAGTACACACCAACAGCTAGCGAGACCGAGCGTGAGAATGATCGTCCCCCCTCTACGTTGCGCATGGGCCTCCTTTTATATGCTCAAGGGGTCACCGACAGGTGGCAACATAGACGAGGGTAAAAATGGAAAAGGCGTGGTGGTTGGCACCGCCACCTACTACAGTGCATCATACCTAACCCTGACGGCAGGGGACAAGGGCATTAAATGCTTGTCTACGTCACCTAGACGGTGCAGAAAGGGACTGCCAGGGACGCCACTGCTCGCCACGATGGCGATCTTGTCAGCGCCGCTTGCCACCGTGTACCGCTAGCTGCACAGCTTCCCGCCACGTACGCCTGGAAGTGTCCCAGAGCTACACGTTGGTGGATGTGCTGGAGCACAGGTAAAAAGTGGGGGCTTGCCGCGGCAAGCGCCTTGCCGCGGTTGTTGTCTTGTCGCGCCCGGGAGCTTGTCGCTCACCGGGCCTTGCCGGGACTCGTGGTGCGTTGCGGCAAGTTCCTTGAGATGCCTTGGTTGGCCTTCCCGGCAAGCTCCTCTTGCCGGGGTCTTGTCTCCTTCCCGGCAAGCTCCTCTTGCCGGGGTCTTGGATACTTTGTTCTTGAATGGCTCCAAAGGAACCACGGAGGACCTTGGCGGTCACCCGGCAAGCCTTGCCGCGGGACGCTGCGACTGCCCGTGCACAAGTTCGGGATACTAGGGTACCCTACTCTAGTACACCGACAGGAGCCCCCGGGCCTGGGCCATACACGGTGCCGAGCGCCATTGGGCCAGGCCCAAAATAGGGCACGGGCACGCGTGGCCTGGGTTACGCCGTATCTCACTCCGCATCCACCGCGCCCTTCCCGAACGGCACGCATCGAACGCGGCATCGTGGGAGAGATCGTGGGTGGTTTCTTTATTAGGAAAGGCGGAACGTCCGCCCCCTCCCCCTTTATAAGCAAGGGGAAGCAGGGGTAGTGCGCCCACACGCCCCCTTTCCATTCCAATCTCAAAAGCCTCCGCCCCGCCTCTGTCTTCCCAAAGCTGAAAAGAGAGCTGCGCCCTGCCCCCCCCCCATCGCCACCAGCACCACCAACACCGTCGACCTCCTCCACCACCTCCACCATGGCTCCGAAAGCCGGCAAGGGGAAGGCTGTGAAGTCGACCGAGGTGCAGCGGCTTGCGGCGATGCGGAAGGAGCGGGCCATCTCCCCCCCCCAAGCTTGCCGCGAAGGAGCTGATGGAGTACTACTACCTCTTCTGGTCGACGGAGACACGGGCGCATCCGAGCACGAAGGTACTCCCAGCTTCCGCTCATAAAATGGCTCCAAATGGATATCCCTTCTTCGCCGTGTTCTTCTACTGCGGGCTCTTCCCGCCCTTCTCTGAATTTTTCTGCGACATCATGAACACCTACGGCCTCTGCCTCCTTGATTTCACCCCCAACGCCGTTCTGACCATGGCAGTTTTCGCACACCTTTGCGAAAACTTTGTCGGAGTCCACCCAAATGTAGCCCTTTTCCGTCATTTCTTTATGCCCCGAGTAGAGAGAGGAGAGCCCTTATCCGGCGGAATCGCCTGGGTCTCAAGGACCGGCAAGAAGGACTCTTATCTGGAGGGTGAGTTTCGCGGCAAGTGGGAGGAGTGGAGAGCAGATTGGTGCTGGATTGTCGAGGAGAACCCGCAGCCATTTACCGCCCGGCGCCAAACCGCAGCAGTACACGGCAGCGATTGGAGTGACGTGGCCTCGGAAGACGACAGGCTGAGGATTGTCGTCACCAGGATCCAACGCCTCAGGCTTGCCGGACTCACTGTAGGCGCCGTTGGCACAGATTTCCTTCGCCGCCGCATCGCCCCCCCTGCAGGAACGGAGGAGGCCCGCCTGGGAGTTCAAGAATGCGGCGGATATCATGAGGCTGCGTCTGGGCCTCAACTACAACTTCACTGTCTTGGAGCTCAACGCAATGCTTCAGGAGCTCTTCAAGTATGATCCTGATCATCCCGAAGTATTTAGGTTGCCGCAGGGCGTCGTTCCGTTGTGCAACAATTCCGCGCTTGACCGCATCCGGGCAATGATGCCGCTGTGCGACTCGCATGGACTTGTGCCAACTTGGCAAGAGAAGAACGGCCTCACTCGTGACACCACCGATGCGAGGTCGTGCAGGAATTCCTCGACAACCTGGTAGAAGTGCCGATCCGCCCCGACGAGAAGAACGGCCTCACTCGCGACACCACCGATGCGGAGTTGAAGCGCATCGCCACCAGGCTGGAAGAGGCGGCGGCAGCCGCACTGGCAGGCGAGTTTGGATTCACCTTGGAGGAGGCAGAGGCAGCAGAGGCGGCAAACCGTGCTGAGCGAGAGGATCTTGCCGGCAAGAAAGAGCTTGCCCGGCAAGAGGAGCTTGCCGGCAAGAAAGCTCTTGCCGGGCGTGACGCCGAGCCGAGCGAGCCTGCCGAGGATACGAGTGGCTCGTTGGAGATCAACTCCCCTTCCTCCTCATCCTCAGACAGCTCGCCGCAAGTAGAGCCTCCATCTCCACCAAGATGGCGTCTCCGCAAGGCCGGGGACGTAGCGAGGCGGCAGGCGAGTCGACAGTCGCCGCGTCGCGCGACACGCTCCACCGCGGCAAGCACTGTTGCCGCAGGAGCGCCCCACGCTGCTGCGGCGACTGGAGCGGGGTCTTCCTGGACCACTGCTTCTGCTCCCGCCAAGCGGCCAAGCGAACCTAGTACTCTGCCTTCCCACGCCGGAAGCGAGCCAGACTTTGACTTCTCCGCGTTCAGCTCCGACGAGGAAGAAGAAGAAGAAGAGTAAGATTTTCTTGGTGTACTTGCAGTGCTTCAATCCTTGCTGTTTTTGTCTTCCATCTCATTTGCTTTACTCTGAACCTTTTCTTTTTTAGGACTCTGGCCCAGAGAGCGGCGAAGAGAGCCAAGGCCCCGGTGATTGTCATCGAGGACGAGCCCACCGCGTCAGCAGGGGATGTGCCCGGGACAACCCTGCCGGACCCGGCAACTGTTCTCCAGAGCAGCCCCCAGCGTAAGTATATGGTTTGCTTTCCGCTGTTGGGCGCGCATGGAGATTCTTGCTTTGCTGATATCTGACTGTTGACTTGTGCAGGAGCAGAGCAGCCCCACCAGGAACGCCCGGAGGCTGCCCCCGAAACGCCAAGGGAGAGTCCTCCGGCAAGGGAGAGGTCCCCGGCAAGGGAGAGGTCCCCGGCAAGGGAGAGCTCTCCGGCAAGGGAGACGTCTCCGGCAAGGGAGGGTTCCCCGGCAAGGGACAGCACCAGTGGCCCCCCGGCGGCGGAGACCACAACTGCAGAACCTGGCACAAGTACTCTCCTTGCTTCAAAACTTCCCTTGGGTTCTTCTTCTTTTGATCTTCTTTTTTGGATATTTGCTTGATTCTTCTCCCCTTTCCGGCTGTCAGATCCATCTGCTGCGGAGCCGATGGAGACTAAGGTTGCCGCCAACGACGCCGTTGCCGCCGAGGAAGCAGCCAGCGCTGACGAGCCCGCCGGCGAAGAGGCCGCCAGGGCTGCCGCTGCAGAAGCAGGCGGGGGATCTGGCGATTGCACTGACGACCCTGAGGCCGCAGGAGCGCCAGGCGCTGCACCGACCGCCGATCCCTCCGCCACTGCCGCAGCGCCAGGCTCCGAAGAGCCCCAGCCTGGCGTCTACTTGAAGTCCGGCGATGACATCTTCATCAACCTCCCCTGGGCGTCAAGCTCCAGGGCGCCGATCGAAGGAGAGAGCTTCGACGGAGAGGTGCTCGCCTCCGCCGGGCTGGCGCTGGTTGATGCACCAAGCAGCAGCAGCGGTGAGCCTGAGGAGGAGCGGCTGCTGCGGAAACTGGTGTCACTCTACCGCGCCCGGCAGGCCAAGCTAGAATCCCGTGAGGCGCTTGTCGCGAAAGCGGGAGTCGACATCGAGAAGCGCACGGAGGAGCTCCGGGGTCACAATCAAGAAGCTCTCCGGTCTCTGGCAGTGGAGCGGGCGCGACTTGCCGAGGACCGGGAGGCCTTCCTCCTTGAGAAGGCCGAAGACGAAGAGCAACAGCGGCTTGCCGCTGAGAAGTTGTCGGTGCAGGAAGGCGAGCTGGTGCAGCGGAAGGTCCATCTTGACAGCCACGAGGAGGAGCTTGCCGTGCGCGAGCGAACGTTTGGCGGAGCCCTCAAACAAGCAGAAGACGCTGCCGCAGCTGCCGAGGCCGCCAAGAAGGAGCTGGAGACGAAGGTAGCGCAGCTGGAGGCCGATCTCAAGGCGAGCGGCGACGAGCTTGCCGCGCTCAAGATTGAGCGGGAGAAGGACGCCCACAGCCATTCGGAGCTGCAGACCCGCCTCGCCGAGAAGGGCAAGGAGCTTGACGCCGCCAAGGATTCCAATGTAGATCTTGAGTCGAAGCTGATTGCTTTGACCAAGACGCTAGACAGCGCCAAGGAGTAGGAGACGGCCCTGAAGGAGGAGGTCAAGGCCGGCAAGGCGCTGCTGGCAAGTGCCGCTGCCGCCCAGAGCACTTTCCAGGAGAATGTGGAGCATTGGACGGAGGGTCTTGTGGATGTTGCCGCAGGCATCGACAGGGAGCTGGCGCAGCTGGGAATGGAGGATCTCGGGTATCCCTCCGACGAGAACCTCCAACCCAGCGCCAAGCTCACCTCGTTCTTCAAAGGCGTGGCGACGACCCTCCGGCGACTCCGGGAGAGGATCCCAAAGCAACTGACCGACGAGTCGCGCAAGATCTGCGCGGGAGCTCTTCAGAAGGTGCTGGTGAAGGTGGCGTTCCGCAACCCGGGCCTCAACCTCACCAACGTTCTCAGGTCCTTGCCGCCGGATGCTGATCTGGAGGCGCTCAAGACCCTTGTCGCACCCATTGTGGACAAGGTGAGCGGGATCAAGACGGTCGAGGGCGACCGCGTAGACTAGGCCGCCCATTTCCTTCTCTTCTTGTCGCTGCTAGTCATGTTCTGTAAACAATCTGTTAGAGCCGCGACAAGCTATCTTGTAATATAACTTTATTTCGGGTAATGATTGCAATGTTATTTCCTCTACTTGATTCCTTCCTTTGTATGTTTTTGCCCTATGCTTTTAGGGAACTTGCCGGCGCAGGCACCTTTGCCGCGAGCGCTGAGTGCGGGACGTCAGCAGCCTGCTGGCGGTGCCGCTGCCGCCAAGAAACCTTGTCGCAGCTAGTCGCAGCTCACTTAAGTTGTTGAGCGGACTCGAAACAAAATAAGGGCGCAACTAGCTACGAGTTGGTTCCTCCGCGCACAGGTTTTCCATACAAAGTACGGTCGTTCAAGGAAGATAACTTTAAAAAAAATTAAAGGAAATCTGATTGCTCAAACTTTGGCAACTTAGCTTTTCTGTTGTTTGCTTCCCGGCAAGGCGGAACTTTCTTGAACGACGCCTGGTCCATACCGTATCTTCTCCTTTCCCCCCGGCAAACTTGTGCGCGAGGGAACCTTCCTTTCCTTGAGAAAAAAGAACGAGGAGAAAAGATATGGAGCCTTATGGCTCGTTGTTGCTTACCGGGCTAGGTGCTGCACAAAGTGTCAGATATGACATGCAAGAAAAATAAAAAGGCATGAAACTGACAAGATGTGCGGAGCACATGATCTTTATGCACGGGGTCTGCGCCCGGCTTTGTACAAAGGATTACATGCAACAGCGGCAAGACTTGTACAAAAGGTGGTTGCCAGAACAGGTTCCAGCAACCGCGCCCTACGGGTAAAACTTACGAAGATGCTCAATGTTCCAGGAGTTGCTCACTGGAATGCCATCTTCGGTCTCAAGGCGGACAGCGCCAGGCCTAGTGACTCGTTTCACCCGGTAAGGGCCTTCCCACTTCGGCGTCAACTTGTTGGAATTCTTGGCGGACTGAACACGCCGAAGAACAAGGTCGCCTTCCTCGAGACTTCTGGCGTTAACTTTGCGGCTATGGTAGCGGCGCAAAGCTTGCTGGTAGCGAGCAGCTCGCACAGCAGCCTGAAGACGGTCTTCCTCAAGGAGCAGCGCGTCATCTTGTCGCAGCTGCTCTTGCTCGAGCTCATCATAAGCGAGCACTCGAGGTGACCCGTATACGAGTTCTGTGGGGAGAACTGCCTCTGCCGCATAGACTAGAGCAAAAGGTGTCTAGCCAGTGGCTCGATTTGGCGTCGTCCTGATCGACCAAAGAACCACCGGCAGCTCCTCGATCCAGTTTCTTCCGCACTTGTGCAGCCTGTCGAAAGTTCTGGTCTTGAGCCCACGCAGCACTTCAGCATTTGCCCTTTCCGCTTGACCATTGCTTCTCGGGTGAGCAACAGAAGCGAAGCAGACCTTGGCGCCAAGATCTTGGACGTACTACATGAAGGTGCGACTCGTGAATTGTGTACTGTTGTCGGTGATTATCCTGTTAGGGATCCCAAAACGGCAAACAATCGACCTGAAGAACTTGACTGCTGACTGTGCTGTCACCTTCCTCACGGGTTCCACTTCCGGCCACTTTGTGAACTTGTCAATTGCAACGTACAAGTACTCAAAGCCCCCGGCAGCTCGGGGAAAGGGGCCGAGGATATCGAGCCCCCAGACCGAAAATGGCCAGGATAAAGGGATCGTCTGGAGAGCTTGAGCTGGCTGGTGTATCTGCTTGGAATGGAACTGGCACGCTTCACACTTGGTTACTTGTGCAGTTGCATCCTGGAGGGCTGTCGGCCAAAAGAAACCTTGCCAGAATGCTTTGCCGGCAAGTGCTCTTGCGCCAATGTGGTGACCACATATGCCTCCATGTATCTCTGCCAACAGCTTTTGTCCATCTTCCCGGTGAATACACTTCAATTTCACACCGTTGAGTCTTCTTCTGTACAGTGTGCTGTCGACAAACTGGTACATACTTGACTGTCGGGCTACTCTTTCCGCTTCTTCCTGTTCTTTGGGAAGTTCTCCTGTCTGAAGGAAACGGACAATCTGCTGTGCCCATGCTGGAGCTTGCGGCTCGACAACAAGGACTAAAGGCATATCTGCTGCTGCGGGAACATCCGCTTCTATGGCAGGAGCCTGCGGCTCTGCCGGAGCTTGACGATCCCCGGCAAGCTTGCCGGAGCAAAACTTGTTGGGACCGTCTGCTTCAACGGAACAAACCCTAGGGCTTGCCGGAGCAGACTGTTCCTCAGCATTCTTGGTGTTGATCTTGGGGACCTTCTTGGCGGCGGCTTCGGGAAGCTCTGCCGGAAAATAGTCACCAGAAATCAACTTCCTCTTCTTGCTCTGTCCAGTTGATGGCGCTACGGACGGTCGAGTCAGCTTGAGCACAAAGATCCCTGGTTCCACAGGTAACTTAAGTGCGGCGCACTTTGATAGGCCATCGGCAATGTCGTTCTGAGCTCTTGGGACATGCTCCATCTGTAGGCCGTCAAAATGCTCTTCTAGCTTTCTTACTTCGTCAACGTAAGCTTCCATCAACGGACTCCGATAATTCTTGTTCACTTGGCGGATGACAAGCTGCGAGTCACCCCTGACAATGAGCTTCTTGATCCCAAGGTCTGCCGCGATCCTGAGACCGGCAAGCAAGCCTTCATACTCTGAAGTATTGTTTGTCGCTTGCTCCTTGGGAAAGTGCATCTGGACTACGTACTTGAGGTGCTCTCTGGTGGGTGCGACAAGCAGCACGCCAGCGCTGGCACCTTGCAGCGAGAAGGCGCCGTCAAAGTACATGAGCCACTCTTTACTTGTTTCCTTGACGGGGATGCTCGTTTCTGGAATTTCTTCATCTGGTGTTGGCGTCCACTCTGCTATGAATTCTACCAATGCTCTGCTTTGGATATTTGAAGTACTCTCAAACTTGAGGCCAAAGCTTGACAGTTCCAGTGCCCACTCAACAATCCTGCCTGTCGCTTCTGGATTCTGCAGTATCCTCTTCAGCGGAAAGTGAGTGACAACTGTGATCTCATGTGCTTGGAAGTAATGGCGCAGCTTTCTCGAGGCCATGAGAAGGCCGAAAAGCAATTTCTGCACACCAGAATACCTTGACCTAGCCCCCTACAGAAGGGAACTGACAAAGTAAACTGGGCGCTGCACCATTCTCTTCTGCACCTCCTCGCGCACCTGCGCAGATCCATCTTTGTCGGAACCAGAGCTTGTCGGGGAAGCCCCCTGCTTGTCGCTGGATGCGCTTGCCGCGGTTGCTGGCTCGTCATCTGCCTCCCTCTCTGCCACTAACGCAGCACTAACCACTTGATTGGTTGCCGCTATATACAGCAGCAACTTCTCTTGTGGCTTAGGTGTGACAAGTGTTGGAGTGGAGGGCAGGTATCTCTTCAAGTCCTGCAGCGCAGCCTCCGCTTTCGGAGTCCATTTCATTGGACCTGCCTTTTTCAAAATTTTGAAAAACGGCAGGGCGCGCTCAGCAGACCGAGAGATAAACCTGCTGAGAGCAGCCACGCAACCGGCAAGTCTTCATACATCCTTGACGCGCTTTGGTGCTTCGATCTGCTCAATGGCCTTGATCTTGTCGGGATTGGCTTCAATCCCCCGCTGAGACATGAGGTTGAGCTTGAGGTTGATCTTGCGCATATTTGCCGGAAGGGACTCCAAACACACACTTCTCGGGGTTGAGCTTGAGGTTGATCTTGCGCATATTTGCAAAGGTCTCGTCTAAATCTTGAATCAGAGTTGCCCTGTCCTTGCTCTTGACCACTATATCATCCATGTAGGCTTCCACATTTCTGTGCATTTGTGGCTCAAGAACGACATGAACTACTCTTGCAAATGTTGAACCAGCATTCTTTAAACCGAAAGGCATCCGTATGAAACAGTACGTGCCACATGGAGTAATGAATGCGGTTTTCTCCTCATCCTCTTTTGCCATGAAGATTTCATGGTATCCTGAGTATGCGTCAAGAAATGAAAGCAAGTCACATCCGGCTGTGGAGTCAACAATCTGGTCAATGCGCGGCAACGGAAATGGGTCTTTGGGACAAGCTTTATTAACATCAGTAAAGTCAATACAAAGCCTCCATTTCCCGTTTGCTTTGCACACGACTACAAGATTGGCCAACCACGTAGGATGGAGCACTCCTCTGACAAGGCCTGCTGCTTCCAATTTCTTGATCTCTTCTGCGATGAATTCTTGGCGCTCCACTGCTTGTTTCCTGACCTTCTGCTTAACGGGCCGCGCATGAGGACAAACGGCAAGATGGTGCTCAATTACTTTCCTGGGAACACCGGGGATGTCAGACGGTTGCCACGCAAACACGTCGATGTTCGCCCGCAGGAAAGCAATGAGCGTGCTTTCCTATTTAGGGTCAAGAGTGGCACTGATGGTGAAGGTACCACCAGTGCCGTCCTCCTTGGCGGACACCTTCTTGGTTTCTGGCGGAGCTGCCATTGCCTTCTTACACTTGCCGGTGGAGCTCGATGGTGGGTCCTGGACGGCAGCGCAGCACTCCGAAGAGGTGCGCTTGCCGGAGTGGGCATCAGAACTCTTGCCGGACTTGGTCTTCCTCTTCCCCCCGGGAGCTTCAGCGGCAAGTGTCTTGCGATCTGTTGCGGCTGCTGCTTCCCGCTAGATCTTGTCAGCACAGATAAGGGCATCCTTCTTGTCGCCAGGGACAGAGATGACGCTTATCGGGCCTGGCATCTTGAGCATGTTGTATGCGTAGTGAGAGGCTGCCATGAACTTGGCGAGTGCAGGACGGCCTAGTATCCCATTGTAAGGCAATGGAAAATCGGCAACGTCAAAAGTGACCCTCTCAGTCCTAAAGTTCAGCTCGCTGCCAAATGTTACCGGCAACGTGACCTTCCCCTTTGGCTTGCTCCTTCCCAGGTTGATTCCTTGGAATGTGCCGGTTTCTTCGAGCTCGCTGTCAGGGATCTGGAGTTTCTGGAGTACAGTGGAGGAGATCAGGTTCAAGCCGGCCCCGCCGTCAACTAGCATCTTAGTGACCTTGAGGTTGCGGATAGTTGGTGAGACCAACATCGGCAAGCACCCGACCGCAGTTGTGTGATTAGGGTGGTCCTCAATATCAAAGATGATAGGCGTGTTGGACCATTTCAAAAGCTTGCGTGACTCGACAGGTGGCTCTGCCGCATTGACTTCCCTCACCCACTGCTTGAATGGCGGTGCGAAGTATGCAGAGAAGCACCACCGTCAACACACAAGACCTCTGTGGCTTTCTGAAACTCCTGCTCACTGGTCTCGACATCCTCCATGTCTTCATCGTCGTCGTCGTCTTCATCCTTGTCGCGGCCGCGGGGAGGTCTGTCTCCTTGCCGCTGCTTGTCCTTGCCGCGGCGTCCTCCCCGGTCGGCGCGCTTCTTGCCGGATTCTCCAGCGCCTCCTTGGGCCCTCTCCTTGTCGCGCCGCTCGTACTCAGCTTTTTGCTGCTGGACAAGCTGCTCGACTTTCTTGCAGCTCTGGAGGTCATGGCCCTTGGTGCGGTGGATCTTGCAGTACTGCTTGTCGGTGCCGTCCTGCTTGTCGGTGACCACCACAGCCTGGCAGTTGGTGCATGCGGCAACCTCCTTGCCGGAGCTACCAACTTTGGCTTTCTTGGCGTCACCTTCGTTGCCGGACTGCTCAACGACTAGCACATCTTTGCCTTTCTTCTTCCTGTTGTTCCGCCGCCGGTTTTTCTTTGCCGGGGCAGCATCCTCGCTGTCAGATCCTCCTGCTCCCGTATTCTCTCCGGGGAGTTTTCTCCCTTCCTCAGCGCGTGCGCACTTGTCGGCCAGGGCATACAGCTCACTGACTCTCTGATCTTGCACATCGCCATCTCCTCCCGCATCCTGCGGTTACGCACGTTCTGATGGAACGCGCTGATAACCGCGGCAGGGTGGACATCTGGGATGTTGTGCTGTACACGGCTGAATCTTTGAATGTACTTGCGCAGGGGCTCTCCTTCCTTCTCAGCGAGTAGATGAAGGTCACTCTCTTGGCCATGAGGTTTGTGGCCGCCTGTAAAGGCGCCGACAAACTGATGGCACAGGTCTGCCCAGGAGGATATGGAGTTTTCCGACAAGTGCATGAGCCAGGACCTGACGTTGGGCTTGAGCACCAGCGGGAAGTAGTTGGCAAGGATTTGTCGTATCGCCCCCCCGGCAGCTTGCACCGCGATGGTGTAGATGCTGAGGAACTCCGACGGATGCGACTTGCCGTCGTACTTCTCGGGTATGTCTGGCTTGAAATTCTTCTTGTTGGGCCACTGGACTTGCCGCAGCTCACGGGTAAACGCAGGGCAACCTACCGCATACGGCAAGTCGCCTGGTTCCCCTGGCGCATGCATGTCAACAGAGGGCCCAGCGCGCTGGTCTGATTGACGTCGCGCTTCTCTTCGGCGCTCGAGGCGAGTACGAGCGTCTTCTTGCTGTTGTTCGTAAAGAACTTGGCGCTGGTCGCGACGAGCTTGTGGATCCGATGACGCGGTGGAGTCGCTATCGGGGTGGATCCGGCGAGTCGGCGATCTTGGCCTTCGGGGCGGAGAGTGCATAGTGGTTGCACCCTCACCGGTCTTGTCGCCACCGGCTCGTGCCTGGCTGACTTGCCGCGGCAGCGATGTACTCGGCTGCCGTGGATTGTCGCCGTTGGCGAAGCCGATGAGACTCTGAATGGTGGCCCTCCAGTCGTCGATCTTGTCCGCTGCTGGAGGGTAGTCTAGGAGCAGTTGAGCTCGCGCCAAAGCTTCTGCTGAAGTGGCGGGCGGCGGCGGCGAACGGTGCGAGGAGCGGGATATGCTCGGACTTCTAATCATGTTAGAAGGAGCAGTATCTCGTCCAGGCGACCGTGCCCCGCTCGCGCCAGCACGTTGGCGTGTAGGCTGGTCTTGAGCGCTCCAAGATCCACCAGCTCGATCTTGGTCCAGCAAGCGTATGGTACTGTGAGTACCATGACGCTGCTGGTCCCGCGCCTCCTGGGATGGGCGTGGTGCGTGTACGGACACCGAGGTCTTGGAGTGCGCCCGGTCGTTGTGGGAGCCGACTGCGCCGCCAATGAGCAGCGCAGCCTTGTCCTTGGACCTGGCAGCACCGTGAGCACCCTCGTCGGCGCCCGTTCTTCCGCTGGCGTCTACCCCACCAGCCGTTCGCTCCGGCGATGGTGGATTTGGCGCGGATGGAGCAGCCGCCTCCGAAGCTTTCTTCTTCGGCGGCATGTCGATGAAGACGATGAAGATTTGGCTCGTGCGAACGCCGAATCAGGTTCACACAACCTCGACGCGCCCCTACCTGGCGCGCCAAAGATGTCGGGGGTGCTAATCCCACGGACACCTATGGGACCGGCGGACCGAGCCCGTTTTGGTTCGGCAGGGGGCGGAGAGCGCACGAAGAGCAGATCAAGGCGAAGCGCACGAGCACGTGATCGGTTTACCCAGGTTCGGGCCGCACGGATGCGTAAAACCCTACTCCTGCTTTGATTTGTATTGTGTTCTTGCTCGGGAGTGCTGATTGCTACAGTACACACCAACAGCTAGCGAGACCGAGCGTGAGAATGATCGTCCCCCCTCTACGTTGCGCATGGGCCTCCTTTTATATGCTCAAGGGGTCACTGACAGGTGGCAACGTAGACAAGGGTAAAAATGGAAAAGTTGTGGTGGTTGGCACCGCCGCCTACTACAGTGCATCATACCTAACCCTGACGGCAGGGGACAAGGGCATTAAATGCCTGTCTGCGTCACCTAGACGGTGCAGAAAGGGACCGCCAGGGACGCCACTGCTCGCCATGATGGCGATCTTGTCAGCGCCGCTTGCCACCGTGTACCGCTAGCTGCACAGCTTCCCGCCACGTACGCCTGGAAGGGTCCCAGAGCGACACGTTGGTGGATGTGCTGGAGCGCAGGTACAAAGTGGGGGCTTGCCGCGGTTGTTGTCTTGTTGCGCCCGGGAGCTTGTCGCTCACCGGGCCTTGCCGGGACGCGTGGTGCGTTGCGGCAAGTTCCTTGAGATGCCTTGGTTGGCCTTCCCGGCAAGCTCCTCTTGCCGGGGTCTTGTCTCCTTCCCGGCAAGCTCCTCTTGCCGGGGTCTTGGATACTTTGTTCTTGAATAGCTCCAAAGGAACCACGGAGGACCTTGGCGGTCACCCGGCAAGCCTTGCCGCGGGATGCTGCGACTGCCCATGCACAAGTTCAGGATACTAGGGTACCCCTACTCTAGTACACCGACAAATGCACATCACTCAAGCCTTGCAAGAATTGCAACTAATAAGTTAGTTGCGGGATGATGTATTACGGAACGAGTAAAGAGACTTGCCGGTAACGAGATTGAACTAGGTATTGAGATACCGACGATCGAATCTTAGGCAAGTAACATACCGATGACAAAGGGAACAACGTATGTTGTTATGCGGTCTGACCGATAAAGATCTTCGTAGAATATGTAGGAGCCAATATGAGCATCCAGGTTCCGCTATTGGTTACTGACCGGAGACGTGTCTCTGTCATGTCTACATAGTTCTCGAACCCGTAGGGTCCGCACGCTTAAAGTTCGGTGACGATCGTAATTAGGGTTTTTGTGTTTTGATGTACCGAAGGTTGTTTGGAGTCCCGGATGTGATCACGGACATGACGAGGAGTCTCGAAATGGTCGAGACATAAAGATTGATATATTGGAAGCCTATATTTGGATATCGGAAACGTTCCGGGTGAAATCGGGATTTTACCGGAGTACCAGGGGGTTACCGGACCCCCCCCCCCCCCGGGGTTTATTGGGCCTACATGGGCCATAAGGGAGAAGAGGAGGGCCGGCCAGGGCAGGCCGCGCGCCCCCTCCCCCCTAGTCCGAATAGGACAAGGAAGGGAGGGGGCGGTGCCCCCCTTTCCTCTTTCTCCCTTCCTCCTTACTTTTCCAAACAAGGCAAGAGGGGGGAGTCCTACTCCCGGTTGGAGTAGGACTCCTCGAGGCGCACCCATAGGGCCGGCCGCACCTCCCCCTCTCCCTACTTTATATACTGAGGCAAGGGGCACCCCATGACACACAAGTTGATCCTCGTGATCGTTCCTTAGCCGTGTGCGGTGCCCCCTTCCACCATATTCCACCTCGGTCATATCGTAGCGGTGCTTAGGCGAAGCCCTGCGTCGGTAGAACATCATCACCGTCATCATGCCGTCGTGCTGACGAAACTCTCCCTCAACATTTTGCTAGATCGGAACTCGAGGGATGTCACCGAGTTGAACGTGTGCACAACTCGGAGGTGCCGTACATTCGGTACTTGGATCGGTCGGATCGGGAAGACGTACGACTACTTCCTCTACATTGTGTCAACACTTCCTTTGCCGGTCTGTGAGGGTACGTAGACAACACTCTCCCCTCTCATTGCTATGCATCACCATGATCTTGCGTGTGCGTAGGAAATTTTTTGAAATTACTACGTTCCCCAACAGTGGCATCAGAGCCTAGGTTTTTTGCGTTGATGTTGTGCACGAGTAGAACACAAGTGAGTTGTGGGCGATATAAGTCATACTACTTACCAGCATGTCATACTTTGGTTCGGCGGTATTGTTGGATGAAGCATCCCGGACCGACATTACGCGTACGCTTACGCTAGACTGGTTCTACCGACGTGCTTTGCACACAGGTGGCTGGCGGGTGTCAGTTTGTCCAACTTTAGTTGAACCAAGTGTGGCTACGTCCGGTCCTTGCGAAGGTTAAAACAGCACCAACTTGACAAACTATCATTGTGGTTTTGATGCGTAGGTAAGAACGGTTCTTGCTAAGCCCGTAGCAGCCACGTAAAACTTGCAACAACAAAGTAGAGGACGTCTAACTTGTTTTTGCAGGGCATGTTGTGATGTGATATGGTCTAGACATGATGCTAAATTTTATTTTATGAGATGATCATGTTTTGTAACCGAGTTATCGGCAACTAGCAGGAGCCATATGGTTGTCGCTTTATTGTATGCAATGCAATTGCGCTGTAATGCTTTACTTTATCACTAAGCGATAGCGATAGTCGTGGAAGCATAAGATTGGCGAGACGGCAACGATGCTACGATGGTGATCAAGGTGTCGCGCCGGTGACGATGGTGATCATGAAGGTGCTTCAGAGATGGAGATCACAAGCACAAGATGATGATGGCCATATCATATCACTTACATTGATTGCATGCGATGTTTATCTTTTATGCATCTTATCTTGCTTTGATTGACGGTAGCATTATAAGATGATCCCCCACTAAATTATCAAAGTATAAGTGTTCTCCCTGAGTATGCACCGTTGTGAAAGTTCTTCGTGCTGAGACACCACGTGATGATCGGGTGTGATAGGCTCTACGTTCAAATACAACGGGTGCAAAACAGTTGCACACGCGGAATACTCAGGTTTAACTTGACGAGCCTAGCATATAACAGATATGGCCTCGGAACACGGAGACCGAAAGGTCGAGCGTGAATCATATAGTAGATATGATCAACATATTGATGTTCACCATTGATACTACTCCATCTCACGTGATGATCGGACATGGTTTAGTTGATTTGGATCACGTGATCACTTAGAGGATTAGAGGGATATCTTTCTAAGTGGGAGTTCTTAAGTAATATGATTAATTGAACTTAAATTTATCATGAACTTAGTACCTGATAGTATCTTGCTTGTCTATGTTTGATTGTAGATAGATGGCTCGTGTTGTTGTTCTGTTGAATTTTAATGCGTTCCTTGAGAAAGCAAAGTTGAAAGATGATGGTAGCAATTACACGGACTGGGTCCGTAACTTCAGGATTATCCTCATTGCTGCACAGAAGAATTACGTCCTGGAAGCACCACTAAGTTCCAAGCCTGCTGCAGGAGCGACACCAGATGTTATGAATGTCTGGCAGAGCAAAGCTGATGACTACTCGATAGTTCAGTGTGCCATGCTTTACGGCTTAGAACCGGGTCTTCAACAACATTTTGAACGTCATGGATCATATGAGATGTTCCAGGAGTTGAAGCTAATATTTCAAGCAAATGCCCGGATTGAGAGATATGAAGTCTCCAATAAGTTCTATAGCTGCAAGATGGAAGAGAATAGTTCTGTCAGTGAACATATACTCAAAATGTCTGGGTATCATAATCACTTGACTCAACTAGGGGTTAATCTTCTTGTTGATAGTATCATTGACAGAGTTCTTCAATCACTGCCACCAAGCTACAAAAGCTTCGTGATGAACTATAATATGCCAGGGATGAATAAAACTATTCCTCATCTCTTTGTGATGCTAAAAGCCGCGGAGGTAGAAATCAAGAAGGAGCATCAAGTGTTGATGGTCAATAAGACCACCAGTTTCAAGAAAAAGGGCAAAGGGAAGAAGAAAGGGAACTTCAAGAAGAACAGCAAACAAGTTGCTGCTCAGGAGAAGAAACCCAAGTCTGGACCTAAGCCTGAGACTGAGTGCTTCTACTGCAAACAGACTGGTCACTGCAAGCAGAACCGCCCAAGTATTTGGCGGATAAGAAGGATGGCAAAGTGAACAAAGGTATATGTGATATACATGTTATTGATCGGTACCTTACTAATGCTCGCAGTAGCACCTGGGTATTTGATACTGGTTCTGTTGCTAACATTTGCAACTCGAAACAGGGGCTACAGATTAAGCGAAGATTGGCTAAGGACAAGGTGACGATGCGCGTGGGAAATGGTTCCAAAGTCGATGTGATCGCGGTCGGCACGCTACCTCTACATCTACCTTCGGGATTAGTATTAGACCTAAATAATTGTTATTTGGTGCTAGCATTGAGCATGAACATTATATCTGGATCTTGTTTGATGCGAGACGGTTATTCATTTAAATCAGAGAATAATGGTTGTTCTATTTATATGAGTAATATCTTTTATGGTCATGCACCCTTAAAGAGTGGTCTATTTTTGATGAATCTCGATAGTAGTGATACACATATTCATAATGTTGAAATCAAAAGATGCATAGTTGATAATGATAGTGCAACTTATTTGTGGCACTACCGTTTAGGTCATATCGGTGTAAAGCGCATGAAGAAACTCCATACTGATGGGCTTTTGGAACTACTTGATTATGAATCACTTGGTACTTGTGAACCGTGCCTCATGGGTAAGATGACTAAAATGCCGTTCTCTGATACTAAGGAGAGAGCAACGGATTTGTTGGAAATCATACATACAGATGTATGTGGTCCAATGAATGTTGAGGCTCGTGGTGGATATCGTTATTTTCTCACCTTCACAGATGATTTAAGCAGATATGGATATATCTACTTGATGAAACATAAGTCTGAATCATTTGAAAAGTTCAAAGAATTTCAGAGTGAAGTTGAAAATCATCGTAACAAGAAAATAAAGTTTCTACGATCTGATCGTGGAGGAGAATATTTGAGTTACGAGTTTGGTCTACATTTGAAACAATGCGGAATAATTTCACAACTCACGCCACCCGGAACACCACAACGTAATGGTGTGTCCGAATGTCGTAATCGTACTTTATTAGATATGGTGCGATCTATGATGTCTCTTACTGATTTACCGTTATCGTTTTGGGGTTATGCTTTAGAGACGGCTGCATTCACGTTAAATAGGACACCATCGAAATCCGTTGAGACGACGCCTTATGAACTGTGGTTTGGCAAGAAACCAAAGTTGTCGTTTCTGAAAGTTTGGGGCTGCGATGCTTATGTGAAAAAGCTTCAACCTGATAAGCTCGAACCCAAATCGGAGAAATGTGTCTTCATAGGATACCCAAAGGAAACTATTGGTTACACCTTCTATCACAGATCCGAAGGCAAAACTTTTGTTGCTAAATTTGGAGTTTTTCTAGAGAAGGAGTTTCTCTCGAAAGAAGTGAGTGGGAGAAAAGTAGAACTTGATGAGGTAACTGTACCTGCTCCCTTATTTGAAAGTAGTACATCACAGAAACCGATTTCTATGACACCTACACCAATTAGTGATGAAGCTAATGATAATGATCATGAAACTTCAGATCAAGTTACTACCGAACCTCGTAGATCAACCAGAGTAAGATCCGCACCAGAGTGGTACGGTAATCCTGTTCTGGAAGTCATGCTACTAGATCATGATGAACCTATGAACTATGAAGAAGCGATGGTGAGCCCAGATTCCGCAAAATGGCTAGAAGCCATGAAATCTGAGATGGGATCCATGTATGAGAACAAAGTGTGGACTTTGGTTGACTTGCCCGATGATCGGCAAGCAATTGAGAATAAATGGATCTTCAAGAAGAAGACTGACGCTGACGGAAATGTTACTGTCTACAAAGCTCGACTTGTTGCAAAAGGTTTTCGACAAGTTCAAGGGATTGACTATGATGAGACCTTCTCACCCGTAGCGATGCTTAAGTCTATCCAAATCATGTTAGCAATTGTCGCATTTTATGATTATGAAATTTGGCAAATGGATGTCAAAACTGCATTCCTGAATGGATTTCTGGAAGAAGAGTTGTATATGATGCTACCAGAAGGTTTTATCGATCCAAAGGGAGCTAACAAAGTGTGCAAGCTCCAGCGATCCATTTATGGACTGCTGCAAGCCTCTCGGAGTTGGAATAAACGCTTTGATAGTGTGATCAAAGCATTTGGTTTTGTACAGACTTTTGAAGAAGCCTGTATTTACAAGAAAGTGAGTGGGAGCTCTGTAGCATTTCTCATATTATATGTGGATGACATATTATTGATTGGAAATGATATAGAATTTCTGGATAGCATAAAGGGATACTTGAATAAGAGTTTTTCAATGAAAGACCTCGGTGAAGCTGCTTACATATTGGGCATTAAGATCTATAGAGATAGATCAAGACGCTTAATTGGACTTTCACAAAGCACATACCTTGACAAGGTTTTGAAGAAGTTCAAAATGGATCAAGCAAAGAAAGGGTTCTTGCCTGTGTTACAAGGTGTGAAGTTGAGTAAGACTCAATGTCCGACCACCGCAGAAGATAGAGAGAAAATGAAAGATGTTCCCTATGCTTCAGCCATAGGCTCTATCATGTATACAATGCTGTGTACCAGACCTAATGTGTGCCTTGCTATAAGTCTAGCAGTGAGGTACCAAAGTAATCCAGGAGTGGATCACTGGACAGCGGTCAAGAACATCCTAAAATACCTGAAAAGGACTAAGGATATGTTTCTCGTATATAGAGGTGACAAAGAGCTCATCGTAAATGGTTACGTTGATGCAAGCTTTGACACTGATTCGGACGATTCTAAATTGCAAATCGGATATGTGTTTTTACTGAACGGTGGAGCTATCAGTTGGTGCAGTTCTAAACAAAGTGTCATGGCGGGATCTACATGTGAAGCGGAGTACATAGCTGCTTCGGAAGCAGCAAATGAAGGAGTCTGGATGAAGGAGTTCATATCCGATCTAGGTGTCATACCTAGTGCATCGGGTCCAATGAAAATCTTTTGTGACAATACTGGTGCAATTGCCTTGGCAAAGGAATCCAGATTTCACAAGAGAACCAAACACATCAAGAGACGCTTCAATTCCATTCGGGATTTAGTCCAAGTGGGAGACATAGAAATTTGCAAGATACATACGGATCTGAATGTTGCAGACCCGCTGACTAAGCCTCTTCCATGAGCAAAACATGATCAGCACCAAGGCTCCATGTGTGTTAGAATCATTACTGTGTAATCTAGATTATTGACTCTGGTGCAAGTGGGAAACTGAAGGAAATATGCCCTAGAGGCAATAACAAAATTATTATTTATTTCCTTATATCATGATAAATGTTTATTATTCATGCTAGAATTGTATTAACCGGAAACATAATACATGTGTGAATACATAGACAAAAACAAAGAGTCACTAGTATGCCTCTACTTGACTATCTCATTAATCAAAGATGATTATGTTTCCTAACCATAGACATGAGTTGTCATTTGATTAACGGGATCACATCATTAGGAGAATGATGTGATTGACTTGACCCATTCCGTTAGCATAGCACTTGATCGTTTAGTTTGTTGCTATTGCTTTCTTCATAACTTATGCATGTTCCTATGACTATGAGATTATGCAACTCCCGTTTACCGGAGGAACACTTTGTGTGCTACCAAACGTCACAACATAACTGGGTGATTATAAAGGTGCTCTACAGGTGTCTCCGAAGGTACTTGTTGGGTTGGCATATTTCGAGATTAGGATTTGTCACTCTGATTGTCAGAGAGGTATCTCTGGGCCCTCTCGGTAATGCACATCACTCAAGCCTTGCAAGCATTGCAACTAATAAGTTAGTTGCGGGATGATGTATTACGGAATGAGTAAAGAGACCTGCCAGTAACGAGATTGAACTAGGTATTGAGATACTGACGATCGAATCTCGGGCAAGTAACATACCGATGACAAAGGGAACAACGTATGTTGTTATGCGGTCTGACCGATAAAGATCTTCATAGAATATGTAGGAGCCAATATGAGCATCCAGGTTCTGCTATTGGTTATTGACCGGAGACGTGTCTCGGTCATGTCTACATAGTTCTCGAACCCGTAGGGTCCGCACGCTTAAAGTTCGGTGACGATCGTAATTAGGGTTTTTGTGTTTTGATGTACCGAAGGTTGTTCGGAGTCCCGGATGTGATCACGGACATGACGAGGAGTCTCAAAATAATCGAGACATAATATTGATATATTGGAAGCCTATATTTGGATATCGGAAACGTTTTGGGTGAAATGGGATTTTACCGGAGTACCGGGGGGTTACCGGAACCCCCCCGGGGGTTATTGGGCCTACATGGGCCATAAGGGAGAAGAGGAGGGCCGGCCAGGGCAGGCCGCGCGCCCCCTCCCCCCTAGTCCGAATAGGACAAGGAAGGGGGGCGGCGCCCCCCTTTCCTCTTTCTCCCTTCCTCCTTCCTTTTCCAAACAAGGCAAGAGGGGGGAGTCCTACTCCCGGTTGGAGTAGGACTCCTCGAGGCGCACCCATAGGGCCGGCCGCACCTCCCCCTCTCCCTTCTTTATATACCCCATGACACACAAGTTGATCCTCGTGATCGTTCCTTAGCCGTGTGTGTTGCTCCCTTCCACCATATTCCACCTCGGTCATATCGTAGCGGTGCTTAGGCGAAGCCTTGCGTCGGTAGAACATCATCACCATCATCACGCTGTTGTGCTGACGAAACTCTCCCTCAATGTTTTGCTGGATCGGAACTCGAGGGACGTCACCGAGTTGAACGTGTGCAGAACTCGGAGGTGTCGTACGTTCGGTACTTGGATCGGTCGGATCGGGAAGACGTACGACTACTTCCTCTATGTTGTGTCAACACTTCCGTTGCCGGTCTACGAGGGTACGTAGACAACACTCTCCCCTCTCGTTGCTATGCATCACCATGATCTTGCGTGTGCGTAGGAATTTTTTTGAAATTACTACGTTCCCCAACAGTAGGAATCACTGGAACTGATTTTTGTGATGAACTACTTTCCAATTTGGGAGAAGGTACAATTACCTCATCAAGTTCTACTTTCCTCCCACTCACTTCTTTCAAGTGAAACTGCTTCTCTAGAAAGGATCCATTCTTAGCAACGAATATCTTGCCTTCGGATCTGTGATAGAAGGTGTACCCAACGGTATCCTTTGGGTATCCTATGAAGACACATTTCTCCGATTTGGGTTCGAGCTTACCCCGTTGAAACTTTTTCACATAAGCATGGCAGCCCCAAACTTTAAGAAACAACAGCTTAGGTTTCTTGCCAGACCATAGTTCATATGGTGTCATCTCAACGTATTTAGATGGTTCCCTTTTTAACTTGAATACAGTTGTCTCTAAAGCATAACCCAAAAACGATAGCGGTAAATCGGTAAGAGACATCATAGATCGCACCATATCTAATAAAGTATGGTTACGCCATTCGAACACACCATTACGCTGTGGTGTTCCAGGTGACGTGAGTTGCGAAACTATTCCACATTGTTTTAAATGAAGACCAAACTCATAACTCAAATAGTCACCTCCACAGTCAGATCGTAGAAACTTTATTTTCTTGTTACGATGATTTTCCACTTCACTCTTTATTTTTTTGAACTTTTCAAATGTTTCAGACTTATGTTTGATTAAGTATATATACCCATATCTGCTCAAATCATCTGTGAAGGTTAGAAAATAATGATACCCGCCACGAGCCTCAACACTCATCGGACCGCATACAACAGTATGTATTATTTCCAACAAGTCAGTTGCTCACTCCATTGTTCTGGAGAACGAAGTCTTAGTCATCTTGCCCATGAGGCATGGTTCGCAAGCATCAAGTGATTCATAATCAAGTGATTCCAAAAGCCCATCAGCATGGAGTTTCTTCCTGCGCTTTACACCAATATGACCTAAACGGTAGTGCCACAAATAAGTTGCACTATCATTATTAACTTTGCATCTTTTGGCTTCAATATTATGAATATGTGTATCACTACAATCGAGATTCAACAAAAATAGACCACTCATCAAGGGTTCATGACCATAAAAGATATAACTCATATAAATAGAACAACCATTATTCTCTGATTTAAATGAATAACCGTCTCACAGCAAACAAGATCCAGATATAATGTTCATGCTCAATGCTGGCACCAAATAACAATTATTCTGGTCTAAAACTAATCCCGACGGTAGATGTAGAGGTAGCGTGCCGACATCGATCACATCGACTTTGGAACCATTTCCCACGCGCATCGTCACCTCTCCTTAGCCAATCTTCGTTTAATCCATAGCCCCTATTTCGAGTTGCAAATATGAGCAACAGAACCAGTATCAAATACGCAGGCGCTACTACAAGCATTAGTAAGGTACACATTAATAACATGTATATTAAATATACCTTTCACTTTGCCATCATACTTATCCGCCAAATACTTGGGACAGCTTTGCCTCCAGTGACCAGTCCCTTTGCAGTAGAAGCACTCAGTTTCAGGCTTAGGTCCAGACTTGGGCTTCTTCCCGGGAGCAGCAACTTGCTTGCTATTCTTCTTGAAGTTCCCCTTCTTCCCTTTGCCCTTTTTCTTGAAACTAGCGGTCTTGTTAACCATCAACACTTGATGCTCCCTCTTGATTTCTACGTCCGCGGCCTTTAGCATCGCGAAGAGCTCGGGAATTGTCTTTTCCATCCCTTGCATATTATAGTTCATCACGAAGCCTTTATAGCTTGGTGGCGGTGATTGAAAAACTCTGTCAATGACACTATCATCAGGAAGATTAACTCCCAGCTGAGTCAAGTGGTTATGGTACCCAGACATTCTGAGTATGTGTTCACTGACAGAACTATTCTCCTCCATTTTGCAGCTATAGAACTTGTTGGAGACTTCATATCTCTCAACTCGGGCAATTGCTTGAAATATTGTCGGGGTAAATAGCCATGGGTAGCCCAGCCGGCTTCCCCTGGCCCCTCAGAAAAAATTATGAGCCCATCCGGCTCATAAGGAGACTTAAGACCTGGGCCGCCTCCCCCCTAGCCGACTGCCATCTTTGCCGGCTTGGGGGGCGGCCCGCCCTTTTTTCCCCCATGAAGAAGACTGTGGAGGGCCGGCTACGGCATGGCCGGCTGCGGCAGGGCCGGCTATGTCAGGGCCGGCTATGGCACGGCCGGCTATCGCTGGGCCGGCTCCGTAAAGCAGTCAACGCCATACCCGCGATGCACGCGTCCACCCTGCAATGATGAAGCGGGGCGTGGCTACAGTGGGGCCTGCCACCCCCAAAACCCGGAGCACGCCTGGTACAGCACGTCGTGCGGGCAGCCGCGGCCCGCCCGGCGCGGCACTGTAGCCACGGCGGCTCTGACGCCTTCCACGACGGGCCACCAGCGTGGCCACCGAGGCGATGGGCCCCTTCGGGCAGAGAGATGCCGAAGGCGGCCACACCCCCTCTCAAGCCGGCGAGACAGAGGGCCGGCTTCGCGTAGCCGGCCTGCCGCCTTCCTCGAAGGAGACGCCCATTAAGGAGACAAGGTGCGGCGGGGCTACAGTAATCGCCCGCCGGGGCGGCGTTACTGTAGCCACGTTTACCCCGACCAAGCCTGCGCCAACAAACACGGAGCAACAGTAACCGGCCGCCGACAAGGCCCTGGCCGGTGGGGCCGGCCTGTCGACCCAGGAGCCGGCAGTCGGCGGGACCCGCCAGCCGGCGGGCCCCAGAAACCGGTGGAGAAGCCGGCGAGCATAGTCACAGACAGCTGGGCCCCGCGCCCAGTCGGATTACCATTGTACCCCCGGGGGGTAGGCCTATATAAACCCCCCGGTGCACCCATGCAAAGGGTTGGACTCTCTTTCTAGACATAGACACTTACAAGGAGAGGAAGCAGGCTGAGCTAAGCCCTTCTTCCTCCTTCCGCCCCCAAACAGCTCAAGGAGCATTGTAGCCACCTGTGAACTTAGTAACCATGCGGAGACCCCGCAGAGTAGCAGTAGGGGTGTTATCTCCCCGGAGAGCCCTGAAGCTGGGTAAGATTCGCCGGCGTGCATGTCTACGCCTCATCCCGTTTCCAGGCACCGGCGACGTTCTATTGGCCCCCGCAATGATAAGCCACCCGTTGGCATATGTCGATCCTACCACCCGACAAATATTAACTTCAACTCCTGGAACATCTCATATGCTCCATGACGTTCAAAACGTCTTTGAAGTCCCGATTCTGAGCCGTAAAGCATGGCACACTGAACTATCGGGTAGTCATCGGCTTTGCTCTGCCAGACGTTCATAACGTTCGGAGTTGCTCCTCCAGTGGGTCTTGCACCTAGCGGTGCTTCCAGGACGTAATTCTTATGTGCAGCAATGAGGATAATCCTCAAGTTATGGACCCAGTCTGTGTAGTTGCTACCATCAACTTTCAACTTAGCTTTATCTAGGAACGCATTAAAATACAAGGGAACGGTAGCGCAGGCCATTGATCTACAACAACATAGATATGCAAAAACTATCAGGTAGTAAGTTCAATTAATCATATTACTAAAGAAATCCCACTTAGATAGACATCCCTCTATTCATCTAAATGATCACGTGATCCATATCAAATAAACCATGTCCGATCATCACGTGAGATGGAGTAGTTTTCAATGGTGAACATCACTATGTTGATCATATCTACTATATGATTCACGCTCGACCTTTTGATCTTAGTGTTCCGAGGCCATATCTGCATATGCTAGGCTCGTCAAGTTTAACTCGAGTATTCTGCACGTGCAAAACTGTCTTACACCCGTTGTATGTGAACATAGAGCTTATCACACCTGATCATCACGTGGTGTCTCGGCACGAAGAACTGTAGCAACGGTGCATACTCAGGGAGAACACTTATACCTTGAAATTTAGTGAGGGATCATCTTATAATGCTACTGCCGTACTAAGCAAAATAAGATGCCCAATGGATAAACATCACATGCAATCAAAATATGTGACATGATATGGCCATCTTCATCGTGTGCCTTTGATTTCCATCTCCAAAGCACCGTCATGATCTCCATCGTCACCGGCTTGACACCTTGATCTCCATCGTAGCGTCATTGTCGTCTTGCCAACTATTGCTTCTACGACTATCGCTACCGCTTAGTGATAAAGTAAAGCAATTACATGGCGATTGCATTTCATACAATAAAGCGACAACCATAAGGCTCCTGCCAGTTGCCAATAACTTTTAAAAAACATGATCATCTCATACAACAATTTATATCTCATCATGTCTTGCCCATATCACATCACAACATGCCCTGCAGAAACAAGTTAGACGTCCTCTACTTTGTTGTTGCAAGTTTTACGTGGCTGCTATGGGCTTCTAGCAAGAACCGTTCTTACATACGCATTAAAACCACAACGATTTTTCGTCAAGTGTGTTGTTTTAACCTTCAACAAGGACCGTCCGTAGTCAAATTCGATTCAACTAAAGTTGGAGAAACAGACACCCACCAGCCACTTGTGTGCAAAGCACGTAGGTAGAACCAGTCTCATGAACGCGATCATGTAATGTCGGTCCGGGTTGCTTCATCCAACAGTACCGCCAAATCAAAATAAGATGTTGGTGGTAAGCAGTATGACTATTATCGCTCACAACTCTTTGTGTTCTACTCGTGCATATCATCTACGCATAGACCTGGCTCGGATGCCACTGTTGGGGAACATAGCATGCAATTTCAAAGAAAATCCTAGGATCACGCAAGATCTATCTAGGAGATGCATAGCAACGAGATGGGGAGAGTGTGTCCACGTACCCTCGTAAACCGAAAGCAGAAGCATTAGGTTAACGCGTTTGATGTAGTGAACGTCTTCACGATCCAACCGATCGAAGTACCGAGCGTACGACACCTCCGTGTTCAGCACATGTTCAGCTCGATGACATCCCTCGAGCTCTTGATCCATTAGAGGGTCGAGGGAGAGTTCCGACAGCACGACCAAGGGAGCCCTGGATTAGGGGGTGTCCGGATGGCCGGACTATACCTTTAGCCGGACTCCTGGATTATGAAGATACAAGATTGAAGACTCCGTCCCGCGTCTGGAAGGGACTTTCCTTGGTGTGGAAGGCAAGCTTGGCGATACGGATATGCAGATCTCCTACCATTGTAACTGACTCTATGTAACCCTAACCCTACCCGGTGTCTATATAAACCGGAGGGTTTTAGTCCGTAGGACAACATACACGTCAACAATCATACCATAGGCTAGCTTCTAGGGTTTAGCCTCCTTGATCTCGTGGTAGATAAACTCTTGTACTACCCATATCATCAATATTAATCAAGCAGGACGTAGGGTTTTACCTCCATCGAGAGGGCTCGAACCTGGGTAAAACTTCGTGTCCCTTGTCTCCTGTTACCATCCGGCCTAGACGCACAGTTCGGGACCCCCTACCCGAGATCCGCCAGTTTTGACACCGACATTGGTGCTTTCATTGAGAGTTCCTCTGTGTCTTCGCCGTCAGGCTCGATGGCTCCTACGATCATCAATAGCGATGCAGTCCAGGGTGAGACCTTCCTCCCCGAACAGATCTTCGTCTTCGGCGGCTTCGCACTGCGGGCCAATTCGCTTGGCCATCTGGAGCAGATCGAAAGCCGCGCCCCTGGCCGTTAGGTCAGATTTGGAAGTTTAAACTACACGGCTGACATCCGCGGGGACTTGATCTTCGACGGATTCGAGCCACTGCCGAGCGCGCCGCACTGTCACGACGAGCATGATCTAGCTCTGCCGCCGAACGGTGCCCTGGAGGCCGCACCCGCATTGGCTCCGACCCTTAATTCGGAGCCAACTGCGCCGATTGAGGATGGGCGGTTGGACGCCACCCCGGGGGCTGTGATCCCAACGGCGATTGAGCCAAACACCAGCCCCGTACTTTGCGAGACTCGTGACTCCAAGGAGCCGGACTCCTCTCCGGACTCCGAACCCTCCACGCCCCTGCCAATCGAATCCGATTGGGCGCCGATTATGGAGTTCACTGCCGCGGACATCTTTCAGCACTCGCCTTTGGGCAATATCCTGAAGTCATTGAAGTCTCTCTCTTTATCAGGAGAGCCCTGGCCGGACTATGGTTAGCGAGATTGGGATGCAGACGATGAAGAAATTCAAAGCCCACCCATCACCCACTTTGTAGCCACTGTCGACGATTTAACCGACATGCTCGACTTCGACGCCGGAGACATCGACGGTATGGACGCCAATGAAGGAGACGATGAAGAGCCAGCGCCTATTGGGCCCTAGAACGCCACCTCGTCATATGACGTATACATGGTGGACGCACCAAAAGATGACGACGAGGAGCGGAAGGACGCATCGAAGGCTTGTTCCCTCGAAAAGCAGTCAAAGCGGCAACGCATGCGCTGCCCCAAATCCCGCCTCGACAGAAATAGCGATCACACAGACCCAACGCTGGAGCAGGGCAAACCGCTGCCGGACAACGGCAATCCGGATAATCAAACCGACACACAAATCCTATCAAGGATAATGGTCCGGACGACATAACGCTGAGCAGACACCCGAAGCAACAGACTGCCCGTAAAAGGCTTGTTGCTACCGTGAGGAGCCAGAAAAAGCAGAAGCAAAGGCTCAAGGCTGCGCAAGACACACTCCAATTCAGATGGAGTTAAATACTTAGCACTGCAGCAAGGTACGGCGACAATCGCCCCTTCAAGAGCTACCCGAAGCGGAAGCGGCTACCCGAATTCGATGAGGAGGCCTCAGAACCCCCACAACCAAATATCGAAGCAGCCACCTGGTCGGATAGACGACCCCTCTACCAATACAGAACGTCATACAACGCCGCTCACCATACAACACGCAACCAATGCGAGGGCTCGCACCCAAAGGACGGTGTAACAAGATCCATCTATGGACCACGCAAGTGCGCCCCAGCATACAATGCAATACAACAAACATCCGAACAATGCAGTACACCCAGCTACAGGGGTGCCGCACACCCCCTATGTTTCACCGATGAGGTGCTGGACCATGAATTTCCAGAAGGATTCAAGCCCGTAAACATAGAGGCATACAACGGAACAACAGACCCTGGGGTCTGGATTGAGGACTACATCCTTCATATCCATATGGCTCGAGGAGATGATCTCCATGCCATCAAGTACCTACCTCTCAAGCTCAAAGGGCTAGCTCATCACTGGCTCAAAGGACTCCCCGAAAGCTCCATCGGAAGTTGGGAAGAGCTCGAAGACGCCTTTCGGGCAAATTTTCAAGGGACTTATGTCCGACCTCCGGATGCGGACGATTTGAGTCATATAACTCAACAGCCCGAAGAGTCATCCCGAAAGCTTTGGAACAGGTTTCTTACTAAAAAGAATCAGATAGTCGACTGTCCGGATGCCGAAGCCTTAGCAGCTTTCAAGCGTAGCGTCCGTGATGAATGGCTCGCCAGACACCTCGGCCAAAATAAGCCGTGAACGATGGCCGCATTAACAAACCTCATGACCCACTTTTGCGTGGGGGAGGACAGCTGGCTAGCCTAACGCAGCACCAGCAACCCCAGTACATCTGAAGTTAGAGATGGAAACGGGAAATTACAGCGCAACAGCAATAACAAACGCCAGAATAAAGAAGACAGCACGAAGGGCACGCCAGTAAATGCCGGATTCAAAAGCTCTCGGCCAGGTCAAAAGCCGCCTAAAGGCACCAGGGATGAACTGTCCAGCCTCAACAAAATTCTGGACCAAGTATGTCAGATCCATAGTACCCCTGGTAAACCTACTAATCATACCCACAGAGAATGTTGGGTCTTCAAGCAGTCCGGCAAGCTCAACGCCATACATAAGGGGGAGGATACGCCAAGTGAAGACGAGGACGAGCCTCCCAAGCAAGACACGGCGGAACAAAAGAAATTTCCACCAGAAGTCAAAACAGTAAACGTCTTACACATAATCAAGGGAAAAAACAATACGGCACTCCCAAGAAAGTATACCCAAGTGCCTATCACTACGAAGTCCTGCGACTGGTCATCTCAACCGATCACTTTCGACCATCGCGATTACTCAGCAAGTATCCGACATGCAGGATGGGCTGCCCTGGTATTAGACCCAGTAATTGGCGGATATCACTTCACAAGGGTCTTGATGGACGGCGGCAGTAGCCTAAACCTAATATATCAGGATACAATCCGCAGGATGGGGTTAGACCCAACACAAATTCGCCATAGCAATACTACCTTTAAAGAAGTAACGCCAGGCCCAGAGGCTCGTTGTACGGGCTCCCTCTTACTACAAGTTATATTCGGCTCCCCCAATAACTTCCGTCGCGAGCATTTAACTTTCCACACCGCTCCGTTTCAAAGTGGCTATCAAGCACTGCTCGGACGCGAAACTTTCGCTCGCTTTAATGCAATACCGCACTACGCCTCCCTCACACTCAAGATGCCCGGTCCACGCGGCATCATTATAGTGAACGGAAATATCAAGCGATCTCTATGCGCCGAAGAGAGTGAGGCTGCCTTGGTCGCCGCACACTAAAGGCGCCCGGACAAATGAAAGCATCCAATAGGTCGTCAAGACCTCAGATACAACTAATCAAGTCCGGTGCCGCTATTTATATGGAAATAAGTGGCCACACCCCTATTTGTCAATACAAGGGGCTCAACGCGCGCAGACAAGTGGCAATTTCTTATCATCTTGAATCACACATGGTTTCTTTAAAAACTATCTTTTTGCATGACAACTTTTTCACTTAACTTCCTCTCTTTTACAGACGATCATCGTGCTACACCCTTCCAGGATACGGCACAACGGAGACACAGGCGCAGACGTGCAGCAGGGACCCGCTCCAAGGATTCTTTTTAGATTAAGACCCTGCGTAAACCTTTTTTACTGTCTCTTGTTGATACATATCCACCGTTGAGAAGGATGCTGACGTCTTGGCATGTGGCCACGCCAGAACAATGCTCGTACCTGGACACAAGGGGCTTCTTACAAAGGCCATTATTTAGGCCTGGTTTATACCACAAAGACCGAATACCTTAGGGAGTGTTCGGCGTCGCGAGTTTGGCCCTATATGCATCAGCTCCGAATCATTGTCTTTGGTCAACTTTTGGGTTTGCCCGGCTCCTGTGTTTTGGTGCCTTACGTTCCGCTTTACTGGCTAAGGTAGCACCAGGAGAACTACTGCGATTGTGCCCTGGTTCATCCGGACGAGCACCTCAGTAGAGAAAGCCGAAAACTGGCTGTCATGATATAGCGTGAGACTGGTCAACCACTCGATGACCTATGGGAATGTTAGAATTCCTCCGCCTTAACGAAGGGCCGTTTTCCGGCCAGGCATCTACACACCCCGGAACCAGGAGAGTGCGGAGCCACCAGGGGCTATCTAGTAGCCCTACTGTCAAACTCCTATGGCTAAGTGAAAGTGCTAAAGCATTATAGTCTGGTTGCCTCGCTCGCTCCGCTATCACCTCCTTAATAGGACCAAGACGTTGGGTTAAGTGTGTACGCGTGTTTTTGCGAGCACCTCTGCATTATATGCGTGGGGGCTGAAGCCAACAACTGCAATCTTGCAGGTTATACACATGTATACATAAACGGCCGCCCAGGAGGCATCATATTACTTTCAGGCAATAGTATAAAAATAGCCTTATAAAAATTTATAAAAGCATTTCGCTTACAATGAGATTACATATCACTCAAACATAATATTTTTTGATCACTGGGTCTCTATCAAACGGGCACCCTCAAGAACTTCTTCAAAATAGTGCTCAGCAGCCTTTCGACCTATAGCCGAATCCCGCGCTGCAACATTGGTAGCATCCATCTCTGCCCAGTATGCCTTAACACGGGCAAAGGCCATCTGTGCGCCCTCTATGCACGCCGACCTCTTCATCGCATTAATGCGCGGCACCACGTCAAGGAACTGCTGCACCAAGCTGAAATAGTTGTTCGGTTTTGACCTTCCCGGCCACAGCTGATCCACAACATACCTCATAGAGAGTCCGGATAACCTGTTTAGGTCGGCCCATTCGGCTAATTGGTCAGTCAATGAAAGTGGACGCTCGGGAGAATGGAATTGTCACCAAAATAGCTGGTCTACTCTACAGTCTGTCTGACCCTGGAAGTACTTGGCCGCATCGGCAGTGCTCGCCGCCAAATCCATATACACATCCTCCGAACTCCACAGCCGATCCAGAGGGGCATACCGTGGATCTCCGAATTTCCTCCGCAACATAAAGGATTTCCCAGCTACAATATCCTCGGCTTCCCGCGGCTACTCCTTCTTTGCCCTCATAGCAGAGTGGAGATCCTTTTTCATCGTAGCAGCCTTCTCAAGGTCCGATGCCTTCACTTGGTTTTCCTTTTCGAGAACCCGGCAACGGTCGGCGGCGGCTTTTAATTCCACAGCCATCTTAGCCATCTTGTCTCGGGTCTCGCCATGCGCGGCCTTCTCGGCTTGCAACTCTTCGGCCGCTTTCACAGCAGCCGCATTACCTAACCTCGCCTGTTCCTTGGCTCGGGCAAGTTTTGCTCGCAAGGCTTCAATAGTGGCAGCTCCATCTGCAGTCACAAAATATTTAAGATACTGGCATCATGTTGCTCTTCCTATGTGGCGTTTACCAGATATTGACACTTACCCTGTGCCTCGTCAAGCCTTTCGTTAACAAGCTCGATGTTGGCGTCTGCCGCATCCAACTGCCGTTCTAAATGGGCAAACTCGCTAGTCCGGCTAGACACCGGAGCTTCCATCACCTGCACATAGAGCCAGTATGGTTATTACCTGGGAATATGATCCTCTGTTCGTCGCCGTTTCCGACGACAACCAGAGTCTCAGGGGCTACTATCTACACAGGGCACACCTAGCATGTGCAGGGCTATCATACATTCTTTTACGTACCTCAAAGCCTATCAGTAGACTCATAAAAGCTTCATGCAATCTGCTTTTGGCGGATGATATTCTCTCCATCACCGTATTCATCAGCACACGATGTTCATCTGAGGTGGCCGCTCACCCCACCAACTCCCTCAGAACATCCGATCGCACACTAGACGGTGCCGGACTCTTTTGTCTGCTCTCTTCAGGAGCCGGACATTGGGAGCTTCGGGGGTCAACGGGATTATCTTCTGGCCTCACCGGACTCGGAGAGGCCCTCCGCGACGACACTTCAGGGTCGCCCGCTTCCGGAGTGGAGGAGTCCGGAGGAGGCGTTTCGCTCTCCATCATCTCTGGAAGAATATCCCCCGAAGATGAGCTCATTTGAGAGGGGCTAAGGCCCGAACTGCGAAAATATATGCGGTGGTTATCTTCTCAGAAGAAAAAGATGGCATATCTGTACTATCAAAGGTATTTCGGGGCACTTATGACTCGTGGGAGGATTGATCCCCCCGCGGACTTTGTGCGGCAACAACGCACCCCAAGGTGGGACCCTGTGTGGGAGACTTCTTCTCCTGTTTGGAAGCTTCAGCTTCCGAATCCCCGGGCGCAGTCCTTTTCCTCTTCTGGTCGCCTTCCCTCATGGAGACGCTCGCTCCCTCGGCTAGAATGGGCAGCGTTGGGAGCCCGCGTCCGCCCGCATTATCCTCCACAGTATCTTCCTTCAAGGGCTCCGGGCAAGGTGCGGTCTGGAGCATCTTCTCCAATACCGGATTTTCCAAACCCTCAGGGAGGGGGGCCGAACACCGAATCAACTTCGCCTTTGTTAGCCAGTCCTGGTCAAAAAGTGAACTCTCAGAGATAACTTCGTAACAAGGTAGAGAAAGTATGTTCAGCTGGAAGATGCCTTACCTGTTCGGCGGTGCGGTTGCTACTCAGGCCCATGTCCTCGGTGATTTCCGGACACTCCGTCTGAGGTCCGAAAAATGATTTGTACATTTCCTCGTGCGTCAGGCCAAGAAAATTTTGAATGGCACGCGGTCCCTCGGGATTGAACTCCCACAGACGAAGAGGCCGGCGTTTGCAAGGCTGGACTTGATGAACCAGCATAACCTGTATCACCGCAACCAAACTGAAATCTCCATTGAAGAGATCTCGAATGCGGCCTTGCAGTATAGGCACGTCCTTGGCTGGCCCCCAGCTCAGACCTCTGTTGATCCATGACATCAGTTGTGGTGGGGGGCCCGAGCGGAAAACAGTGGGGGCCGCCCACTTGGCACTTCTAGGAGCCATAATGTAGAACCACTCCTGTTGCCACAATTCAAACACCTCTGGGATGGAACCTTTGGGCCACGGAGCTCCCGTCATCTTGCGTATTGAGGCACCTCCACACGCTGCATGATCCCCCTCGACCAACTTCGGCTTCACTTCAAAGGTCTTGAGCCATAGGCCAAAGTGAGGGGTAACCCGGAGGAAGGCCTCGCACACGATAATAAATGTCGTGATATGAAGAAAGGAGTCTGGAGCTAGATCATGAAAATCTAGCCTGTAGTAAAACATCAAACCCCTGACGAAAGGATCCAGGGTGAGGCCTAGGCCTCGGAGGAAGTGGGAAACGAACACGACGTTTTTGTTAGATTCGGGGGTGGGGACAGCCTGCCCTCAGGGAGGCAGCCGATGCAAAATCTCGGCGGTTAGATATCTGGCCTCCCTCAACTTCTTGATGTCTTCTTCCATGACGGTGGAAGGCATCCATCGGCCTTGAAGGCTAGATCCGGACATGACTGAAGGTTCGGGGCGCCTGACCTGAACTTCGGGCATTTGAGCTTGAGGTGGGGGAAGGATTCGACTGAGCACGGGAGGGAAAAATAAAAGCCTTGTCCCCTTTATAAAGAGGGTGAATATCAAGCGTCCTCTCCGTGTTCGTTTGGAATTGCCTACAATCTAGGAGTCCTAGAAGCGGTTGGGTTACCCACGCCCGTATTGATGAGAATCCCGGAATAAGGGGGACATGATCTCTGCTTTAACAAGACGTGCCAAGGAAACCGCCTCGCATAACGCGCTGAGATGGGCAGTAAAACGGTTCGAATAAAAGCTTGGCCGTGGTGTGATGTCACACTACGGAATACGTCAGCAGATTAATTTGTGTAAATATTATTCTCTCTATGGAAATATGTGGAAACTTATTTTTCATAGCCGGACACTATCTTTGTGTTCAAAATCTTCTATGAAGTACTTGGAGGAGGAACCCGCCTTGCAATGCCGAAGACAATATGCGCGTCGGACTCATCGTCATTGAAGCCTGGTTCAGGGGCTACTGAGGGAGTCCTGGATTAGGGGGTGTCCGGATGGCCGGACTATACCTTCATCCGGACTCCTGGATTATGAAGATACAAGATTGAAGACTACGTCCCGCGTCCGGAAGGGACTTTCCTTGGTGTGGAAGGCAAGCTTGGCGATACAGATATGCAGATCTCCTACCATTGTAACCGACTCTATGTAACCCTAACCCTACCCGGTGTCTATACAAACAGGAGGGTTTTAGTCCGTAGGACAACATACACATCAACAATCATACCATAGGCTAGCTTCTAGGGTTTAGCCTCCTCGATCTCGTGGTAGATCAACTCTTGTACTACCCATATCATCAATATTAATCAAGCAGGACATAGGGTTTTTACCTCCATCGAGAGGGCCCGAACCTGGGTAAAACTTCATGTCCCTTATCTCCTGTTACCATCCGGCCTAGACGCACAGTTTGGGACCCCCTACCCGAGATCCGTCGGTTTTGACACCGACAACGACCGTGTGGTGACAGTGACAGTGATGTGATCCACGCAGGGCTTCGCCTAAGCACTACGACGCTATGACCGGAGGAGTAAACTGTGGAGGGGGTACCGCACACGGCTAAGAGAATTCTTGGTGTGCCTTTGTGGTGCCCCCCGCCCCCGTATATAAAGGGGGGAGGAGGACGGCGGCCAGGAGGGGCACGGCATGGGGAGGAGTCCTACTTGGACTCCTAGTCGAAGTAGGATTTGCCCCCCCCCCCTTTCCTTTCTCCACCGAAGGGAATAGGAAGGAGGGGGAGAGGGAAAGGGACGGGGGGCGTCGCCCCCTCATCCTTGTCCTATTCGGACTCCCTAGGAGGGGGGCGCGCGGCCACCCCTCGCGGGCCTCCCTCTCTCTCCCTTAGGCCCATGTTGGCCCAATACTTCCCCGGGGGGGGTTCCGGTAACCCCTCGATACTCCGGAAAAATACCCGAATCACTTGGAACCATTCTGATGTCCGAATATAACCTTTCAATATATGAATCTTTACCTCTCGACCATTTTGAGACTCCTCGTCATGTCATGATCTCATCCGGGACTCCGAACAAACTTCGGTCACCAAAACACATAACTCATAAATACAAATCGTCATCGAACGTTAAGCGTGCGGACCCTACGGGTTCGAGAACTATGTAGACATGACCAAGACACCTCTTCGGTCAATAACCAACAGCGGAACCTGGATGCTCATATTGGCTCCTACATATTCGACGAAGATCTTTATCGGTCTAACTGCATAACAATATATGTTATTCCCTTTGTCATCGGTATGTTAGTTGCCCAAGATTTGATCATCGGTATCATCATACCTAGTTCAATCTCATTATCGGCAAGTCTCTTTACTCATTCCGTAATGCATCATTCCGCAACTAACTCATTAGTCACATTTCTTGCAAGGCTTATAGTGATGTGCATTACCGAGAGGGCCCAGAGATACCTCTCCGATACACTGAGTGACAAATCCTAATCTTGATCTATGCCTACTCAACAAACACCTTCGGAGACACCTGTAGAGCATCTTTATAATCACCCAGTTATGTTATGACTTTTGATAGCACACAAGGTGTTCCTCCGGTATTCGGGAGTTGCATAATCTCATAGTCAGAGGAATATGTATAAGTCATAATGAAAGCAATAGCAATAAAACTAAACGATCATAATGCTAAGCTAATGGATGTGTCTTGTGTTGGGAAATGTAGTAATTTCAAAAAAATTCCTACGCACACGCAAGATCATGGTGATGCATAGCAACGAGAGGGGAGAGTGTTGTCTACATACCCTCATAGACCGGCAACGGAAGCGCTGACACAACGTAGAGGAAGTAGTCGTACGTCTTCCCAATCCGACCGATCCAAGTACCGAACGTACGGCACCTCCGAGTTCTGCACACGTTCAACTCGGTGACGTCCCTCGAGCTCTGATCCAGCCGAGTGTTGAGGGAGAGTTTCGTCAGCACGACAGCGTGATGACGGTGACAATGTTCTACCGACGTAGGGCTTCGCCTAAGCACCGCTATGATATGGCCGAGGTGGAATATGGTGGAAGGGGGCACCGCACACGGCTAAGGAACGATCACGAAGATCAACTTGTGTGTCATGGGGTGCCCCCTGCCCTTGTATATAAATGAGGGAGAGGGGGAGGTGCGGCTGGCCCCTAGGGGTGCGCCTGGAGGAGTCCTACTCCCACCGGGAGTAGGACTCCCCCCTCTGGCCTTGTTGGAGAAGGAAAGGGGAAGGGGGAAAGAGGAAAGGGGGGTGCCCCCCCCTTCCTTGTCCTATTCGGACTAGGGGGAGGGGGCGCGGCCTGCCCTGGCCGGCCATCCTCTTCTACCTTAGGGCCCATGTAGGCCCATTAACCCCCGGGGGGTTCTGGTAACCCCCCGGTACTCCGGTAAAATCCCGATTTCACCCAAAATGTTTCCGATATCCAAATATAGGCTTCTAATATATCAATCTTTATGTATCGGCCATTTCGAGACACCTCGTTATGTCCGTGATCACATCCGGGACTCCGAACAACCTTCGGTACATCAAAACACAAAAACCCTAATTACGATCGTCACCGAACTTTAAGCGTGCGGACCCTACGGGTTCGAGAACTATGTAGACATGAACGAGACACGTCTCCAGTCAATAACCAATAGCGGAACCTGGATGCTCATATTGGCTCCTACATATTCCACGAAGATCTTTATCGGTCAGACCGCATAACAACATACGGTGTTCCCTTTGTCATCGGTATGTTACTTGCCCGAGATTCGATCGTCGGTATCTCAGTACCTAGTTCAATATTGTTACCAGCAAGTCTCTTTACTCGTTCTATAATACATCATTCTGCAACTAACTTATTAGTTGCAAGGCTTGAGTGATGTGCATTACCGAGAGGGCCCAGAGATACCTCTCCGACAATCGGAGTGACAAATCCTAATCTCGAAATACGCCAACCCAACAAGTACCTTCGGAGACACCTGTAGAGCACCTTTATAATCACCCAGTTACGTTGTGACGTTTGGTAGCACAGAAAGTGTTCCTCCGGTAAACGGGAGTTGCATAATCTCATATTCATAGGAACATGTATAAGTTATGAAGAAAGCAATAGCAACAAACTAAACGATCAAGTGCTAAGCTAACGGAATGGGTCAAGTCAATCACATCATTCTCCTAATGATGTGATCCCATTAATCAAATGACAACTCATGTCTATGGTTAGGAAACATAACCATCTTCGATCAACGAGCTAGTCAAGTAGAGGCATACTAGTGACACTCTGTTTGTCTATGTATTCACACATGTATTATGTTTCCGGTTAATACAATTCTAGCATGAAAAATAAACATTTTTCATGATATAAGGAAATAAATAATAACTTTATTATTGCCTCTAGGGCATATTTCCTTCATCTTGTCCATCACATCATTCTCTAATGATGTGGTCTCATTCATCAAATGACAACACATGTCTATGGTCAGGAAACTTAACCATCTTTGATTTAACGAGCTAGACAAGTAGAGGCATACTAGGGACACTCTGTTTGTCTATGTATTCACACATGTACTAAGTTTCCGGTTAATACAATTGTAGCATGAATAATAAACATTTATCATGATATAAGGAAATATAAATAACAACTTTATTATTGCCTCTAGGGCATATTTACTTCAGAATCACCCTGCCTATGTTTGATCACAGCAAGACATTTCGTTTTCTGATACTTGCTAAGAAGCACTTCCTCCCATAAATTGTCGGTATTAAATGGTTTACACCATCATTTGCACAACAAAGCTTTATAAATTAGAGCCAAATTTTGAATTCTGAAGCTTCCCGTATCTTTTGGTCTTCACACCTCAAACCATTTCACTATATGATATTTCTTTGTGTATACATCACTCGCAAGTAATCTACTCTGCCAGTTGCTGCATTTCTTCTCCATCCTTACTTCAGAAGGCTTCCAAACAAAGAAGATAGCAAGAAAACGACTCCTCAAGCCGAAGTAAGGGCGGGACCATCTTCTTTTCTGGCCGTTTGGAGCTGCTCACAAGGTCGACATATGCCAACAGCCCAAATGCACATATGCTAGTTAAGTTGAAACTCCTAAATTAAAGCGCAAGCAACAAAACTACTTTTTTGAAGGCGCGGAGCGTTGGAGTAGACAGAGAGATGAAAGGACCACCTTCTCCTACTTGCTTGATCGGAATCTATTCACATTTAGAATAGCTGAAGTGGGACTAATTCTATTTTGATTCTATAGATTATTTCGCTTAGTACTATTATGTACAGAAGGGAGGAGCCATATGAGATGAAAACCTCATGTACGGTTTTGGAACGGAGATTTTTTTAATAGAATGAACGACCATAACGGATGTTGGCTCAGTCCGAAGGAAATTATGCGGAAGCTTTATTCCTAATTCTATTTCATTTACAGGTAATCAAAGGTATCTCATAGGAAGAGAGCCCACAGGACAAGTAAATATTATATCATCAACATACTGTACCATGTTAGTTTCATGCTCAATATTATCTCCCGAGACCCCCTTTGATTAAACCATTTATCCCAGCTTTATCCATTTACATACAAGAGCATCAGCTGGTCAATCAAAGATCAGGAAGACAAGGAATCCCCTTGCCTCAGCCCTTTATGGGTGGGAAAATACGATCCTAAGTTGTCATTAACTTTAATACTGTCAAACATTTGATCTTAGTATTTATGAAGATGTTCTGCGAAATTTCATAATTCCAACTAGTGCGAAACAACGTATGGGATAGAGCAGCATACGGTAATTCATTCGTGCTTTTTGAAGAAATGGTCACATTTCTTACAAAGTTTTTGTAGACACAGGATCGCACCAACTTGTTCATAAACATTTCCAATCTTTTGCGAGTCAGTGTGCCTGCCATGCCAAGTACTCCAACGATTAGACCCATGATACCAAATGATCACCCGTGATCCATGGAAGGGCGCCACATTCCTCGGAGAGATCGAGCCCAGGTCAGCATGATGCGCTTGATGACACCAATCAACCAGGCCAGCTATGTGCGGCAGTGCAAGGAGCGAGGGAAGGCAGCGGCCGGCCAATCATGAGGCGGCCAGTCGACCGGGTCGCACCGTGTGTGCCATGCAAACGATGGACTGCAGCACACCAAACTGCCCCAGATATTGTATTGAAGGAAATATGCCCTAGAGGCAATAATAAAGTTATTACTTATTTCCTTATTTCATGATAAATGTTTATTATTCATGCTAGAATTGTATTAACCAGAAACATAATACATGCGTGAATACATAGACAAACAAAGTGTCACTAGTATGCCTCTACTTCACTAGCTCGTTAATCAAAGATGGTTATGTTTCCTAACCATAGACAAAGAGTTGTTATTTGATTAACGGGATCACATCATTAGGAGAATGATGTGATTGACTTGACCCATTCCGTTAGCTTAGCACTCGATCGTTTAGTATGTTGCTATTGCTTTCTTCATGACTTATACATGTTTCTATGACTATGAGATTATGCAACTCCCGTTTACCGGAGGAACACTTTGTGTGCTACCAAACGTCACAACGTAACTGGGTGATTATAAAGGAGCTCTACAGGTGTCTCCAAAGGTGAATGTTGGGTTGGCGTATTTCGAGATTAGGATTTGTCACTCCGATTGTCGGAGAGGTATCTCTGGGCCCTCTCGGTAATGCACATCGCATAAGCCTTGCAAGCATTGCAACTAATGAGTTAGTTGCGAGATGATGTATTACGGAACGAGTAAAGAGACTTGCCGGTAACGAGATTGAACTAGGTATTGAGATACCGACGATCGAATCTCGGGCAAGTAACATACCGATGACAAAGGGAACAACGTATGTTGTTATGCGGTCTGACCGATAAAGATCTTCGTAGAATATGTAGGAGCCAATATGGGCATCCAGGTCCCGCTATTGGTTATTGACCAGAGAGGTGTCTCGGTCATGTCTACATAGTTCTCGAACCCGTAGGGTCCGCACGCTTAACGTTCGTTGATGATATAGTACTATGTGAGTTATGTATGTTGGTGACCGAATGTTGTTCGGAGTCCGGGATGAGATCACGGACATGACGAGGAACTCCGGAATGGTCCGGAGACAAAGTTTGATATATGGGATAATAGTGTTTGGTCACCGGAAGGGTTCCGGAAATCACCGGAAGGGGTTCCGGATGTTTCCCGAAATGTTTGGGTACGAGAACACTTTATTTGGGCCAAAGGGGAAAGCCCACAAGGTTTTTGGAAAGCGCAAAAGGAAGTTTTGCGGAGTCCTGGGGCCAGACGCCAGGGTCCCTGGCGTCTGGGTCCAGACGCCGGGAACCCTGGTGTCTGGCCCTGGAGTCCGAGAAGGACTCTTGCCTTTCGGGTGAAACCGACTTTGTGGAGGCTTTTACTCCAAGTTTCGACCCCAGGGCTCAACATATAAATAGAGGGGCAGGGCTAGCACCAAAGACACATCAAGAAACACCAAGTCATGTGCCGGCAACCCCGTCCTCTCTAGTTTATCCTCCGTTATAGTTTTCGTAGTGCTTAGGCGAAGCCCTGCGGAGATTGTTCTTCACCAACACCGTCACCACGCCGTCGTGCTACCGGAACTCATCTACTACTTCGCCCCTCTTGCTGGATCGAGAAGGCGAGGACGTCGCCGAGCCGAACGTGTGCAGAACTCGGAGGTGCCGTGATTTCGGTACTTGGATCGGTCGGATCGTGAAGACGTACGACTACATCAACCACGTTGATATAACGCTTCCGCGAATGGTCTACGAGGGTACGTAGACAACACTCTCCCCTCTCGTTGCTATGCATCATCATGATCTTGCGTGTGCGTAGGGATTTTTTTGAGATTACTATGTTCCCCAACAGTGGCATCTGAGCCTAGGTTTTATGTGTTGATGTTATATGCACGAGTAGAACACAAGTGAGTTGTGGGTGATATAAGTCATACTGCTTACCAGCATGTCATACTTTGGTTCGGCAGTATTGTTGGACAAAGCGGCCCGGACCGACATTACGCGTACGCTTATGCGAGACTGGTTCTCCCAACGTGCTTTGCACAAAGGTGGCTAGCGGGTGACAGTTTCTCCAACTTTAGTTGAACCGAGTGTGGCTACGCCCGGTCCTTGCGAAGATTAAAACAGCACCAACTTGACAAATTATCGTTGTGGTTTTGATGCGTAGGTAAGATTGGTTCTTGCTTAAGCCCATAGCAGCCACGTAAAACTTGCAACAACAAAGTAGAGGACGTATAACTTGTTTTTGCAGGGCATGTTGTGATGTGATATGGTCAAGACATGATGCTAAATTTTATTGTATGAGATGATCATGTTTTGTAACCAAGTTATCGGCAACTGGCAGGAGCCATATGGTTGTCGCTTTATTGTATGCAATGCAATTGCGCTGTAATGCTTTACTTTATCACTAAGCGGTAGCGATAGTCATGGAAGCATAAGATTGGCGAGACGAAGACGATGCTACGATGGTGATCAAGGTGTCGCGCCGGTGACGATGGTGATCACGACGGTGCTTCGAAGATGGAGATCACAAGCACAAGATGATGATGGCCATATCATATCACTTATATTGATTGCATGTGATGTTTATCTTTTATACATCTTATCTTGCTTTGATTGACGGTAGCATTTTAAGATGATCTCTCACTAATTATCAAGAAGTGTTCTCCCTGAGTATGCACCGTTGCGAAAGTTCTTCGTGCTGAGACACCACGTGATGATCGGGTGTGATAGGCTCTACGTTTAAATACAACGGGTGCAAAACAGTTGCACACGCAGAATACTCAGGTTATACTTGACGAGCCAAGCATATACAGATATGGCCTCGGAACACGGAGACCGAAAGATCGAGCGTGAATCATATAGTAGATATGATGAACATAGTGATGTTCACCAATGAAACTACTCCATCTCACGTGATGATCGGACAAGGTTTAGTTGATTTGGATCATGTGATCACTTAGAGGATTAGAGGGATGTCTATCTAAGTGGGAGTTCTTAAGTAATATGATTAATTGAACTTAAATTTATCATGAACTTAGTCCTGGTAGTATTTTGCAAATCATGTTGTAGATCAATAGCTCGCGTTGTTGCTTCCCTATGTTTATTTTGATATGTTCCTAGAGAAAATTGTGTTGAAAGATGTTAGTAGCAATGATGCGGATTGGATCCGTGATCTGAGGTTTATCCTCATTGCTGCACAGAAGAATTATGTCCTTGATGCACCGCTAGGTGACAGACCTATTGTAGGAGCATATGCAGGCGTTATGAATGTTTGGCTAGCTAAATATGATGACTACTTGATAGTTTAGTGCACCATGCTTAACGGCTTAGAATCGGGACTTCAAAGACGTTTTGAACGTCATGGACCATATGAGATGTTCCAGGAGTTGAAGTTAATATTTCAAGCAAATACCTGAGTTGAGAGATATGAAGTCTCCAACAAGTTCTATAGCTAAAAGATGGAGGAGAATCGCTCAACTAGTGAGCATGTGCTTAGATTGTCTGAGTACTACAATCGCTTGAATCAAGTGGGAGTTAATCTTCTAGATAAGATAGTGATTGACAGAATTCTCTAGTCACCATCACCAAGTTAGTAGAACTTCGTGATGAACTATAGTATGCAAGGGATGACGAAACGACTCCCGAGCTTTTCATGATGATGAAATCGATGAAGGTAGAAATCAAGAAAGAGCATCAAGTGTTGATGGTTGACAAGATCACTAGTTTCAATAAAAGGGCAAAGGGAAAAAGGGGAACTTCAAGAAAAACAGCAAGCAAGTTGCTGCTCAAGTGAAGAAAGCCCAAGTCTGGTCCTAAGCCTGAGACTAAGTGCTTCTACTACAAAGGGACTGGTCACTGGAAGCGGAACTACCCCAAGTGATTGGCGGATAAGAAGGATGGCAAAGTGAACATAAGTATATTTGATATACATGTTATTGATGTGTACTTTACTAGTGTTTATAGCAGCCCCTCGGTATTAGATACTAGTTCAATTGCTAAGATTAGTAACTCAAAACGGAAGTTGCAGAATAAACAGAGACTAGTTAAGGGTGAAGTGACGATCTGTGTTGGAAGTAGTTCCAAGATTGATATGATCATCATCGCACACTCCCTATACTTTCGGGATTAGTGTTGAACCTAAATAAGTGTTATTTGGTGTTTGCGTTGAGCATGAATATGATTTGATCATGTTTATTGTAATACGGTTATTCATTAAAGTAAGAGAATAAATTGTTGTTCTGTTTACATGAATAAAACCTTATATGGTTACACACCCAATGAAAATGGTTCATTGGATCTCGATCGTAGTGATACACATATTCATAATATTGAAGCCAAAAGATGCAAAGTTAGTAATGATAGTGCAACTTATTTGTGGCACTGCCATTTAGGTCATATTGGTGTAAAGCGCATGAAGAAACTCCATGCTGATGGGATTTTGGAATCACTTGATTATGAATCACTTGGTGCTTGTGAACCATGCCTTATGGGCAAGATGACTAAAGACTCCGTTCTCCGGAACAATGGAGCGAGCAACAGATTTGTTGGAAATCATACATACTGATGTATGTGGTCCGATGAATATTAAAGCTCGCGACAAGTATCATTATTTTCTGACCTTCACAGATGATTTAAGCAGATATGAGTATATCCACTTGATGAAACATAAGTCTGAAAAGTTCAAAGTATTTCAGAGTGAAGTGGAAATCATCGTGACAAGCACTGTTCAAGAACTCGGCCGAGTTACCATTTAAATGGCCGTTTAATCGCTACTCAGTGCCTAACTGAGGCGAGTAGCACGTACTCATTTCATTAAATGGCCAAGCCGATTAACTGGCATTTAATCGGTTGTCAGACGATTAATTGGTTGTCAAACCGATTAATTGGTGATGGGTCAGGTAACTAAAGCGGCATCCATAAAAAAGGGGGGTAACCGAAGCGGCAATCCAGGCCATTATGAGTTGTGAGAACTATTTGAGTATTTGTGGTCAGTGAACCTTATTACCTATGATGCTATTTGTGTTGAACCTTGTAGTGAATTATTCCATGTTCACATGTGTGGCTGCTATTTATCTTGTTATGTGTTGCTTCATATTGCCAAGTTGTGTGGCTGTCATTTTAATTTATCTTGTCATGTCTCATGTGTGGCTTCTTGTTATCACATGTATGGCTGTCATTTAATCATTTATCTTGACAATGACAAGTTTAGAGCATATACAAATGCATATCTATCATCAATTCTGTAGGCTTGTTGCCTTCCGGTTTGGATGCATCATGATCAAACCATCCAGGTAACAATTCTACCTCTTGTCCACGCTTTTTATAGGCCTACGAGCTACGACATTATATTTTAGTATAAATGTATAATACGTGGCTATGAGCATTGGATTATGTGGTGTACAATACGTGAAAAACTAGTTACATGTTGCCAATATATTCTCATGTGCAACCGATTAATTCAGTTAAATGACCAATTAACCAATTAATCGCTAATCAGTAGTCGACCGAGCAATTACCAATTACCGAGTTCCCGAACAATGGTGACAAGAAAATAAAGTTTCTACGATCTGATCGCAGAGACGAATATTTTAGTTACGAGTCTTCAATTAAAACTATGTGGAATAGTTTCACAAATTCATGCCACCTGGAACACCACAGCATAATGGTGTGTCCGAACGTCATAACCGTACTTTATTAGATATGGTGAGATCTATGATGTCTCTTACCGATCTACCACTATCGTTTTAGGGTTATGCATTAGAGACAGCTACATTCACGTTAAATAGGGCACCATCTAAATCCATTGAGACGACACCGTATGAATTATGGTTTGGCAAGAAACCTAAGCTGTCGTTTCTTAAAGTTTGAGGTTGCAATGCTTATGTGAAAAAGTTTCAACCTGATAAGCTGTAACCCAAATCGGAGAAGTGCGTCTTCATAGGATACCCAAAAGAAAATGTTGGGTACACCTTCTATCACAGATCCAAAGGCAATATATTCGTTGCTTTGAATGGATCCTTTCTAGAGAAGGAGTTTCTCTCGAAAGAAGTGAGTGGGAGGAAAGTAGGAAACTTGATAAGGTAATTGTACCTTCTCCCTTATTGGAAAGTAGTTCATCACAGAAATCTGTTCTTGTGACTACTAGACCAATTAGTGAGGAAGCTAATGACGATGATCATGTAACTTCAGATCAAGTTACTACCGAATCTCGTAGGTAAACCAGAATGAGATCCGCACCAGAGTGGTACGGTAATCCTGTTCTGGAAGTCATGTTACTAGACCATGATGAACTTGCGAACTATGAGGAAGCGATGATGAGCCCAGATTCCACGAAATGGTTTGAGGCCATGAAATCTGAGATATGATCCATGTATGAGAACAAAGTATGGACTTTGATGGATTTGCCCGATGATCGGCAAGCCATAGAAAATAAATGGGTCTTCAAGAGGAAGACGGACGCTGATAGTAGTGTTACTATCTACAAAGCTAGACTTGTCGAAAAAGGTTTTTGACAAAGTTCAAGATGTTGAGTACGATGAAATTTTTCTCACTCGTAGCGATGCTTAAGTCTGTCCAAATCATGTTAGCAATTGCCGCATTTTTATGAAATCTGGCAAATGAATAAACAAAACTACATTCCTTAATGGATTTAAAGAAGAGTTGTATATGATGCAACCAGAAGGTTTTGTCAATCCTAAAGGTGCTAACAAAATATGCAAGCTCCAGCGATCCATCTATGGACTGGTGCAAGCATCTCGGAGTTGGAATATATGCTTTAATAAGTTGATCAAAGCATATAGTTTTATACAGACTTGTGATGAAGCCTGTATTTATAAGAAAGTGAGTGGGAGCACTACACCATTTCTGATAAGTATATGTGTATGACATATTGTTGATCGGAAATAATGTAGAATTATTCTGCAAAGCATAAAGGAGTGTTTGAAAGGATTTTTTTCAAAGAAAAACCTCGGTGAAGCTGCTTACATATTGAGCATCAAGATCTATAAAGATAGATCAAGGCGCTTGATAAGTTTTTTTTTCAATGAGTACATACCTTGACAAGATTTTGAAGTAGTTCAAAATGTAATAGTCAAAGAAAGAATTCTTGCCTGTGTTACAAGGTGTGAAATTGAGTAAGACTCAAAGCCCGACCACGGCAGAAAATAGAATGAGAATGAAAGTCATTCCCTATGCCTTGGCCATAGGTTCTATAAAGTATTCCATGCTGTGTACCAGACCTATTGTATACCCTACACTAATTTTGGCAAGGGAGCACAATAGTGATCTAGAAGTAGATCACTGGACATCGGTCAAAATTATCCTTAATGGAATAAGGATATGTTTCTTGATTATGGAGGTGACAAAAAGGTTCGTCATAAAAGGATTACGTCGATACAAGTTTTTGGCACTGATCCGGATGACTCTAAGTCTTCATCTGGATACATATTGAAAGTGGGAGCAATTAGCTAAAGTAGCTCCGTGCAGAGCATTGTAGACATAGAAATTTGCAAAATACATACGGATCTGAATTTTGGCAGACTCGTTGACTAAGCTTCTCTCACAAGCAAAACATGATCACACCTTAGTACTCTTTGGGTGTTAATCACATATAGATGTGAACTAGATTACTGACTCTAGTAAACCCTTTGAGTGTTGGTCACATGACGATGTGAACTATGGGTGTTAATCACATGGTGATGTGAACTATTGATGTTAAATCACATGGCGATGTGATCTAGATTATTGACTCTAGTGCAAGTGGGAAACTGAAGGAAATATGCCCTAGAGGCAATAATAAAGTTCTTATTTATTTCCTTATTTCATGATAAATGTTTATTATTCATGCCGGAATTGTATTAACCAGAAACATAATACATGTGTGAATACATAGACAAACAAAGTGTCACTAGTATGCCTCTACTTGACTAGCTCGTTAATCAAAGATGGTTATGTTTCCTAACCATAGACAAAGAGTTCTTATTTGATTAACGGGATCACATCATTAGGAGAATGATGTGATTGACTTGACCCATTCCGTTAGCTTAGCACTCGATCGTTTAGTATGTTGCTATTGCTTTCTTCATGACTTATACATGTTTCTATGACTATGAGATTATGCAACTCCCGTTTACCGGAGGAACACTTTGTGTGCTACCAAACGTCACAACGTAACTGGGTGATTATAAAGGAGCTCTACAGGTGTCTCCAAAGGTGAATGTTGGGTTGGCGTATTTCGAGATTAGGATTTGTCACTCCGATTGTCGGAGAGGTATCTCTGGGCCCTCTCGGTAATGCACATCACATAAGCCTTGCAAGCATTGCAACTAATGAGTTAGTTGCGAGATGATGTATTACGGAACGAGTAAAGAGACTTGCCGGTAACGAGATTGAACTAGGTATTGAGATACCGACGATCGAATCTCGGGCAAGTAACATACCGATGACAAAGGGAACAACGTATGTTGTTATGCGGTCTGACCGATAAAGATCTTCGTAGAATATGTAGGAGCCAATATGGGAATCCAGGTCCCGCTATTGGTTATTGACCAGAGAGGTGTCTCGATCATGTCTACATAGTTCTCGAACCCGTAGGGTCCGCACGCTTAACGTTCGTTGATGATATAGTACTATGTGAGTTATGTATGTTGGTGACCGAATGTTGTTCGGAGTCCGGGATGAGATCACGGACATGACGAGGAACTCCGGAATGGTCCGGAGACAAAGTTTGATATATGGGATAATAGTGTTTGGTCACCGGAAGGGTTTCGGAAATCACCGGAAGGGGTTCCGGATGTTTCCCGAAATGTTTGGGTACGAGAACACTTTATTTGGGCCAAAGGGGAAAGCCCACAAGGTTTTTGGAAAGCGCAAAAGGAAGTTTTGCGGAGTCCAGGGGCCAGACGCCAGGGTCCCTGGCGTCTGGGTCCAGACGCCGGGAACCCTAGCGTCTGGGTCCAGACGCCGGGAACCCTGGCGTCTGGCCCTGGAGTCCGAGAAGGACTCTTGCCTTTCGGGTGAAACCGACTTTGTGGAGGCTTTTACTCCAAGTTTCGACCCCAGGGCTCAACATATAAATAGAGGGGCAGGGCTAGCACCAAAGACACATCAAGAAACACCAAGCCGTGTGCCGGCAACCCCGTCCTCTCTAGTTTATCCTCCGTTATAGTTTCCGTAGTGCTTAGGTGAAGCCCTGCGGAGATTGTTCTTCACCAACACCGTCACCACGCCGTCGTGCTGCCGGAACTCATCTACTACTTCGCCCCTCTTGCTGGATCGAGAAGGCGAGGACGTCACTGAGCCGAACGTGTGTAGAACTCGGAGGTGTCGTGCTTTCGGTACTTGGATCGGTCGGATCATGAAGACGTATGACTACATCAACCGCGTTGATATAACACTTCCGCGAACGGTCTACGAGGATACGTAGACAACACTCTCCCCTCTCGTTGCTATGCATCATCATGATCTTGCGTGTGCGTAGGAATTTTTTTGAAATTACTACGTTCCCCAACATGTATTGCCGCACCGCAACACTTTTTTTAGAACCATGGCAAACCGAATTACACCATGGTTGGGACGACCTCGTTCGTCGCAACATCTCTACAATCAGCCGGGACATCAGCTATGAGCAGGAAATCTCCAGTTCTTCGCGCACTAGAAGCTAGCTCATGGGCCAACTTGTTCAGCTTGATGCAATGGTCTTCGCGTCGGCTATAGATGCGAAGCAGGCTGATTTGCATGTCTCTTCTGCCTGTAGGGCCCGTCTGATTCCCGCACAATCAGTTTCTAGGATCAAAGTACCCTGATGGTATTTGGCAAATTCAGTTAATCCCATCACCACCGCTGCTGCTTCAGCTTCTTCTACTGAGCTGCACTGGCCCAAACGCCGGCCTACTGATAGGAAGACATGGCCTCTATGATCTCTAGCTACCGCACCTGCCCACGTGTCCCCTGATTCCACTAGGAATGCGGTGTCCACATTCAGCTTAACTTTGTCGGCTGGGGGAGCCATCCAATGCTTGGGATTTGCACTTGTTGGCAAGCATGCTCTCGTAGGGAACAGAGACTGTTTATTCTTTTCTCCCACCTCAGCAGGTTCGCTTGCCGCCATTAGGAACTCCTCATGTAGTCTGAGCAGGTATTGGACAGATCCTGAGACAGTATCTTTCCCATCCCCATGTATGGCATTGTTCCTTAAACTCCAGGCCTGCCACAAAATTAACATTACTTTGATTCTGACCTCCTCAAGTTGGCCGATCAGCAGCAATTGCAGCCAGTCTACCCCTGTATTTTTGAACTCAGATTCTCTAGGATTTCCCAAAAGGCTCTCATAGAGTGGCATAAAGCCATACTTCTGGTGCATGCGACAATGGCATGGTGCTCATCCTCCTCATCCCTTCCGCATATTTCACATACACTATCATCCGCAATAGTCCTTCTGAAGGCATTGTGTTTGGTAGCCAGGGAGTTTGTGGCCACTCTCCAACCAAATATTTTCACCTTCTCCGGGATCTTTGCTTTCCAGATGGCATCCCATATGCTACGGTCACCCGGGTCCCTTGAGGAGCTCGTAGCTTTTTCAGTACCTTTTCCCTTAAGTGAATCTGCAAGTTTGTAAGCACTCCTGACCGTGAATGCGCCCATTTTTTCATAGTGCCAAGCAATACAGTCATCAACTCCCCCCCCCCCACGGGATTTTTAATTTGCAAATCTCATCCGCATCAAAGGAATGGAAAATTTGCTTCACTAGATCAACCTTCCACTCTTTTGTCTGGGGGTCGATCAACTGGTTAACCCACCTGAGTCTGGACCTCTTTATAAAAGATGCCACCTTCAGCCCCTCTTTCCTTGGGATCCATTGATCTCTTGTGATTTGGATGTTCCTTCCACCCCCGATCCGCCAGATGAGGCCCTTTTTCAAGAGTTCCAGGCCAAACTCAATTCCCCTCCACGTGGGTGATGCATCCGACGAGAAGACGGTGTCAAGAAGGTTACCATTGGGATAATATTTGGATGTTAGCACTCTAGCACAAAGACTGTCTGGCTTGTGTAGCAGCCTCCATCCTTGTCTGGCAAGTAGGGCCTGATTAAACAGATGCATATCCCGGAAGCCGATCCCCCCATCACAGTTTGGCTTCGTCATGTTCTCCCATGACATCCAATGGACCTTACATCTATCATCTTTGTCTCCCCACCAAAAGTCTCTAATTATCTTCTCATAATTGTCGCAGCAGCTCTGATTGAGTTTAAAAACCCCCATTACATGTGTGGGGAGGGCTTGCGCCACCGCTTTCACATTTACCTCTTTGGCCGCTTGGGACATAAACCTCTCATTCCAATTGCTGCATCTCTTCCTAAATCTCTCCATGATCGGTTGAAAATTGTCGTCCTTCATTTTTCCCTCTGGCGTTGGTAGGCCCAAGTATTTACTCTCAAACACGGATGATTCCACTCCCAGGATTTCTTTGATCTCCTCTCTTTCCTGGTCAATGCTTGCCTCACTAAATAATAGTGAGCATTTGTTATGGCTTAGGAGTTGACCCGTAGCCTTTTGGAAGGCATTTAGCACCTCTTTCACTTTGGTGGCCTGGGTTGTTGCAGCCTTGAAGAAGAGGAGGCTATCATCTGCGAATAGAAGGTTTGATATCCCCGGGCATCCACGACTAATTTTGATTGGTGTGATCCCTCCGTTTCTCACCTCTCTGTCAAGCAAGGTAGCAAGGCTATCAGCCACAAAGAGAAATAAGTATGGGCTAAGGGGGTCACCTTGTCTGAGCCCTCTGGAGGGGGAGAAGGTTTCCAGGAGATCTCCATTACATCTGACAGAAAACCTCACAGTCCTTACGCACGTCATCACCCACTTTGTAAACCTCTCATCAAAACCCAGTTTCTGTAGCACCTTCTCAAGGAAATTCCAGTCAACACGGTCATACGCTTTTGCAAGATCCAGCTTGTACGCGCAGTATGTGTCCCTCTGGTTCTTACTGTGTTGGATCTTATGGAAACATTCAAATGCAATTAACGAGTTGTCCGTGATTAGTCTGCCTGGTACGAAGGCACTTTGAGTTTCAGAGATAAGGTCGTCAAGGAAAGGCCGCAACCTATTAACCAGAACCTTGGATATGACCTTGTAAATGACGTTGCACAAACTGATAGGGCGGAAGTCTTTGATGCTTTGAGGGTCATTGTTTTTTGATACTAGGACTATAGTAGTCTCATTTATTCCTTCCGGCATCACACCATCAGTGAAAAAATTATGTACTTCTCTGATCACATCCCCCTTCAAAGCAGCCCAATTCCTCTGAAAAAACCTCGCCGGAAATCCGTCAGGTCCCGAAGCCTTGAGCGGACCAATCTGAAATAGTGCATCGCTAATTTCAGAATCAGAGACAGGTTTAGTTAATGCTTCGTTCATATGGTCATCCACTCTCCGTGGTATGAGATCAATTATCATCCGAGGATCAACGCCTTTATCCTTCTCATACAATCCCTTAAAAAACTGTTTATTTCCTTATGTATCTCCTCTGTACTCTCAGCCCAAGATCCATCCCATCAATCTTATTTTTTCTTCTTCTCCAGTTCGCCTTTCTATGAAAAAAATCAGTGTTTTTATCTCCTTCTCGCAGCCAGGATATCCTTGATCTTTGTCTCCACATAACCTCCTCTCTTAAAAGCCATTCATCACGCTCAGTTTCAGTTTTTCTAATTATGTCGTCAGTCTCTCTTGAGCGTGGTTGCAGCCTAAGTTTCTGAAGCTTTGTACGCAATGTACTGATGCTATTTAGGACGGAGTTGAACTCTCTTTGGGCCCAGCACCCCAGCACATCTTTCATTGTTTTAAGTTTTTTGGCAATGCCCTTGAGTGAAGGAACGCAGCCTCCTTCCATCCATGTGTTGTGGATAGTATCAGTCAAAGATTCAGAGCGCTCCCACATACACTCATATCTGAAAGTTTTATTAATCTTTCTCCATTCTTTTCTCTTACCAAAACGTAACAGTAAGGGTGCGTGATCCGATCTCGAGGAACATATATGTTCCACCGTGGCTTCCCCAAAAGCTTTGCACCACTCTGGTGTGGCGACCCCCCTGTCCAGTCTCGCTTTAACATTTTGGTTCCCTTGTTGTTTATTGTCATATGTTCAGACAGTCCCCTTGAAACCCAAATCCTGAAGGTTGCATTCTGCAAGGACACTGCGAAACTCAGCCATGTTCTTTTCAGACCGCTTTGCTCTCGAGAAGTGTTCGCTTTGCCACATTGTTTCGTTGAAGTCCCCGATCATGAGCCAAGGTTCAGAGGAATTGTGCCTAATTCTTCTCAAAAGCTCCCACATGTGGTGACGCTCATGTGATTTTGGCTCGCCATACACGAACGTATCCCTCCATTGTAAGCTATTGGGACTCAAACGGATTAACACGTCGATATACCTCGGTTCAATAGCGATTTCTTTTATTTCAACACCCTCCTCATAAAACAGAGCAATCCCAGCACTCTTTCCTATGCCGGGTTGCACAATACAATGCCTGAGGCCGAGCCTCCATTTCAGTTTATTGACGTAATCATCGCTTTTCCGAGTCTCTGAAAGAAAAACTAACTTAGGCTTGTGTGTGTGCATTAGGCCCACAAGCTCACGAACTGTACGAGGCTGCCTAATTCCTCGACAGTTCCAGCTGATTAGCGTCATGGCTCCTGGCGGGCACTGCAACACTTTCCACGGGACACATGGCTGCCCACATGGTGATTCTGGCTGCTGTTGATTGTTTAAGGTGTTGTTGGTGCAGGAACGGCACGGGATAAACAAGGACCGACCGACGAGAAGGCCGATCGACGAAGCTGGCCTCGCACTCGCCATCTTGTGTCCAGATCCACTTCAACTCCTGTGTTAATTAAGGTTGCTGTGTCCATCGGCTCTTTAAATTAAAATTGAAAAAAGGCAGTCGCTCGGAGCACACCGACACACAATTCGTGCCGGCGATACTCATCCCCACTTACTTCTAGTACTAGTGCTTGCTTAGAAAAATACTAGCACCATCTGCATACTCCATCGGACACGACCCATGGTTGTGTCACCGTGCCAGACCCCACACTTAATGCGACGGTGCCGATTATCTTCTGGTTGCCGGAGTCCCCCACGGCGATGCGTCTCTGACCTGGCTGGCTTGCCGTTGCATGCACCGCCACACGCGCGCATTGCACGTCGGCGTGCTCGTCTGGTTGCCACTTTGCCAGCGTAAGCGATGCCAACCCCATGCTGATTCAGGGCCTGTTTGGATCGTGCCCAGACCAGTCCTACCAATTCGGAGGCGTGCCAATTATTTGGAGAGGGATTTCGCCGCCGCCGCTTCACCCACAGTTGGCGAGAAAAACTGAACTGCTCGCCAAAATTTTGGCGTAGATCCGAAAATCTGGCCACCATCCAAACGCACGCCAACGCCTGCAGTCAACGCCGAAATTTTGATAAGACAGGCGCGGGCTACTATCCAAACAGACCCTCAGTTCGTTGAGGTGTCGCCGATGGCTATAGCTTTCTCCGCACGGCTTTGTCATTGTGCCGCCCTTTGTATGCGCGGCTCTTGCCGGCCGCCTTTCTCCTGCCGTTTTACGCAATTGAACCGCCAGGGAAGCTTGATGAGCCGGTTCCGCACGCTTCAGATCCATCGCTGTCGCTCGCGGAGACTCTGGCGCGTCACTCCTGATGGCCAATCATTTTAGCGTGACCGGTGATCATGATAGGCCAACCGAAATCATGCTGCTCATCTACTGCAGCTTAAACGGGCATGACATGAGACATGTGGTGTCAACTCAGCTAACTAACTAACTACTAGTACCAACTAACTAGCACATGATCTGTTGCCCGTTTGTGTGCAGGAGCCGCTGAGCGACAAGTCAATTGCTGGATGGCATTACTCGAACTGGGATGGACGGCGGAAAGTTGGCAATCAGCTTGCGTGCTGTGAACAACAGACAGTTATGCAAAATCTGTAGCTAACCAACCTCGCATAATGAGCGACGAAAATTCAACTTGCATGCTAGTATTACTAACTCGATCTACCAAGAGTATGAGCCTACCGTGTATGCCAAAAAATGTTCACACATATGTCCATGTTAGTTTTATATAAAACTAATGATAATGAAGAGTTATTTACCCAAAACCACCACATTTGAGACTACGGTAACAACTTAGTATCACATTGAAGGCAGGGCACAAAAAACCATCGAAAATGCGTCTAATGCGTAATGCAAAGCACTGACGCTCGAATTTAGTCGCGAAAACAGCGAAACCGATAGGTAGGGCCCGCTTGTCGGAATGAGGTGGCATGCTTGTGTGGACAATATGCTGAGTTAGACGAGGGTCTCACTTGTCAATGACTCAAGTGTTTATTAACTTTTCACCTTTTCTTTTTATTTCTTCCTCCTTTTCTCTCTGGGCATTTAGCCGAACAGGCTGTGAGCGCCGGACATGGCCATCACCGGCGCAGCCACCAGAGAGGACGTGCACAACGGCAACGCCTGACCAGGCTGTGTATGAGGGCCGCATCCTGGAAGTGGTCGCCCGTCGGAGGTGGACCCGGACAACCAGTGCGGGATCTCACCGAAGCTCGGCGTGCGGCCACCGGACCTGGTGCGTGGCCACGGGGGGGGGGGGGGGGGGGGGGGTGCACGGGAAGCAGAGTAGTGCGCTCGCCGGCGCGGACAACAATGGCGTCCAGCGGCAAGGCGGGGCCTCGCAAGCGCGCGCGGATAGGGCCACGCGTGAGGTGCATGTGTGTGGCCGAGGTCTGCCATGGCTGACGACCAACGTCAGCGCGGGATGAGCTGCTGTCGGATCTCGCGGGAGTGTTGCTGTGCGCGTGTAGGTGCGTGTGTGCTCGTGGCGTGGGTCGCCAGTAGACAAGACGGCATGGGGTTGGCTCAAGCAGGAGCTCGGCTGCCATGGCCATGGTGGCCATGGAGCTCTCAGGTCGCACGGGGACAGAGAGGTCGAGCGGCCACGCCGACGGGAGCAGCGTCGGGCTATGAGGCTCACGGCTCCCCCCTCCCGCCACCACCACCAGGGGTGCTTGCCGGTGTGGGCATAGTCACCTGAGTCCGGCCGCCCACAAGCTGCTCGACGTAATGTCTCATAGAAAAAAGATGGGATGAAGAAGATCATGTAGTCACAGACAGGTGGGGTTCACGCATCATTTTTCACCTGAGCTAGTCAAAGCTTTTTTCTCTGCTTGGTCTTTGCCACATCAGCCCCGACAGATGGGCCCCACCTGTCGGTTTCACTATTTTCGCATCCAAATTCGAGCGTCAGTGCTCTATGTTACGCATTAGGCGCTATTTCGGTGGGTTTTTGTGCCCTACCTTGAATGTGGTATCAAGTTGTTACCCTAGCACCAAGTGTGGTGGTTTTGGGTAAATAACTCGATAATGAACCAGTGCAAAAATCATAATGTGACTTCCTGCACTGTGAGTAGCTTGACTTGGATATTAATTTTACTCCTTCTGGTGAAATATAGTAGAACGACCCCTTTCTATCAAGGAGTAGATATAACAACCAAGGATTGCCTTCGAATTGCATTTCCTTTCCTCTCGTATCTCTCCTTTACCCTCTCCCAGGACATGTTTCTTCTTCTCGACACATTCCTCTCATTCACACCGAGAAGGTTTCTTCACAACACAAGCTTTTCTGATGAACACAGTTTTGATTGTCAATTTCCATCACAACTTATAAAATAGAAGAAATGTGTTCTCGAGATAAATTCATATATATGGTTTTCAAGTATCATGTCTAAATATTCAGCAGGAATAGTCAAAGTTATAACGCAAATCCATCTCTGCACCCGCGCTGATGAAAAAATTTAAAATAAATATTAGAAAAATTCCAAATTTTACTCATAACGAATTTGCTCTATTCGTGCCAGAAACAACACGCTAGGCAAAGTAGCAAATTTAGGGACTGACACAAAATAATGGTATCTTGCACTAAGTTTCAAAACAAATGGACGCATATCTACCCATGTGTGTAAAAAATAAAATAGCCGGCTATCTATCAATCTCCTAAAAAATGTTCAGTCGAATTGACTGTAGATGTTGGATTGAAATCTAATGGTTGCAACATATTTTTCTCTCCTTCCAACCGTGCACCAGGCGGCCGAACCGCCGGGCCCCACCATCCATGATGTTGCCTCGCCACCTCCTCCGACTGTCCACCAATCCCGCTAAACCATGCTCTTCCCTCGCGCCGGTGACCCCTAGCCCTCAATACCGCACCTTCAAGCCTCTAGCTCTACCTCACTCTCACAAACGATGTTGCGTCCCTATCTCTCAAACCTCGGGGAATTGCGTGGAAAATCGGCCGGCGGTTGAAAGAGTTCCTTATAAGGTTGAACAATAACAACCATGATTATTTTATTAGATGTGCCTAGCTCTCTAACTAAGTCACAGCTAACTCCTACACCGTTTGAAGATTACGTGTGAAATTTTTTTCCTTTTGTTTTCTTACTTGATTAACTAAATAGTGTAAGCGTTAGATGAGACCCTGCTAATTCTCATCTATTTTATCCCATTCCATGTGCATGAATGCATGATGCACCCCCACGCACACCAATCATTAGTCCCCTTAGGGCTCCTTTGATACAAAGGAAATGCATAGGATTTTTACAGGATTTAGATCCTTAGGATTTTTTTCTGTGATGGTCATTTGATTTGTAGGATTGAAATCCTTAGGATTTTTTTCATAGGATTCACTTATACTACATTTTGGAGAAAACTTTTCATCCACTCAAACTTTTTTGTAGAATTCTTTTGCTTTTCTTGTGCTATCAAACATTTCTTCAAATCCCATAGGATACAAGAGGACATGACACTATATTCCTACATTTTTCCTATTCCTGTGTTTTGAGAATCCTGAGAATCAAAGAGGCCCTTATTATACCAAATGATCAAACAGCCAGTGGCCAGTCCACCCATGATCACTGGAAGAGCATCACATCCTTCGGAGACAGCCTCCACAGGTCAGCATGATGAGATCAGTGGCAAAGGCAGCGGCCGGCTAATCACGAGGCAGCGAGTCGACCGGGTCGCACGGTGCAAACTGCTGGAGTGCGGCCCACCAAACCTCACCAGATATGCTAATTGCCATAGCTCCCCTGATACATTGCCGTCGATGCAGCGGCGCCGTGCCAAGTGGACTGCTTCTCGAGCTAAAAAGCGCCTCCGCGCTGCGACACCGCAGTACTTTGCCATGGCTTTACGTGTGTATCGCATGTCTCCTCCCGTTACGTGTCCACGTGCCACTTGGCGGCATGTCGCCTCCGCTAGTACGTACCAACATGGTGGTTCTGGCCGTCGTCGTTGTTTGTTTAGGGTGTTGTTGGTGCAGGACCGGCACGGGATAAACAAGGACCGGCCGACCGACCGACGAAGCTGACTCCACTCTCCCGATCTGGTCGTATCCCAGCTCCAGCTCCAGCTGCTTAACTAGCCGTACGTCTTGTTCAGTTCTTTGAAAATGGGAACGGATGGTGTACACCGACGAATGCTGCTGCGTAGAAAAATACAGAAGCACCGCTCCATGGAGCACGTCTGATGGCTATGTATGTTGTCCCGTACTCCACCAGTACGTGCTGATTATTAATATGCTTTCCGTTGCCGGAATCCCCCCGGCGACGCGTCTCCGGCCGGCTGGCTTGCACACCGCACACATGACACATGGCAGCACGCGCGGCGGATGGATGGGAAGGGGTTGCGCTTTGCGGGGGCGGCAGCGACCAACCACGCCCGTGCTGTCGCCTGCGTGCGTCGTCCGGCAATGTAGGATTTCTTCGAAGGTTTGGCACATATTGTAGAACTCTTGTGTTTTAAAATCTTGTAGGGTTATATAATACAGTTTATGGCATTTTTCTTCGTGAAAATGATCTGGGTTCAACAGTAATACAGAGCACCTCAAAATATATTAAAAAATTATATCAAGATTTCAGGACCAGCGAATGACCACTGATGCCGATGCGCCGTTGGCGCCGTGTCTAACATCTCAGTCTTACAATTTTCTTTCACGCGTTTTCAAATTTCTTACAATCTAGAGAGCGTTTTTTTTTGCATGCACATTCCAGCGCAAACCTATACCCATTCCATTTCGAAACGAACATCAATCTCTACCGGCTCGTTCCACACATTTAAATTGTTTGATCATATTTATATTACTTTTCTCTATCTACTATATCTAAATAGGAGCTCCGCATGCAGGCTATCCACATTAGCCATTGACTGTGTGTCCACGTCATCATCAATTTCCATGGCACTGCCTCCCGCACGATTGAGTCGCTTCATTCCCCGGCTAGAAAAGCTAGCGATGCAATGGGCGTTTTTTTTTTTTGCACTTGGGCTATATTTTTGTTTTTCCTAAAACGGAGTTTGCTCCTAGGCTGTCCGGCCCAATAGTTGGTATGTGAGTTCTAGCCCATGGTGTCAACTACGATCGAGAACAATTGCCCTAGGTCGCTCAGCGTCATCTTCCACTTTGCAACTTTCATCTCCGCCGCCACCTCTTTCGTCACCACGAGCGAAGCTCTTCTGTCCGCAGATGCAGCCACCAATGGGCACCAAACCGTCGTATTCCTCCACCATCATTACCTCATCCTATATTACTCTGAAAATCCGGAATAAACCGCTGGGTCAAACTGAGCGGCCACCTCTATCACATTTTAAAGCATGTTTCCCCAAAATTTGACTTTGATCAAAGCTAATACACAGATTAAATGAAAACGAAGTGAGTACTTCTGTTTGCCCAGTGCATGTTTACGTACCATTTGCTTGGGGATTTTTAATTGATAAACCATATTCTTAACAAATGAAAATGACAAGCCTTTTGCCGTATTAAAGAAAAATAGACCCATGATACGAAATGATCAAACGGCCGGTTATTACCGTCTATCCCCAAATGATCGGGTCGCACCACGTCTGCTGTGCAAAAAATGCAGGAGTTGAGCCCACCAAACAGCACCGCATCTAGGAGTATTGCCGTAGCTCTCCCCTGATATATTACCGTCTACCCAGCGGCGCCGTGCCAACTGTATTGGTTCTGGAGCTAAACGAAGCGCCCGACACCTCAATACTTTACGCCTGTATCGTGTCGATCGTCTCCTCCTGTCACGGGCCACACCACACGGCTGCCAGTCGCCCTGCCCACATGGCGACTTTGGCCGTCGTCGTTGTTTGTTTAGGCTGTTGTTGGTGCGCAGGACCGGCACGGGATAAACAAGGACCGACGACAGCCGGAGCTGACTCCAGCTGCCGTCGCTTATGATTTGTATTACGGATGCCGTACGCGTGGATCAGTTATTTTAAAATGCAGAAAAAGGGCAGCCAGATGGAGTACACCAGTTGATGACAGCGAAGCTTGCTCAACACTGCCGCTTAGAAAAATAGCAGTGCTACTCCCGGCACGACTGATCACTGATGGCTATGTAAATTTTCTTTTGAGTGGGACTGATGGCTATGTTACCGTGTACAACACCGGTCAATGCGACGGTGCCGATCATTGTTATGCTTGCCAGAGTCCCTCACGGCGACGCGTCTCTGACCCGGCTGACTTGCAGTTGCAGGCCGAGAACTCGCACCGCATCCGGCGCCGTGTTTTTTATGGGCATTGACGCTGTGAGGACAAGTGTAGTGCACTAGTGCTTTCTACAACAGGGAAGTGAAGAGCGAGCGGCAACGAGCCAACAAGCAAAGCGTAGCGTACGCTACCTAGCAGGCCAGCTGCACAATTGTCGACGCCACAACGTCTGCACCTACCCTACCCGACCTGCGCGTCGCCAGCTCGCAGTCGCCGGAGAGGTGCCGGGGGACGCACTGACGCACAGATGGCAGCAGGCGCGGCGGATCGACGGAAATATTTTGCGCTTTGCGGGGCCGGCAGCGACCAACCATGGCTCGTCCATGCATGCATGGTGTCGCGTGCTTGCGTCGTCCGAGCAAAACTGGCCAGAGTCGTAGGAGCAGTACCAAGATTTGGCGGGAGCGTGAGGACTTTGGTCTCTGTCGTTCCCACGCAAGTTCCATTTCGGAACATGCATCGCCCAGCTCTAGTCGCCACGTTGGATCTTTCCATTCTCAGCAGAACGTTAACTATTTGCATCGAATTCCCTAGACATTCGAACTACCACCATCATCGACATACATAATGCACATTTGCTCATACATACTTAGGACATCTTCAATGCCAACTCTTAAACCGACGGTATCCGTCCGAACGCAATTGCCTGGACCCCGTAAGTCATCCAATGGTAATCCTCATCGGCCTGCGTTTTTCAGTCCGGAGCTCAATTTTTCAGCAAAGCTGGAACAAACTGGGGAAGGGGGTGCTACCGGAGTCCGGACATGAGCCACGTAGGATTCAGACACCCCGGCCCCACCAAAAAACGAGGCGGAGCCCGCGCTTTTGTAGCTACCCGCACTGCTTCCGCGATAAAATCCCTCACTCTTTTCTTATTCCATCCTGCCACTCTCCACCAAATTCCCGCCTTTTCCCCATTCTCTTCTTCCCGCCCGCGTCAAATTGAAGGCCGCAAAGGAGAAAAAAAAACTCAAGAAGCAGAAGGCCGACAGAGGGCGCGCTAGTGGCGGAGGAGGCGTTGGGCGTGCAGGTTGCGGACATGTTGGAGGTCGGGGCCCGGGCACGGGGCCTCGCGGACCGTGCAGACACCGCCATGGCCGAAGCATTACAAGGCTCTGTACTGCTACGCCGCCGTGCCGTTCAACGTCGACGTCAACGCGACACTGTTGCTTTTCTTTGAGTGTTCATGTTCGCCGCTTTTCCGGATGCGGACGGTGGGTGTGGAGCAGATGGGTGCCCGCACATTGTTCGCTGGTATGCCTAAAGCGGGTGGCCGGCGTACGACGACGCAAACAGGGAAATGTACGAGATAATCCACGAGGAAGGCAGACGAGGAGGTTCCCATCAAGACGGGAAGGTGCATGACTCAGAACCCACCTAGTCCAACACCTACAACCAGCCATGCACGCAACAATACATCCAGTCCGACACCTAAACCCAGTCGGGCACGCACCAGGACTACACCGAGCTTGGCGCGCACACACAACAACAGTATTGGGCCGCTCGGCAACATGATGAGGAGGAGGACGACGACGAGGGGGTTGATACTGATTGTTTTTACGATGATTCAAAGAAAAAGAGTTAACGGAGAAAGCTTCAACATGTGGGAGGACGACCTATTGTGTGATGCATGGTTGGTTACTAGCCTCGATCTGATCCATGGCACTGAGAAAAAGGGCCCAACCTTTTCAGCCAACATTCATACCGGAAGGCCAATCTCGAGGAGAAGAAGGTGGAGATCACAGCCGCTTCGGAGGACGCGAAGATGCTCACCTTGAAGGTGGCGAAATTGGATGACAACGCAAGAATGAGTGCAAGTCGTCCGTTTCTAGATGTCCCATTAAATGAAGTTTGGAACCAAATATGGCCTTGTCCAGGTAATGTCATTCTTGTTGTATTATTTTAGGTGCACTTTACATTCTTCTAACATCCACAGTGATGTAACATGACCCTCGCTATGCTGGCTCATGTAACAAGATTGGCTTGTTTAGGTCAGTGATCAAGCTCTTCCAACTATGGTGTAAGTACATCTCACCCTTTTCTTCTTATAGTAATTAAGTGATTTTGCCCGTGCGTTGTGACAAGAATTTATAGATTAATTTCAGATGAATTATGTATGAAGAAAATGATCTTATTCATAAGCTACTAATTTTTAATGTAGGAATGTTTCATACTTGCATTGTATGTGAACAAAGAGTATGCATGTGATTTGCATGGGGCTGTAAAATAGTGTTAGTGAATGCTGACATGACACACTTTGGTGAGGTGAAAGGCCGCATGTCAAGAGACTTAGAGTTAATGGAGATCAACTATTTAGGAATAGTATATTCAATTGAAAATGCAACAATACCAACCTCCATAAGAAAATGATCCAGGGACTATAATCTCTACTTTACTTAAAAGAATGTAAGATTCTATTATTCACTTTTCTTACCATAACCCCTTCATCCAACCTTCCCCGTTCTCATCATAATATAAGGTAAATTACAAGCAAGATTTGATAAACATTTGTTTACACAATCAAATTAATATGGGCAGGCAAATCACAATATAACGTAATAGAATATTTATATCCCATTGCAACGCACGTGAATTGTCCTAGTCCAGTAGCATTCCATGGAATTCCTTGGCGAATCTAGAAAGAAAATGGATGGTAGACCCAAAGTTAATGGTGAAAAATTAAACATTCTTTTTATATAAAAATACTCATTATGTCGCAATTCTGTTGTCCAAATAAGCTCAAGATTTCCAATGTTACTACAAGATACTTACTGTTCATTTGTGAAATTTTTCAAATTTTAAACCAAATTTGAATCTTTCTAGCAAATTTGTCAACATCTCCCAATACTATTTCCAAATAGGCTCAAAATTTCCCAAATTACAACTTAGCGCATGTAGTATTCACTATTTTTTGGGGTATTTTGATATGAAATTTTGAACCAAATTTTAGATTTTAGCAAAATAGTCAAAATCAAGTGATTTGCCTCTTCCCTCATCCAAGCTTGTATATACGGGGTTTCATTTTAAGCAGCTCCGCTTTCAAAACTTCAAAAGACGACCCTCGAGGATTTCAACTTTTTATCTTGAAAGTTCAAACTTTTCAACTCACCCCAATTGCTAACTCGATAATTTATAACGTATCTAAAGCCATTGACGATGAATGATGTCTCTCGATGGGAAAGCAATAGAGCATGGTGAAAGCAATGTGAGTCGTCCCTACAAAAATAAAAAGAGCTATTTTCGGGGCATGGATGAAACGGGAGGAAGAGAGCCGCACACCGAAAAGGAAAATAAAGTGAAAGGGAAGTCGGAGTTTTGTCATGCGTCTGGGGTTATCGCACATGCGTGTCGCGCGCTATAGAGAGAGAGAGAGAGAGAGAGAGAGAGAGAGATAGAGATAGAGAGAGAGAGAGAGAGAGAGAGAGAGAGAGAGTCCAAAAAATAGGTACCCCGTTGCTTATTTCATAATGTGCTTATTTTAGCCACTCCTGCTCTTTTAGGCTCACCCAAGAATGCATAGAGCTCCCTTCCCAAATCGACACGAGCAAATAGTCCCTTCTTTCCTAAATTCTCTCAAAGGAAGAAAAGAAAATAAAAAGGAAAAAGACCCCCTCCCTCTCCCTTACCTTCCGGGCTCACCGAAGCCATTGGTACATCTTTTTATACATGTTTTATTAGTCAAATTGAAGACTTGAGAATCCATGCCAGACTTTTTTTTGCGAGAAAACTCTCAATCTATTTATCTTCAATCATGACAATACAACGAATATCGAAAATAATAAAAATTACATTCAGATCCGTAGACCAGACTTCTTAACCCAACAGGAGTGTGTACATATATGTATGAACACTGCTATACGAATGGCACCCAACTGCCCGACCTGCACACCAGCCATTAGCTTGCATCATTTAGCTAATCACCGCAGTTCAAAGCAGGCATCGGCCGTGAATTGTGTGTGTGGAGCATCGTGTGCAGAGCACTTTCGCATATGCATTGCATCCAGTAATGCAAGACGATCCCCCAACGTCTGCACCTACCCGACCTGCGTGTCGCCAGCTCGCAGACGGTCGCCGGAGAGCTACCGAGGGAAAGGAAGGAGGAACAGATGGCGGCACGGCAGCAGGCGCGGCGGGTCGACCGATCGACAAGGCGTTGCGCTTTGGCGGACCAACCACGGTGTGCATGCTAGGTGTCGCGTGCTTGCGTCGTCCGAGCAGAAAAATGGCAGCAGTCGTAGTACGAACTACGAAGGTTTCACGGGAGCATGCGTATAGCCCGGATCTAGTCGCCACGTTGCGTTGCATCCTTCCATTCTCAGCATAGAACCTACGTGCACTAATTTGATTTGGCTCCGTATTTTCTTCTTCTTGCACGCACATTCCATGAATCCATTTCAAAGCGGGCATCGATCTTTACCGGCTCGTTGCACGCATTTAATCAGACGTCAAGCGCATATGATCATACTCAGAACGCTAAAATAGTGATCTAAACACACTTATATTAATTTACCGAGGGGGTATTTCGCAAAAGAAAATGTTACCTATGCACTACTCTTTTGTTTATAATCAACTGCTCTACCTCTTTTACATTCGAATGGTTAAACACACATAGTTATAGAAAAAGATGTGGCCTCTCAGACTTCATGACATGTTCAATCGAAAATGCAGCAATACCTTCTTTAATATAAAGTGCGCACACTCGTGCGCATTCGAGAAAAAAAAATGCAGCAATACCAACTTATGTAGAGTACAATAGCATTTTCATGGAATGAATTTGACTTGAATATATACTCTTGACTGTTGCTCAACTACATATTTGAGATCCAAATTTTTTGCAGCTGACTCATGGATGCATCTTCCACCATGCAAGCTTGTACGGATGATTTCTTTTTCATTCCAAATAGTTTCTTTTTTAAGGATCAGATCAACTGTAAAAGTTTGCAGAAGTACAAAGCATCTCAAACATAATTAAAATTACATCGAAATTCTGAGACCATCAAACGAAGACTACCGCCACCAGAACGAGCCACCGCCACGTTGTTGTCACTGCTCCCTTATCGGAGCCGGCTTGACCTCTTCGATGACAAATGAAAAGTCTTCGCGTACGTGCCCCTAAGGACAAACTTCATGGATCCACAGCCGTCGCCGTTGAATCATTGCACATATCAAAAACACATGGCACCAAATCTTACCACCGGAGGAGCAATCTTGATTGAAAGCTTAGACTTCTCAACTCGGCCCGGCTATCAATCCTGAAATTTAGAATTATCCAAAAGCCACAGGCCACACCCGTTGTCTCTCGATAGGTAAAAAATGGATGGTGGCCGAAACAATGTGCGACGTCTCTGCAAAACAAAAAGAGCTATTGAAATGGGAGGAACAGAGCCACACACCCGAAAGGGAAAAAAGAGAGTCAAAGGGAAGTCGGAGTTTTGTCATGCGTTTAGGGTCATCGGACATGCGTCGAGAGAGAGAGAGAGAGAGAAAGGGAGGGGAGTCCAAAAAATAGGTAGCCCATATTGCTTATTTCATAATGTGCTTATTTTAGCCACTCCTGCTCTTTTAGGCTTCACCCAAGAATTCACAGAGCTCCCATCCCAAATCCACACGAGCAAATAGTCCCTTCCTTCCTATATTTTCTCAAAAGAAAAAAAAAAGAGTCCCTCCCTTCCCGTTTGACTCTTTGACCCCGTTTTCCACTCGCGTTGCCGGCCGTTCCACGTGGCCGGTCAGCACATTCCCTGAGGCGGGACCCACCACGAGAGGCCCACAGGTCAGGGCCCCGCCCCTCCCGGCACGAGGAAAACCCCGGCCCCGCGCGCCATGGCCGAAATCCTCACGTGCTTTTCCCGCCATCGACACCCAGCCCCGCACGCAAGATCTCGCGCCGAACCTGGCATTGGCACTCCCCCGCGCGCCATAAATACAAATCCTCCACCCGCCATCCCGCAACAGCAACACATTCGTATCCACGCATCGATCAGCGCGCGCGCGCACGCACGGACTTCGACAATCGTCGTCGGCTTCCGAGCGAGACCGACCGGCCCGATCTTCCAAGAAAACAACGGAGGGGATGAGGGAGGAAGGGTTGGGGAGGATGGCGGAGGACGCGCCGGGCACCAGCGGCCGGCCGCGGCGGCTGACGCGCGTCCGCACGCTCGGCCGCGGCGCGTCCGGCGCCGTCGTGTCGCTCTTCGCGGCCGGCGACGGCGACGGCGACGAGCTGCTCGCGGTCAAGTCGGCCGGGGCCGCCGACGCGCAGGCGCTGCTGCGGCGGGAGGGCGGCATCCTGGCCTCCCTCTGCTCGCCCTACGTGCTCCCCTGCCTCGGCTCCCGCGCCGCGGCCGGCGGGGAGTACCAGCTGTTTCTCGAGTTCGCGCCCGGCGGCTCGCTCGCCGACGAGGTGGAGCGGAACGGCGGCTGCCTCGAGGAAGGCGCCGTCCGCGCCTACGCGGCCGACGTGGCCAGGGGCCTCGCGTACCTCCACGGGGAGTCCATGGTCCACGGCGACGTCAAGGGCCGGAACGTGGTCATCGGCGCCGACGGCTGGGCCAAGCTCGCGGACTTCGGGTGCGCCCGGAGCGTGGGCTCGGCGGGCCCGATAGGGGGCACGCCGGCGTTCATGGCGCCCGAGGTGGCGCGCGGGGAGGAGCAGGGCCCGGCCGCCGACGTCTGGGCCCTGGGCTGCACTGTCATCGAGATGGCCACCGGCCGCGCCCCCTGGAGCCACATGGACGACGTGTTCGCGGCGGTGCGCCTGATCGGGTACACGGACGCCGTGCCGGAGGCGCCCGAGCGGCTGTCGTCGGAGGCCAAGGATTTCCTGGACAAGTGCTTTCGGCGGTGCGCCGGCGAGCGGTGGACGGCGGAGCAGCTGCTGGAGCACCCGTTCCTGGCGTTCGCCGGCTGCGGTGCGGACGTCGAGTCGGCTGAGCTGAAGGGCAAGTGGGTTTCCCCCAAGAGCACATTGGACGCCGCAATGTGGGAATCCGACGCCGACGAGGATGAGAACGTGCCCGATGATGACACGGCCGAGAGGATGAGGGCATTGGCGGCCTTCTGCTCGGTCTTGCCAGACTGGGAGTCCGACGACGGCTGGATCGATGTACTGAGCTGCCAATCTGAGACGCCGGCCGAGCAGTCCTGCAGTGAAGCTCCCGATTCGCCGGCGGCCACGCCGGCTGAGGAGGCGAGGTCCGATGTATATATTTGGGATGATGACAGAGTAGAAGCAGAATCAGGAGTAGAAGAAGTTGGAGTCTTCGTTGGTGGTGTCGTGCCGGCGGCCGCGGCGTCGCCGGAAGAGACGGCCTACCATCACGGTGAAGGCTTCCGGGACGGAGGATCGTCGTTCGTACTGGAAGCAGAGTTTGACGCCGAGGCTTTCGACGCCGGCAGCGAGCTGGTTGTGCATAATGTAGGAAAAGCCGATGAAGCATTAGAGAATCAGCAGCAGCAGGAGGGTGGAAATGTACATTCGCCGGATCCGATCGCTAGCGATCCTCCGGCTGTAGTTAGTGTGGATAGCTGTGACAGAGAAATACTACCAGTAAAGTCGTTGAAGATGCCAAATTTGCTCTATTTCTCGCTCCGCTTTCCCCTGTTCCTTCACCTTCCTTTCGCATTTTTACACGCCACGATCAGATCAGATCTCCCAACGTACATCACAAGATCACCTGGACTCGACACGGCGTTGAGCAGATGAGCAGAACGTACCACAAACTTTATCTTGTAACTGCACCTGCCTTCCAGCCACTGTTGGAGTTGAAACCAGTGTGCTGGTCGACCCACCGGAGCGAACGCATGAAAACGACGGCGTCTCATCCGTTTCCATTGCCGACAACTCAGAAGCCCAATTCAACCGCACCCCATCTACCCGATGGATGGATCGTGCACGCGTTGCTCAAACTGGAAGCGACGGCGAGCGAGAAAAGGGCCCCGTAATCCCGTGGCGACCCTTGGCAATCGCTGACAAATGTGGCAAGCAGCCGAGCAGAGCAGAGGCACCTACGTGTGTGCTCTGCAGCCTCCGATCAGCTCCGTTGCATTGCAGAAACAGCTGGTCTGGCCGGCTTTGGTGAGCGGATCGTCCAAGTGGCAGGCAGGGGCGACTGTGCAGTTGGGCAGCCGCGCACGGGCACGCCGTCCGGCAGCTCCAGCTAGGGCTGGCCAAGGTTGTTGGCAGGAAAGCACCATCGGTTGGGCGCACAGTGCAGTGCAGGTGGTTATTATCCATGACGCTCGTCCAAATCCGCCGGGTTACATCAGCGCCGGGATAGATAGATAGATAGACACACATGCTTACACTAGATGTTCGCCCAGATATTTTTACATAGTATCTGGCTCTGGGAAGCTTCTACAGGGATCCAGGTTTGGGCGGAATGTTCAGCTGCATCCTGAATAATGTGGGCGCCTAACTAACTGAATATCGCGTCGGGCAGGGCAACGGCAGCGCAGGCACGCGGCATCCTGGGCCAAGGCCAGCGTAGCTCTGGTGTGATGTTTGTTCGGTAAGATATACTGTAGGTAGTATGATCTACTAGTATCTGCAAAATATCTAGTGGTGTAAGGGCAGAATGTCTAGTGGTGTTTGGGGGGAGAAAATACCCTCCACTCCTTAGAGCGACTTCAACCATCTCTTCTAAATTTGCCTCTCTAAACATCATTCCAGGACTCTCTACATTGGTGACCCTTTTTTTTTGTGTGTCATGAGATGGTTGATGCGGATATAATCATTAATACAGTTTGCAGACAGTGAATTTGATCGTTCTATTTTTTTCCCATCATCTACACATAGCTTTAGTCTTATATAAATTTGCTATTTGCTGGCGTGTTCTTATGTGCGTGCGTAAGTGTTGGCTACGTGCATCCTACTTATGCAGAAGCCGAGCGTGCTCATTGTGTTTGTATCCTCTTGATGCTCCATTTTAAGCTAATAAAATTCACTCTTAGTCGAAAAACACCCTCTCCATTCCTTAAACCTCTAACTTATTTTTTCAATTCTCTTTTTGCATAACAAACAGAAAATAACATGGCCTGAACAGTGAGGAGGGCCGGGATTGTGGCGAAAGGCGCCAACAAACATATGAAAGGGGCGGTGTCGGTGTCAAAACCGGCGGACCTCGGGTAGGGGGTCCCGAGCTGTGTATCTAGAATCAATGGGGAACAAGGGGCGATGAACACGGTGTTTACCCAGGTCCGGACCCTCTGGAAGAGCTAAAACCCTACGTCCTACTTGATTGTATTTGATGTGTACGATATGGTTATAGAGTTGATCTACCTCGAGATCAGGCGAGCTATACCCTAGGTTGATGGGGTAATAGATGTTGCTCTAGCCCTAAAGACTAAAACCCACTGGTTTATATAGGCACCAGTAGGGTTAGAGTTACATGCGATCGGTTACAACAAAGGAAAGATCATGCTATTCTTGACTTGGAGGGCACACCACGACTTCAAAGATCTTTTGTCCGGTCACGGGTCCACGCCCTAGTCGGCTTCATAGTAGCCCATCAGTCCGGCCCACAAGCAATGGGCCGGCGTCCAGAGGACCCCTTAGTCCATGACTCCATCAGTAGCCCCTGAACTAGTCTCCAACGTCGAGGAATGCCATCTGGCGTCTTCAAATCTTTGGCTTGCGAGGTGAGTTCTTCACCTTTCCCATACCGTTCAGAGCAGTGTTCTTATGTTGAATACTATCCGGAATTCGGATCAGCGTTGAAAGCTCGCCGACAAATCGCGGCCCGTGCTCATTCCGCACTCGTGCTTGACCGACTTTGACAATCCGGAGTCCGAAGACTGTTGGGGAACGTAGTATTTCAAAATTTTCCTACGATCACGCAAGATCTATCTAGGAGAAGCATATCAACAAGCGGGGAAGAGTGTGTCTACGTACCCTCGTAGACCGAAAGCGGAAGCGTTTAGTAACACGGTTGATGTAGTTGAACGTCTTCACGATCCAACCGATCAAGTACCGAACGCACGGCACCTCTGCGATCTGCACACATTCAGCTCGACGACATCCCTCGTACTCTTGATCCAGCTGAGGCCGAGGGTGAGTTCCATCAGCATGACGGCGTGTTGACAGTGATGATAAAGTTACCGATGCATGGCTTCGCCTAAGCACTACAACGATATGACCGAGGTGTATATCTGTGGAGGGGGCACCGCACACGGCTAAAAGATCAACTTCTATGTCTATGGGGTGCCCCCCTCCCCCGTATATAAAGGAGGGGAGGAGGAGGAGGGCCGGCCACAAGGGGGGCGCCCAAGGGTAGGTTCCCCCCTTTCCTAGTCCTAGTAGGAGAAGAAGGAAGGAGAGGAAGAAGAGAAGGAAAGCCCCCCAACCCTAACCCAATTCGGATTGGGCTTGGGGGGCGCGCGCCTTCACCGGGCCGCTGCCTCCTCTCTTCCACTAGGGCCCATGAAGGCCCATTAACCCCCCGGGGGGTTCCGGTAACCCCCCGGTACTCCGGAAAATGCCCGAACCTATCTGAAACCTTTCTGGTGTCCAAACATAACCTTCCAATATATCAATCTTTATGTCTCAACCATTTTGAGACTCCTCATCATGTACGTTATCTCACCCGGGACTCCGAACAAACTTCGGTTCATCAAAACACGAAACTCATAATACAAATCGTCATCGAACGTTAAGCGTGCGGACCCTACGGGTTCGAGAGCTATGTAGACATGACCGAGACACATCTCCAGTCAATAACCAATAGTGGAACCTGGATGCTCATATTGGCTCCTACATATTCTACGAAGATCTTTATCGGTCAAACCGCATAACAACATACGTTGTTCCCTTTGTCATCGGTATGTTACGTGCTCGAGATTCGATCATCGGTATCTCAATACCTAGTTCAATCTCGTCACCGACAAGTCTCTTTACTCGTTCCGTAATGCATCACCCCGTGACTAGCTCATTAATCACATTGCTTGCAAGTCTCATAGTGATGTGCATTACCGAGAGGGCCCAGAGATACCTCTCCGATATATGGAGTGACAAATCCTAATCTCGATCTATGCCAACTCAACAAACACCATCGGAGACACCTATAGAGGATCTTTATAATCACCCAGTTACGTTGTGACGTTTGATAGCACACAAGGTGTTCCTCCGGTATTCGGGAGTTGCATAATCTCATAGTCATAGGAACATGTATGAGTCATGAAGAAAGCAATAGCAGAAAAACTAAACGATCATTATGCTAAGCTAACGGATGGGTCTTGTCCATCACATCATTCTCTAATGATGTGATCCCGTTCATCAAATGACAACACATGTTTATGGCCAGGAAACTTAACCATCTTTGATTAGCGAGCTAGTCAAGTAGAGGCATACTAGGGACACTCTGTTTGTCTATGTATTCACACATTTACTAAGTTTTCGGTTAATACAATTCTAGCATGAATAATAAACATTTATTATGATATAAGGAAATATAAATAACAACTTTGTTATTGCCTTTAGGGCATATTTCCTTCAAAGACATCTTTGGGTCACGGTGGGACCATCGGAGTTTAATGCTTACCTCGGAGCAATGGCCAACTTTGACCGTCGCAGACCTTTTTAGAAGGCGTGCAGCCCAATGACCCCTTTTCACAAGCCCGTCCTTTTAGCTCTAGGCCAAGACGCTTATTTATAGATCCAAAGGTAAGGGGGACGGTTAACCCATCCCCTTTGCAAAAAATGGTTTCGAAGAAATCGGTAGGCACCATGGCTGACATTCCCGGTTCATCCTCGCGCCCTCATGGCCCTCTCCCTGGTGATTGGACGAGTTGTTCAGTCTCGCGCCTCCAGCTGAGCAATACGAAGACGCAGGGCTACCTTCCCGCGGCAGATCTCATTTTTGTCAGCGCCGGATTAATTTCTGTCGACGGTCAAGCACTCGCCAAGAACTCCCTACTCCAAGCGAGGATGAGAGGGTATGCTTTGTGCCCTTCCTTCTAAGAGGCCTAGGCTTTCCCATTCACCCCTTCCTACGGGGTTTATTAGAGTTCTACGGGATCCAGCTCCACAACCTCACCCCAGGGTCTATACTGCATATTTCTGGTTTCATGGCACTTTGCGAGATATTCTTGAGTTGATAGGCCCACTTTGATCTGTGGAGGAAATATTTTTGTCTCGTTCCCTTACCCGGAGGGGATCCATATTCGAAGTAGGCGGAGTCGAAGTGTGGCGGATAGCCAGGACTGGGTATCCCATTGGAACCCCAGGAAAAGATCCCAAGGAGTGGACCTCGGAGTGGTTTTATATTGAAGACGTTCCCTCTCTGACCCAACCCGGAGAGGGCTGCCCGAATACTCAAGCGCCCCTCTAAAGAAGTGATTCAACTCGCGGCCCAAGGGCCCCTCCCAACCGGACAGTGAAGAGGTGCGCATGCTGGCCGCCAAAATCAGGCTGCTGACCCATAGCAAACTGACCATGGTGGAAGTTATGGCCATCGCCATAGCCCGATGCGTCCAACCCCTTCGGCAGAGGGGGCATCCTTTATGGTGTTACTATTGGGGAACGTAGTAATTTCAAACAAATTCCTACGCACACGCAAGATCATGGTGATGCATAGCAACGAGGGAAGAGTGTGATCTACATACCCTTGTAGACCGATAGCGGAAGCGTTATGACAACGCGGTTGATGTAGTCGTACGTCTTCACGGCCCGACCGATCAAGCACCGAAACTACGGCACCTCCGAGTTCTAGCACACGTTTAGCTCGATGACGATCCCCGGACTCCGATCCAGCAAAGTGTCGGGGAAGAGTTCCGTCAGCACGACGGCGCGGTGACGATCTTGATGTACTACCGTCGCAGGGCTTCGCCTAAGCACCGCTACAATATTATCGAGGATTATGGTGGAAGGGGGCACCGCACACGGCTAAGAATATGATCACGTGGATCAACTTGTGTGTCTAGGGGTGCCCCCTGCCCCCGTATATAAGGGATCAAGGGAAGGAGGCCAGCCGGCCCCTATGGCGCGCCAAGGAGGAGTCCTCCTCCTAGTAGGAGTAGGACTCCTACTAGGAGGGGGAAAGAAGTGGGGAGGAAGAAGGAAAGGGGGGCGCCGCCCCCCTCTCCTAGTCCAATTCGGACCAAGGGAGAGGAGGTGCGCGGCCCACCTATGGCTGCCTCTCTCTCTCTCTCCACTAAGGCCCATATGGCCCATTACTTCTCCCGGGGGGGGGGGGGGGTCCGGTAACCCTCCGGCTCTCCGGTTTTCTCCGAAATCACTCGGAACACTTCCGGTGTCCGAATATAGCCGTCCAATATATCAATCTTTATGTCTCGACCATTTTGAGACTCCTCGTCATGTCCGTGATCACATCCGGGACTCTGAACTAACTTCGGTACATCAAAACTCATAAACTCATAATATAACTGTCATTGAAACCTTAAGCGTGCGGACCCTACGGGTTCGAGAACAATGTAGACATGACCGAGACACGTCTCTGGTCAATAACCAATAGCGGAACCTGGATGCTCATATTGGCTCCTACATATTCTACGAAGATCTTTATCGGTCAGACCGCATAACAACATACGTTGTTCCCTTTGTCATCGGTATGTTACTTGCCCGAGATTCGATCGTCGGTATCTCAATACCTAGTTCAATCTCGTTACCGGCAAGTCTCTTTACTCATTTCGTAATACATCATCTTACAACTAACTCATTAATTGTAATGCTTGCAAGGCTTATGTGATGTGCATTACCGAGAGGGCCCAGAGATACCTCCGACAATCGGAGTGACAAATCCTAATCTCGAAATACGCGAACCCAACATTCACCTTTGGAGACACTTGTAGAGCTCCTTTATAATCACCCAGTTACGTTGTGACGTTTGGTAGCCCACAAAGTGTTCCTCCGGTAAACGGGAGTTGCATAATCTCATAGTCATAGGAACATGTATAAGTCATGAAGAAAGCAATAGCAACATACTAAACGATCGGGTGCTAAGCTAATGGAATGCGTCATGTCAATCACATCATTCTCCTAATGATGTGATCCCATTAATCAAATCACAACACATGTCTATGGTTAGGAAACATAACCATCTTCGATTAACGAGCTAGTCAAGTAGAGGCATACTAGTGACGTTTGGTTTTGTCTATGTATTCACACAAGTATTATGTTTCCGGATAATACAATTCTAGCATGAATAATAAACATTTATCATGATATAAGGAAATAAAATAATAACATTATTATTGCCTCTAGGGCATATTTCCTTCAGTCTCCCACTTGCACTAGAGTCAATAATCTAGATTACACAGTAATGATTCTAACACCCATGGAGCTTTGGCGCTGATCATGTTTTGCTCGTGGAAGAGGCTTAGTCAACGGGCCTGCTACATTCAGATCCGTATGTATCTTGCAAATCTCTATGTCTCCAACCTGGACTAGATCCCGGATGGAATTGAAGCGTCTCTTGATGTGCTTGGTTCTCTTGTGAAATCTAGATTCCTTTGCCAAGGCAATTGCACCAGTATTGTCACAAAAGATTTTCATTGGACCCGATGCACTAGGTATGACACCTAGAATGGATATGAACTCCTTCATCCAGACTCCTTCGTTTGCTGCTTCCGAAGCAGCTATGTACTCCGCTTCACATGTAGATCCCGCCACAATGCTTTGTTTAGAACTGCACCAACTAACAGCTCCACTGTTTAATGTAAACACGTATCTGGTTTGCGATTTAGAATCGTCCGGATCAGTGTCAAAGCTTGCATCAACGTAACCATTTACGATGAGCTCTTTGTCACCTCCATATATGAGAAACATATCCTTAGTCCTTTTCAGGTATTTCAGGATGTTCTTGACCGCTGTCCAGTGATCCACTCCTGGATTACTTTGGTACCTCCCTGCTAGACTTATAGCAAGACACACATCATGTCTGGTACATAGCATTGCATATATGATAGAGCCTATGGCCGAAGCATAGGGAACATCTTTCATTTTCTCTCTATCTTCTGCATTGGTCGGACTTTGAGTCTTACTCAATTTCACACCTTGTAACACAGGCAAGAATCATTTCTTTGCTTGATCCATTTTGAACCTTTTCAAAACTTTGTCAAGGTATGTGCTTTGTGAAAGTCCAATTAAGCGTCTCGATCTGTCTCTATAGATCTTGATGCCCAATATGTAGGCAGCTTCACCGAGGTCTTTCATTGAAAAACTTTTATTCAAGTATCCTTTTATGCTATCCAGATATTCTATATCATTTCCGATTAGTAATATGTCATCTACATATAATATCAGAAATGCTACAGAGCTCCCACTCACTTTCTTGTAAATACAGGCTTCTCCAAAAGTCTGTATAAAACCAAATGCTTTGATCACACTATCAAAGCGTTTATTCCAACTCCGAGAGGCTTGCACCAGTCCATAAATGGATCGCTGGAGCTTGCACACTTTGTTAGCTCCCTTTGGACCGACAAAACCTTCCGGCTGCATCATATACAACTCTTCTTGCAGAAATCCATTCAGGAATGCAGTTTTGACATCCATTTGCCAAATTTCATAATCATAAAATGCGGCAATTGCTAACATGATTCGGACAGACTTAAGCATCGCTACGGGTGAGAAGGTCTCATCATAGTCAATCCCTTGAACTTGCCGGAAACCTTTTGCGACAAGTCGATCTTTGTAGATAGTAATATTACCGTCAGCGTCAGTCTTCTTCTTGAAGATCCATTTATTCTCAATTGCTTGCCGATCATTGGGCAAGTCAACCAAAGTCCATACTTTGTTTTCATACATGGATCCCATCTCAGATTTCATGGCTTCAAGCCATTTTGCGGAATCTGGGCTCACCATCGCTTCTTCATAGTTCGTAGGTTCATCATGATCTAGTAACATGACTTCCAGAACAGGATTACCGTACCACTCTGGCGCGGATCTTACTCTGGTTGATCTACGAGGTTCAGTAGTATCTTGATCTGAAGTTTCATGATCATTATCATTAGCTTCCTCACTAATTGGTGTAGGTGTCACAGAAACAGGTTTCTGTGATGTACTACTTTCCAATAAGGGAGCAGGTACAGTTGTTGGGGAACGTAGCAGAAATTCAAAATTTTCCTACGTATCACCAAGATCTATCTATGGAGAGACTAGCAACAAGGGGAAGGAGAGTGCATCTACAAACCCTTGTAGATCGCTAAGCGGAAGCGTTCAAGTGAACGGGGTTGATGGAGTCGTATTCGTCGTGATTCAAATCACCGATGATCCTAGTGCCGAACGGACGGCACCTCCGCGTTCAACACACGTACAGCCCGGTGACGTCTCCCATGCCTTGATCCAGCAAGGAGAGAGGGAGAGGTTGAGGAAGACTTCATCCAACAGCAGCACAACGGCGTGGTGGTGGTGGAGGAGCGTGGCTATCCTACAGGGCTTCGCCAACCACCACAGAAGAGGAGGAAGAAGAGACGCAGGGCTGCACCAAGAGAGATTGAATCACGTGTCTTTTGGGCAGCCCTAGGCCTCATATATATAGGGGAAGGGGAGGGGCTGCGCCCCCCTCTAGGGTTCCCACCCCTAGGGGGGGGGGGGCAGCCCTAGATGGGGAGCAAGGGGGGCGGCCAAGAGGGGGAGAGAGGGATGGCGCCCCTAGGGTGGGCCTTAAGGCCCATCTAAGCCTAGGGTTTCCTCCTTTTTTCCTCCTAGCTGCCCTTGGGCCTTGTGGGAGGCGCACCAGCCCACTTAGGGGCTGGTCCCTCACCACCCTTGGCCCATGCAAGCCTCCGGGGCAGGTGGCCCCACTTGGTGGACCCCCGGGACCCTCCCGGTGGTCCCGGTACATTACCGATAAACCCCGAAACTCTTCCGGTGACCAAAACAAGACTTCCCATATATAAATCTTTACCTCCGGACCATTCCGGAACTCCTCGTGACGTCCGGGATCTCATCCGGGACTCCGAACAACATTCGGTAACCACATACAAACTTCCTTTATAACCCTAGCGTCATCGAACCTTAAGTGTGTAGACCCTACGGGTTCGGGAGACATGCAGACATGACCGAGACGTTCTCCGGTCAATAACCAACAGCGGGATCTGGATACCCATGTTGGCTCCCACATGTTCCACGATGATCTCATCGGATGAACCACGATGTCAAGGACTTAATCAATCCCGTATACAATTCCCTTTGTCTATCGGTACGATACTTGCCCGAGATTCGATCGTCGATATCCCGATACCTTGTTCAATCTCGTTACCGGCAAGTCTCTTTACTCGTTCCGTAACACATCATCCCGTGATCAACTCCTTGATCACATTGTGCACATTATGATGATGTCCTACCGAGTGGGCCCAGAGATACCTCTCCGTTTACACGGAGTGACAAATCCCAGTCTCGATTCGTGCCAACCCAACAGACACTTTCGGAGATACCTGTAATGTACCTCTATAGCCACCCAGTTACGTTGTGACGTTTGGCACACCCAAAGCACTCCTACGGTATCCGGGAGTTGCACAATCTCATGGTCTAAGGAAATGATACTTGACATTAGAAAAGCTTTAGCATACGAACTACACGATCTAGTGCTATGCTTAGGATTGGGTCTTGTCCATCACATCATTCTCCTAATGATGTGATCCCGTTATCAACGACATCCAATGTCCATGGTCAGGAAACCGTAACCATCTATTGATCAACGAGCTAATCTAGAGGCTTACTAGGGACATGGTGTTGTCTATGTATCCACACATGTATCTGAGTTTCCTATCAATACAATTATAGCATGGATAATAAACGATTATCATGAACAAGGAAATATAATAATAACTTATTTATTATTGCCTCTAGGGCATATTTCCAACAGTCTCCCACTTGCACTAGAGTCAATAATCTAGTTCACATCGCCATGTGATTAACACTCACAGGTCACATCGCCATGTGACTAACACCCAAGAGTTTACTAGAGTCAGTAGTCTAGTTCACATCACTATGTGATTAACACTCAATGAGTTCTAGGTTTGATCATGTTGCTTGTGAGAGAGGTTTTAGTCAACGGGTCTGAACCTTTCAGATCCGTATGTACTTCGCAAATTTCTATGTCATCTTGTAGATGCAACTACTACGCTACATTTGGAGCCATTTCAAATAACTGTTCTACTTGGAGCTATTCCAAATTGTTGCTCCATTATACGTATCCGGTATCTCTACTCAGAGCTATCCGGATAGGTGTTAAGCTTGCATGTAACTCTTTACGACGAACTCTTTTACCACCTCCATAATCGAGAAAATTCCTTAGTCCACTAGTTACTAAGGATAACTTTGACCGCTGTCTTGTGATCCATTCTTGCATCACTCATGTACCCTTTGACTGACTCATGGCAAGGCACACTTCATGTGCGGTACACAGCATAGCATACTGTAGAGCCTATGTCTTAAACATAGGGGACGACCTTCGTCCTTTCTCTCTATTCTGCCGTGGTCGAGCTTTAAGTCTTAACTTCATACCTTACAACTCAGGCAAGAACTCCTTCTTTGACTCATCCATCTTGAACACCTTCAAGATCATGTCAAGGTATGTGCTCATTTGAAAGTACCATTAAGCGTTTTGATCTATCCTTATAGATCTTGATGCTCAATGTTCAAGCAGCTTAATCCAGGCTTTCCATTGAAAAACACTTTCCAAATAACCCTATATGCTTTCCAGAAATTCTACGTCATTCTGATCAACAATATGTCAACAACATATACTCATCAGAAATTCTATAGTGCTCCCACTCACTTCTTTGGAAATACAAGTTTCTCATAAACTTTGTATACACCCAAAATCTTTGATCATCTCATCAAAGCATACATTCCAACTCCGAGATGCTTACTCCAGTCCTTAGAACGATTGCTGGAGCTTTGCATACTTATTAGCATATTTCAGGATTGACAAAACCTTCCGGTTGTATCACATACAACCTTTCCTCAAGAAAATCGTGAGGAAACAATGGTTTTTGACATCCTATCTGCAAGATTTCATAAATAATGCAGTAATCGCTAATATAATTCCAACAGACTCTTAGCATCGCTACGAGTGAGAAAGTCTCATCGTAGTCAACTCCTTGAACTTGTCGGAAAACATCTTAACGACAAGTCGAGCTTTCTTAATGGTGACACTTACCATCATTGTCTGTCTTCCTTTTAAAATCAGTCTGTACTCAACAGCCTTACGACCATCGAGCCGTTCTGCCAAAGTCTACACTTTGTTTTCATACATGGATCCTCTCTCGGATTTTATTATGGCCTCGAGCCATTTATCGGAATCCGGGCCCACCATCGCTTCTCCATAGCTCGTAGGTTCATTGTTGTCTAGCAACATGACTTCCAAGACAGGATTATGTACCACTCTGAAGTAGTACGCATCCTTGTCATCCCACGAGGTTTGGTAGTGACTTGATCTGAAGTTTCATGATCGCTATCATAAGCTTCCACTTCAATTGGTGTAGGTGCCATAGGAACAACTTCCTGTGCCCTGCCACACACTAGTTGAAGAGACGGTTCAATAACCTCATCAAGTCTCCACCATCCTCCCACTCAATTCTTTCGAGAGAAACTTTTCCTCGAAAAAGGACCCGATTCTAGAAACAATCCCTTATTGCTTTCGGATCTGAGACAGGAGGTATACCCAACTGTTTTGGGTGTCCTATGAAGATGCATTTATCCGCTTTGGGTTCGAGCTTATCAGCCTGAAACTTTTTCACATAAGCGTCGTAGCCCCAAACTTTTAAGAAATGATAGCTTAGGTTTCTCTAAACCATAGTACATACGGTGTCATCTCATCGGAATTACTTGGTGCCCTATTAAAGTGAATGTGGTTGTCTCTAGTGCATAACCCATAAACTATTGTGGTAATTCGATAAGAGACATCATGGTATGCATCATATCCAATAGGGTGAAGTTATGATGTTCGGACACACCATCACACTATGGTGTTCCAGGCTGTATTAGTTGTGAAACAATTTCCACAATGTCTTAATTTTGTGCCAAACTCGTAATTCAGATATTCAACTCTATGATCATATCATAGATCTTTTTATCCTCTTGTCACGATGATCTTTCAACTTCACCCTAAATTACGTGAACCTTTCAATAATTCAGACTCGTGATTCATCAAGTAAAAATACTCAACATCTACTTAAATCATCTGTGAAGTAAGAACATAACGATATCCACTACACGCCTCAGCACTCATTGGACTGCACACATCAAAATATATTACTTCCAACAAGTTGCTTTCTAGTTCCATTTACTGAAACTGAGGCTTTCAGTCATCTTGCCCATGTGGTATGATTTGCATGTCTCAAGTGATTCAAAATCAAGTGAGTCCAAACGGTCCATTTGCATGGAGTTTCTTCATGCATATACACCAATAGACATGGTTCGCATGTCTCAAACTTTCAAAAACGAGTGAGTCCAAAGATCCATCAACATGGAGCTTCCTCATGCGTTTTATACCGATATGACTTACGTGGCAGTGCCACAAGTAGGTGGTACTATCTTATATCTTTTGACATGAACATGTGTATCACTATGATCGAGATTCAATAAACCATTCATTTTAGGTGCAAGACCAATGAAGGTATTATTCAAATAAACAGAGTAACCATTATTCTCCTTAAATGAATAACCGTATTGCGATAGACATAATCCAATCATGTCTATGCTCAACGCAAACACCAAATAACAATTATTTAGGTTTAACACCAATCTCGATGGTAGAGGGAGCGTGCGATGCTTGATCACATCAACATTGGAAACACTTCCAACATATATCATCAGCTCACCTTTAGCTAGTCTCCGTTTATTCCGTAGCTTTTATTTCGAGTTACTAACACTTAGCAACCAAACCGGTATCTAATACCCTGGTGCTACTAGGAGTACTAGCAAAGTACACATTAGCATAATGTATATCCAATATACTTCTATCGACAGTCTTCTCATCTACCAAGTATCTAGGGTAATTCTGCTCCAGTGGCTGTTCCCCTTATTACAGAAGCACTTAGTCTCGGGTTTGGGTTCAACCTTGGGTTTCTTCACTAGAGCAGCAGCTGAATTGCCGTTTCATGAAGTATCCCTTCTTGCCCTTGCCCTTCTTGAAACTAGTGGTTTCACCAACCATCAACAATTGATGCTCCTTCTTGATTTCTACTTTGTGGTGTCAAACATAGCGAATATCTCAAGGATCATCATATATGTCCCTGATATATTATAGTTCATCACGAAGCTCTAGCAGCTTGGTGGTAATGACTTCGGAGAAACATCACTATCTTATCTGGAAGATTAACTCCCACTCGATTCAAATGATTGTTGTACTCAGACAATCTGAGCACAAGCTCAACAATTGAGTTTTTCTCCCTTAGTTTGCAAGCTAAGAAAATCGTCGGAGGTCTTATACCTCTTGACGTGGGCACGAGCTTGAAATCCCAATTTCAGCCCTCAAAACATCTCATATGTTTCGTGACATTTCAAAAACGTCTTTGGTGCTTCAACTCTAAACCGTTTAACTGAACTATCATGTAGTTATCAAAACGTGTATGTCAGATGTTCGCAACATCCATAGACAACGTTCGAGGTTCAGCACACCGAGCGGTGCATTAAGGACATAAGCCTTCTGAGAAGCAATGAGGACAATCCTCAGTTTACGGACCTAGTCCGCATAATTTGCTACTATCAACTTTCAACTAATTTTTCTCTAGGAACATATCTAAACAGTAGAACTGAAACGCGAGCTACGACATAATTTGCAAAGTCCTTTTTGACTATGTTCAAGATAATTAAGTTCATCTTATGAACTCCCACTCAGATAGACATCCCTCTAGTCATCTAAGTGATTACATGATCCGAGTCAACTAGGCCGTGTCCGATCATCACGTGAGACGGACTAGTCAACGTCGGTGAACATCTTCATGTTGATCGTATCTTCTATACGACTCATGCTCGACCTTTCGGTCTTCTGTGTTCCGAGGCCATGTCTGTACATGCTAGGCTCGTCAAGTTAACCCTAAGTGTTTCGCGTGTGTAAATCTGTCTTACACCCGTTGTATGTGAATGTTAGAATCTAACACCCGATCATCACGTGGTGCTTCGAAACACGAACTGTCGCAACGGTGCACAGTTAGGGGAGAACACTTCTTGAAATTTTTGTAAGGGATCATCTTATTTACTACCGTCGTTCTAAGCAAGTAAGATGTATAAACATGATAAACATCACATGCAATCAAATAGTGACATGATATGGTCATCATCACTTTGCTCCTCTTGATCTCCATCTTTGGGGCTCCATGATCATCATCGTCACCGGCATGACACCATGATCTCCATCATTGTGTCTTCTTGAAGTTGTCTCGTCATCTATTACTTCTACTACTATGGCTAACGCTTTAGCAATAAAGCAAAGTAATTACATGACGTTTATGTTGACACGCAGGTCATAAATAAATTAAGACAACTCCTATGGCTCCTGCCGGTTGTCATACTCATCGACATGCAAGTCGTGATTCCTATTACAAGAACATGATCAATCTCATACATCACATATATCATTCATCACATCCTTTTGGCCATATCACATCACATAGCATACCCTGCAAAAACAAGTTAGACGTCCTCTAATTATTGTTTGCATGTTTTACGTGGCTGCTATGGGTTTCTAGCAAGAACGTTTCTTACCTACGCAAAACCACAACGTGATATGCCAATTGCTATTTACCCTTCATAAGGACCCTTTTCATCGAATCTGATCCGACTAAAGTGGGAGAGACAGACACCCGCCAGCCACCTTATGCAACTAGTGCATGTTTGTCGGTGGAACCGGTCTCACGTAAGAGTACGTGTAAGGTTGGTCCGGGCCGCTTCATCCCACGATGCCACCGAATCAAGATAAGACTAGTAACGGCAAGCATATTGAACAAAATCAATGCCCACAACTACTTTGTGTTCTACTCGTGCATAGAATCTACGCAATAGACCTAGCTCATGATGCCACTGTTGGGGAACGTAGCAGAAATTCAAAATTTTCCTACGTATCACCAAGATCTATCTATGGAGAGACTAGCAACGAGGGGAAGGAGAGTGCATCTACATACCCTTGTAGATCGCTAAGCGGAAGCGTTCAAGTGAACGGGGTTGATGGAGTCGTACTCGTCGTGATTCAAATCACCGATGATCCTAGTGCCGAACGGACGGCACCTCCGCGTTCAACACACGTACAGCCCGGTGACGTCTCCCATGCCTTGATCCAGCAAGGAGAGAGGGAGAGGTTGAGGAAGACTTCATCCAACAGCAGCACAACGGCGTGGTGGTGGTGGAGGAGCGTGGCTATCCTGCAGGGCTTCGCCAACCACCACAGAAGAGGAGGAAGAAGAGACGCAGGGCTGCACCAAGAGAGATTGAATCGCGTGTCTTTTGGGCAGCCCTAGGCCTCATATATATAGGGGAAGGGGAGGGGCTGCGCCCCCCTCTAGGGTTCCCACCCCTAGGGGGGGGGGGGGGCGGAAGCCCTAGATGGGGAGCAAGGGGGGCGGCCAAGAGGGGGAGAGAGGGATGGCGCCCCTAGGGTGGGCCTTAAGGCCCATCTAAGCCTAGGGTTTCCTCCTTTTTTCCTCCTAGCCGCCCTTGGGCCTTGTGGGAGGCGCACCAGCCCACTTAGGGGCTGGTCCCTCACCACCCTTGGCCCATGCAAGCCTCCGGGGCAGGTGGCCCCACTTGGTGGACCCCCGGGACCCTCCCGGTGGTCCCGGTACATTACCTATAAACCCCGAAACTCTTCCGGTGACCAAAACAGGACTTCCCATATATAAATCTTTACCTCCAGACCATTCCGGAACTCCTCGTGACATCCGGGATCTCATCCGGGACTCCGAACAACATTCGGTAACCACATACAAACTTCCTTTATAACCCTAGCGTCATCGAACCTTAAGTGTGTAGACCCTACGGGTTCGGGAGACATGCAGACATGACCGAGACGTTCTCCGGTCAATAACCAACAGCGGGATCTGGATACCCATGTTGGCTCCCACATGTTCCACGATGATCTCATCGGATGAACCACGATGTCAAGGACTTAATCAATCCCGTATACAATTCCCTTTGTCTATCGGTACGATACTTGCCCGAGATTCGATCGTCGGTATCCCGATACCTTGTTCAATCTCGTTACCGGCAAGTCTCTTTACTCGTTCCGTAACACATCATCCTGTGATCAACTCCTTGATCACATTGTGCACATTATGATGATGTCCTACCGAGTGGGCCCAGAGATACCTCTCCGTTTACACGGAGTGACAAATCCCAGTCTCGATTCATGCCAACCCAACAGACACTTTCGGAGATACCTGTAATGTACCTTTATAGCCACCCAGTTACGTTGTGACGTTTGGCACACCCAAAGCACTCCTACGGTATCCGGGAGTTGCACAATCTCATGGTCTAAGGAAATGATACTTGACATTAGAAAAGCTTTAGCATACGAACTACACGATCTAGTGCTATGCTTAGGATTGGGTCTTGTCCATCACATCATTCTCCTAATGATGTGATCCCGTTATCAACGACATCCAATGTCCATGGTCAGGAAACCGTAACCATCTATTGATCAACGAGCTAATCTAGAGGCTTACTAGGGACATGGTGTTGTCTATGTATCCACACATGTATCTGAGTTTCCTATCAATACAATTATAGCATGGATAATAAACGATTATCATGAACAAGGAAATATAATAATAACTTATTTATTATTGCCTCTAGGGCATATTTCCAACAACAGTTACCTCGTCAAGTTCTACTTTCCTGCCACTCACTTCTTTCGAGAGAAACCCCTTCTCCAGAAAGTTTCCGAATTTAGCAACAAAAGTCTTGCCTTCGGATCTGTGATAGAAGGTGTATCCAATAGTTTCCTTTGGATATCCTATGAAGACACATTTCTCCGATTTGGTTTCGAGCTTATCAGGTTGAAGCTTTTTCACATAAGCATCGCAGCCCCAAACTTTCAGAAACGACAACTTTGGTTTCTTGCCAAACCACAGTTCATAAGGCGTCGTCTCAACGGATTTTGATGGTGCCCTATTTAACGTGAATGCGGCCGTCTCTAGAGCATATCCCCAAAACGATAGCGGTAATTCAGTAAGAGACATCATAGATCGCACCATATCTAGTAAAGTATGATTACGATGTTCGGACACACCATTACGCTGTGGTGTTCCGGGTGGCGTGAGTTGCAAAACTATTCCACATTGTTTCAAATGTACACCAAACTCATAATTTAAATATTCTCCTCCACGATCAGATCATAGGAATTTTATTTTCTTGTTATGATGATTTTCAACTTCACTCTGAAATTCTTTGAACTTTTCAAACGTTTCAGACTTATGTTTCATTAAGTAGATATACCCATATCTGCTTAAGTCATCTGTGAAAGTGAGAAAATAACGATATCCGCCACGAGCTTCAACATTCATCGGACCACATACATCTGTATGTATGATTTCCAAAAAATCTGTTGCTCTCTCCATAGTTCCGTAGAACGGTGTTTTTGTCATCTTACCCATAAGGCACGGTTCGCAAGTACCAAGTGATTCATAATCAAGTGGTTCCAAAAGCCCATCAGTATGGAGTTTCTTCATGCGCTTTACACCGATATTGTTGGGGAACGCAGTAATTTCAAAAATTTTCCTACGCACACGCAAGATCATGGTGATGCACAGCAACGAGAGGGGAGAGTGTTGTCTACGTACCAACGCAGACCGACTGCGGAAGCGATCACACAACGTAGAGGAAGTAGTCGTACGTCTTCTTCCCGATCCGACCGATCCAAGCACCGTTACTCCGGCACCTCCGAGTTCTTAGCACACGTTCAGCTCGATGACGTTCCTCGGGCTCCGATCCAGCAAAGCGTCGAGGAAGAGTTCCGTCAGCACGACGGCGTGGTGACGATCTTGATGTACTACCGACGCAGGGCTTCGCCTAAGCACTGTAACGGTATGATCGAGGTGGAATTTGGTGGCAGGGGGCACCGCACACGGCTAAGGAACGATCTCAAGGATCAACTTGTGTGTCTTGGGGTGCCCCCTGCCTCCGTATATAAAGGTTGGAGGGAGGGGGGCTGGCCGGCCAAAGAGGTGTAGGCGCAGGAGGAGTCCTACTCCTACCGGGAGTAGGACTCCCCCCTCCAATCCTAGTCCAACTAGGAAACCTTCAAAGGGGAGAGAGAGAGAGGTGGCCGGCCCCTCTCCTAGTCATAATAGGACTAGGGAGAGGGGGGGAGGCGCAGCCCTATGTGGGCTGCCCTCTCACCTTTCCACTAAGGCCCATGTTGGCTCATTTGGCTCCCGGGGGGTTCCGGTAACCCTCCCGGTAATCCGGTAAATCCCGATTTCACCCGGAACACTTCCGATGTCCAAACATAGGCTTCCAATATATCAATCTTTACGTCTCGACCATTTCGAGACTCCTCGTCATGTCCGTGATCACATCCGGGACTCCGAACAACCTTCGGTACATCAAAATGCATAAACTCATAATAACTGTCATCGTAACGTTAAGCGTGCGGACCCTGCGATTCGAGAACAATGTAGACATGACCGAGACACGTCTCCGGTCAATAACCAATAGCGGGACCTGGATGCCCATATTGGCTCCTACATATTCTACGAAGATCTTTATCGGTCAGACCGCATAACAACATACGTTGTTCCCTTTGTCATCGGTATGTTACTTGCCCGAGATTCGATCGTCGGTATCCAATACCTAGTTCAATCTCGTTACTGGCAAGTCTCTTTACTCGTTCTGTAATACATCATCTCACAACTAACATATTAGTTGCAGTGCTTGCAAGGCTTATGTGATGTGCATTACCGAGAGGGCCCAGAGATACCTCTCCGACAATCGGAGTGACAAACCCTAATCTTGAAATACGCCAACCCAACATCTACCATTGGAGACACCTGTAGTACTCCTTTATAATCACCCAGTTACTTGTGACGTTTGGTAGTACCCAAAGTGTTCCTCCGGTAAACAGGAGTTGCATAATCTCATAGTTATAGGAACATGTATAAGTCATGAAGAAAGCAATAGCAACATACTAAACGATCGGGTGCTAAGCTAATGGAATGGGTCATGTCAATCAGATCATTCAACTAATGATGTGACCTCGTTAATCAAATAACAACTCTTTGTTCATGGTTAGGAAACATAACCATCTTTGATTAACGAGCTAGTCTAGTAGAGGCATACTAGTGACATTCTGTTGGTCTATGTATTCACACATGTAGTATGTTTCCGGTTAATACAATTCTAGCATGAATAATAAACATTTATCATGATATAAGGAAATAAATAATAACTTTATTATTGCCTCTAGGGCATATTTCCTTCAGTCTCCCACTTGCACTAGAGTCAATAATCTAGATCACATCACCATGTGATTAACATCGATAGTTCACATCATCATGTGACCAATACCCAAGGTTCACATCGTCATGTGACCAACACTCAAAGGGTTTACTAGAGTCAGTAATCTAGTTCACATATCTATGTGATTAACACCCAAAGAGTACTAAGGTGTGATCATGTTTTGCTTGTGAGATAATTTTAGTCAACGGGTCTGTCACATTCAGATCCGTAATTATTTTGCAAGTTCTATGTCTACAATGCTCTACACGGAGCTACTCTAGCTAATTGCTCCCACTTTCAATATGTATGCAGATTGAGACTTTAGATTCATCTGGATCAGTGTCAAAACTTGCATCGGCGTAACCCTTTACGACGAACCTTTTGTCACGTCCATAATCGAGAAACATATCCTTATTTCACTAAGGATAATTCTGACCGCTGTCTAGTGATCTACTCCTAGATCACTATTGTACTCCCTTGCCAAAATCAGTGTAGGGTATACAATAGATCTGGTACACAGCATGGCATACTTTATAGAACCTATGGCCAAGGCACAGGGAATGACTTTCATTCTCTTTCTATCTTCTGCCGTGGTCGGGTTTTGAGTCTTACTCAATTTCACACCTTATAGTACAGGCAAGAACTCTTTCTTTGACTGCTCCATTTTGAACTACTTCAAAATCTTTGTCAAGGCATGTACTCATTGAAAGAACTTATCAAGCGTCTTTGATCTATCTCTATAGATCTTGAAGCTCAATATGTAAGCAGCTTCATTGAAGTCTTTCTTTGAAAAACTCCTTTCAAACACTCCTTTATGCTTTACAGAATAATTCTACATTATTTCCGATCAACAATATGTCATTCACATATACTTATTAGAAATGCTGTAGTGCTCCCACTCACTTTCTTGTAAATACAGGCTTCACCGCAAGTCTGTATAAAACTATATGCTTTGATCAACTCATCAAAGCGTATATTCCAACTCCGAGATGCTTGCACCAGTCCACAGATGGATCGCTGGAGCTTGCACATTTTGTTAGCCCCTTTCGGATTGACAAAACCTTCTGTTGCATCATATACAACTCTTCTTTAATAAATCCATTAAGGAATGCAGTTTTGTTTATCCTTTTGCCAGATTTCATAAAATGCGGCAATTACTAACATGATTCGGACAGACTCGAGCATAGATACGAGTGAGAAACTCTCATCGTAGTCAACACCTTGAACTTGTCGAAAAACCTTTTGCGACAATTCTAGCTTTGTAGATAGTAACACTACTATCAACGTCCGTCTTCCTCTTGAAGATCCATTTATTCTCAATTGCTTGCCGATCATCAGGCAAGTCAACCAAAGTCCATACTTTGTTCTTATACATGGATCATATCTCAGATTTCATGGCTTCAAGCCACTTTGCGGAATCTGGGCTCACCATCGCTTCTTCATAGTTCGTAGGTTCATCATGATCTAGTAGCATGACTTCCAGAAAAGGATTACCGTACCACTCTGGCGCGGATCTTACTCTGGTTGATCTACGAGGTTCAGTAGTATCTTGTTCTGAAGTTTTATGATCATCATCATTAGCTTCCTCACTAACTGGTGTAGGTGCCACAGAAACAGTTTTCTGTGTTGTGCTACTTTCCAACAAGGGAGCAGGTACAGTTACCTCGTCAAGTTTCTACTTTCCTCCCACTCACTTCTTTCGAGAGAAACTCCTTCTCCAGAAAGTTTCCGAATTTCAGCAACAAAAGTCTTGCCTTCGGATCTGTGATAGAAGGTTTATCCAATAGTTTCCTTTGGATATCCTATGAAGACGCACTTCTCCGTTTGAGTTTGAGCTTATCAGGATGAAACCTTTTCATATAAGCATCGCAACCCCAAATTTTTAAGAAACGACAGCTTAGGTTTCTTGCCAAACCATAGTTCACACGGTGTCATCTCAACGGATTTAGATGGTGCCCTATTTAACGTGAATGCAGCTGTCTCTAATGCATAACCCCAAAACGATAGTGGTAGATCGGTAAGATACATCATAGATTGCACTATATCCAATAAAGTACGGTTATGACGTTCGGACACACCATTATGCTGTGGTGTTCCATGTGGCATGATTTTGTGAAACTATTCCACATTGTTTTAATTGAAGACCAAACTCGTAACTCAAATATTTTACCTCTGCGATCATATCGTAGAAACTTTTATTTTCTTGTCACGATGATTTTCCACTTCACTCTGAAATTCTTTGAACTTTTCAAATGTTTCAGACTTATGTTTCATCAAGTAGATATACTCATATCTGCTCAAATCATCTGTGAAGATCAGAAAATAATGAAACCTGTCGCGAGCAATATTTATCGGACCACATACATCAGTATGTATGATTTCCAATAAATCTTTTCTCGCTCCATTGTTCCGGAGAACGGCGTTTTAGTCATCTTGCCCAAAAGGCATGGTTCGCACGCATCAAGTGATTCATAATAAAGTGATTCCGAAAGCCCATCAGTATGGAGCTTCTTCATGCGCTTTATACCAATATGACCTAAACAGCAGTGCCACAAATAAGTTGCACTATCATTATTAACTTTGCATCTTTTGGTTTCAATATTATGAATATGTGTATTATTAAGATCGAGATCCAATGAACTATTTTCATTGGGTGTGTAACCATATAAGGTTTTATTCATGTAAAGAGAACAACAATTTATTCTTTTACTTAAATGAATAACCGTATTACAATAAACATGATCAAATCATATTCATGCTCAACGCAAAAACCAAATAACACTTATTTAAGTTCAACACTAATCCCGAAAGTATAGGGGAGTGTGCGATGATGATCATATCAATCTTGGAACTACTTCCAACACACATCGTCACTTCACCCTTAACTAGTCTCTGTTTATTCTGCAACTCCCGTTTCGAGTTACTAATCTTAGCAACTGAACTAGCATCAAATACTGAGGGGTTGCTATAAACACTAGTATAGTACACATCAATAACATGTATATCAAATATACTGTTGTTCACTTTGCCATCCTACTTATCCGCCAATCACTTGGGGTAGTTCCGCTTCCAGTGACCAGTCCCTTTGCAGCAGAATCACTTAGTCTCAGGCTTAGGATCAGACTTGGGCTTCTTCACTTGAGCAGCAACTTGCTTGCCGTTCTTCTTGAAGTTCCCCTTCTTCCCTTTGCCCTTTTCTTGAAACTAGTGGTCTTGTCAACCATCAACACTTGATGTTTTTCTTGATTTCTACCTTTGTTGATTTCAGCATCACGAAGAGCTTGGGAGTTGTTTCCGTTATCCCTTGCATATTATAGTTCATCACGAAGTTCTACTAACTTAGTGATGATGACTAGAGAATTCTGTCAATCACTATCTTATCTGGAAGATTAACTCCCACTTGATTCAAGCGATTGTAGTACCCAGACAATCTGAGCACATGCTCACTAGTTGAGCGATTCTCCTCCATCTTTTAGCTATAGAACTTGCTGGAGACTTCATGTCTCTCAACTCGGGTATTTGCTTGAAATATTAACTTCAACTCCTGGAACATCTCATATGGTCCATGACGTTCAAAACGTCTTTGAAGTCCCGATTCTAAGCTGTTAAGCATGGTGCACTAAACTATCAAGTAGTCATCATATTGAGCTAGCCAAACGTTCATAACGTCTGCATCTGCTCCTGCAATAGGTCTGTCACCTAGCGGTGCATCAAGGACATAATTCTTCTGTGCAGCAATGAGGATAAACCTCAGATCACGGATCCAATCCGCATCATTGCTACTAACATCTTTCAACACAATTTTCTCTAGGAACATATAAAAATAAACACAGGGAAGCAACAACGCGAGCCATTGATCTACAACATGATTTGCAAAATACTACCAGGACTAAGTTCATGATAAATTTAAGTTCAATTTAATCATATTACTTAAGAACTCCCACTTAGATAGACATCCCTCTAATCCTCTAAGTGATCACGTGATCCAAATCAACTAAACCATAACCGATCATCACGTGAGATGGAGTAGTTTTCAATGGTGAACATCGTTATGTTGATCATATCTACTATATGATTCACGCTCGACCTTTCGGTCTCCGTGTTCCGAGGCCATATCTGTATATGCTTGGCTCGTCAAGGATAACCTGAGTATTCCGCGTGTGCAACTGTTTTGCACCCGTTGTATTTGAACGTAGAGCCTATCACACCCGATCATCACGTGGTGTCTCAGCACGAAGAACTTTTGCAACGGTGCATACTCAGGGAGAACACTTCTTGATAATTTAGTGAGAGATCATCTTATAATGCTACCGTCAATCAAAGCAAGATAAGATGCATAAAAGGATAAACATCACATGCAATCAATATAAGTGATATGATATGGCCATCATCATCTTGTGCTTGTGATCTCCATCTCCGAAACACCGTCATGATCACCATCGTCACCGGCGCGCCACCTTGATCTCCATCGTAGCAACGTTGTCGTCTCGCCAATCTTATGCTTCCATGACTATTACTACCGTTTAGTAATCTAGTAAAGCATTACATCGCGATTGCATTGCATACAATAAAGCGACAACCATATGGCTCCTGCCAGTTGCCGATAACTCGGTTACAAAACATGATCATCTCATACAATAAAATCAGCATCATGCCTTGACCATATCACATCACAACATGCCCTGCAAAAACAAGTTAGACGTCCTCTACTTTGTTGTTGCAAGTTTTACGTGGCTGCTACGGGCTTAAGTAAGAACTCATCTCACCTACGCATCAAAACCACAACGATAGTTCGTCAAATAGACTCCGTTTTAACCTTCTCAAGGACCGGGCGTAGTCACACTTGGTTCAACTAAAGTTGGAGAGGCAGTCTTCCGCAAGCCATCTATGTGCAAAGCACGTCGAGGGAACCGGTCTCGCGTAAGAGTACGCGTAAGGTTGGTCCGGATCGTCTCGTCCAACAATACCGCCGAACCAAAGTATGACATGCTGGTAGGCAGTATGACTTGTATCGCCCACAACTCACTTGTGTTCTACTCGTGCATATAACATCAAACCATAAAAAACTAGGCTCGGATGCCACTGTTGGGGAACGCAGTAATTTCAAAAATTTTCCTACGCACACGCAAGATCATGGTGATGCACAGCAACGAGAGGGGAGAGTGTTGTCTACATACCAACGCAGACCGACTGCGGAAGCGATCACACAACATAGAGGAAGTAGTCGTACGTCTTCTTCCCGATCCGACCGATCCAAGCACCGTTACTCCGGCACCTCCGAGTTCTTAGCACACGTTCAGCTCGATGACGTTCCTCGGGCTCCGATCCAGCAAAGCGTCGAGGAAGAGTTCCGTCAGCACGACGGCGTGGTGACGATCTTGATGTACTACCGACGCAGGGCTTCGCCTAAGCACTGTAACGGTATGATCGAGGTGGAATTTGGTGGCAGGGGGCACCGCACACGGCTAAGGAACGATCTCAAGGATCAACTTGTGTGTCTTGGGGTGCCCCCTGCCTCCGTATATAAAGGTTGGAGGGAGGGGGGCTGGCCGGCCAAAGAGGTGTAGGCGCAGGAGGAGTCCTACTCCTACCGGGAGTAGGACTCCCCCCTCCAATCCTAGTCCAACTAGGAAACCTTCAAAGGGGAGAGAGAGAGAGGTGGCCGGCCCCTCTCCTAGTCATAATAGGACTAGGGAGAGGGGGGGGGAGGCGCAGCCCTATGTGGGCTGCCCTCTCACCTTTCCACTAAGGCCCATGTTGGCCCATTTGGCTCCCGGGGGGTTCCGGTAACCCTTCCGGTAATCCGGTAAAATCCCGATTTCACCCGGAACACTTCCGATGTCCAAACATAGGCTTCCAATATATCAATCTTTACGTCTCAACCATTTCGAGACTCCTCGTCATGTCTGTGATCACATCCGGGACTCCGAACAACCTTCGGTACATCAAAATGCATAAACTCATAATAACTGTCATCGTAACGTTAAGCGTGCGGACCCTGCGGTTCGAGAACAATGTAGACATGACCGAGACACGTCTCCGGTCAATAACCAATAGCGGGACCTGGATGCCCATATTGGCTCCTACATATTCTACGAAGATCTTTATCGGTCAGACCGCATAACAACATACGTTGTTCCCTTTGTCATCGGTATGTTACTTGCCCGAGATTCGATCGTCGGTATCCAATACCTAGTTCAATCTCGTTACTGGCAAGTCTCTTTACTCGTTCTGTAATACATCATCTCACAACTAACATATTAGTTGCAGTGCTTGCAAGGCTTATGTGATGTGCATTACCGAGAGGGCCCAGAGATACCTCTCCGACAATCGGAGTGACAAACCCTAATCTTGAAATACGCCAACCCAACATCTACCATTGGAGACACCTGTAGTACTCCTTTATAATCACCCAGTTACGTTGTGACGTTTGGTAGTACCCAAAGTGTTCCTCCGGTAAATGGGAGTTGCATAATCTCATAGTTATAGGAACATGTATAAGTCATGAAGAAAGCAATAGCAACATACTAAACGATCGGGTGCTAAGCTAATGGAATGGGTCATGTCAATCAGATCATTCAACTAATGATGTGACCTCGTTAATCAAATAACAACTCTTTGTTCATGGTTAGGAAACATAACCATCTTTGATTAACGAGCTAGTCTAGTAGAGGCATACTAGTGACATTCTGTTGGTCTATGTATTCACACATGTATTATGTTTCCGGTTAATACAATTCTAGCATGAATAATAAACATTTATCATGATATAAGGAAATAAATAATAACTTTATTATTGCCTCTAGGGCATATTTCCTTCAGATATGACCCAAACGGCAGTGCCACAAATAAGTTGCACTATCATTATCAACTCTGCATCTTTTGGCTTCAACACTATGAATATGTGTGTCACTACTATGGAGATTTAATAAGAATAGACCACTATTTAAGGGTGCATGACCATAAAAGATATTACTCATATAAATAGAACAACCATTATTCTCTGATTTAAATGAATAACCGTCTCGCATCAAACAAGATCCAGATATAATGTTCATGCTTAACGCTGGCACCAAATAACAATTATTTAGGTCTAATACTAATCCCGAAGGTAGATGTAGAGGTAGCGTGCCGACTGCGATCACATCGAATTTGGAACCATTTCCCACGCGCATCGTCACCTCATCCTTAGCCAATCTCCGCTTAATCCGTAGTCCCTATTTCGAGTTGCAAATATTAGCAACAGAACCAGTATCAAATACCCAGGTGCTACTGCGAGCATTAGTAAGATACACATCAATAACATGTATATCACATATACCTTTTGTTCACCTTGCCATCCTTCTTATCTGCCAAATACTTGGGGCAGTTCCGCTTCCAGTGACCAGTCTACTTGCAGTAGAAGCACTCTGTTTCAGGCTTAGGTCCAGGTTTGGGTTTCTTCTCTTGAGTAGCAACTTGCTTGCTGTTCTTTTTGAAGTTCCCCTTCTTCTTCCCTTTGCCCTTTTTCTTGAAACTAGTGGTCTTGTTGACCATCAACACTTGATGCTCCTTCTTGATTTCTACCTCCGCAACTTTCAGCATTGCGAAGAGCTCGGGAATAGTCTTATTCATCCCTTGCATATTATAGTTCATCACGAAGCACTTGTAGCTTGGTGGTAGTGATTGGAGAATTCTGTCAATGACGCAATCATCTGGAAGATTAACTCCCAATTGAATCAAGTGATTATTATACCCAGACATTTTGAGTATATGCTCACTGACAGAACTGTTCTCCTCCATCTTGTAGCTATAGAACTTATTGGAGACTTCATATCTCTCAATCCGGGCATTTGCTTGAAATATTAACTTCAACTCCCGGAACATCTCATATGCTCCATGACATTCAAAACGTCGTTGAAGTACCAATTCTAAGCCGTAAAGCATGGCACACCGAACTATCGAGTAGTCATCAGCTTTGCTCTGCCAGACGTTCATAACATCTGGTGTTGCTCCAGCAGCAGGCCTGGCACCCAGCGGTGGTTCCAGGACGTAATTCTTCTGTGCAGCAATGAGGATAATCCTCAAGTTACGGACCCAGTCCGTGTAATTGCTACCATCATCTTTCAACTTTGCTTTCTCAAGGAACGCATTAAAATTCAACAGAACAACAACACGGGCCATCTATCTACAATCAAACATAAACAAGCAAGATACTATCAGGTACTAAGTTCATGATAAATTTAGGTTCAATTAATCATATTACTTAAGAACTCCCACTTAGATAGACATCCCTCTAATCCTCTAAGTGATTACGTGATCCAAATAAACTAAACCATGTCCGATCATCACGTGAGATGGATTAGTTTCATTGGTGAACATCGCTATGTTGATCATATCTACTATATGATTCACGCTCGACCTTTTGGTCTCTGTGTTCCGAGGCCATATCTATATATGCTTGGCTTGTCAAGTATAACCTGAGTATTCTGCGTGTGCAACTGTTTTGCACCCGTTGTATTTGAACGTAGAGCCTATCACACCCGATCATCACGTGGTGTCTCAACACGAAGAACTTTCGCAACGGTGCATACTCAGGGAGAACACTTCTTGATAATTAGTGAGAGATCATCTTAAAATTCTACCGTCAATCAAAGCAAGATAAGATGCATAAAAGATAAACATCACATGCAATCAATATAAGTGATATGATATGGCCATCATCATCTTGTGCTTGTGATCTCCATCTTCGAAGCACCGTCGTGATCACCATCGTCACCGGCGCGACACCTTGATCACCATCGTAGCATCGTTGTCGTCTCGCCAATCTTATGCTTCCACGACTATCGCTACCGTTTAGTGATAAAGTAAAGCATTACAGCGCAATTGCATTGCATACAATAAAGCGACAACCATATGGCTCCTGCCAGTTGCCGATAACTTGGTTAAAAAACATGATCATCTCATACAATAAAATTTAGCATCATGTCTTGACCATATCACATCACAACATGCCCTGCAAAAACAAGTTAGACGTCCTCTACTTTGTTGTTGCAAGTTTTACGTGGCTGCTACGGGCTTAAGCAAGAACCAATCTTACCTACGCATGAAAACCACAACGATAGTTTGTCAAGTTGGTGCTGTTTTAACCTTCGCAAGGACCGGGCGTAGCCACACTCGGTTCAACTAAAGTTGGATAAACTGTCACCCGCTAGCCACCTTTGTGCAAAGCACGTCGGGAGAACCGGTCTCACGTAAGCGTACGCGTAATGTCGGTCCGGGCTGCTTCGTCCAACAATACCGCCGAACCAAAGTATGACATGCTGGTAAGCAGTATGACTTATATCCCCCACAACTCACTTGTGTTCTACTCGTGCATATAATATCAACACATAAAACCTAGGCTCGGATGCCACTGTTGGGGAACATAGTAATTTCAAAAAAAAAATCCTACGCACACGCAAGATCATGGTGATGCATAGCAACGAGGGAAGAGTGTGATCGACGTACCCTTGTAGACCGACAGCGGAAGCGTTATGACAACGCGATTGATGTAGTCGTATGTCTTCACGGCCCGACCGATCAAGCACCGAAACTACGGCACCTCCGAGTTGTAGCACACGTTCAGCTCGATGACGATCCCCGGACTCCGATCCAGCAAAGTGTCGGGGAAGAGTTCCGTCAGCACGACGGCGTGGTGACGATCTTGATGTACTACCGTCACAGGGCTTCGCCTAAGCACCGCTACAATATTATCGAGGATTATGGTGGAAGGGGGCACCGCACACGGCTAAGAATATGATCACGTGGATCAACTTGTGTGTCTAGTGGTGCCCCCTGCCCCCATATATAAAGGATCAAGTGGAGGAGGCCGGCCGGCCCCTATGGCGCACCAAGGAGGAGTCCTCCTCCTAGTAGGAGTAGGACTCCTACTAGGAGGGGGAAAGAAGTGGGGAGGGAGAAGGAAAGGGGGCCCCCCCTCTCCTAGTCCAATTCGGACCAGGGGGGAGGAGGCGCGCAGCCCACCTATGGCTGCCTCTCTCTCTCCACTAAGGCCCATATGGCCCATTACTTCTCCCGGGGGGGTTCCGGTAACCCTCCGGCTCTCCGGTTTTCTCCGAAATCACCCGGAACACTTCCGGTGTCCGAATATAGCCGTCCAATATATCAATCTTTATGTCTCGACCATTTCGAGACTCCTCGTCATGTCCGTGATCACATCCGGGACTCTGAACTAACTTCGGTACATCAAAACTCATAAACTCATAATATAACTGTCATCGAAACCTTAAGCGTGCGAACCCTACGGGTTCGAGAACAATGTAGACATGACCGAGACACGTCTCCGGTAAATAACCAATAGCGGAACCTGGATGCTCATATTGGCTCCTACATATTCTACGAAGATCTTTATCGGTCAGACCGCATAACAACATACATTGTTCCCTTTGTCATCGGTATGTTACTTGCCTGAGATTCGATCGTCGGTATCTCAATACCTAGTTCAATCTCGTTACCGGCAAGTCTCTTTACTCGTTTCGTAATACATCATCTTGCAACTAACTCATTAGTTGTAATGCTTGCAAGGCTTATGTGATGTGCATTACCGAGAGGGCCCAGACATACCTCTCCTACAATCGGAGTGACAAATCCTAATCTCGAAATACGCCAACCCAACATTCACCTTTGGAGACACCTGTAGAGCTCCTTTATAATCACCCAGTTACGTTGTGATGTTTGGTAGCACACAAAGTGTTCCTCCGGTAAACGGGAGTTGCATAATCTCATAGTCGTAGGAACATGTATAAGTCATGAAGAAAGCAATAGCAACATACTAAACGATCGGGTGCTAAGCTAATGGAATGGGTCATGTCAATCACATCATTCTCCTAATGATGTGATCCCATTAATCAAATGACAACACATGTCTATGGTTAGGAAACATAACCATCTTCGATTAACGTGCTAGTCAAGTAGAGGCATACTAGTGATGTTTGGTTTGTCTATGTATTCACACAAGTATTATGTTTCCGGATAATACAATTCTAGCATGAATAATAAACATTTATCATGATATAAGGGAATAAAATAATAACATTATTATTGCCTCTAGGGTATATTTCCTTCAGTTATAACGGGACCAGTGACATAACCTGCTACAAGTGATAAGGGTCGGATAATAAGGCGGCTGTGGCCAGAATACTAGCCGACATATTCAAAGGGGAGGAGGAGGATTTCGCCCAAATGAGTATCTGGGAGGGTCACTCCGGCTACAATTCGGCAGTCTGGGTAAGCCGCCGTCCATTGTCTTTAGTTCAGGGATTATGTCTGAACTCTTATTGGATGTAAATTTTTTTTCTCAAACAGGGGTGGAGGCATCAGGTCGAGTCCGTCAGCTGCCCCTTCCCCAACCAGAGAATCATTCCTGTGACGATGACCCGGGGTACCATGACTACCCGGAGACGTCGATCATTTTTGAAGACGGGGTCTTCTACTAGGAAAGCCTTGACGGCACCAAGGTTTCCTTGACGGCCGACCACCCTGGGTCTCTTCCCTCCTCCACTATAAGTGAAAGGAAGACCTATTCCCAAACAAGGCGCTCGTCTCGCACCATCTCGAATGTGCTGACTTCTACTCCCGTGGGTCACCATAATACGCGTCGAACAGTCATGGGAGGAGCGCGGACTATGCCGACCTCGGCCCATAGTGGGGGATCCAAGCGGAAGGCCTCTGCCGAAGCAGAAACAACCGCCCCCTCGGCCCAGAGGTAATGTGTTCGGTACCATGACAAGAGTCGTTTCCTAATGCCTTTCCTCTGATGTTTGCTTAGCTCCGCAGGAGAAGAGTACCACCGCGCCATTCCAAAGACTCCATAGGCATGCCGAGGTATGGTTCCAACCTTGGGCCTTCGGTGCAGGCTAGGGCCCCCACTGAACACGCGGCCGCTGGCGCACCTCCGGAGGATTCTGACGATGTTTGGGTTACCAACTTTGAAGTTGAGAGTGTGATGAATCACTGCCACCTGAGGGAAACCTTACGTCATGTTGCCTTCATATACCAAGAATTCAATGCATTTAATTCGGTGACACGTACCTTGGGGCGACCCGAACAGGCCTTGAAGGGATCGTCGATCTTTTTGCTGCCAGAGTGCAGGTGCGAGATTTAAATAGCTTAAGAGCAGATCATAATCCCTAACCTAGTACCCCCAGGCCTTAATTTGGGTGGGACGAGTGAGTTAAGGATTTGAATTATCTTGATATTGCAGGCCGCGAGGGAACAAAATAACAAGTTGCCTGAAGATCTTGAGCTAAGCCGGACGTAGTTGGCCAACATTAAAGCCGAACTGGATGCGGCCAAGCAAGCTACCAACGAAATTTCTGGTAACTAGAAAAAGATTTTAGAACGCTTAAAAGTTGTATGGTGTGTTCTGCGTATTAACACCCTGCTCTCCTCGTAGCCATAAAATCCGTAAGCCAATTACGGAAGGAACTGGAGGCTGGCAAATGAGTGCTGACATGAAAGTCATGAGGAGAAGAATGAACTCAAGGCGGAAGTCGGCAGAAAGCGGAAGATATCGAGAGCAAATAGAGAGAATGGGACTATGCAAAGTATGAGAGGTTGAGGCAAGGGACATCCCCCATACCCATTCACTTGTCCTCTTACCCAGCTCTCTCTCTCTCAAGCGCCCCGAAATGGCTCCGGAGGCCGGCTTCGGCTCTCCATTTTCGTGTTGTCTTCTCCGTTTTCGTTCGGTGGGATCGATCCCCACCTTCTCCTCCTACCATGGATACCGGTATTGCCCTTGTTTTCGTCTTATATGATTCTATTTTTTGAATCTTGGTTCTAGCTCGGGCAATGCATGTGGTATTCATACATTTTTGGCTAAATCTAGGCATGAGTAGGACACATGATGACTGCTAGATAGGAGTATAGTCGTTTGTGACAAGTTTTTGCAACTCTACGTCACCGGTACTACCGGATCCGTTCCACGAAAGTCTTTTCGTCGGGCAGGCGGTACTATCGCTTGAACGGGGATAGTACTACCGCTTGTCCCCCGACAATACTACAATGGTTAGGGCACATACTACCGCTGTGACTTAGAGTTTCAAAAAGTTTGTACTTACTTCTATCCTCTTTTTTCCTTTGGCCTATGCAATGTCTTTACACCTGCTTTTCCCTCGATCTATGTTTTTGGGTTCTAGGTGAAGGTAGCTCTCATCCTCATTAGTCTTGCCGCAGGAATCCAGAGCGTCGGGGTGGTTCCAAGCGCTTCCGTACCACAAATGGCACTCCTGCTAGTTCCAGTGGTCCTCCCAAGTGGAATACCAAGTCAACAGCCAGCAATCCAAAGGAGAAGGAGAAGTAAACTCCTCCTGATGACATGTCTGCAAAGGAGTTTGACAAGTTTCGCATTCACAACTAGTATCGGCGCCCTCAGGAAGCAGCCTTTGTTGGGCACCCCTTCTGGAACAAGGACCAGTCTTTGATCTATCTAGACATTCTGAAGGCAAAGAAGAACTTGTTTGTCAATGTCAAGTCCATTGATGTTACTCGTATGGAGAAGGACCCGATGTAGTTCGGTGAGGCACTGGCTCTGTGTTAGCAATGGGGGCTCATCCCCTTCATCACTTACAACAAGGACTATGATCCCGGGATAGTGGCTCAGTTCTATGCCACGGTGTAAGTGCATCTATTGCCACCCCTAGTTGGTTTTGGAGTATTGACGACAAATCTAGTTGAGGGACTAATGTGTTTGTGAGAATTGCTGGATAACACAGGTAGAAGTCCCTCATTGATTCGGTTTTCCTACCAGAGATGACCCGTAAAAATGTATGAAGACATTGATGTCAAAAGGTGGTATATGAGGATATTCACATTGAAGACTATGACAAGAGAAGACATCGCATGAAGCCTATGGAGCTCGAAGACTTAGATCTTTCGTAGTTCTTTTTCTTCTTCGTTGAGTCATAGGAACCACCGTACTGTTAAGTGGGTTCCAAGAGAACCAGTCAGAATGACTGAAGTGATGCTTAAACAAAACCCATGTCTTCGAGCGAAGACTATGAGAGCGAATCTTGTCCAGAGTCGGACAAGCCAGCTTTGCTTGTAGCCCAAGTAAAGCTGCCGCGTGAGTTTGAAATCTGACCGTTGGAACACGTGTCAGTTCCTTAGTGACCCAGGGTCATTTCGGACAAATCAGGTCGGGTTGCCTAGTGGCTATAAATAACCCACCCCCTACAACCATAAATGGTTGGCTGCTCAGAGTTAGAGTACGGCTTTTGTCGTTTGAGAGCAACCCACCTCGAAGCCTTTGAGAGAGAATTCCTTGCGAGGATAAAGCCATAACCACCCAGAGCCAAAGAGAATTAGGAATCACTTAAGTCTTCTTGTCTGTGTGATCTGAAGACTTATTACACTTGAGGACTATGAATCCTCCAGCCGGTTAGGCGTCGCGTTCTGAGCATCCAAGAGACATTGTGGATCGCTGGTGAACGAAGTCTGTGAAGGTTTGGGAGTCTACCTTGAAGACTTACCAGAGTGATTGGGCGAGGTCTGTGTGACCCTAGCTCAAGGGGAATACGGTGAGGACTGGGTGTCCTGAGCTGCGTGTTCAGAACTGGGTGTCCGGGACTGTGTGTCCTCAGGTTTAAATACCTAGCCACCCTAACCAGATGTATAGTTGTGACAACAACTGGAACTGGTCCAACAAATCATTGTCTTCAACGAGTCACTGGTTTCATCCTTCCCTTCCCTTTACTTACTGTTGGTCCTTGTGAAGTCATTGTATGATTGCACTATCTTTTATCTTCACTGAGTGACTGTGTGTTCTGATTGGCTTCTTAATATCTTCCTACCTGATCCTTACTACCTAGCTGCTATTAGTCATTGTGCTTTCACTTCATTGAATACATGACTGTGGTTTACCTAGTGTAGTCTACCTTCCGCTGCATGGTAATAGGTTTATTTCTATCATTTGTCTTCGAAACTTCCACGTTTTGAAGACTTTCATAAAAATCGCCTATTCACCCCCTCTAGTCGATATAACGCACTTTCAATTGGTATCAGAGCAAGGTGCTCCCTTGTTTTGTGTGATTCGGTTTAACCACCTGGAGTTTTAGCTATGTCGACTGCAGGGATAATTAAAGTCTCTGCTGCGTGCCCTGTCTTTGATGGAACTGAATATCCCTACTGGAAGAATAAGATGCGCATGCATCTTGAAGCCATTGACGTCGACCCATGGTATGTCGTCAAGAACGGCGTTCCCAAGGCTGGAGAAGGTGTCACTGCTGCTGATGTCAAGAAGTTCGTTCAACTGGACTCTACTGCCAAGAATATCATCTGTGGTCATCTGACCAAAGGACAGTATGGCCATGTGAGTGCTTTGGAAACATCTAAGCTGGTCTGGGACTGGCTCTCCAAGGTCAACGAAGGCGTCTCAACCCAGAGAGATCAGAGAATCAGTGTCCTTCGCAACCTCTTCAACCGCTTCAAGTGAAATGACAATGAGAATGTCCAGCTCATGTTTGATCGACTCATTGACATCACAAATGAGCTTCAAGCCCTCGGCGCTACTGAGATCACCAAGCATGAAGTCGTCAAGACACTACTGAGATCACTTGACAGTTCGTTTGACACCCTAGCCCTGATGATACAAGAACGACCTGATTTCAAGACACTCGATCCGTCCGACATACTTGAGAGGCTCAACACACATGAGTTTCAGCTTTCTGAGAAAAGAGATATCTACGGTCCAAACTATGGGCGAACTCGTGCCTTGAAGGCAAAAGCTGTCTCCTCATCTGAAGAAGAATCTGACAGCAATTCTGATGATCCTGAAGACATTGGAAAGGAACTTGCTATGCTTGTGAAGAAGTTTCAAAAATTCACCAAGAAGAAAGGCTTCAGAAAGTCTTCATGATCAAGCTCAAGGAATGATGAAGCTTCTGCTCATGACTACAAGAAGAAAACATGCCACAAGTGCAAGAAAACTGGCCGCTTCATCTCTGAGTGTCCGCAGTGGGACAATGAGAACAGAAAGAAGAAGAAGAGCAAGGAATATGACTCTGACGACAAGAAGAAGAAGAAATACTCAAAGTCTTATCCAAGTCTTCCTCAAAGTCTTCATCACACAAGAAGAGCTCATCTGGCAAGGCACTTGCGTTTGTTGGCAAGGAAATGAATTCAGAGGAGGAGTCCGCTTCTGAGGAGGCGGAGGTGGAGTCCGAGGAGGAGTCCGATTCTGGCGTTGCAAGTCTGGCTACAACATACGTTGCCAAGTCCATCTTCAACACTGGAGACAATGACTTCACCACCGACACCGATGCAAATGACAAGGACTACTCTGCTCCTACCTACTGCTTCATGGCACGCGGTGCCAAGGTAAACACACGCACTACTCACTATCAAACATCTAGTGACGATGACTCTGATTGTGGTTCAAGACCCAGCTACAAAACACTTGCTAAAATTGCAACTGAACAACAGAAAGCCATGGAACATATTCAAAAACTGTTAGACAAAAGCGATGATCTGTTGGGCGCTGAAATGACTCGATCTGAGTCCTTAATTGAAGACATAAAAAAATCTTCACGTTAAGTATGAGGAACTTGAAAGTCGTCATAAAACGCTCTCAACAACTCATGAAAAGCTTTCCTATGATTATCTTTAAAGGAAGCAAGATCTTGAGAAATTGAGAGTGGCTCATGAAGGTCTTCAAAAGGAAAACGAGTCACTTCGCGCCGAATAGACCACTTCCGCTCAGGAAGGATTTGAACCACCATGTCTTAAATGCATTGAGCGTGATAATGCTACTTCTGTTGCTGAATGTTCTACTGCTGCTACTGTTGCAATATCTTCAACTGTTGATGTGGTAACTAACCCCTCTGCTGAGAATACCACTGCTATTGCTGATGAGAATGCTAGGTTGAAGACATTGCTTGAAACAGGGATGTACAAAAGCCTTAAAGGGCATCAGACACTATGTGATGTCCTCAAAAGGCAGATTCTGAACCGAAACCCGAGGAAAGAGGGTGTTGGATTCGTAAGGAAAATGAATGTTGATGGCTCTTACTGGAAACCTGAGCAGTACCCCAAAACCACATGGGTTGCTGCAAAGGAACCTTCAGCAGACCCATCCAATCTATCTGGCTTCACTTGTGCTAACCCCATTGTCATTGATGAATCCTTTGATGCAAACTATAAACTGTTTAAGAATCAGAATGGTGAAGTGTTTGCCAGGTACATTGGTACTAACTGCAGGAATGGATCGCCTATGAAGAAGATCTGGGTGCCCAAAAGGTGTTTGGAAAATCTTCCTGTGAATGTCGTCATGACACCACAGATGAAGAAGACTAACCCCAGACCACAGGCTTCATACGACCCAAAGGCTTCATACAGAGAGAGGACTCACCTCAGTCGCACTAACGCAAATGTTTTGCAGGGAAACCATACTCAGGCCTATGAATATGAGCGCGGTTCATCGAACCACCATGTTCATAAGACCAAGAACTATTCTGCTTATTCTTATGAGTACTATTGTCCGTCTGCAAGACTTTTTGCTAGGGCTCCAAAGCCAAAGTTCTCAGACGCTGCACTTAGACTTATTGCTTCTAAGCCATCCTTGAAGATGTGGGTGGCTAAGAAAGCTTAACTCTCTTTTGCAGGGTAAGGTCTCCAGCAGAAAACCAAAATCGTCTGACGGTATTGCTGGGGACCTTAAACATCTTGTAAGGCGCAAGATCAAATGCCCGAATGGCCTTACTATGTACTTCGTTCCTGAATTGCTTGCTACTCTCCCTATTAGTCCTAATCCGGATCTAAGCTTTCATAACCCACTGGTTCGTCAAATGTTTTTGCTTCACAATTCTCTTCGTGAAGCCTATCCCCCTAAGTGCACTGTAGGGTACGACACCAGCGTCTTCAGAATGGATTATTGATAGTGGGTGTACAAATCACATGACTGGCAAGAGAAGCCTTCTTATGGACTCAACCTTACGTCCATCCGACAAGAGTCACATCACATTTGCCGACACTGGTAAAAGTAAGGTACTGGGTCTAGGTAGAGTTGCAATCTCAAAGGATCAACACATGGATAAAGTCATGCTTGTTGAATCCCTTGGCTTCGACTTAATGTCTGTCTCAATGCTTTGCGATTTGAACATGATCGTAATATTTGGACAATATCGCTGCCTTGTTCTAATGGAATCTGACAAGTCTCTAGTGTTTGAAGGGTATCAGAAAGATGATTTGTACATGGTAGATTTCTCAGCAGGACCACAACTTGCCGTATGTCTTCTAGCAAAAGCTTCAGAATGCTGGCTCTCGCATCGGAGGCTAGGGCATGCTAGCATGAGGAACCTCCACACCCTTGCAAAGAAGAAGCATGTCATAGGCATCGAGGGCATCAAGTTCAAGAAAGATCACTTATGCGGTGCCTGTGAAGCAGGAAAGATGACGAGGGCCAAACATCCCTCGAAGACAATCATGACTACTACTTGACCCTTTGAACTGCTCCACATGGATCTTTTCAGTCCCACTCATTACTCAACTCTTACTACTACTGCTTGTCTCTATGGCTTTGTCATTGTTGATGATTATTCTAGATATACTTGGGTGCACATAATCCTCTACAAGACTGAAGTGCAGGATGTCTTCAGACGCTTCGCCAATCGAGCAATGAACAACTATGGCGCCAAGATAAAGCACATCAAAAGTGACAATGGCACTGAATTCAAGAACACTAGCCTTGATACATATCTTGACACTTTGGGCATCACTCATGAATTCTCAGCTCCGTACACACCACAACATAATGGCATCGTCGAACGCAAGAACAGAACACTCATTGAGATGGCTAGAACGATGCTAGATGAATACAAGACTCCAAGAAAATTCTGGCCTGAAGCCATTGATACTGCATGCCATACAATCAATCGTGTTTATCTTCACAAGCTTCTGAACAAGACATCTTATGAGCTCCTTACTGGCAAGAAGCCAAATGTCAGTTACTTCAGAGTATTTGGCGCCAGGTGCTGGATCAAGGATCCACATCACACTTCAAAATTTGCACCAAAAGCACATGAGGGTTTTATGCTTGGATAAGGAAAGGATTCGCACTCCTACAGAGTCTTCAATCTCTTTCATTATAAAGTGGTTGAAACAGTGGATGTGCGATTTGATGAGACTAACGGTTCACAAAGAGAACACCTGCCAAATGTGCTAGATGAAGTTCCATCCAGCGAATCAATCAAGCTAATGGGAACTGGAGAAATCATACCCTCTGAAGCTCAACCTGAAGAGGAACTTATCATCTCCGCACCTGATCAACTTGAAGACAATGCTCAGCCTGAAGACAATCCCTCTAACAACGACAATGATCAGCAAGAGCAAAATCTTCGCCCTGTACATCCTCGTGTTGCCAATGAAGTGCAGATTGAGAGAATAATTGATAGCATCAACGCACCCGGTCCGCTCACTCGTTCAAGGGCAACTCAGCTAGCAAATTTATGTGGGCACTTCGCATTCGTCTCAATAACAGAACCCAAGAAAGTTGAAAAAGCCTTCAAGGAACCTGAATGGGTTCAAGCTATGCAAGAAGAGCTTCAACAGTTTGAGCTGAATAATGTATGGGAACTGGTTAAGCGTCCTGATCCTTGGAAGCACAACATAATAGGCACCAAATGGATATACCTCAACAAGCAAGATGAGCATGGTCAAGTTGTCAGAAACAAAGCTCGTCTCGTTGCTCAAGGATATACTCAAGTGGAAGGCATTGACTTCGATGAAACATTTGCTCCTGTGGCTAGACTTGAAGCCATACGCATACTGCTAGCCTATGCAAATCATCATAACATACTTCTATATCAAATGGATGTGAAGAGCGCCTTTCTCAATGGCAAGATTGAAGAAGAAGTGTATGTTGCACAACCGCCTGGCTTTGAAGATCCAAAACATCCTGGCATGGTATACAAGCTCAACAAGGCACTATATGGCCTCAAACAAGCCCCTCGGGCCTGGTATGACACACTCAAATACTTCCTGAAGAGCAAAGGCTTCATACCTGGTTCCCTCGACCCCACTCTCTTCATGAAGACATATGATGGTGAACTGTTTGTGTGCCAAATATATGTGGATGACATTATCTTCGGCTGCACCAATCAGAAGTACAGTGAAGAGTTTGGATACATGATGCAAGAGCAATATCAGATGTCCATGATGGGAGAGCTGAAGTTCTTCCTTGGTCTTCAAATACGACAGCAACGCAACGGCATCTTCATATCTCAAGAGAAGTATCTCAAAGATTGCCTGAAGAAGTTTGGTATGCAAGACTGCAAAGGCTTCACGACGCCAATGCCAGCCAAGCATAATCTGGGTCCTGACGACAATGGTAAAGAGTTCGGTCAAAAGGTATACCGCTCCATGATTGGTTCTTTGCTTTATCTATGTGCATCTAGGCCAGATATTATGCTTGGTGTTTGCATGTGTGCTCGATTTCAAGCGGCACCAAAGGAGTCGCATCACTTAGCTGTGAAGCGAATTCTTCGATATTTGGCTCACACCCCAACTCTAGGATTATGGTATCCAAAGGGCTCAGAGTTTGATCTGGTTGGATTCTCGGATGCTGATTATGCTGGTGACAAGGTGGATCGCAAGTCTACATCAGGCACATGTCATTTTCTGGGACGATCACTTGTATGTTGGTCTTCAAAGAAGCAGAACTGTGTATCTCTCTCCACTGCTGAATCTGAATACATTGCTGCTGGATCTTGCTGCGCTCAGCTTCTGTGGATGAAGCAAACACTCAAGGACTATGGCATTCATCTAAAGCAAGTGCCACTCTACTGCGACAACGAAAGCGCCATCAAGATTGCCAACAACCCAGTTCAGCACTCGAAGACAAAGCACATTGAAATTCGTCATCACTTTCTCAGAGATCATTTTGTGAAGGAAGATATTGATATCATACACGTCAACACTGAAGAGCAATTGGCAGATATCTTCACCAAGCCCTTGGATGAGAAGAGATTTTGCAAGTTACGGTGTGAGCTAAATATCTTGGAATCCTCAAATGTCCTGTGATCAGGCACACATCCTAACACTTATGCATACTAGTATAACGCCCGTGCGTTGTCACGGGCTCTTCAAAATTTATAATTAGTATCTTTCATTTATCATCCCTTCATATTGGGTGATTATAGGGTGCTCTAATTAGAAACACAACAATCAAATATTAGGAAATTTCACCGAACGAACAACAACGAATAATACGGTATCTATCAAACGAATAAAATGAGGTCATATTTTTGGTCCGTCAAGCACTTCTGTTGAAAAGTGCCTATCCCTTTTAAAATCAACCCACTGTTTGCTCGCACGCAAAAAAATACATCTCTAAAATGGGGAACCGATCGGTGCCAAAAAGAACTCAAACTCCTATCCAATCTCGACTTCGTGCTCTTCCACTTCCATTGATGAAGATGGGCCGCCAAGGGTTTCATCATGATGACCTCGAGCAGCCGCCGACATTCCTCCCCACATCTACCCCTACCCCCTGCTGCCGCTTGCACTATCCTTGCTCCTCGAGGGAGGTAGGGTCACAATGTTTTCTAGGATGGGCATGACCAGATCCACGAGGAGGTCACATTCTTCCATGGGAACCCAACCAAGCACACCACCCTCCGCAACCATCCAATCCCAGCCTAACAAAGTCAAGACCCGCCATCGATCCACAAATCAGGCTCGCCGCATCCAGGTTCACTGCAAGTCTGCGACGAGCCTGTAGTCGACATCTTGACTTTGGCTATCCCCATGGAAGAATCATCGGATCCTGCTTACTTTTACCATCACTTCGTCTCTTCCCAAGGCAGCGACACCACCCAGCCAATCACCACCACCGCTTGCGGCTTGTCTACATAAAATCATGAGAAATCCCCACCAGCGGTGCTGTAAGATCACCTTGGCGACCTCGACAGTGACCGACTGGTCTAAGATCTAAGCTAGCCGCTCTTTGTAGAAACGAATAGAAGTAGGCATGTGACTCAGATTTGTTCTTTGGTGTGCATGCGTTTCTTGCTGCCCACCAGCTCTTGTCTACAACTCGCCTATCTCTGTACCAGCTCTTGGTCTACAACTCACCTATCTCCATGCTCGAGACGACCAAGCTCGATGCGCAAGCCGCATACGTCTGCTAGAGCTATATCCAGGCCCTATGATTTTTGGATCACTGGCACTATGGGTGCCAGGACCGGAGTCGCCCTCATCCACCAAGTGGATCAAGGAGGTCCACCACCTAGACTCTAAATCGCAACATTTTGTGTTTTCCTATAAAAAGTAAAGAACCTTCTCTAATAAACGTAAATATAACCTTTTGGTTTTATAGTCTCAACTTTCCTACACTCCAATACCAGAAGGATTTCTTGGTTTTATTTAATGACCTTCTTGAATGTCATTCACTTAGAAAGGTAGTAATACAATCTGTGATATTGTAAGTGCATCTAGTGCCACCCCTAGTTGGTTTTGGAGTATTGACGACAAACCTAGTTGAGGGACTAATGTGTTTGTGAGAATTGCAGGATAACACAGGTAGAAGTCCCTCATTGATTCGGTTTAGTTACCAGAGATGACCCCTAAAAATGTACGAAGACAATGGTGGTTCATGAAGACATTCATGTCGAAGACAATGACATATGAAGACTCTCCATGAAGCCTATGGAACTCGAAGACTTAGATCCTTCGTAGTTTTACTTCATTCATGTTGCGTCATAGGAACCACCTGTGATAGCCTGGCTTATTAGGGATGATAGACTACTCATATTAATAAGGAATTCCTTCTTTTCCGGGAGCCCATTCGGACAGAACTCCAAAGTTAAGCGTGCTCAGCTTGGAGTAGTGTCAGGATGGGTGACCGACCGGGAAGTTGCTCCCGGGTGCGCATGAGTGAGGACAAAGTGCGCAGAAAAGACTAGTATTGATCTGTGGGGCCAGTCTAGATCCCGCCAGGAGTAACGACCACCAGCGGGTGTGTCCGGGGCGTTACACCACTGTACTATTAAGTGGGGTCCAAGAGAACCAGTCAGGATGACTGAAGTGATGCCTAATTCAAATCCTATGTCTTCGAGTGAAGACAATGAGAGAAAATCTTGTCCAGAGTCAGACAAGTCAGCTTTACTTGCAGCCCACGTAAAGTTGCCGTGAGAGTTCGAAATCCGACAGTTAGTACACGTGTCAGTTCCTTAGTGACCTAGGGTCATTTCGGACAAATCAGGTCGGGTTGCCAAGTGGCTATAAATAGTCCACCCCCACAACCATAAACGGTTGGCTGCTCAGATTTTAGTGCACGACTTTTGTCGTTTGAGAGCAACCCACCTCGAAGCCTTTGAGAGAAAATCCCTAGTGAGGAGAAAAGCCCTAACCACCCAGAGCCAAAGTAATTGGGCATCACTTAAGTCTTCTTGTCTGAGTGATCTGAAGACTTATTACACTTGAGGACTGTGCATCCTCCAGACGGTTAGGCGTCGCGTTCTGAGCATCCAAGAGAAATTGTGGATTGCCGGTGAACGAAGTCTGTGAAGGTTTGGGAGTCTACCTTGAAGACTTACCAGAGTGATTGGGCGAGGTCTGTGTGACCTTAGCTCAAGGAGAAAATGGTGAGGACTGGGTGTCCTGAGCTGCGTGTTCAGGACTGGGTGTCCGGGACTGTGTGTCCTTTGGTTTAAATACCTAGCCGCTCCAACCAGACGTACAGTTGTCACAGCAACTGGAACTTGTCCAACATATCATTGTCTTCAACGTGTCACTGGTTTCATCTTCACCTCCCTTTACTTACCAGTACACATTGTGAAGCTATTGCATGCTTGCTTTATCTTCTGTCTTCACAACTTGACTGTATGATCTGTTTGGCTTCATAACTTCTTCCAACCTGATCCTCATTACACTGAAGCTGTTTGGCACTGTGCTTTCACTATATTGTATACTTGACTATGGCTTGCGTTGTGTAATCTAACTTCCGCTGCATAGTGATAGGCTTGTCCACTCTGTTTGTCTTCATAACTTCCACGTTTTGAAGACTTTCATAAAAATCGCCTATTCACCCCCCCTCTAGTCGATATAACGCACTTTCAATTGGTATCAGAGCAAGGTGCTCCCTTGTTCTGTGTGATTCAGTTTAACCACCTGGAGTTTTAGCTATGTTGACTGCAGGGATAATTAAAGTCTCCGCTGCGTGCCCGGTCTTCGATGGAACTAAATATCCCTACTGGAAGAATAAGATGCGCATGCATCTTGAAGCCATTGACGTCGACCTATGGTATGTCGTCGAAAACGGCGTTCCCAAGGCTGGAGAAGGTGTCACTGCTGCTGATGTCAAGAAGTTCACTCAACTGGACTCCACTGCCAAGAATATTATTTGTGGTCATCTGACCAAGGGACAGTACGGCCGTGTGAGTGCCTTGAAGACATCCAAGCTGGTTTGGGACTGGCTCTCCAAGGTCAATGAAGGCATCTCAACCCAGAGAGATCAGAGAATCAGTGTTCTTCGCAATCTCTTCAACCGCTTCAAGCGAAATGACAATGAGAATGTCCAGCACACATTTGACCGGCTCACTGACATCACAAATGAGCTTCAAGCCCTCGGCGCCACTGAGATCACCAAACATGAAATCGTCAAGACGCTGCTAAGATCACTTGACACTTCATTTGACATCCTAGCCCTGATGATTCAAGAATGTCCAGACTTCAAGACACTCGATCCGTCTGACATACTTGAGAGGCTCAACACACATGAGTTTCAGCTTTCTGAGAAAAGAGATATCTACGGTCCAAACTATGGGCGAACTCGTGCCTTGAAGGCAAAAGCTGTGTCCTCATCTGAAGAAGAATCTGACAATAGTTCTGATGATCTTGAAGACATTGGAAGGGAACTTGCAATGCTAGTGAAGAAGTTCCAGAAATTCACCAAGAAGAAAGGCTTCAGAAAGTCTTCACGAACAAGCTCAAGGAATGATGAAGCTTCTGCTCATGACTACAAGAAGAAAACCTGTCACAAGTGCAAGAAAACTGGACACTTCATCTCTGAGTGTCCACAGTGGGACAATGAGAACAGAAAGAAGAAGAAGAGCAAGGAATATGACTCTGACGATAAGAAGACGAAGAAATACTCAAAGTCTTCGTCCAAGTCTTCCTCAAAGTCTTCATCACACAAGAAGAGTTCATCTGGCAAGGCTCGTGCGTTTGTTGGCAAGGAAATGGATTCAGAGGAGGAGTCCGCTTCTGAGGAGGCAGAGGTGGAGTCTGAGGAGGAGTCTGATTCAGGCATTGCGAGTCTGGCTACAGCCTACGTCGCCAAGTCCATCTTCAACACTGAAGACAATGACTCCATCACCAACACCGATGCAAATGACAAGGACGACTCTACTCCTACCTACTGCTTCATGGCACGTGGTGCCAAGGTAAACACACGCACTACTCACTATCAAACATCCAGTGACGATGACTCTGATTGTGATTCAAAACCCAGTTACAAAACACTTGCTAATATTGCAACTGAACAACAAAAGGCCATGGAACATATTCAAAAACTGTTAGACATAAGCGATGATCTGTTGGGTGCTGAAATAACTCGTTCTAAATCCTTAATTGAAGACATAAAAAATCTTCATGTTAAGTATCAGGAACTCGAAGATCGTCTTGAGACTCTCTCAACTACTCATGAAAAGCTTTCCTATGATTATCTTCAAAAGAAGCAAGATCTTGAGAAGTTGAGAGCGGATCATGAAGATCTTCAAAAGGAAAACGAGTCACTTCGAGCCGAACAGATCAGTTCTGCTCAGGAAGGATTTGAACCACCATGCCTTAAATGCATTGAGCATGATAATGCTATTTCTGTTGCTGAATGTTCCAATGCTACTGCTGTTGCAATATCTTCAACTATTGAAGTGGTAACTAACCCCTCTGCTGAGGATACCACTGCTATTGCTGATGAGAATGCTAGGATGAAGACATTGCTTGAAACAGGGATGTACAAAAGTCTCAAAGGACATCAGACATTATGTGATGTCCTCAAGAAGCAGATTCTGAACCGAAACCCTAGGAAAGAGGGTGTTGGGTTCGTGAGGAAAATTAATGCAGATGGCTCTTACTGGAAACCTGAGCAGTACCCCAAAACCACATGGGTTGCTGCAAAGGAATCCTCAGCAGATCCATCCAATCTATCTGGCTTCACTTGTGCTAATCCTATTATCATTGATGAATCCTTTGACGCAAACTATAAACTGTTTAAGAATCAGAATGGTGAAGTATTTGCCAGGTACATTGGTACTAACTGCAGGAATGGACCGCCTATGAAGAAGATCTGGGTTCCAAAAACGTGTCTTGAGAATCTTCCTGTGAACGTCTTCATGACACCTCACATGAAGAAGACAAACCTCAGACCAGAGGCTTCATATGGTCCAAAGGCTTCATACAGGCAGAGGACTCACTTGAGTCGCACTAACACAAATGTTTTGCAGGGAAACCATGCTCAGGCATATGAGAGCGGTTCTTCAAACCATCATTCTCATATGACCAAGAATTATTCTGCCTATTCTTATGAGTACTATTGCCCACCTGCTAGACTGTTTGCTAGGGCTCCAAAGCCAAAATTCTCAGATGCTGCACTTAGACTTATTGCTTCTAAGCCACCCTTGAAGATGTGGGTGGTTAAGAAAGCTTAACTCTCTTTTGCAGGGAAAGGTCTCCAGCACAAAACCAAAATCTTCTGACGCTATTGCTGGGGACCTTAAAAATCTTGTGGGGCGCAAGATCAAATGCCCGAATGGCATCACTATGTATTTCATACCTGAATCGCATGCTACTCTCCCTACTTACCCTAACCTGGATTTAAGTTTTCATAACCCACTGGTTCGTCAAATGTTTTTGCTTCACAATACTCTTGGTGAAGCCTATCCCCCTAACTGCACTGTAGGGTACGACAGCAGCGACTTCAGAGTCTTCAGAATGGATTATTGACAGTGGGTGTACAAATCACATGACTGGCAAAAGAAGTCTCTTTATGGACTCAACCTTACGTCCATCTGACAAGAGCCACATCACATTTGCTGACACTGGTAAAAGTAAGGTATTGGGTCTAGGTAGAGTTGCAATCTCAAAGGATCAACACATGGATAAAGTCATGTTTGTTGAATCCCTTGGCTTCAACTTAATGTCTGTCTCAATGCTTTGCGATTTGAACATGATTGTAATCTTTGGAAAATATCGTTGCCTGGTACTAATGGAATCTGACAAGTCTCTAGTGTTTGAAGGGTATCGGAAAGATGATTTGTACGTGGTAGATTTCTCAGCAGGGCCACAGCTTGCAGTATGTCTTCTCGCAAAGGCTTCAGAATGCTGGCTTTGGCATCGAAGACTTGGGCATGCTGGCATGAGGAACCTCCACACCCTTGCGAAGAAGAAGCATGTCATAGGCATCGAGGGCCAAGTTCAAGAAAGATCACTTATGCGGTGCCTGTGAAGCTGGGAAGATGACAAGGGCAAAACATCCTTCGAAGACAATCATGACCACTACTCAACCCTTCGAACTGCTTCACATGGATCTCTTCGGTCCCACTCACTACTCAACTTTTTCCACTACTGCTTGCCTCTATGGCTTCGTCATTGTTGATGATTACTCTAGATATACTTGGGTGCACATAATCCTTTACAAGACTGAAGTGCAGGATGTCTTCAGACGCTTCGCAAATCGGGCTATGAACAATTATGGCGCCAAGATAAAGCACATCAGAAGTGACAATGGCACAAAATTCAAGAACACTGGCCTTGACACATATCTTGATACATTGGGCATCACTCATGAATTCTCAGCTCCATACACACCACAACAGAATGGCATCGTCGAACGCAAGAACAGAACACTCATTGAGATGGCTAGAACAATGTTAGATGAGTACAAGACATCAAGAAAATTCTGGACTGAAGCCATTGACACTGCATGCCATACTATCAACCGTGTATATCTTCACAAGCTGCTAAACAAGACATCTTATGAACTTCTGACTGGCAAGAAGCCGAATGTCAGTTACTTCAGAGTATTTGGATCAAGATGCTGGATCAAGGACCCTCACCACACCTCAAAATTTGCTCCAAAAGCACATGAGGGCTTCATGCTTGGATATGGAAAGGATTCGCACTCCTACAGAGTCTTCAATCTCTTTCACTACAAAGTGGTTGAAACAGTGGATGTGCGGTTCGATGAGACCAATGGGTCACAAAGAGAGCAACTACCAGATGTGCTAGATGAAGTTCCAGCCAGTGAATCAATCAAGCTAATGGGAACTGGAGAAATTATACCTTCTGAAGCTCGTCCTGAAGAAGAACTTATCATTTCAGCACCTGATCCACATGAAGACAATGCTCAGCCTGAAGACATTCCTCCCCATGACAACGTAGATAAGCAAGAGCAAAGTCTTCGACCCCTACATCCTCGTGTTGCCAATGAAGTGCAGATTGACAGAATCATTGATAGCATCAATGCACCAGGTCCACTAACTCGTTCAAAGGCAACTCAACTGGCAAATTTCTGCGGACACTTCGCATTCGTTTCAATCACAGAACCCAAGAAAATTGATGAAGCCTTTATGGAACCTGAATGGATTCAAGCTATGCAAGAAGAGCTTCAACAATTTGAGCTGAACAATGTATGGGAGTTGGTTAAGCGTCCTGATCCACAGAAGCATAACATAATAGGCACCAAATGGATATACTGCAACAAGCAAGATGAGCATGGCCAAGTCGTCAGAAACAAGGCTCGTCTCGTTGCTCAAGGATATACTCAAGTGGAAGGCATTGACTTCGATGAAACATTTGCTCCTGTTGCCAGACTTGAAGCCATCCGTATACTGCTGGCCTATGCAAATCATCACAACATAAGTCTGTATCAAATGGATGTAAAGAGTGCCTTCCTCAATGGCAAAATTGAAGAAGAAGTATATGTTGCACAACCACCTGGATTTGAAGATCCAAAACATCCTGACATGGTTTACAAGCTCAATAAGGCACTATATGGCCTCAAACAAGCCCCTCGGGCCTGGTATGATACACTCAAATACTTCCTGAAGAGCAAAGGCTTCATACCTGGTTCCCTAGATCCCACTCTCTTCACGAAGACATATGATGGTGAACTGTTTGTGTGCCAAATATATGTGGATGACATTATCTTCGGCTGCATCAATCCAAAGTACAGTGAGGAGTTCGGATATATGATGCAAGAGCAATATCAGATGTCTATGATGGGGGAGCTGAAATTCTTCCTCGATCTTCAGATACGGCAACAACACAATGGCATCTTCATATCTCAAGAGAAATATCTCAAAGATTGCCTGAAGAAGTTCGGTATGCAAGACTGCAAAGGCTTCACAACACCAATGCCAGCCAAACATCATCTGGGTCCTGACGACAATGGTAAAGAGTTCGATCAAAAGGTATACCGCTCCATGATTGGTTCTTTGCTTTATTTATGTGCATCTAGGCCAGATATTATGCTTAGTGTTTGCATGTGTGCTCGGTTCCAAGCGGCACCAAAGGAGTCGCATCACTTAGCCGTGAAGCGAATTCTTCGATATTTGGCTCACACCCCAACTCTAGGGTTATGGCATCCAAAGGGCTCAGAGTTTGATCTGGTTGGATTTTCGGATGCTGATTACGCTGGTGACAAGGTTGATCGGAAGTCCACATCAGGCACATGTCACTTTCTGGGCCGATCACTTGTCTGTTGGTCTTCAAAGAAGCAGAACTGTGTATCTCTCTCCACTGCTGAATCTGAATACATTGCTGCTGGATCCTGCTGCGCTCAGCTTCTATGGATGAAGCAAACCCTCAAGGATTATGGCATTCATCTGAAGCAAGTGCCACTTTACTGCGACAACGAAAGCGCCATCAAGATCGCCAACAACCCAGTCCAGCACTCGAAGACAAAGCACATTGAAATTCGTCATCATTTTCTCAGAGATCATGTTGCAAAGGAAGACGTTGATATCATACACGTCAACACTGAAGAGCAATTGGCAGATATCTTCACCAAGCCCTTGGATGAGAAGAGATTTTGCAAGTTACGGTGTGAGCTAAATATCTTGGAATCCTCAAATGTCCCGTGATCAGGCACACATCCTAACACTTATGCATGTTGATGACTTAGATGTGCAACACACGAAGTAACGTATATCTTCAATCAATGAAGACATACATTCTAAGTGTGAATACATTAACATGGAATTTGACTTCGGAGCGCCACGATAATTGTGCGCCGTGTCTGGGTCTAATACTTCCTATACGGTGGGTAACGCCACCACCAAATTTTCTGTTTGAAGTGTTCCACTCAAGGCGTCACATTTGCCATGTTTTCACATTTGGTTTGGCTTCAATCTCAATTTGTCTTCATGATTATCTTCACTATGTAGATTATATATATGTACTGGCGTTCTGTCCTCAACAGCATTCACTTATAGCTATGCCTTCTTGTTTGAATCTTTTGAACTAAGTGAATGTGATCGGACCCTAACCTCTCCATGCTTCTTACCTCAAACTCTATCTCTCCAAGTCATGTGCATTCTATTGAAACTGTCCAATGTCTTCACTGCATCCTTGTCAGATGAAGGCACAGAGACAAACTTTAAAACTGCTTTCAATGTTATTCCATCAACAAGAAATCCGGAGAAGTAGGAACGGTCCCGACAAACAAGGCGTGCGTGGGGTGAAACTGCCCCCACAATTCCGCATGCTGGCCACGTACTGATCAGATGCGAATCGCCAGGGGCACCTGAGTAATAGCGTAGTGCCACCCATATCCCTATAAATACACGTTTCACTACGGTCATTATCTCTTCTTCCACCCTCGCACGAACCCTAGCGCCACCGCTAACTCTCAACGACGCCGGCGACGAAGTGCTTCACTGCCGCAACCTCTCCGACGCCGTTCTCACGCCGACTGCGGACATTCATCTCTCCGCCGTCGCCGTAGGTGTCTTCCGTCGCCAAGTTAGGGCACGGAGGATCGAACTGCTCGGCCTCAACTCTCACCTCGTCTAGCAGTTCCAAGTATGGTAAATAACAAGTCTTTTTACAGCCTCTTTTGATCCTATAGCTCCATCACTTTCTGCCAAAAGAAGTTTCCATTCACACAAGTTTCATCTCTCTCATCTGCAACTCATAACTTGCCTAGTATATTCACTTGTTCTTCATGAAGTAGTTAGATTCCTCACTTGTACTAATCTATAGGTTAGTACAAATCTGGAACCAACTTCTTTTCTATAAAGTGAATGTCTTCGCATGATGAGGTCAATATCTTCTAAACTGATTTTTCTTCAAAATCCTCTGAGAATGCATATGACCTCTTCCCCTTCCCTCGCACCTTAATGCTGTCACAGGTACATGTCCATGGGAGAATCTTTTGGTTCTCATAGTCTGCATTCATTTGCAGAGTTCTTACAGCGTCACATCAATTCACCCGCAGCAAGTTCCTGTTGGTCAAGCAAAAGGAAGCCTTTGAAGACTTTGAATCTGAAGCCTTCCAAGTTAAGCTTCATGGCAGCAGAAAAACCAGCGAGGAAGGGAGGCAGACAGAGACGTGGTGAAACGTCTAAGGATCTGCCTGAGGATTTGGCAGAAATGTACCAAACTGATCCTGAAGAGAGCTATGGTCAGCGCAAGACACGAATCCAATGGATTCGAAGATATTGGGCAGAACAGTGGTTCCAATACCGCTTCGTAACCAAGGAATATGCAGAAAAGCGCGCCATCAAGAGACCATGGGGAGACGCACTGTACAAAAACCTTGTACCCCGAACCAGAGACGAAGCCATTGCTCAAGGCTTCTTTCCATGCATGGTCAGGGGACAACAGCCAGCTGACACACATCTGTCATCCCTTCTCTGGTGTCGCGATGACACTCTGTTCAAGCGCAACTTCCAATTTGCTCAGAACTCTGCTAAGCAAAACAAGAAGGCGTTTGGGTTGGACTTCAACCCTGGTCCCTCCAAACCAAGGGCAGATGGCACACGCGACGCAAATACGAATATCATCGGGCCTTATGCCAATCTCGAAGGCCTCATCACTCGCATTCTAGTCCAAGGGACTGCCGTGAACGACCCTCCAGCAGACACTAAGTCTGATGACGCTCCTGCTGCCCCAGAGCCGAAGCAGATGAAGAAGAAGCCAAAAGCTTCCAAGCCAGCCGCTTCTCCCAAGATCTCCAGAGCGAAGCCATTGGCCACTGCACCTCCTGAAGCAAGTGTGCAGTCTGAAGACTTATCACGAGTCTCCAAGCCCCAAGAAGCCAAGAAGCCTCAGCCACACACTGGCAAAGAGCTCACTGCCGCTGCCATTCTGCGCTGCGAGGCCATTGATCTGTCCAGTGACGAAGATCTTGCCGATGACGCTCTTGAGCAGCTAATCAAGAGCAAGGAGGAGGCTGGAATCTTCAACAATCTGCCTCTGTTCGATGCAGCAATCATCCACAACTTCATTGATGTGTGGTTTGATACACCCAACATCAGCTTCGATGATCTGCAGCTGCCCATTGGCCTCAGCGTAGCCTTCCAAGGAGCTATTGCTTCAGAACTCGCAATTGCCCAGCGCATAGTGGAACTGAAACAGAAGATAGATTTTGAAAAGGCTCAGTTCAAGCAGAACATGGCCACGCTCAGCGTCCAAGAAGTCAAAGACTTCAAAGTCATGCTGCACGAGTTGAAAGAAAACTTTATGTAGAAACGTGCAGAGGCTCAGGGTTCGCGTGAGCGCATGAAGAATTTGGCTGATCTCTATGTGCAGGCCTACAACGAGGCCGAGAAGCGAAAGGCACTTGGGCGTCCCGGCATCGACCCCTGGATGGCCGCGAAGAAAAAGAAGAAGCCCACTGTGGCTGAACAAGAGGCCCCACGACAAGAAGCTATTCCGATTGTCTTCCCCACTGCCAAGCCTAGCTCGAAGCCAAAGCACCGCTCAACCGCTTCAGAGCTTAAGAAGACAAGGACAGCCGAAGCTGAAGCAAGGAAGAGGAAACACCCTGAAGCCTCTCCTTCAGACCCCACCATCAAGAAGCGCAAGACCAAGAAGTCTCGGGCTGCTCCCACAGAGCCCCTGATAGTCGAACCCCTCTCCGTCCGCTTTCCTAGCGAAGATCGTCAGCTGACCGTGCATGAGCCTGCTTCCACAGAGGCTCTGCACGCTGAAGACATTCCAGCAGCCAACCCCAACGCTGCTGAAGACATTGGTCTCCAAGACAATGTGCAAGGTGATGCAGTCCTTCCTCAGCTCGAAACTAGCGAAATGATCAGCATTGGTCGTCCCTTGACGCCAATCACCCAAGATGCATCGTGGGCAGATCGCCCGCAGGAGGAAGAGAATGAGCCCCAACCCACTGCAACTCCACCAGCGTCGCCTGCATTCCGTAGGCTTCGCAAAGGGCCCAGGGCTCAGACTGCTGACGACATTCCGGCTGCATCAGCCGAAGAACATGAAGAAGAGCATGAAGAACCTCAAGCTCCATCTCCCCCGCACCAACAAGAAGAAGTTCTCAAGGAGAACGTACCTGAATCCATCCCTCTCACTACACGTGATGAGGCTGACACCATTGCGGCTGCCACACCCAATACTGAAGCATTTGTGGAGCCCGACCAACCAACAGCTTCAAGAGATACTGAAGCTACTGCCTCTGACCCTTCTGTGCCTGAGTCTGCTGCCGGTCCATAGTTCAACTATCATGTTGCGCACAGGCCCCAGGTCCAGAAGCCAATCCCACAACTGCCAAGGTTCCCAGGTCCTGCAATAGCTCCTGGCTCCTTTAATGTCAATAGCTTCAGGGCAGATAACACCTTCTTCAACCGCTCCAAGAACCCTTACTCAAGGGAACGGATTGTATCAGATAGGTTCTGGAGCTACCCACAGCGCAGCTACTACTCCTGCGTCCTCTACAACCAAGGCCGTATCTTTCCACACCAGCGCCTTGAGGTTGAAGCTATTGCTGGTCTGCCTGGTCTGGAAGAAGCACTGGACTGCTTCAAGCAAGTTGGCCTGCTGCCGTTTATCACAGATGAAGAGCACTGGAATGAAGAGCTTCTGCTCTAGTTCTATGCCACACTGCACATCAAAGGCTACAACAGAGATCCGAAGACTTGGGTCCTGGAGTGGATGACCGGAAATGTCCATCATGAAGCCAATGCATTCGATATCATTGAGCTCACCGGCCTACCCACTCCTGGCGAACTCTTCGAAGAAGGCTGCCAACTCCATGCTGAAGCTGTTGAGAGCATATTTCAGCGACCTGAGCCAAATATGAGTCAGATGCTCTCAATGATGAAGCCATTGCTTCCAGATGCACCTTACCCAACCGAGTTCTTTGTTGAAGACTTAGAGTACCTGCCCAGAACTATCTATCACATCGTCAGGCGGACTCTATGGCCCATTAAGGGGCACTCTCGATATGCCAAGGTTGAAGGTGCCATGAAGACTCTCATCTTCTGCATCCTGCATGGAAAATGCTTCAATGCCCAGGATCTCTTTATACGTCAACTTGCAGCGTCTGGCTCAGATCTCTTTGGTCTGAAGATTTATGCTCCATGGGTTATGAGGCTCATCAAGCTCCACTCTGCTATATCCTATCAACCCTCTGCTCGCAACCACAGAATCTTCTTACCTGATGTGGACACCTCTGCTGAAGCGATTTATCCGGAGCCTGCCAAGCAGCCATTAAGTCTTCAGAATGCAGAACACCAGAGCTTCACTCAGCATGATGAAGGTGTTGAAGCCATTTCCAGAGTCTATCCAATGGCTGGCACCACACGTGCCCCTGCATCAACTGAAGCCACTGACAGCACAGCTGCACAGAGACCCAAGAAACGCGCTCGTACACTCACTGACCATGAACTTCTTGTGGCTCTGCACCAAAAGCAAGATAGGCATCACGACTGGCTCAAACGGCAGATGCGCAGTATCATGCAAGACGTCAATCGCATCAGGAATCTGGCCACAAAGAATGCCTTTGTCGCACATGAAACCTGTCGCCGCACTTGGAAAGGCCTCACCATGATGTGCACTGAAGCTGAACTGCAAGAGGATGGCTTCAAAGAGAGATTCAAGTTTGACTCCACACCCCCCAGAAGAGCTGTGTTGCGTGGAACTCCGTCACTTGAAGAATCAGAGTTCTCTTCCTCTGCTGCCACAGTGACTGGAAAAATCATTGAGGAAGAAGACGACGCTACATCACCACCGCCTTCTTCAGCGCGCGTCGTCACTGCACCAAGCTCGCCAGCACCACCAAACGCCTCCACCGGCCCTGCTGCGCCTGGGAACGTGTAGAACACTCTATGTCTTCAAACCTTTTTGGTCATCACTGACAAAAGGGGGAGAAGCATATGATGTTTATAGTCTTCAAGCGGGTCAATAATATGGGCGGGTACTTTATATTTTGTATTTTGCTTCGTGCTTACAACTCTCGTTTTGCTACATTTGGTTCTTTGAGTTGTAACACTTCAACTTGATGGTCGTCTGCTACTATGTTTGCCACTGTGTTTTTGCGAAGATAAATTCCGCATGTACGACGATAATTTCCGTACTTATATCATTTCGCAGACGTCCATTTTTCATTATGCATGTCATTATCTTCATATATCCTTACATGCATGGTGGATTGTCATCATAAGTTGAAGTGGATTCCCAAAAATACAACCTGCTATGTGCATTTGCGTTCCAGAAGCAAATCACTTATATGCACATCTTCAGGGGGAGCCCTTGCAGCTTATGAAGACAATTCCTTTACAATTTCACAAATTATATTCCCCGTTGAAAACTTCAACTAGTTTGTCATCAATCACCAAAAAGGGGGAGATTGTAAGTGCATCTAGTGCCACCCCTAGTTGGTTTTGGAGTATTGACGACAAACCTAGTTGAGGGACTAATGTGTTTGTGAGAATTGCAGGATAACACAGGTAGAAGTCCCTCATTGATTCGGTTTAGTTACCAGAGATGACCCCTAAAAATGTACGAAGACATTGAAGACAATGGTGGTTCATGAAGACATTCATGTCGAAGACAATGACATATGAAGACTCCCCATGAAGCCTATGGAACTCAAAGACTTAGATCCTTCGTAGTTTTACTTCATTCATGTTGCGTCATAGGAACCACCGTACTGTTAAGTGGGGTCCAAGAGAACCAGTCAGGATGACTGAAGTGATGCCTAATTCAAATCCTATGTCTTCGAGTGAAGACAATGAGAGAAAATCTTGTCCAGAGTCAGACAAGTCAGCTTTACTTGCAGCCCAAGTAAAGTTGCCGTGAGAGTTCGAAATCCGACCGTTAGTACACGTGTCAGTTCCTTAGTGACCCAGGGTCATTTCGGACAAATCAGGTCGGGTTGCCAAGTGGCTATAAATAGTCCACCCCCACAACCATAAACGGTTGGCTGCTCAGATTTCAGTGCACGGCTTTTGTCGTTTGAGAGCAACCCACCTCGAAGCCTTTGAGAGAAAATCCCTAGTGAGGCGAAAAGCCCTAACCACCCAGAGCCAGAGTAATTGGGCATCACTTAAGTCTTCTTGTCTGAGTGATCTGAAGACTTATTACACTTGAGGACTGTGCATCCTCCAGACGGTTAGGCGTCGCGTTCTGAGCATCCAAGAGAAATTGTGGATTGCCGGTGAACGAAGTCTGTGAAGGTTTGGGAGTCTACCTTGAAGACTTACCAAAGTGATTGGGCGAGGTCTGTGTGACCATAGCTCAAGGAGAAAACGGTGAGGACTGGGTGTCCTGAGCTGCGTGTTCAGGACTGGGTGTCCGGGACTGTGTGTCCTTTGGTTTAAATACCTAGCCGCTCCAACCAGACATACAGTTGTCACAGCAACTGGAACTGGTCCAACATATCATTGTCTTCAACGTGTCACTGGTTTCATCTTCACCTCCCTTTACTTACCAATACACATTGTGAAGCTATTGCATGCTTGCTTTATCTTCTGTCTTCACAACTTGACTGTATGATCTGTTTGGCTTCATAACTTCTTCCAACCTGATCCTCATTACACTGAAGCTGTTTGTCACTGTGCTTTCACTATATTGTATACTTGACTATGGCTTGCGTTGTGTAATCTAACTTCTGCTGCATAGTGATAGGCTTGTCCACTCTGTTTGTCTTCATAACTTCCACGTTTTGAAGACTTTCATAAAAATTGCCTATTCACCCCCCCTCTAGTCGATATAACGCACTTTCAGATATTAAGGCAAATTATTAGTCATATTGAAGTGCAAAAGGCCCTATAGGAGTCAAAGCATGACTTTTATGGTTATACTGTAATTTGCAAGATCTGAGATTTATGCAAGTGTACAATTAGAGAAGAGCCAATTAAATAGATTTTCACATTCAGAATAGTATGATTAGCAGTAGCACTTCAATTTTTTCATGTTTGATCAGCTTGCTAGGTGGTTATCACTAAGCATGTTGGAACGATGAGCATAACCTAACTTAGTTCAGTACATGTTGCTGCAAATTAGTTCAGTATGTATGAAGCTGTTGCTAATTTCAATGCCTGGCTGTTGCAAGTTTCTAATGAAAAAGTACTTCAGGTCAAAGGTCAGGGAATATACACTTTTGTTATCATGGTTGTTTCCTTATAGTGAACAACTTTGATCACCACTTTAGCAGCTACTATCTATAAGAAGACATTAGCTAAGTAGATACAGGCAAAGAAAGCATGTAGGCAAAACAAGAATTAAAAACATCCTTCTCAATGGAGCTCGTGCAGTTCGGAAGACCCTAATGATCGATGAGGGACCCCTCCGATGGTAGCATGGCGTGACAATTGCCGTCAATGACACACCCAAAGTACCTTGCACAATCCATCGATCCAGTTCGGAACAATCAAGCACATACCTTGCAAAGTGATGTGGGTCTGAAGCAGAGGTGGGAAGGTAAAGGCTCAGGTGAGGTGAAATGAGACGTTGATATAGACGTGCACGCATGAGAATAAGGCGGTGCCCAGGATGGATCTCCATCGGAGGAGGCCGGATCCGCTGGGGAGGAGGTCGCTATAGTACCTGCCATTTGTGCGATGGATCACGGGGCTGGCAGGCAGGGGGAGGGGATAGGAGGGAGCGGGTGGGCTAGAGCGCAGATGGCGGGTGCCCACGACGACGACTGGGAAGGATGGTGGAGGAGGTGGATGAGGATGGCGGCGGCGGCGTCTGCGGTTGCGCCTCGTCCGCAGCCGTGCTGGTGGTGGTCGATGCCAGAGCCGGATGGCGTCGGCCAGAATCAGGCAGGGGCGATAAAGATTTAGAGGAGAGAGAGAATGGAGGCGATGAGCGATGGGAGGAAGGGCCACCGGCGATTGGGGTGGCCTCAGATCCGCCCTCCGTGGCCGCCTATTTCATGGGACGAACACCCGTGCTCACTGTCGGGCTCGCCTTCGGCCGCTGCCTCGCCGACATTCACAATGTAGAGCCCTTTCCTCCGATCCCATTTGCCAGGGAGGCAGCGCCATCCTTCATCGCAGAGAATGAGTCCACACTGAGATCCCAACCAGATCGTGATTGCGCCTCCCCAAACCGCAGCGGCACATCCCACTCCATCAACGACCAACCTATATGAGGCGGAGGGTCAGTGTAGGACGCGAGCGCCGTCACCATGGACGTGGGGGACGCCATAGGTGGGAAGGAGGCGGCGACGGCGTCTGTGTCAGGAAGATCGCACGACGGTGGCGGCGTTTACTCGAGGGGATCAAGAGGAGCTGCGTTTGGTGCCGGGTGGGTTCTTTTGGTGCGTGCGTGGGGCTGGAGATTGTGATAGGTGATCAGGTGAGGGCGTGCCATACCTGGATCGATAGCCTTACCATACCTGGTGGTAATTTAAATTTATTACCATATTCGATATTTCCCGAGTTATGGCCTTACCATACCTGGATTGATAGCCTTTGGGGTAATTTAAATTTATTACCATATAATTACCATATTCAAAATTTCCTGAGTTATGACCTTACCATACCTGGATTGATTTATTACTATACGTGGATTAATTATGATTGATTACCATAAATACGTTGGTGCGTGCGTGGGGCTGGAGATTGTGATAGGTGATCAGGTGAGGGCGTGCCATACCTGGATCGATAGCCTTACCATACCTGGTGGTAATTTAAATTTATTACCATATTCGATATTTCCCGAGTTATGGCCTTACCATACCTGGATTGATAGCCTTTGGGGTAATTTAAATTTGTTACCATATAATTACCATATTCAAAATTTCCTGAGTTATGACCTTACCATACCTGGATTGATTTATTACTATACGTGGATTAATTATGATTGATTACCATAAATACGTTGGTGCGTGCGTGGGGCTGGAGATTGTGATAGGTGATCAGGTGAGGGCGTGCCATACCTGGATCGATAGCCTTACCATACCTGGTGGTAATTTAAATTTATTACCATATTCGATATTTTCCGAGTTATGGCCTTACCATACCTGGATTGATAGCCTTTGGGGTAATTTAAATTTGTTACCATATAATTACCATATTCAAAATTTCCTGAGTTATGACCTTACCATACCTGGATTGATTTATTACTATACGTGGATTAATTATGATTGATTACCATAAATACGTTGGGTATTGCCGGTCAGACGAGAAAAGAGAAAAACCGGTGGGAGGGGTTGGTGGGAGGTGGGACGAAGAAAAATCGGTTGAAAATAAACCGGTTGAAAATAAACCGGTTGAAAATAAACCGGTTGAAAATAAACCGGTTGAAAATAAACCGGTTGAAAGTGGGGGGGACTATTCAACCAATTCGTCCATTAGGAGTAGAGATTGATGACTTAGATGTGCAATACACGAAGTAAAGTATATCTTCAATCAATGAAGACATACATTCTAAGTGTGAATACATTAATGTGGAATTTGACTTCGGAGCGCCACGATAATTGTGCGCCGTGTTTGGGTCTAATACTTCCTATACGGTGGGTAACACCACCACCAAATGTTCTGTTTAAAGTGTTTCACTCATGGCGTTACATTTGTTATGTCTTCACATTTGGTTTGGCTTCAATCTCAACATGTCTTCATGATTATCTTCACTATGTTGATTATATATATATACTAGTGTTCTGTCCTCTACAACATTCACTTATAGCTATGTCTTCTTGTTGAATCTTTTGAACTAAGTGAATGTGATCGGACCCTAACCTCTCTATGCTTTCTATCTCAAACTCTATCTCTCCAAATCATATGCATTCTATTGAAACTGTTGAATGTCTTCTCTGCATCCTTGTCAGCAGAAGATACAGAGACAAACATTAAGTCCATTTTCAATGCTCATTCCTTCAGCTGAAACCCGGAGAAGTGGGAACGACCACCCGACAATCCAGGCATGCGTGGGACGTGGAACAACCCCCGATATGCTGCATGACGACCACGTGCCCCTCAGATGTGAATCGCCAGGGGCACCTGTGTAATAACGAAGTGCCGCCCCTGTACCTATAAATACACGCCTCACCACAGGCATTATCTCTTCTTCCACTCTCGCACGAACCCTAGCGCCACCGCTAGCCCTCGACGACACCGGCGACGAAGCGCTTCGCTGCCGCAACCTCTCTGACGCCGTCTTCACGCCGACCGCGGACATCGTCCTCTCCGCCATCGCCGTAGGTGTCCTCCGTCGCCAAGTTAGGGCACGGAAGATCGAACTGCTCGGCCTCCTCTTCCACTCCGTCTAGCAGTTCTTCGTGTGGTAAATAAAACTTCCTTTTTATGGCCCCTTTGATCCTATAGCTTTATCACTTTCTACCACAAGCAGTTTCTATTCACACAAGTTGGATCTATTTCATACTTCATCTCATAACATGCCTAGTATATTCACTTATGCTTCACAAAGTAGTTAGATTCCTCACTTGTACTGATCCATGGATTCGTACAAATCTGGAACCAACTCCTTATCTATGAGTGAATGTCTTTGTACGATGAGGTCAATGTCTTCTACACTGATTTATCTTCAAAATCTTCTGAGAATGCATATGACCTCTTCCCCTTCCCTCGCACCTTAATGCTGTCATAGGTACATGTCCGTGGGAGAATCCCTTGGTTCTCATAGTCTGCATTCATTTGCAGAATTCTTATAGTATCACATAAATTCTCCCGAAGCCAGTTCCTGTCTGTCCAGCAAGCGAAAGCCTTTGAAGCCTTTGAACGTATTGAAGCCTTTCAGTTTAAAGTTCATCGCTTCAGAAAAATCAGCAAGGAAGGGTGGCAGAAAGCATCGTGGAGAAACATCAAGAGATCTGCCCGATGACCTCTCAGAGCTATACATGACAGATCCTGAAGAGGATTACAATCAGCGCAAGACACGAATCCAATGGATTCGACGCTATTGGGCAGAACAGTGGTTCAAGTACAGATTTGTGACAAAGGAATATGCTGAAAAGAATGCCATCAAGCGACCATGGGGAGACATCCTCTACAAAAATCTTCAACCCAGGACCAGAGATGAAGCCATTGAACAAGGCTTCTATCCCTGCATGGTCCGTGGGCCACAGCCTGCAGATGCACACTCATCGTCACTACTATGGTGTCGTGACGACATTTTGTTCAAGCACAACTTCCAGTTTGCCCAAAACTCAGCAAAGCAGAACAAGAAGACATTGGGACTAGACTTCAACCCTGGTCCTTCTGCTCCAAGGGCTGACTGACGGCACACGTGATGCAGAACCCAATGTTGTCGGTCCTTTCTACACCCTTGAAGGTCTCATCACCCATATCTTGGTTCAAGGGACAGCCGTGAATGAGCCTACAGATGACGCTGAATCAGATGAAGCGCCTGCGGCACCGAAGCCAAAGAAGCAGCCTAAAGCTTCAAAGCCTGCCTCTGCTCCAAAAATCTCACGGGCGAAGCCACTGCAACTACACCTCCTGAAGACAGTGTGCAGTCTGAAGATTTGTCATGCATCTCCAAGCCACAGAAGGTCAAGATGCCTCTGCCACACACTGGCCAAGAACTGACAGCTGCTGCTGTTCTGCGTAATGATGCCATTGATCTGTCCAGTGATGAAGATCTTGCAGATGACGCTCTTGAGCAACTGATCAAGAGCAAAGAAGAAGCAGAAATCTTCAATAATCTGCCTCTCTTTGACGTGGCACTCATCCATAACTTCATTGATGAATGGTTTGACACGCCCAACATTAGCTTCGACGATCTGCAACTTCCCATTGGCCTCAGTGTCGCCTTCCATGGTGCCATTGCTTCAGAGTTAGCTATCGCCCAACGCATTGTTGAACTGAAGCAGAAGATTGACTTTGAGAAATCTCAGTTCAAGAAGCATATGGCCAAGCTCAACGTGCAAGAGGTGAAGAACTTCAATATTATGCTGCACGAGCTCAAGGAAGCCTTTCTCAAAAAATGTGCAGAAGCTCAGGGTTCTCGTGAGCGCATGAAGGTTCTGGCTGACAGGTGTGTGCAAGCCTACAATGACGCTGAGAAGCGCAAGGCCCTTGGGCGTCCTGGCATCGACCCCAGGATGGCTGCAAAGAAGAAGAAGAAGCCCGCTACGGCTGAACCCGACGCACCAAGGCAGGAAGCAGATCCCATTGTCTTCCCAACTAGCATGACTGGCACGAAACCAAAGGCCAGGTCAACCGCTTTAGAATTGAAGAAGACGAGGACTGTTGAGGCTGAAGCCAGAAAGAGGAAACATCCTGCAGCCTCTCCTACTGCCCCCTCCAAGGAGAAGAGGAAGACCAAGAAGGAATGGGCTGCTCACACAAAGCCCTTGATTGTTGAACCCATTTCCATGGTTCACCCTGACGCTGAACCACAAGAACGTCAACTGACTGTCCATTAGCCTGCTTTCACAGAGGCTCATGAAGCTGAAGACTTTCCAGCAGCTGATCCCATCGCTGCTGAAGACATTGGTCACCATGACCATGTTGAAGATGATGCAGTCCTTCCTCAGCTCGAGCACTAACAGGTATCATCGTCTGTGCTAACGCACAGTGAACTTATCAGCATTGGTCATCCTCTGACGCCAATTTCTCAGGATGCTTCATGGGCTGATCGCCCACAAGAGGAAGAAGACTTTGAGACCCAGCCAACACCAACTCCACAGGCGTCGCCTGCGTTGCGCAGGCTTCACAAATGTCCAAGGCCTCCAGTCTCTCCGTCTGAAGCTAAAACTGCTGAAGACATTCCGGCTGCATCAGCCGATGAAGAAGAAGCCCCACAAGCTGCTACTCCCCTGTCCCACCAAGAAGCGGTTCTCGAGGAGAACGTGACTGTAACCGACCCTCCAGCTCATCAAGTGGAGGCTGAAAATCTTGAGGCTATCACCACCAACACCAATGAAGCCACTGACGTTGTCATGGTTGAAGCTAATGTGGAGCCCTCACCAACAAAAGCACCAGAAGTTAGCAAAGCCACTGATCCCATTGCTTCTATTCCTGCGCCTGCTGTCGGTCCTCAATTCGACTATCATGTTGAGCACAGGCCTCAGGTACAGAAGCCAATCCCAAGATTGCCCAGGTTCCCAGGTCCTGCATCAGCACCTGGATCCTTCAATATTAATGGCTTCAAAGCAGACAACACTTTCTTCAATAGCTCTAGGAACCCCTACTCAAGGGAAAGAATATCATCTGATCGGTTCTGGAGCTATCCGCAACGAAGCTATTACTCCTGCATTCTATACAATCAAGGTCGCATCTTCCCACATAAGTGTCTTGACATTGAAGCAATAGCTGGTCTGCCCTGTCTGGAAGAAGCTCTGGATTGCTTCAAAGAGGTTGGATTGCTGCCGTTCGTCACCGACCAAGAGCATTGGAATGAAGAGTTGTTGCTCCAATTCTATGCCACACTTCACATCCGCGGGTATAACAGAGATCCGAAGACTTGGGTCCTGGAGTGGATGACAGGAAACGTTCATCATGAAGCCAAAGCCTTTGACATCATTGAGCTCACTGGTCTACCCACTCCTGGCGATCTCTACGAATCTGGCTGTCAACTTTACATTGAAGCTATGGAGAGCATCTTTCAGAAGCCTGAACCTAATATGAGTCAGATGCTCAGTATGATGAAGCCATTGCCCCAAGATGCTGAATATCCCAAAGAGTTCCTTATTGAAGACCTTGAGTATCTGCCAAGGACTATTTATCACATCATAAGGCGAACTCTCTGGCCCATCAAAGGACACTCTCCACATGCCAAGATGGAAGGTGCAATGAAGACTTTGGTCTTCTATATTCTTCATGGCAAATGCTTCAATGCATAGGACTTGTTCATTCGCCAACTTGCTGCCTCAGGCTCTGATCTTTTTGGCTTGAAGTTCTACGCCCCATGGGTAATGCGGCTGATCAAACTTCACTCCGCTATCTCATATCAGCCATCTGCTCGCAATCATCGGATCTTTCTGCCTAATGTGGATATGTCTATTGAAGCCATCTATCCTAAGCCTGCCAAGGAACCTCTAAGTCTTCAGAATGCAGAGCATCAAAGTTTTTCTCAGAACATTGAAGGAGTTGAAGCCATCACTCGTGTGTATCCCTTGGCTGGCACTACACGTGCACCACATCCTGCCCTTACTGAAGCCACTGATAGCACAATTGCCCAGCGACCCAAGAAGCGCACTCGTGTTCTCAATGACCGAGAGCTTCTTGTGGCTCTTCATCAGAAACAGGATAGGCATCATGACTAGCTCAAGCGTCAAATGCAAAGCCTCTTGGTGGATGTCAATCGCATTCACAATCTTGCCACCAAGAATGCTTTTGTTTCCCATGAAACCTCTCGACGCACATGGAAGGGGCTGACACTGATGTGCTCTGAAGATGATCTTCAAGAGGATGGCTTCCCTGAACGCTTCAAGTTTGACTCCACACCTCCTCGAAGGGCAGTGCTGCGACGAACTCCATCTCTTGAAGACTCTGAGTTCTCTTCCTCTGCTGCAACTATGAATGCCAGAGTGATCGAGGATGACGACGATGCTACTTCACCGCCACCTCCTTTAGCACGCTTCGACACTGCTCCAAGCTCTTCTGCACCGCCGAACACCACCGACGACCCTGCTGCTTCACCTACTCTTCATGAGAACGAGTAGATGCTCTATGTCTTCGAACCTTTTTGGTCCTTACTGACAAAAGGGGGAGAAGCATACGAGTTTGATAGTCTTCAAGCGGGTCCATATGGGCGGGTTCTTTATATTTTGCCTCGTGTTTACAACTCTCGTTTTGATACATTTGGTTCTTTGAGTTGTAACACTTAAACTCGATGGTCGTCTGCTGCTTACTTGCCACCTTGTGATGCGATGATAAATTCCGCACTTAGATCATTTTGCAGACGTCCATTTTCCATTATGCATGCCATTATCTTCACATACCTTCACATGCATAGTGGATTGTCATCATAAGTTGAAGAGGATCTCCACAAGCACAACTTGCCATGTGCATTTGCATTCCAAAAGCAAATTACTTATATGCACATCTTCAGGGGAGCCCTTGCAACTTATGAAGATAATTCCTTATCCTTTACAATTTCACATATTATATTCCCCGTTGAAAACTTCAACTAGTTTGTCATCAATCACCAAAAAGGGGGAGATTATAAGTGCATCTAGTGCCACCCCTAGTTGGTTTTGGAGTATTGGCGACAAATCTAGTTGAGGGACTAATGTGTTTGTGAGAATTGCAGGATAACACAGGTAGAAGTCCCTCATTGATTCGGTTTTCCTACCAGAGATGACCCCTAAAAATGTATGAAGACATTGATGTCAAAAGGTGGTATATGAGGATATTCACATTGAAGACTATGACAAGAGAAGACATCGCATGAAGCCTATGGAGCTCGAAGGCTTAGATCTTTCGTAGTTCTTTTTCTTCTTCGTTGAGTCATAGGAACCACCGTACTGTTAAGTGGGGGTCCAAGAGAACCAGTCAGGATGACTGAAGTGATGCTTAAACAAAACCCATGTCTTCGAGCAAAGACTATGA